>OY728155.1:935025426-937525426 GCA_963277665.1 Viscum album | reverse complement strand
AGGGTAATATACTAGCCTCATATTCAGATACATTACATCCATTTCATTTAGTTTGGGAGTTCGTTTTGATCTCCCATAGACAATTTTCTTCGAAATTCCAATGAAAACCCCTTCAAGGGGAGCATGAACTATATGATATTCCTTAGATGTTTCCCCTAATCCCTAAATACCCATGTTGATATATATAAAAAAAATGATTTATCCTGGTTGAAAATTAATTTTTTTGATTTATCAAAAACACTTTATGGTTAAGTGAGAACCCACCAAGCCAAATCCATTTCAAAGGATAATAGAGAATCTGAACAAAAAAAAAACAAATTGAAATGGGCTGGTCAAGGGTACCTACCTAGGACCGAACCCACCCCAAAACTAGAGGGGTGTGATAGGCCCTATGACCATGCACAATTTCCAGATCACACTTCCATCACCATGCCTACAACCAACAAAACACTCAAATAGTTCAACATTCCCCAAAGCCACATACACAATCCAAAACATCTTGGAATTCGTCAAACCCAACCAAATTTAGGTCATTCACGAAGGAGAATGATGTAAAGGTAGAGGGAACCAAGAAAATTCAGAACTATCCAGGCGTAGAAACCCTCGATAGCCGTCAGTGCCACAAACGGTTCCCAGGTTTAACCACCATCAGTCGTGAATGCGCTGCGAGCGTCATGCACCGTGACTGCCCACAAAAACACTAGGTTATGATCCTAAGCACTTGAGGACATGAAACTCAAAACTGAATTAGAAGGTTAAGATACACAAACACATCAGATCTAAGATAGGATTCAGAATGTAGAACTGCACAAAACCAAGTCCCCAGCCAAAGACATGAACCTACAATCGAACATTAGAGGAGAACAATGTTGGATCCAAAGAATCACATTGAACAAGGTGTTGAAGGAAGATGAACGGAATATTATTCATCACTGAAATAGTGAGAGGAATTCATGGGGTCACCTCCTTTAGGTGATTTCACACACAAAGGTCTTGGGAGAGACAGAGGGTGGCACAACTCAGTAGCGGCCTCATGGCGGTGGGATGTAGGAGGGTTGGATCTAGGTGGTGTCACAGGCAGTGATGATCATGGGGTAGGTTAACAACGCACTAGGTGCAGGTGGATCGACTACTGCATCGCATGAGGGGTAGTTGAGTGGAGGTGGAGTCAAAAGCTAGGGAGATGCTCACGGGAGCAGCCATAGGTTGATATGAGAAGGTGGTGAAAAACCTAGGTGAACAAAAAGGAGAATGACTGATGAACTTCACCTCTTCTACTTTGAGATTTTCCCTAGAGACTTATATACAGAAGGAATCAACAGTGGTGATAATGGTAATGTATCTTGATGATTAGAGATTTTATCACACATATTCTCTATTAGGGAAAGGGAACAATCCACATTAACTCTTTTAATTTTGTTGGCACAAGGAACAATTTTTGTCCCTTTATCTAGATACTCTATAAAAATGGCATTTAATTGATCCCATCCAGCTACCTATGGAAATTTTATGAGGATGTTAATGAATATATAACTAGATATAATGATAAATATATTGGTTAATTTATGATTCTTCTCATCATGATGTATTGTTACTAGATCCTTATCATGAACCAACTAGGTCCACTCCTATCTTTTATTCTTAAGTCGATCTATGGAAAGTCCATATGGTCATTATCAATACCCACTAGATAGAAATAGGTATAGTGGCATCAAATGTACTATACTAGGTATGATTTCTCTTGCTAAAATAAATAATGAACAACATATTTCTAGCCAAAAATATAATATGTATATTCCATACATTGGATGGCCACAAAACCAAAATATTTAGTTTCCAAAATAAATAAATGGCCAAAGAGAGAATAAAATATAAACAACCCACATAATAATAAACTGAACTAATCATATAAAAAATTCTCCCAAATAGATAAAAAACTATATCTGATATAATGCATGATCATGATTGAGTGGTTGATGCATTAAAAATACAAAAAAATTAAATAAAAGAAACCTATTGTCATGATTTCTCATCTCTTTATGAATGTGTAAAATCTCACAAATTTCTCACCCAAAAAATTAAAATAGTATCTAATTTCAAGTAACCGCATCCAAAAAGTAGTTAACCATACCAGATACATATTTTTCTATGAGAGAAATATTCCAATTATGAAACCACACTCCAAACCATATATAAACTTTTTAAAATAATATTATTCTCATTCTAGTTTGAATATAAATAAAATAAAGAATACTTTTAATTTATTTTCCAAAAAAGATGTTAAGTTAAATTATAATTGGGAAATTCATTTGGAATTTAATAGTTACCATTAAAAAACAAACTATATTTTGAAAAAAATATGACTATTAAAAGTAAAATTTTATTTATAGATATTTTATAAAGGAAAATTAAACAAAATTTTTTCCATAAAAAAGTTAAAGGAGAAATTAGAGTAATGAGTATTGATAAAAATTAATTATGATAAAAAATGTTTATATTCTTCAAGGGAACCTAGGTACATAGGTAAAAATAAGGGTAAGAGATAACATAAACTAATATAGGCTAACATGGAATAATAATAACATACCCTTATGCTTTTTATTTCCATAACCAACCTAAAGAAGTGGAAATATCCCATGATCATAACATAGATGAACTCAGGGACACCAGATAGAGCATAATACTTAAGTAGTGCAACATGTTTACTTAGACATCCCACATATCAAACCAAGTTTCCCTATGACATGTAAATAGATGTGATAATTTCTAATTATTATATATTATATAATCGTGTAATTAAGAAACCATTTTATCAACATTGAATACCCTTCTATAAAAAAAATCTACAATCAATTTTTATAAAACAATCAATATCCATCTAATAGGAAATTTAATACATACCATAAAAAACTAATAACTTTCATAACATTTGAGGATAATGTCCCCTGATATTTTATTTTAATAATAATCAAATTTTATGTGACAGCTAAGACCTTTTTTTATTCATTAATATAGTATAAATTTATAGATAAAACCTTTGAATCTTAGACATTTAAATGATATCATGTAACATAAATAATTAATCATTTATATTCTTAATAAAAATTAAATAACAACACACAAACTTTATTTTCAAGAAAAACAACCATGGGGATTTATTTTACATAGTCAAAGAACATTTCAAGATTAATAAATCATTTCAAAAGGTACAATAAGTATTTTATCATATAATATGAGTGTAACAACCCATGATTTATAGAAATATTTTTTTGAATTAATTTAAACTATATGATATTTTTCATTTCATGAAACAATGAATATAGCTTGTGTTTTATGAAAGCACCAAGTTATTATTTCTTTGTACACAACACTATGTCGATATTATGCTACACACAACACTTAAAATTTCTTTTGGTACCCACAAAACTATTTTTGGCTTTTGTTACACACTATTCCAAGTTTTTATGAAATCTTGCACTACATTCAAGACCTAGTTTTTCCAAACTACATTTTACTATTGATATTATTATTAAACTATTATTATAGTTACCATTTATCCATTAGAATGGAAATTATGAATATGATTAACTAAATTACGAAACTATTATTTAAAAATATATATAAAATGAATCCTTTGGTTATAAATTAGTTAAAAGTGAAATTAAGAACTATTTGAAAACAAAGAAATTCCTTTTCTAAAAAAACTATTTCTCTATGTACAATCACCATTTTATCTCAATAAATTTAAAAACAAAATTTGATGATTTTTTCCATAAAATTTATATATTATATATTCAATCAATATTTTTTATACTCACCCAATATATTTTATAGGTAGAAGATAAGAATAAAACCAATTTTATGAATAAAAAGATATATTTTTATAAAAGTTAATTTTACCACGTTTTAATGGTGCACCTATTTTAAATATTTTGTTCACACTTTTATAATTTTTATTTTACAAAATAAACTTCATTTATGAAATAAAAATATCACAATTTACTTTGGGGTAATTATTGGTATTTTTTGAGAAGTTGATTTTTTTAATCAATAGTTAAAAACGATGAATTTTAATTGAAAACCGCTTTTTCATCTATTTATATAGTTAAACTATATTTAAAATGGTTTTTAAGTATATTTAGATAAATCATACATAAAATAATCTAATTAATGTCATTATAATCAATTTCACATTAGAATTTAGTATAAAAACTATTCGAACTTTTGAACATTTTTACTTTAAAAACTCTTTGTTTCATCGAGTATGAGAGATTATTTTTTAAATTATTTTCTTAAAATTATATGTTTTGAATTTGAAATAATATATTACATATTTTTGATAATAATAATTTATAATTTATAATAAGTTCAAGATAGTTCTTGATGAAAAATTTTATTTAAAGTAATTAAAATTAATTACAGGGATTACGGTAAAAATGAGTTTACTTAGTTTTTAAACTTTAAATTAAGGGAAAAATACCATAGAAAATGTCAAAATTTAATTTTATGTACATACATAGACCATATAATCCCTTTTATATAAAAAGGAAAATTATTGTATGCACATGACGCAAGGGAGTCCTCTTAATAATTTTTATATTTTATATTTACAAGAATGCGAGTCCTCCTCTACTATAAAAGAAAAATCACCCCTTAATTATTTACACCTATCATGACCTTTGTATTTTATAAATACTTCCTAAAAAAATCACCCAAAATCCTTAATCTCATCTTATAAGACTCAATTTCAGAATAGATATATACATTGAATCCCTTTGGTGTAAACCAAAGGAGTTACCTGAAAAAGTGGCAATGCTCTTCAACGTGAATTTCTGTTTTATTTATTTCTCCGCCCATTAAATTATTATTATTCCATGATTATATAGTGACATAAGTATCCTAAATATACTTATATGTTTTTATTATAAGTATTTTACCTACACCTATACACAATTCCATTATATGGTTAATGAACTTTCCAATCGTGTGTATGGTGAACTACCACGCCTAGAAACGGTGTTGTTAATTTTTTCATTACCACATACCATGGTTGAGAATTATTATGGAAGTATAGTTTTTAAATGATATATATGATATTTATTATTTCAATATTATTATTTAATTATTATATAAAACATACCATCTTGCTTTTCATTTTGTGTAAATACGATAACTTCTATTTGTGGACGTATGGACTACCGCCTCCTCAAAGTGATGCGATTCATTATCAAATTACATAAAATGTATTAATGACGGGTTTAGTAAATTTATTTGGTTTATATGAAATAATAATGCTACTATAAATAATATATATTTACATATATTTCATTTACTTTATTTTAATCAATATGAAAATAAACCAGAAACAATGTTTATGCATACATACGACCTACCGTCTCTATTAACGGTGTACTCCATTTCATATTTCTATATTTTATAGATTATTATAAATATTTATATACTAAATATTTATAATATTTAAATCATTTTATTTATTCTTGAAATAATTAAATACTGATCTAAGTAAGAGGATCAAGAATAAAATGTCAAAACAGACATGAAAAACAAAGAAGATATTACCTAAAATGTAACATTAACATAAAATTGTTAATAAAGAGGCAATATAAAGTCAAAATAAAATATTATATGGTATGATATATACAAGTATAGTTATATGGTATATTTATAATAAAATTAATCTTATTATACATGATGTTTGAATGTGTAAAAAGAAATTCAAGACTTGAGTTAATGGATTTCTCATCCAACTTTTATTTCTATGAGATATATGCTATATTCACCACTTATTCTTCTTTTATGTTGTGTATACTTCCATATGACATGTTATTTAATGAATTTAATTTATTTCATGATATTAAATGTTTGAATTTATGTTATTATTTCATAGATCTCATGATTAAAAAGTACTCAAGTAGTAAGGGGAATTATAGACTCACTTTTATTTCTACGAGACTTATGTTATATTCACCACTAATTTCTTAAATGTTATATATATAATAACAATGAATTTATTCAATGATTATTATCCTAAATTTTATGGGTATTTATATATCAATTTAATTATCTCTCTTTAATGGGGTTTACGATTCAAAAGTTACCAAATCAGTAAAGTAATTTTTTCTCAATTTTCCTTCCTTGAGACTCAAGTCATGTTATGAACCTATATTATTTTAAGAGGTGAATAAAAATAAATTTTAAATTATATATCATGAATATCCTTATTTTAATTATTTTATAATATTCACTTAATATTATTTTTTTCACGGGGATTATGATTCAATGTTACCAAATTAGTAAGAGTTTATTATTATAATCTCATCATTTATCAAGATTGGTTACAATTATGCTTCCATTGAAAAAATAATATGATCCATATCTCAATAAATTTCATGAATTTTATTGTACTCTAATTATTCATGATATAATCATGTTATGGTACAATTTTTTCTCTATTTTGTATTTAATATAATAAAGAAAATGTTTTTTTTAAAAATACAACTTCTATTTTCTCTTGGGCCAGAAATCTATTTTACTCAAAAATAATGTTTTCTGAAGATGTTTTTGAAAATGTTTTTAAATGATATTTTAAGATCATTTTCAAGGAAAATTATTTTAAACTTTCATTATGTTTTAAAAAGTTTATTATATGTATTTAAAATCTTCCTTTATATGTTTTCGAGGTTATTATAAAAAGGAAAAGGTTTTAAAAATGTTTTATGTTTTAAAAAGATTTTTTCAAAGAAGAAATGATACTTTCCTCAAGAAATGTTTTTAAAATATCTTTCAAATTTATTTTTTATCTAAGTTGACATTTGTTGGTGTTCCATATTCCTCACTAGGGATATGATCCATAAACATCATTCATATTCTTTCCATGAATGGTTTATGTTTTGTTGACATGATGTTTGTGACACATGTTTCTCTTCCATGGGTTATATCATGATAAAATACTTATGAAACCCACTTCTTTTAATGGGTTATTAAATGATGAAAGGATTATGAAACTCATCTCTTTTCCATAGGTATGACATAACAAAATGTTTATGATACCCATTTAATTTCATGGGTTGTGATATGATATTTATGAAACCTATATCTTTATTTGGGTCATGATATGATAAATTTTTTATTATCTTATGTCCCACACATGTGTGATTTCATTATGTGAAGGGTGGGAACTATATTTCCCTCCGATGCATTGGTAAAATATTTATATCTTATAAGATAATGATGGTAAATAAGTCAAAGAGCTTGATTCGAAATAGGAAACAAGTATGTCATGATCCAAAAATGGGAAAAGGGTGTGTCCTGATACAAAATGGGAAATAGGTGTGTCCTAGTCCACAATGGGAAACTAGTGTGTCCTGATCCACAATGGAAAAAAGGTTCATCCTAATTCACTATGGGAAAAAGGTGTGTCCTGATCCACTATGTTAATGGTCTTGGTAGTTAACCATGATGCATGAAATGATTTTGTATATTTATGATGGTTCCACACTAATAGGACATGAGATTATAGTTCATGATTGATTTATGATGATTTATCACCCTTATGATTCTTGTATTATGAATTGAAAAACTTTATTCCATGGATTATGTATATGATCTTTAATATGTAGGGTATGATATTCAAATGTTATTATTATGTTCTCTTACCCTTATACTCATGTTATTATCACATATCTCCTTTATTTACCTATACTGAGAATTTTATCTTATCCTTTCCTATGTTTCCTTTCCACAGGTTATGAAGAATGGTTTTAAGTAGTAATACTAAAGGGGAAGATATTTAGTGGAGATTTTGAAGGCATTTCACCAAATTAGAAGAATGGAGTCAAATTTTCAAAATAAATTAATGTATTTGGTAATAAAGAATTTAATTTTTTAATCTGATTAATAATAATATAAAATAAAGTAATATCTAGGTATGTTAATCCATGGTACCTATTGTTGGTATAAAAGGAAAGGTCTATTCAAAATTTAGAAACTAGGATGAGAATAATTTAGTGAGATCACTTGGGATATTTCTAAGGATATGTCTAGGGATGTATATAAGGATAAGACTAAGTTGTCATAGATTGAAAAAGGTTTCAAAATTTAGAAATCCTATAAGTTATTTTTCTTGATTATGTGGTTTTCTAATATGATAAGTGCTTATCATATTATTCCTTTTGGTTTTAGTCAACAGGGGGAACTAGAATGAACTTGGTTAAAATTGAATGCTTTATATGTAGAAAGTTTGGGAATTATGAAAATCGATTTACAAAGTTTAAACCTCACAAAGATAATTGGGAAGGTGTTATGAGTATTGGTCATACTTATAAATATAAAGAAACCACAAATGACATATGAAATGTATGGGATGTTATAACAGTATTGTTTACATTAAACATATGATGCGTGATAAGATTGAGGTTAAGGAACTTTAATACATGATTATTATTTAATATTCTATGAAAGGGGTATTAAAAAATAATATGAATAAGTATGAGTAATTATTAAATAATAAAGTTTGATGATTGAATTATATATGTTTTGGAATTCAAAGATTATGTTATACAAATCATGAAATAAATAAGTATTTTTGGTAAAAGTGTTCATTAAGGATTGAAAAGGATATTTTGAATGTTGTTGATGACTTAGAAAAGTGATCAAATAGAAATGTGATATTTTTATTAAGTGAAGGAAACCATTAATGTGTTTTTGATATTGAGAAAATTTTGTTTAGCTAGGATAAATAGATTATTGATATCGATAAAGAAAGTTGGATAGTACTAATTACCATGGATGTGATTATTGATTTATTGAAAAAGTGGTCTATGTTCCCATGGATGAATTTTACAACTTATTATATTTAAGGAATATATCCATTAATGTATGTAATAAGTAATAATTCATGTTTTACAAAAGGATTTATGGTAATTTAGTTTATTACCATGTTTCAATAGAATATATGATGAGGGTATTCACATGTTTTGAATGTGACAACCAAGAGCTACTTTATTATATATGGGTGATCGATGTTAATATGGTTTAGTGAACTTATTTAAAAAGTTTTGTATTTTCATATTTTGGAAGGGTTACAAGGTTAACCATTTATGGAATGGTTTATGTTAAACTTGAGATGAGGTTTTAGATATTAATGTATCATCTCACCATATGAGGATTTATACATATTGGAGAGCATGTTCTGACCATTTTAATATGATTATAGCTAAATATAGATGGAATGAATTGCCATTCTACCTCATGATCTATTAGTACTTTAGGACTGAAAAATTCACCTTCACTTCTCAGAGCAAGAGATGAAGTGGAAATCAAGCAAGGAACAACCAAAGGTGGGGATTTTTCATATATAATAGAATAAAATAAAGTAAGTATATTTCCTTATTTTTTTATATACTAATATAATTGCTCAACACTTGGAAAAGGAGATCAAAAAATATTTTTTCTAATACCTTCAATTATATTGAACTGATGGTTATATAAATCATCACAAATTTATGGTTTTGAGGCCCTCTTACTGGTGATCATTGATCTTTATAACTATTTATAATTATTTATTATTTTCTTCCACGTCTAATATTAACTCTCAACCTATGTTCTCCTCTGTGGAAACCTAGTTATGAGTTACTTTGGGTTACTATTATGGTTCTAACATTCCTTTTTTTAAATAAGTTTTTGTATTAATTTTTAAGATGTGGGTTTCTATGAAAGAAAATTTCAAGTATTAAAACATTAAAAACCCAGATGAATTTTGAGAGAGAAATTATTTTTAAGGGGGGTATAATGTATCACCATTAGATTTTGTGAAATATTTTTTTGAATTAATTTATAATATTCAATATTTTTCATTTCAAGGAACACAGAATATATCTTGTGTTATATGAAAGCAACATGTTTTTCTTACTTTGTACACAAAACCATGACGATATTTCACTAAATAGAACACATATATTATCTTTATTTATATGAAACACTATGTTTTTCTTTTTTTTACATAATTCTATGTTCCTCTGAGAGCTTGCGCTACACGCAAGACCTAGTTTTAGAAAACTACAATGCACTATTGATATTATTATTAAATTTTTATTATATTTACCACTTATAAATTTGAATAGAAGTTATGAATATGATTAATTATTTTTTAAAAATATGGTTTACACATGTATATGAAAGGAATAATTTTCTTATAAATTAGGTAGAAATTAAATTAATAACTATTTCAAAATAAAGAAATTCATTTTTGATGAAAAAAATTTCTCTGTGTATAAAATCCATTTTATTACAACAAATTAAAAAAAACACATTTGATGAATGTTTTAAATAAAATTTATATATTTTATATTCAATAAATATCTTATATACTCATACAATATATTTTATAGGTATAAGAAAAGTATAAGTTCAATTTTATAAATAAAATATATATTTTTCTAATAGGTAATCTTACTGCCATTTAATGGAACAACTATTTTATATATAACTTTTGACACTTTTATAATTTTTATTTTTAAAAAATAAACTTTATTTTTAAAATATGAGTATAAAAATTTACTTTGGGTAAATTATTTGAAATTTTTTTGAGAAGTATTATTTTTTAATGAATAGTTAAAAACACTGAAATTTAATTGAAAAAACAAATTTCATCTAATTATATGGTTACATTATATTTTAAATTGGATTAAAAGTATATTTAGATCAATTAATCCAATTTAGGGTTTTGGAATCAATTTTACATTGAAATTGATTATAAATAAAATTCTAACTTTTGAACATTTTCACCTTAAAAACCCATTGTTTCATCCCATCAACGAGATTATTTTTTAAACTAATTTCTACCACTTATATCATTAGAATTTGAAAATATGGAATAAATATTTATAATAAGAATAATTTATAATTTATATTAATTTCAACTTACTTTTTGACCAAAAATATAACTGAATGTAATTAAAATTAATTACAACAATGAAGGTAAAACGAGTTTACTTAGTGGTTAAACTTTAACTTAAGGGAAAAAATACCCTATAAATAAGTAAAAAAGCCTCATTATGGATATATTTAGACCATATACTCTATGTTATAAAACATTTACAATTATTGGAGGCACATGATGTAAGGTAGGACTACCAATAGTGTTTAGCTTTTTATATTTACAAGAATGTCACTCCTCCTCCACTATAAAAGGGGACTCAGCCCCTCACTTATTAACATATATCAATCCATTTTTCTCATAAAAAAACTTCAAAAATAAGATCCCAAATCACTTGTATCATATTATAAGCCTCACATTGGGAATAACTCCTATAAAGGAATCCCTTTGGTACAACTAATAGAAGTTACCCAAAAAAGTGGTAACATTCTTCAACATGAATTTCTATTTTATTTCATTCTCCACCCATATAGTTATTCTTATTAAATTATTATATAATAACATTAGTATCATAAATATAAGTAGATTTTTTTAATCTAAGGGATTTACCTAGACCTACACACACAACCATCAAATGGGTAACGAACTTATCATCCGTGTGTACAACGAACTACCACCTCACAAAATGATGCTTTTTGTTTTTTTCCTTTACCACATCTCATGGTTATGAATTATGATGTACATAATGTTTTTATATGATATAAATGATATTTATTATTTATTTATTCTTCTGTAATTATTATATAAATCACACATTCATTCTTTTCATTTTTTGTAAATATGATAATTTCGTTTGTGGACGTGTGGACTACCACCTCCACAAAGTGATGTGATTCTTTCACACCTTACATGGAATGTATTAAGAATGGGTTTAGTAAAAATATTTGATATATATGAAATAATAATTATACATTAATTATAATATATATATAAATACACATACATATATTTCATTTACTTTCTTTCTTTAAATATGATAATAAAACGAAAACATTGCTCATGCATACGTACGACCTACCATCTCCATGAATGGTGTATTCCATTTCATAATTCAATATTTTATAGATTATTATAAATATTTATATAATAAATATATATGATATTTAAAACATAATATAAATTCTTTAAATTAGTAAATAATTATCTAATTAATAAGATCAAGAATAATAAGTCAAAACATATATGAAAAAATGATGATATTACCCAAAACGTAACATTAACATGAAATTGTTGATAAAATAGTAATATAAAGTCATAATAAAATCATATATGGTATGATATATAATAATATGGTTATTTAGAAGATGTATAATAATCAAATACTTATTATACAGGAGTATTGAACATGTACGAAGAATGTCAAGACTTAAGGTATGGGATTTCTCATCTCACTTTATTTCTGTGAGATATATCCTATATTCACTACTTATTATTATTTTTTGGTGTGTATAATGAACTATGAAATGTGATATAATCAATTTAATTTATTTAATGATATTAAAAGTTTCAATTTATGTTATTCTTTCATATATCTCATGATTCAAAAGTTACTCAAGTAGTAAGGGGAATTCTTGTCTCACATTTATTTTTACAAGACTTATGTTATATTCACCAAACATTTCTTTTTTTTTTCTAGAGTATATACTTACCATGAATGAATTATATGTTTTTTATACTAAAATTTATTGGTATTTACATATCCATTTAATTTTATCTCTTTCATGGGGTTTACAATTCAACAGTTACCAAATAGGTAACATAATTTGTTTCTCAATTTTCCTTCTTTGAGACACATGTCAAGTTATGAACCTATATTCTTTTACAAGGTATATATATTAACCTTGAAATGGTATATAATTAATATTATTATTTTCATGATATTCTATGATTCATGAAATGTTATTATTTAATGGATATTATGGTTCAAAGTTACCATAGAGGTATGAGTTTACTGATTTAATCTTATTATTTATCAGGATTGGTTACGATTATGCTTCAATTAATGAAACTATATGATCTATCTCTCAAGAACTCTATTGAATTTTATTATCTATTAATTCATGATATCATCATGTAATGGTACTATTTTTACCTTTATATGGAAATTAATATAAATAATAAAATGTTTTTAAGAAAATATGACTTTATTTATCTCTTCGATCAGAAATCTATTTTATTCAAAAACCATGTTTTCTAAAAATATTTTCAATTTTTTAAATGATATTTTAATATCATTTTAAGGTAAATGATTTTAAATATATATTATGCTTTAAAAAGTGTTTTAAATTGTTTTCAAATCGTATTTTATATTTTTTCAAGGTTATTTTCAAAAGAAAAAGGTTTTCAAAATGTTATATGTTTTAAAAAGTGGTATTCAAAAGAGAAAGGATAATTTCTTCAAGAAATGTTTTTAAAATATATTTCAATATTATTTTCCATATAAGATTACATTAATTGGTTTAACTATTCCTTAATAGGGGTATGATCCCTGAATACCATTCATATTATTTCTATGAATGCTTTATGTTTTGATGGCTTGATTTTAATGAAACCCATTTCTCCACCATGGGTTATACCATGATAAAATCTTTATGAAATTTTCTTCCTTTAATGGTTTATTATATGATGAAATTATTATGAATCATATATATTTTCCAAAGGTTATGATATGAAAAAATATTTATGATACCCATTTCATTTAATGGGTTATGATAAAATGTTTATAAAACACATCACTTTTATTTGGGTCATGATATGATGAATGTTTATTATCTTATTAAATACATATATATATGATTTCATTATGTGACCGGTGAGACCTATATATCTCTCTAATTCATTTGTGAAGATTTCTATCTCAGGAGATAATGATGAGAAACAAGTCGATGAACTTGATCCACAATGAGAAAAAGGTGTGTCCTGATCCATATTGGGAAACATATGTGTCCTAATCCACAATGGGAAATAGGTGTGTCCTAATCTACAATGGAAAATAGGTTTTTCCTAATCCAAAATAGTAAATAGGTGTGTCCTAATCCACTATAGGAAATAGGTGTCTCCAGATCCACTATGTTGATTGTATTGGTAGTTAACCTTGACAAAAGAAACAATTTTCTATTTTTATGATGGTTCCACACTTATAAGACATGAGATTATTGTTCATGATTGACTTATGATGATTTATATCCATTATGGTTCATGTCTTATTAAATTCTAAATTTTTCTCCATGACTCATGTGTATGATATTTGATATGTAGGGTATGATCTTCAAATGTTATTCTCACATTCTCTTACCCTTATTCTCTTACTATACTTATGTATCTCGTTTATTTACTCTTACTAAGAATATGAGATCACCCTTTATTATGTATCCTTTCCCTATGTTATGAAGATAGTTTTTAATCAGTAAAACTAAAGGGGAAGATCACTATGAGATATGTTAAATATATTTCACCAAATTAGAATAATTTATTACAAGATTCCAATGACACTAAACTATTATAGTCCTCGGGCATATAATTTTGTAATGTGACGAATATTCATCTAAAATGATGAAATATCCATGTATGTTAATTCGTGGTCACTATAATGAGTTCATTACATGGAAGAATAATTTTAAACCTTGTAAATTAATTGAATCACTTAACACATAATGATAATATATAGGATCCACATTTATTTAAGTATTTAAAGATAAAAATTAATGATATCATTTATATTACATTAAAAACAAGGGTTCAAAACCACAATCAGTTAAGATTCTTAAAATTTTAAGTAAAAATTCATGGGTCAGCAACCATAAATCCATTTCCATAACTAACAGGGGTGTCAATCCACCATAAAAATGAAATAAGAACCCTAGAACACACAAATAATGCAAAAAAAAAATTAAAACCATAATTAAATTTCAATCCAAATGGAATCCTCAATCTCCCTAAACATGTTAGGGATAAAAATGGAGATAAGGAGTAAATGGAGAGGTAATAATGTTATAAAGGGATTTACTTGAAAAAAATTCTATAAATATTGATGAAAATAATGAAATCTCCCTGGACGAAGATACAAATCAATGGTTAAAACACATGAGTGTTGAGACTATTGAACAAGAGGGGAGGAGGACCCCAAAGGCCTTGGAATTAGATCATAGGAAAACGTGTAAAATAAATTTTAGAAAAAAGAAATTATGTAGACTAATTCATTACATGAAACCTTATTCATGGTGTGAACAGACATACCCTTGATAAAATAAGTCATAAACCATCTTGAGGATTGAAGTGCCCAGATCAGTGTGAATCACTGAGAGGGGGAGGGGGTGAATCAGTGATCCCTTAAAACTTTTTACTAATTGATTCTTATCAATTAAACCTATATAGCTGTTTAAAGCCTCGATCCACTCTTCTTGTATCTCTCAACCTTTCCCGAATGATGCAGTAATGAAAAGGCACAGGACACAAGGATTTACAAGGTTCGACACCAAAGGCCTACATCCTTGCCATGCTCTCCCAGCATGGATTCTCCCATTATAACTTGTTAGAATTACAATGGTCTATACAGAGTCCCACTATATCTCTCCTGAGTCCCACAAGAGGGTCTTTATACTGCATCCCACAGTGTTACCAGAGTCCCACTGGCCTGCTCCAGAATCCCACTGAAGACTTCTTCTCCCTGAGTCCCACAGGGTCTTCTCCTGGCTCCTCGAGTCACACGAGTAGCTCTTCTTCTCTTTAGCTCTTCAAGTATCCTCAGCAGTCTGGGATAAAGACTGCTGGCCTTGCTCTGTACCTCTGATCACTTGTGATGATCAGGTCTTCTCATCTTGCTCAGGCTTTATCTCCTTCTTCTGAGGATGACCTGGCTTCTCTCCAACTACTGAATACTCAGACAAATTATGTCTTTAACTTCAGTCTGGTCCAGTCTCAGTTCACTTCAGCTTCATGCACTGAGTGCATGGCAACTCTGAATCCTCATGCACTGACTGCATGGCCTTCTCAAATCTCTTCAAGAACTCCTGGTCTTGGACTACTCAAATGCACACCACTGATTTGTCTATGTTCACGTGTGCACGTGCATGCATGCATTCATGCACTTCTCCTTTCCTCTTCTTGGTGCAGTAGACCCACAAAGGGTGTAATCAATTATAGCACACACCTTCTCCACAATCTTCACACACTATATTCAAATTGTTCACACACTAAAAGTGTGTTATACTTTAGTGTGGGTCAACTTATTCCTTCTTCAATGTGTGTTCACTCCACTTAGATCATACACATAGGTTCGGCCACTTCTTTAATTTGCACACACAAATTCTTCACTTAGCATACACTTGTAGTGACCTTCCTCTTCTTGCACACAATAAATGCCCGTAGGGTGTATTTGCACTTTGCACACACAATCTTGGCTATGACCTCTTCTTTCTTTGACACTAACTAACTTAGGTTTAGTTGTGGTCTTCTTGTTCACTTAGCACACACACAAGGCCTTGGTGCAAGGGGCAGCCGCACAAGGTGTCACGGGCCTCAAGGACCGCGCAAGCCTTGGGTGCAAGGCACCAAGCCGCAGGGCGCGCAAGCCCCTCCTGCCGCGGGGCGTGCAAGTGCAACACCCGCGGGGTCTACCTTCTGCCGCGCAAGAGTGCGGGCAGAGAGGGCTCCTTCTGCCGCGCGAGTACGCGGGCAGGGACCTCCTTCAGAGCCTCGGGTGGCTCTGGAACTTCATCCTCGCAAGTGGTATTTGCACGGGGCTTCGGCTTTGCGAGGCACAAGGTGAACTCACGTGACTCCGGATTTTCAACAAAGAATCAGCAACTTCTTTGGAGCCTTGGGCTCTTCTTTTATAGGCGAGGCAGAGGCGGTTCATCCGCGTAGAGGTACAACTCAAATCCCCGAGTTTTTCGGGTTTTCAAGATTCTGTGAATCTTGTTTTTCTTTTTATTTCACGCGGGTACTTTCCATTTTCTCCTCCTCCTCGTTCATGCTCGGCCGAACGTGTGCATGGCTCTCTTAAGTCGATCCATGCACAGCTATAATCCTCATGGCCTTCGGCAGCTTCGCATGCCTCGGCCGAACTCCAATTTCCCATACATCGTGTGCATTCTCCTTTTTTATGCATGGAGATGTTCAGTAGGATCATACGAGCATGAGGGTGACTTCGGCTTTGAAAGAGACAGCCGGGAACTCGAAATCCGATGCTCGGAGGGCTCTGGTTCAGGCGGCGGCACGCGGGTGGCTTCGCATGGCGCGGGGAAGAAGACGCGCGGAGAGCCGTCGGATCAAAGATTTGGACGGCCGCGATCAGGATGGGCCGCGGCGGATTAGATGAGCGGCGCCGATCGTCCGCGAGATCAGATGAGCGGCTGGGATTCGCTCCTGGTGAAAAATGCGCGTCCCACATCGAAACGGCAGCCGATTTTTCCGCGGTTTATCAAAGTTCCGCTCCCATCTTCACTTCAGTTGAACTTCTCCCCTCCCGGTGCCGCCCCGCACCGGGTTCTCTCTGCGGGCGCGCTCTGCGCCCACCTATGATCCCTGCGGGCGCGCCACTGGCGCCCACTATGCACACTCGGGCGCGCTTATGCGCCCATGCCACACAGGAACTGATCCCCTGCGTGGCCCGGGGCTTACACACGGCCCCCCTGCCTTCGGGCTGGCCACATGGGATCCCCCCTTGGGCGTGGCGCCTTAGGGCCACATGTGCCTTGGGGGTTGAACCCTTAAGGCTGGCTTGAGATAGCTAATTTTTTTTCATGTAATAGAACAAGTACTTTGTTAAAAACAAAGTAACCAAGTTCAAGTTCCAAATACCACAACTCTTCTTCTAAGCCATTCTTCATCTTCTTCTTAAGAATTCCTCCATTTCTTCTCCTCACATGATCTTCACTTAGGATATGGAATTCAAAAGGTTCATCTTCATCAATCGAACTCCTGAATTACTTATAATCTTCAATGTTCTTTATTGATCTAATCAGACATCAATTGGATCATCTTCATGTTCACATGCACTAAGTGATAGTGCATGGACTTCATTAATGCACATCATCCACTTAGTAGTTGTGGATGGAACTCCTTTCAACTCCTCATGCATTGTGAATACAATGCATGGTCTTCAATCAATGTTGTGACTTTGTATCATCATGATACAAGTTCTATGAACTTAAAGAGAAGCTCAACAATCGTCAGATATACATGGAGAATGTTTCAACCATATTCTCCAATGCCACTTAGTGAATCTCCTAAGTGACATTCCTCTAAGTTCCATGGCCATTCTCCATCACCACCAAAACCATCACAACCTTTGTCATTCACATCTTGACATTCCTTGACTTCCATTCATTCCAAGACAACTTCATGCCTCATTGACAACAAATGCAACACAGTGCACTTCAGTCTCCCCCTTTGTATTTGTTGGCAATACACTAGAGCACATATGAATGGGTCAATATGTGTGCCAATATTTCTCCCCCTTATTGGCAATCAAATGCAAAGGTGTGGTGTGGTTCTCTTTCAAAAATATCTCTTCCTCCCTTTGAAAAGTATTTTCTTGAAAAACACTGAGAGAGGGATGATGTCACATGTTCTCTTTAGCAAAGAACCTTTAGTAAATCATCTCTAAGTCTACTTGGGCTAACCCGGTGTAGAAAACAAGAGTGATATAACCAAGGAACTCAATGCTATCCACATTCACTATAAACATGTGAGATCATGCTTAGGGGTTGAATTTTTGCAGATATTCAATGAATTGCTGAATCCTGCACATACTTCACAAAACACATTAGAAAGTTTAGTGCAATGATAAAGCTCCCCCTTTCATCCATTTGTCTTCAATCCATACTCCCCCTTAATTGACAAGATAAACTCAATTAAGAAACAAGGGATGAAAGTATGATTGGAATACCTTCACTTTTCTCAAGATGGTATTAATCTCAGAATCCCATCTTCTTCAGATTGGCTCCCCCTCAAGGGGTGCACTCCATTCTGTCCAAACCATCCTCCAGATGAGAATGATCATCATCTTCAATTCCCTGCAGTGTTAGCACATGTAAATGCAAGTGAGTATAAGGGAATAAGATGGAACCTCCTTGGTTCATCAATGTGAACAACAAGGTTGAGAAGATTCTCTCAACCGAGATGTCCCATTTTCACCAGTCTTCACACTTGAACATTTGATCTTCATTGATGATTGTGCTGGTGTGGTTCTCAAAACATCTTCATGTGAAACCTTCTTCTTCCCTTTTGCTTTAGAAATTGCCAGAGCTTCATCTTCAACTCTTTGTAGTTCTCTAGCAAGTTGCAACTGATGTGGCCATATGACTAGTAAATCATTTGGAAGTGTGGCCTCAGTTCTGGAAGTTCCACATGGTTCTTTGGATGCTGCTAAGCTACCTCTCTTAGGCAACTTATTTTCAATCAATCCCTTCTTCTTCTGGATTGATTGTCTTTTGGAGTTCAGTCTGCTTCTATTTAGTTTCATGGCTTCTTTACAAAGGTCCATGATGTGTCCTTTCTTTCCACAGTAGAAGCATTTCTTGGTGGTCCTTCTGGATGCATCACCCTTCGAGGATTTGAATTCCAAGGACTTCTCTTCATTCTTCAAATTCTTCTTGGGAGCATCTTCTACATTCTTCTTGCTTCCCAAGGAATCTCTCTTAGCCAGGTTCTGTGATCTTCTCTTCTTTCCAGCTTTGGATACATTAGGAGATTGACATGTATCAAATTGCTGACCACTTTTGCAACCATCCCATATGTTGTCAAGTAATCCAAATCTATTTGCAGTAAACAGATGTCTCTGGACCTGTGGATGTTGCTTCTTTTCTTCTGGCTTACTCCCCCTAGGCATGGGCTTCCTCTGTGCTTTGGCATTCATTGGATTGTACCAACAATCCTTTGCACAATGCCCATACTTGTTACAACACCAGCATTGTCCCACGAATCTTGACCTCTTCAGTCCTTCTGATTGTAGGGTACTCTTCTTGACCTGTTGTGCTGTTTCAGGAGAGCTCTTCTTCTTTACTGTCTTCATCCATATTTGTTTGGAATTATTCTTCCATCCTGCACTTTTTGTGGAAACACAATTAGAAGCATCAGTACAAGATGGTATGGATGGTACCTTCTTTCTAGAAGATGTTGCACTTTTATTAGAGGATGTCTTTCTCCTAGAATCATCCTGCTCAAATCATACTTGAGTAGCAACATGTCTTCTTGCAGCTGACTGGGAGGATTCAGCTTTAGGTGATTGCAGATGTTTCAATATCACCTCCAGTTCTAAACACTTCATGTTGAGGGAGTTCTTCTCATCCTCAATTGTTCTTAGCCTTCCTTCCCATTTCTCTTCCAGCTGTTTTATTTGGTCTTCATGCACCTGCTTCATTTCAAGTAATGAGTTGTCAAGCTCCTTCACCCTTTTGACTTTGTCTTCAAGTTGAGCATCTCTGACAACCATTGACACTTTGTGCCTCTTTTCCAGTGCATGGAAAACATCTCTGACCATTATTTTAAAGAAATCTTTCTTAGAAAGGCTTCTTTTCAATTCTTCAGCAGTGTCGTCATATCTTTCATTGCAAAGGGATACTGTTTCATCTTTGGCATTTACCAGCTTTCTGAGAGTGTTGGTTATGCCAACCCTTTTAGCCAGCTCATCTTCCATAGCATTGGCTTCTTCTTCTAACTGTGATTTTTCTTCATGAAGATCATGGATGCCTATAGCTATACACTTTGCCACTTCCATGGGAACTGTCTTCTGAAGATATTTGAGTGCACTCTGAAGATCATTCATTGTTTCAACTTCATCATAGCTAGGACAGGCTTTCTTCATCTTCTTGGCCTGTTTCTTCTTTCTATTTTTCTGAGTCTTGGCAGATATCTCCATTTGAGGCTGGTCGCTTATTTCCTCAAATCTGCACTTCATAAAGACTCCCTTGGATCTTTTAGAGGCAACCTCCCTCTGATACCAATTGAAGTGCCCAGATCAGTGTGAATCACTGAGAGGGGGAGGGGGTGAATCAGTGATCCCTTAAAACTTTTTACTAATTGATTCTTATCAACTAAACCTCTATAGCTGGTTAAAGCCTCGATCCACTCTTCTTGTATCTCTCAACCTTTCCCGAATGATGCAGTAATGAAAAGGCACAGGACACAAGGATTTACAAGGTTCGGCACCAAAGGCCTACATACTTGCCATGCTCTCCCAGCATGGATTCTCCCATTATAACTTGTTAGAATTACAATGGTCGATACAGAGTCCCACTGTATCTCTCCTGAGTCCCACAGGAGGGTCTTTATACTGAATCCCACAGTGTTACCAGAGTCCCACTGGCCTGCTCCAGAATCCCACTGAAGACTTCTTCTCCCTGAGTCCCACAGGGTCTTCTCCTGGCTCCTCGAGTCACACGAGTAGCTCTTCTTCTCTTTAGCTCTTCAAGTATCCTCAGCAGTCTGGGATAAAGACTGCTGGCCTTGCCCTGTACCTCTGATCACTTGTGATGATCAGGTCTTCTCGTCTTGCTCAGGCTTTATCTCCTTCTTCTGAGGATGACCTGGCTTCTCTCCAACTACTGAATACTCAGAAAAATGATGTCTTTAACTTCAGTCTGGTCCAGTCTCAGTTCACTTCAGCTTCATGCACTGAGTGCATGGAAACTCTGAATCCTCATGCACTGACTGCATGGCCTTCTCAAATCTCTTCAAGAACTCCTGGTCTTGGACTACTCAAATGCACACCACTGATTTGTCTATGTTCACGTGTGCACGTGCATGCATGCATGCATGCACTTCTCCTTTCCTCTTCTTGGTGCAGTAGACCCACAAAGGGTGTAATCAATTATAGCACACACCTTCTCCACAATCTTCACACACTATATTCAAATTGTTCACACACTAAAATTGTGTTATACTTTAGTGTGGGTCAACTTATTCCTTCTTCAATGTGTGTTCACTCCACTTAGAGCATACACATAGGTTCGGCCACTTCTTTAATTTGCACACACAAATTCTTCACTTAGCATACACTTGTAGTGACCTTCCTCTTCTTGCACACAATAAATGCCCGTAGGGTGTATTTGCACTTTGCACACACAATCTTGGCTATGACCTCTTCTTTCTTTGACACACACTAACTTAGGTTTAGTTGTGGTCTTCTTGTTCACTTAGCACACACACAAGGCCTTGGTGCAAGGGGCAGCCGCACAAGGTGTCACGGGCCTCAAGGACCGCGCAAGCCTTGGGTGCAAGGCACCAAGCCGCAGGGCGCGCAAGCCCCTCCTGCCGCGGGGCGTGCAAGTGCAACACCCGCGGGGTCTACCTCCTACCGCGCAAGAGTGCGGGCAGAGAGGGCTCCTTCTGCCGCGCGAGTACGCGGGTAGGGACCTCCTTCAGAGCCTCGGGTGGCTCTGGAACTTCAGCCGCGCAAGTGGTATTTGCGCGGGGCTTCGGCTTCGTGAGGCACAAGGTGCACTCACGTGACTCCGGATTTTCAACAAAGAATCAGCAACTTCTTTGGAGCCTTGGGCTCTTCTTTTATAGGCGAGGCAGAGGCGGTTCATCCGCGTAGAGATACAACTCAAATCCCCGAGTTTTTCGCGTTTTCAAGATTCTGTGAATCTTGTTTTTCTTTTTATTTCACGTGGGTACTTTCCATTTTCTCCTCCTCCTCGTTCATGCTCGGCCGAACGTGTTCATGGCTCTCTTAAGTCGATCCATGCACAGCTATAATCCTTATGGCCTTCGGCAGCTTCGCATGCCTCGGCCGAACTCCAATTTCCCATACATCGTGTGCATTCTCCTTTTTTATGCATGGAGATGTTCAGTAGGATCATACGAGCATGAGGGTGCCTTCGGCTTTGAAAGAGACAGCCGGGAACTCGAAATCTGATGCTCGGAGGGCTCTGGTTCAGGCGGCGGCACGCGGGTGGCTTCGCATGGCGCGGGGAAGAAGACGCGCGGAGAGCCGTCGGATCAAAGATTTGGACGGCCGCGATCAGGATGGGCCGCGGCGGATTAGATGAGTGGCGCCGATCGTCCGCGAGATCAGATGAGCGGCTGGGATTCGCTCCTGGTGAAAAATGCGCGTCCCATATCGAAACGGCGGCCGATTTTTCCGCGGTTTATCAAAGTTCCGCTCCCATCTTCACTTCAGCTGAACTTCTCCCCTACCGGTGCCGCCCCGCACCGGGTTCTCTCTGCGGGCGTGCTCTGCGCCCACCTATGCTCCCTGCGGGCGCGCCACTGGCGCCCACTATGCACACTCGGGTGCACTTATGCACCCATGCCGCACAGGAACTGATCCCCTGCGTGGCCCGGGGCTTACACACGGCCCCCCTGCCTTCGGGCTGGCCACATGGGATCCCCCCTTGGGCGTGGCGCCTTAGGCCCACATGTGCCTTGGGGGTTGAACCCTTAAGGCTGGCTTGAGATGGCTAATTTTTTTGCAAGTAATAGAACAAGTACTTTGTTAAAAACAAAGTAACCAAGTTCAAGTGCCAAATACCACAACTCTTCTTCTAAGACATTCTTCATCTTCTTCTTAAGAATTCCTCCATTTCTTCTCCTCACATGATCTTCACTTAGGATATGGAATTCAAAAGGTTCATCTTCATCAATCGAACTCCTGAATTACTTATAATCTTCAATGTTCTTTATTGATTTAATCAGAGATCAATTGGATCATCTTCATGTTCACATGCACTAAGTGATAGTGCATGGACTTCATTAATGCACATCATCCACTTAGTAGTTGTGGATGGAACTCCTTTCAACTCCTCATGCATTGTGAAGACAATGCATGGTCTTCAATCAATGTTGTGACTTTGTATCATCATGATACAAGTTCTATGAACTTAAAGAGCAGCTCAGCAATCGTCAGATATACATGGAGAATGTTTCAACCATATTCTCCAATGCCACTTAGTGAATCTCCTAAGTGACATTCCTCTAAGTTCCATGGCCATTCTCCATCACCACCAACACCATCACAACCTTTGTCATTCACATCTTGACATTCCTTGACTTCCATTCATTCCAAGACAACTTCATGCCTCATTGACAACAAATGCAACACAGTGCACTTCAAGGATGAATAAGTATGGTATCAAAACACCATATCCAATGTAGTATAAGGATAAAGGGTTGTTTTTGTTAATGAATAAAAATACCTTAAAAAGAAACAAAAATAACCTTTTCATTTTGAAAAGCATTTTGAAAGTAATTTTATTTGAAAATAAATTTTTAAAAAATTTTCATAAAAAATTACCATTTTAAATATGCTAAGGAAGACTCAAAGAAATGATGGTGGGTAATTCTGTATATTCCATACCAGGTTAAAAGAACACTCCCTTTTCAAGTTATAAAGGTATGAAAAGTTTCATGTCTAAAAAGAGACAAGAAGATACATTTGAAAACATTTATAAAACAAAAAAGAGTAAAATTTTATTCAATTAATAATTTTTAAAGGGAATTTTTTTTAAATAAAATCTATTTAAAAAATAGGGTTTTTTAGAAATTGTAGGTTCTCTGAATAAAGAGAGAAATGAAGTTGGGTTTTCTTAAAAATATTTTCAAAAATATTTTGTTTATGAAAGAGTGGTAAAATGGTTCTATTACAAGAAAAATGTCATGAATAACCATATAAGAAGAAAATTAATGGTTTTATTGAAAAATATTATATAAATTACTTTAAATTAATTTCAATAATGAACAATCTTGATTAGAATGAGATTTTGAAATAAACCCTTAAAATGATCATAACATTGAAGTGAGAATTAATAATTGAATTGATTAAGTGTATCAACTGTAAATAAACTTATAAGAATTGGAAATAAATCAATATATATTGATATTAATTATAATCATAATAATTGAATATTAATTACAATGAGGAAGTAATATAACCCAATAAAAATGAATTGAGTTATAAAATTTATTTACCACTTGGTAACTTTAAGTTCAAATCCCTTTAGATGAAATAATTTAAATTTAAAATCAAAATACCATGAATAATGAATTATTTAAGATATTACATGTCCAATTGAAGTATATAAACCATATAAAGAAATTTATGTGCATAACAATAATTAAGTATCAATGGAATGCCAATTGACACGGAATCCCTTACTTTCCTTTCCTTTTGGGTGAAAATCCTTTTACCTAATGTATAATCATTTTAAGCATTTTTTTAACTTATAAAAGAACCATAATCATATTTATAATATAATATATTATATTCTTATAATATATTATTACCCATTTGTTAATAATCATTTATTATTTGAAATATTTTGGTTGTTAATTTCCTAGTTTTTTAGTACGTTTTGAATTGTTATTTTGGATCCTCTAACATTGATCATGATTTAATATTATCCAGAATGTAAAAAAATATTTAAATATCATATATATTTAGTATATATTTAATTATAATAATCCATAATTTTTGGATATATGAAATGAAATTCACCATTCAGATAGACAATAGGTCCTACGTACACATGAACGTTGTTTTCATTTTCTTATCATATTAAAAGAATATTAAGTTAATAATATAAATGTGTATTATAATTACAGTATAATAATTTTATTATATATATCACATATGTTAATTAAAATCATCCTTTATATATTCCATGTATATAATGAATGAATCACATCACTTTGAGGAGGTGGTAGTCCACACGTCCACAAATGAAGTTATCGTATTCCCGCAGAATGGAAAGCGTAATGGTTTGATTAATATAAAATTTAAACAAGTATAAATACATTATAAATACTATATATGACATATAAAATATAAATCCATCATATTTTCCAATCTTGAAAGGTGGTAAATGGAAGAACGAACGACATCAGTTCACTAGGCGGTAGTTGGCCGTACACATGAACGATGATTTCATATAGCATTTGATGGATGTGTGTGAAAGTGTAGTTTGAAATATTAGCATAAAAACATCTCAGTATATTTTATGATAATTTTTATATTATATAATCATTATATAAAATTAATTTATGGGGTGAATAAGAAAATTAAACAAAAGTGATCATTGAAGACCATTACCTCTTATTCCGGTAACTCCTTCTATTTTATACCAAAAGACTTCTTTAATTTACTTTGTTAAAAAAGTGAGGCTTAAATTATGATGAGAGGGAAGTTGTAGGATTATTTTATAAGGGTTTTATGATCCAAAAGTATCGATATGTGTAAATAAATGGAAGGTATGAGTGCAATTTTATAGTGGAGGAGGAGTGGAATTATTGTAAATTTTTGAAAGAGGGAATTGCACCCACATTTTTCCCATGTCAAGTGGCTCCAATAATGGTAAAAATTAGATTAAATGGATTATATTTTCTAAATATGGCCATCATATTGATTTTGGGAAATTTTCTAGGTCATTTTGTCATTTAAGTTTATAGATTAGTTCCTTGTTAAGCTTTATTTTTCCTTAATTGCTATAATTAATTAATTTTTGCATTCAAAAATATTTTTGGTAAGAAACTAAGTTGAAATTATTTGAAATTATAAAATATTATGATTCCAATTATGAAATCCATTTTACTAAATTCAAATAATTGAATTGGTTGAAATTAATATAAATTTAATCCCCCAGACGGGATGACAAAACTAGTTTTTAAAGTAAAAAAGTTCAAAAAGCCTGAAATATTTTTATATCCAAATTCAAAATGAAATTGATTACAATGAAATATATTGGATTAATTGATTTATAGTTGAATTATATATCCTCTAACCAAATTAAAATATATCTTAACTATATAAATAAATTATATGAAAAAATAGTCCAATTAAAATTAAGAATTTTTTAGTATTAATCAAAAAATGAAACTTGAAAAAAATATGAAAAAATCACCCTAAGATAATTTTTATGTTACAATTTCAAAAATTAAGTTTCTATTGAAATATTAAATTAATAAAATTTTCTAAAATTTTGTTTTTAAATAGGTGATTATTTAAAAGGTGATCAAATTTCTCTTTAAGAAAAATAAAATTTTTAAGCATAAAATTGGATTTATTCTTATCTTATGCCTATAAAATATATTGGATGAATATAAAAAATATTAGATTAAATATATAATATATATATTTTATTAATATCATTCACTAATGATATTTATTTAATTTACTATGATAAAACTTTTTTGGCTCATAATAATATCTTTTATAAAAACATTCACTTTATATTCAATTGGTTATTATATTCATTTCTAATTAATTGGTTATAGGTTCCTGGTGCATAAGAAGCATAGGATGGGAATGCACCCATTTTTGAAAATTATAATGATCGATGATTAATCCTATATTCATATGATGATAAACACTAGTATCCAAGGAATTAAATCAAAGATAAAAGACAAAGGAGAGAACCTGAAATCGAGAAGATAGGGTCGACAAATTTTGTTTATAACTAATTTAATTTAATTAAATAACTACCTCCAAGTTGATTCTTTCTTCATTGATGCATTCGACCACAGGGCCGACGTGCAGCTTTTTTGTGATGTATAATTCAAGTATAGGAATCCTTTAGAGGTGATCCACATGTGCTCCTTGTATCTCCAGACGTCGCTGAAGAAGTCTCCAGGTGCTAGCGTGGAAGATCCCTGTGCTTGTGTTGTATGCCTTTGATCGCATTGAGAATTGCTTTGAAATCATTCTACTAGATCCGGTGGACGCAGATCTCTATTGTTCATGAGAGCGTTCTTGGAGAGAGAAGAGTTCTCTAGGCTTGAGATCCTTTTTTCGAAGGATGTTGTACACAAAACAATTCGTTAGATAGTAGAATGAATCCTTGGATAATTTAGAGAATAATAACATAACGATGAATTTAATTCACTATATAATACTAAATAAATATCACAAGTTCTATTAATTATATTATTATTCCATGTAAAACCCCCATGTCAAATAATAATAAAATGCTATTATTTCCATGACAAGTTCTTAACTTGAACATTATATTTAAATATTATTTAACCAAATAACATATAATATTATTTCTCACCGAACCCATAAATTTGTCCTCTAATACTCCTCAATATTTACAGGGCCTTGAATAATGAAAATTTATTTATTAAATAAATATAGCTATATTTTTCATCGATAAATAAATATTCCTTTAGCAATATATTCTTTCAAATAACTAACGATGAAATAAATGAGATCAGGTATACTTGTATAATTATTAAACCAATACCAGGAATAATATTTATTCAACTTGTAAAATAATAAATTATTTATCTAAGATACTATCTACACTTAGTGTGTGACCCTCTAGGCCTCTTTCTCATTGGCATTAGGCAGGCTTGCCTAAAGTTCAAGATTACTATATAGAAATAGGTCAAAACACCCAAGAGAAAGAAGTTGATGTCACAATGACATGTCACCTCATACGAATGCTTACCGTGTAATATATTCTATTTGTCTTGATGTCGCCAATCAAGAGGGTTTCATGCAAGTGCCATCAACCCATGTGCTTGATTTCTCATTCTTTGACATCCCAAAATTGAACTTTCCTAGAGAACACCATGGACATGGATTTAGTTAGGCTATATCATTTCCATCAAAGTGAATGAAATATCTACATCCATAGAAGTCACAAATACTTTCTTGCATTATTCATTAATGCAGTATTACTCATGATACCCCCAACATATCCTACCTCACCATGAACAGATGTCGTCGCGATTTTCATTAATACATCTAAGTGCACGAGTCATAATACCCATTAATAATAATAATAAAGTCTAAGGATCAATAAACAAACCTGTATATAGGAACAACCAATAAAACTTATGAATGTGGATTTCCTACTGGATGATCTTGTTCTCATAATATCCTCTTGGATATTACCAAGGGAGCACACCATGAGAAGGTTCCTCAATGTATAATGAGTCCCAACCCCTAATATCTTGTATCATTTGTGTCCCTTCAAATGATATCATCTGGCCATAGAATATATATTCAAGAATAGTGTTATGGAACTTCTAGGTTCTCATCATAGCAGGGATCTGCTATGACCTTTTAGTGCGACAACTATTCTTAAGACATTATCACATACTATGTCACGCAAAAGAAAAATCATAATATGATAAGGAGTTTATTAATATTCATCCATTGAATACAAGTTTATCGTAGAGGACAAAGAAGTTCGTTTCTAGGGAACAAACTCCAATAGACTCCCAATTGTATTATATTCAACTACTAACAACCTTCAGTCCACTATCTCTCACAAGATATTCATACTTTTGTTGAGATAGTCCTTTAGTCAAGGGGTTCACCACATTCTCTTCCGTGGACACTCTTCTCACTAAAACTTCACCCCTTTGATAAAAATACCTCAAGAGGTGATACTTTAAGAGTATGTGATTTTTCTATTGATGTGACCTTATCTCCTTTTCAAGATCCACCACTTTAGTATTATCACAATACAATGTAATGGGATCCATACTACTAGGTACCAAATCAAGCTCCTAAACAATGTTTTTAATCTTGATAGCTTTCTTGGCCATATCATATGCCACTATATATTTGGACTCTGCTATATAATCAATGAAAACTGGCTGCTTTGAACTATTCTAGCTCACAACTCCTCCATTGAGACAGAAAACATATCCTCACTAAAACTTCAAATCATTATGATATGTCTAAAAACCATCATCATACCCTCTGAGGACAAGATCATCATCTACTCTATACACCAGGAACATATCATTAGTTCTTCTTAGACACTTAAGGATAATCTTGAAAGCAGTCCATTGTTGTTCTCCTAGACCCTCTTGATATCTGACTACTATGCTCAATGCATAGGCAACATCAAGTCTGGTACATAACATGTCATAAATGATATATCATATCGTTGAAGCTTATATAATCTTACTCATCATATCTTTCTCTTACACAAATAATTCCTCATCACTTTCCTCATTTCTAGGAACAACTGGTAAATTCTTTTCTAGCACATAAAGTTTCCTCTCATAGTAAAGGATAACCCGAAGGTCCCTTTCCCAGTCCTAGAAATTGGTGCTGGTGAGAAGGTTTTACTTCTCAAGTATGGATCAAAATGATATGTTTTATGTCATTTTGATTGATACTTCTACAAATTAAGATGAATAGAGTTTTAGTACTTTATATTGATAAATATAGATAAATAAATAAATTAATATTTATTAGTCTCCTACTACTTTTTTGAAACACAGTATCCCTCACCATTAGATTTAGAATATCATATTTCTTGGACATTCTAGTGGAAAGAATCCATATTGATCTTCACATTACCCCAACTAGGGTGTTCAATAAAATTGAAAGGTTTTAGGTAAGCATTCCGAATTCCAACTACATTAACACACAACTCCTTGATCTGTTGAGTGGGCTCCCTAATCCTAAAATCCTTAATTTTGGATTTCCTTAACCTTTGCCTCTCAGTTACACCAAGTACTGCTAGGGAAGTCAAACCTTGATTTAATCTAATTTAATTCAACCCATAACCTGAAATTAGAATTCCCTGATATTTTAATGCACCCCAACTAGGGTTGGTAAAGAACTTTGAACTATGGTTCAATTTTAACTAAAGTAATGGAAGTCTATACCGACTTAATATTTAATTGATGGATTTTATCCTTTATGCGTAAATTTCAACTTATTACCTTATCACATGCTTGTTAATATTAAGTGGTATATACATAAGTGATTAACCATGTATAGAGAGTATTTAAGTATAAGCCTTTTCATTTTTGTTCCATCTTGTATGCTTATTAGTTTATTAATTATGTGATTGTGTCAAACATCCATAATGAATAACGATTAAACTGAAAAAAATAAATAAAGGGTATCATCATGAAATTTACTATTAGATATTTTATCTAGTAGTTGATAAAATAACCATGAACTAGGGGAGAGACACCTCGAACTATTTAAGGTTCGTGTTTACAACTTTCCACCTATCCACCTTTGTATCTCCTTGGATTGGTTTCGCCTTGGCTCATAACTTGAACCGCCTCCACTATCTTGGGAGATCCATCCATTACATATTATTTTAAATCACACATATGTTAGGAGTAAAAGGGGGTTTAAATAAAATAAACCATGGGAATGTAGGCCCTACATATTAATGAAGAGAAGGCATGCATGACAACAATTATAATTTAATAAATAAATTAAAAGGGAATCAATCATATACAAAGGTCTGGTCTAGCTCATGTTAATCCACATACGTGCAACAAATTACATATATAATAAAAATAGCATTCAATTATTTAATCATTATTAATAATATAAATTAAACTCAAATCAATTAATCATTATCTTTAATTAATCAATCCTTTTTATCTTAATACTATTGTAAATTTCCTTGAGATTGATATCCATAACCTTGTACATAACTTGTACCTTGGAGGAAACCCTATGAATACCCATCCAAAACTACCCATCATGTATTTATACAGGTGTAATCTTTATTCTTTGTGACATGTATCATGCACACAGATTTATAATTGTAATACAACTCATACATGATGTGTAGATATTTGAACATTATGCATATGTTAATTAAACACACACACACACACACACATATCAAACACCAATCACATGTTGTATCCCAAATTTATGCCCACACAAAGGTACATGTATCAAGGGTTTATATAATATAAAAATAAATTTTCAATTTTTTGTAATCGAGAAACAGTACACAGTGTGTAGATCTGAATACATGGTGTGTACCCTCCTCACCATCCATATGAAGTACATGCCTGGGAAAATGGCATGTGAGGTGTAATTTGGTAATCTTAAGAGTACACGGTGTGTCTAGTGGGCCACATGCCATGTAGACTCTATGTTAAATAGTCACAAGTAAGGCAATCCGTATATGTAATACATGACTTGACCCTAACCTGAAGTGACTACATGCCATGTTTAGTGGGAAACAGGATGTGAAGTCTAGCTGACCATGTTCCAGTCTGTCCTGGTCAATACACAGTGTAAGAATTAACTAGACCACGTGTCATTAATACACACTTCTTGAGTAAATAAAGAATTTTTTTTGGGCGCATTTGAATACAACTGCATGGTTTTTAATCCGAATTACACAATGTGTGTGGTAGATTACACGGTGTGTAATTACGAATACAGGGGGTGTACTATCGTGTAACCTAGAAAAATTCATCTGTACCTCCTGATGAGATCCTCAATTTAATTTTCATCATAAAATTATTCATTTTAGTTATATCATTGAAAAATGATAAAGGAGGAATAGATCTCGAAATTCAGATTATATGAAATATTAAACATGAATTGACAAACTAAACTATTAAAGCGTAAAAAATTAATGAATTATTTAAATAATTATACATGAAAATTTGACCCCTTTTATACCACTTATAGGTTCTGGGCATTGCAGAAGCATAGGATGGGCATGTACCCACCTTTGCAAATTGTCATGATTGATGATTAATCTGGGATCAATACATTGATAAAAACCAGTATCCACAGAATTGAATCAAAGTTAAAAGAAAAAGGAGAGATCCTAGAACCAAGAATAGAGGATCAACATATTTTTTTTATAATTAGTTTAATTAAATTAAAAAAACCACCTCAAAGGTGATTCTTTCATCATTGATGTGTTTGACCACGGGTCTAAGGTGCAGTTTCGTTGCGATGTAGAATCCAAGGATGGAATCCTCTAGTAATGATCCACATGTGCTCCATGTATCTTCGAATGTCTCCACAGGAGTCTCCGGGTGCTAGCACATAAGATCCTTGCACTTATAATGTCTTCCTTTGATCAACACCATTCTACTAGATCTAGTGGTGGAGGATCTCTCTTGTTATTGAGAGTATTCTTGGAGAGGAAAGAGTTATCTAGGATCAAGATATTTTTTTACAAGGATTTTCTGCACTCAACGATTGGTAAGACGATAGAATGACCATTTGGTTAATTTAGAGAATAATAACATAACATAGAATTTAATTCACTAGGTAATAATAAATAATGAGCACAAGTGTCGTTACTTATTTTATTATTCCATGTGAAACCCCATGTGAAATAATAATAATAATGCTATTATTTCTATAACATGTTCTTAACTTGAACTTTATATTTAAATATAATTTAACCAAATAATATTTAATTTTATTTCTCACACGACCCACAACTTGGTCCGCCAATCCTCCTTAATATTTTCAGATCCTTTAATAATAACTATTTATTTATTAAATATTTATAATTGCATTATTCGCCAATAAATAAATATTCCGTCTACAATATATTCTCTAGAATAACTAGCAACGAAATAAATGTGATCAGATATACTGAAATAATTATTAAACCACAACCAGGAATAATATTTATTCAACTTGTAAATAATAAATTATTTAACTGAGATATTGGTTACACTAAGTGTGTAACCCTCTAGGACTCTTTCTCATTAGCATTAGGTGAGCTTACCTAAAGTCCAAGATTACTATCTAGTAATGGGTAAGGGTACCCAAGATAAATAAGTTGACATCACAATAATATGTCACCTCATATGAATGTTTACCTCATAATATAATCTCTTTGTCATGGTATCTCCAATCATGTGGGTTGCATGCAAGTTTCATCAACCCATGTGCTCGATTTCTCATTTGTTGAATTCCCAAAATTGAACTTTCCTAGAGAACACCATGTCCATTGATTTAGTTAGTCTATATCATTTCCATTTAAGGACATGAGATATCAACTTCTATAGAAGTAAAAAAAATCCTTTATCGCATTATTCATTAATACAGTCTTACTCCTGACACACCCAACATATCCTACCTTTCTTCGAACATCTATCGTCACAGTTTTGTTCAATACATCTAAGTGAGAGATTCATAATACCCATTAATAATTGTCTTAAAGTCAAATAACCAATACACTTGTCCACATATAGGAATATACAATGAAACTTATGAATACAAATTTCCTATTGGTGGGTCTTGTTCTCATAATATCCTCCTAGATATTACCAAGGGCACACACCATGAGAAGGTGGCTCAAAGTTTCATAAGTCCCCACCCCTGATAGCCTGTATCATTTGTGTCCCTTTAAATGATATCATCTGGAAAGAGAACCTATATTAAGGAATAGTGTCATGGCACTTTCAGGTTCTCTTCATAGTGGGGATATGCTATAACCATTTAGTTCAATTGCTATTCTTAGGACATTATCATATAAAATTTCATGTAGAAGAACAGTTATGATATAATAAGAAGTTTATCAATATTCATCCAATTAATACAGGTTTATCATAAATTACAAAGAATATTGTTTCTTGGACACAAACTACAACATTGGTATCCAATGAATTCAATCATATATATATTCATATGTTATTTAATACTATTCATAAATACTATTTTAATGGCTAGGTTATATCTTATTGTATTAAATAATAATATTTTAATCATATATTATTTTTCGGTAAAACTCAGGTTTGAATGTAACTCAAGATATCAATGAAAGTATTTATTGCGTACGATATAAGAAAACTCGTTATTGTGTGAATTGAAAGCATTAGAATATATAAAATTTATTTAAAATATTAAATATACCATAAATATTATTGAGTTTATATTACTTTCTATGTTTGGTGTTGTTTTTCATACACACTATCAAAGAAGAAGTTACTCTATTATAATTTTAGGGGTGTCACATTCTGCCCACCTTAAATAAATTGCGTCCTTGCAATTTGAACTCGATATTGGAAATATAGGGTTTTATTTTTGAAAATCCTATTGTTGAAATCCCACATCGTGAGAAGAGTTAATAAAATATCATCTTAATAAGAGACAATAAAAAGTATATATGTCACGTGGAATAATATATAACTAGATCTATATGTAGGATAACATTTGTGGAAATTGAAAACATGGGCTTGGAGGAAAATTGTAAATAATTATTTGGAGTTTTGAGGTCATTGATCATGAACACATGAATGATCAATAGAAATTTGAGGGCCTCAAATCCATAAATATATTATGCTTTAAAAGACCATCTGTTAAAATAATGAAGTCATTAGGATAAATTTTTTGTTTTACAATACTTATCTAAGTGATAAAGAATTATTTTACTGAATAAGAATCGAAGGAAATATAATTACTTGATGTATTTCAATTTCAGAAGAACAATTTTATCTTTTGGTAATACTTTGATCAAATTCTAATTAATCTCTTTCTTTAGGAAATGGATATCCAAAAAATTAACTTTGATACTTGAAGCACTAGAATACACTTTTAACTGATCACAAGGCCCATAAAAGAGTGAAAATTCTTTCCATTTGACTATAACTATTATTCAAATCAAATATGGTTAATAAATTAATCTCTGAAGCTACAATGTGACACTACTGGTTCGTTATTAATATTTATTTGTCAAATTGTTTAACTAAAATTAATTACAACTTAACCTAGAAATCACATAGTCTAGTGGTTGGAAGGAAACCCATATAATCATTCAATCACGGGTTCAAGCGCCACCGCCTTATAGGTTTTTATTTTTCTAAAACCACAAAATTTAAAAAAAAATATGATGAAAATACTTGAAATTTACTCATTAAATACCCTTTTCTATATGGTTATCAATACAACATATTTTTCTTTTTCAAAGCCGAATTAACTAATTTGAATATTATTAGAATTTCATTAATGATCATAATAACACTAAAGGTTATCAATGCATTTAAACTCATGTATCTAAAATGAAATGTAATTATTCCTCAAATATCTTTTCTTCTAAATCAAATACTAAACTAACGAGTTATATTTCCCAAAATTTGTTAAAAAATGTCATTAATATTTATAGACTCCCATCACATAAAACCTAAAAAGTGGTGGTTAAAACTTAGAAATTATGATCAACCTTAATGTCACAATATCATTATGGCATCCATAACTCATAAGTTAAAGAATACATATGTGATTCAATTCTAATTATCAAATTCTATCTTAGGGATATGTTATCTAATCTATGTTTTCCTAAATCTAGTTCCTAATGTTGCTACTAAAAGTCCTCGGATACCAAATATATGGATCTGACCCTAGTAATCCTGGAGCCAGTGTCTACTACCATTACGTTGAAATTATTACAAGGACTCAAACCCTGAAGTACGAAAGAGTTCAGTAGTCTTGGTAAAAAATATACAGACATGAGTCCTACATTACAAGCGAATAAAGTAATTACAACATATATTTTTTTTGTTTTAAGGATAATAACCTTATTTTCACTTAGAATATCCATGAGTATATTTCATAGTAAAATTAATGGATTCACGGGCAAGGAAATTAAATAATGTTGATCTCGAATGATCAGTATGGATTAAGTATAGAGGAAGCAATAATTAATCAATGAACATAATCAATATGGCAAGGTAAATAACCGAACAAACATACCATGTAATCAATAAAATGATAGGGAGTGAATAAATGATATTTAAAGGTAAATAAATGAGAACAAATGACATTTAAAATAACTAGATAAGACATAATAAATATGTAAAGGTAAATAACTAAAACACATTCCATTTAATCAATAAGTTGAGAATGTAATATATTGAAACCCAAATCTTTATTACATATTAATTAATGATTTATTACATAGGAATAAACTTAATATAAACCATATAATTGATAATTTGAGTGTATTTAGGAATTAGGTACGTTAGAAAAAATTTTAAAATAGGAAAAAAAGCATCTTTATTGAAAACATTCTTAAAATGCTTGTACTTAAAACTGTATGCGATAACATGGGGATTTACATAAGAAAGGGGTGATCTATAAAGCCCAGTAAGGGAAATAAACATGGAATAACATAAATAAATTAATACATGTTATAAAATAGGCATATTAATGGAGCATAAAAGGAGTTATAATCATACACATGAAAAATGAGGCACGATATAACATGATAATCCTAAGGTAACATGGGAAATATGGCAATAACTTAAAACACTACATCCTAAATATAGGTCATGGATAACTGCTGAGAAATCATGATGGAAAAATTATCATAAAGGATTTAGTTTAACTTCTTATCCCAACATGATGTATCATGAGACTAAACATTACTTAATGAATCATAGCACTATATAATTTCAAGTGCACCTATCACATTAATTTCATTATCATGCTTAAGTGTTTCACATAGATAATACAACATGGATTCATCCATCATCATATTTTATACCATTATCAAAGAATTTAGAATTCATAAATTTAATTACCATATTAAATAAGTATAATAATATTAAGTTGAACACCCTTGATAGGAAATGGGTATGGTATTCAGTACACAATTAGTTTGGAATGGAAAATCACGGTGAAATCTCGACAGTATAACGACATCACTTAAAAATTCATAAAATGGGTCGATGAGAGAGAAATGAGTATCTGATAATTATAACATAAAATGGTAATTAATAGGGATATGTAAATACATATCCCAACTTTAAGAATTATAAATAGAAGGCATAATATAATAAAGAAACTTGAATAATTAACAGAAGGTGAGGATCCCTTACTTGAGTGTGTGACTCCAAATACTTAGGAGGGGATTCTTGAGAGCTTGTAGGTGAATTTGGAGGACTCTATAAAAGTTATGGAAGATTAATGATGTTTTAAAAGGATTTTTAGTGAATAAAAAAGGGATATTGGGTGGGTTTATATATGAAACGAGTGGGGAATTGTTTACTTTTTCTCAAACTTAGGTTTTGGACTCTATATAAGAAAGAACAAAAATTAAAAACAATTTCATGGTTTTTTCCAATGATTTATGTAAAATGAAATTTTTCGTAAATATTTTATAAGTACAAGGACCTATATGAATAAAATAATACCCTTTCTTATGTTTAGGTGAGTCATACTTTTAAAGAAATGATTTTAAACCCATAAAATATATTAATGGTTTTGGAGGATTCATAAAGACTTTATAAAATTAATCAAATAAACATAAAAAATCACATTATTTTAAAGGAAAAAAATATGTTTGGTATTTTATACCATTTACAATATTATTACATCACTTTTGGGTCATTATGATATCACAATACACACCATATATTTATATGATATTTTATTTTTACCTGAAAAATCAACTGTCTTAGAAAAATTTGAAAAATTATCCATTGAATAATTTCAAAATTATAATTCAAAAAATAGTATTAATTTTATATTAATAATTTCAAAATATGTGTATTTTTACTTTTAAAATAATAATCAACATGTATTAATAAATGATATTTTTTTGACAATAACAGTTTTCGAACCCTTATAAAAACTATATTTGAAATCATCAAAATTATATGATCATTTATATTTTATAAAAATTATTTAAAAGTAATATTTATTTAAAATATTATTTATTTCAAAAATCCATTAATTCATGAAACTAAATTCTTTAATTTAATTTCAACATTACAGAAAAATACAATTTTCATTTTATTTAATAAAAATGGAAATCATTTATAAAGTAACAGTAATAAAATGAAAATATATTCATTATTAAATAAAATATACATATTAATTTTATTAGGGTTATTATACATATCCCATTTAAACACTAGATAATTACCTAAGATTAAGGTTCGTGATGGTGAGACTTTTATGGGGTGGTTTGGTGAACATGGTTTGGTCCATGATCTTGATGAGCTTGAAATTCTCTTAAAAACGGTTTCTATCAAGATTATATTGTTAGATCTGATCTTGGGATTAGTCAAGGGAAAATAATAGAGATGATATATTTTTCATAAGATTTGATAAATGGGCTTCATTGGGAATGATCATACTGGTTGAGGCCATCACATCATTTGTTTGTTTCAATTGGATTTGTTAAAACCCTATACTTATACTAATCTTGTGATCACTATTCAACGACTATATTATCATTGATAATGATACTTAATGGTATTTTAAATCAAATTTTATATAATAAAACAAAATAAGTTCATGTGTTTTCTATAACCATATTACATAATAAGACATATAATTAAATCATAAAGGTAATTTTATTTATAAAAGTTCAGGTCATTACAATCTTCCCCCATTCAAAAAATTCTCCATTGAAATTTTAATTCCCCACACTAAAATAGATGAGGGTAACTATATTTAATCACCTCCTCTGGTTCCCACATCACTTCTTAAAACTTTTTTTTTCTCTAAAACACATTGACAAGGTGAGTTGTCTTATTTCATAGAAAATTTTCTCTATGATATAAGATTTTCTCCAGCTTCTCCTTGTATGAGAGATCAATATCTAATAGTACCACCTTTGGATTGAGTAGATGTGAGGTGTTTTGTATGTACTTACTTAAGAGGTAAACATGGAATACCTTATGTACTTGAGATATTTTAGGTTTGAGTGCTTGTCGATAGGTCACCGCTCCGATGCAATCAATAATATCAAATGTACCAATGTATCTTGGCATAATATTTCTCTTTTCCCCAAATCCCATGACTTTATTTAATATAGGTATGTAGAGGAATACCATTTATCTAACATCAAACTCTAGGTATTTTGGAATATTGTTAGTGTAGATCATCTAGAAACTCTAGGTAGCCTTGATGTGCTACTGAATGGTCTTAACCCTTTCCACCCTTTCCATGACCATTTTAGTACCTAGTAGTTTTAGTTCCCTAACTTCACACAGCGTGCATGTGTTATGCACCTCTTATAATTAATGGATTTATAGGGATCCATTTGGATGGTTTAGTGGAAGATGTTATTTTATGAGAACTTGTACAGAGGAAGATGTTTATCCCATCCTCCTTTGAAGTCAATTAAGCATGATCTCAACATTTCCTTCATTTTTTAGATTGTCCATTCAGATTAGCCTTCAGTTTGGGGGTGATAAGCCATGTTTAAGTATAAATATATATTTATAGAATGTTGTATAATCTTCAAAAACTTGGACATAAATTGGGGGTCTTGATCGGATATAATAAATAGTAGTGTTCCGTGAAACCTTATAACTTCTCTACTGTATATCCTTACAAGTAGATAGAGTGAGAATTACTCTAAAATCAAAATGAAGTATTCAATCTTTGTAAGGTGATCCACAACAAACCAGATAAAATTATTTCCTATTTAATTCATTAGAATTCCAATGACAAATTCCATGGTGATGTTTTCCCATTTCCATGTAGGTATGGGTAATGGTTGCATCATCCCCTTGAAAGTTTTTCTTTCCACATTCACTTGCTGACATACAAGACATATTGATGTATATTATGTGATCTACTTCTTCATATTATCCCACCAATAGCTCTCTCAAACATATCTATACATATTTTTTCTTTTGAGATGTATGGAGAATGTTGATATATGTGAATCATCCAGAAACTCCTTCATTAAATCAATATTTGATGGTATATATAGTCATTATAAAAAAAATTCCAACTCATTATTCTTTAACATTTACCTTCAAGGATTTACCTTTTCTTATAGTTTCCAATTTCATCTGAATTCCGACATCATCTTTTTAAGAAACCTTTATCTTCACCAGAAATAATGGTTGATCCATCATTTGTGAAAGTACTAATGATGTTATTTCGTTTATGATTCCCCTGTCCATCATTTCAAAATATAAGAATATTAGATCCCTATCAATTCTCATCAATGATCGAATTGATTAATCCTTTATATGTATAGTTTCTTCCACTTTATTATATTTCCTAGGATGGTAGTGGATTGACAATTCATAGTCATTGATCATGTCTAACCACCATCATGGGTGTATATTCATCTCTTTCCATGTGAATATATATTTGAGGCATTTGTGATCCGTATATATTTCCCAATTCTCCCCAAAGAGATAATGTCGCCATATTTTCAAAGAGAATATCATTGAAACCAACTATATATCATGCATTGGGTAGTTTTGTTCAACTTTCTTGAAGTATAGTCTATCAATTATCTATTATGCATTAACAAAAATCCCAAGCCCTTCTTCAGAGCATCATAGAATACAACAAAAGTACTCCACTTGTGCGTAGTGCGAGTATATGTGAAATGATAAGACTCATTTCCAAATCCTTAAAGAGATCTTCAAATTAATATTTCCATGAAAACTTGACTCCCTTCCAATTTATCTTGGTTAGAGGGTTTGAAAATCATAAGTAATCTCTCACAAATCAAAGATAACACCTAGCTATTCCAAGTAGACTATGGATATCTGTAAAAACGGTGGGCCTCAACCATTTTTTAATTTCATTTATTTTTAATGGTATATAGATATCCCATTTCTTATGATTAATTTACCCAATAATGATAGTTCCTTTAACCCGAACTCACATTTTTTATACTTTTCATAAATTTTCTCATTTCACAAGGTCTTTAGCACAGTGCTCAGGTGCTCTGCATGCTCCTCCTTGGTCTTGGAGAATATTATAATATCATTTATAAATAATACCACATAATTTTTGAGGTAATATCTAAAGACTATATTAATCAAATCCATGAATATTACAGGATCATTAGTGAGTACTAATGTCATTACTATGAACTCATAGTTCATATATCTTGTATGAAAAGCATTCTTGGGGATATCCTATATCTTCACCCTAACTTGATAATATCACGACTACAGATCCACCTTAGAGAATTATTTTTCTATACATAGATGTTCAAAGAAGTCATAAATCTATGGTATAGGATACTTTTTAATTATTGTGAATTTTTTGAGCTCATAATAATCGATGATAAGGTGAAAGACCCATCATTCTTCTTGACAAAGATGACAGGTTCACCCTATTGTGAAGCACCTGGGACTATGAAACCTTTATCCAAATTCTCATTAAATTATTTCTTCAGCTCATAAAGTTCCACAACCTCCAACCTATACAGAGTCTTGGATAGTTGAAACACCCCAGGTATAAAATCTATTGAAAATTCAACCTCTTTGCTTGGAGAAATACCATGAAATTTGTTTGAAAAAACATCAGTTTATTCCCTCACAATGGGAATGTATTCATGTTTGATTCTTTCCTTAGAATCAATCATTTGACCTAGATATTCTTGATCATAGGTAAATAATATCCATTATTGAGATGTTGGAGATAAATAAGATTCATCCTCCTCCTTTCACTTGTAAAAAATCAAAGGATGATTCACGAGATGAAGAGTGATTTCTTTCTCATAAGAAAAGGTTCAATGGGACGTTTATCCTTCAAATATTTCTCAGGGAGGAATTATATATGTGGTATGAAATAATTTCACCATTTTATAGTTTCACCATCATCTCTATTCCATGATTTTTTGTGGTGTTTGAATAGTTCTAATAAACTTTCTTGATATGAGTAAATTCATAGAACCATAATCAATAAGTATGTTAACTATTATTTAATGAATAACTGGCATAATTATCACTAATTATTTTTCATGATACAACCCAATAGTTGAGATGGTAAAAGCTCTACCTTGATGCCTTGGAAGTTGTTGGTTGACTCTAAAAACCCTTGGCTTAGTGAATTGTTTTGAAAACATCTCTGGATTCATGGAGTTTAAGTAATGAAAAATGCACCGAGGGTTTACTGGATCATTACTTTCCTCTATTTAATTATTGTGTTTCCCATATCAGAAATTGTTTTCTAGGTGTCCTTTCTTCCCACACCTAATGTATTTCCTCATTCACCTTAGGAAATTTTTGGGGTTCTTCTTTCCACACATTTGACAAGCGGGATGTTGAAATTTATTAGAATCATTTGATTTATCAATTGAACTGCCAGAATTAAACTCCACCTTCTGCTTCTTATCCCTGTGATACCCTTGATATTTGCTAATATCCATTTCAACTGTTATGCACATCAGAAAATTTCTTCATAGCAATCGGAGTCTCCAATCACTAGGTATTTTCATAGATTAGGTTTTAGTCCACCAAATAAGCATTAAAACTTGAATTCCAGGGTAATGAAAAAGTAAGAGGTGTATCATGCAAGTATTTCAAATTTTTCCTCATACGACTTGCATGGAGCCCCAAACCCACTCTTTTGGGTTCAACACCTAGAAATGTTGGGTATTGTTTTTTATAAAAGGAAGATGAAAAATACATAGATAATTTACATTCTAGGACCATTTCTAGTATAGGTTTTGGATAATTAGATAAAAACATTAAAATTTAACATTACTTTAAAAAATAAACTAATATGAGCAAAAAGACATTGTGTGCGCATCCTCCTCAAAGAAACACACCTCACAAAGAAAATCAACTAAACCTATGAAAATACATTTCAAAAATAGGGTGAGAAATTATTTTTCCTAGTTAGGGGTTTTTAAATTATTTGTAAATACTTTTAAAATATTTCAGTTGATAAAAAATATATACTTAAAAATATGTTTTAAGAACATTAAAATATAATAATTTTCAATCAATTTTTAAAAACCATAAATGTCCAAAATAATTTCATTTTAAAATAAGTCATTATATTTTTCCATTTGAAAATAATAAATTTGATGTTTTAATTATGATACTCATCAGGATATAAGAAACCTGTATGACCACTTAGCCGTATCACATATGGGACAATGTCCCCTTTAGGTCATGGGTTCGCTCCCCATACCATAATATAAAATTTGACACTCTAGTGCCAATTTTAGGAAAACAATTTAATGGTGATTCCTTTCTCAATCATAACCTAATAACATTTCAAAATAATACAAACATAAATTATTTTATTTAAAATAAAATAATCTTACATACTTCTTAACATGAAATAATTGTTTTTTGAAAATTTCTAAAATCATATTATTGAGAAATCCATGTTTATAAAAAAATTTATTAATTAAAAGTATAAAATATAAATGCATCATAAAATAAATGAATAATTGAATAAAAATGTATGGAATGTTTATTATAACTTAGATGATGGCCATATCTAAATTATTAGTGACATGCTTGGATGTGTAGGGTTATTTTTTCACACGAAATGATAACTTTTATTTAGATTTATCACATAAAATGATAACATTTATTTAAACTTATTTTAAATATAAACTACACATAAAATGATCACTAATATACACATGAAATAATAACTATAAAATTGAAATAAGATTAAATACCCCTTTTAAAATTTTAAGTCAAACAATAACAAAACAAGGTTTTTTATTGTTTTACATTGTAGATCAGAAAATAAAATTACTATTACAAATTGATTTTATAAGACCAATCTTCTTTAAAGGGTTATAAAATAAATCATGGTATTATATATATTATTATTATTTGAAAATAAATAGTTTATTAGATTTCTTGTATAATATGAAATTATAATTAATGTTAGAAAATAAAATAAGAACATAGATAAAAAAAAACATGATCAAAATTACGGATTTCTAACATCCTTATGGAATTTTGAAAATATATACATATAGATACGTATAAATTGTAAATAAAAAAACAATACTTAAAACAAAACGAAATTTGAAAGAATAAATTAAATCCCTTAAAAACATAAATTAATAAAATACCCTACGTCATAAATTCTTAAAACAAATAGATAAAAATACACACACACACACACACAAATATATATATTTAAATCAAACAAAAATTGATAGGTTAAAAACAAAATCAAACACTTACCTGAAATGAATTATAAATTTACTGACTGTTGGAAAAAAATCAAGAGAGAAGGAGGGTATAACATAGAGAAATAGTTTAGCTGTTTTTAAGGTGTGAAAAATGAGAATCACACCCCCCCCCACACACACACATATATATATATATCAATATTTTTTTGAAGCTTGTACTGCAAACCTAAGGTGATGTTAATGGTTAGATTCATATAAAAGATTTTATATAATTCATTACACAATACAAAACCATGATTTAAAATCTTAAATATATATTAAGATTCCAAGTTATAATACTTTCAAAAAGTGGGTGTTGGTTTCAAAAAGCCCAAAAACGCAAGTCATCATTTCACTTTTATCACTTTTTTGTTTTTTTATTATCATGGTTTTATCATTTTTTATATATTTCCTCATATTTTCTCTCTCTCATGTTTTTCTCTTCTAATTTTTACTATCTCACATTTTTCAAGTCAACAATCATTATATTATGATTTTTTTCCTTTCACGTCACTTTTTAAACCAATTACAATACCTCCTTCCACCTATTTTTTTAATCCTTATTTCAATGTTTTTTTGTCTTTTTGTTATCTAAATTTTTTATCTTTTATTATTACTTTGATGTTTTTGAAGTGTTAGATTTTTTTTTAATTTATATATAACATTTTTTTAAAATTATATATATATATATATTATTTATAATGATATAATTATAATTTCACATACATATAAAATATTTAATAATAATAATAATAATAATAATTTTATTAAAAATATATGTTTTTTCCATAATCATCATCATCATCATCATCATTAGTTTTACATTTAATTAATTTTTAAAAAAATAAACATTTAATATTATAGATAATTCTTTTATTTAAATTAAAATTCCTATAATTTAATTAATAAATCCAAAGTTATATAAACAAAGAGAATTTATTAATTTAAGAAAATAAATTCTTTATATTAAAACATATCCATTAATAATTATTTAATAAAATTAACTAATGAAAATAAATTATTTATTAAAAATAATTTTATACAAAGTAAAAAATATTTCATGTTAATATTATTTCTAATGTTAACATTTTATAAAGAAAAAAATAAATTTATTAAATCATCAACATATACCTATAATTTTAAATAAAATGGAATTTATACTTTATAAAAATAGTTTTTCTTGAAAAGTATTAATATACACAAAAACATTTAATTTTAAAACATGAATTTTAAATAAAGATTTTTGGATTATTTTAAAAAATAAATACATTTATTTAAGGAATATATTATTTTTTTCATTTAAGAAATAAAATACTATTTCATCAAAATATAAAGTATTATTATTTTTAATTTGGATATAAACCTATTTTAATTAGATAAAATACATCAATTTCATAATTTTTTTACTAAAAATAAATATTTTAAATTATAAAAAATAAATACTTGATTAAAATAAAAGTATTATATTAATCTCACGGGGTTTTACATTTTTCCCCCTTAAATGAACCGTGCCCACGTAATTTGTTCATTTAACTTAAGAAAATTCTTAATTAAGAAAAACTAGAACTACTATACTTCTATACTCTACCACTTAGATAACATCTAATCTCCAATGTTGTTTAGAAAGTCACTCTAATACCAACTATGAGGCCCCGAACCCATGCTTCTAAGGTCAGAACATATAAATTCTATTTTTTTATTTTATAAAATACTATTGACACTCAATTTTATCACATAGATGGAAAGGAAACAAAGAGAAATGCCTTAGAAAAAGAAGGATAAATTAGATGAAGAAATCCATTAACTGCAATGACCCAAAAGACCAGTTTGCCCAAGGTAACCCTGATCACCATCGACGCATAAGCACCTAAATGCCACCCACATGTGTGATACGACACCTTCATCTAGGGTCCCATATTTTCCTATAAATAGACCCTTGTGGTCTTCATTTGGGGGGAATAAATTTCCCGAAGGCCCATTACTTCTTTGATCACCTTAGTACTTCGCTGAAGCCCTTCAAAAATTTCTAGGTAGTTTTCTAACACATAAATAAATGGAATTAAAGGGAAATAGTGTAACTTAATTACATTCACTGTTTGAAATAAATAAAACTTGTGTGATTTATTCACCCAACACCCCTGATTCAAGAAGACTAGTGCAAGTCACCCTTCCTTAAATAAGAACTTCCACTAATCACTTTTGGGAATACATATGGATTCCCTTAAAGTCTTGAAAAAAGTCACAACCAAGTGTATTCATCTAGGTTGTTCATCACCTAAGGTGGTATCAATTCTCCTAAGCCTACTTGCTGAAGTCTCCCTTGTACGGTGTACCCCTTACGCAAGGAATCCTTTTTTTAGTCCTCCTTGATTCGCCTCACCTTCCTGCTATCATAATCCATCCATTGGGAATTCTTTAAAGCCATCCATAATAGACCATATCTTCTTTAGGATCCCTTGTATGAGAGGGATCAACTCAAACCCAACACCAACACCTTCTAACTTATGAAACCATGAGGAAAGGCATGCCAGAGTGTCTCACATTCAGGTTTTTATTTCAATAATCATAGGTTTCCCGCACATGTCATACTAGAGGGTAAGGATCCTCAAGATGAACATGGGTTTATATATCTATGGTTACAAGGAACCTTACCACAGAGATAGTGTTGAGGAGTTACCCATCTCAAATTTTGGGGATAAGACCATGTTCGTCCCTTCTCATCTTTGAGACCTAGAGCCTCTAGTCCCCAGTAGGGAAAATATGAATCACACTTGATTTTATATTCAACATGGAATTAGAAACTCATCTCACTATGGAATAGATTTTAGGGAATCCATACTAGTGTAATCCCCAAGATTTTATTATAGGAGGTTGCATTCTTACTCCTCTCTACCACCATATCCTTAACCTTCATTCCTTCCTTACCTTGGAATCTCTTCCAATTTAAAGTGAAAATAGGGAAGTGTTGTATCCCTGACCTCTTTCTCCATAGACCTGACCTCTTCCACCATAGCCTCAACCTCTTCCAGCATCGAAGGAGGAAAATAGTGTGGTTTTTCAAGTCTTCTACTTCCTCTTGTTTCTCACACAGATCAATGACTCATGCGAGCTTAGAGGTTAGCGATGATCATGAAATCCACATAATCCCCCTAAAGGGTTGAACTATTAGAACTCTAAGTTTTTTCACTAACTAGGATACACAAGATACCTATCTAAGGCCCGATCTCCTAGGACATTCTCCTTAGAAGTTGGTCTCAATCATAACCCAAGTCATTGGGCCTCCTCCTTAGGTGTAAGCCCCAAACATGCCTCCAAATCATAGTGCGGTAATATATCACTCATATCCTTTTTCAAAGTAATGCTCTTCATGAATAATCCCAAAAATAATCATCTCAAAGGGTTATACACCCCTGGGAGACTTACAAAACTACATGGTTTTTGATTCCCACCCAAATGGGATATGTAGGAAGCCTCCATGAGGTTCAAACCCAACTCCTAAATCAACCCTATATTTTTTTGAGCCATATCCCTAGCTGGGTCTATTTCAAATTGGAAACTCATATCCCTTCTAGGCTCCTTGGGCTGTTTCAGCATAAGTCCCACACTAAACATTGACTATGCACATTCTACCTAGACGTCCTTGCCAAATGATGTTAAACTATATATTGGGTCCTCATCAAATGACCTTAAAAGGCATGATGTGCCCCAATAAGTGACACTGAACTACATGGGTTCTAATTCCTTTCAGAAAGATATATAGGAAGCTCATTTATGGGTTCGATCCCAACATCAAACAATTTTCATCTCCCTAGATAATGATAAACTCTAGAGTGACCTTCATCTACCTAGATGATGTTAAAATCCTGAGTGACCTTCATCTACATAAATGACAATAAACTCCAGAGATCCTTTATATGTGGTTAGAAAGCCAACATCATCATAGTAATGACAAAATAATCTCTTTGTAGTATATAAGAGGATGCCATCAATGGAGAACCTCATATATATATATAGATATATCCATTGATGAAGAACCTCATATACATACAAATGGTTCTAAATTCCACACATGATAATAATTGATTTATAATATTGAGATTACCTGCATCATACTTGGAAATTAATGAAGGATTCATGCACATATCATAAATCTATAAGAGAGTACCGAAGTAGGAAATAACTCCCCCCAAAATGGTGTGATGAGCCCGACCTCCCATCCTCTTGACCAATGAAAGTTCTTAAGCATAATAGGTCAAAAAACCTAGAAAGAACCTACCATTGGAAAGCAGGTCCCCATGGATATAGAACCATTGGGTGTTTCTGGTTCCATGAACAAACCAACTAGAAATTATTCAAAAATAGAAAACTGTCATGGTGCACAGAATCCAAGGGGATCAAAAAATGGTGAACCTGATATGAATCCTTAACAAAGATGATAATATCACCATCATATCAGGCCCATTATAATTTTAATAAAATGGGGAACAATAATGAAATCAATCATAAATGTGTTCATATAAAAACTATGCTGCTTTAACAGGGTTTTCTTGATGATGTATATCATATATCATCAAACACTCTTTTTCAGAACTCCCTTCAATCCAATGGATTCCTTCAAGTTTTCACCAATGAACTCCCTATCTACTACTCAAGATGGACCTTCATCCACATGAAGGATATCATCACCAACTCAACATCTTCAACGATGGGTCTCTAATGAACTAGTTCAGGATCACTATCATCACAGTACCATCCTAGCCCTAGGGGCTGATCGATAAGCCCTCCAACTCAACAATAATTTCCGATTGTTAGACTAGTGATGACTGGTGGTCCTAAAGTAGATGATACTGACTGCCATCTTCATCCATTTTGAGAGCTTATCTCAGCAATGCAACAACCAGTCCCTCCCATATTTTAGGGATGTGGATAAAGATCCCCCCCTATGACCTTGTCCTAAAGACATGATAGTATTTATCAAGGGATCCTACCAGCAATCACCGTCACCAATGCCATGCAGCAGTGAACCCTCAACATGATGAGGGTGTCACCTTTGATTGTCCAGATCAGGTTCTTCAAACCCAGGCATGCAAGACGGCCCTCCATGGATGACAACAGGCCAATAGGGAGCAGTTTCACATCTTTTACCCCTCCATAGAAGTCCACAAAACCATTTTTGTGGAAAATAGTGAGCATGCACATATACTCATCTGCCTTTATTCCTCCAGCTAGTAGAATCATCTAGTAGAGCCCAACGAATTCCGTCATTCAAATCCAGTGGATTACCGCAAGTAGAGACATACACCTATTTAAAATCCTCAATTCTTCCATCAAAATCACCTAGAAGTATTCAAAGAAGCCTGCCAACCCAGTTTGGTAGCAACTCATAAGTAGAAACATACACTTTCCTGCACCCACAAAGCCTACCAACAACCTCGTTTGGAAGAACCTGGAGAAGTGAGTCATAATGACCCGATGGAAAGAAGGGGGGAGACTCAACTATCTTTCCCCACATATGATTACTCTCAGTATACACTGGTAGGAAATTGAGGTAAATATTAGGCACATACACCTACTCCAGATATGTAATGGACATAAATGCTAGTTCCAGTCACTGAGGTCAACAAGAAAATCCTGGAAATGGTGAAAGGGAAGACACAAATCCCTTCCCATATCCTAGAAACTTTCCATAATGTCATAATAGTGATGAAAATAGTACTTAATAGATAAATACAAAATTATGTCCCCATAGGTGGGGTGCCTCATCATCATGTCACCCTAGAGTATATACATACCACTTCTCCCATCGAGGAGGGTCATTGAGAAAATTTCCCCATATCATATGGACAACTAGATTGGGAACATACACCCGCTCCGACTAAAGATAATTGGAATATCCTAATGGCCACTCCAAATAGAACACATACACTTTCCCATGACAACCACTTCTCCCAGAATGTGGCCCCAACTAATTATAAGAAGACATCTAAAGATAAGTCCCATCAAACACGGTTGAAGAATCAAGATTTGATCTGTAATCTGGATCTACATAATGCTAGAGGTCTTGAATCCATCATAAATATATCAGTGGCATCTCAAGATCCTACCATCCCATTATGAAATTATGGGAGTTGTAGTAGTAATTTTTAAGGTTATTATTAGATGCTTCCTCATGAAATATTGATTCATGAAAATTTGGTCAATATCAGAGCATATCTCTTGATGAGAGCCACGAAACCCTATGTATGGATAGAAGACCAAGGATAAAGATGGTATTACCCTTGCTATAATCCACTATGATAGTCCTCCCCATGATGGAGATCACTACTAAAGGTCTCTCCACAGTGGTGATTCAAATTGTCAAGAGAATTATTCAATTGACAATATAGTGATGAGAAATCCCCCTTATTGTGAGTCACTTGTAAACACATGGCTAGTCATGTTTGATTCCTTTCCATTGACAGGTGAGATACTTTCTAAATCTAAAGACATCCTAAGGTGATGGTCATTCTCTGAACCACTATTAGACCACTTACCTTCCAGTATAATAGAGGAACTCCCTACTGATCTTGCTGATTCTGATAAATTAATAGGAAAACACCAAATTTGGTCTAATCCGATAGAGTATACTCAAGTGAAAAACAAAGATTATATGTTTAACATGAGGAAAAAAACTAGTTAATGATGAAATACTAATCGTGTTTTAGCCTTTATCTACAGTCAATATGGAATTTTAGAGGTGTTGGTGGATGATTGAATGCATGAAATCCGCCTCAACATATAAAAATATATTAGTCACCTAAAATAAAAGCTATTACCCTATGATGAGTATAAAACTCACATCAAGGTAATAAAAGGGTAAAATAACCAAATTGACTTGGCATCTCTCCTAGATTCCTGACATTGATATATAGAGAAGTATTAGGGATCCCTTTAATGTGAATGCATCAATGCATTAGTGAGGTTGTGAAAGATGACCAGAGATACCCCATCTAGAATTATTATCAGAGGATAGGGTGTACAAGGAGCATTGCATTTCACTATGATCCCAAGATAGAAAATCCCACCAAAGGTGGAATTATGCAATGTCATTACCTCATTCCAGCTAAAAAAATGGAATTTTTTCATAATCAAAGATATGATCAATAAGAATGGGCCCCGAACTACTTTCACCAATGTTAAGACAAAAAAGACTAGGATGTTTAGATAATTTTTCATCAAGCATATAAGAACATCAAGAAGACATCCCTCTTAGAGGATGTTAGCCATCAGATTGAGCAAATGTCAGAAATTAAACAATAGTCTTCCGAAATGGGTGATTTAAGTGAGCGCAAAATAATGAACCCATCCCACATCCAGACATGAATCCATAAAATCATAAGACAAGATAAGATAATATCAGAAACAATAGTTTAAGAACAACCCCAACCCATAGGGATGATGGATTCTTTAAACCAACCCTCGAGATCATCCAACCAAGCCTAAAGGGTTGTGAAATTAGAACAGGAATAGGCCCAGGCCTCAGATTTGTGGGATATTTCACCTCAAAAATCCCATCCTTAGTAGGAATTAGTCTTCTCTAGACTAGATAAGGTTTTTTTAAGGTTGGGTTCAAAGCCTCATTTTATTATTAAAGTAATGACCTCTTTTTTATCTCAGTAGAGGGAGACCCATTACATAGCCCGAAGGCCTAAGGCCAAGTGGTATGAATACAAGGCTTGAAAGTACATTTTTTGGCCTAAAGGGACCTTTGGTGAATAGTACTACTACAATACCCTGGCTACTACAGTAACTGCTATAGTACCGCCGCTGCTACAGTTCTTGCTACATTGCCTCCACTGTTATAATGTCACTTCTGCTACTGTTCGCCACTACTATAGTACAACTACAGTGCCCTGCTACAATACTGCTACAGTACCCCAAAAATTTATTCCTACCTGGATAAGATCATGGGTCTTTTGGATTCCATGCAGGAACCTTTACCACTTGCTCTACGCCCTCCATGAGACCTTTTTCTATTCATGAGATAGTCCACATTGAGATGAATACTGGAGGTTTGTATACCCAAAACTAGAGGCTCTCCCATAATTTGGGTATCCCCTTGAATAATTAAACTATACCTCCTCAAAAGGTACCTAATAGGGGAAAAGGTAATGATCATACCATGTCTCACCTTCCCCTTAGAGAAGGCCAATCTCTTTCTCTAGAGGAAATATTTTCTCCACAAGAGGAGGAAATAATAGAGTTGAGAAAACTCAATGAAGAGTTACTCTGAGGTAGTCTTCCTACTAGATATACTCCAAATACAGACCCTTAACTCACAATTCCAGTTGTCACACCTCAACAAATAGGGTTTTCTACAATAATTGAGGCAAACAGAGAATATATGCTCAATGTGGGACATCAACCACCAATATATTTGGATCCCGTAATAGCATATCAAGAATTATATCCATTAGCTACACATACAAAACATGTTCAGAAACATCGTTATAGGACTTCCCCTATTGGTTACCCATGGAATACACTAGTGGTGCCACCACCCATGGTCCTACCAACCACTACACCCATTCAGGCTCAATCTGTTACACCTATTTAGGTTTTGGATCAACCAGACATTCCTTGAATGTTTATGAACACCATTGATTCATTAACGAATTGATTGGAAGCTATGTAAGGATGGTGTACTCTAGTAATACTAGAAAAGAAGGCTTACCCCAAATGGGTAGATCTGACTCTGCCCCCACCAAATTTTGGGAATCCCACATTTCAAATCATCAGCGGATTGGGATATTTAGAGTAGAACTTGATGCATTTCATATCTCGTTGTGATCCTATGATGGGGACCCTAAACAATTGGAAATTTTAAAATTCAGATGTTTTGTGCAGCCATTGTAGGGTCCAACCTTTGTATGGTACATGAGTTTTCACTCTCGATCAATCATTGGATGAGAAGATCTCCATCAGAAGCTCCACTTAGAGTTCCACTGAACAATTTAGAAGAAAACTATCATTAATATCATGAAATATAATTAAAGGGAAAATAAAAGGCTCTTAGAATTCATTGCTTGTTGGAAAGGATTGACCTAATCATTGAACCTACTACTCCCTCAAGAAGAGAAATTTCCTAACTATGTATCATATATCTGTGATGAGTTTTACACACCATTTATCCCAGTGAAATACACAGGAGTGTTTTAGGATCTGGACACAATTTCTCAACAAGTGAAAAATATATCATAGAGACCAAAGTTATGTCTGGATTAATTCCATCAACTAATGGAAGGAGAATAGAAAAGGTAGAGGCCGATATAATTAAAATTAAGTAGGCCAATGTACCCACACCTACCTCAAAGCCTGCACCGTACCACAGGGATCCACCTCCCGAGTGTCAACAATAATCATTTACTCATCAAGATGATCAAATTAATTAGAGTCAGAAATAGTTTGAGGAGTTAAAAAATAAGGTTTATTCTTTTCAAAATGACCAATCCCTGACTACTTCATCTCAACTTTTCAAAACAACTTAGTCAAGTTTCCAAAGCCCAAGAAGCTTAACAAGTAAGGTGACAAGGATCTACCAATAAATTTCCCCTTCCATCAAATGTTGGGGCATCCCATCCATGAGTGTTTTATTTTCAATGACCACCTACACAATATGGTGGATTCTGGTCAAGTGAAACTGAAAATTTTTCCTGCTTAAGTAGAATATGTTTCTGTTACCAATCAAGAGGAGGAAGGAAAGTGGAAATAAGTTAAAATAAAGAGTGTGTAGAAGTTCGGTGACTAGATGGTCAGAAAAACCATCAACCAAAATCATGCCATTCTATGAACATAGTTGAAATAGATAACCATGCCTTCTACCCCTCTACTATAGTATAGAAAACTTCATCAAAATCCAAATCATCTGAAAGAAAATCCGAAAAAATTGATATGGCCAGAAGGATAAGGATCAATTGGAAGAAGATGATATTGTGTTAAAGAAAATGTTTTCCTTGAACCTAATATACTTCATGATAACCATCCCAAAAGCATGGGCACCGCCCTGCCAAACTGTACAATAAGAGTTAACCCCTATGAAGAATATTCATCAGATGAGAAGATGATCTTTGGTTCAATTAATGTTATTCACTTAATAGATATCTTCTCAAATATGGATTCTGAATATGAACCAGATTTCCCTACACTTTATTGGGGATCCTGGGTAAGAGGTCATCAAGGTTGAGGATACAGGGTAACATGTGGTTGTGATGGGATCCACAACATCAATCAAACCCCTGCTTGAACTGTCTATGCTGCCGAACATCATGGGAAAGCTCTCCTGTGATCACAGAAAGAACAAGGGAGATCTTACTCCATAAATGATAGGGGTTTCCATGACATGATTATATTGTAAGATCTGTTAGAGGATACACCACATCCTCCTTGATGGGTAGGTCGGCCCAGTCAGCCTATGTCCCTAAGAACAAGAGCACTTCCAGCTCCTATCCCAAGGGATGACCCATCCACATCAGGAACATCAGCTCTCAAAGTGTCTGCAAAAGAGAATCTTCATTCTGAAAATCATAGACCATTGGACCAAAAATATGATTTCTTGAAGTAGTTATCCTATGTTTCGGCTAATTTATCAATCCTATATGATTTTAGTTTTTCAAAAGACCTCCAAGAAGCACACATTGAGGTATTATCAATACCTTAAGAATTTGAAGTTGAGGTCACTAATACTGAAGTATATCATGTGGAGAATGATCCCACATAATGCCATGCCATCATATCTTTCACTAATAAAGATGAAGATAATGTCATATAAGGACATGTCAGACCCTTGTATAAATCCAGAGGGTTAAATGACATCAATATCTGATGAGACTTTATTGATAATGGCTCATGAGTCAATCTCATCCTGGTCTGGACACTTCTTCAACATGGACTCAATGAATCTCAATTGTCTCCCTCCACTCTGATTTTACATGGTTATGAAAAGAATGATCAAGAACATATCAGTACGATTACTCTCAGAACTCAATTCAAAGATATTTTAATTGAATCAGGGTTCATGGTAGTTTGGGAGGACACAAAATTCTATGTTTTTCTGGGATGACCTTGGCTACATCCGCATGTAGACATTCCTTTTTTATACCACCAATGTCTTAAATATTGTATCAATGGTAAAATGGAGAAATTGTATGGTGACAAGGCCCCATTCAAATCCTTTGAAACAAAATGCATTAATGCATGATTTTATCACAATAGAGTGAAACAATTAGTGACTAATGATGCTGCCCGAATCAATGCCTCAAATGTCTTGGAGATGATTACAGATAACCCTTTCAAGCATCTCAGTGTGAGTTATGAACTACCTATTAATCAAATTGATAGAGTGGTATAGAATTCACCTTTTCATTTAGCATCTTCTGTAATGTCAATCATGATAGTTGAGACTGATGGCACTGAAAAAGTTATCATTTCTCTAAGTGATAATAGAAGATTGAATGAAAATGTCTTCATCCATTCCTCTATGATTCAACGAAGACCGATTCTATTATTAAAATTGGATTAAGGTGTTGTGATAATAGGAGAAAGTGAATAGAATCATTATCAATCCCTATTTTCCCCTTAAAGACTCCAAGAAAGCTACATGCTAGTGCGTGAGACTGAAATGATTACCTCATCATCCGAATGTCCAAATGGTGACTCCCATATTCCCTATAAGGAACTTGTTTTATCATCTCTTCCCTAGGAAGAATCAAAAGTAGTGGAACATGAGTTAGGGGAAGAAGAAAAATGAGATCTCAGGGATTTACCTCTAGCATTCGAGGAGGGAGTCTCTACCACTATAGATGAAATCATAGAAATAAATATGGGTACAAAAGATGATCCACAACCAATTTAATTAGTGAAACTATGACTCCTAAAGAATAGAAGGTATAAAACTCCTTCCTAAAGTAGTACTAGGATATGTTTTTTTAGAATTACATATAAATTCTAGGATTTGACCCAGAGGTGGAAACCTATCACTTGGGTTTTCCAAAAGACCATAGGGGATATAAGTAGGTATCTAGGAGGGAACACTCAATCCCTACCTCCAAGATTGAGGCTGAAGTGGTCAAAATCATCAAGGATGAATTCATCCAAGAGGTGTAGTACCCAAAATGGAAAGAAAACATTGTCTATGTGGAAATGAAGAATGGGAAAATTAGTGTTTTTATTGATTTTAGATATCTCAATTGGTATTTTACTAAATACGAATTACTAATTCCAATCATGGAACTCTTGATTGATGAAATGGTCAGTTATGAGGCCCTCTTCTTCATGGTTGACTATTTAGGGTATAACCAAATCCGGACGGCCCTAGAATTTGAAGAAGACATAGACTTACGAGCCCCTTATGGCACATATTTCTATCAAGTAATGCCCTTTGTCTTGAATAATGATGGTTCCACATAGAAACGCGATATTCATCACATTTTCAAACCCTTATTATGAAATTTTTTCAAATTCTACATTGATGATTTAGTGGTTAAATCACGAAAATGTTCTGACCACCTGGCTAATATAGAGACCATATTCAAAAATATTTGACAAAACATAATCTAAATATGAAACCCTTGAAATTTGTTTTCTAAGTAACCTCTAGAAAATTTCATGGCTTCATTGTATGCCATCATGGCATCAAAGTTGATCCTGATATGACCAAGCTATCCTTGGCATGTCACCTCCTAAAAAACATAAATATTTGAGAGGGATTCAAGGAAACTTGGCCTACATTCAGAGATTCATATAAAATCTCACAGGTAAGTGTTTTCCCTTCACCTAATCGATGAAGAAGGTTTTCACGTATCAATGGACCAATGACGATCAAGAAGAATTTGATTCCCCCAAGAAATACCTCTAGATAACACCAATATTGATGCCACCTATTGAACTAAAGATGCTTATAATTTATATTATAGACTTAGAGAGATCACTAGGAACCTTCCTCGCACAAAAGAATGATGATGGAAATGAAAATAAAATTTATTATCTCATCCGAACCATGCTCAATGAAGATACTCAATATTCTAATACTGAGAAGAGTTGCCTTGAGTTTATCTTTGTATTTTAGAAACTGAAGAAATATTTGTAGATTCACGAGGTCCACTTGGTATCTTGCAATAACCTGTTCAAATTTATCTTCAGAAAACCTATTCTAACAGGACATTTGCATAGTGGGAAGTTATTCTACAACAATTTGACATAAAGTTCGTGCCTTAGAAAGTAGTAAAGGGATAGGCCTTGGAAGTCTTCCTTTTTGAGCACCCATCTGCAGAAGAGACATCATTTAATACTGAGCTGCCTGATAAAGAAATATTATATATTTAGGGAAACACTAAAATATGGGAAATTTATTTTGATTGTACATTCAAGAGTCCAATGGGGAAGAGAATATAAGACCCTGTTCTCAAGAAATTTGGGTTAGTAATTGTGCTTATTTCTATGGAGAAGGTTGTGCTTCCATAATCCTTTCTATTATAAAAAGGTGGTACCAACAATGAGGAAGAATATTAGGCTCTCATTTAAATCCTAGAATTAGAACTCCAATTACCAGTGAACCACATAGAATTAAAGGGTGATGAAAAATTGATAATAAAAGAGATCAATGAGGATTATTCCATAAGAAAATAAGAGCTAATTATCCTATGTGATTATGTACTAGGGTTAATAGTACAATTAACCTTAGATCCAACATTGAATCACATTATATGGTCACAAAATTATTATTCATATGCATCTGAAAATGTAACTACCACTTTGGAAGATCAAAATCAGGATGAAACGATCATAAATGTATTGCCCATCATCGCATGGTTTCACCATTTGTTGAAATAAAATAGAGGAAATTAATGAAATCAGCCCAATTACTGAGCCATATTGTCCTACCAAAGAATGGAAGGAACCCCTCATGGACTACCTCCAAGACATACTACTTCCACTGGATAGGGTTGGAAGAGAAAAAATTTGGCGATGAGGGGATAATTTCACTCTTTATGATGGCCCATGTCACTAGAAAGTCCTCCAAAAGTGAGGATTTGATGAAGTCCTTATTAGATGTGTTGATGGAGAAGAGACCATGCCTATTATGAAATAAGTACTTGTAGGATCCTATGGTTCCCATAGGTTAGGGTATAGGATTTATAATAAAATTTGAAAGTTTGGATAATTTTGGCCTGTGATGATGCAGTATTGCACAAAATTCGTTAGGAAATGTCATCCCTATAATGTGCATGAAAATTTCATTCATAAACCCTCAGAGTTACTACATATATCTAAATAATCTTAACCATTTTACACATGGGGAATGGATGTTGTTTGACCATATCCTCCAGCTATAGTTAACCAGTTCAAGTACATACTTGCTACTGCTGATTTCTTCTCCAAATGGGTTGAGGAAATACCTATGAAAGAATTTAGGGACAAAATAATTGTTATATTTTTCAAAACCAATATCATCACCATATTTGGTGTTCCTCATACTATATTTAAAGAAAATGGCATTAATTCCTATTATATAAATATAGATAAGCTATATCAGGAGTACAATATCAAATCCAACCATTCATCCCACTTTCGTGCAATGGACAATTGAAATATAGAGTCTTTCAATAATACCTTGTAAAAAATACTCCAAAAAATAGTGGATAAAGATAATAAGTCTTGGCTTGATAAACTCATTCATGCCTTATGGGCCTACTGGACCATTAATTGTACTGCCACATTGTCAACCCCGTACTCATTGATATATGGGACACAAGTAGTATTTCCCATTGAAGTTCAATCTCTATCACTCAATATTTATTTTGTGACCAGCTATCTTGAGATGAGAAATATAAAAAATGACTGGATGATTTGGAGCAATTAGAAGAAAAGTGATTGAATACCTTTCATCACTTGGAAGTCTATCAGAACAGAATAGAATATGCCTTTAACAAAAAAGTACACCTTCATTCATTCCTTCATGGATAATTGGAATTGGTCCTTAGGACTCTAATGATTCCTGGAATGAAGCCTCCAAATCATGAGCCAATGTGAGAGAGACCTTACTCCATACATAAGGTCCAATCTAATGAATATTATTCCTTAATCTCAAAGGATTGAGAACTCACTACAACTCCAACCAATGAAAAGTTCTTGAAAAATTAATTTGTGTAATCACACAGTGTTCGTCTTAGCTATAGTATGTTAAACTGCATAGCACCATTTTTACTCACCACATGACATTAAACTGTATGGTTAACATCTCCCTTATTTTCATTTAAGAAATACCCAATATACCATGAGTAGACACTCCTTATGATCCCTCAAAAGATGAATAACTTCCATGCATAAAACTCAAGGACATCATTTCCACTCCATAGTGTCACTTAAACCCCATTTATCCCTCTGTTTAGATCATACCTGCATGATGAATAACTATTAAAAACTATTTGTGGCTTGATTCTTTCCCCAGTAAGATATGTAGTGACACCTGGGTATTATCCCTTATTCCAGTCGCAATGTTTCTTTCATGTTAGGTGGGATACATCCTCACCTCAGGATGATAAAAAACATAGTTCATCAAAAACTACATGTGGCATGTTTATCATTCCAATGAGATATGTAGTGATTCCCAGATCCCCAATCTCAGGCCCAGCCATGACCATAAAGAAAAAATTTCACTTTTCCATATCTATAAACCAAATATATATTGGAAATTCCTCCAGAACATAATTCTTGATTCCAACACCATTTTGTGTCTTGAACCCAACAATTATTCTAGAAGATATATAAAAAATATTAAAGCCCCCTTCCTTACATTAGATCTCAATTAGTGTGGGGAACCATCTTCAAAAACTATGCGTGGCTTAATTATCCTTCTAATAGGATACATAGTGATTCCCAGATATCCTATCTCATGTCCAGCCACAATTTAAAAAAAATACCTTACTCCTTGTGAATAGATCAGACCTAAATGGGGAACTTTACCAAGAACTATGCGTGTCTTGATCCTTGCCCCAACAAAGGTCCTATACCCTGGATAAACCGTAATAATTGCTTCCTTTCACGTTGGTTCATCTTCATCTATTCCACATGATTTTAAACTGCATGGGAGTCCAAGAACTACATGGAGCTTGATTATTTCCCCAACAAGATAAGTAGTGACACCCATATATCTAATCCTGGGTCTATCCGCAATATTGAAAAAGGAAACACATTCATTTTCCTCTTTCATGAGTCAGAACTGTATAGGGAAATGTTCCAGGGATTTTGGATTGATTCTCATTACAAAGAGATGCATAGTTATACCTAAAATTCATTATTTTGGTCTAACCATCAATCTGAAAATTTTCAAAAACCCCCTTTCCCCATGTCAAATCACGATTGAGGTAGGGAAAAATAATTAATAACTACATGTTTCTTGATTATTTCCCAAACAAGATACGTAGTTACACTAGGGTTAAATCACCTAGTCCAACCATAATGTTCCATTTTATTATCAGAATCACTCATGTCCTCACCACATGATGATAAACTACATGGTCCTTTGAGAACTATGTGTGGATTTATTCTCATACCTATGAGATATTTCGTGATGTCCAGACTTTCAATATTGGGATCAACCATAACATAATACAAGTAAATCCTCATTTCTATTATGCATGATTCAAATATACATGAGGAGATTTAATATGAGTTATCATCTTATGAATAATCCTATATTAAAAAAAACCTTATTATCCTCCACTTATTAATTAAATTAGGGTGGGGTACATTTATTTAAGAACTATGTGTGGCACGATTCTCACCCCTATGAGATACATAGTGACGTACATATCATCAATCCTTAGACTAGACACATCATGACATGAAAAAGCATCTTCTCTCCTTCATATAATCAAAAATCTAGATTGGAAGTTTTATTTTGGGTCCTCTCTTTAGAGATACCACCAGGGAAATAAGAGATTCCCCCCTTCTATATATGAGTCAAATATGTGCAAGGGACTCCAAACTCAGGGCTAGTGTTGGACTAATGCTTACTTTATGCTTTGAAAAGTGCCCATTTTTGCATGTCACACCCCTAATATTGAATAATTTCAGATCTCCATTAAATTTACTCAGCTTTTGGTGATAGAATGTCTGATACTTGAGAGCCCCTTTCCCAGACCTTGCAGTACACACCCCAGTTAGAATTGCATAAATTTACCCCATAATGGGCTTGTTAGCAAAAGGATTTCATAATTTGGATATGCATTACATGCCCCAGTTGGCCATTCATAAATCATCCCTCATAATTGATTTGTCAAATATTGCTAATTTCACCCTTAGGAGAAGCATCTTTTTTCCATTTATGTTTTTGACGATGGTATGATAGAACCCACAATTTGAAATCAGCAGTCATCCTCTGCATATTTTTACTATATCCTTTCTCCTTACCTTATATTCTTTACGACCATGGTTTAAAATTCCCCCCATCATATGTTCAACAAATACTGGAATAATATTGGTCTATTTGACCACATACTATCCATTATTTCCATAATGTTATGGTCTTAGTCGTATGAACTTTAACTTCAAGCACCATACTTCCTCCTTTTTGGTCAAACCTGCGTAAAAATATTAATCCCCCAATTATTTGGAAATGTTGATATAGAATACCACTAAAAAATTTATGGAATTTTCTCCACAAACCAAATTATGTGCTTGGGAAGATATGAATATCCATAAACTTTCATCAGTTTTTAATGATAGAATGTCATAATTCTTGATATATCTTTTTCTAGACTATGCAGTACACAACCTAGTTCACCTTGTATAAAATAACCCTCATAACGGGTTTGTCAACCAATGGATTTCACTATATACTATGCAGTACGCTCCCTAGTTGGCCTTGTATAAAACAACCCCCACAACATTTTTGTCAATCAGTGGTAACTTCGTTCTTTAGAGAGACCTACCCTAATGTTATAAGACCTTTTTTTCATACCATTCTTCAGATTAGGGAATCCCAAAATCATAGCTTATAATATTCCCCTACCATACCTGAACATGGTATCACATTTTAAAATAAATTAACAAGAATGGAAGAATCATAAACCTTTTTTGGTCAAATCCATAGACTATAAATTATATCCTCTTAATGTCCTTACTGCGTGACTTTAAACTACAAAGTGTAATGTCCTTATGGTATGACACTAAATTGAACAACATAATGTCCTTGCTATATGACTTTAATATACATAGCCTAATGTCCTTGTTTCTTGACATCAAAATGCCCAACATAATATCCTTACTACACAACTTTAAAATACATTTCAAAATTTCCTTGGTTCGTGAATTTAAATCGCATTACATTATGTATTTATTTCTTGATTTTAAACTGCACAACCTAATGTTCTTACTATATGACTTTAAACTACACAATATAATGTCCTTCTCATAAGACATTAAAATACACAGTTAATGTCTTAGTCAAATGACATTAAACTCCACAATAACTTCATCCTTTGTTAGAAAATGGGCCTTCCTCCACTAACATTGGTTATATAAAAAAATGTACCCTCATTCACACGTTAAATTCTTATAGGAGTGGATTCATTTTTATGGCCTATGTTAGTTTGGATGATCCCTTTATTCTTAGAAATCATTCCTTTGCAAAACCACCCACTTTCATCTTGAGACAACCAAATAATAAACTTACTTCACCTATGAGGTGTAGAATGTTATAATTCTTGAGAGCTTCTTTTCCGAACCAGTCAGTATGTGCTTTAGTTGGCCTTGAATACGTTTCCCACATAACAAGTCTGTCAGCCTAAGGATGCCTCTACATGACTATGCAGTATGTTCCCTATTTGGCCTTGCATAAAATAACACCCATAATGGGTTTGTCAGCTATAGGTAACTTCAACCTATGGAGAAACCTCCTATATTCCCATATTTCCCATTTGGGATTCGAAAAACATAGAAAATCATTACTCAATATTCCACATGGAAGTGTCTGTAGAATTTCGGGACATTCTTAACCATCAAGCCTTTTTTGTATTATCATTTAACATGATATGGTCAAAGCTATTTGACATAAAACTCTATCCTAATTAGAATGATTCACATGAAACTAAAATTCCCATACCAAAATATACATAACACTCACCAGGTTGAAAACACGCAAATGAAATTTTGGGAAATAGTCGAGTCTCAACTCGCTAAAACTACACTCTACATGGTTTAAGAAGAAATCGATAAATTAAAATATAAAAGTCACAAATATTGTTAGTTTGGAAACCTGAAAAGGATGGCCTAAGAAAAAGAAAAGTTTCACCCACTAAGTCTCCTCCATATTGATCTTAGTAAAAATTTAGGATGATGAAAAAAAAGTCAGAATGTTTGTAGGGTTGTCCATATAACCCTAATAAGAGTCAAAATATGCTCATTATTACTTTGGATTAGGTAAAAGGTAAATTACCCCAATCCCTATCATTATAATTATTATTAGTTGGTATGAAGATGTAATGCTATGAAAATCATCTTCGATGTTATGATTATAGGATGAAAGTAGGGATAAATAAATATATGTTTGGAAACAAAATTATTTTCATTTATAGAGAAAAATAAAATTAACATATTAAAATGGTGTCTCTTTGTCATATATTATAGGAGGCATTCAACACAAAACTTTATCTATTGAACAAATTCCCAAGCCCCGTCAATTGCTTGTTGAAGCTCAGTCAGTTGACTAGCTTCAGTCTCCTTGACCTGACGAAGCACTTCCTTGGTAGTTTTAATGGTAGTTACCCCTTATATTTGGGATTCTCTTAATGAACATTTTATTTAATTGAGTTCTCCCTAAGCGTCATGCAATTCTCGCTAAAGGTGTGAAACATCAATGGACCTCTCCTGGACCTACTATTTAAATCCTTCCATCTTTGTGTTGTGGGCGCCCTCCACTAGAGATAGTGAATCTCAAAACCCATCAAAATTGGTGACTAGTTTGGAATTTGTATGGTCTTTTCAAAGATTATTATCTTGTTCCTACTGAAAAATAATCTCCATCACCACAGAGTGGATTAGATGGTCATCAATCCCACCAAATCCCAATATGCTAAACAGAGATGAAAGCTGTTTGATTTGTGAAGGCAATACCTCAAGGGGAATCTCAGAGATAATATTACATATATATCTCCAAGCCTTATGAAGTGAAATGAAAAGTGAATTTTATAACTCCATATTTGATTCAAAGTCACTGTCATAAGGATAGATGTACTCTTGGACCATTACACTCTAAAAAGTTCCCCGTTCTTCTCCCTCCCAAAGAGTGGATGCATTGCCTTTCGATGCCGATTGAGATGATGCAGAATATTCTCCCCCATACCTAGACACATAAGCTCATAATCCGAAATGATAAATTAAAATAATTGTTAACTTCAAAATAATTGAAATATGGGGCCATAGTCCCAACAGTTGGTGATCCTTACCCAACAAAAGTTAGATTCTTGGGAGGATTCCTCCACAGCATTCCCAACATCATTAGTCTAGGTTAGAACCTCTTCTTAATGGGAACCCTCTTGGGTTTTCCAAGGATTTTCTAGAAGATGATTAGGAAGACTTCCCATTTCAAGATCCATCTGAGTTAGATTTTCCTCAATAATGGGACTAAGATTGATTTCTACACCTTTTCCATGAACCATCACTGTAATAGTTTCCATCGATGGAGATGTGCATTCTAACTGGTCATGATTAGGAAAACTGGTAGAAAATGGCTAATTTGACTGAAAATAAAGACTCACATCTATTTGATTCTTTATATAGTGCCCCAAATTCTTATAAAGTGGTATGAATATTAACATGTTCAAGTATTTCATCAAAATGAATGCCAAAATTTATCATGAATTATATTGATATCCCAAGAACCATGTTAATCACACCCATGGGAACACTTGGAGCAGTTGGTTCATGACCCCCCTCTGATGACGTAAGACCCCAAACAGCCTCCTCCGTGACAACCGTAGGGTCAACATCAGTTGTCATATGATTCTATCATGCATGAGATAAATATAAAATATCATAGAATTGGAAATAATTCATTATCATGCAACTTCTTATAGAACAACTTTGACCTACCATATTCTTCCCCTATCTATAGCGGTAAGAGTACTGACAATAGCAGATGATGAAACCTCAATCCACAATGATGTTTCAGTTGAGGGAGCCCTTTAATTTGTAGTAATTTGTGCTTGGTTTGAAGTGCCCTCATTAACTCTTGGAAACTCATTTGTATGTCCCTTTAGATAAAAAATGTAAGGAGTTTTTATAATCCAAGAAAGTTTAGAAATTTTTCCTGGGTAGAGATGGATGACACCAAGATGACATACCCCTACTAGCAAGACATTTAGCTATGGATTTCACCCTTTGATGTTCCTTCTTATTTATCTTATTTGAGTGAGGGCTAACATCAACCTCCCAAAAAAAAAGTATAATAGGTGGGAATTGTCTTACCATTTTTTCATCCATTTCCCATTGTTCTAGAGATACCTCTCCTGATTCAGGGGTGACTCAGTAACACCGATCAGAGTACCACCATAGCTATACTGTGGCGATTAAACCCGAGTTGATTTTACCTCTACTCGCTGAAAATTAAGATGGTATTACCCTTTAACAATGATGACTTGACTAAAATATAAAGAAAAATAAAAAATAAATTTGGGAATAAGAAAACTTACATCTTCAGAATCAATGAAGTCACTCAATACATCATAGGGAGAATGATTTATCCCATTATCATTGCTATGTTTTATCATATGATCTACTCGGATCATGGAAGGAACTAGATTTTTAGTTTCATAAATGAGAATCTCTAGCTCTTGGATTTGATTTTCCACTTCATTAGGATTATCCTAAAAGAGAATACCAGGTGAGGCTTAGAGGTCTTCTATCCCTAGAATGTGCAACCCCACATGTAATATTGCCTACATAATTTCAGGATTGGAATACCAATTATACCATGTTTAGACTGCCTATGGTTGTATGTATTCAGAATAAATTTTGTTATGATATGAGGATGATCCCAAATCGTAAGATTTCACAGGATTCCCTACCATTTCGGTCATAAAATTCAAATGAGAAAATAGAACCTCAGAATCCTCTTGGTGATTGTGACTAGATTTCCACAGTGTAGGTTAAATTAGTGAATTTTGTGTATTCCTATTGATTCTGGTGGCTGGATTATATCCTTTGTGAGGTTGTTTTAATGATTTTGGAACCATTTAATCCTCACTCTCTTAGTTGGATGATGCATCCTCTAAAGGAGATGAAACACCTTCCAAATGAGAAGGATCTTTTATGATCCATCTATTTTCACTAACATGAGGAACAAAATTTTCTAGCACCCCATCATCATATGATGAAATATAATATTTGGCATACTTGGTGGTAAATTTTCTAGTTTCATCAGTTGGAGGTAGGTTGATCACCACCACCATCAACTGCACATAAGTGATTATCTATAATCATCATGCAACCATAGGATGCTTTTCCAATATTATGTGCACCAGGGGGATAAAGTTATTTTTTGCAGGCACATTAATTGGAAGGAAAAATGTTAAGGACCATAAACCTCACATATGATCTCACCATCAATCCTGGTTGCTAACACACCATCCCTGAAGGCTCGCTTGTATGACCTCATCTCAATACTAGCCTTTACAACATCAACAAACCTTCTCATGGGACGATTTACATAAGGAATGAAGTTAAACTCATTGAATAGACTCATCCCTATCTTAATTTCATGAGGTTGCAAGGATAAGGGAGAAATAATGGATACAACTTGGACATATGGTCAGAATGGGCTCCTAAGGACTTGGATCCCACTCTTCTGAGCATAAGTTTAGAAATGAGTTGTGATCCATCCCTATAAACCTATAATGGTCCTGAAATTTAGAAAGGATATTTCCATACAAATATTTGCAACAGAATCCTATGATTTTTTTCCAAAAAAGGGTGACCAACCACAAAAGATTATTTTTTTTCCATCTTAGGTGCTACAACAAATGTTCCTGGCCTTATACTACCTTTGGATTCATGAACAGGCATCAAGTAGATACTAATCCACATGGCTAGAAAACCCAAAAGATGTGTATTGGAAGGAACTTTGGGATTTAATTAATATCCCCACTTGTCAAACTATCCTTCTTATAGCATTGAAAAAATGGTGTCGGGTACACTTGTCTTCATCACCTTGGGACATCTCGTTGGATACTTGCAAATGGGGCCTTCCCACTTCTTATTCAATAAAATTATCATCCATATATCCCCTTTTTGAGGATATTTTCCTTGTTAATGTCATGACCTAATTTTATTGTCTCACGTGCCAATGATGGTGTCCTATTAGTATCATTCCATGTTGAATTTGGATTGATGAATTCATCATACATATCTCCAAGGATCATATCCTTCATGATATTGTAAACATCTCACGAAATGATACCCACTTTTCCAGGTGTTAGATAAAAATAATTCATCTGTGGACTCCACCATCTCAAAAAATCTTACACAAACCCATTATTCCTATATACATTGATTGTCCCTACCCACAAAAACTCTTAAATTCTTGTTACTTACATATGTTTTTTAAATGGCACACAGGTTTGGTGCACCCAGTACGCCCACATCCATGCGGGCATAACACCCCCTCCTAGGTGAAAGTCCCAACCTTTCTTCCATCCCTTTGATTGATCTATTTGTGAATCTTGAAAAATGGATGAATAAAAATGATGTTTCTATTCAATTATATGTGGATTTAGATCTTAAGAACATGGGATATGATGCATAAAACATGCCATGGATGCTATCCCAACATTGATATATATACCCACACTGTAAATGTTAGAAGATGAAGAGTTCTGATGGTCTTGAAACCAAGAGGTCAGGTGGTAGTTCTTCAGAGATGGTGTGAGAACTTACCATAGATGCTCATGACTATAAAGTGGAATATAATACATCTTAATAAAATCATTTTGATATTTCATTAAAAACCCTTCCAGACCAGGAAGGGTGGTATCAAAAAATGTCATAGTAATAATGCTTTATGATCTTCATCATCTCCTCAATCCTCTTACTTTCCAGTTCATCAACAACTGAAACCTTCTTGGAAGCCATTGAACCTACCAAGAAATATCAAGTGCATTTCAAAGTAGGTTCATTTTCATGAAAATCACAGAAATAAAAAATTTGTCAAAGACATTATTTCATGAAAGGGTATCATAAAAGTGCACCATGAAAGTGCCTTGCATATAAGGATCACTCAAGCCCATACATCATGCAACTAAATACATACTGTATCTGCATGAATGAATCCTTCAACAAGAAAATCATTAAAAGTGTCTTCATAGATTACTCTCATTGGGAGAGATAAAATTTCCAAGTCATAAGAGTTTTTTTTTCAAAATGAAGGCCGTATTTATAGACGAGGAAGCCTACCTGTGTGACTAACTTGTGTGGAAGACCAGAGAGAACAACTAAGTATAGAAGCTTGAACAAATAATCTATCATTTTCATCCATTTTCCTTAGGATTATAACTCATTTCATTGATCAGATCCATTTCCTAGGGTGAGGGGATTTTGTTGACACTCTATTGTATCACATCAATGAAAAGGAAACAAAGGGAAATGCCTTAGAAAAATGAGGAGAAACTTGATGAAGAAATCCAAGAATCATAAGGTCCCAAAATAGTAGTTCATCCAAGGTATCCCTGAGAACCGTGAACGTGTAAGCCCCTACATTCCACCAACTCATGAGACATGACACTTTCACCCAAGGTCCTATATTTCTATATAAATAGACCCCTTAGGGTCTTTATTTTGGAGGGAATAATTTTTACAATGGCCAATTACTACTCTGATCACCCTATTACTTTGTTCAAGCCTATAAAGATCTTCTAGGTAGTTTTATAATACCTAAATAAAGGTAATTAAAGTTAAATAGTGGAAGGTAAGTATATTTAGTGTCCAAAAATAAATAAAACCTACATGATTTATTCTTCCAACCCCCTAATTCAAGAAGAAAAGCGTGAGTCACCCTTCCCCAAAAAATAACTTGTGATAACCACTTATGGGAATACCTATGGAAACCCTTGTTGGATTTAGAAAATAATTAACTAAGTGTAGTCATCCCCATTTTTTTCTCACCTATATATCTATAAATTCTCTTAAGACTACTTGCATAGAGAACCCCTTGTGCAGGTCATCCTTTTCACAATCGTCCTTGATTCGCCTCACAGTCCTGTCAGTGTGAGCCATCCATTAGTCATTCTTTAAGGCCATCCATTATAGGCCATCTCTTATTTAGGATCCCTTATCTGAGAGGGATCAACTCAAATCCTCCACCAAGACCTTATGACTTATGAAACCATAGGGAAAGGCATGCCAGAGTGTCTCCCATTTGAGTTTGTATTTTCTACGATTATAGGTTTCCCACACCTGTCCAACGAGAGGGTAAGGATCCTCAGGATGATCATGGGTTTGTATATCTATGGTCATGAGGAATCTTACCCAAACAATAATGTTGAGGAGTTCCCAGTTTCAGATTATAGGGAAAAGATCATGTTCGTCCCTTCTCATCTCAAAGACCCAGATCCTATAGTTCCTATTAGGGAGGGTAAGGATCATACTTGCTTTTCCATTAAACATGTAATTAGATACTCTTCCCACTGTGGAACAGATCATAAGGATTCCATCTTGGTATAATCCCCAAGACTTTCTTGTAGGAGGTTTTAGTATTTATCCTATCTACCACCACATCCTTAACCTTCATTCCTTATTTACCTTGGACTCTCATCCAATGTAAAGTGAAGATAGGGAAGTGTCATAGCCCTGGCCTCTTCTAGTGGTGAAGGAGGAAAAGTGTGTGGTTTTTCAAGTCTTACGGTTCCTATTGTTTCTCACACTGAGTACGACTCATGTGGGCATAGAAGTTAATGATGATCATGACATCCACACAATCCACCTGAAGGATTGAACTACTAGAACTCTAATTCCTACTATAACTATGATACAAAGGACACCTATATAGGGACCAAGATCTAGGGTCATTCTACTCGAAAGTTGGTCCCAATCATAACCCAAATCCTTAGGTGTTTTCCATAGGTGTAAGCCCCAAATAATCCTCCAAATCACCATGAGATAATATATCACTAATCCATTTTCTCACAAGGCATCCTCTTCCAGAATAAGCCAAAAATTAATCCTCTCAAAGGGATATAGTCTCCGGTGAGACTTACCAAACTACACGAGCTTTGATTCTCATCCAAATGGGATATTTAAGAATCCCCCCTGAGGTTCAAACTCAACTCCTAAATCAAACCTGTTATTTTTTGGGCCATATACCTCGCAGGGTCTAATTCAACTTGGAAACTCATATCCCTTCTAGGTTCCTTGGGCTATTTCGGAATAAGTCCCACACTAAACTTTGACTAGGCACTTTATTCCTAGAAATCCTTGCCCCATAACATTAAATTGTATGGTTGTATCCTCATCACATAACCTTAAAAGGTATGATGTTCCCCATTAAGTATCACCGAACTACGTGGGTTCTGAATTATTTCACAAGGATACATAGGAATCATATTTATGGGTTCAATCCCAACATCAAATAATTCATGTCTCCGTGGATGAAGATAAACCCTTTATTGAACTTCTTCTACCTGGATGAAGATAAAATCCGAAGTGACCTTTGTCTACCTTGATAACAATACACTATAGAGTGCCTCACTGTGTGGCTAGAAAACCTATATCATCATTGTAATGAACAATGAATCTCTTTGTAGTATATAAGATGATACCATCAATGGAGAACCTTAGATACATATATATATCTCCATTGATGATGGTCCTCAGATACATAGAGATGATTATAAATTACACACATGATAATAATTGATTGATAATATTAGGATGACCCACATCATACATGGGAATTAATTATGGATTCCTCAACATATCTTAAATCTATAAGAGAGTTTGAGAGTAGGTAATAACTCCCCCCAAAACGGTGTGATGAGCCCAATCTATAATCCTCTCGACCAATGATTGTTATTAAGAATCATAGGTTAAAACACCAAACAATAACCTACCATTGGAAAGAAGGTCCCCATGGTTACAAAACCATTGGGTGTTTTAGGTTCCATGAATAAACCCATTGGAAGCCGTTTAGAAATAGAAAACTATCACGGGGCACAAAATATGAGGGGAACCAATAAAAAAAGAAAAATACCAAGAGCATTTACATTACATGACCTTTTCCTATCATGTTTTTTTAGAATTAGATAAATACAAGACAATTTATCATAATTTTACAAGATAAAATTAAATGAAAAAAATCACTTCATCTGTGATACATCCTTAAAGAAATAAACATTGCAATGAAAATAAACTAAACCTGTGAAAATAAATTTCAAAAATAGTTTGAGAAAATATTTTTTCCAATAAGGGGTTTTAATTTCATTGGTAAATACTTTTGAAATATTTATTTTGAATAAATAAAGACTTATAAATATGTTTTCAAAACATTGAAATATAAAAAAGTTCATATAATTTTTGAAAACCATAAATTTACAAAATAAAAACATTTTAAAATAATTCTTTAGATTTCCCCATTTGAAAATAATAAATTTGAAGGATTGATTATTATTCTCAGCAGGACATAAGAAAACTATATGACCACTTAGCTGTATCTCATAAGGGACAATGTCCCCTTAAGTTCATGGGTTCAATCCCTATACCATAACATAACATTTGACACTCTAGTGAGAATTTTAATAAAACAACTTAATGGTCTTGACATTCTCAATCATAACCCAAAAATGTTTCAAAATAATACACACATAAATTATTTTATTTAAAATAAAATAAATATACATACTTCTTAACATGGAATATTTTTTTTCGAATTTATAAAATCATATTTAAGAGAAATCCATGTTTATAAATAATTATTATTATTTAAGTCTCATAAATATAAATGCATAATAAAATAAATTAATACTTAGATAAAAATGCATGGAATGTTGATGATAACTTAGATGATAGACATATCAAAATTATGAGTGATATAAATGGATGTGAAGGGAAATTTTTTCACATGAAATTATAAACTTTTTTTTATATTTGGCACATAAAATGATAAAATTTAATTAAAATTATTGTAAAGAGAAATTACACATAAATTGACTACTTTACACATGAAATAATAACTATATCATTGAAATAAAATTATATACCCCTTTTAAAATTTTATGTCAAATAATAAAAAAATAGGATTTTGTTATCATTTTACATTGTAGATCAGAAAATAAAATTATTAATAAAAATTGGTTTTATAAGAAAAATATTATTTCAAGGGTTATAAAATAAATCATGTTATATATATATATATATTATTTTTTGAAAATAAATAGTTGATTGGATTTCTTGTAAGATCTTAAATTCCAAATAATGTTCGAAAAAATAGGAACTTAGATTTCTAAAACAAAACTTGATCAAAATTACAGATTTCTAACATCCTTATGGAATTTAATATATATATATATATATGTGGATACATATAAATTGTAAATAAAAATATAACCCTTGATACACCATAACGTTTGAAAGAATAAAAAAAATCCCTTAAAAACATAAATTAAAAAACAAATCCCTTACATTATAAATTCGTATATATATATATATCTTTAAAAATAAACAATATATTGAATGATTATAAACAAAATCAAACCCCTACCAGAAATGAATCAAAAATTAGTTTATTAATGGAAAAAAATCAATAGATAAGTAGGGTATAACTTAGGGGAATAGATTGTGTATTTTTAAGGTGTGAAAAATGAGTCACACACACATATATAGATAATTTTTTTGAAGCCTACACTAGAAGCCAAAGGTGATGTTAAGGGTGGGATTCATATATAAGATTTTATATAATTCATTACACTACACACACCCATGATTTATAAATTTTAATTATATATTGAGATTTATAATTATATGACTTTCGAAATTTGGGTGTTTATTTCATAAAATACAAACATATGAGTCATCATTTCACTCTCACTTTGTTATTTTTCATTATCATAATTTTATCATTTTTTCTTTCTTTACTCACATTTTCTCCCTCTCACACTTTTCCCTCTTTTTGTTTATTATCTCACTTTTTTCAAGTCAATAATCATTAAATTATTATTATTTTTTCTTTCACATCACCTTTTAAACCAATTATTATACCTCTTTCCCATCTTTTTTAATAATTATTTCAATTTTTTATGATTTTTTATTAACTTACATTTTTTTTCAAATTTTTATTATTACTTTATTTAACGTAATTTATAAGTGTGAGATTTTTAATTGATATGTAACATTTTTTATAAATTATATATATAATTCATTTAAATTTATAATAATATAATTATAATTTCACATACATATAAAATAATTTATCATTATAATAATAGTAATTTTATTAAAAAAATATGTTTTAACCTTGATAATAATAATAATAATAATAATCATTATTATTACCTTTAATTAATTTACAAAAAAATAAACATTTATAATTATAAATAATTATTTTATTTAAATTTAAAATTACTATAATTTATTTAATAAAATAAAATTTATATAATTTTTTAATAATTTACAAAAATCAACTCTTTATATTAAAACATATTAAGTAATAATTATTTGATAAAATTAACCAATGAAACTAAATTATTTATTAAAAACAATTTAACATAAAGTAATAATATTTCATGGTAATATTATTTGTAATATTAACATTTTAGAAAGAAAATAAAAATTTGATTAAATTACCTACTTATACATTTACTTATAAATAAAATAGAATTTATACTTTATAAAAATAATGTTTCTAGAAAATATTAATATATCCAAAACATAAATTTTAAATAAAAAATATTGGTATATTTTTTAATAGATACATTTATTTAAGGAATATATTAGTTTATTTTCATTTAAGATATAAAAATAATATTTTTGAAAATATAAAGTAATATTTTATAATTTCAATATAAACTTATTTTGATTACACAAAGTACATTTGTTTAATAAAAATTGTTATTAAAAATTATTATTTTAAATTATAAACAAAATAAATACTTAATTAAATTAAAATTACTATTTTCATTTCTTTCGGTGTTATAACCTTATATATTTATCATGTTTTTTCTTGAGGGTAAGGAAATATCTTTCCAATTTATGTCATTGAGTGCAAGGAAAATATTTATCAAGAAAACATTTATGGAAATACTTCCACCACATCGATTCGATCTATTCCTAAGGCTTTGTAGTTTTTATCAATATCCACCACTGATCCAATTCTCCCACCATATGATAAAAAAACAGTAGAATGTTCTCTTACTCAAAACATTTAAGGATGGAGAAGATCCTCTCAATGGAGTTGGTCTATTATTCTATGATTAACTGATCAAATGTTCCATTGAAAGTCAGAGGCCTTTGTTTCATTAAGGTCTCAATTGAAAATTTTTCTCTCGTAGGGGGACTTGGACGTTTCACATGATCAAGGTTTATATTCATAACATAATTTGGCTATGGGATTATCATTATAATGTTTTTGATTCTTTCTCCCATTGGGTTGGGCATCTCGTTGGGGAAGTCATCACATTTCCCTTTGCATTGGTTGTTTACCCAATTCCTCATATCAACCGCTATTGTGTAGAATAAAATGAAAATTATGGATGATTATTTTTTAACTAGTAAACACATAAAGAGGGAATCCAATGACATTAAAGAGATAACTTATAAATTACATTTATTTCTAAACTTATGAATTTATAGGATTCAATCTATGTTATCCATGATCTATTTCCTCACATATAATGTTATGGGAATAAATTAATTCCCTTAATAATGGTTCACAATGAGATTGTGAATTTAACAAAGAATATCCCCCAATATTGTCAAACTAGGTGCGCAGTAGGGCCCATTTTCAGGCATCAGTTCCTAGTCAAGTCTAGCTCAATGCAGAGTTTTCATGTTTTACCCCTATGTACATATCAGCCAGAACCAAATCCACTTGTATTATCTAGACAGTGATGTATTTTCTTTATAAATCACCTACTCTATACTTACCAACATTTAGGGAAATTTTTTTATACTTAGTTTTATCCGTAAGGATTTTTGTATAGTTTTCTAAGGCTAACCCCAAAAATAACTAAACTTTTTATTTGATACAAACTATGACAACTCTGATATTTATTATATATTAAGTCATGATTTATTATATAGGATTACACTTAATTAAACCTACAAGATATATAAGTATAGTCCTTTAAGAATTAGGTACATTATATTGTAATTTAAAATTGAAAAAACTACATCTTTATCGAAAACTTACTTTACATGCTGACACTTAAAACTACATGGCATAACCTAGGGACATACATAAGAAAGTGGTGATCTATAATGACTAGTAAGGGAAATAAACATGTAATAACATTAAGAAATTAATACATGTAATACAATAGATATATTAATGGATTATAAAAGTATTGATAATCATGAACAAGAATAATGAGGCATGAAATAACATGATAGTCATAAAGTAGCATGTGAAATGTGAGAAAAACTTAAAACACTCCATCATAAATATAGGTCAAGGAAAATTTTCAATACATCATGATTAAGGGATCATGTTCACTCTCTATTTCAACATGATGTCTCATGAGACTAAATATTACCCAATTCATTAGAGCACTGTATAATTCCAAGCACTCACATTCATTTCAATCTCATGCTTAAGTGTTCCACATAGATTATACAACATGAATTCATTCATCATAATATTTTATTACATTATCATGGAGTGTAGAATAAAAAAAATTTAAGTCCCAATTCAATGAATAATATGTGTATAAATGTTAAAACCCTTGATAGGAAATGGGCATGGTATTCATTTCACAGTGGGTTTGGCATGGAAAATCATGATGAAATCTCGGCAGAATAACAACGCCACATAAAAATTTATAAAATGGAATGATGAGAGAGAAAGGGGTCTCTTATCATTAATTCATAAAATGGGAAATAATATGGACATGGAAAGACATATCCCAACATTAGTAACTGGAAATACATTGCATAAGATAATAAATAAATTGAATAAAGAAGAGAAGGTGTAGATCCCTTACTTGAGTGTGTGCCTCCAAATTCTTGGGAGAGGCTTATTTAGAGATTGGGGGTGCCTTGGGAGGACTCTAGATAAGATAGTTAAGATTAAGGATGTTCTCTATGTATTTTTAGTGAAGAGAAAATGGTTATTATGTGGGTTTATATAGGAAATGAGTGGGGAATTATTTATCAATTTTCAAACGTAGGTTTTGGAATCTATATAATAAAATAACCATAACCAAAAACCTTACCATGGGGGTTTTCCCATTGTGTAGGACAAATGGTAGTGGTTTTAATTATTTTATAAGGCTAGGGGATGGATTTAATAAAATAATACCTTTTCTTATGTGGAGGGGAGTCGTGCTCTTAAATAAATGATTTTAAACCCTTTAAATATTTTAATTGTGTTGGAGGATTAATAAAGGATTAATAAAATTAATAAAATAAGCATACACTAAATTTATTTAAATAAAAACAAATATTTTGTCGTTTTTACCATTTATAGTATTTATTAAATGACTTTTGGGTCATTATGATGTCATAATATATAGAGTATATTTATACAGTATTTCATTTTTACATTAACATTTGACTATCTCAAAAAATTATGAAAAATTAACCATTGGATAATTTCAACATTATGATTAAAAAAAAATAATCATTTTATAAAAATAATTTTTTAAATATGTTTATTTTTAATTTTAAAATAAGAATCGACATTTATTGAGAAATGATTGGTTTTTTGATAATAATAACTTTTGAACCCTTATACAAATTATATTTGCCATAAAAATATAAGATAAATTAAATTTAATAAAAATTATTCAATAATAATATTTTATTAAATTACTATGTATATAAATCCAACGAGCCCGTACCCGAGTGGCAAGGGCTCCTGCTTGGAATCCAAGAGACCCGGGTTCAAAACCGGGTGGAGGCGAATTTCCGGGGAACTGTAGAAGTTACTGTAGCAGTCACTGTTCAGTACTGTAGCATCCAGAACTATTCACCCGATTTGGGCCTTTGGGCCACCGGTTTGGGCCTACGGGTCTCTAGGGATTTTGGGTCATCAAAGGCCTTCAGGCCTCAGGGCCTTCGGGTCTCGTAGACCATGGAGTAGTGAAGTTCACATAGAATAATCCCTAGAAGAGGATCAGAGCAACAGGAGTAGCAACCACTAGATGTAGAGCTAACCGGATTGGAAGAATGAGAGGGTATGGCAGCCGCCATCAGGACCAGGCACCGTGCAACTTTGTACAGGGAAATGCTAGCTGATCAGCAATGCAAGGTGGGGAGCTAGGTGATCAATGAAGCAGAAAGCTGGGGAGGGGCAGTTCATGTGGGCTGGGCCTACGGGTCATGTATTGGGCATGGTATGCCTCTGGGCCTTCGTGTCATGTATTTCGGGTTTGTCAGCCCTTGTGCCTTGGGCCTACGGGTCATGTACGGGTTCCCCTTAAACCCTTAAAATGGGGATTATCCATAATAAAATAAAAAAAAGAAGGCCTTTGAGCCATTCGGGTCAACTATTTATATAAAAATCCATTATTTCTTGAAAATAAATTCCTCAATTTAATATTAATATTACCCAAAAAACAATTTTTTTATTGAATAAAAATAAATATCTTTTATAAAGTAACAATAAAAAATGAAATTATATTCATTATTATATACAATATACAAATTAATTTTAGTAGTGTGATAATAAATATCCCTTTAATATATTAAAGAATTCTCTAAGAGTAAGGTGTGTGATGATGTGACTTTCATGGGGTGGTTCTTCGAACATGGTTTGGGATGTGATCTTGATGAGCTTGAACTTCTCCTATAAACAGTTTCTCTCAGGCTTATGTTTTTAGATATTAGCTTTTTCTTGTTCAAGGGAAAATTCTAATGATTATATCTCTATATAAAGCTATGATAAATGGGCTTCATATGGTACAATCCTACTGGTTGAGGCCATAACTTCCTTTGTCTATGTCAATTGGACTTGTTAAAACCCTATATTTATACTAATCATGTGATCACTATTCAACAGATATATTATAAATGATAATGATACTTAACGGTCTTTTAAATCCCATTGGATATAAGAAAAAAAAATAATTGAATGTGTATTATATAACCATATTATATAATAAGACATTTAATTAAATCATAATGGGAATTTTATTTTTAAAATTTTAGGTCATTAGAAAAAGAATCCATAAATAATGTTAAAGTTTAAATCTCATGGATAAATAATAATAATAATAACTAAATTCCGAATGAAGGAAATTATTAATTATTGGACGTCATGTCTAAGGCATATGAAAACCTACACCATCAAGACTTTTCACAAGATATTTTAAAACTACACATAGAAACCCATTTAATTTGCACAAGTGATTTGTCTTATGAGAACCCATCAAGTCATTGAGGGGCTATATAATGTCTGGGTCCCACCCATCACTTCAAGTTTAATCATTCCTTATATATCAAGTAATATGTTTAATTAATAAACAATATTACCTATCAAATATCCTTATTGGGAAATGAATATAGATATATAAATATTTCCCTAGAAAATAAAATAACTATCAAAATAAATAACATATGTAAATGTGGTTTATAGTTTGGGAAATAAACCTATCCCTGATAAATTATATAGAAATTTAGGGGAACTTTAATTTCTTGTAATCATAGGAAATTGAATAATTCAAGGTGAATAAAAGGAATCAAGGTAGTGAATGTCAATACTATCCTTGTTTAAAGAAATAATAAACCATCCAATAGAAGAATACATATGGTATCAACACAGCATATCCCAAGTGGTGTAAGGATAAAGGGTTATTGTCATTTATGAATAAAACCTTTGAATTTTGAAAAAAAAATTTAATGTAATTTTATTTGAAAATCACTTTTAGAAAATTTTTATTTAAAAATAACCATTTAAACTTGCAAAGGAAGATTTAATGAAATGATGGTGGGTAATTACTTATATGCCTTAAAAGGTAATAAGAACACTCTTTTTTGTAAGCTAAAAAGGATAGAAAAGTTCCTTGTTCTGAAAGAGGCAAGAAGATTCCTTTGAAAAAAATTGTAAAATAAAAAATGATAAAAATTACATTAATAAATAATTTTTGGAATGTCTTAAAAAAGTTTAGAATTTTTTTTAGAAAAAAATTTTCTTTAGAAGAAAACCAGTTCTCTAACAAAAGACAGAAATGAAGTCGAGTTTTCTTAAAAACATTTTTTAAAATATTTTGAGTGCAAAAGTGTGAAAGAATGGTAATATAACTTGAAAAGGCCTTGAAAAATTATAGTAGAATAAAATTAAAAGGCTTATTGAACAAAGATCATATAAATTCTTTTAATGTAATTTCAAGAATGAGAAATCTTGATTTGACTGAGATTATGAAATAAACCCCTAAATTGATCATAACATTGAAGTGAGAATAAATAAATGAATTGATTATGTGTATCAAAATTAAATACACATATAAGAAGTGTATATAAGTCAATATATAGTCAAAATCATTATACACATAATCATATAATATTAATGATAATGAGGAAATAATATAACACAATGAAAAGGAATTGAGTTGTGAAATTTCTTTACCACTTGGTAACTTTATGTTAAAATCCCCTTAGGTGAAATAATTTAAATTAAAACTAAAAATAACATGAATAATTTATTATTCATTATATTATATATCAAATGTAAATATATACACCATATAAAATAAATTAGGTGTATAACAATAATTAAGTCTCAATGGAATTTTAATTGAGATGAAATCTATTACCTTTTAGTTCCTTTTGGGTGAACATACTTTAACCTCATTTTTAATGGTTTTAAGAATTTTATTAACATATAAAATAAAAATAATAATTTTTATTATATCATATATTAACTTCTTATAATATCTTATTACATGTTTGTTAATAATCTTTCATTATTTTCAGTATTTCAGGTGTTAATTGCCTATTTTTTTGAGTGTGTTTTGACTTTTTATGGTTGTTATTCTTATTTAGATCATGATTTCCTAAACTATAGGATATAAAACATGAATTAAATATAATATATATTCATCATATATTTATTTATAAAAATAAATAAATTTTGAGACAGGAAATGAAATGCACTGTTCATAGAGACGACATGCCTTACGTACACATGGATACCATCTTCATTTTCTTATCTTATTAAAAGGATGAAATTTAAATAGTATATATTTTTATTATAATTTCATTATAATAATTTTATAATAAATATTACATAGTTTAATTAAAATTTAAATCTATACATTCCGTGTATAGTGTGAACAAATTACATCTCTTTGAGGAGGCAGTAGTCCATGTATCCACAAATAAAGTTATCATATTCCCATAAAATGGAAAGTATAAATGTATGTATTATATAAATATTAAAGGAGTAAAAATAAATTTTAAATACTATATATATCATAAATAAACTAAAAATCCACCATTATTTTCAACAATTAAATTCGGTTAATGGAAGAACGAATGACATCTGTTCATGAGATGATATTTCGATGAATAGACAAACAATGATTGCCTATCACATCTGATGGATGTGTGTAAAATTATTGGTTGAAATGTTATCATAATAAAATTTAATTATATTGATTATAATTATTTTATTTTATAATAATTATATAAAAATAATTCAAGGGGGAGTAAATGCAACAAAACTGATTGTTGAAGAACATTACCTCTTATTCGGGTAACTCCTTTGGTTGATACCAAAAGAGTTCCTTGGATTTATTTAATTATAGAGAAAGTATTATAGGATTATTGGAGTGAAGTTTTTATATTATTTTTTTAGGTTTTTTATGACCAATAGGGCTTGATAATTTTTAATAAATTGTATTGTTGAGTTCCTTTTTATAGTGGAGGAGGAGTGACATTCTTATAAATTTTTGAAAGAGGAACTTCCACCCAAGTTTATACATTGTAATGTGGCTCCAATAATGGTCAAAATTAGAAAAAATTTAGGATATGGTCTATATATGAACATCAAATGGTTTTAGTACAAGTTTCTAGGTCATTGTGGCCATTATGTTTAAGGTTTAGTTCTTTGTTAAACTTAAATTTACCTTAATTACTATAATTAATTTTAATTTCATTATCTAATATTATTGGTAAAAAATAATTTTAATTTATTAGTAATTATAAATTATTATTAATAAAAATATGGAACCCATTCCTCTAAATTAAAATCACATAATTGATAGAAATGAATTTAAATTTAATCCCGCATACGGGATGACAAAGCGGGTTTTTAAATGAAAAATGTTCAAAAGTTTGAAATGTTTTTATAACCAATTTCAATATGAAATTGATTTCAATGAAATAAATTATATTAATTTATGTATAATAGAATTAAAAATAATCTAAAACCAAATTATAATATTATTTAACGATGTAAATAAATTTTATGGAAAAGAAGTTTTAAATTAAAATTCAGTATTTTTACTTTTCATCAAAAAATGAAACTTCACAGAAAAGTACCAATAATTAACCCTAAGATAATTTTAATGTTATAATTTAAAAAATGAAGTTTATTATCACATATTAAAATTATAAAAATTAATTTTTTTTAAAATATACATTCCATTAAAAGACGAAAAAATTTCATTTTTAGAAAAATACAATTTTAAGCATAAAACTTGATTTATTCTTATCTTCTGAAAATAAAATATATTGGATGAATATAAAAAAAAATTAAATGAATATATATATATATATATATTTCATTTATATCATTCAATAATAATAATTAATTTAATATATTCTGATAAAAAACTTTTGAAGCATAGTAATAATATTTATAAAAACATCCCCTTTATATTCAATTGGTTCATATATTAATTTATAATTAATTGGTAACCACTGAGTCCAATAATATATATTCATATGTTATATAATACAATTCATAACATTTATTTTAATGTCCTGGTTATATCTTATTATATTATATAATAATATTCTAATAATATATTGTTGTTTGGTAAAACTCGGTCCTCTGTGTAACGCAAGCTATCCAAGAAACTATTTACTGCATGCGATGCAAGTGAACTCAGTATTGTGTGCATTTAAATCTATAAAAATATTAAATATATTTAAAATAGTAAATATACCATAAATTTTCAAGATGTTATATTCCTTTATATATTTGGTGTTGTGTGTCATACACGATATCGAATAATAAGTTACACTTAGACATTTTAGGGTGTTAATAATAACATATTAAAGTCCTACCACTCAATTTATTCAATTTATTTTTTATTCATGGAATTTAGTATGACTACCCACCATTTTTTGTCTAATACATCTTAAAAATAAAAATCCAGAGTCACATTATCATTCTCATAAAAGTGGATCACATAAAATATCTTCTCAATTGAGATAAGACACTATTAAACAACAAGTGGATCAGGGGACCCAATGACTATTGATGGTCATTGTTGTATAAATATCCTGATAGCTAGTTACTATTTCTTAGGTGAAGTAGGAATTTCATACACGGTTAATTAATTTATTGTATCTAGAGATATATGGGCAAGTAATACTATTTTTATTTGAACTTAACCTCCTATTCCATTGGTGAGATAATTTGGATAACCATTGAATTGTAGCTCACACTTGTTGTTGGTCCGGTCTCTCTTGGTTCCCACCATTTACTAAAAATTAAATGTTTTGAATAATCATTATTCATCAAATAATTCTTAAATAATTTATTATAATGAATAAATTAATTTTAAAATTCATATCTTATGGGATCGGTTTTTTTAGCCTCTTTCTCAACTGGTGTTTCATAGAGCATGTTCTTTAATAATTAATTAACTATAGTATGAATAATTAGATCATCCATATATCTTTCATAATTTTTTGTATAGTGTTTGTGATTAACTGAACCATATCCCCAGAGAGTGTCTAACCAACTATGTATAAAGTTATTTTTCCATGAACCAAGTGATGATCATGCCAAGACCAATGTTCCCATTTCATGGTTTTTACTACATGGTAAAACTCTGCCAAAGACACATCAACCTTTTTTATCCAGACATGGATTTCATTTCTTGTAAACTATAAACTAATACACTTTAAAAAACATTTAATTTGTACTTATACATAGACTTATCCACATGGTTCTCACACTATTTTTCAATTCCTAATTCCCAAATTAACTAAACATTTCTCTGATTCCAACTATAGATACTCCACTTTTTCTTACATGATTTGAAATAATTTTTAAGATAAAAAATATCATAGTGATATAATCCAGGATCCAAAAGATAATTATGTTGGTAAAATTAGGAATATACATCACTTATACAAAATAAAACTTAAAATTTGATTTCAAATTTTTCTTCTCTATCCTTCTAAAATCTCCCATGTTCTCCTTAGATCATTTAATCAACCAAGGATATTTATCAATGAAATGGGTGAGCTAAAAGCACATTATGGGGATAAATAAGGGACATGAAGGAATAACACATGGGTAAGTATAAAAAAAATCACTGTATCATAAGAATCATAGCATCATACCGTCATAATAGTTATAGGGGAAACATTTGATATAGACTTGGAGTTTGGAAATTGAATAATAATAAAATATCAAAACATTTTGGTCAAATACCATATAATGTTGTGGAAAAATATAGAATCATTTTCACATATAACATATGAGAATCATCATAACATCATAATTGTAGAAGAATCTAGTGTCATTTTTACACATAATACACATAATCTCAGGATATATATCACATTACCTAATGAATTGGAGGGATATATAATTATGGCCTCACCCACCACTATATAAAATGCTCATAATCATGCATTGCACATGGAAATGAAACATATAATCATAAAATAAACCCATGGAAAGAAATGAGGTTTATAAGGAATTTTAAAATAATATATTCATGAACAAAAACATGGGATAAAAAATGAAAAACTAAAGTCATATTTTTCCATAAAAGACCATTTTTCATTTAAGATGAAATAACTATATAAGATTCAAGATGTATTGTGTAAAAATAAATTCCTTTTTGATGAATCGTTATAATTTTATTAGAAAAAATTTAAAAAGGGTAAAAACCTATATATATATATATATAAATATAAGTGAATGAATATTGATAGTACATTTTATGTATATCAGGGGAATATCCATGTTGAAAATTTTGTGCAAGAGAGATAACTGAAGAAGAATGATCTGGGTTCAAGGATTCCCCTAACCTTAAATCTCACTTTATTTCATCACTTTTACATCTCCTAAAAAATAATTGTAGGTTTATGAAAAAATTTAATCATAATTGTATTATATTAATTTATGTCAAAATTTAACAATTACAATCATTGAATTCCATTCCTTAATTCCCTTTATTATAGGTTAAATGTTTCGATATCATGTTTTAAAATATCCCAATTTGTTTCGATTTAACTATTTTTAAGGTTATTTAGACATGATTAAAATTGTTTATATAATATTAAAATAAATATTTTTTTTATATATAATAAATAATTTATTATAACCATCCATAATTATGGTGATAAGAAATAATTTAGCGACTTCCTCATTGGTAGTTAACTGACCATTTACGAGACATTGTCGAATGAAGAAGAAAAGTATGAAATAAAAATCCTTTATAAATATATTTTTTATAGTAGTATAATATCATTATTTTAATGTTTAAATAATTATAAATTAATTTTATAATATTTTGTTTGGAAATGAATTGGGGGAAAAATAATTAGAGGAAAATGAGATAAAATTTGAAAAAAACATAAAATTTTCTCGTTCTTTCTTCTCTTGTAAGGTACTAAACTCCATTGATGAATAGAGTTTATTTTATATATAATATGCATAATTATTAAAATGGAATTAATATAGGGGATTTGGTCAAGGTTTTGGATTTTTTATGTTAGGGATTATTTTATTTCCAAAGGGAGGGAGAGGGGTTATTCATACTTGAGGAGAGTGGTATTTTTAGAATAAAATACTAAATAAAATACTATATCCAAAGTAAAAATTATAATAGATATTTTCTGACACTATTAATAATATATCAATAAAATAACTTATATTTAGGACTTTAAATGGATATATAAACATAAATCACTATATTAAATAGGAATTTGGAATAAAGGAATAATTATTATTTTAAGGGAACACTTTTCAATTTAGACTTTTGAAAATACATTTTATGTTTCAAAATTAAGCCTAATTATTTGTAATTAACCATTTAAATAGATAATGTTTCACCAAAATAGTGAATTTATTATTAATTATTTCATCATTAACATATTATAGAATATACAGTATTTGAAAAACATTATTATTACTCTTCATGTAAAAGTTAGTGTATTTTGGAAAAATTAATAAAAAATAACCCATGGGAAATTTCAATACACTGATTAAAAAAATGGAATTAATTTTATCCAAATGATTTTCTATCATAGATATTTTTTTTAATAGAAAATTATTATTCTTCTTAAATTAAAAAAAATACAGTTTATTAAATACATGCTTATATTTTATTTGTGTTTTTGAGGTTGATATTTATATTATCACATTACAATATTTATATTTCTTTAAATTAATCATGATAAATATTATTTATATTAAATTTTATTATTTTAGTCCAAATTACTATCTCAACAGCCGTGTTACTATTTTCAATGGTACGGTTACTATTCTAATGGTATGGTGACTATTATAATAGTTGTATTACTATTCCAACATTCATATTACCTATTATAAATTCCACCTCATTACCTCATTTAACGTAAACTACAATTCCTCCCAATGTTGTATATTTTTCCTATTCTAAAACTTTGATTGGTTTACTAATATTGTGTTTCTTTTCCATAATATTATTTATGGGGTGGTGATTTTTATAGATTATGGAGATCCATAATTTCTCATTGTGGGTTTTATATTTTTTATTATTAGTCCCATTGTATTGTTTGGAATTTTTTTATTTAGATACTGATTCTTGTAATGATTTCTATTAGTTAAATAAATATTTTTTTGGCTTTTTTATGTGTTGTATGTGTATAATATTATATAATAGAGTATACCACACATATATTCAAGTACATAATATCATTTAAAATTTATTGGGTGTGAAATAATAAATATCATATATAATCATTAAATAAATTATTATATTAACCATGAAATATGGTGATGTAAAATGAATACTATCACCTTGTTGTGGAGGTAGTACACACGTAAGAACAAATGACACATTCATTTCCCATTTGATAGAAAGGAGTGGGAAAATGGGGTTTCCATCATCATAATATCATCTTAGTATATTGATGATACTAGATTCATATTATTGGGTTAGATAAATTTTTTTAGAGATGGTAAACATCCAATAAAATTTATGTACTTAGTTAATAATTATACCTCTTTATTGATAAGCCTCTATTGGATTACACACTAACATGTGGAAGGATGTCATTATGATATATAAAGGAACTATAGGAAGTAGAGTGGGATGTTAGGAAAGGATTTGGATATAGATTTTAATTTTTAAGAGGATATTGTTTCATGAGGAAGAGTAGAGTGGTAATGTCCTTTTATATGGGAGGGAGAGAAAAAACATTGAAATTTTCAAATTTTCAAATTATATTAATGTATTATTCAAGAAAAATGGATACAAAATTAATCATCTTTGAAGTTGGAATGAGATATGGTTAAAATAAAACTACAAAATAAGAAATGGATTTTTAAGGTAATTTTGACCCATATCATTTTATTTTTATCATTTTTAACCTATTTTGACTCTGACCATGGTAACATAGTTTTTTTAAAAAATATTACTAATTATAATGATAAAAAATCAAGTTAAAATTATTACATTTTTTTTAATTTTACTAATTGAAAATATAGGGTCAATTTTAAGAAATTATATTTCTATAATTGGTATAAATTCATTTTAATATAAGTCTCCAAAACACAAAAAACAATTCTCTAAGTAAGATTCATTTTAAGCATAAAACAAAAATTAATTTAATTCCTATCATAGTAAAAAATATCAAATTGAAGTTAAAATAATTATTTTAGTATATTTTATATAAATTTCATTAAAACCAATAATAATTATTTATTTATATAATTTATTATGTTAAAACATATTGGAAACATAAAAAAGTTTTATAAAGAATAACTCTTTTACCTTCACAAGATTCTATCTTCATTATTGACCTTATATAACTAATTCATAGATGATTTTTCATTTATTAATATAAATTATTAATAATTTTTTTTAGAAATATGTTTTCAATAGTTATGAACATAATTTGTGTAGATAAAAATACATAACATGTAGAAAAATACATTTCCATGAAAAAATATTCTTTTAATCATTAAATGATTTTAATAAAATAGAGTGATTACCAATTTTTTTTTATAATCCTAAAAAATTATAAATATAAATCATAATGTGGTTAATATTTTTCATACTTGATAATTCAATGGAAATGAGATAATTTTATACTATATCACTATTTATTTGGAATTTGGGTTATGCATAATGTATGCTATCAAATACCTCAAGTTCATTTCAAAGAAATTACATTTAAAATGTTGGGGTATTAAATTCTACCACATATAAAATGATTTTTTCTAATAAAAATTCATCACTTAGATAAAGATAAATTATTATATCTTTGCTTCATCACATATTTGAGTTACCATTTAGCTTCAAGGAATTTTTTATTTATCTTGAGATCTTTTACCAGGTGACTAGAATTGTTCTGTAGAACCTTATTTCAACAATAAAAGATTTCTATTGAATTTCATTTATAGTAATTATAATTCTCTAATATTTCATCTTCTATTTTTAGTTTATGTGAAGTATAATGTGTGTACTTCCTCAGGATAGTTACATGGAATACATCGTGAACATGAGAGAGGATTGGTGGAAGAACCCAGTAATAAGTAACTATCCCACTTCGATCATGAATCTAAAAATGAGAAATATATATATATGGATTTAATTGCCCTTATTTTTATATCACATAAAAATATTATTTTGATAAATTTTTAGAAATACCTTGTCATAGAATTTATATTCTAAATCTCACTGAATATTGTCAGCATAACTCTTCTACTAACTTTGAGATTCGCTTATCTAATGATGAATTACTTTAACCATCTCTAACATCTTGTTATCCATCTCATATCCCATTAAAATTCATTAGAGAACATCATCCTTGAATGTTTTATTTGCACATTTAATTTTATAAATGGATTCATAAGGATCTATTTGAATACTTGAGTGATAAATACTTTTGTATGAAAACTTGACAAGAGAAAGGTGTTCTTTCTAAAAACTGTTGAAATCTATATAACATATACTCAAAATATCATCAAGGGATTTAATAGTGCTCCCAAATTGACCATAATTCTAAGGATGACATATAGTGCTAATTTTTAGCTTCAAATTCAATGCCAACTAATGAAAATTGATGTTAACCTCAGATCCAATGAATATACAATAGAATATGAAACTCTATGAAACATTACCACTCATATAATGTATATCCTATAAACATGATCAAGAGAGAACTATTTTATTAATGTAATTAAATATTCTGATTTTATAAGGTGATTATCTATAATTCAAATAATATAATTCCATTTAGATGTTTCTGAGAGTATGATGATGAAAAACATTGTAATGTTTTCCCATTTCAATTTTAGTATTGGGGTTGACACTCATCACATGAGAAATTTCAAATTTAGTGTTGAGGAAACACCAAAAGTATATGTATTATTTCCTCATAATGGGTAATAAAGAAGAATAATGGCAAAAAAATAAGCACTAAGGTCATATGAGATGATTGACCTTCAATAAGACTGATGATCACATGACCCTTGGAAAATCATTCGAAGGGGTTAAATGCTTCTTTTGATATATTCATTGATCACATGAAGTCCCATTAGAAAAGAACATAATATCATGTAAAGCCTCTTAGACTAGATTTACAAATCATATGAATTCTTCTGATAGTTCCTCCTGATCATGTGACATTTCAATTGAAAAATTCCCGACAACCATTGAGGTATTCATACGATAGAAGATAAAACCGATGATACCATATCGCAAAGTAAATATCATTGATCTTAATATTAAGGGAATATGTGATATAGGTGATCTGATTATTGATCAAATTAATCCCCATCAGATAAGACCTATTGATCACACAACACTCCTTGGAGTTATGTGACTTACTCCATAACAATTTCTTCATAAGAATGGATGAAAATGTTTGCATGACCACATAATCGGTGTGATTAGTTCATGAATCATGTCTGTAGTACCCCCAGTTTCTAGTATGTAACCCTTAAATGATAATTTTTATGTTTATAATGTTTAAGGTTGAAGTAAGGGAGAGTTGAAAGAACATTAAATAAGTTTTTGGGGCTAAAGGAGATGCACATGGTCTACACACGGTTTTTCCGAACCATGTGGTAAGACTAGTAGAAACCATACAACGTTGAAGATTTTAGACTGTAGCTTTGGCATGGTGTGCACATGTCTAGAGAGACCATGTGAGGAGGCCATCTGAAGTTCCCTTTTAAATCAGTATCTAATGCATGATTAGCGCATGACTTTTTTAACCGTGCAAATTATCTATATAGAGGGAAAAAGTAAGATCCTCTTTTTTAAGATCTTACTCATTTTTTCTCTTAATTGCTTGTTTTTTCTCATAAATGGCCATAATTCTATATTTCTCTCCATTTACATTTGGGTAACCTCTCAAAAGTTATTTCAAACCGATCCAGATCCCTCCCTTAGTTTTTTCAAGCCCAATTCTTGTGGTAAGTGACGTTCTTCATCGTTCTTGTCAAGTTATCTTAGATCTAATTAGATATACTTCTCCACTATTCTTGGATTCTCATATCTACTCTTGTTATGGGTAGATATATGAGTTTTTATTTAAAATTAGTTTACATTTAGTCTCGATCTTTCTAGTAGAATATATTTAAGTAGGTTTTTGTGGAGAATCAACCCTGTTGCCAGAGTGTTCTTCGTCCGTTGTCAGTTTTCGTCAAAACCTTCAAGTTAGGTGGCTTTACTCTCATATCCCCTTGATATAATTGATTGTATTAGTTTCATATTTATTAAATTTAATTAAATTGATTGTAAAAACATGGTTCAATTCATGGAATAAATATTGTTTAGTGATGATTTATCATTTTTGTGGAATAGTGTTATCTTTTTGAAATATTGTAAAAATTGTTTTAGTTTATTGAATTTAAAATGGTGATTTAAAATTTTGGATTTGATATAATATCTAAATGGGTTTTTGGAAATATGTTTTTCAACAAAAGGGTGTTTTATTAAAATGGTTTGGCTTAAAAATGGTTTTGATGGAAAAATAGTTTTCAATAAAATGGTGGTTTTATTGAATAGGTGTTTGGGCATGATCCTTAGGAATATTGGAGTGTGAGTTCATATTACATTTTTGGGCTTTGTTGAAATATAACCTTGTTCACAATGCCAAATTTCCTATGGAACATGAGATATAATTACCTTTTGATGACATGGAAGATCGATGAGAAACCGCTCATGAGTATGGAATTGTCATAGGAAAGAATGCATGGCTGGTTGTGTGGAATGGTTTGGGTTTTCCAAAGTAATATTGAGAAATGTATTTAAAGTTTTTTTACTTATTTTTTTGTAAAAATATATTTCTGGAAAATTGGTATCAATTGAACATGTATGATTTTGGTTGAAAATGGTTTTGGAAACTTGTTTATATTTAGTAATAAACAACTTTTAGTTTTTTTATATTTTAACTATTTTATATAAATGTTGCTAAATCATTTATACTAGTGGTGTGAGTAGGGAATTCCTTGGGTAAAAACTACTTATTTTTATTCTCAACATTTCTTTGGAACTTTGGTGCTATTGTAGATGTTATCTTTCAGCACAATGGAAAAGGTAATGTGTCACACTTGTTTAGCACCACTTCATGATACATGGGCTATTTGGTGATCATAGAGCATGGATATAGGAGAGCATGAAGTCTAATGGTATTCTTCTAGTCTTTATTTTTCCTCCCTCTATTTACTTGATACTTTTTTGTTCTTCTATTGTGTCACACATTGAATGTGGTTTGATATGAATAATGTAGTTGAGTTATCTTGCTTTTATTCATGCATCCTATAGTGAGCTATTTGGTTATGGTTTGTTTGGTTAATGGTTTATTTATTAAAGGGTAAATCATACCCCACGTATATTGAAACCAATTGGAAGTTATCTCCATCATTTGGTGTCTTGGGGATGTCACTTAATTCCATTAAATGGATTGTTGTACTCTCATGTCAATGAGAATTAGCAGGTCATTACAAATTATATCAGCTTGTTCAGACCTTACCTAATAATTAGTATCCAGTTTCTTGGTCTTGGAGTTTAATTCATTCTTGTCAATTAGTTGGGTTGGAATCTTTGTAAGGAGTAGGATTGTTTGAACTTGAAATGTATAACATAAAAGGATATAGCTAACCTATTTATTATGAACTTCAAGTTACTAGAGATTTGGGTACATAAGTGTTTTGGAGACACATATAGGATCTTGAAATATCATTGTCATGGATTTAGACATCGAGACGAGCATGCAATTCATTGTTGGTGAATTAATTCCTACTAGTATTTAATATTTCATTTGGAGTAATGATTTATGATTTTGGTCAAAGGTTTAAATTTCTTAAAAATGAATTTTTTTTTTTCAAATGGAAGATTTTGAAAAGAGGATACTTGGTGTATTTTGAAAATGGTTTTATTTTCAAAAGAAATAATGGTTTCTCAAAAATGGTTGAACATGAAAAAGGTTGTTTTAGGAAAATAATGTTGTGATAGTTTATGTGATAGAATCTGAAATGCTAAGCCATCAGTTTTTACGGAGTGAGACTTACCGAGTTTGTTGTTTTTCTAGAAAATGTCACCCGATAAGCGTCGTAGAAACCAACCAAACGAAACTATAGAGAATGTGGTTGCAACTGGACCACAGGTGAACTGAGATATGGTTTATTGTATCTTCCAAGAATTTCAATCTGGGGATACAGGGAATTGAAGGGATGATCCAAGACATGTGGATCATTCTATTAAGTTGATGAAGAAGAATCCACCCACCATTCGGGGTGATTATAAAACTAAAAGGTACATGTATGGATCAACAGGATTAATCATATCACATATTTCATCAGCACACCATCCGATCTAAAATTTAAGCTAGAAACATACATGCTCGAGGATCTCGTACTCCGGTGGAGGGAATTAGAAGTGCATGCTAAACTGGATCACAGTCTTAGTTGGGAGAATTTTGAGGAATTGTTTAACAAAAAATTATACCCTAATACATTCAAGATCTATAATATGATAGATTTATTTATCTTGGAGTAGTAGAATATCTCTTTCATGGAATATGTGGCAAATTTCATCAATTTATTTCACATCACACTATATGTTTCATCGAGTGCATCCTTGAAGGTACACATATTTGAATCGGGGATCAAGTAAGAAATTTTATCAAAGATTGTGGTGCTATATATTACTAATTATATAGATATGGTTAACATAGTGGAAATCACTGAGTAGGACATCTCAGGATTTATGTGAGGATGAATATGATGATCCCTATAGGAAATGGTGGAAACTCTAATGATGGGAGTAATTGAAAGAGGGAAACCTATTTCCAAGGTGGGAGTGGTAATCAAAATTAGATAGATGGATTAGTATATCTTCCTCCATGACCAAAGATCCAGGTGGGATGCTACCAAAGTGGTTTATTTGACCACATGAAGTGGGATTGTACAACACCACCAAGAAAATTCTATAATTGCAATAATATGGGACATCTTAAGTGCTTTTTTCGTAGTTCTCCGAGGTCAGGTGCTCGAGACACTTGTCAGGTGTTGTAATAATCATATGCTTTGATAGGGTGGGGAAAATAGAACTAGAGTCATCAAAAGAGCAGATCTATCCAGAGTGATTCTCAGAATATAGTGACTCCTCAGTAATGGAAATCACAACAAGGGAATAAAGTTAAGTGTGAAACAACAATGAAATTATATGGGGTTTAGTAGATGATTGTCAATGATCAGGCATGACTATATATAATTAGAGGTTTGATTCTTTGGAATTAAACCTTTGTGTATGTGCTATTTGATACTTGTGCATTAAACTCATTCATTACTTCTTGTCTTGTTGACCTGCTATGTTTGAAACTGTAAATGATTCCTTCTATGATAAAACTTTAAACTCCTCTCAGTGAAAGAGAATGTTGATACTTCATGTGTAGAGATTGTTCTTTAACTGTTGATGGAGTTGAGATAAATTGGTACTTATTAGTGTTGGATATGGATGCCTATGATGTAATCCTAGGTATGTATTGGTTGAAAATGTTTAAGGCTCACTTTGACTATTATAGAAGGATAGTGAGTTTTGGGATAGAGGATAACATCAAGTATCTCTTCAAATGTGAGAGGGTTGTAAAGAAAGATGAAATGGGTTTGTTGGAACAAGATGTGGGAAAAACCTCTTACTAGTTTGTGGTGTTAACTTTGGCATCACCTAAAGAGACTAATGAAAATAGTTTTCCAGTGGTTGTGGATCAATTTTTAGATGTCTTTCCCTATAAATTCTTAGGGTTACCACCTCTATGGGATGCGGAGTTTACGATTGATCTCTTTCTAAGGAAAATTACTATTTCCCTTCCATATTATAAGATGTAACCAATGGAGTTAAAGTAATTTAAAGTGTAGTTGGAGGAGCTAGAAAGTAAAGATTTCATTCGACCCAGTACGACTTTGTGTGCATCACCAATTTTGTTCGTAATGAAATAAAATGGAAGTCTTCTACTATGCGTTGATTATAACATGCTTAACCAAGTTACGATAAAAAATATGTATTCACTTCCATGTATTGATGACCTATTCAATAAATTTAGGGGATCCTAATGGTTCTCAAAAACTAAATTGTGATCAGGATATCACCAATTACGAGTTCGTAAGGAAGATATTATGAAGACAACCTTCAGAAGAATATATGGACACTACGAATATGTATTAATTCCTTATAGTCTAATGAATGCACCAATGGTCTTCATGGATTTTATTAATCATGATATTTTAGTTATATCTATATTCTTTTGTTGTGATTTTCTAGATGACATCTTTATGTATTAAAAGAAAAGGGATGAACATGATAAACACTTTAAAACAGTGTTGGGAATATCAACAGATCACTGTTTTTATGCCAAATTATCTATGTTTGATTTTTTGATACAGGAAGTTCACTTTCTTGGCCATGTGATTTTTTAAAAGAGTGTTTCAGCAGATCCTAAAAAGATAAAAGCAGTTATCTTATGGAAACCACTAAAAAATGTCTTTGAGATATGATGTTTTCCTGGTCTAGATGGATACTACCGATGCCTTGTGAGTGATTTCTCATTACTTGACTTTCCAATGAAATCTCTGACAAAGAAGAATTACCCACTAAAATAGATTTATGAATCCTAGAAGTCTTCCTAGGAGATGAAAATTTTCAATACATCGCCACCTATCATGATTTTTCCAAAACCAGGACAGGGGTATGTGGTGTACTATGGTGCTTTAGAATTAGGGTTGGGTTTTTTTCTCATGTAAGAAGACCATGTTGTGGATTATTGTTCATTGAAATTTAGGGTTCATGAGAAGAATTACCCAACACACAATTTGATGTTAGCTACGATCATCCATGCTTTGAAGACTTGGAGGCATTATCTCTTTTTTGAGAAATTCCCTGTGTTTATGTATCATAAAAGTTTAAAACACATTTTCTCATAGTGAGATTTAAATATGAGGAAAAGGATAAAGATATAGTATCTTCAAATATTTGACATTGACTTGATGTATACCCCCGGAAAAGGGAATTCAGTGGAAGATGCATTGATCAGAAAGTCATATGCCCAGTTGGAAAAAGATGCTTCAGATGAATGACAGTTGATGTCGTTCCTAGATGACATGCATTTGGAATGTGAAGAACATGGTGGTATTTCAATTTTATCTTCAGTTTCTATGGTTACTAATCTGGTAAATATGTTTAAGTATCCATAAACATCTGATTCCGAATGCTTCTTATGAGTTCAAAAATCAATGGTGGGGAGACCATTGAGGGCCGAAAACTTGATGGGAGTTTGGTTTTGTGGTTCAGTGATCAGATGATTGTACCTATGGATTTTCAGGAACAACTTCTTCATGATTACCACCATTTGAGATGGGAAGTACATATGGGTATACAAAAGATGTATAAGACATTTAAGGCATAGTTTTGGTGGAGTGGAATGAAATAAAAAGTGGTTGAGTTCATTTCAAAGTTCTTAACTTGTCAGCAAGTTAAGGTAGAGCATCCATGACCAATGGGTATGTTGCAATCTTTACCTATCTTATTATAGAAATGGGAGCATATAGTGATGGATTTTTTTACAGGTCTCCCAAGAACAATTTAGAAACATGATTCCATATGGGTAATATTGGATCAGCTCACAAATTTATCCCATTTCATCTCTATTCATGAAACTCATACAGTGGGGGATTTTTCCAAAATCTATATCCAATTAGTGGTTAAGATACATGGTGTAACAGTTTAAATCATGTAGAGATCTAAGGTTCACATATCATTTCTAGAAATTCTTATAGAAATCCCATGGGACATAGTTGACTATGAGCATGGTATATCATCCTTATATAGATGACCAGTCTAAGCGGGTGATACAAATATTAGAATATGTGTAGAGGGATTGTTTAATGGATATTAGGGGCTCATGGGAAGAGCATATACCCTTATTGAAGTTAACTTATAATAACAACTATCATGCCTCAATACATATGGCTCTACTTGAACTGATGTATTGGTTTTTTTGTCATTCTCCACTTTGTTGGGTGGAAACAGGTGAAACTTTCTTAGTTGGGATGAGCCTTGTCCAAGAAACAATAGAGAAGATTTACTTCATCAGAAAGAGAATGGATATGGTCCAGAGTCATCAGAAATCATATTCGGATCATCATCGAATACCATTGTTGTTTGTGGTGAGTGATCGTTTGTTCTTAAGGATTTCTACAAGTCTTAGACATTGTCATTTTTGGAAGTAGGTAAAGTTATATCCTCGATACATTTTCCCTTTTAAGATAATAGAACAATTTAGAGAGGTGTAATTTCAGTTTGAATTGACACAATAGTTCAGTGTGATGCATAATGTATTCCATGTATCTTAATTGAAAAAATATCATCAGGATCCTGACCGTGTGATCAGATGGGATCACGTTGACGTAGAACCGAATGCTTCGTTGGTACATATCATTATTCATATTGTAGATAGTATAAATAATTTATTATATGGGAAAAGAATCGATATAGTGTGGGTTTTATGGAAACATGGGTTGATTCAGGAAGAGACTTGGTAATTCGAGAAGGAAATGAACGAGCAATGACTGGAACCATTTCAGGGCTTTGATGGGTTTCTACTTTCCTGGAATGAAAACACCAATGTTGGGGAGAATTTAATACCAAAACTGTATAGTATATAACCCTTACTTGATGCTTTTTATGGTTATAAAGTGTAAGGTTGAAGGTTGGGAGAGTTGGGAGAACTTTAAATGGGTTTTGGGGCTAAAGGAGATGCGCACGGGTTGTCCACGGTTTATCCAAACCATGCGGTAGGCCTAGTAGAAATCATGAAAATTTTCAAATTTTAGACAGTAGCTTCAGCACAATGTGAATACATTTAGAGAGACCATTCGAGGAGTCCATGCGAAGTTCTGCCTTAAATCAGTAGCTAATGTATGGTTAGCGCACTGTTTGTCTAACCGTGCAGATTATCCATGCATAGGGAAAAAGTAAGATCAAATTTTTTAAGATCTTACTCGTTTTTTATCCTACTTGCTCCTAAATGGCCTTAATTATATATTTCTATCCATTTAAGGTTATGGAAACTCTACCAAGAACTTTTTAACCTATCTAGAGCCTTCCCTTGGCGTTTTCAAGCCCGGTTCTTGCGGTAAGTGACATTCTTCATCATTCTTGTCACGTTATCTTAGATCTACTTAGATCTACTTATAATCTCTTCTTAGTTTCTCAGATAAACATATTTTATGGGTAGATATATGACTTTGAATGCCAAATAAGTTTATATTTTGATTGATCTTGCTATGAGAATAGATCTATGGTGGGTTTTATGGAGATTCAACCCGGTTGCAAGAGCATTCTTCATCCATTGTTGGTTTTCATCAAAACATTTGAGGTAGGTAGCTTCAATATCATATCCTCTTTCTATAATTGATTGTATTAGTTTTAAATTGAATAAATTTAATGAAATTTATTGTGAAATATTGGTTTATTACATGGAATAAATCTTCTTTTGTGATGATTTATCATTTTGGGGGAATTGTGTAATCTTGATGAATTTTAGTGAAAATTGTTTTAGTTTATTGAATTTAAAATGGTGATCTTAAATTTTGGATTTACTAGAATATCTAAATGGGTTGTTTTGAAAAACAAATTCCATAAAAATGCATTTTAATGAAATGGTTTGGAATATAAATGGTTTTAATGGAAACATGATTATCAATAAAATGGTGGTTTTATTGAAAAGGTATTTTGGCATGATCCTTGGGCATATTCGTGTGTGAGTTCATATTGAATTTATGTTTCTTGGATGAAATATGATCTTATGCTCAGTGCCAAGGGTCAAATGGAACACAAGATATAATTACCTTGTTATCAATTGGTATATCGATGAGAAACTGCTGATGAGTATGGAACTATCATGGTGAAGAGTCCATGGTTGGTTGTGTGGATGTGTAGAATGGTTTGGGTTTTCCATAAGAATATTGAGAAATGGTTTTAATTATTTTTTAGTTATTTTTTTTGAAAAATGACTTTCTAGAAAATTGGTTTCAATTTCACCTGTATGCTTTTGGTTGAAAATGGTTTTGGAAACTTGTTTATATTTAGTTATAAACTATTTTGAGAAATGGTTTTATGTAAACTATTTTATATAAATGTATCTAACTCTTATATCATAGTGTCATGAGTAGGTAAGTCATTAGGAAAAACCCACTGAGTTTTATAATCACCTTTAATTTGTAACTTTGGTGTTTCTTCAAATTCTGTCTTCTGAGACATGGGCCAAGGTAACGTGTCGTATGTTTTTGGCACCACTTTGTGATATGTGGTCTGTTTGGTGATCTTGGAGCATGGAGATAGGGTATAATGGAATCTTATAGTATTCTTGTAGCCTTTAGTTGTCCTTTATCTATTTACTTGATACTTATTTTGTCTTCCATTGTTGAACACTTTGAAAGTGGTTTGATATGAATAATGTAGCTGAGTTATATTTATTTTATTCATGCATCATATAGTGAGTAGTTTGGTTATGGTTTGTTTGGTTAGTGATTTATTTATTAAAGGGTAAATCATCTCCCACTTTTATTGAAACCATTTGGACTTTATTTCGAACCTTTATCATCTTGGGGATGTATCTTAAGGCCAATAAATGACTCATTGTACTCTCGATCCAATTAGAAATAGCGGGCCATTACAATGTAAAAGTAGTTTGACAGACTATCTAGACCATAAAAAATACCCTAGACATATTGGCCCAATCATGTGAAGACCATTGTTTATATCCACATTGATGATGAGAATATTTGGCCGCCAACTACTGGAAAAATTATTAACATTCCCAAAGGGATCATGCGATAGAAGTTGGAAATGATGGGATCATTAGATAAAGTGAGTTACATTAATCTTCTTATGAAAGGTTCATTCCCTTCACGTGATAAGTTCAGGGATCACACCAAATCCATTTCCATGCTGAATTTATCACAAAAAATCCATTTAGAATCCCAAATTGATCATGTAAAGGGAACCATACATGTTTGTCTAATCTCATGAAGGGACCCAAACATGTCGTATTGATCTCATGATGGATCTTAAACATGTAATTATTATTTTGAAAAATGACTTGGACATGTCAGATTATTCACATTGAATCCCTTTTAAAATCCATGTCTTCATGAAAGATATTAATTATTGAGTGATCATGTGGTTCTTATTTATCATACTATAAATGGAATACATCATTGATGGCTTGTGGTTTAATCACGAGAGGTGCATAATAAATTACTGACTTATGAGAATTGCATGATTCTTCTTCTAAATCATGTCAAGATATAAGAATTAATATATTTGTAAAGCATCATAGATATATGGTGGATAAACCTATAAAACTACCCAAAAAACAATAAATAGGAGAAAAAAGTAGAGGAAATAGAATAATTTCTAGAACAAAGAACTATAGGATCACAATAGTCTTCCACCCGAAAAGTCTAGTGAGTAACATAAGGGATTGAAAATTATGTTTATGCACTTAGAGTCATCAGTTCACTAATCACATGAATGATATCTGAAATTTAAGTTTTATCTACCAAAGGTTCTTTGATGTGTTAGTTTGATTACATGATGCCTCAACAAGAAAAAACATGACAAATATTTAGTATTTTTTGTGAGGGAAAACGAAAATGATTAAAGTTTGATGTGAAGGAATATTTTATGATACACATGATAAAGGGGTTATTCATTAAACATGATCTGTTCTTGGATCATGTGATATACATTAAACATGTTCACCAGATCTTAAGATGACCCTCAGACATGTTGGGTAGATCATGTGTATCCCCTTAGACCATGTTAGGAAAATCATGTAAATACACTCGAACATGTCATATAATTCATGAAAAAACCCTCTGAAATTTTAGAAAGATCATGAAAACCCCCTGAACATGACATATGATTAACATTAGACATTTTAGCCAGATTATGTGATTAACTTTAAACAAGTTATCCATATCATGAAAAGACACCTTAAAAAGTCTGTCGGTTCACTTGAAATCCCACATGCACATTGTAAAGATCTTAGAAATTCCCTAGAATGTGTCTGCCTAATCATGAAACAACCATTATACATGTCTGCAAAATCACATGAAGTCCCTTGTACATGTCGTCCTGATGATGCATCATCCCTCATACATGTCAAGAATATCATGTGAAAACCCTCAAACATGTCGTGCATATCATGTGGATAACCCTATGCATGTTAAAAAGATAAAATATGACCAATGGTAATTTTATCCTGGTTTATGTGGGGACCTAAGGAATGTACCTTAATTAATGTGAAAATCCTCTAACATTTCAGTCTTGTCAGACACACATCCTCATGCATGTCATACAAAAATCCTTAGATATTCTAGCCATGTCAAGTAAATATCCTCATATATGTCATCCATGTCTGGTAGGTACCCTCATACATATTGGAAATTTCATTTTGGAACACATATACATGTTCCATGTGAACCAACAAATATGAACATTTAGATGATCTCCCATTTCATGAGGGGAGTGTTCATAACAGACTAGGTTTACACACTCATGCAACCCAATATGAACCATTCCCCCGAAAGGGTCTCCAAACCATCCAATCATATTCAATAAACCCCATATGGGCCCTCTCATTGAATGTTATAGTATAAATTTAACCATGTGACATGGAAATACAAATTGGTGTTAGTCCCTCGATATTCCATTTACATGAGCCCATAGGAACCACGTCTTGTGGGATTACTTTCTCCCCTCATATATTAGTATATTAGTAACTAGTGAAATATCAGGAATTTGATTCCTATTATAAAACAAGATATGTAGGATTCCTTATTAATGTCTGAGAACCATATCAAACATGAATAACACTCCATTCCTTGTGGGGTCATATACTTCACAAGGTTTCAAATCATATCCCATCAAGGGTACTTCAACACGCAAGTACCACACCCATATTCAATGTTCCAATCCATGTATATCTATTGTTTCTCACACTGAGCATGACTAATGTGAGTTTAGGGACATGGAAAAATAATGTCTTCAGAATAATAAAAATCCACTGATAAGGGAAACCTCAGTGTGTAATCCCTGATCTATAAGGGAAAATAATTGTGTAACATCTATACAAACCCAATATTGTATTTATAAAAGCATGTTTGATCTTATCCTATCAATTATTTCTCAAAAAATTCATTGATCACTTGGGGTTAAAAATTTTTAGTTATTATGACCATAGGATGATAAAAATGCCTCCCTGTCATGGGAATCATTCTATGTATAAGAACTAAACTATGAGGACTTTGATTCATATTATAAGTATGATATATAGGATTAATTACAAAGGCCTAATACCCACATCTTGAATTAAATCATGTATGTTTATTCCACATTACATTAGTCTATAAATAATCGACTTACATAAACTACATGCATGTTGGAAATAAGGTTTTTCATAGCTTTAAATGGAGTATATTGTGATGTCTCGGACCCAGATGCCACTAAACATGTGCCTCGAGCCTGATTGGCCACATGACACCCGGTGCATCTACCCATACGATAGGGGCTTCTGAATAGCAGTGAAGGTGTGAAGGTAGAACATCAGGGAGACTATACTGCATGTCAGAGTACACAGTGGATGAAATAACAAATAAATAGTAGCGGAAGCGTATAAAACAAATAAATATAGTAAACAATGGAAGCATAAAAGATTAAAAAATATACAAACAATGTAAGAAAAAGATAACTGAATATAGAAAAATCCTCATAGGCAGTTTTTGTTAAAAACATGTATGCATGGAATGATAGTACAGAAGAAAACATGAATCATGCAATGGGAATTCTAAACAAAAGAAAAAAAGATAATAAAATACTAAAGTTTCTCCATAGAATCTCGAGCATAAGCTCGATCCTATGCTCCTAAGCTCCATCTAAGAAATATGAATTAGCAACTTGAAGAAGGATGTTTACCCATATCCAAGCCTACATGAAAACATTATTCTCAGGTACCAAAGGCATCCCAAGTAGGGTGTGAGATAAAAATCTCAGTAGGCCACCACCAACGATGTCTATGTGTAATCCGAGTAGGCACTTGTAAGTAACCAGTGTATAGCCAATAGTTAGAAAGTAAATCACTTCTAATCAAACAAACAACCTCCCACTCAGGATCCTAAAGGACACCTGGTGGGTCTACCTACTTTAGCACAAATGTGGTATGTCTTCTCAAGTCATCATATATATATATGTATATATATATATATATATATATATATTATCTGGAAAGGGGTAGGAATGCCTCCCATCCATACAAATATTTAGATATTTTCACTAGTGTGGGGTAAGAATACCTCTCTCCCACACACATATAGAGATTATAATAGGCATGGAGTAAGAATACCTCCCACTCATACACATAAAGATATTATCACCAAAATAAGGTAAGGATGCCTCCCACCAATTCACGTTAGAGATTATCACTAGCATGGGGTAATAATTCCTCCCACCCATTCACATTTCCATAAAGCTATAATGGGGTAATAATTCCTCAAATACATTCATACAAACAAATATATAGTTCATTCACAAGATACCAAAAAGATCAAACCATTCCAATCATCACACATAACATTTATCATTTTACACAAGGGATAATCAAAGGCATGGGTTTACCATCCTTATATCAACTTTATTTAACAAATCAAAAAATTTCATATAATGCCTTTATAATAAAAGATGAAAAGGTGAGACCATTCCATCCCTCAAACCCATTACATTAAAAAAAATATATTTAAAAGGTTAAATCCATCTTACCCTAGACAAAATATAAAAGTTAATCATCCACTTTTTCCTAACATAGAAAACCCATTTGAGGAATGGTGTCAAGGCCAAAGGGTCAAGTCCAAATAATCACATGCCCATTTTGAAAATACCAATTAAAAATGGGCTAAGAAAAATTATGGAACCTTGGAATATATCAATCACACCTGATTCAAAGGATATTTAAATTAAAATTCGAAGTGGGAGCTAAAATGGGTTCCATGTATTTTGAACCATTTAGACAAAAATGCCATTTTCAAGGTGGAAAACCAAAGGGTATCCATGTAGAGTAAGGGTTATGTCTAAACCAATAAACAAGATCCAATTCCCCTATATTAAGGAACTTGTGTTATTTATACAAGACATAATCAACACACCAAAGGAGCTTAGCAACGTCTGATTCATAGAACAAAAAAATAAATACGAAATGGCTAAAACTAAAATGGAAAACCATGTGACCACCTACCATAGGGTTGTAGATGAAGCCTCGATTGATATCAACCATAGATTCAAAGAAGGTTAGAGGAGATATGAGTTTTAAACCAATGCCCTTAAAATAGGGAAAATGATCCTAAAACCAAATAATGCAAAGGATGTCATGAAGAAAAGAGACAGGAGCAAAAAGATTAGGGAGCCTTTCCAAAATGGATCAAATGCCTCCGACATATCAGTGATTGAACACTAGAAAAATCCACTAGCTCAAAACCAAGCCTTGAGGGTTTCTTATGTTCAAGGAGGAGTAACCAATGTTTATTTCTGATAAAAGGTAAGGGGAAAGAGAAAATTATATTTAAGGTTAAAGTAGGGGGGAAATTATAATTTTTTTCCCAAATCCCACTGTGCACGGTTTATGAAAATGATTTAAAAATTGTGCACAAATTGTGCATGAAGGATTTTACCCTATCTTAAATAAGACACATAGTCATTCCCCTGGTTCTCATGGTCATAGAAAAACCATACAGACTAGTAGGTGACCCTATCTACAGTCTCACAGTTTACACAAACCATGTGGACTAGGTCACACGATTTACACTAAACATGTATCCCAACCTACAACCCACTTTTCAGATCTACGAGCTTTGAACCAACCCTAGATTCTCCTCAGACCATCCCTTGTACATCACATACCTTTACCATGATCAAAATAAATATTAAAAAATAAAAACCAATTATCCATACCTTGTTCAAAATTCAGGTCATTACAACCTAACTACCTTATGAAAACTCATCCCAGAGATATATTTATGAGGTTAAAGAGGTATTATCATCAAAGAGTTTTGGAAACTAAAAGGTCATATGAGATTCCCTCTCCTATGTCATTTATTGTACCTAACCATGCTTCCATATCACCCATACAAGAGGAACATACCTCCCTTGAAGTGTCTTTATGCTCTGATCAACAATATTCATTGGATACTTATCAAAGGAAGCATCCATTTCCAAATCAAGATCATCATTCAGACATACATGCGATGGGTCTAGATAGTATCAATGCTAAGATACATGGAAGACACTATGCATGGACTAGTATCTCTGAGGAAGTGTGAGATGGTAAGCCACTGGTCTGATCCGCTTCAAAACCTAGAATGGTCCAACAATCTCGGTGATAGCTTACCCTTCTTCTGAAACTATATATGACCCAAACTAATTGAGAATATAAATAAAACATAGTCTCTGACCTTGAACTCAAGAGGTTGATGGTGTCTGTTGGCATAAGATTTATTCTTTGACTCAGTTTTCAACATGTGTCTCCTGATTAGCTGGACATGATCTATAGTATCCTAAATGATATGAGGCCCAAGCATATCTTCTTACCCTTTCCTTATCCAGCATAGATGTGATAAAAAAGGCCTACCATAAGAGGATTCATAAGGATCCATCTTAATAGTATTTTTAAAGTTGTTGTTATAAGAAAATTCCTCAAGAGGAATGTGTTTCTCCCAATAACCTCCAATTTCAAGGACATAAGCACAAAGCATATTCTCTAGCACCTAAATTTTATGCTCTGTCTATCTACCAGTCTGCAAGTGATATGGAGTTCTTATATGTACCTACATACCTAAGGCCTTCTACAACCCCTTTTATAACCATGATGTGAAACAATTATCTCAGTCATAAATTATAGAACAAGGTTCTCCATGAAGAATTTCCACCTACATGGCATACAACCTTCCTAGCTCATCTATTGATAAGGACTCTCACACATGTAAGAAGTGTGAAACCTTCATTAGATGATTATCAAAAACCCACACTACGTCATTTCCATGAAGTGAACTGGGTAAACTAGTTACGATGTCCATCAAAACCTCATCTCATTTCCACTCAGGAATGGAAAACGGTTAAAGACACCATACTGAATGCTGATGTTCTGACTTCACATGTTGATAGGTAGAGTATCACATGATTAAATTGGATATCTCCTATTCCATTTTAGGACACCAATATTGGAATCATAGATCTTGATAAATTTTGATGACACAAGGGTAACTGACCATGCTGAGGCATGAAAATCCCTCATTAGCTTCTCTTTGATGTCTATTGGGACCCATAAATTCCCATAGAACAAGAGAGTATCATACCGATCGACTATCCAACTAGAAGAAGTATCTTCATCTGAGAAACTTTCCTGTTGTACAAGGCCATCAGGATTTGATAGTTCTCTAGACCATACTCATTCTAGAAGAGTAAATTTACCCTCTAAGGCTGTGAGAATAGTCTAACTGCAGTCCTCCTGAACTATAATAGAAATCTCTTAGAATATTCTGACTGCATTCATCAATATATCCCTTAACTGCCTATACCTGAGTATTATATATCAAAGCATTGACTACTGAATTCCCTTTTCATGGAGTGTAGGCAATATCAAAATCAATGGATTGTATGTACTTGACCCACCTACACTTCCTAAGATTCAGATACCACTATGTGAAGATGTATTTGAGGATTTTTTCGTCTATGAACACCACAAAAAACACTCCCAATAGGTAGTGTCGTCTACAAAGTATGTCATAAACAATATAAATGAGCTTGAGGGTGTGTGTTGAGTAATTCCGCCCATAATACCTCAACTGACGATAACCATATGCAATGACTCACTCATCCTACATCAGAACAACTACAAGACTAATACAAGGTGCATCATAGTATACTATATAGGCCCTAACTAGCTCCAAAAGAATCAATATCAGTACTGATGTCAGTATTCCATTCAACCATGTTAAGGCTATTTCACATGATTCAGATCATTCTAATTTCAAACACTTATTCATTAAGACAACAAGAGTCATTACCAGATGTGAGAAATCCTGGATAAAGTATCTATAGTATCTGAAAAGCCCCTAGAAACTCTTTATATCAAATAAGTTATTGGGATGATACCAATAAACCATATCCCTCAATTTCTTTGGGTCAACTTAAACTCTTAAATCTAAGATTTAATGAACCAATAATTGGAATTTATCAATACAGTAGTGGAATTTTCTGATCTTAGAATAGAGATGATGATCTCTCAGCTTATTTAGCATGATCTCAAGATGGTTTTCATGGTATTTTCTAAAGCATGAATAAATTTGGATATCATCAATGAAGAAAACCAAAACTGAATCCAAATATTGGTGGAAGACCTGGTTTATAAGATCCATGAAGATATCAGGTTCACTCATGGGTCCGAACAACATAACCAGGTACTAATAGAGACCATACCTTCTCCCGAAATCTATGTGAGGTATGTCTGAAGTCATGGAACACACCTGATGATATCTCAACCTCATATCTATCTTTGAAAACAACATTTCTCCATGGATCTGATCAAATAGTTCATCTATTATAGGCAATGTATATTAGTTATTGATAGTCAACTGATTCTACTGATGGTAATCTACATAAAGCCTAAAGGTATTGTATGTCTTCTAGGAAAAGAGGACTAGTGAATCCCAAGGATAAGTGTTGGGGCATATAAATCCTTTTACCTCTAGATCCTCTAACTAATTCTTGAGCTCCAAAATATATTTAGGTACTATCCTATAAAGAGGATTTTTTATAGGTGCTGCTCCTAGCATGAGCTCAGTAGTAAACCATATCTCTCGCACCAGAGGTAGTCCAAAGAAGTCATCAGAAAAAACATATATGAAATTATATACTATATGAGGGAATTCAAGTGGTTGTAACCCCTAATCTTCAAGGTAATTATTGTAAATCTGTGTTGTCAAACTATCTAGCTTCTGCTGCTCAGGTATTTCTCATGTTGTACTAACATCCCATTCCCCCATGTGTATGTGTGTAATTCCCTATGGTGATGTAAACGTCAGACTCTAATAATAGAATTCAATATGGGCTTTATAGGGAACAAAACAGTCCATCCCTATGAATACATTAAAGCATGTCATGTCGAGAATGTACAAGTTTCATACAAATAGGTAACTGCCTTTCTCAAGGGGACAATTATGACATTAGTGAATTCCCTTTGAATGGATACCTAAGGGTGTATCTAGAATCATAACACCATGATAGTACTCGATGTTGAGGCCCAAAATCTTAGTGATTTCCTCAGATATAATTGAGTGATACATGCCTATATCAAACAAAACAATAACTAAATTAGAGTAAACTAGAATAGTACCTATCACAGTAGACGGTTCAACACTCTGATCTTGCGACGTAGGATGTATTACATGAAACTAGTCAGTACTGTGGCCCTGAGTCACTGCCTGACTTCCCTGAGCAGGCCTGCTTTGCTGGCACTAAGAATCATATGTCTGGTTTCCTTTGACTTGACTACTACCTCTGCCTGAATGACTAGTGGTATTTTAACTGTCTGACTATCATGATCCTATTGACCCATCTCCTAATCGAGAGTAGGTGTAGATCCATACTCAGTAGAAACTAGAGGGAAAGCCTTGCATAAATTGTGGAGATGAACCAACCTACTATATCCTCTATACTCAAATATGTTCCATGTACACTACCTCCTAAAATTTCCGGGCACCCCACAATGGTGAAAGATAAGAGAAATACCTGTGTAAGGAGCTTGACCACATCTAACACAAAAAGATTCTTTGAAGTGTCATTTCCATCTTGAAGAAGATCAAATTGAAGCCTTAGGTTTTGAACTGCACAGGCTCGTACCATCATCATCCCTCAAATTACACTCTTTAATTAGGGTCTAGTTTATGATTTCAAAAATAGTCTTTATCCTGAACACATTGAATTGTGACCAAATGACATAACACATCCCATCCTAAAATCTCATAGAATCCATTAGATTATCAGTAGCTAGAGAAGGAATGAAATGCTATATATCAGTGAAACAAGATGAGTAATCCATAACTGATGTGGTCCCTTGATGAAAATTCATAAAATCCCAAACACTATTAGACCTTAGATTTCGGGGAAAGAATTCGTTATAGAATACAATCTAAAAGTTATCCCAGACCATATCCCTCTTATTTCCTTCCTGGGTGATAACATCCCACCACATCTTAGCTGAGTCGTGCAACATGTAAGCAACTAGATTGAACCTTTACTCTGAATTCATCTTTAGTTGCTCGATGATATTCAAGATCTCCTTTATCAAAGACTCTATAGTAAGTGGTATTTCATCCCCTGCGAATGTGGGAATATGCTTATGCTAAAACTCATGAGTCAACTATGGAATGATCAAGGCATGTCACACACCACCTTGCATCGAATGAATCATACAAAATAATCCCTCTCGAAACTAGGTGTCAACACCCACATTTAAAATAGGATGGGGAGCCATATGTGTCTCAACAGGATGGACAACTGGTGGCTTAGGACCCACCACATTAAGAACATTATCATTGCTGTCTTTAGAGCACACAAATTGAGGATGACATGGAAGCATAACACTATAATGCTAAAGGAATGTATCAAAAGGGATCCAAGAAATTTAGTTGATTTTGTTTAATAAACATGTATAGGTACTGAATCCTTCCTATAAAATAGACACACCTATCTCCATACTTAAAAATCTAGGTCTAGACAGTGGAAGAGACCATAATAGGCTATAAAAATAGAGAAACACCCACTACCCACTAGTAAGTATAGGTTCTAGTCAAGTTTCTATGTTAGGAATATTCATGATGGGTATTCTCAAGTTATAAATCATTTACCATTTAGAAACATGCTCATTTAAACATTTAATGGATTTGTGACCTCCCACACCTAGATGCCACTTAACCCATGCCCTGAGACCGGTTGGCCACACGACCCCAGGAACATATCCCCCTATTCCAGGGATGCTGACTAGAAGTAAGGGGGTAAAGGTAGAACAATGGGGAGATTGTACCCCATGTCATAGTACATAGTGGATGCAACAAGCAATAAACAACAACATAAGCATATATAGAAAACAGATACAATAAATATTGGAAGCATAATAGATAAATAAATATACAAATAGTGGACTAAAAAGATAGTTGAATATAGAAAAAACATCATAGGTAGTGTCTAATGCAAACATGTATGCATGGAATGCTATTACAGAAGAAAATTGGAAGCTGGAAATAGGCATGCTAAACAAAATTACAAAAGAGAACAAAAGAAAAAAGATGCTCTATAGCATCTCAAGAATAATCCTGACCCTCTACATATAAGATCAATTCAATAAATATGAATCAACAACCTATAGAAGTGTGTTTACCCCTATCCATACTTATTTGGCAATGGTCTTCTTAGGTTAAAAAAGTTGTCTGAGTAGGGTGTAAGATAAAAATCTCAGTAGGCCACCCCCAACAGTGTCTATGTGTAATCAAAGTAGGCACTAATAAGTAACCAGTATATAGGTAATAGCTAGAATGTAAAAAAATACTAAATAAACAAACAACCTCCCACTCAAGATCTTAAAGGACGCCGGGTGGGTCTACCTGCTTCAACCCAAAGCTGGTATGTCTAGTCCACTCATCAAATATATATATATATATATATATATATATATATATATTATCATGAATGGGGTAAGAATACCTCCCATCCATATATTTATACATAAATTTTCACTTGTGTGGGGTAAGAATTCATCCCACCCATACATATACAGAGGTTATCACAGTTCTAGGGTAAGAATGCCTCCCACCCATTCATGTTAGAGATATCATTGGCATGGGGTAAGAATGCCTTCCACCCATCCATGTTTCCATAAAGATTGAATGGGATAAGAATGCCTCCCATCCATTCACACACACACACATATATATATATAGTTCATTCACATGATACCAGTAAGCTCAAACCATTCTAGGATTCCCACATATAATCTATCATTTTATACAAGGCATGGTCAAAGGCATGGGTTCACCATCCTTATATCACATTCATTTAACAAATCAAACCATTTCAAATAATTCATTTATAATAAAATATTTCAAGGAAATTCCATGCAGTCCATTGAACCCATTCCATTAAAACCAATTTATTTAAAATGTTAAATCCATCTTACCCGATCCAACCTATACAATCCAACCACCAACTTTTTCTTATCATGAAAAACTAATTTAAGGAAAGGTGTCAAGGCCAAAGGGTCAAGGAAAATAATCACATTCCCAATTAGAAAATTACAATTAAAAAGGATATAAACACCATTTATGAACCTTGGTATATATAAATTACACATGATTCAAAGGATATTTAAATTAGAATCCATGTCGGGAACTTAATTGGGTCCCATGTATTCTGAACCATTTGACCCAAAAGGCCATTTTCAAGGTGGCAATCCTAAGGATGTCCCTATAGAGTAAGGGTGATTTCTAAACCCCTAACCAATAACCCATTCAACTATATCAACTCACTATGTCCATTTAGACATGAAAGAATAAACACAACAATGGATCTCGACAAAGGACGACTTATAGAACAACAAAATAAAAACGAAACAACCAAAACTCAAATGGAAAACCACATCGACACTTACCTTAGGGTCTTTGACCATGTTGGCATGACACATAAAATTGATTATTATTTTAAGGTTTATTTATAGTATATGTCATTTCATAGGTCATCTCTTAAGAATCGTTGATAGGTTTAGAGTGTGTATTCTTAATAAAAATTACTAGAATGGGGGGGGGGGTTGTTTTGAAAACAGATTTAAGAAACTAACTTGATTTAAAGAGTTTAATAGTTTATAAAGAAGATGATTTTGAAAATGTATGATAAGTATATGATAAATTCTATGTTACTACACCACATGAAAAGTCCATTGTTCTTAATTTATTATTAGGTTTTGGTTTAATCCTTTGATTGAGGATAAACCAAGATATTGGGTACCCACATCCCTAAAACGATGCAAATAGGACTAAAACTGAAATTAAAAATTGTATAGTAAAGTTACATAACCTTAGCATGAATTATGGTATATAATGGAACAATTAAGTATCAAATGTTTTGGAAATAATAGGAGACTTATGTTGTCTAATCGGAACAACCCAAGTCGCACACATAGAATTACACACTGATATGTTATGAAATAAATAGTGTTTCAATTAAATGAATCTAAAAAATTTAAGATAAATATAAATGAAAAATTACAACCCAAAATATAAACTAGAATATTAGATAATTATGTGCCATAACTCCCTCTTCAAGTGTGTGACTCTGTCACAATGATCACCCACCGCTTAGCTCGACATCGGGGTGAGGAGGAAGCTCGAGTGTAATTAATTCTTCATTATTGATACCCATATGAGGATAGGGACCTCCAGAACTTATAGTATGAGTAGGAGACTCTTCTAGGGATCAAAAATTGGAAGATATTTTCTTTTGGTTTGAAATTGCAAATGTGGTTCCCTTGGTTCCCTTTTACAGCCAAAATGGAAAGTGGTTCTGAGCACCCAGTTTTGGTGATACCATTTGAATCTTGGTTTTGGGTTGGTAAATGGTATTATTAGGACATGGAAGAAAATATAAAAGATGTTTCCTGGACGCCTTACTATAACCATGTTAACTTTGGAGGTTATTAGGCATCAATAATTGGATATATATTCAGAATACCGAACCAAACTTCCGACTTAATTCATATTTTGTCCCATGGATGGAATGGTTTGGATGGGCCAACAGGTGGATGAATTTGAATTTGGTTTCTTTAGATTAATTGTATAAAATAAATTTATGGATCAGCCCAAAAACTTTCATCCCATTGGGAGTCATGAAATTCATGAAATGTGAAAAAAATGGATAGGTGTGCTTGGGATTCTGCGTAGTTTGGCCCATTTTTCTTTTGGATCATCTCTGGGGCCTCCAAATCACCTCCAAATTTATTAAAAATATCAAAACATGTATAATTACAAATTTTGAGAGTGATAAATATTAAATAATAAAATAAAATTTGAAGCAAAATTTGATATTATATTTGGAATTTACAGGGAAAAATCAGTTTTATACAATAGTGTTAGGGATAAATAAAATAGTCAATCGTAGTATGATTACACCCCCACACCTAAAAATTTTCACTCCTAGGCAAAGTTATATTTATAAAAATCATGCATATAGATATTTCCAACTTCATAAATATTTCACATTCAATGAAAATTTAATTCCAGATAGAAATGTGATCAAAGGAAAAAACACATCGAGGAGTTATTCTCAGTGATCAAACAAAAAGTTGTCTCAAAAATTATATTAGCACAAAATTCAAAGAGTTGAATTATGAAAATTTTAGAAAATAGTTAAAAATATAACCATTTCACTAATTCTAGAAATGTTTGTGTGAAAACCATTTCATGCTATTCTTTCCACTTTCTATTGAGTAAATATAATTTATTTTAAAAATTATATACTTACATGATCCTTTCCACCGAACCATCCCTTTATCCTTTGAAATAAAAATTTCAAGATCCACTCACATAAACATTCCTAGAATTCAAACCATAAGCTCCTGACCTAGATATCATCATATGTTATACATTTCATCATTCCCCTCAATGTTTATTTGTATTTTTTTGTTTTTTGTTGTATTTTTTGAGGGCATGCAACTGTTAGATAACATGAACACATGAATAGATCAATCTAGTATAGTAGTTTAATAGATCAGATATGTAATGAACATTTGGAAAAATAATTTTTTAAGGTAGAGAAAAATTAACCTAACTTATATTTACCTGCTATTAATTAATAAATTTTCACACATCATGGTTAGGTGAAAAGATGTGTGGAGAAATTAATTCACATAATTTACCATTAAAATATTCACAAAAAAGAGTACAATTATTCTCAATGGTTTCAAAATGATACAATAATTTATATTATTGAGAAACAACCGGATTTTAGGAGAAATACACACCACAATATTGAATTCTTGTTGAATTGCACATTTCATCAGGATTTTTTTAATGTTAAAACAATATAAAAATGGGAAATTATTCATGCATGTTCAATAATTTCCATGATTAATTAGGCCTCATTTTAACTAATAATATGGGAATTAAAAATTAATATTCTGACACAAAAGTTAGTGGGATCAAGTGACAATATAGTCTAGCTAGCCAAAAAGAGAAAAAAGAAGAAAGATGACGAAAATTTATAACTATCCTAAGAATATACCCATTCCCCAACACCTAGAGTATGTAGTTTCTTCACTATAATAAAAGAGAATGTGGGAAGGAAGGATAAAACAGGGTGAGTTCTATTGGTATGATGATTCATGAACTTATAGTTCCTCCATTTTAGACTCTGTAAGGGCTTCATGGAATTTCTTAATCCACTACTCATTGATAGAGAAGGTTTTATTCGTTTCTTAATTTTGTACCTGAACAACACCAAATGGATTAACATTAGTAACGGTGTATAGGAAAAAACAATGATAATTAAGCTTACCTAGATGTAACTTCAGCCTTGCATTTTAAATGAGGACCTTCTGCCCAATGTGGAATTGACAATGAAGGATGAGATGGTCGTGGTCAGCCTTGGTTCACTCCATATAAATCCAGGAGTTGTCATATGAATCTCTTCTCATTTCATCTAGATCTTCAATCTATATCTTCCTTATTATACTAGCACTAGAAAGATTACAATTTGATTATTTAATGGCCCAGTAGGCCCAATGCTCTATCTCAATAGGGATATGAAAATTCTTTCCAAATACAATCCTATAAGGTGACATTCTAATGGGAGTTTTAAAGGAAGTGTGGTAAGACCATAATGAATCATTGAGTCTAAGACTCTAATATTTTTTATTGGGCTAAACTGTTTTTTGATGAATATGTTTTACCTCTATATTCAACACTTAATATTGACCATTGGTTAGTGGGTGATAAGCATTAGACACTTGATGCCTACCCCCATATCGACACTAAAGAGATTGCATTGTTCAGTGGTATAAATGAGAACCCTGGTCACTGATGATTAACATATGTAATCCAAACCAACAAAAAAATTGGGTTTTAAAAAATTCCACAACAGTCAGGGAATCATCAGTCCTTGTGGCACATGCTTCAACCCATTTTGACACATAATTCACTATTCTAAGAATGTAAAAGTTTCTAAAGGAATTGGGAAATAAACCCATAAAGTCAATGCCCCAAACATAAAAAATGGCATGGAATATGAATGGATTTTGTGGAATTTCATTTCTGTTAGATACATTCCCCATTATTTGAAAGTGAGGACAAAATTTACTGAAATCATGGGCATCCCAGAAAAGTGTTGGACAAAAGAGACTAGAATCAAGGACCATGCAACTGGTCTGTTGGGGACCAAAGTGAACTCCACAATAAAGAGTGTGACAAAACCTAAGGACATACTGAAACTTGTTATCGGAAATACAACACCTGAGTAATTGATCACTACATGTACTCCAAAGGTAGGGGTCATCCCAAATGTACCAACGAGAATCATGTTTTAGATGGTTGCCTATTTTTATAGAAATTAGTAGGAATGAAAGATACTACAAATAATTCACAATTTCGGCATACCATTGAATAACATCTTGAACTCGGTACAATTGATCATATGGAAAAATGTCATTTATGGGAATATAAGAGATGATTCAATGTCCGAGGATGGGTGGATCCTACTGATATGGTCAGCCACTAAATTCTATGCTCTTTATTTCATATAATTTCTAAATTGAATTCTTTAAGGAGGATCATATAGATAATGAGAGGGGGTTTGGATTTCAATTTCATAAGTAGATACCGAAGGGTTGTATGGTTTGAGAACCCAATAACTTTAGACCCTAAATGGTTTTAACTAAATTTATCCCAAGAAAACACAAAGGAAAGGAATTATTTTTCATTTTGGTGTAGTTTTATTGGAAGGGATCTAGTGTACGTGTGCCATAGGCAATGACATGTGAATCTTGATCAACCCTTTTTGATAAGACTGCCCCAACCGCATAGTTAGAGGCATCACACATGAGCTCAAATGGTAAATCCCACTAAGGTGGTTGGATTACCGTGGGTGATGTGAGACACCATTTTAATTTATTTTAAACTTCCTCGCATTATTTATAGAAAAAAATTCCTTTTCTTTTTGGAGAAACTGGGATAGGGGGAGTGCAATCTTACTAAAGTCAAAAATGAAATGATAGTAAAATCTGGCCAGACCTTGGAAATACCACACATCACGTAGATTTTTCGGGAATGGTAGGGAAGAAGTGACATCAACTGTTGATTTATCTACATGGATACCATCCCTAGAAATGAAAAGTCCTAAAACTATACCTTGTCGTACCATGAAATGAAATTTCTCATAATTTAATATGAGGTTCATTTCAATACAGTGACATAGGGATGAACCAAAAATACTCAAACATTCATCAAAAGTGGATCTATAGATAGTGAAATCATCCATTAAGACTTCCATGCAATTCTTTAGGTAATCTAAAAAAACAACAACCATGCATCGATGGAAAGTACCCAGTGCATTTCACAGAACAAATGGCATCCTTAAATATACAAATGTGCTAAAGTGGAAAGTAAAGGTTGTCTTTTACTGATCCTCAAGGGAAATATAGATATGAAAGTATCCAGAATAACCATAAAGAAAACAGTAATGGGACTTCCTTGCTATCCTCTGTAGAATCTAGTAAATGAATGGTAATATGAAATGGTCCTTCCTAGTGTGTTTGTTAGTCGGCGGTAGTCTATGCAGACATGCCAACTATTTTGCACATGGGTTGGAACCAATTCATTGATTCCAATTTTAATTACAGTTATACCAACTTTTTTAGGAACCACTTATACTAGATTGACCCATCAGCTATCAGAGATGGGGTAAATGATTCTAGAATCCAATAATTTTGTTACTTATTTTTTAAAAACATATTGGAGGTTTGGGTTCAGGCGACGTTGTGAATGCATCACTGGTTTAACCTCGTTATTTAAAAATATATGATGTATGAAAGTTGATGGGCTAATACCAAAAGTTTATAAAAGTTTCCATCCCAAATCTTGTTTATCATCTCTCAAAAGTTCAATCAGTCACAATTCATGATCAGGAGGTCATGAACTAGTAATGATGATATGAAACTTGTTTCTATTCTCAATATAAGAATATTTTGAATCTTGAGGAAGTTGTTTTAGTTATAGTTCATGGGGATTTTGGATTCATGGGAGTGTGTTTGAAAGTGAGAGGTCACTAATATCATGTAACTACAAAATGGTATCATGCTCAGATGAGTAATAAGATTTGACAAGCAAAGAAGTATCATCGATGATCATGAGATCCTCAGTTTTTAAGAAATCATCAATTAATAAACATGCATGAAATGCTTCTAAACCAGTACAACATTAAATGCATGATTCATTTCCCATCATTTCAATTAATTATGAAAACATAGAAATGGGATCATTAGAATGAATATAAGTGTTTTTAGGGGAAGGGAGTACATCTATAGAATTTACAAAGAGAGAGAGGAATGTTCTTCCATGGGGTGCTTCATGGCAGCAAGGATGTTGAAGTAGACAATGTCACCAGCATGATCCATAGATAATATACCATTGTCAACATTAATTATGGTTCTGATGGGTTTCAAAAAGGGCCTCCTAAATATAATAGGGGAAAGTCCATTCATCCTATGATCTTCCATTTTAGCACATAAAAATCACTAAGAAAAATTAAAATTTTCACCCTCACAAGAACATCCTCCAACACACCAGAGGGGTGTGTTGTACACTGATTTTCTAATTGAACAACAATTCCAGTGGGCTTCAGTTCCCCAGTATGCATTATAGAGTAAATGGATTGAGACCATACATATATATAGGCTCCCAAATCAATTATATAATAAGAAATAGAATACTCTCCCATGTTTCTTTAAGTCGAGAATGTTCTAGGATCATTAAATTTGGTGGGAAGTGATGGATCTATCAATTCTGAGATGTTCCTCCCTAAGCTTACTTTATCATCACCTCAAAATCTCCTCTAGTGTGTACACATCTCTTTCAAAAACATGGCATATCTTTGAATTTTTTTCATGACATCAATCAATGGAATGATAACCTATAATTTTCTAAAATTTTATAATATTTCCGTATCATGTTTAGTTTCATTCTTTTATAGGTTCGGTGTCCCTTTGGGGAAATAGAAGAGGAATGGTTGATTTAGGCGATTCATTAAAAAACACACTCTTTCCTTTGTAAGGGATTCTCCCAGATTAAGGTTTTACCACATTTGGACCATTTATAGTGGCTGAGATGGTGGTTTCCTCAGGAGGGGATGACTCTATTAGAGGGGTCATTTGGATTTTAATCTAAGTTCCACTCCTAAGGGTTATGGAACTAAGATTTCCCTTATCGCTAGGGTTAACTATTGGTTGAGAGGGTAGTTTATCCAATACATGACTATGAATTTCTACCAAAGAGTTGTATAGTATTTCCAATTGAGTATTTAGGTTTTGTATGGAAGCTTGGGTAGTCTGTTGGAATTCAATATTGTTGATAGCCATTTGTTTCATCCTATCTTCTAGGCTAGGATCAGGTTTTGGAGGGGGTGGTTGGAAAAGCCTTTGAGGTTGTTTTCTATTTCTGGGTGGTGGTGGTTGACTACTCTACCTTGGTTGGTTCCATGGATATTGAGGATGGATTGAATACCCCCTAACCTATAGGCTTAGTTGTCATTCCACCCAGGGTTGGAAGAATAGTTTGGTTCTTACCAAAAGGGTTGGTTATAGGGGCATCAGAAAATATTTCCTCACAAATCTCAGAAGTTTCTTCCAATTGATGAAATTAGTCAGATTAGTGGGTGTCAAAAGAAAATATACCACAATCTATGGGAGGAGGATATTGGGATTTCCCTTGGGAAAGATCAAGTTGTCTTAGAAGGGTACTTACCTTTTCAAACATTGTGTCGAACTTCTCAAATTTGGTAGATTGCTCCTCATAGACACCTCTAATCGGTACAATGTACTATGAACCAAATTGCTGAGTGTTCTGTTCCATGTTCTCAATTAGGGTTCTTGTAGAAATTAGGGTCTTATCAAATTGTGCACCACCTGTAGAATCATCAACAATGTGTCTATCAATTGGAATTAAACCTTCATAAAAGTACTAAATTAAAAGTTGATCACTTATTTGGTGGTGTGGAAATCTTGAACATATCCTCTTAAATATCTCCCAATATTCATGAAGTATTTACCCTTGTGATTGTATTATCCCAAAAATTTCATTCCTTATTGTTTTGGTTTGAGAGGATGGGATATAATTTTCAAGAAAAAGGCATTTCATGTCTGCCCAACCTCTAATTAGTTAATTAACATAATAAAACCTATCTTGTATAGTGTCTTCTAATGAAAATAGGAATGATATGAGCTTTACATGTTCTTCATACACATTAGAAGGTTTTAATTTAGAACACACGTTATGAAATTCTATTTAGTGCTTATGCAGATCTTCTCCGGTGAGTCCATGGAATATCGATAATAAATAAATAAAAATGGATTTCATTTCAAAATTGGGTGCCTTGACTTGAATTTGAATAAAAGTGGTTTGGATATCAACATCAGGTGAGGTTAGTTTTTTTATTTTTCGGTTGATTTCATCCATATTATACATGTTTATTTCATTTTTTATGTTTTTTCTTAAATAAGAAGAGGAAGGATCAAGAAGTGTGTCGATATTTTGTGTGTCCTTCTTCGAAGGCTCCTCTTGTACGTATTAGTGTCACTAACATAGGATCCTCTCCAGTTCGGGTTCTAAAGGTGGTAAGTCTCCAATAGTAGAATGTGTAATTCATAGAACCTACAAAATAAATAAATCAGGACATAAAAAGATAGGAAATAGTATAAGATAAAACAAATAAATATTCACAGAATTTACAAAAATCTTAAAAAAAACACGGACTAAAAACCAAAGTGCTCCCCAGAAACAGTGCCAAAATTTGACCTCTTTGTCATGAAACATCAATTGAATTATAATTTTAAGGTCTATTTATATTATAATTTATACCCTAGTTCACCTCTGAAGGAGAATTTCTAGGTTTTGAGTGTGTATTCTGTATAAAAATTACTAAATGATGGGGGTTGTTTTGAAAATATCTTTAAGAAACTAACTTAATTTAAGGAGTTTAATAGTTGAGAATGAAATATATTTTTAATGTATATTACTTTTATTTGACCCCTGAAATGTTACAACACCACATTAAATATTCTTTGTTTATATTGATTATTAGGTTTTGGTGTAATTCTTTGATTGAGGGTAAACCAAGATCTTGGGTACTAATATCCCCAAAACGATCAAACATGAATAAACATTGAATTAACAATCACATAGTCAAGTTCCATCCCCTTATCATGAATTAAGGTTTTTCAAGGAATACTTAAATCTCAAATTTTTGGGAAAGAATAGGAGTCTTATATTGTCCATTCAGAACAACATAAGTTGCAGACATAGAATTGCACACCGATCGTTTATGAAATAAAAAGTGTTTCAATTAAATGAATAGAAAAAAGTTATGATACATATTAAATAACTATTCCAAACCAAAATATACATAAAACATAGTGTATAATTATGTTTTGTAACTCCCTCTTCAAGTGTGTAGCTCCCTCACAATGATCACCCAACACTTAGCTCGACATCGGGAGGAGGAGGAAGATCGGGTGGAACTCCTTCTTCCTTCTTGATGCCCCTATGAGGATAGAGGCATCCAAAACTTCTAGGATGAGGAGAAAATATTATAGGAATCCAAAATTGAATAGATTTTCTGCTGGTTCAAACTTTAAAATGAGGTTCCATTGGTTCCCTTCTATAGACAACATGGTTAGTGGTTTTGAGCACCCAGTTTTGATGATACCATTTGAATCTTGGTTTATGTTGGTGAATTCCATTATCCTGACTTGGAAAAAATAGGAAAGTTATCTCCCAGACTCTTTAATATAACCATGTGATATTTTTTTGCCATTGGACATTTATAATTAGATATATCTTCAGAATAGGCAAAGTCATATTTTAAAAAATTAGGCATGTAGATATTTAAAACTGCATAAAGATTTAACATTAAAAGAAAATTTAACTATGGTTAGAAATATGATCAATGAAAAAATCACACTGAGGAGTTATTCTTAATGATAAAAAAAAAGATGTTTCAAAAATTATATCAGCATGAAATTAAAGGTTTCAAATGATACTAATATGATAAAATTATTCAAAAGATAACAATTTAAGTAATTCTCCATATGTGTGTGTGAAAATGATTTCACGCAATTCTTTCCAATTTTTATTGAGTAAATATAATTTTTTTAAAAATTATCTACTGACATGATCCATTCCATTGAACCTTCCCTACATCCTTTTCAATAAAATTTCAAGACTCTCTCACTTAAAAATTCCCAAAATTCAAACCATAATATCTAGACCGTGATATCTCTATATGTTGTATATTTCATTACTCCCCTCAATTCTTTTTTATATTTTTTTTGTATTTTTTTTATTTTTTCAGGGCATACAACTACCGGATAACAAGTACACATGCATAGATAAATCTGGTACAATAATTTAATAGATCAGATGAGGAATAAATGTATGAAAAATTCATTTTTGAAGGTATAGAAAAATTAACCTAACTTATATTTACCTTCTATTAAGTAAGAAATTTTCACACTTCCTGGTTTGGTGAAAAGATGTTTGGAGAAATTAAGTGACACAATTTTACTTGAAACTATTCACAAAAGGGTACCATTCTTCTCAATGGTTTCAAAATGATACAGCCATTTATATCATTAACAAACAACCAAATTTCATAATAAATTCACACCACAGTATTGAATACTTACTAAAATGCACCTTTCATAATAATTTTTTTAATGTAAAAATAATTTTAAAAAGGGAACTTCCTCATCTATGTTCAATGATTTCCATGATTAAGTGAGAATCATTTTTTATTATAATGTTGACATCAAAAATTAACATTCCAGCACAAAATTTTGGGGAGAAAGTGAAAATATAGTCTAGCAAGCCAAAAAGAGAAAAAAAAAGATTATGAAAATTCATAACTAACCTAGGAATATACCCATCCACCCACACCTAGAGTGTACAATGCACTCATTGTAATAAATGAAAATGTGGGAAGGAAGGATAAAACCTAGTGAGTTCTATTGGTATAATGCTTCATGAACTTGGAGATCCTCAATGGTAGACTCTAGAATGGATTCACGGAAGTGCTTAAGCTTCTACCCATTAATAGTGAAGGTTTTCTTCATTTCATCATTTTTTACTTGAACAAAACCAAATGGATAAACATTAGTAATAGTTTATGGTCCTAACCAGCAAGAATGAAGATTACTTGGATGTAACTTATTCCTTGAGTTGTAAAGGAGGACTTTCTACCCAATGTGGAATTGATGATTAAGGATGAGACGTTTGTGGTCATCCTTGGATCCCTCATTATAAATATAGGAGTTCTCATATGAATCTATTATCATTTCCTTTGGCTCCAAAATCTTTATCTTCCTTTGATCACCAACCCTAGAATGATTAGAATTTCATTGTTTAATGGAATAGTAGGCCTATTGGTCTATCTTAAGAGGGAGACAAAAACTCTTTCCAAACACTAGACTATAAGGTGACGTTACAATGGGAGTTTTAAAGGTAGTGTGGTAAGCCCAAAATGAATCATCGAGTCTAATACTCCAATCTTTTCTATTGGATTGAAATATTTTTTTAAGAATTTGTTTTGCTTCTCTATTTGACACCTTGTCCCAACCATTGGTTTGTGGGTGATAATCAGTAGAAACTCGATGCCCAACCCCATATTGACAGAAATGAGATTTCATTATTTGGTTTTAGAAATGATAACCTTGGTCACTGATGATGAACATAGGTAATCCAAACCTATAAAAAATTTGGGTTCTCAAAAATTCCACAACAGTCCTAGAATCAAAAGTCATTGTGGAGTGTTCTTCTACCCATTTTTGACACGTAATACACTATCAGAAGAATGTAATATTTGAAAAAGGAATTGATAAATGGACCCATAAAGTTAATTCCGAAAATATAAAAAATGTCATGGAAGAGAAAGGGTTGTTTTGGAATTTCATTTATTTTAGATACATTCCCCATTCGTTGACATCAAGGACATGATTTACAGAAATCATGGTCATCCTGAAAAAGTGTTGGAGAAAAGAGACCAGAATCAATGACCTTGTTAGTAGTCCATTGGGAACCAAAGTGGCCCCCAAAAGCAGAAGTGTGACATAACCTATGGAAATACTAAAACATACTATCGAGAACACAACACCTAAGGAAATGATCACTACATGTGTACCAAAGGTAGGGGTTATCCCAAATGTACCAATGAGACTCATGTTTTAGATGGTCGGACTAGTTTTTATTGAAATTAGTCGAAATGAAAGTTTCTACCAAAGAATTTACAATTTCAGCATACTACGGAATAACATCTTACACTCGGTTGAATTTCTCATTTGGAAACATGACATTTATGGGAATATAGGGGGATGATTCAATGTTCATGGATGGGTGGATCCTATTAAAATTGTCAGTGCCCACATTCTATTCCCCTTTTTTATCTCTAATTTCTAAATTGAATTCATGAAGGAGGAGAATCCATTGAATGAGACATGGTCTGGCTTACAGTTTCTTAAGTAGATACCGGAGGGTTGAATGTCCTGAGAACACAATGAATTTGTACCCTAGAAGGTATGAACTAAATTTATCCAAGGAAAACACAAATGAAAGGAATTATTTTTCTTTTGTGGTGTAGTTTTCTTGGACAAGATCTAGTGTACATGAGGCACAGGCAATGACACGTGGAGCTCGATCAATCAATTGTTATAACACTACCCCAACCACATAGTTAGATGCATCACACATGAGATCAAATGGTAAATCACACTAAGGTGGTTGGATTACTAGTAGTGATGTGAGAATCCATTTAAATGTTTTAAAATCTTTATCTCGTTATTTATCAAAAACAAGTTCCTTCTTTTTGGAGAAACCGGGATAGGGGGAGTGCAATCTTACTAAAGTCATGAATGAAATGATGGTAAAATCCAGCATGACATAGGAAAGATTTCACATCCCATACATTATTGGGGATTTTTAGGCAATAACTGACATCAAATTTTAATTTATCTACTTGGATATAATCCGAAAATATGACATGTCCCAAAACCATACCTTGTCGCACCATGAAATGGCATTTCTCATAATTTAATTCGATATTATTTTCAAAACAATGACATAGGACTCAACCAAAAATACTCAAATATTCATAAAAAAGGGTCCATATACAGTGAAATCATCCATGAATACTTCCATTTAATTCTACAGGTCATATGAAAAAATAGAAACCTTGCATCACTGGAAAGTACCCGGATCAATGCATAAAACAAATGGAATCCTTCTATATGCAAATGTTCCAAAGGGGAAAGTAAAGGTTGTATTTTCTTGATCCTCAGGGGAATATGGATACAAATGTATCTAGAATACCCATCATGAAAATAGTAATGGGACTTCCCTACTATCATCTCTATCATCTGGTCAATGAATGGTAATGGGAAATGGTCCTTCCTAGTGTGTTGGTTTAGTCAGTAGTAGTCTATATAGATATTCCAACTATTATGCACACAAGTTGGAACCAATTCATTGTTTTCATTTTTAATTATCATTAGTCTAGTTTTTTAGAAACCAATTTTATTGGATTGAACCATTGGATGTCATAAATGGGTTAAATGATTCCAGAAGCCATTAATTTTATTTCCTCCTTTTTAACAACTTCTAGGAGGTCTGGGTTCAATTAACATTGTTTCTACCTCACTAGTTTAGCCTTATCCTTTAACAATGATGATGTGTGAAAATTTATGGGATAATACTAGGAAAATACCAAAGTTTCCATCACAAAACATGATTATACTCCCTCAAAAGTTCAATCAGTCACAATTCATGCTCAGGAGGGAGTCAACTAGTAATAATGACAGAAAACTTGTTTCCATTCTCAAGATATGAATATTTTAAATCTTGAGGTAGTTGTTTTAGTTCCAATTTAGGGGGATTCTTTATTTATAGGAGTCTGTGTAAAAGTGAGAGGTCCCTAATATTATCTGACTACTAAATGGTATCATCTTCATATGGGGAATGGAATTTTACAAGCTTAGTAGTATGATCGATGGTTATGGGCTCCTCACTGTTGAAGAAATCAAAAATTAAAAAACATGCATGAAAATTTTCTAAACCGGTACAATATTCTATGCTTGATTTATTTTCTAGCATTTCAATTAATGATGAAAACATAGAAATGAGATCATTGGAATGAAAATAAGTGTTTTTAGGGGAAGGGAGTATGTCTGTATAGTTAATAGAGAGATAGAAGAATATTCTTCTGAGGGGTGCTTCATGGAATCAAGGATGTTGAAGTGAACAATGTCACCAAAAAAATCCATAGATAATTTACCACTATGGACATTAATTATGGTTTTTTTAAGTTTTAATGAAGGGACTCCCTAATAAAATAAAGACATGTCTATTTATCCTATCATATTCCATTTTAGAACATAAAAATCAGCAGGAAAAATTAAAATTTTCACCCTCAAAAAAACATCCTCTAACACACCAGAGGGGTGTTCTGTACTCAAATTTTCTAATTGAACAACAATTCTAGTGGGCTTTAGTTCCCCGACCTGAAATGTATAGTAAATTGAGTGAGGCATCACATTTATAGAGGCACCTAAATCAATAATAACTTTATAAAATGAATAATCCCTTATTGTGCATGGAATCAATAATATTCCAAGATCATTGTATTTGGTGGTATGTGATGTATCTATCAATTTTAAGATGTCCCCCCCAATATTACCATCTCATCACCTTGAATTATCATTTGGTGTGTACAAATTTCTTCCAGAAACATGGAATATCATGAAATTTGCTTCACGACATCAATCAAAGGAATGTTAAACTATACTTTTATGAAAGTTTCTAATATTTCCTTATCATGTTTAGTTTCATTTTGTTTCCTAGGTTGGGTGGACCTTTGGTGAAATGGTAGAGGAATTATTGGGATAGATGACTCATTAATATACACACTATTTCCTTTGGAAGGTATTATCTCAATATAAGGTTTCACCTCATTTGGACCATTTATAGTGGTTGGGATGATGGTTTCCTCAAGAGGGGATGACTCTATTGGAGGGGTAAATTGTATTTTCAGTTGAGTTTTACTTCTAAGGGTGATGGAACTAACATTTCCATCATCCCTATGGTTAACTACTGGTTGAGAGGGTAGTTTACTCAATGCATGACTTTGAATTTTCCCCACAAAGTTGGCTAGTTGGCCCAATTGGGTATTTAGGTCTTGCATGGAATCTTGGGTGGTTTGTTCGAATTAAATATTTTTCACATCCATTTGTTTTATCATATCTTCTTGTCTTGTCTCTGGTTTTGGAGGGGGTGGTTAGAAAGGCCTTTGTGGTGGTTGGGTATTTTTGGGTGGTGGTGGTTTACTACTCTTCCCAAGTTGGTTTCATGGCTGTGGAGTTTGTTTGAATAACCCCTTTCCTAGAGGCTTGGTTGTATTTCCACCAAGGGTTGGATGGATAGTATGGTTCTTTCCTAAAGGGTGGTTTATTGTAGAATCCTAGAAATATTTCCTCACAAGTCTCACAAGTTTCTCTCAATTTATGACATTGGTCAGAGTAGTGGGTGTAAGAATAATATATACCATAAAATATGGGAGGAGGAGATTGGGATTTTCTTTGGTAAAGAACAAGTTTATTTATAAGGGTACATACCTCTTCAAGCTTTGTGTCCACCTTCTTCTCGAATTCAGTAGATTTCAACTCATGGACACCTCAAATGGATACATTGAACCGTGAAATGAATTGCAGAGTGTTCTATGCCATGTTCTCAATTTGGTTTCTTAAAGTAATTGGGGTCTTATCAACTAGTTCACCACCTGTAGCAGCATCAATCAAGTTTCTATCAATAGTAATAAACCATTCATAAAAATACTAAAATAAAAGTTGATCACTTATTTGGTGGTGTGGATAGCTTGAACATAACCTCTTAAAGATATCATAATATTCATTAAGTGTTTCCCAATGTGATTGTATTATCCCTAAAATTTATTTCCTTATTATTTTGGTTTGAGAGGATGGGATATATTTTTCAAGAAAAATGAATTTCATGTCCTCCTAGCCTCTAATTGGTGAATTAACATAATACAACCAATATTTCACAGTGGATTATAATGAAAGTGGAAATCCTATTATCTTTACTTGTTCCTCATCCACATTAAATAGTTTTTATGTGGAACACACATTATAAAATTCTTTTAGGTTTTTATGTGGATCTTCTCCCGTGAGTCCCTGGAATCTTGGTAATAAATGAATTAAACTGGATTTCAGCTCAAAATTGGGTGCCTCGCCTTGAATTTGAATATAGGTGGCCTAAATATCAACATCAAGTGAAGTTAGTTCTTTTAATTATTTTTTGATTTTATTCATATTAAAAAAATTTAATTTAGTTTTTATGTTGGTTCCAAAATAAAAAGAGGAAGGATTAAGAAGAGTGTCAATGTTTTATATATCCTCCTTCGAAGGGTTCTCTTATGCATCTCGATGTCGCTGACATATGATCCTCCTGGGTTCAGGTTCGAAATGTGTTAAGTCTCCCGCAGTACAGATTTTTATTCATAGAACCTACAAAATAAATAAATTATAACACAAAAAGACATGTAAAGGTATAAGATAAAACAAATAAATATTTACAAAATTTACAAAAATCTTATAAAAAACAAGCACTAAAAACAAAAGATCTCCCCAGAAATGACACCAAAAATTTACCATGTTGTTGTGAAATGTCAAATTAGTTAGTATTTTAAGTTTAATTTATAGTATAGGGAAGACCATAGCTCATCTATCATGTAGTGTTGATAAGTATAGAGTGTGTATTCTTAATAATAATTACTAAAAGAGGGGAGTTGTTTTGAAAATAGCTTTAATAAACTAACTTTATTTAAAGTGTTTAATAGTTAAAAAAGAAGTATATTTTGAAAATATATGATAATTATTTCATCACTGGTAAGTTACTACACCACTTTAAAAGTTCCTTGTTCTTAATTTATTATTAGGTTTTGGTGTAATCCTTTGATTGAGGGTAAACCAAGATCTTGTGTACCCACATCCCTAAAATGATTCAAATCAGACTAAACCTTAAATTAACAATTTTATAGTCAGGTTACATCCCCACAATATGCATTATGGTTTATCAAGGAACACATAAATCTCAAATGTTTAGGAATGAATATGAGTCTTATGTTTTCCAATCGGGACAACACAAGTCACACACTTATAATTTCACAATGATCAATTATGAAATTAAAAGTGTTTCAATTAAATGAATAAAAAATGTTAAGATACTTATAAAATAAAAATTCAAAACAATAATATACACCAAACTAGTAGATAATGATGTGCCATAACTCCCTTTACAAGTGTGTATCTCCCTTGTAATGATCACCAACTTCTTAGCTTGACATCAGAAGGAGGAGGAATCTCAGGTGGAATTATTTCTTCATTATTGATCCCCATATGAGGATAGGGGCCTCTATAACTTCTGGGATGAGGAGGAAAATATGATAGGACTCCAAAATTGAAGATATTTTCTTTTGGTTTGAGCATGCAAATGATGTTCCCTTGGTTCCCTTTTACATCCAAAATGGTAAGTTGTTTGGAGCACCTAGTTTTGGTGATAGCATTTGAATCTTGTTTTTGGGTTAGTAAATGGAATTATCCTGAATTTTACAAAATATGAAAGTTGTTTACCAGACTCGTTTCTACAACCATGTCAAAATTTGTAGCCTTTGGACATCTATAATTGGAGATATAGTCAGAATACCGAACCAAACTTCTGAGTTCGTGCAGATTCTGTCCCATGGAGAGAATTGTTCGGATGGGCTAGCAGATGGACTAATTGGACTTTAGTTTATTGATATGATTTTAGCACATGAAGTTATGGAGATTCCCACAAAACATTCAGTCCATTTGGAGGCACAAATTTCTGAAAATGTGAAAAACAGTGGACATTTGTTATTGGGATTCCATGCAGTTTGGCACATTTTCCTTCTAGATCATCTATGGGGCCTCCAAATCACCTCTACCTTCAATGAAAATATCAAGAAAAATATAATTTTCCCTTTTAATAGTGATAAATATTAAATAATTAAATAAAAAATGAATTGAAATTTTATATTATATTTGGAATTTACGGTGCAAAAACATTCTTCCTGGACTATTGACTATAACCATGTCAAATTTAGTGGCCATTGGAAATCTAGAATTAGAGATATAATTATAATATCAAACCAAACTTATGACTTCATGCATATTCTATCCCTTGGATATAATCGTTCAGGTGGGCTATCAGATAGATGAATTAGACTAAGGTTTCTTGAGATGAGTTGTAGAACATGTAGTTATAATGAAGCCCATAAAATTTCAGCCCATTTGGAGTAAGGGATTTCATTCAATGTGAAAAATAGTGGAAAGGTGTGCTTGAGCTTCCATGCAGTTTGGCCCATTTTCCTTCTAAATCATCTATATGGCCTCAAAATCATCTCCATCTACAATTAAAATATCAAAACATGTATACTAAACCCTTTTAATAGTGATAAATATTAAATAATGAAATAAAACACAAAGTGAAATTTGATATTATATTTGGAATTTATAGAGAAAAATTAGTTTAATAGAACAACGTTTGGGTGAAATAAAATAGTGAATCATAGTGCGATTAGTCATAGATGTATCCTTCCTTGATATCGACCTTAGATTCGAAGAAGGTTGGAAAATATATGAGTTTCCGTCCAACACCATGAAAATAGGGCATATGACCCTAAAAAAATAGTAAAAAGGATGGTAAGAACAATAGAGACAGGAGTATAAAGACTAGGGAACCTTACTATAAGGGATCCAACACCTCTGTTGGATCATGGTTTGAACACCAAATGAATCCTCTAGCTCAAATCCTATCCTTGAGGGTTTCTTGAGATCAAGGAGGAGGAACCCATGGTTCTATCTGCTGGAAGATAATAGAGGAGATAAAATTAGATTTAAAGTTAAAGTAGGGGAAATGGTAATTTTTTCTCAAATCACACTACAAACGGTTTAAAAATCATGAAAAAACCATGAATTGTGACTCTATCCCCTATATACAGTACGACCCACAACTACGCGCCTTGTCCACATGGTTGAAAAAAACATGTAGACATGTAGGTGCCCCTGTGAATAGCCACACAGTTTACACAAACCATGCATCATGGGTCACACAATGTACACTAACTATTCAGCCAAGCCTATGACTCACTTATCTAGACCTATGGGCTCCGAACTAGCCCCAGACACTCCTTGGGGCTTCCCTAGGTAGCAGTATACCTTTACCATGATAAAAAGGAAATATTTAAAACAAAAAACTAACTATCTTACCTTTTTCAAAAGTTGGGTCATTACATATATTTTGTGTTTATTTTCAGTCATCACTATGGTTTATTAGAGTGTTTTCCAGGAAAATGAACTTACAATGTAGATGGATTCAGTGTTGATGGTGGATTCTCTTACCTATTTTTTCTTATTTTTTTGGTTCTCAAAATTAGAAGGATATATAATTCTTAATTAAAAGGTTGTTTTTCAAGAATGAACCTTCTCAAATATGTTCAAATTATAGATTTTGTTAATATTAGAGTTTCATAAAGGTATGGAGATTCTATATGGAATCCGGTGTTGTGAAAGTTTGAAGGTTCTTGAATTCTCAATGAGAAGATGGTGAATATATGTGACTATGATAACCTTCAAAAAATGGGAAAATTTATTGGAAGCTTCATCAATAGGAGGATCATTATAAACATGACTGGAGAAGTTCACAGAATAACTATTGGGAGATAAAAAGATTTTGTAATGGAAAAAGTTTATAAATATGTATTCATTCGTTATTTGAAAACATGAATAGAATTTGAGGAAATTCTTAATCACTATGAATTTTTGAAGGCTGGGTGCTTCATGAATTATGAAATATTTGACATCTTGATTATCATGAAAAGAATGTTTAATTCTCAGCTTATTCTAAGGATTTTATGAAAATAGTGTTTCCTAAAGAAAGGTACATTCATATAGACTTAGTGTTCCATGAAGGATTTGATCTTAATAATGGATGAGAGACTCATGATTATTGGGAGAATCCAGAATTTGTGTGTCTTCATGAACACCAGTATATATTTTAAACATAAGTGTGGCTCCATGAAGGCCAGGATCTTCTTGAATAGTAGTGATGCAAATCTTGTATAAGTTGATAGTTCCTTAAGTACATCAAACAAGGTCTATGTATTAAGTAGAGTCTCATGATAATCAAGGATATAAAATTAAATTCCAAATCTATTGAGGATACCTTCAAGTCATTGAACTAAGTATAACTTAACCCAAGGCGGTGAACTTGAGGAATTGATGGGTGTGTTCCATGGGAGGTAGTGTGATATCCCCAAAATTCTTGTAAAGGTTGTGTTCCTAGCATAGAGTGACTATTACTAGTCTTCTACACTCCAAAATAACATATTAATCGTAGTTTATTTTGGTATTACTGACACATTATCGATGTATTCTCCTTATAATTTCCCATCATGGTAAACCAAGTAAAAATGATGCGTTGTGTTTCTATTTATTTATATAGGTGTTTGAAAATTTCATGGAACTATAAAATAGGTTTGATAGGTTCCTACCAATTTGGGGAAAAGATCTATCTCATTTAAGATAAGAATAAGTTGATACCCTAATTCACCCCACCCCTATCAATGTGGTCTAGGGTCCTATAAGTGGTATCAACACCAGGTTATTGGTTTTAAATAATTACTTTGCTATTTTCATGGATAATTCAGTGAATTTTATGGGAGATCCCCTCGTTGATGGGGAAAACATCCAGATTTAGAATAATAGGATGAGATACTATTAATAATCCATTCGGTTTTAAGTTCTCTTTACCACAACTCAATAGATTCAGGTATGCGATGTCATGGGTCTTTCTATGACTAAAACAGAAAGTAATTCTTGATGAAGATGACAAATATCTAAATACACTTACTTTAGAAACATCTAATCAAATCTATCTGAAGGTGATGATCTACACTACAACCAAGTCCATGTGAGAGAAACTAGAAAATATATATGAAGGCGATGAAAATGTAAAGTATGAGAAACATAAAATTTTTCACAATATGGTAAATGATTTGAAAATAAATCCAGTTGAGAATAGAGATAGTTTCTTTAATCCCATCAATGATGTTGTTGGTAGTGTTTGAGTATATTTCGAAGAAATTAAGGATATTTACATTTTGAAGAAAATATTGAGAAGGATTACATCTATGTACAATCCAAAAGTGTCATCCCTTAAAGAAAGGGATCTGTATATGATTTCTCTTGATGATCTACTGAATAGTTTGTGTCTTATTGAATGAGGGTCAAACATGAAGAAATTTAAATTTGATAAATCAAGGAAACATAATTCAAATCCATAGAAAATACTGAAATTTAAAAATTCAGTGATTATGGAGATTATTTGGATGATGATTTTATTTCTATTGTTTCTAGAAAATTCAATATATGTGAAGGAAGATCTAGAGGAAAATTTCCATTGGCTTGCATTTGGTGTGGAAAATTAGGGCACATTTCCACTTGATGCCCAAGAAAATTATTAATGTGGAAAGTAAATATGAAATCATGAAGAAGTCTCAAGAAAGGTTCTCTTACATTGGAGATTACATGTTCGAAACACAATTATAGAGAATGAGCTTCATTTATAAAGAAAAAAAATATGATAATGAATTTTTTAAGATATTGAACTAGAGTTTAAATATAAACCCAAATAATTCAGGATTACTACTTTTAAAAAGTTAGAACCTAAAAAATATGAAGATAATGGTTTTTGTGTTTTTGATCTCATGGTGGATCTTGAGTGTGATCTTGATGAGTATGAGATTCAATGAAAAAAATAAAAATACTAGTGATGTGTTGAAAGATTAATTATATTATGTTTGTTGCATTGAATAATAAATTGGTAATTTAGAAGGAGACGTAGAAGAACATAAATCTAATCATGAATGATGAAAATATGTTGTGAAATTTAAACTTAGGATGGAAGAGAAGGAAAAATAATCAATTAACCTACAACAAGATTAGTGGAAAAGGTTCAGATAGTTGAGGGACTTGAAGAAGAAGTTGTTACTTTATGAAGTAAACTCGAAATAAAATCAAAATCAAGGGAATTAGAGAATAAGTGTTAGTTTAGAATATTTATACATACAAAGTTATTAGGTAAAGCTAAATATGGTTTTAAAGGAGTATATATGGACTTGAATGATCGTCTATCTACATTGATGGGAAAACATGGAATTAGAGATGATGTAGAAACATCAAATCCAAGAAATAGGATGAGACAAAATAAAGGTAATAATAAATTTACACATATCACAAAGGCTTCTGATGTCCCAAAAAAGTAATATTTAAAACAAACAGAAAAGAGAGATACAAACAATTCTCAAGTATCCATAGAGGATTGATACTAAAAAAAAAATACAAAATAAGGGTACATGTTAAGTAATGGTAAAGAGAAGAGATATACCCATATGAAATTTCATTTCTATGGATTTTCGGGTCATAAAATGTCTTACTATAAAGAGGTAAGGAGATTTCTGTATGGGGAAGTTCCTAGTAGTCAAAAAAATAATTATACCACATCCTTCATCAGATAAAAGAAATAGTTTCTGTGGATATTTTTTTCACTATCCTAACTATGGCCACAAAGCTATTCATTTAAGGAAGTGTAAATGAATAAAAAATTATTACAAAATTTATATACAAGTCAATAACCATCAACAAATAAGAATTACTCTTGAAAATAGGTATTCACCTCTCGAAGAAGAGTATGAGTATGATGAACCCATGAAGATTCAAGATATATTTGAGAGGACATCTTTAGAATCAATGGAATAAACTATCTCATGGAGATTAAATAAGAATATTTAGAAGCCAATATTATATAAATAGAACTAAAAACTAAAAATAAGAGTATCACCTTGATTTATGATAGGGGATTCTCATCTCACATGATAGAAAATGAATATAAAATGAATATTTGTTGAATAATTTTAAGAAATGGTTTGATGGAACAGTGAGATTCATTAATGATGGTGCATTATATATAAAATGTTAGTGGAAATAAAGAATAAAAAATGATTAGATAATGAAGAATGAAGTTCACTATATAGACGGTTTGTATCACAATCTCTTGAGTTTGAGTCAACTATGTGACTTTAGACTGGTAGTAATATTTAATTCGAAGTGGTGCACTATAAGGAGAAATATAGTTAATTATCTCATGAATGTATGTATAACAATGGGAACTTATATCAGATTTAAAGTAAAGAGAACCTTTATTTAATAATAATTGAAGGATAAAACAACTTTTGGTACTGTAGGTTGGGTAATATTAATCAATTTATAATAGAATAAATATATAAAATCAAGATTGTTTTCGACATTCCCAATATGAAGTGTGATCAAGAAATGACATTTGATGATTTTATGAGAGGACAGATATCCAGGATTTCATATCATCCAAAGAAAAAAAGGTAATTGAATCTACTTGATATAATCCACAAATATGTCTGTGGTCCAATGAGTATGGCTAAAACATATGGAGGGAGGTACTTTATTATTTTTATTGATGATTATAATTGAATGGTTTTTTTATTTTTATTTATAATAAATGGTAGGTGATTGATTTTATGATTAGTTATTATCAAAGTGTTGAGAATGAAACAAGTCATAGAATAAATATTCTATGATCTGACAATCGAATAGAATCAACATCCCTTGAATTTTAAAATTACCTCAAAAAATAAGGTATAAAGGATGAGGTTTCTGCTATTAGAACCCCTCAACAAAATGGGGTCATAGAACATAGAAATCTATAGGTGAACAATATTCCTTAAACTATGCTGACTGAGAGTTTTTTTCTTGTCACAATTAGAAATAGGTTGTTCAAGTATCAGTGTACATTAAAAATAGAACATGGATTTTATAGGAGAAACCCAAACACCATTTTAGATATGGTATGGAAGGAATCCCTCTCTGAAGTATTTTCATGTTTTTGGAAGTAAATGTTTCATCCGAAACAAAGAAGGAAATCAAGGAAAGTATAATGATGCTATAGATGAGGGAAGATTCCATAAATATTCAATGAATATTAAATCCTACATTTTTTACAATAATCATCTTCTAAATATCTTGGAAAGAAATAATGTCACGATCATTGAGGATAAAACCATAAATACCTCAATGAGATCATATGTTTATATGATTTAAGATGAAGAAGAAGGTGGAAAAGGGATAGATTCAAATGTATAAATAGTGAAAGGATTTCAAAAACTTCAAGGATCACAACATGATGACTATTCAAAAAAAGAATCCGAATTGGAAACCATTTCTTAAGAAACTTCATTAAAACCTCATAGGAGGAATATACGACCATAAATTAATCAATCCATCATCATTGGGGATTGGACCACACCTATACAGAAAAGTATAATGAGGGAGGACTCACATTCTACCTTTCTATAAATTGTGGAAAAAACTTCATTTGAAATATCATTGAAGGATGAATCATGGATTAATCTATGAATGAATAATTGGATCAGATTGAAAATAACAAGACATTGGATCTTGTTAAGAGACCTGAAAATTACAATGATATTATAACAATGTGGATAATGAATTTTTTTTATGACAATAGAAATGTTATTATAATGAAGAAAAACTTGGTTGATAAAGGCTATGAATATATTGAAGGCATTGATGTTGAAGAAAAATTTACTATTGTGGCTATACTGGAGTCGATCGCGCTCTTCCTTTCCATGATAATTCAAATACAGTATAATTTTTATTAGATGGATGTCAAAACCACATTCTTAAATTATGTTATTTATGAATATGTATATATTGAACAACCGGTGGGATTTATGATTGGAAATAATGAGATGAAGGTTTGTAAATTAAAGAAGGCTCTCTATTATCTAATGTATGAACCAATATCATGGTATTCACTGTTGGATTCTTATATAAAAAATATATAACTTAAAAAAGGATATTTCCACCATAATATTTATGTGAAGAATTCTCAGAAAGATCAATTTACAGTGATTGTTTATGTTGATGATATTATTTTTGGTGGAAGAAAGAATGTTTTAGTGGAATAATTTTCTAATCACATGAAATATGAATTTAAAATGTCTATGATGGGAGAACCCACAAACATTTTGGGGATAAAAGTTGTTAAAATAAGTATTAAACCATTATTTATCAGAAAAAATATGCAAGAGTGATGTTAAAGAATTTCCACATGGCTGAATCCAAACCATTGTCAACTCCGATTGTAGTCTGGAAAAAACCTATAAAGCATTAGGATATTAAATATATGGATAAAAACATTTACATGAGTATCATTGGAAAATTATTATACTTGATTGTAACATGGTCGAATATCTTCTTTTCCACATGATTATCTACTATCTTGTAATATAATCTGAAGGAAGAGCATGTTGTAGTCATTAAAAGAATCATGATTTATATTCAATGTAATATCCAATTTGGATTGACCATTACGAAGGAAGAGATAATGAATTATTATAATTTTTTAATACTGACTGGGTTGTAGATGTGGTGGATAGAAAATCCACAAGTGGTGGAGCATAATTCATTGGGAACAAATGTGTGGTCAGGTTGAGTAAGAAACATAAAATCACTTATCTTAGTATGGATGAAGAGGAGTATATGTCTAAAAAATAGTCTTTAACTAAGTAATTATGGATGAAGAAACAACATAATGATATTGGTGATAAGGTGAAATAGTCTATGGTGATAATCTATGACAACAAGATCACAATCAAACTTATAAATATTCCATTTCGGCACTCTCATTCCAAACATATTGAGAAAAGATATAACTTAATCAATTAAAAAGTTTAACAGTGTGTGATTAAAATAGAACATGTTGTTACTAATTACCAGGTGGATGAAATTTTGACTAGGCCATTGGAAGCACCAATGTTTGAGAAATATCAGTTGAACCTCAGCGTTAAGCCACCTCCCATTGCATGAGTATGTTGTATTTTTCCCTATATCTCCATTTGTGATAACTATTTTAATCTATTTTTGGTTGTGATATAGGTATATGGGGTAAATTCAATCAAAAGGAAGTTAATTTAACAAACTAAATGTACACATATTGTTTCAGTGAGATTATTTCCAAAGGGGGAGATAAGTGAAATTTAGAAAACTATAGGTTTATAGGGATGGATGAAGATCTATCATGGAATTAAATTTTCTTTTACCACTCATTTTTTATATATTGAGCTCTACTCACCTAGAGTTAGAGTAATGTATGAGTTATTTCACATCAACTTGGTCTTTGGTTAAGGCTGGTACTTTATTGAAATTTTCTACAGATTTCCAACAAACCCAAAGGGGGAGATTTTTGAATGGTATGGAGATTCATGAATGAGGTGTCGTGTGGGTTTGTAGGTTTGAAAATTCATGATGGAATGATGATAAATCAATATGACTATGAGAAGATTCACAAATGGTAAAATTTCACTAATGCTTCAGAAACAAGAGGATACTAATGAACATGACTAAAGAGGTCCACAGAAAGACCGCTAGGAGATAAAAAGATTCGTGACAAGAAAATTCAATAAAAATGAGGCTACCACTCTTTTTTAAATACTAAAGAGAATTTGATAAAAGGATGAATCACTATGAATTTTTAAAGGTTAGGATCTTTATGAATTAGTAGTTATTTGCGATCATGAGCATTATGAAAAGACTTTTTATGTCTCAACTGATGATAAGGATTTTCAAAAAAGGGATTTTGAATAGATTTGATGCTTTGTATAGACCTAGTGATTTGTGAAGGTTGATAGCTTCAAAAAAGATGAAATATATTCAAAAGTGCGTGGGTTTAAAAATGATAGTAAACCTTTGAAACATAATGGGGGTTTGGTGAAGGATGGGCGATTTTTGAATATTAGTGATGGAAATCTGGTCTAAGTGGATAGTGTTATCAAGTACATAAAGCTAAGACTATTTTGAAAGAAGAGTATTGTGCTAATTGGGGTCATAGACATAAATTTCCAATCTATAGAGATTTAATTCAAGTCGATAGAATGATTAAGGTATCAACCAAGGTAGTGAGGTAGAGGGTTTCAATGAAAGTGTTCTTAGGGAGTCAATATGCTGTCCCTAAAAATCATTAAAAGGCAGTATACATGGATTAGAGTGATTTTATCTGATATTATGTACTCCCCAATAACATGTGAATCTTAGTATATTTTGGTATGAGAAAAACACTATCGTTACATGTTCCTCATACTATCCTTTAGTGGTGAACCAAGTAATACTGATGTGTTGTGTTTCTATTTCTATATCTGGTTGTTTGATAATTGCATGGATCTATGAGACAGGTTTAATAGGTTCCTATTAATTGGGGAATAAGATCTATCCCATTGAAAATAATAAAAATTTGATACCCATATTAATTCCTCCCCTCTTAGGGTGTTTCGGGATCCAAAACTATGTTTTTTTCATTTACGTTGTCATAAGATATATAGGATGCCTCTTGGATATTAAATCCCAATTATAAAATACAGATTTCCCTTCCAGATGGTAGTAAACCCTGTAGTTATTGGTTATATGGATTCAAAGAAAAATATGTTTCTCAATTTTAAGTAATATTGGGAAACATATATGGATCCTCTGATATATATAGATGGTTTCATTACTAGAACACCCTTTCAAATTTATATGGAGTCAACACACGATCATTTTTTTGTGTAAATAGTCCCATTTTGAGATTTTTTCAACTTTAAAAAACATATATTAAATATAAAAGAATGTATCAAAGTAGGAAATAACCTCTCCCCCCCAAAAAAAAGGTTTGATGTGCCTTACCAGCAATCCACTTGAACAATATGATTTCTTATGAATTGTTATGTCTGAAACACTAATGATATCCTACCATTAGAATTTCTGGTCATGGATCGTTATGGATGTGGGAACCTTTGGGAGTTTCCTTGAGAGAAAAAAATTGTGAACCAGACGTGAACAATTTTGCATCCAAACTCAATCACCCACAATCATGTGTCAAGCATTAGACACGACTTTTTTGGGTAAAAATGGTGAAGCTAACATGAATCATTCTATAATTAAAATTATGGGTTGATCACTCATTGGTCCATTTTTGTGTGTCTCCAATGAAAATAAAAATGTTGATGTTGATGTGAGTTTTTAAATAATAAAAATGTAACTAGGTTTCCTGTGAAATGAGAATTACCAAAAATCCCACAAAATAAAATTTTTAAAACCAAATAATTAATTAACATTTATATTACCCATGCATTTTCAATTGAGCATGATTTTTAATTAAAATGATTCAATGATCAACATACTTATTCTTTATTATCCTTATGACTTTAAATATTTTTCTCACAAACATAACCTTATCCAAAGAGCATAGAATCATCATGAATCCTTTTCATAAACTTCAGCAACTCTAGAAACCTCTACATATTTAAACACAAAATCACCCACAATAAACCTTAACCATTGATTGGAAAACAAAATTTTCAGGTAACACCAATGACATGGTATGATCTTAACCCTTGAGGCCTCAACATGGGCCTCCAAGAATTTAGGCAAAAAAGACCACCTCTCTTAGGGAAGAATGTGATGAGATTGGTTGTTTCTATCCCCATAACCCCCTGATTCAAGAGCTTATCCTTAGAGTACCATAATAAACACCTTCCTTACATTATAAAGGGGTATCAAGGAGTTTAATATAGCACCATCCTAGTTCAAGAGATACCTTGGAGGACTATTGTCAACCACCATCACTAGTGTCATTCGACCAATTACCCTCATTATTATAATGAGGGAAATTCCTAACAGGTCTCTATTCTGAACACTCACACAAAGAAACAAAGGAGATCTCACCAAGCATGTCATGTTTCAGACCAAGGGGATTTGGATCATATCTAGACATCCACTGATGAATCCTGCATGTATATTATGGTAGTGTCCAATGAACACGATCATATACGTACACACCCTGATCAAGTCTACCCACATATTCTTGAAGTAAACATGGGGGAGGCACATATCCCCACACCACCAATGAAGCTCATTGGTTTATTATGATGGTTCAATGAGGACATAGGTAGGATTTAATACCCACTTCAATAAAATACATCTTCCAGTATATCATATAGATTGATAATTTGCTAGAATGTATTCTTGGACATACACTACTAAAGTGCCACTATATTTCGGAAATGACATAAGACCTCAGCTGACATATTCTGGTTCTGATGCATCTATAAAGAAATTAACATATTCTTATACCAATATATAGAGAAATATATTGACATGGTAAAAATGAATAGGTAGATACTATAGAGAATGTAAATATTATTTCTACCACCAAAGAGTATTATTGAAATTTTTTAGACAAGGAGAAAGAACAAGTTCAGAATCATATTCCCATTCAAACTAGGGTTCCTCAACCTAGTTTAGAAATCACCTCAAGAAAAGATCACATTCTTATTAGAGAATAAAGGTGGAATATTCCAAGAGCACACTAAGATATATCCCATTTCCCTACACCAATTGAGGTTCACCAGCAAGGTTTGGAAATTTCTGTAGGGAAGGATCATATCCATTTTGATGAAGCTACATAGAATATTCTAGTAAATTATATGAGAAAGGATGATATATCTACTCATACCCATGATAGACTACCCTATCATTATTTAGTGGCTATAAAGAATGTTTCTCATATCCATTCTCCCGTTCTAGAGGTCCATTGACATATTATGATAGGGAATGTAAATCTAAACTGTTCTCATACCCATGATTTAACTAGGGTTGACTAACATATTCTAGAAACCACCCAAATGTGGGATCATATCCACACTGATGATACAAAATCAAACAGGAATAATCTAACCTATTATCAACATTTAGATCAAATTCCTGTAGATATTATTCTTCAAAATCATATTCAAGAGTGCATCATGCATTAGGATCATATCCCTTTATTCATTCAAAGTTAACTTTTTTTCAAAAAGTTTAATTTTATTCCTTCTAAACCCCAACTGTTAGATTGATATATTCCTTCCATGACACATGATGAGGCTTAAATTCCTAAAACAATCAATAATAGTTTCTTTGATGATGTAGGACTCATATATACAACACCTAGAGGTTTTTGTGAATATTTTTCTAAATAATAAGGTGAAAACTACCACAATAGTATTCCTCATAGAAGTATAGAGTTGGGTTATAGGAACTCAACCCTTGACGTCCACCCCAGACAACCTACCCATTGGGATATCACACCCAGGAAAGAAAGATATACCCTTATCAAGACACATTATTATATAGAGGTTCTTCAACCATCGGTGTTAACCATAATATCTCTTCATCAACTACTATCAACACCTCACCTTAGTTAGCAATTGACCTAGAGTAACAACATCTATGGTATGGAAAGGTGGAGAAATATGAACCTGATGAATATGTGTTTGAAATGGATATATTTACTGAACTATTTAGAATAAACTTCAAAATATGTTCTAGAACATATATACTTATGATTATGATGTTAAACAACAGTTAAAAGAGGATTTTACACCATAAAAACACCAGAACATGTGAAAAAACTGTTAGAATCTAAAGGAAAGAAATCTCCTCTATTAGGTATATGAGGGTCACCTATAGGAAACAAACAATATTTGTTATCAGATGGACCTGTTTACTATCTATATAGACCAATATTAGAGGCCAAAAAACTCACATAAATAACATTAATCATGATTTCATCCACAACATGGAATCTCTATGAAAATTAATTGATGAAGTCCCATTAGATATCTATATCCAATGATGGGAGTGTTTGGGGAATTACACTTCACCCCATTAAAAAAACAAATAATCCCTATACGTGGAACCCTATAATGTTATAGCAACATGAGAGATCACATGAAAAGATAACGTGCAGTCCATTTGGTCAATCTAAAGAAGCTACTCCACATTGAGGATGCAAATATATTTTTAATAGAGAGAGATGATTTTAAATTTCCTCCAATGTGAGGCCTCTCAATAATATTAGAACACATATAACATATAGAATAAAAATTCATGGAATACCCCACAAATCCATATACTAAGTGGCTTCTATCAAAAGTAGACATGGAATCCAATCCATGTGTAAATGAAATTGGAAAAAATATTGTAGATCACAATTGAAGCCACTATGATAATTGTCTAGGAGTAAACCCAACACATATGGATAGGGGAATTCTTTTCCTTATCATCCCCAAAGTAAATATGTAATTTCTAGGATAGAAAGTAAATACCAATAGTCAGTATCTTATATATTATTCCCCCTATAATACACACTCCTTTCATTTGGATTCCAATCAAAAAGTACCATTAAAAAATCTCATATGGTTACAATTTGTAGTACAAGGAAGGTGGGTGTCTAGAAATGATAATCAAACCCTGTATAGGCCTAAAAAAATGGAATAATAGGACCATAGGATAGGGGAATGACCCCCATGAAACTCTTGAAGGGGAAATAAGTAGTAAGAATCTACCCTACTATTTACTCTTTAATAGGGTGAATATCATTTCATGGTGTGACTCAATGAATATCATCACCATAAATCTAGAAAATGACGTGTACTTGGATGAAAACATAGAGGGTATCAAAACTAAAATAGAAACTATAGAGTTAAATGATATTTATGCACAAAATGAGGCTACACATATGTGTAATCAAAGAAGGACGCAAAACCTAGATCCACTAGTTGATTAGTTTCCCCTCATTAGGGGAATTACTACAAGGATAAAAGAAATAATGTGGCTATATCCAACTCACCACATTAAAGGGATGAAATCTTCACTATAGATTAATGACTAGAAAAATACAATAATGAGGTACAAAACCTCATAAAAATCAATAATGAGTTACTCAGGGGAAATATTCCAACTTCCTATTTCATTCAAGAGGAAACACATATCCCTCCTCCTATCCATCAAGAGGGATCTAATCCACCTAAAAGGGTGTAATTTGAGAATTAGGTTTGTAACACCCAAAGGATTTATAATCAAATGAATTAAACCCTGAGTGTCCACATAACACAACTTTTTTATGACTTAGCCAGTAAAAATAATTTTTCCACCTTTGTGATCTGAATTTTGAAAAATTGATATACATGGTTATGTTTAGTAAGATATTTATAGTCTGATAAGACAAACTTATTTTTTGGTGAATAGTAACATACCCTTATGAATAGTAATATAAATAGTAATATGAACCTTATGAATAGTAAATAATATTATTATTTTACTGTATTAAGGCTATAATATAATGAGATCTTGAATAATTTTTCAATATGATATAAAATGAATCATAGTTTTAAAATTGTTATTTTTTGAATAATTTACGATTATATTTAAAAATATAATTAATCATATTTACAAATCTTTTTTCAAAAAACGGAGTTCATTTTTTAATTTTACACTCTAAAAAATTATTGGGGTGAATGTTTGGAATTTTTATAAAATATATGACTTTTTTGTGAATAGTAAAAATACAGTTTTGCGTTTTGTTATGTTTAATGACATCATAATGATGTAATAATTAATATAAAATTATGGTAAATTTTTTTAAATTAAAATATGATTTGAGGTGTCCCAAGTGGCCAATAACATGGAAAAATACCATGGTACAACCCATGGTTTTTCAAAAATCACTAATGAGGTGTCCTTTGAAATTAATAAAAAACTCCATCTCTTTTACTATTAATACCCAATCATTACTTCATTTTAATTCATTAAAAATTCATAATCGTCAATTATATGGTAGTTTTATCTCCCTACGAGTCCTCCCAAGGGGTCCCCAAGCCACCAAGGTCCCAACCATCAAGTCTTAGGAGTTACTCTACATGGTATGGGAATCTACCACCCTTCAGTATTTCAAGATTTCATTTTATGTTATTCTTTTTAATTTAAATTGGATTATGTTGAGATATGTCATTCCACACCCCCATACTGTCCATATTATGCAATAATGATGAGATACCCCCTTTATCTCATCCAAATATTTTATGAAATTTTATGTGATGTTGTTAGGCTACTGAATTTTTGTATGGGATCTCTCAACATTTCATTTATTTTCAAGCTCTTTTTTTTATTTTTCCTTCCTCACCTCCTTTCATCCAAATATTGTGATGAATCCAATTCCTTACATGTACTAGAATTTTGGAATGATATAGGAATAATTTTCATCATCTCTCCTTTCCCCTAATTTTATACTAGAAATGAAAACACCATCTGAGATGTGTTAATTTATCACATTCAAGGACGACAGGTTTTCAATTTCTTTTACCCTCTTCAATTCAGGTCATGAAACCATTTTGATGGTCGAACCGGACTATAAGATATTTATTATAACTTATTTATAGTTTTTTAATCCTTTTATACAAATGATATTAATTTATAAATAAAAATGAGTTCATTGTGATAAAAAACAGCCAATTAATCCAAACAATTATCTTTAAAGTTTTATATAATGTTTCATCTTCCCTCCCAATAAACAAATAAATTTTATAAACATGTAATATTATGTTTTTTAACGAATAACATACTAATTCTATTCTGGACATCCATTCTCACTTTACATGTTTATCTTTACATTAATATTAGTAAACTGATCATGAAAACCAAGGAAGAAAACACTCCCAAACAATGAAATTGAATATCTTTACCCATTGAAATTCCATGAATGAACTTAATAAGGTTATAAAAAATCAATTAAATGTAGTGAATCTTATGTAATTATTTATTTATGAACCTAAATTCGATTATTTAGGTCATTGAGATCAATTGAGGAACACCTTCAGACTTAAGGTAAGGGTTTTCCACTAGAAAGTCCATTTTCATTCGAGTTAATTTTATTGTCTACTTACATAAATAAAATTATTATGTGTTATTATTTACATATCATAAATTCTATGTGAGTGTTTTATATATTTTTACCAACTACAATCCTTCTTTATTTTATGGGGAGTTACACATTTTAAAAGAAACTTTCAAAATTATTTTCGAAATACAAGCTCAATTCATGGGAATTTCTCAAACTCTTACCTATTTTCAAGGAAAATTTATAATATATTTTTAATAACAATTATCTTCCTAAAATCACTCATTTTATTATGAAAATACTATCTTACTTTATTTATGGTTTTATAAAAAGTCTTTTCCAAAAGAACTCTTCTTTTGAAAGTAAAAGAGTATTTATCTTAAGAATTACTCGATGATTTTATAAGAGCATCTTTATATGTTTCCGCACTCTTGCTGATTATTATGTATTATTGGGATTAATATTTTATGATATCATCTACTATATTTAATTGAATGGTTTAATATTAGTTTGACTGTGAATGTTCTATCTTAAAACCATTCACCAATTTACTCTGAATGATTAGTGTTTATGCTTAATGTTCGGGGAAAGTTATTTTCATTTCATATGTTAGTTTCAATATGAATGTATATGTTGTTTATGTTTATTGTTTTTCATATGAGGAATGAATTGGACTTATTATGTGATAGTTTTTTCTTGTTATAGGCCCTCTATGCATCAGTAGGTCTCATGAGGCAAATAGATAAGGACTTGGCCGAGGCCTTGACCATTTTTAGATATGGTTTTGGATGAGACCTTAATAATTTTTAGATGTGTTGTTCGAGGCTTTGTCAATATATTTTAGAATGTTCGACATATGAATTTACCTCATTATAAAGCTATAAATTCAAATTTATTGAGGATATTCGACTAGTATAAAACCCATGATTATGTTTTATTATAGTAATATTTACTCAGCTCATATTCCTGCCATATTATGTTTACATTTATTTTTAAAGGAATGTGTTTTAAATTATTCACCAAGCCTAATGTTTATGTAATCTTCCACTGTAATGTTTACCCTTACAGAGTATATGATCTCACCCCTTCTTATGTTTCATTTTTCCCAGGACATGAAGAGGTATATTATGATTGACTTGTAGGGATAATCTTAGAGTGACAGATGTTTCCAATTGAACTTATTTGTTATTTTTCATTTAAAGTTGTAATGTTAAACTTATTTATGTATCTAGATTATTAAATCTAATAAACTATTCATTCCATTAGGATATGAATTTCTTGTAACCATGCCAGTGTAATGTAATAAGGCACTGGCTCCAGGAAACTAGGGTTGAGTCTTTGCAGTTGGTATCAAAGGAAGTTTAGTATAAAACATAGAAACTAGATATAGAAAATATAGATTTGGGAACAGACCCCTAAGATAGTCTTTGAGGATAAACACACACGAATATCCTAGAATTTTGGAAAGGAATAGATTATGTGGATCTTTCTAGAAAATAAATTCTTGTCTGGATACTACAAGTGGACGTGGTTCTGGAACAGATGTACCTAGGAGTGAAAACTCCGATAAGGAGTTTTGGGCTTGACTTGGGGTATCCTATTACACAACAATGGGCCTTACTACGCACTTGGTTTGACGCTCCCAGGGGATATGTTTAGGATAATTCACCATTTTTTACAAGCCATTATGAATGATTTAGATGTATATTTTTCCTTAAATAAACCATGTTTATGATTGTAGGATTAACCATGCATAGGATTTCAATTTATGCTGAGTATTTTTCAAATTTGAGATTATACATTATAAATCATAGCCTAATATATTGTATTTAATTATTTAGAAATGGCGACTAGTGTAAGCAATAGAAACTACATGAACACACATGTCCCATGTAGGGATATCCATCCGAAGCAAGAAAATGATGTTGGCTTTGGTGCTGTGACTAGTGCTGAAAAAATTATAACTATTCCCGGACAACTGAATCAGGTTATAAACAATAATCTTACCCGCATGGAGCACCAGATCACAATGAGGAGGATATATTCTAGAATTATTTATGTGACAATATCCTCCATTGTTTAATGAGACTATAAACCCATTCACAGTGGATTAGTGGATAAGTTCATTAGATAAGACATTTCTCGCTTTGGGAAGTAAATAAAGAGAGAAGGTTGTCATGGTGGTTTATCTTCTATCAGGAGATATGGACCAGTAGTCGTATTTAATTCAAAAAAAAGGAGGAAGAAATAGAAGAAATGGAATGGAGGTATTTTAAGTAAATCTTCTTAGAAAAATACTTCCCTTGTGAACAATGAGTAGATTTAGAAAGACAATTTCTTAATCTGAGGAAAAATAATGATGAGAATGTTTCAAAGTATGAAGCTAACTTCACAAGGTTAGAAAGACTTGCTATAAACTACATACGTAATTCAAGGAGAAATATTTATTGATTCATTAATGGTTTAAAACCATTCCTTTGAAGGGCCATAGTCTCCCAATGTTTCTCTTCATATGAAGATATAGTCTCAAGTGCTATCAATATGGAAAAGAAATTATATAAATATTATGATTTTAATGTAAATAAAGTGAAGAAGAGGGCTGTTGAAAAATTTGGAGAAGGAAATAAGGAAATGGAGAATAAGGGAAGTGTTGAATTTCCACCCTGTGATAATTGTCGAATGAAACACCCTGGTTCCTGCTTAAAAGGAAAAGGGATGTGCTAAAAGTTTGGATAGAAAGTCTATCAAGAAAGTGATTTGAAGTGGAAGAAATAATATATTAATGTTCAATACTATAATTGTAGATATATGGGACACTATTCTAATGATTGTTCAATGTTTCATGGAAACGTTCCTAAAAAAAGTCCAAGGGAGCAGGGACAAGCTTATGTGATCACAATTACTGATATTGAAGTTCCTAATGATGTGGTGGAATTTACTTTAATAATTTCCTCATACATATCCAATGATTTATTTGATTATAGATCATCACATTATTTTATATCTTCTTAGTTTTCCATGAAATTTAGACATGTTCAATTTGATTTAATAAATGAGTTGTCAGTAAAAACGTCTAATGGATGTATCATTGCAATAATGATGTGTCGATCAGTCCCCCCTTATGAAACTGAAACAAACATTAGTTTCTAACCTTACCATTATACCCATGATTGACTTTGATATAATCCTTGGTATGAATTATATTTCATGTTATGATTCAAATTTATATTTCAATAAGTGGGATGTTATGATTTTTGAGAATGGTGTTGAATCCATTATCTTTAGAGAACAAACCTCACAAGTAGATTCTTATCTTGATACAACCAAGTAGATCTACATAATTCAATTATTAGAGAGGAATGGAATTCAATATCGATGGGTGTTGAAATAAATGTTCAAATAGGGGATGTAACTATTGTGAATGAATATATTGATGTTTTTTTGGAGGATTTACCTAGGCATCCTCAAGAGCGAGAAGTTGAATTCTCTATTGATTTAATTCCACGTTCAAGACCTATATCAAAGACTCCTTATAGAATCTACACTATAGAATTACTAGAAAAAAAGAAACAACTATAGGAATTGAGTGACAAAGGATTTATTCTCCCTAGTGTTTCTCCATGGGGAGTTCCTATTATTTTCATTAAGAATAAAGATTGATATATGATGTTGTGTGTTGACTATAGAGAGATCAATGCTATAACAAAAAAGAAAAAGTATCCCCTACCTCAGATTGATGAATTATTTGATCAAATTCATGGAGCCCAATATTTTTCCAATATTTTACTTCGATCTAAATATCATCAGTTGTGAGTAAGAAAGGAGGATATTCCAAAGTCAACATTTTGAACCTGGTATGGGAATTATGTGTTTACAGTAATGCCTTTTGGACTGACTAATGCACCCACTGTCTTCATAGATCTAATGAATAGGGTTTTCCAGGAATATCTGGATTAAATTTTTTTGGTATTTATTGATGATATCTTTATATACTCCAAATGCTATGAAGATCATGAAAATCATTTGCACACTATTCTGAAGACTCTTAGAATAAATGAATTATATGGGAAGTTTAGAAAGTGAGAATTTTGGATTAAATCGATTTCCTTTACCAACCAAATTATCTCTAAGGATGAAATAACTATTGATCATATGAAGACAAAGGTTGTTCAAGAATGGCCTACTCCAATGAACATAACTGAGGTATGTAGTTTTATTGGTTTAGCAGGTTATTATTAGCATTTTTTCAAAACTTCACCCATTTAGCCAACCCAGTGACCAAGCTTAGATGTAACGGGGTTAAGTTCATATGGAAAATGGAATGTGAATACTGTTTTGAATAATTGAAGTGGATATTAGTGAATTCTTTGATCCTAACTCTAATATTTAGGAATGATTGGTTTGTGATCTCTAGTGATGCATAAAAGAAAGGAATTGATTGTAACCTTGTGCAGAATGATAGAGTTGTTGCCTATGCATCAAGGGAGTTAAAAATTTATGAACCAAACTATCCTACTCATGATCTTGAGTTAATTTCTGTGATATTTTCTCTAACAACATGGAAACACTATCTCTTTGGTAAAATATGTGAGATATATAAGGATCAAAATATTCTTAAGTATATCTTCTCATAGAAATAACTCAACATGAGGCAAAGGAAATGGATTTAACTACTCAAGGATTATGATTCGTTCATATACTAAAACCTAGGAAATGAAAATAAGGTAGTTGATGCATTGAGTAGGAAGGATCAAGGTGTTTTAAATAGAATGAGGATTGAAAGGGATCCTGTATTCATGGATCTAAAAAGGATGGACATGGGAAGTATCAAAGAAGATGAAACATCATTAGTTATTCAATTGGTTGCACAGCCATATTTATTATAAATGATTAAAATCCCTTAGTTTGATAATGATAACCTTCAAAAGAAAATTAATGCTGTGAAGGATGGGAAGTTGGATGATTTCGTACATAAAGATGGAATTCAGAAATTTGGGAAGAGGATAGTGTTCCCTCTATACCCGAGCTGAAAAGGGAGTTATTGGATGATTCCCATAGCTCAAATTTCTCTATACACCCTAGTAGCACAAAAATGTATAGATATTTGAAGGAACATTTCTAGTGGGACAATATGAAGCGAAGAATTTATGATTATGTATCGAGATGTTTATTCTGTCAATAAGTGAAGGCCAAATGAAAGCATCCTAGTGGATTCATGCAACCTCTACTTATTCCTACATAGAAATGGGATGACATCACCATGGGTTTCATCACTGGATTACCCAAAACTCCACAAAATAATGATGCAATATGCGTAATTGTTGATCGACGTACAAAATCTTCACATTTACTCATTATAAGGGAGGATTTTCCATTGAAGCGGCTTGCATGACTCTATATCAATGATGTTTTAAGAATTCATAGAGTAGCTATTTCAATAGTTTTTGATCGTGATCCTCAAATTACATTGAAATTATAGAAAAGTATTTTGAAATATTTGGATACTGAGCTTCGTTTGAGTACTGCTTATCATCCTCAGACTGATGGGAAAATAGAAAAGATGATCCAAACTTTAGAGGAATTGTTGAGATCATGCTCACTCGAATTTCAAGGTATGTTGTATCATTATTTACCCTTGGTGGAGTTTCCTACAATAATATTTTCCATTATATTATTCAAATGGCACCATATGAAGCATTGTATGGAAAGAGATGTTGTACACCAACATGTTTGGATGAAGTTGGTGAAAGGAAGCTAGTCGGCCCAGAGCTTGTGGAGGAAACAATAGTAAAGGTAAATACTATTCAGACCCATATCAAAGAATCTAAAAGTAGGAAAAAGAGCTATGCTGATAATTGAATGAAGGATATGGAGTTTCAAGTAGGATATCATGTTTTCCAAAGGTTATCTCTATGGAAGGGTCTTATAAGATTTGGGAAGAAAGGGAAATTGAGCCCTAGGTACATCAGAACTTTTGAAATACTAGAGAGATTTAGAGCCATTGCATATAATTTTTCTATGCCTCCTATCCTGTCTAATGTACACAATGTGTTCCGTGTCTTGTTGTTTTGAAATTACATTCTAGAACCAACACATGTCCTAACATCTGAAGGAATAGAATTGGAACCTGACCTGTCATACTGTGAAGATACTATCTAGATTTTGGACACTAAAGAACATGTTTTGAGTAATTGGACAACTCAACTCATAAATATACTTTGTAAAAATCATAAATTTGAAGGGGAAACATGGGAGCTTGAGGATCTTATGATGAAGAAATACCCAAAACTTTTTGTGAGGTAACATTCTACGAATTTTGAGGATGATATGTTTGTAAAGAGGGGAGAATTTAACACACCAAATATTTATAAATAAATGCATGAAACACCGAGTCTACACAAAACACCACTTTTTTATAACCTAGCTAGTAAAAATAATTTTCCCACTTATATGATTTGAATTTGAAAAACTAACATACATAGTTGCGTTCAGTAAGATATTTAGAGTCTGATAAGATAAACATAATTTTTGGGAATAGTAACATACACTTATGAATAGTAATATGAATAGTAATATGACCTATATGAATAATAAATCATATTATGATTTTATTTTCATAATTTTATAAGATAATGAGGTCTAGATTAATTTTTCAATATCATATAAAATGAATTATAGTTTAAAATTTTTTATTTTTCAAGTAAGTTATGATTTTATTTGAAAAATAAATTAATGATATTTAGAAATTTATTTTCAAAAAAATGGAGTTCATTTTTGAATTTTACACATCAGAAAATAGTTGGGGTGAATTTTTTGGATTTTTCAAAAATACTTGATTTTTCCATGAATAGTAAAAATATAGTTTTTAGTTTTTAGTATATTTAATGAAATCATAATGATGTAATAATTAATATAAAATTATGGTCTACTTGTGTAAATTAAAATATTATATGAGGTTTCCCAAGTGCTCAATACCATGGGAAAATACCATAGACAATCCCATAGTTTTTAAAAAACCACTAATGAGGTGTCCCTTGAAATTAATAAACTACTCCCATTTTTTTACAATAAATACCCACCCATTGCTTCATTTTCATTCATTAAAAATTCTTAATCCTCAATATATGATATTTTTACCTCCCTAGGAGTCATCCCAAGGTGTCCCCAAGCCACCAAGGTCCCAACATTCTTATTTTAGGAGTTACTCTACAAGGTAAGGGAATCTACCACCCTTCTCTTTTTCATGCTTTCATTTTATGTTATTATTTTTAATTTTAGTTGGATTATGTTGGGATATTTCATTAAATACCCCCCTTATTTTCCATATTATGTAATAATGATGATATACACATTTTTCTCTCATCAAAATATATTATGAAATTTTAAGTAATTCCATTAGACTGCTAAATTTTGGAAAGGGATCTCTCAACTTTTTTTATTTTCATGTTCCCTTATTTTCTTTATCTTTTCTCACATAATTTCATCCAAAAGTTGTGAAGAATCTACTACCTGACACGTACTATAATTTTTTCATGATAAAGGAGTAATTTTCATCATCTCTCATTTCCCCTTCTTTTATACTAGAAATGAAAACACCATTTGAGATGTGTTAATTTATCACATTCAAGGATGGAGGGTTTTCAATTTCTATTACCATATTAAGTTCAGGTTATGAAACCATTTTGACGATTCAACCAGACTATAATATATTAATTCTAACTTATTTAAGGTTCTGGAATCCTTTTATACCCATGATATTAATTTATAAATCAAAATGAGTTCATTGTGATAAAAAACAGCTAATTAACAGAAAGAATTGTCATTAAAGTTTTATATAATGATTCATCTTCACTATTAATAACCAAATGAATATGTAAACATTAAATATAATGTTTGTTATCTAATAACATAAAAATTCTATTCTGGACAACCATTCTCATTCTACATGTTTATCCATACATGAATATAAGTAAACTGATCATGAAAACCCAGGAAGAAAATGCTCCCAAAAAATGAAATTGAATATATTGACTCATAAAAATGCAATGAATGAACCTAATAAAGCTTTACTAAATAAATTTCATGTGGTTTGGGTTATGGAATTATTAATATATGAACCTAAATTTGATTATTCAGGTCATTAAGATCAAGTGAGGAACACATTCAGACTTAAGGTAAGAGTTTTCCACCCAAACCTCCATTTTCATTCATGTTACTTTATTTATCTACTTACCTCAATATAAATTATTATGTATTATTATTTACCCCTCATAAATTATATTTGTGTATTTTATATATTTTTACCAACTAGAATACTTCTTTCTTTTATGGGGAGTTACACATTTTAAAAGGAACATTCAAAATTCTTTCCAAAATACAAGCTCGATTCAAGGGAATTTTCAAACACATACCTATTTTCAAGGGAAATCTATAATATAATTTTAGCAACCATTATCTTTATAAAATCAAACATTTTATTATGAAAATAAAATATTACTTAAGATCTAGTTTTATAAAAACACTTTTTTAAAATAACACTTCTTTTCAATGTGAAATTGTATTTATCTCAAGAAGTACTCAATGATTTTATAAGAGTATCTACATATGTTCCAAAACACTTCTTGACTCTTATATATTATTGGGATTAATATTTTATGTTATCATCTACCATATTTAATTTAATGGTTTATGATTAGTTTTACTATGGATGTTCTATCTTGAAACCATTCACCAATTATTCCGAATGATTAGTGTTTATGCTTAATGTTTGTGGAAAGCTATTTGCATTTCATATGTTATATTCAATATTAATGTATATGTTGTTTAGATTTATCCCTATTCATATGATGAATTTATTTTACATATTATTCAACAATTGGGGCCTGCTATAGCCCCTCTATTCATCGGTAGGTCTCATGAGGCACGTAGATATGGACTTGGATGAGGCCTTTCCCATTTTTAGATATTGGTTTAAATGAGGTCTTAATCATTTTAGATGTCTTGGACGAGGCCTTGATAGTATGTTTAAGAATTCCCGGAATATTAATTTCCCTAATTATGAAGTAAGAAATTCAAATTTAATGATGTTATTAAACTAGTAGAATAAACATGAATATGTTTTATTATGGAAATATTTACACTGCTCATATTCCTTCCATATAATGTTCAAGTTTATCTTTAAAGGAATTTGTTTTTAATTTTTTACCATTACTAATGTTTATGTTATCTTTTTCTATAATGTTTACCCTTACTGAGTATCTGATCTCACCCATTCTTATGTTTTATTTTCTCTAGGACACGAAGAGGTATATTATGATTGACTTGCTAGGATAATATTAGAGTGGTTCATGTTCCCAATGGAACTTATATGTTGTTTTTCATTTCATGTTGTAATGTTGAAATTATTTATGTATCTAGATTTCCAAATATACTAAACTATTTATTCCTTCGGGATGAGACTTTCTTGTAATAATTCCAATGTAATGTAATAAGGCACCAACTCCAAGCAACTGGGGTCGGGTCTTTACAAGTTTGGATCTAGATCCATGAAACTAGTATTCATGTATGATTATGTTGAGGATGATAACAACATTCATCTATTATCATGATATTCTATTCCATATTGGGGAACTCATCCCCCCTAAAACAAATTGAAAATCAAAAATATATGACACTAGGATAGTCATATCTTTTACCACAAACTTCTTGTTCACATGAATTGGTCCATACATCAATATATTTAAAACTTCTCAACACCATTGAGTCCTTAAGATCTTATATGGCCACCATGGTGGTTTAGGAAACCCCTATGAAGCTTGAAAGAAATTTATACCTATAATGGGAGGATGACACATTTCCCCTCCCAATTTTAGTAGCCCTATTATTTAAAAGTTTGAAGGAACATGGGATATAAATTTGAGTCAAACACACTTTGTATCATCATAAATCCCTATGATGGTCCTACCAGACCCACATAATGTGAACAAACTATGATGATTTGTATATACTCTTAAAGGGATATCCTTCATTTTTTGTTGATTCCTTCTGGAAATATCTATCTTGGTCTAAAAATACAATCTTTATTAATTAATTTGTTAATTTATTTTCATTGTAAGGAAAATGGTGATATTCATCCTCACAATTTTCAAACATTTTGAAAGTGATAGGGTCTCTGAAATTATCTATAGATGGAAGGGCCTAACTTACCCAATTAATATCTCACTCTTTAAAGGGTAATTGATGGTGATTTGTACCAAGAACCACCAGGATGAGTAAATAAAACTCTTTATCCAAATATAATACCTAGGTGGATTCCATGATTTTTTAGAAACAAAACATCACTAATAATATGAAAATAGGAAAAATCAATCCAAATTTCATCCCACACCCTTGTCTTAAAGAAAAATTCATGGTAGGTAAAAGAATATAGAATTATTTCTCAAACCAATAATGATGCCCACCGATCTACCCAGATAGACCCTGAATCACTCTATGCCTCCCTCCTAGTGGTAGAAATAGAAAAACATCCCTTGACCAGAGGTAATGGTAGATCAAGATTACTTGTGATTTGATGAACTTAAGATCAATTTTTATACCTTCTAAAATGAATAGGTTTCTGGTTCTTTCTTTGAAGATGTGGAAAACAACTTCTTCAAGTTACTGAAGCATTATAGACCCAATGTGTTCATCCTAAATAATCACTCTTTACATTACCCCTACTATAGAAGACTCAGTTATATATTTTATGAAAATATTTTATTCAATGACATCCTCTAGGGAATGGTAGAATCAGGACATGTGATACTATGAAAATTCCCATCACAAGTGAACTCTATTACTGCCACCATACATGATGAATATAGTGACATGAAAGAAGTTTTGGCTAGGCTAGAACATATGTTTGATAACTCAATGACACATAAAATAGTTGAACAATCTCGTTCCACCCTAAGGGAACATATTCAAAACTAGTGATGATTTTTTTCACTTAGGTAGATTTCATTGAATCCACCTCCTATAGGTAGACATAGTCATCAAATATAAGAAAAAACAAGGATAAAAGTGTTTATCCATAACTACTCTAGATCTAACTCATAAAGATTTATTTTAATTAGCATCCGAAGAATAGGTATTTCCCCAAAAAATGGAATCCCCATCTGATGAAAAGATTATTTTCAACATTATTATTTTCATTCACATTCCAAACCTTTTATCTAATGATCAATATGATCTAGAATATAAGATCCCGATAGTTTTCTTGGGAGTCAGAGGTTGAGGATGTTGAACTTGAGTGTACATGGGGTGGTTTAGTCCTAAAAACACAATATTATGGTCACATATCCTCCATATCATTATACATGTCTGATAACCATGGGAGAGAACATCATTAAGTATGAAGGTAGCATAGAGATGGAATATATCCATTCAACGATCATATGAACCGAATCATTTTAAATTATTGGATTACAGGGGTGAAATTGTATAATGATCCTAAATAGAGAAGTAGGTGAGCACGACCTATGTTAATTGAAAAAGATGATCCATTGATATCTTTCCAAAGTATCTATCCAATCTACTTCCAACAATCCATATCATAAACCGTATACTAATAAGTATCCCAACCATGGGAAGTGCAATCCTCTGGGATAAAAATATTCCATTCTATAACTATTGGCTATGGTCCTAAAAAAATTATCAATAATAGAAACTATCTATATTTCAAAATAACTTAAAGAGTAATTATTTGATTCCCTCTAGAGTCCCCAAGTTTTCAAGAATGAAATCTCCACAACTGAGCATTACTGAGTGGAATATACTCTACTAGAATATCATACCACTATCTCATTAATAGTCCCGGACTTGGAAGAAGCTATACAAGGACATATCATAGATCTTTATGTTTTAAAAATGATTTATAATGTTGAAATCTAAATGGTAGTGGGTTATAATGGTTTCGGGATAAACCTCATCAGGGTCTGGACCCTCCAATGTTTGAGATAAAACAAAGATTATTTGTTTTTAATGAATCTATTTATTCATGGGTATGACTAAAGTGAGAAAATTCCCCTAAAAAATTCAATCTCAAGGATCAATTTGGGAACCTCACATCTGATGTTAAGTTTATGTTGATCTATAAATATTCATTATATGTTTTCTTATATGCAATTTCATGGTTTCATAGCCAAATTACAGAACCATAAACATTCCACTAATGTTTCAGATGACCCATTAAAATAATGGTCAACAAAATATATAGTTACACTAACCCCTTTGAATATTGTGAATCCATATACATCATGTAATGTTTCTACGATACGTATAGAAAAAGGTCAATGGTAGTGGGTGACATGTAGGATGTCACTCCTAATGTCTTGGTAACCACCCCTGCAAATCCCTGGAGCATGTTCAACAACTATTATTTTCATCCCAAAAACCATATCAAGACTGTAGGCTCAATCGAAACATGTTTTTTTTGGGCCACACATTTCAACATTCAATGTCAACATGATAAAAATTTCACCATATTAAGTGGGTTCATCAATGGATTATTAGACTAATGCTCTATCAGTATACAAAAATTTTCTTACACTACTATTAGAAATTAGAAATTCTCCCAAGATATTCCCTATAACTCAGGATGCCAATAACTCTTAGGTATCTATATTAAATTCAAAATAAGTCTCTCATATCCGATATTCCCCCATATCATCACTTGTAGTTTAAGATTCCAATGCTTCTTCCCATAGAATCTCATCTTTCATCAAATATAGAAGTAACCCTATGTTCTCTTCTATGAATGAAGATGCTTCCACATACATGAAGATGTAATATGATGCAGATGAAATTAGTAATTCCCCTCCTACATTTTATTAATGTGTCACCACCCCCATTGATGCACTCAGATGAGTGAATATAGAACAAAAGAAGACCTTCAACCTAAACTAATTAGTTCTACCATGGCTATAAAATATTAAGAGATGCATATTTCATTTATAATGAATTATTGATTCATGTTTTTTTTGTAACTATATAAAGATTCTATGAATATACCTAGATGTGGACAATAACCATCTTGTTTTTCTAGATGAACACAAAGGTTTCAAGAAGGCAGCTTGGAGAATAAACCCCTCTCATGCTCCCAAAGGAAGAATACGAAGTTGAAAAATTGATGAAGTACAACATTTTTCAAGAGATGAATCACCCAAAATGGAATGAAAACATCATCCCCATCATGAATAAGAACATTCATGATAGGGATTTCATTGATTTCAGGTACCTTAATTGACACTTCCCAAAGGATGATTTCTCCGTACTAATCACATAACTTTTTATCAGTGCATGTATTGTCATCCAATACCATGGATGTGTATTTTGGATATAATTAGTTATATATAACCCCTAAATATTATTTATCTAATTCATCTAGATCCCCTTAATGAATATTTTATAACTAATACATTTTCTATTGTACAAATAACACATTCACCACTTACCAACACACCATGAATCATATCATCAAACCATTCATAGGATTAATGTTAGAGTGATACGTTGACGGACTGGTGGTTATATTATGATATAATTGTGATCAACTCATTATATCCAAATAATATTTGACAAATTGTAGCAAAAAATCATAAATATGGATCATATAAAGTGTTATTCTAGAGTAATGTCATGAAAAATCCATGGCATTGATGTATGCCGGTGTGGAATCAAGGTTAATCTAGAATGGATTGGAACAACCCTAAAAATTACACCTCCTTAGAATCTTAATAAATTAAGTGGGATTAAATGAATCATTTCTTATATTAATCATTTCAATGAAAAACTGGCCAGAAAATATCCCCCCTCACAACATTAATGAAAAAGGTAGTCACGTACCAGTGGGATGAGGATTGCCAAAAATATTTTGAGAATCTCAATCAGTACCTAATTCATCCACCAGTTTTGGTGCCACCAATAAAGGGGAAGCTAGTTATCCTATATTTGGCCACCATGTAACGATTTTCCAATGATCTACTCACATAGAAAAATGACTTATGGAATGAAAATAGTCTCTAACATTTCAAATGAATAATGATATATATTGGCACTCGATATTATGATATCGAGAAGAACAATATTTCACCCAGATTCATAGTGAAAAAGTTGAGTAATTACATACAACACCATGAATCCACATGGTCACTCATATCGAACCACTCAAGTATATTCTTTAAAATCTAGGTTTTAAATGTGTTTGGTTTGATGGGAAGTTATTCTGCAACATTATGATATTCATTTTTGTCTTAGAATAAAATTAATTGGTAGGAACTGATTGATTTCCTTACAGAAAATCCTATCCCTTAAAATAAATCTATTGACACCGAACATCCAAAAAAAGTTTTTTTCTATATTCTTGACACTCTCCAATCATGAAATATATATATTTATGTTTCTCCTTTAATTATAAGTAGAAATAAAATTGAAAACATGAGGCTAAATCAGGTTGGTCTTAGAATTGTATTTGGTTCCCCAGATTGGGAAATATTCCCTATTCCTTCTCATTATCTGAAGGTCACACAGATAATTAGGTATAATACAAATCCCTAATCATAGGCTTGGAGCTATCATTATAGATGTATATAGTCTACCTAAATGTCAAAGGATATTCCGATATAGTGATCAAGAAAATCAATAATAAATATTCCATGAAATATTAAGAATTGGCCCCTATCATATGATACATGAGAGGATTAATGGAATAATAATATATTTCTCCAACATAGATTCATTCCCCCTAATCAAATAATTATCATAAAGATGAAAAATCCAATGCATCTAAATTCCTATATGATCCTCATCATGAAAAGGTAGTTTTCTTTATCACAAAACAAAGGGTATTCCCACAAGCCATTTTATGTGAAAATTAGAAAAGTAATAAGATCAATTCTGTACCACAAAATTATGAGATGATACCCACACCAATATAGATGGATCATATAATATATTATCTAAAAAATTAGAATCTCCCATCTGATTGAGAAAAAAGGGTTCATATTTGACACCAGGTAGTGAACTTCACCATTTGGGATGGGCTGAATGAGAAGAAATACCACTATAAAAAAGGATTTTATGGAGTCCCACTCAGATGAATTTTAGTATGAGATACTCTAAAGTTTATGAAGGAATTCAATACAAGTTTCCATAGAACTCACCAATCTGGAACTAGTCCCCCCAAAAAACAATTATAAGGCTTGGTTACTATTAATAGAAAATGATTAAAGACTCCTTTTAATTCACGAGGACGTTTCATGATTTTTAGATTCATATAAACTCCATCCAATATCCCATATAATTACTACACATAGCTATGTATTCGATGTTGTTTTTTGTATGGGGAATGGATGTTGTGAGGCCATATCACCTAGAAATAACTACGAACTTTAATTATATCCTTAATATTACCTAATTCTTTTCTGAATGGACTAAGGAAATAACCCTCAATGAATTTCATACAAAGATCATCATAAATTTTTTAAATTCCTTCATTATAACCAAATTCAGTGTCCCTCACACAATATTGAAAGAAAATGGCACAAATATATGTTCATCCAAGTTAAAGAATATATACTAGGAGTATAAGATCATGTCTGACCATTTATATCGTTGTTATGTAGTGGATAATGGGAAGATAGGGGCCTTTAATAAGACTATAACAAATATATCATGAAAATGATGGACAATGAAATTATTTATTTCCCTAAAAATTTCATTCATTATTTATGGTTCTATCATACCATCACATTAATTTCCATAAATGTGACCCCACATACACTGGATTATTGAATAGACGTAGTGTTACCCAATGAATTCTAGTTTCCATCACTCCAAAAAACTATATGTGGAAAACCCTAATATTATTAATTGTCATAGAAGTGATTGGATGAGTTACAATGTCAAGATGTGATATAGTTTCACAAAATTGAGGTATATTATAATTATTTTGTGTGAGAATTCAACAAAAATTTCACCTCTATTCATTCATCCATGAAGAATTGGTTTTTGTTCTCAGAACCCCAAAGATACTGGAAAAGAGACCCCAAAAATTGGAACACAAGTGGGAGGTTCCTTATGATATACAAAAAACTATTATAATAGAGCGTACTCATTATTCTTGATGGATGGGGAACCCGTTACACCCATTACTGACATGAGGTTTATAAATAAGTACATTCCATAACTTCAATAATTAATTTAAATTCCAATTAGAAATATAGTAATGTAAACATAAATCTATATCCTTACCACATGATGTTAAAATTTATAGAAGATATTCTTATTTCATGATGTTAAACTTCATGGAATACTTCCTTTCCAAATGATGTAAAAACTGTACAGCACACATCCTAGTTGTATGAAGTTAATCTTTAAGGAATGAGGTCACCTGGTGTGGCCTACCTCATCTTATAAACTATGATTTGTATCTTTGTATGTGGTATATGGTTTTGGTGTTTGAAAGTTTGCACTAAGTTTTCGTTAATAAGATTAAATCATGGAAAAGTGTCCCCATTGGATTCTAGAATCGAATCCTTAACCATTACTTTTTTTTCTTTTTTATCAATATGATACATTACATATTTTACCATTCATTGTATATAATCCATATATATGAATATGTCAGAATAAAGTGCCCATATTCCTATGTGAGAGTTAGATTCCCATAATGGATCACATCTAGGAACCATGAGTGTCTTGATTTCTATTACAATATGATACGTTGTGACGCTTGGATCACAAATCCCAAGCCCAGCCACATGGAAAGAAAAAATGCCCATTCCATGTGGATGGTTCAGACATGTATAAGGAATTTTATATGTATGAAATATGTGTGGATTGATTCATCTTACCAAAAGAAACATTGTGGCAACTGAGTCCCCAATCTCGATCCAAAATAGAAAGAGTAACATTATTCTCATTCCCTTTCATATGGGTAAGACCTACGCATGGGAATTTGTATTTATTAGAACAATGAGTTACTTTATTATTATTAATTTGATATATATATTATAAAATATCGATTTCATTTTACCAGGATTATCCATGAATTATTCCCTATATGAGAACTAAATCCATGTATGGGTCTTTTTCACATGGGCGACATGGGCCAAAGAGTAATAATTCCCCCTTTCTTATGCATGATCCCAATTTATATAGGGAATTTACTTTAAAATAACTATATGTGGATTAATTACTATACTATGGGATACATAGTGAAAAATGGATAATACATTTTAGGAATAGAAATTAATTATCACTACTCCCAACCATATCCCACCACGAGAGTCAGATCTGTGAAGAGGCTCCTGTCCACAATAGAATGTGAACATCCCCATATATTCCCTATTATACAACCACACATAGATCAATCTACTTCCTTATTTTATATTGTTCCTCATGCCAAGCATGGATTATGTGATCCTTGGGAACCTATAAATCCTCTTTAACCTATAAAACTGAGGATTTTTCTAGATAAGGAACCACATCAAATCCCTACGACATTAAAATTTATGTAAACCATATCATATTCTCATGACATTAAATTTCTTAACATGAGGTCCTCATGATGAATAGGTCATCCCACTAATGAATGTATACTTAAGAATTGTGTGTTTTATACTATCACCAAGGAAATTTGTTCAATACAGATTGACATAGACTTAAGTGTTCTAGAGAACCACTTGAATCTTACATTCACCACAAACCAACTTCATATCATCAATATCTGAGTTAATACCGATCAATTACTTAAGATGATACACCTCTCTTGGAACCACATGAAACATGCTCCCTTTTATTTCTGGTTCATACATATATTGCACTTTCAACTTGGATTGTATAATATGAAGAGACCCCACTGGGATTCACTAGTGAATAACATAATTCCTCAGGGATTATGCTTAGAGTATTTTTTGGTATTTGAGGAGGGTCCCCTATTAAATAAAGGAGATACTATTATCAATGTGTGAAATATGGGATTTAAACATAATTAATGGTGTACTTGTACCCACCAATCATTATCTCTCATTGAATAAAAATTATTGGGATATGATTTAAACATCCCATAACACAGTTATTAAATTGGATTTAGGTACCCTCAATGTTACTAATTTGTGAATCATACCCATCATCAAAGAATGAATATAACATTTCATTATTATATCCATTATTTTTTTGGTATTCATCCCCAATGAAAAACAATCTTCAATGTTTCCCTACATCACTTTGGGAAACCCCTTTTCCAATAAATAATCCATATTCCCACTTTGATGTCTAAATTACTAGATAGCTTAAGTGCATAATTTATTGGAATTTGAAGGACCATAAACCCATACACTATTGTTTATCCCATATAGCTTATGGGATAGGGATCAAGTAATCCTAAAAAAACCCTATAGGATTCTCTGATGAAAAAAAAATCTTAGGATAAGGTTCTTACAGTATGTTCCACTTCTAGAAGGGACCTTGCAATGATCCGTTAGTAAATATTACAATTCCTCGTAGATATTTTTTCAAGTTGATTTTTTGGTCCCATAAGAAAGGCCCCTATTAATATTTCATAATTTTTTCAAATGTTTTTATTCTAGTCTATCCAATCATTAAACAATCATACTTGATAAATGCTTTTAAAGACACGATTTATTTCACTTTCAATGTATAAGAGGGATTAAGAATTATTTAGTGGTTAATACCTCCATACCTATGCCTAATAAGAAAGAAATTAAACTATAAAAAATATTTATAAGAACTACATATGGTTTATTATTATAGAATATATAGTGATTACCATATAAAAAACCTTTGGACAAGCCATAATATAAAATGAAAATATCTCTTCTATATGTAGGGTTCAAGGATGTGAAGATAGTTTTATTTATAAGAATTATGCGGGGATGGATTCATGATATTAGAGGACACATAATGATGCCCGAATCACTTGTTCAGGACCATAAAAACATATTGAAAAAAATACACCCACCCTATATATAGGTTTGACCTGTTCAGGGAGTTTTCTCCAGAACTAGGCATGTCTTGATTCTTGTTTCTATAGGATATGTAGCGACAACCATATTTATTAATCATAGGACCTAACATAATGGAAATATATTAATTTCTTTATATGAATATATATATATATATATATATATATACATATATATTTCCCCTACATGTGTATGGTTTAGAAACATACATGGAGTTCTTCCATTAGTATTATATGTTTCTTGATTCATGTTGTCACATTATACATAGTGATTACCAAATCAAAAATCTTGAGCCTAAAGTAAATATATATATATATATATATATATATTTATATTGAAAAATGGAAGAAAATTACCCCTCCCCGTATATGGTTCAGACTTCTGTTGGGGTTTTTCTTTCTTAAAAATACATTTTTTCTTGATTATTGTTATCATAGTATACTAAGTGATGCATGGATCTTACATTTCAAACATATCCATGATTCCTCATTACTCTAAAATTTATTCCAAGATTAGAACCAAATTTTAGTGGTTATTCCCACTCGTATCAAAATATAAACCCCCCTCATATATCCTGTCATGCACATTCACATGGCTCAACCAATTACCAATGTTTCTTTTGTTTCTAACACTGATTATAACTCAAGAGATCATAAAGAACTGTGAAATCCACTTTAACCTACATGATCTAGGAATGTTCTAGATATGAAAACATGTCCTAGTCATAATATGTTAAAATGCATGATTACCAACTTTTAGACACATGACCTCAAACTTCCCAAAAACCACATCCTAGTAACAAGATGTTAAACAAAATGACATGATGTTGTGATACTAAACAAATCATTACCCTTATGATTATGTACTCAGTAATTATCTATTTTATCTCTTCACCCAAAAAATGTGTTTGATATATGTTGTAAAATATTTTAGGATTCTTGGAACCTGCTTCAATATTACATTATCCATGAGACAACTTTACACTATCCTTATCTGAGTTTATACAAAACATATTCCTTGAGGTATTATACTTGGAACCCCATGGACCATGATCCCATAACATCTTTGTTCTTCCATATAGAAAATTGGTAATAAGTATTGACTAATTTTATGGGAACATCCTAATATTCACTTTTAAATAACCCAACACCTTAGAGATTGTGTTTAGTGGATGATTTTTTCCTTTAGGAGAAGCTCCCCTTAATTATAGGAGACATTTTCCAGATTATGTGGAATATGGGCTTCCACCATTATTAATTGTGGAAATTTATGCACCGGTATTTATCTCCCATTGACTCAGATATTCTGGTGTTATGATTTACATTTCCCATACCAAAACCATTCAATTGTATGTATATTCCATTAATGTTACTCATATGTGCTTAATACCTATCATAAAAACAAGATTATAACATTGCATTCGTATACCATTTCATTTCATGGAGTAAAAATTCTTTAAAGACACAAATAAAATTAGTTACTCAATTCTCTTAGTAGTATTATTTTGTTAAAGCTACTTTATGAGAAAACATCATCCTGCATACTTCATAGTCTCACGACGTTAAATAATATGACAAATGGTTTATCTGAAAAATAATAATAACTATATGGATAAAACATCATATCCATTCTATACATAAATTTGTTCCTATTATGAATGTTTTAAATCCATACTAGTATGGGAAATGGAAATTTAAATTTCCTATATATGATCTTGATCTATATAGAGGACCTCTTTACTAAATATGTTATCAATTCTCACCAATGGAATATAAAAAACCCCTCCCTATATATGAGTTTGATCTATAGAGGGATTTTTTAACAAAATTATATGTGGATTTATTTTGATAACAATGGGATATGTAGTTATTTCTATGATTCCTCAATCCCAATCACAACTACAATATTCAATACACCAACACCCCCTTTCCTTGTACATGAACCTAATATTGGTAAGAAACCCATTATTATAAGAAATACATGAGGCTTTATTCATGTAATCATGGGAAATGTAGTGAAACCAAAGATCCCTCTAACCTGGGATCAAACACAATATTCATAGCACTAAAACCCAGTTTCCTTATACATGATCCCAATATTTTTATGGAACCCCTTTTCATTAGAAATTTTCAAGGATCGATTCATGTTATAATAGGATTCATATAATCACTTAGGATCCATCAAACTAGGGCCCATATGCTTTATTAAATACATTAAATTCCTATTTCCTTGTCCATAATCCTGATTCATTCAGCTAATCATATCCAATAATAACTACATATGGTTTGATTTTAACTTTCTAGGATAGTTAGTTATTCCTAAGTATATTATCATATACCCTTCCACTAGTTTTAAACTTTCTAAATCTTCATGAGTTCTTCTTTCATATAGAAAGATGTCAAAATTATGTAACCATAATAATTTAAGGATTCCCTAAATAGTGAAATCCTTTCTCAATATAAGATCCCTTCATCTAAACCATATATTTGATAGTGTGAGATCATAAAATTATGTGATAGTGGGTGACTTCTCTTTCATGGGGACCATACCTTGCTCCCCTACATATGATTAAGATCTTTGTGAGGGGACTATTAATATTCAAGAAATACATATGGATTTATTCTTATCCCTATACGATATGGAGTGATTTTTGGACCACCCATCACCTAGCCTAGCCATGAATTCCAAAAAAAATTCCCCTCCAACCTAAGTGTTTGTACTATTTTTTTATATACCTCAATTCCTTGATTGATCTACATAGGTAAAGGGATTAATCCTAATATTATACTCATGAGATAAATCCTTATAGACAAGTCCTTGAATATATTATGTGTGGCCTAAAAAATTACCCCTCCCCACATTCGAGATCGATATATTTGGGGATATATATCAGAGCTATGCGTAAGATGATTCATGTTATCTCAAGATACGTACTGATACCAAGGATCCCACAAACCTTGGTCCAACATCAAAATCCAATAATAATATTAATCACAATTTCATGTATGAGACTAATATACATAGAGTAATCTCCTAGAAAGTGTTGACTAAGGAAAACTTATTTCCCTTGAAAAAAGAAATGGGAGACCTAGAGAAGACAATCTTCATAAATTTTATATGACCCTAAGCTCTTTTCTACCTTACAATAATTAATGTTATTTAAGGATGTGTGAGTCATATAGAATAAATTCTCATACATATTAATAAATTATTCATATATTTTATTTGTGTATGAATAATATCTATGAAAAAGGGACTCCAACATATGCCTACCCCCCAGTAAGCTTATGGAAGGATAAAATATGCCTATGTATCTAAATTTCCTCATATAGACCAGTGTATCCAAAAGGATATCTTTTATAATTCCACATGAGTTCACACATCCTTACCACATGATGACAATCTATATAGATGGAATCATATTAACATAATATAAAACTACAAACAAATTAATTACTCATCACATGATGATAAATTCTATTAAATCAACATGATCACAACATGATGTTAAACCATTCAGAAAATCTTACACCATCACTCCTTATCAAAGTACTTTAAAATTATAACCCTATTCAACCAATGTTTTAGGGGATTCCATCATGTTTTTAAGAATATCAATCTGAAAAAAACATTTTTTATCTTGAGTGCCTTGGGTTTTCACAAATATCTCATGGCCCTCAAAAAGGAGAAATTATCCCTCAATTGGACCATGTACATGTCAGATCAACATAAGGGACTTTGACTAGTCAAATAAAGGTATCTTGTCCTTATAGAAGGGTCTCCTAATCCATTTTATCCCTAAACACATCACAATGGGACTATTCACCACTAACTGATCCGTGATCACCATTAATATAAATATCTCATACCATCACTCATGATCAGAGAAAGACGAGCCAGGATTTACCTCAAATTCATCCCCAAAATCAAAAGGTTTTTGGACAAATTTTGATCTTGGAAGTCCTAATTAGGATATTGTGTAAAAATCCCCTGAATCTAGGTCCATTTTCATCAGTATATAAACCTTCATGCAGTCTATTCATAAATATACAACCTTAAACATTAGCCTATGATGGCCTAAATTAGAAGAACCTAAAATTATAGTGAATGATACAAAGAACTTTTCAATACAAAAACTTCCAAAGGGTTGTTTGAAAAAAAGTCAAATCTTGGCTAGTTATTCACTCTATCGATATAGTTTTGGAAAAAGTTATAGTGTAAATAAAAAGTCATAATGCTCATAGTTCCAATCTTATGTCCATATTAGAAGTTGATAAATTCTTCCTTGGCCCTTATGGAATAAGAAATCATTAGGGTAACAATTAATCATGTATCCTTTCCATGAAAACATGTTCAGTATTCCATGGAACAACTTTTTTGGTGCTCAAATACTTCATAAATATTATTCTTTCTAGAAACACCTTCATTCCATTGATGTATGTGATGGGACTCTATGATTCCATGAATTATTGTAATCTTTCATGAACCCCATAGGATTGTTTAATTTATCTTGGTTTTCCCCTATATATTATTGGTAATATATAATTACTTCTATAAATGGACATTACTAGGATTCACTGGTGAATAATGCAATGCCTCAGAGATTTCACATTGTGGGTGATTTGGGCATGGGGGAAAGGTCTCCCTTATATCCATGAACAATTTTTCTAAGTACATGTGATACTTGTTTCCACCATTAATAATGGTAAAAATGTACCTAATAGCCTTCATTTTCAGTTGACTCATATATTCCTAGATCACGATTTAATATTCCCACACTAGAATCACACAACTAGCCTTGGATTTACTAAAATATGAATTGTCTGATGAGAATATAGATCTTTTTCCTTATCGATTACCTATTTCCCTTTATTTTTAGCTATATAATCCTTTATGGCTCCCATTATAGGTCACCCAACAAAGATTTCCCCAATGAGGAAGGCATTATAAACCAATTACATAATGGTTATTAGGTAGAAATTAGCACTGAGGAATGTGGTTCTGGATGAAGTCCTCTAGAAAATAAGCACACCTAAATCATATCATCAGTGGACAAATATAGAGAGAAGTGTACAAAGACAATGAAATGATCAATATATTCCTTCACTGACTGATCACCTAATGGGATTCCGAAAATCACTATTATCTTCTCCACTCTCACTAATTCAGGATAAAAAACATAAATGAAGGTATCCTTTAGTATAACCAATAAACAGACTTGAATGGATAGGAAAAACTAGATATTATCCACCACTAAAAACCCAATCATTCAAACAATGGAATGGGGAACCTCATACAAGAGGCTTCAAGAGATTTTATCAAGTTAAAAATCTCTTTAACATTGACTAACATCTCACCCACCACATAGGATCCTTAATAAACACATATTAATATAGGATATCAATTCAATAACTCTCATGAATAGTCCATGAGTTGGGAATATCTTTACCCCACCACTCAATAATGAGTTTGGGAAGAGTCAAAGACCATAAAGGAAACTCCAGGATCATATGAACAACTATATGAGAAAATAGCTTCCTAGGGTTCTTATTCTTTTATATTGAAATCATTCTAGAGAATCACATTTTGAATAATTGTATAATGAAATTTAAAATATCTCAGTACAAATAGAAAAACTATAAATAATTCATTCCAAAAAAATTACAAAACACCATAAAACATCCATATAGAAGAAACACAATCCCAATGAAGCCAAATAAAGGTCAAAACCCCTTTCAAATTTACTCCAAAATCATTGGAAAAATTTTATGCCACACACCCAATGAATTGTGAAGCAAACATAACCTCAAAATCACATTCATTGAGGTTAAAAAACCTTCATGAAAAACACCTAAACTCACCCAAAACAATTTCTAGGGTTCAAAAAATTTCCACCAATGGAAACTCAACAACCAAAACACAGTTTTCAAAAGAAATATAAAATACCAAGGTAGAAAAAACTACATTTAAACATCATTAAAAATATATAAAATATCACTTTAAAACAAGAAAAATCTAACACAATTTGGGATAAAATCAGAAATATAGGGAATGTAAAAATATTCCACAAAAATCACAATTTCACATGGGTTGGAAGCATGGGTTTTCATACCATGAACCAATTGCGTTAGTTCTACTAGAAGTTTATTTAGAATGGTCTGCATGGCCTATGCATAGTTTTATATACCATGTTCCTTAATTATTCAACCTTTGAATCGCTTCTAATTCCACCCATAAATGAGGATTTTTTTCATGGGACATCTCCCAAAAATTCCCTAGAGCTCATTTTATCAATACTCCACATTATAATATCTCAAAAAATCTACCATACATTAAAATACTTTAGACCACATAGGGAAACATGAGATTTGAATCAAGGAAGAGTGGAGTAAGAACATCCATATACCGACCACCTGAATTTTGATGGTTTAACACCCTTCTACCACCATCTACCAAATAAAAAGAACATGAATCTAAATAAACTAAGACCTTTTTTAGAACAAAGATCCTCGAATATCAATTTTTAATATACCAACATGGGATTCGATCTGAATCAGAACTTAGACCGGCACACCACATACCCTAGGATCTCCCCCCTTGGGTTAGCAACAAGTATAAATGGTATCAATCATAACCATTGGGGATATTTTCACTCTAAAAATCCAAGAAAACACATCATCCAAATAGAGAATAACCATGAAAAAAATATATATAATCTAACCAATACACTTGAAAAAAAAATAATGTAATATAGAGATACAATGGAAGTTAAAATAAAAAAAACTAATGGTTATAGAGGACCAAAACAACTCAAGAAAAAATAGTTATACAAACCTATTATCCGATCACCGACTCCATGGGAAAATAAGGTCACCAATAAGATTCCAATGACCAACCACTTCAAAGGTAAATGGAACTAGATCATACATGAAATCAAAACATGAATAAACCATCACAATGTATGATAACTATATAACCACAAACGTGAGTATGTTGAGTGTGAGAGGAAGATATTAGGGTACCACTCTGAGTCCAATTAATTTATTTTATAGAAGAAATAAAAAATTCTAGTTTATAAAATAAGTAATGTTAATGTATGTTTTCATTTTCATTACATGACACAGGGGTACAAAAATAATGAAACATTCACATCCTAAAAAGTTTCCCATTTTCAAAACCATTTCATAAATATGGTGATTTTCTAAAACAATTCCAATTCCAAAGGAAACAAAATATTTATCATCGAAACATCCCACTTTTAAAAATAAACCCACACTTAGATTATAATATTTTAAAACTTACATCTAATAACAACCCTTCTGAAAAACATTCCCCATTATTCTTTTAAAATCCTTTACACACCCAACTAAAAAGTAAAAAATGAATTAAGGGGAAAAAATTGAAAAATAATCTATAGGAAGTCAAAAATAATTCAAAAAATAGATGGAACCAAACTAGTTTACCTAAAGACTAATCCTTAAGAAGACCGCCACTCTATGAAAGTCCATCCATGAAATGAGTAAAAACCAAGAAACTATATAACAGAAGGCATAAATATGATAGATAGTATGATGCAACACCATAGAGACAAATGAGATAGATCATGACATGTACAGGTGGACCTACTACTAATAAGTTAAGGGTCATACATTCATCAACTGAATCACTATAACTAGTCTCCTCAGTGGTAATCCCACTAGATAGATTTTAGGTATAACTTTTGGGGACAAACCAATGAAAATATCAACTAGATAAACACCATCCCAATAATTACTACTTAGTATCCTCAATATCCACAAGTAATTATAATGGAGGAGGTCTATGATCAAACAACATAATCGCATGAAAATATAAAATTACCCAGGGATAAAAAAAAATATTTTCCATCCTACCTCCTGAATTACCCGTTAAAAGATCCCAAACACATCACACATCATGAATCACATCAAAAGAATCTATCACATTAATAATCAACACATCTTCATCATCCCAATGGGGCTCCACATGGTCCCAATGAATAACACATGAAAATGTGCCAATCGGTCCTTTATTGATATCATATACATTTGGAAAATCATTTTTAATGAAATTTTTAATTCAAATGAAATTCCAAAAGAAGGCATAATGAAATGAAAACAAAACCAAGAAACCTAACAAAAAATCCATTTCACTTTTTAAAGATAGGCTGCCCTTTAAAACTATGGAACAATTTAAAAATTAAAAGGGAAATCCAAAACGAAGACACCATTTTTATTAAAACCAAATGAATAAGTTATTTTCACATTGATTACCCACATTAGAATTTTATCAATCATAATGAATGCATAAAATACAATTTCAAAACTATTTTCTAAGGAACAATGCAATTCACTATTTTTTCCAATGGAAAAACTCACCCATGAATGGAAAACCATTGAAAAATCCCAAATAGATTCAATATACATATTCAAATTAATAAAAATAAACTTTTATAACATCAATAATTCATAGTACCCATATATAAAAAAATTTAATTAGATACACCTGCCTAAATTCCTGGAACATTATAGCTATCAACAAAATCCACTAAAAAGGAACTCATACTAAGGCTCATAACCATTTCAATTTGAAATACCCAATTCGAACAAATACTAACTAATAAAATCATTAAAGAAAAACCACTAGGGTTATACGATGTGAGAAAATAGATTGAAAGTAAAATAACACGGAGGACGGATCTCATTTCTCTTTAATTGGGTAAAGAATCACCAAAGAAAAACTATAAATCTATATAGAGAAGCTTGAAGAATGAGGATAAAGAACTTGGGAGGTTCTATGTAATAGAGGATAATATTGAGTGGCTTAGGGTGGAAGCCCCTAATTAAAAATATGGTGAAACCGAAATGATACTTCAAACTAGGTAGTCTGCACGGTTATCTCACATAGTTTTCCAAACCGTGATTAGACCATAAATATGGTAATACCTAAAAACCCCCAGACCTTGCATGGTTTTCTCACATGATTTACATAACAATACATAGACAATAAGCACTTGATCCTTAGCCAAGTTGGTGAGGTCTCTCTAAGTACATCCATGATACCCAAGTTTGAAACTAGGCGAAGGCATAATTCAGGGTTACTGTAGCAGGTACGATAGCAGTCACTATAGCAGTTACTATTTAGTACTATTATTGGTAGAACTATTCACCTTGGGCCACCGGTTTGGTCTTGGAGACCTTAAGTCCTTCAGTACACCCAATCCTTTGAGTCAATAATGCCTTCGGGCCACCTCAAGTCCTTTGGGCCACCTCAAGGCCTTCAAGGCCTCCTAATATGTCACGACCTGTCTCCGTGGGCCTGATCCATGACTACCCCAAGCACATGTTCCATAGACCAGGGGTTGGAAACTAGCACCGGAAAGGCGTATCCCAAAAACGAGAAGGCATTTCCTTTAAAACTGTATAAACACCCAATCCAAAGAACACAATAAGATGCAACAACAAAGTAAAACTATAGTAGTAAAGTTGTGTACTGAAAGTAAAGGGGCCAAAATACAAGCCCAAATGCAAAGATAAAACTACAACTAAAAACAGAAAACAACTCCTTGGATCATCCATTGGGAATCCTACTTGAAGGGTAGGTACAACTCATCTCCAAATCTCTCCACTTCAACTATCACCATCATCCACTGTCAGGTCCTAGATCCCTAAGTCTCAGTCAAGGCTACCCATCGTCTGCACAAGCCACAACAAAGGTACAAGCAAAGACCGTACAGGGGTGAGTATAACAATACCCTATAGGGACCCTAAGACCTCCGAAGGTATCTCAGAATTCCAAAAAGGAAAACCAAAATCATGGTCCCAATCACGAAACAATAGACACAGCTCAAAGAAGGTATATGTAAAGCACATAAGTACAAATGATTAGTTGACAAGCTAGATCACCTTATTCTGTTAAGAGGCACTATTGATGACTATACAGAGTCTAACCCGCACATGATCGATAGGTACTAACCCCCGCAAGAACCACATAGGATCCAACCCGCCCGAAGTCGATAGGGACTAACCCCCGCAAGACCCACACATGATCTAACCCACACATGATCGGTATGCATTGACCCACACAGGATCGCTGAGCGCTGACCCACACATGATCCGAACCACACAGGATCGTTATGTTGTTGATCCATGAAAGGCCTCTGTAAGGATTATCCTCGTTATGTCGCGTACTACTGATCCAAATAGGATCACTAGGTGCTGAACCACATAGGATCACTCAAAACTAACCTTCGCATGATCTGTCTCTAACCTCTACCTCACTACCAGCCACTGGATTTATAGGTGCTGATTCACACAGAATCGTTGGGTGCTGATTCACACATAATCGTTGGGTGCTGATTCACATAGAATCGCTGGGTGATGATTTACACAGAATCTCTCTTTATTCTTCACATCTCAACCAGTCATAGGATTCATGCTCATAGTACATTTGTTTATGAGAGAAACCGCTCCTTAAGGAATCTGTCATATTTCAACTGGCACGATGTCACATGAAGAAGATACCCCCTGATTCGTATTGTCATAGAGGTTCCAACACAAAATATGGTACGTCAATTGGATGGACGGTCTATTAGTTATAGGTATTTTAGTCCCTGAGGGATCAGTTGGATTTAGAGTCGATCTAACCAGGTTGTACTCCAACATTATCCAAAACACTTGTGGAGTATCTCAAATGGAACTTCTTGCTCCAAGGATCCTAGCGCCGCAGAAGGTTCGTCAAATGAATGTTCGGTTCACAAGATATGGTCCTTCAAGAATTTCTGGGCCCAAGAGGGGTCCGGGTCTAGTCCGACCCGATCTGGGTCTGACCCGACCAGGACCAAACTGGACTGGGCTGGGCCATGGTGGGCCCAGCCCACTGGTCTCCGGACTGGCCCACTGGCGCCCCCTACGCGAGGCCTGCGGTCCGCCGCTCCCGAATGACTCAAAGGAGCCGTTTAGCTCCATTAATTGGCAATGCCACATGGATCCACCTAGTTACCTGCAAATCCCGCAGGAGGGGTCCCTTTCCAGCTCTGCCATGGATGTGAAGCCACGACTCCCTTCAACACGGCGCACGATGGTGCATTGCCTTCACCTCCTTGGTCGGCCGCTGTTGGCCGCTTGTCCGACTACTGCAACCCCGCTCTTCCACCGCGACTTGTGAGCGCCGGACTCCGCCTTCGCTACTAACGCCAGTGCTGTGCCGAAGAACTTTTTGCGGTCCTCTCGGTGAGCTCTGATGGTCCGTTCTTCCTTCCGGACACGCCTATGGTCCTCCCGGGATGCCACCATCATTGTGCATCCCTCAAATACGCCTTGCCGTTATGTTCGTTTTTCCACCCCGAAGAACACACCAAGAACACTTTTAGCAGATAGTCCGGGCATTATTGGATTCAGGCCATGCCCTCCACATTAGCATTTTAAACATGAGGAAGTTTAATTATCAAAAAGGAGGAATAACCCCCCAAATTTAGAAACCCACAATAACCACCCACATGAGTAGACGAGACGCGAATCAAACCGTTATTCAGTTAGTCCGCATTCGTTATATTTTTCAAGAACGGATGAGGGGGAACATCAAAGCACTTAAACCCCTACCTCATGTTTCATTGGGGACATCACGGTGGTGGATGAAGAATCCTTGTCTGTGGAAGCCTCCAGGGTTCGTCGTCAATTCCCCCAACGTCGTCCATGCTTTCATTCCTCGTCGGTGGAAGACGTCACGTCACATCACTAGAGGTTCCTTGCTTGGTGAAGCCGTGTCAAAACTCCACCCCGAGCCTCACATAAATATAGGGGAGAAAGGGTGAGTAATGAAACAAGGATTTAATATGTTTCATTAATTGATGTAATAAATGTGCCACATTAATTACATGAGGGATGGTTACACAACCAAAGTGTGACCATGCATTTAATATCCAATATTAAATATCTGACCACCTTCTTGGACCCCACCACTACTGCTTAAGGGGTGGTAGAAAAAAAAACAATCTCTATGCTATTTTATTATTTCTTTAATAGTCGCAAAAACTAACTTTTTCACCCAACCAACTTCAGTCGAAGTTTAGCCTCCCTTTAGCGAATCCCACTGATACGAGTTCAACGATGCCCTTAGATTTTAATTCCGAGCACCGGTTAAAAAGATAGAAGTCACCGCCCGCACGTTTATTGAACGTACCATAAAAAGGTTTAAAAATTATTAATAGTCACCCTCAACCCGTGTTAGTCGAGGTTAGGCTTTTCCTAAGGGAAACACACCCTCACGAGATCAACGGTACTCACAAATTTTCAATCTGAGTTACCATTTAGGAGTTATAGAATTTAACAATAAAATAATTGATAATTATTTTATTTGCAGCCAAAATCTGACTTCACCTATTGGCCCACACTGGCTGAAGTTAGGATCTGCCTAAGAAAAGCATAACCTCATGAGTTCGGTGATAGTAGAATATTTTTAAATCGAATTACTGTTCGTGAGTTATAAGAATTTGAAAAAATACAATAATTTTATTTAATAATTTTATTTATGGTTATTCCATTTTCGGGTTTCCTCACATGAGTCCTGCGCCGACTAAACTTAAGTCGCGCGTTGTATAAACCCACCATCTTAAACGCAATGATGCCCTCAGATTTATGATCCAGGCACCCATTTAAGAGTAATTCCAGGTTTTTCCAGAAAATGACTCACACACACTATTATAAGTTATAACTTTTTCAACGGATCATTCTAGGCACTCTGGGCCTTGGAGTCATGTGCCATAAAATTTCGCCGTGCCGTAAAAATATCATATAATTTAAAAAAAAATATACCGAATTTTTGGTTCTTTACATTCTCACCACCTTAGGAATTTACATCCCCGAAAGCCAAAACAATTTCAAATTAACAAGTGGGGGTACTGAGCACGTATTTGAGCCTCCCACTCCCATGTTCTCTCTTAGAGATTCTCGTTCTTCCAACAAACTCGTACAAGTGGAATCAACTACCCACGAAGGACCTTCTCCTGTCGATCCTCTATTTCCATTGGGAACTCTGTATATGTCACCCCATCATTGATGTGTGACTCTCCCCAGTCAATAACATGCGATGGATCCTGCACGTACTTGCTCAGCTGCGACACATGAAAAACATTATGCACCCAATGCATCTGTGGGGGATGAACTAGACAGTACACTACCTGGCATACTCTGCTGAGGATCTGGAAATGTCCGATGAACCTCGGAGATAGATTTCTGACTCGGCCAGGCACAAAGCATTTCCTCGAGGGTCTTTATGGTCCGCTCCATCTGAACATATGTCTGTGGGTGAAAGGCAGTGCTCAAGATCCGCTGAGTCCTGAATGCCTCTTGTAATCAATTCCATAAGTGGGATGTAAAATGTGTTTCATGATATGATATGATCATCAACATCACTCCATAAAATCACGCAATCTCCTACACGTACAGGTGTTCTGAGCCCTCCACTGACCCATGATCTAAGATGGGTAGGAAGTGGGCTGACTTGGTGAGTCAGTCAACGATCACCCAGATGGAATCGTGGCCCCTAGACGTACATGGTAGCCCCATCATGAAGTCCATGGATATACCATAAAACTTCCACTTTGGTGCCTCAAGTGGTTGAGTTAAGCCTGTTGGTACCTGATGGTTGACCTTCAATTTCTGACAAGTGAGGCATCTAGATATAAACTCTGCCACTTCTTTCTTCATCCCTAGACAACAGTACTGACACCAGAGGTCCTAGTACATCTTCACCACTCCAGGATGTACCTCTAATGTGGATATATGTAACTCTATCAATAACTCCTCTCAAAGAATCGCCAATACCATAGTGAATCCTCTAAAGAGGATGACTTGCTCCCCACCTCCATAAAATCCATCAGCAGTCTGTCATGAGGATATCTAAGCACGTCGGGACTCGCAGTATATGTCCCCAACCTCTGACTCCCTAACTTATAGATATTGGTGCCGTACTTGGGTATAAGTCAAAGTAGAAGTACTTCTCTCCGTGGGGAGGTAATCCTAGAAACATCTTTAGAAAGGATATTCCCGCACTCCGCCACTACTCTTGGGAACTAAAAACTCAAAACATTTGCTACCACAAGGGTAAGGCTGGCCAACTTATGAGTGATTAGATGCGCCCTCCTATGCATGAGTTTATACCGTGCTTCTTGTGTTTCCTTTTTCACCGACTAAGGAAAACCCCATTCTAACGATGTAGATATACCACACATATTTTACTAAAACAGTCAATCTGAGAATGAACTGTGGATGAACAGTCCATACCCAAACTAATGTCTTAAGGCCTCGAAACTTCCACCATTAGGTTCTAACCGAAACTCTCACCTCAAGGGTCAGATCATAATGTCGGCATAAGTGTGATTATCGAGTCTCCTCCCATAGGTATCTCTAGATGTAAGGGTCAAGTCAACAGTTTAACCATAAACTCTAGGTCTTGAACAAGATTTGTGACAGTAATAAAAGATTAGTACCTATGTCTATTAACACATCAGTTATTAGGAGACACAGACTGTACTTAGAATCATTCCTAGAGCCCTTGGGTCACACTCCTTGACTACATGCAGCTACTCTCTTCCCTTGTCCTTTATCTCCCTGAGCCTGGTGGGGACTACTGGGTGGTTGTTCTATCATGTCAAAATGTATACCACCTCCTATTTCTATCCTTATCCTCTTCCACGTCTTCTGATCTATAGATTCATCTGTCCCAATCACATCATATTCCCGAAATATTTTTACACGTCCAAGTCTCTGATACTGACGTCGGTTTCCTACTTTCCCACAATTAACATTCACTAGTTGTATATACTCATCCAAAGGACATTCAACCTCAAAGTTATCTCTAGAACCATAACATAAGTAGAAATTCACAGAAAAATAATGCTAGATCGGAGGTCCCTAAATATATCTTAGTTAGAGGTCTGAGCCCTAGAGCACTAGTCGTATCATAATCATCGAGTACCTAGAATGGTCGGTACACCTCGATGAATACTCATCTACCGACAAGTCGTCCTTCTGAAGCTGTAGAATCTCTTGAGAACACATACCCTATAGCATTTTATGGTAAGGTACCCCCTTCTCCGAGGAAGGTTCTCAAGATCTATCAATAGAAATGTCACTTCATCGTAAGATAGGGGTAATCTAAACCTTTCCATTTCCCTGATGAGTAAAATAGAATGCTCACTTCCAGTAACACCATCTAATCTAATGGTGCCCAGTCTAGATTGAAAAATGGTCACCACATCAAGCCAGTCCTTAGCCGCTTGTGGGTTGGGCTCGCCTCAGAACTTGAGGGGTATTTTCCACTGAAACTCATGTAAGTCACTTAGCCTATAGGTTTCTTATACTTGTAGCTTCGATCATAACTGCTAACCAACAGGTAGTGGTATCTCTGGGACACCACCCAAAGGTACCATCTTGGGAAATATTCCTTGTACTGAAGACTCATTACACTGCGAGCCATTCTCATGGTCACTCATTGAAATCCTGGCTGGCTGTCTACGTGGAGGAATCTTGAAAGATAATAAAGATGAACCAAGATCAAAAATTATACTTGGTGAGCTGAATAAAATATATCAATTTAAAACATTTTCAAAACACACACAATCAGTGTTTTCATGCACCGATTCAGAAATCAAAATTTAGGGTCCTGGTGTATTTATATGTCGGCCACCGCACCAACACTGCACTCCTTGAATTGAAAACCACACTCAAAACACTTAACACTATTACTCCATTAGAAAGATCAGAGTCCTATTTCATTGGTAGAACCAACTCCTCTGATACCACTTTGTCACGACCCGTCCCCCAGGGCCCAAGCTGTGACTACTCCAAGCCCGCCTTCCATCGGCCAGGGGTTGGCAACTTGCAATGGAAAGGCATATCCCAAAAATGGGAAGGAATTTCCTTTAAACCTGTACACAAACACAATCCCATAACACTATAAGATGAAACCACAAAGTTAAATTGCATTATTAAAGGTGTGTAATGAAAGTAAAAGGAACAAAATACAGGCCCAACTGAAAATATACAACTATAAATGAAAAAAGTAAACAACTCCTGGGATTGTCCATCGGGAATCCCACTGGAAGGGTAGTGATAGATCGTCTCCAGAGCTCTCCACGTCAACCGTTACCGCTGTCCACTGTCATGTCCTAGCTCCCCAAGTCTCATTCAAGGTTTCCCGTCATCTTTAGAAGACACAACAAGGTGCGGGTGAAGCCCGTGCAGGGGTAAGTATAACAACACCCAGTAGGGACCCCGAGACCCCCAAAGGTCTCTTAGAATTCCAAAAAGGAAAACCATAAACATGGTCTCAATCACAAATCACAAAGAAATAGACAAAAATAAAACTAGGTATAAGTAAATCATAGAAGTACAAATGATTGGTCGAGAAGATATATCATCTTATTCTATCGAGAGGCACTTCTACTGATCATACGAAGTCTGACCCATGTAGGATCGATAGGTACTAACCCCTGCAAGACCCACACAAGATCTGACTCGCCCAGAGTTGATAGGTACTGACCCCTGCACGAACCACACAGGATTGGTATGTCACTGATCCACGACAGGTCACACTAAGGCTGGTCCTCATTGGGTTGTGTACTTCTGATCCACATAGAATCACTAGTTGCTGACCTACTCAGGATCGCTCGGTAGTAACCTCCCTATGATCTATCCTCAACCTCCGCCTCACTACCAGCCACGAGATCAATAGGTGATAATTCACACAGAATCGATGGGTGTTGATTCACACAGAATATCTGGGTGCTGATTCACACATGATTTCTAGGTGCTGATTCATACAAAATAGCTGGCTGCTGATTCACACAGAACTGCTTTTGATTCTTCATGTCTCATCTAGTCACAAGATTCCCACTCATAGTACGCTTGTTTCTGGTAGAAACCTATCCTCAAGGCATCAGTTATATTTCATCTAGAATGAAGTCCCATGATGAAGATACCATATGATCCGTCATGGCATAAGGGTTCTAACGTAATAGACGGCGTGTCAACTGAATGCCCGGTCTGTTAGTTATAGGCATTTTAGTGCCGAGGGTCTGGTGGGATTTAGAGTTGATCCAACCCGGCTGTACTCTAACGTTATCCAAAACTCTCATGGGGTATCTCAAAAGGACCATATCCTTCCAAGGATCCCAGCGCTATAGAAGGTTTGTCAAACAAACATTCGGTTCGCAAGATATGATCCTTTAAGTGTTTCTGGGCCTGAGAGGTGTCCGGGTCGAGGCCGACCTGGCCTGGTCTGACCCGACCCAGTCCGGGTCTGACCCGAACTAACCCGAACTAGCCTGGTCCAGACCGGTTGGGCTGGGCCATGGCAGGCTCATCACTCGTGTGAATGGTAGAAGTGGGTCCCTTTCCAGCTCCGTCGTTGTAGTGAAGCCATGGCTCCCTTCAACATGACGCGTGATGACACACCACCTCCACCTCCATAGCCAGCCACTGCCGACCGCTTGTCCGAGTGGCGCCGCTCTTCAATTGTGGTCGACGAGCGCCAGCCACTTTCTTTTCTTCTGGTGCCGGTCACTGATGTCAGCACACCGAAGAACCTTCCATGGGCCACCAAGTGAGCTATGTTGGCCCGTTATTCCTTTTAGATGCACCTATGGTCTTCTCGGGATGCTGCTGTCATTGCGCGACCCTCAGATACGCCTTGCTGTCTCATTTGTTGTTCCACCTCAATGAAACACCAAGGAAAAGTTTTGCGTAAGATCCGAAACTTTTTGGATTTAGCCCACACCCTCCACATTAGCATTTTGAGCACGAGGAAGTGCAATTATCAAAAAGGAAGAATAACCCCCAAATTTAAGAACCCGCAAAAACCACCCACATAAATCGAGAAGACACAGATCAACATATTAGTCGGTTGGTCTACATTCATAATATTTTTCGAGAATACAAGAGAGGGAACATCAAAGAATTTATACCATTACCTTGTGTTTCATTGGGGACATCACAGTGGTGGATGAAGAATCCCTGTCCATGGAAGCTTCCAGCATTCATCATCGATTCCCCCAATGTTTTCTAAGCTTGTGTTCCTCATTGGTGGAAGAAGTAGAGTCACTACGCCCAAGGTTCCTTGATCGGTGAAGCCGTGTCAAAACTCTACCCTAATCCTCACTTAAATAGAGGGTGGAAAGGGTGAGTAATGCACTGAGAAATTAATGTGGTTCATTAATTAACATAATTAATGTGCCACATCAATTACACGAGGGATGGTTACACAAAAAAAGTGTAATTGGGCATTTAATATCCCATATTAAATTTATGACCACCTCCGTGGACACCATCACTTCTACTCAAGGGGTGGAAGGATAAAAATAGAAATAAAATAACAATCTCTATGTTATTTTATTATTACATTAAAATTAACAGAAACTAACATTTTCACCCGACCAACTATGGTCAAAGTTAAGCCTCCCTAAATCAAATCCCAGTGTTATGATTTCAATGGTGCCCTCACATTTTAATTCCGAGCACCGGTTAAAATGATATAAATCACCGCCTGCGTGTTTACTGACATATTAAAAAAGTTACAAAACAATTAACAGTCACCCTCGACCGGTGCCAGTCGAGGTTAGGCTCTGCCTAAAGGAAACACACCCTCATGAGCTCAACTATAATCTCATATTTCCAATATGAGTTTGCATTTAGGAGTTATAGAATTTAACAAAAAAATTATTGTTACCTAATTATTCTATTTGCGGCAAAAAGCTAACTTCCACTGTTGGCCTACACCGACAAACGTTAGGATCTACCTATGAAAATAATACCCTCACGTGTTCAGCGGTGGTCTCTGATTTTTAATAGGAGTCATCATTCATGAGTTATTTGAATTTGAAAAAAATAAAATAACTTTATTTAATAATCTTATTTACAGTTATGCCATTTTTGGGTTTTCTCACTTAAGGCATGTTCCAACTAAACATAAATTTTACCTAGGGTAAACCCACTATCCTGAATGTAATGGTGCCCTCATATTTCTTATCTAGGCACCCATTTAGGATTTATTCAATTTTTTAGGAAAACAACTCACGTGCACTATTTTAAGCTTAAAACTTTTTCAACTGATCATTCCAAGCACTCCGGGCCTCGGAATCATGTGCCGTCAGATTTTCCGGTCCCGTAAATATTTCAAATAATTTTTAAAAAATTATATATAATTTTTAGGTATATACATGATATGGAGATGCCCAGATAGATTTTACAAGGAACTAGCTCTAGAATAGGATTCAAGAGAAGGACACATTCACCAGAGCATGGCTAACTGATTTGGAAGAATGAGAGGGTGTGGCATTTCCATCAGTACTGGGATTGTGTATCTTTGCATAGGAAAACTAGCTAAAAATCCATGAAAAGGTGGACATCTGATCACGATTCAGATGCTGGGGAGGGGTGGTTTCAAGTAGTCATAGTATGTATGATTTTCTTAAGACCTACAGGTCCTGTAATGTCTCTAAGCCTACGAGAAATGTAATCTCTAAGCCTATAGAACTTGTAAGGGTTCCCCCTTATCCCTTAAAAGGGGGGTTATCAAAAAATCAATAAAAATAAGGCTTTTGGTCCATTTAGGGAGGTATAGACAATAAAATCATCTATGTTCCACTACAAAATCCACATGGTTTCGTAACTGTTCACCCTAACTATGAAACCCTATAAAACCTTCTAAAAAATTTAAATCTTAACCTGGAACACCCTGAAATATAGGGGTAAGACAACCATAGGGTTAATACCAAGAAAGTGACAACCTGAGGTGTCACAAAGAGTGATTATGTGAGTGTTTTTTACTAAGAACCAATGATAAGTCATTATGTTACATGACATAATCCATGGTGGAATCTATTAAATATGGGGTGAATTGAAATGAAATACTCCATTTTCACATTATCTTATGATGTGTATAGTTGTTCGAGTGTCACTGATCAAATGATGTGTAGTACTTAATTAATTAAGGTATACTAATTGAATATCACCATGTTTCATTACCAATTTTAGGAATCACTCCACTTAAAGTGTCTCCATAATAATTTTTCAATTAATTTTATCCATTTCCAACATTAAATTTTTATATTTCATGTATGTTAGTGATTTTGAGTTCAAATGATGAAGAATTATATATAGAATCATAAAATGATGTTATATGAATTCCTCACCCAATGTCTCGGGAATGTAATACTAATACATTTCATTGGACCATAACACAACTGATATATTGACTCCAACTAGTTCCTTCCTCATCAACATGTCATAATCTTTATCATTGGTGTGATATTTTTTATAATCAGTGAGAGATTAATTAAATGTTTCATTGGGAAATATTCTATCTGAGAAAGAATATCTCTTTTATTGATAAAGAACTTGGTGTAAATGGAATTAATCTATTGAGAACCTCTTAATTTGAGGTATTTCTCAAAGTTTCTTAAAAAAGGGACAGTTATTATTATTATTAAAATAAAATTTCTACGTGTTAAGGACCTTCAAAACAATCAGCACTATTGGTAGGCCTTCTAATGTGGCTTTATTCCCACATACATGGAGTATTTTTATGACATGTTACCTCGGTAAGACCATTGGTAAGAAAAAGACTAGGAGAATACTTTCATAGGGATTGATATTTTAGTTATGTGGAGGATTTTTATAGATCTCACCTTAAGAAGGATTTCCATGAATTTTTTTGAGATGGCCATAGGTAGGAACTTTCTAGAGGCTTCTCTAGGGAGATCCATTAATGTTACTGGTAAGAACATTTCATACATGACCTCTTCAACTAAAACTAATTCTTTTATCTAATGAGGATCCTAATGATTCTTGATTAGTTATTGAAAGATATACTATGTTTTAAAAGACCTTGATTTTAATGGTTAGGGATTTACACCACTCCAATGTTTTTTGATTCCCCTAGAGAGTCTCCTGCTTATATTCCTTCCACTAGAGGTCTTGGGTGGTGAATTTTGAATAATAACTTTGGTCTGTTTGAGTCCCCTTTGGTAACTCATGTGTTACCATCCAAATATACCAATGAGATTCATCATAATAGATATTAATATGGTCCTTCCATTTAGTTTCCATTAGGACATAGTCATAAAATTCCATTCAATGTAGCATTGAAGGAACATGTTCCTACTATAAAGAAAGAATGAAAATATTTTGGACAGTTGATGATTGTCTAGTAGGAATATGGGTATACCATTAAAAACCCAATGAAATGGTATGATATTATCTAGTTAGAAAGAGAATATGGGACAAATATGATTTTAAATTATTCACCATGATGTTCTAATAATCCATTAGAATTGGTTTAAGAATGTGTTCCTACTCATTAGTAGCTTCAAAAATATTTTTAGGAGTTAGTATATTGGTGTGGGTAAGAATATGTGTATAACACTTGTTCATCATTAGGATATACTGATGAACATATTTGTTTACCACTAATATGATATGTTGGCAGTTTAGTATGATGTGAGTATGGTTATATGCCTACCCATCCATTTCATCAAAATTGAATTAACTACATTTAATATTGGTAATGGGGATATTTGTTCATTCCTTAATAGGGGTGGGGATTTAGGCTCTCACCTAACCTCCAGTTTCCGTCAGGATATGCTAACTAGATTCAGGTATGGGTGCATGAATATGTTTATTCCTATCCACTTCATTCTAGATATATATCCATGGTTCTTCAGATGCCTCAAGATCATATATAATCATGTCATTGGGTGGTGGAAAATGTACGATTATTTTCATATCACTGCATAATTGATGATCAGGGTTGTCTATCTTGAGGAACTTTACAGTCGATCAAACACAATTACTAATTCAGAAATTATTTTTTGTTATTTTCTTATTTAATTAAAATAATGAAAAAATGGTAAGATAATGTGAATGAAAATCTAAATCTAATCATTTAGATATAGTGAAAATAGAATTAATATAGATTAGAGAAGAAAGGATATTCTCTTGAGAGAGTCATGCAGAGATAACCATCATTATCCTAATTTATTTTTTCTTGTAATAAACACAGTACATCATATTTGTAAACTTTTTTTCTTCCCTGTTTAAGAATATAAAATTCACTGAATGATCTCTATATACACTGCACATCTACCTCCTCAATAGAGTATGAATTAATATAGAATAAGAACCTTATCCTTTGGTAACCATAATTATGATTCCACTCACTATATATTATCCATATATTAACCTAGTGAAAATATAAATTATAGAATTTTTTTCAACATCAGATTACATGCCTAAGATAATCTGCAGGCCAGTTAATCATCATCATGATTATAATAGATCACAATAGAGAGAGCAAGAGAGATAGAGTGGAATGGAAGAACACCTTAATTAAAGATGTTCTTAGGAAATTACCTAATAGAAAGAAAAATAAATCTACATCATAAAACAAAAACCATGATTTTCTCCTAATTCATATTCTTTATTATGCACAATAAAATTTTATTTTATTTATAATCATATGAATCCATAGGTTCAAAATATTGAATAACCTTCATCATTTCCCAAATTTGAATCGGTCAAAGTTATTTATTTTATATCACATGAAGATATCCATTTTAATTATCATATATACTATCAAAGAGATATAATGAGTCATTTACATACCCATACATCCAAATGATCAAAATTTTCCAAATATAAATTTAATTTTCCTTCATCCTTCCTTCTATGTATATATCGTATTTCATGTGGCATCTAACTTATCACCCACATGTGTGTGGATAGAGGATTATACTAAGAATGAATATTTAGTGTCTATATTCAATATGTTAAAACCCTATAAATCCCCACTTCCCTAACAAGTCTTAGCTTCACATACAACGATCAAGGCCTGCACATTTCATTCTTTATCCCTAGCATGCACATCAAACATGGATAAATCCCTACACTATAGATAAATTATTTTGTCTATTTCCATTCATCATCACTATAAAATACTAATAATTAGTTATTTATATAGTCATTTTATGCATTATTATGTTCTTATACATTATGTGGTTAATCATCTTCAAAATAGATTCATTTTGACTTTTCTAAGCTTCATAGGGTCATCCATGGTGAATCTCGGACTTGTAGTGGTGCCCAGTGCCGAAATAGTGCTTCCTAATTAGCAACAATTGGAGTTTCTAGGTGAGATCAGAAAAAATTCAGGTGTAGTGAAGATGATACATGTCAAAGTATAATAATGTGATCAGAAAAGCTGAGACAATTAAAGAACCTCAGCAGTATCATGACTAATGATAACTAATGATGCTACTAGTGGCATGCGTTGGTATAAGAGGTAAGGTGATGGTAGCTCATCTAAATGTAGTAGTGTTTAGTTGGTAGCATGGTATAAATGGTATCAATACTATGGTAGGATGCTATAGGTTGTGAGAAATAGATGTATGCTGTCATGTGTCATAGTTTATGGTGTTTTCATATAATAGTGGGAGGATCACACGGTGGTAGGATGATGAAAGAAGGAATCATATGAAAGATTATGGATGAAGGACCTCATGAATTATAGTGGATAGAGGAAAGAATAAAATCACTGTATGTTGGTCGATAGTATCACACTGATGGTAGTATCTCTAATGGTAGAACGTAGCCGAAGCATACTGATGGTATAATAGAATTTCTATATAGTGGATTCTTATTCATTAATAATGGATATTATACAGGTCATCTAAGTTTTAAAATTTCATCCATAGTGATCCTAACTAGTTTAATATGTTTATGATCAAGCTTGAGTTCAAAAATCAGTGTCTATGGTGGTTTTCTAGGAGCTCGTAGAAGTCCAATGAGTTTCAAGTGTTGGAGCAGCAAGTGGTTGAATCAGGGAAATGTCCAAAGAGTGGAGAATGAGCATGGATGAAAAACATCATCATTTTTTTCTTTGAGAAGTTACCACATCAAGTCATCCCATATTGAAAAAATCATGGGACACCTACTTTAAAATATTTCACAATAAGGGTGGAGTGATCAGTTTCAAAGGTTGTGGGGGATCAATTACCGATCCACACTACAAATAAATTCAAAAATAACCCATGAAGTCATACATAGTCCCAATTATGAGTCTAGTTCTTCTTATGAGCATTCAATGAGTGATCTATACAACACCTTTAATGGCCCTCCCATATGTCTTGGTCTACTATCCTTATGGATGGTGATGTGAATTGATGTCATGGATGAGGGATGTCCACGTGTGGGATAATTTTTTACCAAAAATTATTTTAAACAGTTAATAAAAATTAAACCCAAAATTCTATATAATAAAAAATCATCAATTTTTATATTTTCATTTATTTTTATTCCAATTAATTATTTTAATATTAATTTCCCACAATTAAATTAAACAATTTATTAATTGGAAAAAAAAACTAAAATCCATTAACATTAATTATCAAAATGAAAATAATTACATGGAAAATTAGGACAATAAAACATCCTCACTTGAAATAATTATTGTCTTCATGCATTAAATATCATCACTAACCAAAGAGAAACACCATGCTTACCAATATTAAAATTTAAAAGTAAATAAATCAAAACAAATTCAATGGAGAGATCAAATATTATACTTTCATATAAAATACCAATTCAAGTTCAGTATTTTATTAGAAATAAATTCAATAATGTATTATAATTTCTATATTTAGTAATTTTATGTTTATTATCTTTTCATTCATTCAATCACCTTAATACATTATTATTTAACATTATAATTTTTGATATTCCCCGTATTATATTTTTTCACTCATCACACATTGTAACAATTTGATCTTGATTTATACTCACACACTAAATACATACACCACTAGTAGTATTCCAAAGGATTTAAATTCTTTACTTTATAATGAAAAATATAAAATGAAATCATGTGTACTTTTTAATTAATTTTATATTGAATATGAGGCTTCTTGTTGGTGGGTGATGATATTTAAATCATAAAGATCAGATAAGAGGTTAAATATAAAGCAAAAAAAATGATATAAAATGTATTGTGAAATTAAAATATACCCATTAAATTGGAAAAACATACTTTATTATCTCAAAGTAAATATCATTAACAATGAATGGTCGACGAATGATCTGCACCATCTTGAATTTTATCTGATTTTTTATTTTTTCCATTTTAAACTTAATATTTTATATATTTTTAAATTTTATTAATTTTATTCCTATAAATAATCTCACATTTACCACCGAACCCCATATTATATAATAATTGACCTACTAATAGTGATTTTTTATTCACCAAAGTCACAAACCATTCTTGTTTTTTTAATTTTTTTTCAAGATTTGTGAAAAATTAAATTATAATTAATGATATCATCAACCATTCCCAATAACCAAAATAGAACCACCACACATTTTTCCTTCAATGTAACATATCCATTCCACCATAAATTACATATCCTACACACTTCAAATTTAACATATCATGAAAAATACATATATTATGGTTGGAAAGATAAATTTTGGATTTAATGTGGCTCATTCAAAACAAGAAATTTCATGGATTAAATGGTATTAATATGGATTAATGTAAAAGGTGGTCTCAATTATAATGGTTAAATGAAAAATAGTTCAATAATATAATTTTTTACTTTTTACAATCATATATTTGAAAATTTTCAATTCATGTTCTAATAGGTGGCATGTCACAAGATCTATTAAAAAATATTCTCAAGAAGGAAATGAAAAGTATTAAGTTAACAAGTCCTCTAAGGAATTGAAAATAAAATTTTTAGTAATGAATCATGGACTATAAAAACAACCAAAAATCCATCCACATGAATTTTTAAAATTCTAAGAATAATTTTTTTGGAAACTTCTTTTACATAAATCAAAAAATTCTCTAAAATCATGATTACTCAAAATAACAACCTATGTTTTCCCCAAACAATTCAATCCCCCACATTACTCATTCAGTATCACGAACATAGAAATTAAAATTATGGAACCATTATATTATTAAGAAAATAATGTATCCAACATCATTTTAGTAACATGGAGAGTATAAGTTTGGACATGTGAATTCTATTTTAAATCTCAAAAAAGATTTTTTTTTTAAAATGGGAGTCAAAGGATAATGAATATAAAGTTGACCTTACACTGAAGAAATGAAATAGTAATATTATTTATTCCTAACCTTACTATTGGAATACTTTGTGCCATCATAATCATGGGCCTATAAAATAAAACCACTCATTAAACTGTAAGGACCCTGTCATTAAAGCTAAAAAAGAATAAGGTGGACAAGGATAGATCATAAAATTTTCCTAAAACTAATTCCAAATATATTAATTGAAAAAAAAATCTTAAACAGAAAAGTAAAAAAAAAGAAAATAAAAATAAATATTAGTTTAAATACCCATTTGGGCCCTAGGAATTACTACACCCAGAGGGGTAATATGAATAGTTATCCAAATTTTTATAGTGGGAAGTGGTTCTTCGATTTAAATGAGTAATGTTCCTTCCTTTAAGATTTTATTCCATCATTATGGTTTCAGAGGACCCCATGGATATATCAAACCATATTCATCCCCATAGAAAGGATAAAAAACTCTTATGGTGGGTTAGGATGAAAAATAGATCCTATTTGTTTTTTGTTTCCATTTTTGTAACTTATTCAACATCCAATTATTTATTATGGAATGCTTAATTAGAGGAATAATCAGTGGGAAATTTAGAGTGTAATTATATTTGATCTGATTTAATACATGAAAAATCAATATAAAAATCACCCCTTTAATGGATCCCTCTTATGTCTCTATTTCCTCAAGAAAATCCATTTTGATATTGACATGTACTCCCTCCAATAAAAGGTTAACATGTTCATGGAGCTCTATGTGTTCCATATTAGTTGAATTATATATTTCAAAATTCTCCACAAAGAAAAAATAATAGTTGATCGAATATGAAAATTCAAAAAATTAAGAGCCTATATTAAATTTTAATTCAATAAAATTAAGTGACAATACATTCAATATATGATCATCTCTATACATCAGTTAGAAATCAATTACTTCTTCATTGGAAAACACCAATTTGATTTGAGTGTTAGTATGTGGAGGAAGTTAGTAATGCTTCTCTAATGTTTCTTTGAAATCCCTCACATGGGTGGTTTCATCTTCATGATCTATAGAGCGGTATAAAGGTGATGATTATTCATTTTTAAAGATAGGGGAATATTGTTTCATACCCAAAATTTTATATGCATAAACAAATTCACCCAAATGATGTGTATATTCAATATTAAACTCAGTATTAATCATTTTTTGATGAATCTTATATATTAATGGTTGAGAGAGGTGGAATGGATGTTCATGTATTTTATTATTGTCATCATTAGTTTCTTTGATATAAAAATGAGTTGCGCTACATGTAAAGACCCATATAATTCAAGGGAAATTTTTTTCTTAATTTTCATTGGAATTTTACAAGAACACAGTTTCTAACGGCACCTGATTCTGAGGTCTGGTGTGACCGGAATCATTTTCGGAAGTTTAGCTCGGGTACGTTCAGTGAACGAACGAGCGGGTTTTCCTAACTTTTGAACCAGTGCTCGGAATCGAAATCCAAAGGCACCGATGGAATCGCAGCGCCAGTAATTGCTTAGGAACACCTCTTCCGGAGTTGCGTTTGCTCAGGTGTGGATTTTAATTTTTTTTGGGGTTAAGTTAAGGAATAAAATAAAAGTGGTGCAAACGATTTTTATTTTATTTTTCTTAACTTAAGTTAAGTGGATGATGTGGGACCCACAATATCCCACCCACTTGGTAGGATATTTGTGAGGTGGGGCCCACACGAGCCCTGCCGTTTATTTTCTTCCTAAACCCCCTCCTTTAATTAAGGTAACACACCTATACCCCCTACTAATTGGAAGTCAACCCTTGCGTTTTTCTGTTATGAAACGCCTCATTTAATTTGGGCAGTTTAAATGTTGCAATTAATTCAATTGATTGATTGATTCATTTTTGAATTTTAAAATGCATGGCTTGATAAATAAAATAAGAGAACTCTTATTTTATTAGACTAGTTGTGTTGAGAGGGGATTGGGAGAAAGAGGGGAGGCTTGAAGATCTTCATCTTCTTCGTCGAAGAACGCGAAGAACGCTGAATCCTCAGAGATCGACTATGCGACGCCGTGTACCGCTACGCCAACGACCCTTCTTTCGCGACGCTTCTTCCGCGACGCTTCTTCCATGACGTTCCTTCTCCATGACGCGATTATCCCCCTTCCGCGACGCCTTCTTCCACGACGTGTTTTTCCACGACGAACCCTCGCTCGACGATGCTTGAGGTAGGGATTTTGGTTCAATTAAATCTATGTGATTTATATCGTCGGCATGTGTTTAAAATTTTTCGGAAGCCTTTTTTAAACCGCTAACGCAGTGGGTGCGGACCAACAAACAAGTCCGAACCCACCAGCTCTTCGTTCTTGGTGTGTGGATCGACGAGCGACGATGAAGCAGGCCGCACGGGCATTGTGAGGTCTTCGTAGTGAAGAACCGGTCCCGGGAGGGCTGTTGGCGAATATGGAAGGCAAAACCGACCACCAGAGCTCGTCCAGTGGTCCGTAGAACACTCCACTGGCACGCCTCGCCGGTACGGCGGCGCCGGCGGTCGGATGCGGCGGCCGCCAGGAGGCGGCGGCGATCGGCGCAATGCCGGGATGGGCTGCCGCGGCTGAAGCCGCGATGGCAGGCCGTTGGTCCCGCGACCACACGGGACCAAGGGAGGTGGGACGCGGTGCTCGACCGCGTCCGTTGACAAGGAGCGGCCCCCCATGGGGGTCGCAGTTACAAGCTGGCAGGGGGGGGGGGGCAGCGTGCCACCCCGCACCCCCCATCCGCTCAGCCAAAACGGCCGAGCCACCTAGTCAGAGCCAGGTCGGGCCACACCCAAGCGGGACGGACCCGGGTCGGGTCGACCCGGTTCGGGCCGACCCAGGGGGTACCGGGTCGGGTCGTACCAGGCCCGAACCCCCTAGTTCCAGACTTTTAGGTCTGTTGCCCATAACATGGGCTACGGACCCCCGATCGACACACCGCCAGTTGTGTAGCAATCCTTGGATCGAGACTATCGTTTTGGTATATTATACACAAGGTTTAGGAGTACTTGGGGTTCAGACGGGTTGGTTTGTAAACGAAACCAACTGGACCCTCGGAGCAGAAACGCTTATAACTTGAGCTCTGGACGTCCGATTGACGTGCCGTCGACTTTATTGGATTCATCTTAGTGAGATAGACCTTTTGACTTGCTCCACTTGAGGTTTGGACGCAGTTGGAGTACGGTCGGGTTGGTTTTGACATAAAACCAACCGGGCCCCTGGGACGAAAAAGCCAATAACTCTCAGACCAGGCGTCCGATTGACGCGCTGTCTATGACGTTGAGTTCCTATTGACAATACGTAACTTTTGGATACATAAACTCCGGTCTATGTGTCAGTTGATGTATCAGCCCTCGGCTCGTGGAGCGGACCCTCCCAAACAAGCTTGCTGTGTGCAGAAACCCTAGAGCTGGCTGCGACTGCGACAACGATGACGACTGTACAGAAATCCTCCGTAGATTTGACGGCGACGACTACAACACTCAGCGATCCTACGTGGATCAGTGCTACCGATCCTGTGTGGGTCAGATCCTGTGTGGGTCAGCACTCAGTGGTCCTATGTGGGCCAGCGCCTACAGATCCTATGTGGCTCTGATCCTGTGTGGGTCATTGCGGGGGTTAGTTACCTATCGATCCTGCATGGGTCAGACCATGTGTGGGTCATTGCGGGGGTTATTACCTATCGATCCTGTGTGGGTCCGACGGCTTAGATGAATCAGTGGCTATATCTGATCATCTCTATCGTCATACGAAGAAGTATACCTGTGTGAGCTGAGTCATGATCATCAATCCTTATCTTCGATAGGATTGACTTGATATCCTGTGTGGATTACGTTATGCTTTCCTGTTTGTATTTGGTTGTGTTTTCTTGTGTGGACTGGGTTGTACTTGGGCTCAGATGTTGGAGCCGAACTGGAATTGGTGACTTAGGTATATGTGTGGGTATATACCTAAGAAGTGTCGGATGTTACTTCGTGATTTTATCATTCCTTTGTGGATTATCCTTTGTGGATTCTGGGAGACCTTCTGGGGTCTCGGGGTCCCTACTGAGTAGCTTATACTCACCCCTGCACGGGCTATGCCCACACTACGTTGCATTGGTTGCAGACGACGGACAACACTGATCGTGGTTGAGGCACGAGGGTCATGTCGGTACCCGGAGGTGGACCACTGGGCGGGGCGTACTCGGAGGGGATGGCTGGACCCGAGGAGCTGTGGAGACTATCTATACCAACCCTTCAGGTGGTACTTCTAGTGGATGGCTCGAGGCTGCGACTTTACTTTTCAGTTATTGTACTCTATTTTTCAGTTGTACTTTACTTTCAGTTTGGGCCTGTATTCTGGCCCACTTACTCTTCCGCACTTATTTTTGTACCCAGTTTTACTTAGTGTTTACTTCTACTTGCTTACTCTGAGGTGTTTGTTTACTTTAAAAAGTCAATTCCTTCCCTTTTTATCAGGAATTACGCCTTGGTGCTAGGCCCCAACCCCTAGCATATGGAAGGCGGGCTTGGGGTAGTCATGGCACGGGCCCCGAGGACGGGTCGTGACAAATTGGTATCAGAGGAGTTCGGTTCTACTGCAGAACTCAGGACTCTGATCTTTTTCTATGTGAAGCAATAGTGTTAAGAGTATTGAGTGTGGCTATCAGTCCAGGGAGTCCAGTGTTTGTGCGGCGGTTGACGCATCCGTACACCAGGACCGTGACTTCTGATTTCCGACATAATGCACGAAAACATTGATTGCATGTGTGTTTCAAGTTTTCTTTGTGATTACTTTGTGTCAGCTCACCATGTATACTGTTTGACTGTGGTGCAACTGTTTCTTTTCAGGATGGCCCCACGATGGCAACCAGCTAGGGTTCTGAGCGTTGTACGTGACAACAGCCCACCGACTGACGAGGCCTCGGTACAAGGTCCTTTGACAGCAGAGGCACTGGTGGTACCTTTACCCGCCTAGCCACCGATGCTACCAGCCCCAGCCACTGACGATGCACATCGCCTTAGTGCACTGCATGAGTTTCAGTACCAGCGACCGCCCAGGTTTTGTGGGGAAACGGACCCTCAGGCAGCCGAGGATTGGCTGGAGGCAGTTGTACGGGTTTTCAGGTTAGTGAGGACACCAAAAGACCTCATGGTGATCCTCACAGCGAGCCTCCTGCACGCAGTAGCAGGCAGATGGTGGATCTTGATGCTCCAGGTGCACGATGAGGCATCTCTCCTATAGATGGACTTTGAGAGCCTCTTCCGCTTGGAGTTTGTCCCAGCCACCCTTCGTGTGGTGCGAATCCAGAAGCTTCAACAGATGCGGTAGGGCAGATTGATGGTCGCCCAGTACTCGGCGAGATTTACCGATCTCTCACGCTACTCGACAGACATGGTACGAGACCCATTCTTCCGGGCCCGGGCCTTTGAGCAGGGATTGAGGCATGAGATCAGGGCATCGCTGATCTCCCTCAGCATTCCGACACAGGTAAGAGTACTGGAGCGATCCCTTATCATCGAGAGCTTCCTTATTGTGCCTACTTCAGTAGAGAGACCTACCGTAGGGCGGCACGTAGCAGAGTCTTCTGCAGCAAGTAGTCGACGGATGACTCATGGGTCCAGGCAGAACAGACCCTCAGGCAGACGACCTCAGGACACTGGCTCAGCAGTGCGGGGAACACAGCGCGGAGCCAATCTTTCGAGAGGTAGAAAGTGCTATGCATGCGGCGGGCAGGGCCACATGGCTCGTGACTGCCCGACCCGCCGTATCGAGGAGCAGCAGACTGTTGAGGGGCCACCCAAGCAGAGGTAGAGGGTCGACCATGGCATTCCGTAGGGAGTAGGTGGACGAGGTAGAGGACCTGGCTGAGCATCAGGTGGTGGGCGACGCTTTGAGGCTCTACCACCACACCACCAGGAGGTCCACCCTGACCATAGGGAGCTGGCGGGCAGAGACAGGCACAACTTCAGGCAGTGGAGGCCTACGACCACGACGCGCCTGAGATGATTCGAGGTACTATCTGTGTCTATTCCACCCTTGCTTCAGTTCTTATAGACATAGGAGCGAGTCATTCTTTCATAGCCACTGGCCTTGTTCGGAGCTCGGAGATACCGACAGAGCCGTTGGCTCGATCCTTATAGCTGTAGACTCCTACGGGAGCAGAGTCGACGATTACACACTGGTGCTGACAGTGTGAGCTTACTCTAGGAGGCAAGATCTTTGGCTGAGATATTTTAGTAGTGGCGTCGAGGCCTTACGACGTCATCTTGGGCATGGATTGGTTATCTACAGTCCATGCTCAGATTGACTGTATGAGGCGCAAGGTGCGATGTGTACACACCGACGGGAGTAGGTTCACCTTCACCGGCGAGAAGGGAGCCTTCGCAGCACAGGATGGACTTCCGTAGAGGAGAGGACAACCCATCACTCATCAGTTGGCTAGCCTCATCCTAGGAGCAGTTGACGTGCGAAGTCCTATTTTTCCTACAGTGGTGGATCAGTATGCAGACGTTTTCCCCAAAGACGTTCCAGGACTACCTCCTCGCAGAGAGGTAGAATTTATATTGATCTGTACCCCGGGACAGCCCCGATATCCACCCCAGAATATCGGATGTCTCTCGCCGAGCTTCGAGAGATATGGGTATAGTTAGAAGACTTTCAGGGCAAGGGATTCATCCAACCTAGTGTTTCACCTTGGGCTTCCCCAATATTGTTCGCCAAGAAGGCGTACAGGAGCTTGCGACTTTGTGTCGACTATCGTCGCCTAAACCCGGTGACAGTGAGGAACAAGTATCCGCTACTGAGGATTGATGACCTCTTCGATCATCTCAAGGGAGCATGGTGGTTCTCAAAGATAGACCTTAGATCATGCTATCATCAGCTCAGAGTTTGGGACGGGGACGTGCAGAAGACGGCCTTCAGATGTCGGTATAGACACTATGAGTTCTTGGTTATGCCATTTGGCGAAACCAATGCTCTGGAAGTGTTCATGGGACTCATGAACAGGATCATTCAGCCATACCTCGATCTATTTGTCGTGGTTTTCAATGAAGACATTTTGATATACTCAACCACTGAGGAGGAGAACGCCGACCACTTGCGGGTTGTACTAGACACACTCCGGGAGCACCAGCTTTATGTCAAGCTCTTGAAGTGTCAGTTCTGGATACGCGAGGTCAACTTCTTGGGACACGCCATCTCTGATGAGGGATTTGCGGTGGATCCTACGATGATCGAGGCAGTGCTAGCTTGGGAGCCACCCAGGAGCGTGACGGAGGTGCGGAGTTTCTTGGGACTAACTGGATACTATCGGATATTTGTGCCAGAATTCTCCAGAGTTGCGACGCCACTCGCAGCTTTGACGAAGAAGGGGAAACCCTTTGTGTGGTTAGACAGATGTCAGTAGAGCTTCCAGGAGCTGAGACAGATATTGACCAGTGCCCCTATCTTGAGGCTACCCGAGGAGGGAGTAGGGTACGTAGTCTACTGAGATGCATCAGGGACTGGACTTGGATGTGTCCTGATGCAGGAGCGGGAAGTGATCACCTATGGATCACGTAAGTTCAGGCCGCATGAGAAGAACTACGCTACCCAGGACCTAGAGTTAGAAGTAGTGGTCTTTTCTCTGAAGATGTGGTGACACTATCTGATGGGCGAGCGCTTTACAGTATATTCTGACCATCAGAGTCTCAGGTGCATCTTCTCTCAAAAGGAACTGAACCTGAGATAGCAGCGATGACTCGAGTTCCTCCAGGACTATGACTTTGAGATAGTCTATACTCCTGGAAAGGGAAACGTGGTAGCCGATTCTCTCAGTAGGAGGATGGGCATTCAGCTACTTGAGGAGGAGACAGAGCAGCTAGCCGCTTTGCAGATATCCTTTGTGGATAGAGATGGAGCAGCCTTCCTTCAGTCACTCAAAGTCACTCCTCCACTGCTGTAGTGGGTCAGAGAGGCACAACATGGGGACGCTGACTGTGAGACGCGGCGTGGCAGATATCTTCAGGACATGCACCTAATGGTTTCTATGTAGGAGGAGAGCACAGCGTCCTTTTCAGAGGACGTACCTTGGTACCGATTGCTTTACGGGAGGAGGTGTTGAGAGAGTTTCACACTTCCCCTTTGGCGGTACATACTGGCGTGGAGAAGATGTACCAGGATCTCAGACGATAGCACTGGTGGCCAGGCATGAAGAAGGTTGTGGCAGAGTTCGTTTCTCGATGCCTCACCTGCCATCAGGTGAAGGCAGAGCACCAGGTACCAGCAGGCTTGGTACAGCCCTTGGAGGTCCCAGAGTGGAAGTGGGATGGGATATCTATGGACTTCGTGACTGGAATTCCACGCACTTCCAGAGGTCACAACTCCATTTGGGTGATTGTCGACCGACTCACCAAGTCGGATCACTTCTTACCCATAAGAGAGCAGGGCTCAGTGGAGAGCTTGGGACATCTCTACGTTCAAGAGATTGTATAGCTTCATGGTGTGCCATCATCTATCGTCTCTGATCGAGATGATCGCTTTACTTCCTGGATTTGGTAGGGGTTGTATGAGGCATTCGGGACGCAGATACGTCTGAGCACCGCCTTTCACCCTTAGACAGATGGTCAGACGGAGAGGACCATTCAGACTCTTGAGGACATGCTCTGTGCATGTGTCCTCGACTTTGGTCGCAGCTGGGAGGACCACCTACCCTTGGTGGAGTTCTAATACAACAACAGCTACCACTTCACCATCAGTATGACACCATATGAGGTGTTGTACGGCTAACCATCCAGATCAACTCTGTGCTGGACAGACCCTGGAGAGTTAGCACTTGTGGGACCGGAGATGGTCCAGGCCACGACAGAGAAGGTCCAGGTCATCCAAGAGCGGATGAGGACATCTTAGAGCCGTCAGAAGTCTTATGATGATATGAGGAGAAGGCCACTAGAGTTAGAGGTTGGAGGCCACGTCTTCTTGCGGGTCTCACCTCAACGTGGATTACAGAGATTTAGCCGAGGTGGAAAGTTGTCTCCACGCTTCATCGGACTATTCCAGGTTCTCACCAGGATTGGCGAGGTGGCTTATCTCCTGGATCTACCACCTCAGTTGCACCAGTTGCAAGAAATTTTCCACGTATCACAGCTGAGGAGATGCGTGCACGACTCGATGCATATCATTGACCATGAGGAGATGGAAATTGATGATGGGGAGACTTTTGCAGAGGTCCCAGTGGAGATCGAGGATCAACAGGAGCGGGTCCTACATAGACGGTTGATTCTTTTAGTGCGAATCAGATGGCAACATGGGAACCTCCAGTAGAGCACTTGGGAGCAGGAGGCTCAGATGGGTGCTCAGTACCCACATTTGTTCCCCTAGTTTTTGATGTATCTTTACGGGGATGTAAATCCCTGAGGTGGGAGTAATTTAAAGACCCATAAAATTCAAGGGAAATTTTTTCTTAATTTTCTATGGAATTTTACAAGAACGCGGTTTCTGACGACACCTGATTCTGAGGCCCAGTGTGCCCAGAATCATTTTCCAAAGTTTAGCTCGGGTACGTTCAGTGAACGAACGAGTGGGTTTTATTAACTTTTGAACCGATTCATGGAATCGAAATCCGAGGGTATCGATGGAATCACAACACTGGTAATTGCTTAGGAACACCTCTTCCGGAGTTGCGTTTGCTCGGGTGTGGTTTTTAATTGTTTTTGGGGTTAAGTTAAGGAATTAAATAAAAGTGGTGCAACCGATTTTTATTTTATTTTTATTAACTTAGGTTAAGTGGATGATGTGGGAACCACAATATCCTACCCACTTGGTAGGATATTTGTGAGGTGGGGCCCACACGAGCACAACCATTTATTTTCTTCCTATACCCCCTCCTTTAATTAAGGTAACGCACCCGCACCCCCTACTAATTGGAAGTCAACCCTTGCATTTTTCTGTTATGAAACACCTCATTTAATTTGGGCAGTTTAAACATAGAAATTAATTCAATTAATTGTTTGATTCGTTTTTTGAATTTTACAATGCATGGATTGAGAAATAAAATAAGATAACTCTTATTTTATTAGACTAGTTGTGTTGAGAGGGGATTGGGAGAAAGAGGGGAGGCTTGAAGATATTCATCTTCTTCGTCGAAGAACGCGAAGAATGCTGAATCCTCGGAGATCGACTACGCGACACTATGTACTGCGACGCCAACGACCCTTCTTCTATGATGCCTCTTCCACGACGCTTCTTCCGTGGCATTCCTTCTCTGTGACGCGATGATCCCCCTTCCGCGACGCCTTCTTCTGCGACGTGTTTTTCCGCGACGAACCCTCGCTCGACGACCCTTGAGGTAGGGGTTTTGGTTCAATTAAATATATGTGATTTATATCAACGACATGTGTTTAAAAATTTTCAGAAGCCTTTTTAAACCGCTAACGCGGTGGGTGTGGACCAACGAACAAGTCTAAACCCACTGACTCTTCGTTCTTGGTGTGCGGATTAGCGGGCGACGATGAAGCAGGCCACATGAGCATTATGAGGTCTTCGTAGTGAAGAACCGGTCCCGGGAGGGCCATTGGCGAAGAAAAAAGGAAAATCCAACCACCGGAGCTCGTCCGGTGGTCCGCGGAACACTCCGCCGGCACGACGGCGCCCGACGCACCACCAGGAAGGGCCACCGCGGCTTCAGCCGCGGCGGCAGGCCACTGGTCCCGAGACCGCGCAGGACAGAGGGAGGCGGGACGCGGCGCTCGACCGCGTCCGTTGACAAGGAGCGGCCCCCCATGGGGGCCACGGTTACAAGCTCGCAGGGAGGGGGGGGGGGCAGCGTGCCACCCCGCACCCCCCATCCGCTTGGTCAAAACTGCCGAGCCACCCGATCAGCGCCAGGGCAGGCCACGCCCAGGCCGGGCCAGGCCGCGCCAGCCAGGCCAGACCACACCCAAGCGGGCCGGACCTGGACCCGGGTCGGGTCGACCCAGTTCGGACCGACCCAGGGGGTACTGTGCCGGGTCGGACCAGGCCTGAACCCCCTAATTCCGGACGTTTTCTATCTATTGCCCATAACTTGGGCTACGGACCTCCGATCAACGCACTATCAGTTTCGTAGCGATTCTTGGATCCAGATTGTCGTTTCGGTATATTATACTCTAGGTTTTGGAGTATTTGGAGTTCGGCCGGGTTGGTTCATACATGAAACCAATCGGGCCCTCAGAGCGGAAACGCTTATAACTTGAGCTCTGAACGTCCGATTGACGTGTCGTCGACTTTGTTGGATTCATCTTAGTGAGATAAAACTTTTGGCTTAATCCAATCAAGGTTTGGATGCAGTTGGAGTATGGTCGGGTTGGTTTTGACTTAAAAACCAACCGGGCCCCTGGGACGAAAAAGCCAATAACTCTCAAACCGGGCGTCCGATTGACACGCCGTCTGTGACGTTGAGTTCCTGTTGACGATACAGAACTTTTGGATACATCAACTTCGGACTATGTGTAATTTGATATATCATCCCCACGACTCGTGGAGCGGACCCTCCCAAACGAGCTTGCTGTGTGTGGGAAACCTAGAGCTGGATGTGACTGCGATGACGATGACGACTGTACAGAAATACTCTGTGGATTCGACGACGACGACTACAACACTCAGTTATCTTACGTGGATCAGTGCTACCGATCTTGTGTGGGTCAGATCCAGTGTGGGTCAGCACTCTGCGGTCTTGTGTGGGCCAGCGCCTACAGATCTTGTGTGGCTCTGATCCTGTGTGGGTCATTGCGGGGGTTAGTTACCTATCAATCCTGTGTGGGTCAGATCCTGTGTGGGTCATTGCGGGGGTTAGTACCTATCGATCCTATGTGGGTCCGTTGGATTAGATGAATCAGTGGCTATATCTGATCATCTCTATCATTATACGAAGAAGTATACCTATGTGAGTTGAGTCCTGATTTTCAATCCTTATCTTCGATAGGATTGACTTGATATCCTGTGTGGATTACGTTATGCTTTCCTGTGTGGATTTGGTTGTGTTTTCCTATGTGGACTGGGTTGTACTTGGGCTTGGATGTTGGATCTGAACTGGAATTGGTGACTTAGGTATATGTATGGGCATATACCTAAGAAGTGTCAGATGTTACTTCGTGATTGTATCATTCCTTTGTTGATTATCCTTTGTGGATTCTGGGAGACCTTCAGGGGTCTCGGGGTCCCTACTGAGTAGCTTATACTCACCCCTGCACGGGCTATTCCTGCACTAAAATGTGTTGGTTGCAGACGACAGACAACACTGATTGTGGTTGAGGAACGAGGAGCAGGTCGGTACCCGGAGGTGGACCACTGGGCGGAGCGTACTCGGAGCGGACGACTAGACCTGAGGAGCTGTGGATACTATATGTACCCACCCTTTAGGTGGGACTTCTAGTGGACAGCTTGAGGCTGCGGCTTTACTTTTAAGTTGATGTACTCTCTTTTTCAGTTGTACTTTACTTTCAGTTTGGGTTTGTATTCTAGCCCACTTACCCTTCCGCACTTACTTTTGTACCCGGTTTTACTTAGTGTTTACTTCTACTTGCTTACTCTGAGGTGTTTATTTACTTTAAAAAGGCAATGACTTCCCTTTTTATCTGGAATTATGCCTTGGTGCTAGTCTCCAGCCCCTGGCCTATGGAAGGATGGCTTGGGGTAGTCACGGCATGGGCCCCAAGGACGGGTCGTGAAACTCCATATTACACAACTACCAATGATTTTTTTACTGAGATTCAGGTATAGGTCACGCCAGCTACTACTCTTGGGATGCATTAACATATTGAGTAAACCATTAAATTTTACACAAATTGCTTATCACATTTTCAGTAAGTCATTGAAATATAGATTTATTTAGAAAATTAACTTCTTGGTTTTATTTCATTACATGAGAGTGATCAATTAATACATAATAAGCATAATTTTATTATATCATTAAATAAATATTTTTTAATATTTTTTTAGAAAACATTGAAAGAAATTTAGAAAATTTGAGAAAAATAGAGGGAGAATGAACACATGGAACCCTTTAAATGGATCAATGTTTTGATAATATTTTCCTCATGTAGTGAAAAAGCTAAATATATTTTACTAGTAAAACATTTCAGATGGACATGACCATATCTCTGGAGGAACTTTGTAGTCAATCACACACTATTCCAAATTCATTTATTATAGTTTGGGTATTTTATTATTTTATGCAAAAAAGAAATTTTTTTAGGGAATATGAATGTGAAACTAAAACTATATTTAATGAAAATTAAATTATTGTGAGATAGAGAAAATTGGAAATTCTCCTAAGAGATTCGTATGGAGAGAAACATAATCATATTGTTTTATATTTACTTAATAAACACACTATATCATATGTGTGCGTATATTTTTCAACCTCATTTGTGAATATACAATGCACTTAATCATCTCTAAGTTCACCACAAATCCACTTCATCAATTATGGAAGAATAGTTGTATAATAAAAATATATGTTTTGGATATTTGCAATAAGGATTAAAATTGCTGCAGATCATCCTCAAATTAACCTACATAAAATATAAATCATAGTCTTAGGATCACTAATGGATTACTCCCTTGAGTTATTATTCTAGTAAGTTACTCATCATCGCGAGTACAAGATATCACTGTGGATAAATAGAGATAGATAGACAAAGATAGAGTGTGTGTGTGTGGAATAAAAGAACACAATAAATAAAAATTTGAATATTAGACACATAAGTGAAATAATGTTGAATCTAAAACAAGAAAACTAAAACATCACCCTTTTCTCAGTATAGATTCTTTCCAATGAACAACAATATGATTTGTATTCATAATCATAGAAAGTGAAAGTTATGACCTTTTAAATATCCTTCATAATTCCTTCACATTAAATCAGTCAATTATTTTCCTATTAAATACACACAAATATCTATTTTTTAATTATTTTTCACATTATCAAAGAGGGATAACATTTAATTTATATAACCATAATTTTGAATCTTCTTCTACTTACATATGTTGATTCAATTTTCCTACATCCATCCTTTTGGTTAAATTTCACATTTCATCTAAAATATGACTGGGATCGGGCATGTGTATGTAGAGTTTCCCTGCCCACATTCAATTAAAAAAAATTACTTTATATGTGGGTAAATCCTATAAATCCTCACTTCTCCTATAATCCTCAACTTCACAAAGAACGATGATGGAATGGTTTTTTACTCGTCCTACCTATCATGAACATCGACCCTTGGCTAGATCACTATGGCATAGTGAAATAATTTTTTTAATTATAATTTGGTCTAAAAATACAAAATTAAATACTCCTTATATCTATGCATGTTTCATGAATAATTCAGTTTTTTTATGTAGTGGTTTATCTTCATCAAAATAGGTTTATTATAGTACTTAAAAGCTTCATAAGAACAACCATAGAGCATCTCAACCATGCTGTGGTGTAGAGTTCTCAACTGGAGCCTTCTAGTCGGTCCATATTGGGGTCCCCTAATGATCTTAGGCATGATAATGCTGTTTACATAAAGGGGAAGCTTGTCTAGGTGGAGGTATATGATGGAATATGAAAGATCATTGAAAGTAGACTAATGGGATCACAACCAATGAAAGTAATCGATGGTAGCATAGGTGAGTAATGGTAGAGGAGGTTGGGAAATTGTAGCTCCACAGATGGTATTAGTGCAGTGCCAGTAGAAGGTTATTGGTGGTATCACTCTAATATTAGGAGTTCAGTGATTGTGAGTGACTAAAGAAGGTTCTTTCTAGGAATAGTAGCAGTATGATATAATAATCATTCCATGATGTCAATATCTAACAACAGTGGGATTTGATGGTGGAAGGATGATGGAAGATGTTATTTAATGTAGGATGATAGTATCATTCCATTGTGCATAATGGTAGTAGGAAAATGGAAGACACTCAATAGAATTAGGCTAATGGTTCACACCGATAGTAGTAGTTCAGTGTTTGAAAGAAGAAGTAACATGCTGATGGTAGAATGTAATTTCAAAATAGTGAATTCTTCTTCATTGAAAATGGATATTCACGATGTAGTGAAATCTTTTAGATATCATACATTGTGATCCTAACTTATTTCTTGAGATCAATTTCACACAAAAAAATACCTCGAGGTTTCTAATTTGATCATGGTGGTCTGGTGAGTTATGAGTGATAGAGGTAGAAATAGTGGTGTATAAGAAATATATGAGTGAAGGGTAGCATTCATGGATATTGAATGAAATAGTGTCATTTATGTATAAATAGTACCCATATAAGTCCAACCCATATTGAAAAACATATGGGTTGTCTGCTTGAATATAATGCCTGATATGGGGTGGAGTGATTCGTCACCAAGGCAGTGGGGGATAATCACCCATATCATACCACAAACACCCCCATACATAGACCCATTATGACCCATAATGACCCAAAATAAACTATAGTTAACCCTACATGCATTAATTGTGAGAGAAATCCCAAACCCTAGTCGTCCCACTAATATAGCTTATTCGGCTACTCATAAGGCTAGCTATGTGAATTATTGTGGTGGTTGAGGGTTGGATAATAATTGTATAATTTTTTCACATAAAATTATATTAAACACCTAGTATAAAAACAACAAGAAATTCATAAAAATAGAACCATAAATTTAACATGTTAATTTATTTTTATTGAAATCATTTCATCAAATGTAATTTACCAAAAATTTAATAAAACAATTAATTATTTGGGTAAAAAATTAAAATCCATTGAAATTAATTATAAAATTTTTATTATTTTTTCATAAAAAACATGGAATTGAAATACCCTAGAATAAATTTTTAATAGAACTTGGAATATATGGATTCTCCCTTTTGAGCATTTATATATTCCGACTTGATTCAAATGGTGATCGTAGGATATACTTGTTACTCTTGAGTATAATGAAAGTGACATTATGTCATTACCATATTCTATTTTAGTTTTAATTTTTGGATAATCATTGTTACACAAGAAAAATAATGTCATCTTAAACATAAATCACATATTACATGACTAATAAAAATACTAGAACAAAAATAGGGAAATCTTCACATTTAATTAATAATTATATTTATGATTAGGTTAAGAATTAACTCAACATGTAATTCCCACTAAGTTGATTATATGGTTGTCTAGATCTCAATATAGCATCATTTTTCTATAATATCCATGTGTAGAATCCAAATAGTAGTGACCCACATGTTCAGAAAAATATATTAATGTCAACGTAGTAAAATTTGGTTCTAGCATGGATGATCCTAATCTCTTTCACTGTTCATGTTTGATCATAGTTGAATTATTTTTTTAGGAGGAAGAACTATTTATGTTCTCTATATGTCTTGAGAGAAAATGAAGAGAGAGAGACTGAGAGAGAGAATTATAGATATCTAAACATCTCTCTAGGTATTAAGAGTCTCTCACTATACATTTCACACATGAGTGATTGTGGAAAGTGATATAATTATATATTTTTTATCATAGGTTTAGGGTCAACAAATGGAACCCCATCCATTTCTAATATTATAATTATTATTTGAACCCAAGTCTATTAATAAAAATATTATTATTAATTAAATGAAATTTGAAACAAATTATGAATATAAATAAATATTATTTATATCTTTTTCAATTAGACTATTATCCTTATTCTTCTTCCCCTATTTAATAATTAAATTTCATTAAATATTGATTATTCTTTTAATAAAATAAAAAAAACTAAATTATTCATTGACAAATATATTAAATATTATATTAAACAAATTGTTTTTAATTGTTTTTAATATTTAACTCACTTTTCCTTTGGAATAAAATGTTTTATATAATATTGATCATCCAAAACCAAAAGAAATATTATTTATTCCAAAACATTTAATTCAATAGGATAATTTAGTTGGGATTGCGTATATACCTAGTTTGTGTACCTCTTTCCCTTTTTCTATGTGGAATTAGTCTTATAGGTGTCATGTACAAGGTTAACATCTAAAAACATTCCATGGAACCCATATTAAAACATGTTAATGTCATGATGAAATCAAACCTCCTATGAAAATTTACCATGTAATATAATCCCTTTATTGTAATATCTCAAATCAGTAGGTTGCATGATGATGCCATAAACCAATACGCTTGATGAATAATTCATTAGAATTATAATAATAAACTTTCCCAATAAACACAAAATCCATGGATTTATTCAGGTTTTACTACTCCCATCAATAGGCATGAGATATCAACTTCCATCAAGGGATAAAAGGAATAAATCATTTCCCACATTATCCATTAACACTATATCACTCATGGAACACCAAATGTGTCCTACCTCAATATAAATATTTTTCATAACTTTCTTCATAAATAAATCAATTTTTGAATGTAATGATATACATTAAAGTTAATTGTAATTTATATGGATCAAAATATACGTTCAAAGATAGGAACATCGACTGAGACATGAAAATGTGTATTTATTATTGGTGGGTCTCTTCTCCTAAATTCATATCCATTAGATTAACAATGGAAAACACCATGAGAAGGTGTCCCAATATCTTATGATCCTTTTACCCCAATTATCTTATATTGATGGATTCCCATAAAAAAATATACACCATACATAGAACAATGCTCTAGAAAAACACCATGGAACCTCTTGATTCACATATTAATGGAGAACTACTATAACCTTTCATCAAGACAAAATTTTTGGGACATTACCATATGAAAAATATAATACAGATAAACAATCTTAATTTTATAATAAAACATATTAAATAATTAAAATATTTAATCAAGAAATTTGAATGTTGGTTCTAGGGAACTAACTCCAATAGACTACCATTTTCACTAGAGCCTTTTGAAAATAACATTCAGTCCACTAGCAATCAAATGATACTCATGCATCTGTTGTGATAGATATATCCTAAATGGTTCCACCGTGTTTTCATTATTGGATACTTTTATCATAGAAACTTCACCTAATTGAGAAACATCCCTTATGATATGAAACATCTAAAGTATGTGAATTTTCCTTTGATGTGAAATTGTCTATTTAGAGAGATCCACTATTTTAGTGTTATCATAGTAAACTGTGATAGGGTCAAGATTCTAGGAATGAAATCAAGATCATGGGAAATGTTGTGAATCCAAAATTTTTCCTTTTCTATGAACTATTCCACAATATACATAGATAATACTTTAGAAATGGTAAAAACTAGCTACTTTGAACTATTTTAGCTCACAACTCATCCATTGTGACAAGAGGAATATCTCAAATTCAACATTATATCATTTTAATATTTCAAAAAATATTTCATCAATATAACTCATAATTACTATCTCAGTATCTTTCTATATACCAAGATAATATCCTTATTTCCCTTAGATACATAAGGATAACCTTAACAAAAGTCCAATATTGTTCACCTAGATCTTCTAGATATCTACCTACTATGCTAAAAACATAGGAAACATTAATAAATATACATAACATTAAATACATGATAAATAACCCCACATACATATATGGGATATTAGTTATACTCTCTCTTTCCTCTTGTGTATGTGGAATCTTTTTCTTAAAAATATGCATACCTTGTGATAATAGAACCAATCCCTTATTGGATTTTTCTATACTAAATAAAATTATTATCTTGTCAATGTATATACTATAATGTAGTCCAGATAGACTCTTGGATCTATCAAACATGACATTGAACCCTAAAATTTAGGTCATTTCCCCTAATTCCTTTATGGAGAGGCACTTTATAAACCATGAAATCACCACATATAAATATGGTATCTCTTTTCCAATTAGTATAATTTCATCAACATATTATTTATGAAAACAACTATAATCCCACAAAATATATTGTAAAAACATGGTTCACATTAATTGTTAATGAAACCAAATTGTTTTACAGCCTCAATAAAAAAATGTTCAATGTCCTAGTGACTAATTTAATCCATAATTGGATCTTAATAACTTTTTTTATCTTTTTTGAATTTTCTAGAGTCAGAAACACTAATGGTTATCATATACACATATTCTTAAAGGGTTCCATTAAGCAAAGTAGTTTTGATATACATATTAAAAAATCGTAGTCATAGAATGATATTATGGATTTAAAAATTATGAAGTATTTAAACAAGGAAACTGGTGAAGTATATTTATCATAATAAATATATTGAAATTTTATACACCCTTCAACTGATATCTACAAATTAAATGTATTTAATCTAACTTTTATGTACAGTTTTTCTCATAAATACCCCTTTACATGAAACATTATTTACATCAACTATCCATTAAATCCTAACCAAAATATTTTTTTGATATAAGAAATAATTCTTAGAATTCATGTATTGTTTATATCATGAAGATTCTAAGATCTATACTTCATCTTTATAAGAGATTGGATAATCATTATCAACCAATAATTAGTCACCATAAAAAAATGATTATAAAATCATATCTTTTAAGTTATCTTACTTATATTGTGCTCATACACTATACTTGTGTTTGAAGAAAAACTTCTTCCATGGGGAATTAAGGAATATATTCCTATACCAAATCTTGTGTATCTTGAGTATCAAATTCATCAACAAAAATGTTTCTCCCATTATAATTTTTATGGATATTCTCCCTATCAAGAATTAAAACATATATTAATATGGTTACTTTCTTGTATGAAGGGTTTTATAGATAAAATCAACTTGTTTCGTTGGGATTCCTTATTATTGGAAACATCAGGCCTCATAGTGATAGTTTGTTTCTGTGGATACCCTTAACAAATTTACCACAACCCGATGCATTAAAATTTGAAAACAATGATTCATTAAACTATATAAATATAAGGGAATACCATTTTATACTTTCAATGGTACTTACTTTAGTACATATGATTCAATTAGTAATGAATATCCCCAAAAGGATAATTGGAGGAATTTATTACTCATCATCAAACTTACCAAGTCTAGTAGTTTATATTTAATCCTTCAAGTAACACCATTACACTATATTATATAAGTTGGAGTGATTAGAGATAAAATAAAAAAATATTGTAGAAATTTAATAAAATCTCAGCCAATATATTCACAACATTGATCAAATCGATATTTATTTAAATTCAAACCAATATGGTTATCAAAATAATTATTTAAATCCTTGATCTTCATAACATATTCATACTTGTAACTCATCATGTAAATATAATCATACCTACTCAAGATATCAATAAGAGTAAATAAGTATGAGAATGCCCCTCTATATTCTATGTGAAAAGGTGTGTACACAATGGTGTGTAGAAATTATAAAATCTCTATGGCCCTTTCACCTAGACCATTGAATGGTTGTTTGGTCATTTTTTCTTATAAATGTGTATGAAATATTTCATGTACTATAAGATAAAGAGAGTGTAATAACTATATTGATAAATATTTTCCAAACACTTCTCGTTTATAAGACCAATATGGTGATGCCACAAATGAGTGTTTTATGAGTCACACTTGTTTTTTCATTATCAATTGAAAATATTTGGTTTTTATAATTTAATTCATAAAGACTGTTACTCAAATATTCCTTACCATTAAAAACTATATATTAATAAAAATAAATTGCCTTATTTCCAATGTTATAATTAAATCCATCAATTTCTAAAAATGAAATAAAAATGATGTTGGAAAAATCAATATCGTTGGAAATGTAAGATGGTAGTATCTAATGGATATGGTAGATAACATCACTACATTAGGAACATGATGATCCACCTCACCTATGGAAACTTTTTTAAAGCTATTGGGATAATGTTTTTGGATAACTATTTGAGACCCACATGTAGTATCTAACCCCAAACTTATCAATATTTAAGAATCACATTTGATAATGAACATTCACTAAAAATTCCATTAATTCATTGTATGGGAGAAATTACTCTTAAGGTGAAACTTTATTCCACATATAAAATACATAACATCCATATTCCTTTCCATTCATCAGAATCATATTCTTCGTGAATGGATGGTGCTCTAGGGCCTTAGACATTGAATGAGTATTTGGACACTTTTCCTTTTTTATATCTATTATTATTTACCATAAAGTCCAAAAAGTATATCATTACAAAATTATATATCAATATGGGGAATAAGAGTAAGATTTTCAGAAAGTGTCTTCTCATTATTCATCATATAATAATTCATAATAAAACAAGTGGTGTTTTTATGCAATTAGGACAGAATGATATCTATGTATTGCTCATCAGTGGTCTTAAACACCAATAAGTCCAAGAAATCAATGAAATTAATCATCTTGAATATATGAGGTCCATCTTGAAAAACTCTCAAATCATGAACATGAATATCACATTGGAGATCTCATATCTACCTGATCATTCCTTCTCTTCATATAGATATTAATGTTGAGAAAAACATTTATATGCATTCATATTTTTTTATTTCATTAGAAGATGTTTAAACATGAAGGATAACATGAATCATTATATATCCATTTCATTTTTCAATTTCATTAATACGAGAGTTACTTCCTCTTTTCTAACCTCTTTGGACAGAAACTCAGGAATTAGGGATTTTAACATGTATAATTTCATTTTGTGGAATAATATAATATATATGTTCCATTACCATTCCTATAAATTCATAGAAGTGATAATGTTATCCTTATCTATTATGGATCATAGTGATATTTTTTAAGATGTTTTATTTTACATTTCTATAAATTAAGATTATATTATTTGTACATATTTGATTGCAAAAATAGACTTATAAATTTAAATTTAATTAAATTAAATTAATCTCCTACAACTCTGTCGAAAGATAATTTCTCTCACTAATAGTTTTAAAATACTTGTCTTTTATATATTATATTGTTAATAATCTACATTAACATTTTTTATAACCTAGAAATGGGCCTGAAAAGTTATTTGAAGGGGTTTAGTTTGGACAAACCTTCCAACTACATTATCTAATATCTCTTTAATTAGTTGAGTGGACTCCATAATCCTAAAATCAAGTATACTGGTTTCTTCAACCCTTTAATATTTTATAAAACATGTTCTTAATTTTTATTCAATCCTTTTTTTCGAACAAAATAATACTAACCAAAAAAATTATATTAAAAGTTCCATGATAATTGAAATTACCCCATATTGGATTGGTCAAGAACATTAAACTATGATTTTGATTCAAAAATATGTCATGTAAGACAATATCAACATAACATTTTTTTGGACTTTTAACCTTTATGAGAAAGGAACCATTCTATCTAATAACAATCACTCTTAATATTATGTGGATTTTACTTAAGTTATTGACTAGGTTAGATAAACTTTACCAATAATATAGTCATATTTTATTCAATCTTTCATGATTTTTAATTCATTTATTTAGTTATCATGCTACATTAAAAAACATTAATAATTTACTATAAAAATGATGTATAGAAAAAGTAAGTGGTATGATCAAGAGATTATGTAAGTGTTATTTCATGTTGTGTATAATAAACTAACTCTAAATACTATAGTAAGACACCATGAACTGTAATTTGGTTCATGTTTCATTATTTCACCATGGCGCAAATATATCACTTTGATTGGTTTCTCCCCATCTCCCTAACTCATTCCGCCTCTTCTCATTTGGGAGATCCATCATTACATAAGAATTAAATCCCACACAACTAAGGGGATCCAATGAATTTTATAAATGGGGTTTAAAAAACAAAATGGTGAGCTCACATTCTCTAATATAATAAAGAGTCGTTGATGCCAAGTAGACCATCAATTTTAATTTAATAGTAATAAATTAAATTAGAACCAATCCAATTCATGGGGTGGGTATAATCGCATGATCATCCCCACAACATGAAACAATAATACATTTGAAATCTAGTTATCAATTACATTGAATCATTCATTAATTAATAAAAAGTTCCTTGAATTAATCCAATTAATTAAATTTATCATAATTCCGTCTAATTATCCTTAGCTCACTAATATGCATAATTTGGAAAAAAATATATTTCCTTTAAATTATTAAAGTACAAAAGTTTACTTGGAGGTAATGATGTGTACTCAAAATTTCATGGACCTATATATTTGGAATCTGACATGAAAATTAATTAAATATAAGATTATCAATCCTATTATACGGTGTGTACTATATAATAAATTTTATAAAAAACACTTGTAAATACATTTAATAGTATATTTAATTTCTCTATGTGAATTAAATAATGTTCACTATCTGTAGTAGACTACATGTTGTGTAATTAGTTACATGTCTTGTACTATCTTATTCTTGTGTTTGTACAACACACCTAGGTACTATACATGTTATCTACCATAGATGAGTTCAAGGAAAATGGGGTTTCTTTCATTATTACATTGTGTGTGTCCTCATATTTTCACAACATGTAAGTATCCATGTGATGTATTTGACACATGACACACTAGGAATCCCCATGTTATCAATACGAGAAGATATAGAATGAACATCCTATAAAGTGGTTAATTTGCATGTCATTATTCAAAATGTGTGTTAGTATCTCCATAAATACACACCTATCCACATTTCTCTGAACTTATATCTAATTTCATCATCATCACACATATATATATATATATATACATATTATTTTATCATGATAAATGGATGAGAAACTCTGATATATAGTATTTATTTAGGATGTACACCCCATGTTCTATGATTTTGATTGGGAAGATCTGTTAGAAAATCTAGAGGGTGTTCTATGACTATTTCTTAATTTTTTTAATTATAACTATTTGTAGGTAATTCTAGAAAAAATAAATAACAGAAGAGATGATGATGTTATGATATTAAAATGAATCGATATAAAGTAAAAGAATCACAAGCACATGCAAATATTCAAAGAATAATACATAATATTTACTCCACCTGAAAAATAATATCAATTCCAATGAAAAATACGTATTTCTTTACTAATGAAAATACAAGAACTAGAATAGGTGGATCTTAAAATGTAATTTATAATTATATTTATGAGCCGATATAAAGCTACCTCAACTTGTAAATTCATGTATATTGATGATCTAGTTCACTATGTATACTCTTACTATAATTGAAATGTAGGATCCATGTGAATAATCCCTCTAGATATGATCCGCACATGCCTTATAATCTCTCAAAATTTTCATAGATTCCCTATGTTCTATCTTGGACGATCCTGATGGATTTTGTTGTTTGTGATTGATCGTAACAAAATTTTTCCTTATGGAGGAAGAAGTGTTGATGTTCTTTCGATGTCCTCAGATGGGAGGAAGAGAGATTTAATTCTAGATCTGTATATAACTATCTAGGGTTTGGTAGAGTCTATATATATTTTTATCTACATCAATAGTGATTATGTGATGTGATATAATTAGATATTAATTACCGAAGGTTTAGGGTTAGAAAATTTCACACAATCTCTTTCAAATTTTATAATTATAAGTTTCATAATTGTATAATATTAATAATATTTTATTAGTAACATGACATGAATATAAAATTAATAAAATAAATAAACATCATTGATAACCTTTCCAATTAGAACACTATGCCCTATATGCTTTCCCTTGTCAAAATTTCATGATTCTTGAATAATGAATATTGATTATAAAAATAAAAAATCACTTCATAATTCATCGATAAATATAATAGATATTAGATTATCCAAACCATTTTAATAAATATTTATTATTATCTAACTCATCCTTTATAATAACTTGTGATTAAAGCATGGAAATCAATAAAAACTTAATGAATATTATTTATTCAGACTTTCTAAATTCAATAATTGATTTTATCTATGATTTCAGATACACTTAGTGTATATCCTTCTTGTCCTCTCACCCTATGGCATTTGGAAAATTGGATTAAGTACAAGTTTAACATCTAAAAACATTCCATGCCACCCATAGAGAAATAATTTAATGTCATGATGATATCTAACCACATTAGAATGATTACCATATAATGAAATGCCGTTATCATGATATCTCAAATAAAAAATATTGCATGCCAGTGCCATAAACCTATGTGATCAATGTCACTTTCATTAAATTTCTATTAATGAACTCTCACACGGAAAACCATGTTCATGGATTTATTTAAGGCATTTTATTCCTATCAATGGGAATGAGATATAAAATTCTATAAAAGGATTAAGGAACAAATCATTTATCACAATTTCTATTAATGCGATATTACACAGGATGCCCCCAACATATCCTACCTCACTACGAGCACATGTCATCATGATTTTTAATAATATATAAAATTATATGAGTTTTTATATCTATTAACAATAATCATAATGTTTATAGAAAAAATACATATATTTATAGATAATAATATTTAGGGGCACATGAAAATGTGGATTTTCTAACGGAAGGTTTTTTTCATAACCTATGTTTCTAATGATTTCATAAGGGCACGCCTACATGTATGCAACATTTGGTCTGTATGTAATGGATTCTCTTATTACCCTATATTCCTGATTTCCAAATGGGAGTGGAATTCATCACAATCATCGATAATGTTCACACCTTGATCAATAAAAGATGATGTGATGTGGATTCCTCCTTCTATGGATTCCTCCTTAGAATTCATCACCTAGTCCGGGTCTCCCTCATAGTGTTATATATATTCATGGAAATCATTACTAGTGAAATAGATTCCATTTAATCAAGATACTTCTGTCTAGACATTCCAAAGGGTCTTGACAGGGCAGAAACCTTCAGTTAGGGGAGTAGTAACCTTGGGCATCACTGGAATGTCTGGAAACTTGGAACATTGTTGAACTATATTATTCCTCATGGGAGGGAATCTCATGGATTCATCTTGAGCATGGAATATAAGGAATCCTATGTCGATCATGGGGTATCTGATTTCAAAGGAAGATCTTCCAAGTCTTTCAACTCGGGTATACAATGTTTTAGCAAGAGGTGGAATTATGTGTCAGGTTGGGAGTTTACTGTATTATAGGGACGAAGTGAAATTGATCATAATTTCCCATGGAGGTGGATCAAGGAGGTATATCTCTCGGAGGTAGAAAATGAAATGTTTACTGATGGATGGATTAGGATTCCAATAGAGGTAGACCCAGGAGGTGTGTCCTATAAAGGGAAGATGTCACACCATGAAAGTTGATCTGGACACCCCTGAAGGTGGATCAGGGAGGTGCACCCCTAGGAGGGGGGGGGGACAAGGGTACCCATTGGTCAGGATTGAACCTTAGTTAGGGGTCCTATGTACTCATCAAAAAATAAATGAATCAAAACCCTTGTAGTTCATGAAGTGGTGTTGGTATTACACATAAGACCTGCCCGAAATGGTGGCATGATCTCATCGGGATGGGGTGGCCAAAGTAAAATCAATATGGATAATGGGTGGTGTATATGGAATTCATGGAGTGGATGAAGTGACAGGGTGTTGGGATTGAACCTCAGGGATAATTCCTAAAAATATCAGTTAGTTGGTAATCAAAGTCCACATAGTTTAGGAAGTGCATTGGGGTTTACTCATGAGAAGGAAGCCCATGTAAATGGAGTATGTAGTTGGGTTTTACACATTGAAGTAGCCCAAGTTGGTTGGTGAATACTGGGGCTTACACCCTGAGTTATTCCCATTGGTGGAAATGGACATGTTTGATGGTCGCTAAAAAACTCTAATCATGGGTGAGTTCTACTCAGTGCGAGAAACAAGAGGAAGAAGTTGACCTCACAAGCATGTCACAAATGATTCTCCAATGAGATATAACTTGTGGATTAGGGATGGAGTTGCTTGGGGAGAATATCATTCATTGCGAGGAGGATCCCATCCCATAAGTGTGGGGATTATTCATGGAAGTGGGCCATGTGGAAATGGAACAAATCATAAAGGTAGAGTTATGTGGTATTGAGATCACCCGTCCCCTTTGGCTCCTCAAATTATAGTGGAGGAGGTCAGGATGACAAGTGGTGGAGAGGTTACTAGTGCCCATTCCCTCATTGATCCTTGCATTCAGGGAGGAAAAGAGGATAAATAGTTCAAAATTATACAAGAAAGGCTAGGGTCTTACTTTAGGAGGGATGCCCATGAGTATTTTATTCCTCGTGCAGAGGATGTAATTCCACATAAGGAGGATCTCATTCCACATCAGTCATACCCAAGACATCCTATGTTTTTCCACACAAGGCGAGATCAATTTTTTTACATCTTGTGTTTAGGATGTTTCTACTAATAATTTTTGCATTATGAAGCTGAAATATTGGGGGACTCACTCCTTACCCCTTGGGATTACATAACCATCGATCATGAAACCCTAGGTGGGGCATGGATTTGAAAATTTCACAGTGTAACAGTGTGGAGGATTGGTCAATAAAGAGGTCTATGCTAATGTCACTATGCTGAAAACCAAGGGGGATTGACATACCTATTCTTAAAATAAAAAACTAAATGGGAATATCAAGCTACACATGGAGTCATGTGGTTCATAAGAATAGGCACCATAGGTCACATAAGGACTAAAGGTGTAGCTGAACCGATATTGGATGTGTATGGAGGCTTGGAGCACTCAACCTTCATGAAGAGAAGTCATCAGAAGGGAGAAAACATGGGGGTGGTTTGGGAGAGGGTATTATCCCAATCAAGGGCCTCTCATAGGGGTGCTTCATGAATATTAGGTGCTTCACGATGTAAAAGGGATTCACAACGAAATAGGCTTCATGAAACAGGGAGATGATGCATTGGAATGATGACTAAAATTGGGAAATGAGTGTTTCAAGAAGGTTTAGTGCTTCCTGGGTCCTCAAGTACCCCTAAGGTTCTTCCCCCTTCACAAAGGGTGTAAAAAATTATGAATGGAACCCCCAACTTATGTGGATAGATTTAGGAATATGGGAAAATAAGTTTCATGATGATAGGATAACATGGGTGACCTATTTCATTTTATTTCACGATGATTAGGGTTCTTCATGAATCAAGAGCAATTTGGATGTCCAAAGGTCAGGTATCCATCCCTTTATGGGCCGATGAGCTAGGTTTTTATAATTAAAGGGGTCTCACAAAGTTAGGATGAAGTTTGTGAATCAATTGTGGGATTTTGGAATAATGGTGGCTCTGCCGGACTCAAGAAGTCATCAGTAAATCCTTAGAATGATTGTGGAGTAGCATGAGACTCACAAAGAGTACCATAAGCACCATGCACGTTTGTGGTGGTGGAGAGATCATCACGAAAGGAATTCCAGAAGCATGCCCTTTTAAGTTTTAGGGACATTTGGGCTTGGTTTTGTGTTAAAATGGTTGTGGCCACCTCTGCTAAACCTATGTCATGTATTTCAGAGCCAACCCCCCTCTAAAAATCATAGATGATGAGAAAAGGAGTGTTTAGATTCTGAGGGAGAATCACCAAAAAAACGGAAAAACTGATTTTTTGAACGATTGTTTTCAAATAAATATCATGATGCATGAATCACGATGGATGTTATTGTGAAGTCCTGCATGAAGTTCAAGTAAACTGAATTCCAATAAATAGCACGTGGGGGGTCCTGAAACAGTACCAAGTTTTTATCAAGAATAAAATATCATGATATCATTTTGAGAAGTTTGTTTATATGTGATTATTAATCCATGAATGCAACCTTTTTGAACTAGGATTATTCCTTTTCTCCAAAAATCCTTTTTAGTGAACTAGACCTCCAAACTATGTGCTCCATTAATGTTGTATCGTGAACCAGTTAGTTCAATTTTTATCTTCATGAATAGTCTTCATGAATGAACTCCATGAAGAAGACTCATAAAATCATAGAAGTCTCGGATTTGATGGTGGATTAAGAAGTTACTAGGGAAGTCCTTAAAGAAGCTACTCAGAGATAGGAAATGGAAGATAACATTATGATAGGCGAATATGTTTGGAGAACCTCTGACCACGAATCATTACTTAAGATACTATCAGAGGCTTAGAAGGAATACCACCTATGAAAGAGGATGCCACTGTATGGATTCAGTTTGATAGATGACATCTTCATTACGCCGACCCACAAGAATGAACCTGACTACCATTTCGAAGGCATACTAGGGTAATACATGTGGCACAAGGATATTGATGGCCATAGTTGGAAGGATCACTCACCCATTATAGGGGACTATCTTCATAAACACCTCAAAAATGTTAATGGGGATATGCTCGAGGATGATGCCTCTCTACCACAGTACCAAATTATCATCAATATGGGCTTGGAAATATTGAAAAATTACTATTTGTTATGGGTTCCCATCGTAAATGGACCATTGTGAAATAGGGTGTCGCAAATATTACATTTTGCGACGAAAAATTGTAAAAGTCTACATTTTTTGATAGGCAGTGGTACCAGCGCAAATAGGTTCGAAGTGTTTTTTAAATAACCTATTGGGATGGGAAGCCAACCCATTGCAAATACTTTTTCCGATTTAAAAAAAAACCTTTTTTCAATGGACCGTCACAATTAGTTTTGGTGATGGGTATGTCACAAATAATGGTGGAAAAAATACTAATAATATAATATAATATTAATATAAATTAAATTATAATATTAATATTAGTACATTAAAATTATTTATAAAATAATATTAATAATATAATATTAATAAAAAAGAAATAATAATATTAATAATAGAAAAATAAAGTTAATTCTAAAATAATTAAATAATAATAATATAATATTATTATTAATATTAATGAAATAATAATATTAATATTAGTAATATAATAAAAAACTTAACTATTCATAAAAATAAAAAAATATATTAATTAATAAAATAAAAAATTTAATAAAAAATTAAATAAATAATAAAAACTGTAATATTCACAAAAATATAAAAAACACACTATTTATAACATTAAATAGTTAATATTTAAAAAACATTACATTCAAATATTTTATTATAAAATAATGATACATCATTGAGGGGAAGGGTCATCTGGGGGAGCTGGAGGAGATGGTGGAGGGAACTCCATCCCTAAACTATGAGTCAGATGTTGCATGTACTCCATCTGCCCTTACTTCTACTGATACCACCATCACCAAATCTCATCATGTGTCTCCTCATCCTATGGCTATTGTCGTAGGAACTATTCATATTGATGTTGCTGCCACTAGCACATCTCCTCATGCTCCCTACGCATAGTCTCTAGAAGCTCACTCTGAGCCCGCAACTACTCCTGATTCTGTGTAGATGATGATGAATCTCCATGAGATCCTCTCGAGAAGGATGACAACATCACATCATTTCCAAAAAAACTTCCATAGGTCAATCAAGATCCAATACCAACAAATCGGTCTTTCTCAAAAGCATACTGGGTTTCCAGCATTCATGTTGCCTCATCAAATTAGGAGGCACTGGTCTGACCATCTGTCTCGGCCTGACTCTCACTATGTGTCAGAGATGTCGTAACCTCATATGAATCATTCAATTTCAATTTAAAATGGAAATAGTTAAAACTATATTTCCAATTAAATTTAAAATCAACAAAAAATTTATACTAACCACAATCTGACGCTGGTGAGCACATCTAATCTCTCCAGTGGATGGATCAATGTATATCCTACTATAAATGTTGTACTCTGTAATATCAGGATGCATGACTACCTATATGAATATAAAATAAATTATTTAAATTTATAGTTACATGAAATATTTTAAAAAATGTACGTATCATATGCTCCCTCTGTGTATTGAATATACGACTACCGGCTCAATGTGTCACCTCATGTTGCCCCCGATTTTGCTGACCTACTAATGGTCTACTCTGAGACTACTTACTCAATTAGTGTGTACATAATCCATTCGAAACCTGAGATGAAATATAATCCAGCCGGTGGATGAGACATGTCTCATCAAACTCTATCACTCCTACTTTCTCAACTGCATTCGTTTTCAAATTGTGCAGAAATTAAGTGCAACCCAGATATATAGCTCCCTAAAATTCCTTCCAGATGGCCTCATGCATGCTATTATCAATGGGATACCAAAACCCTATAAATAATTTATAATATCAAGTTATTAATTAAATTAATTTTAAAAAATATCAATTATTTATGTAACAACTAATTCTCAAACATGCGGTGCTGAACATCAACGACAATCTTATCCCATGAAACCCATGTTTTGGAAACATAATGGTGCAATATAGCGCTCCCCTGTCCAAAATCTATATGCATAATGTTGTGAAAAAAAGAACAATTAATCAATTAATTAGAATATAAATAAATTAATGAAAAATAACTAAAATACATAGGTAAACATACCTCTGTGTGTGTGGATTAAACCAATGATGTGGATGTCGCTTGAGGATAGGTTTGGGAATCATCAGTCAGGAAAGACCATACCCCATCTGAGTGCTCCCTGGACTACCAATAGTATAAGGGTCAGATGAACCGATATCATGCTTGTCCAAAGGTAGATCAGCCTCCTACAACAGATGATACAAATCCTCATCCATCTAAATGAAAAAAATTTTTTTGTAAGAAAACAGTTGAAAAAAACTACTATAGAAAGATATTTATTTTGTATGATTATAAACAGGATTTAACTGTGTTAATGTCCATCTTTATCCTAATCTTCACAGCTATTGATGTCAATGTATTTAACTTCCTAATCATCATAAATTTCTATATTATTTTCAGTTTCATCATATCTTGTAATATCAAATTTAGTTGTAACATCATTAAAGTCATTGTCACCATCGACCCTTAACTGCGGGATGTCATCAATGATATTAATGTATCTTCATGAAAAATATGGATTTAGAGTAGTCAATTGAAAAATTTCAATTCCTTTTACTTCAGCAGAACCAAATTAACTTTTAGTAAATTTATTCTCTCGAGATTTAATTTTTATTATGCTCCACCAATCACCCAACTCTCTTAAAGTAGCATAGTAATTTGGATAATAAATCTGATGTGTCTGATGCACCAACAAAAATGGTTCATTTACTACAAGAAGACTTTTATTTTTAATATTAATGATTTAATGGATCATATGAACATGAAAGCCTCTATTAGTATCCAACCAGTGACTTTTAAACATTGTTATGTAATGTTCTCCTAGATAACACAGTTTAATGATTTCTTCTAACATGTCGTAAAAGTAAACTTCAGTTTCTCTATGATGATATCGTATCAAGAAAACACCACTATTAATTTTTTTTGATTCCCCATATTAACATGTATGAAAGAGTAAACCATTCACTACATATGCATTATAATATTTAACCATTTTGGATGGTCTGTTACTCAATACATACAATCAATTATCAATTTTATGAGCATGTTGAGATACCTGAAAATTTATAGAACAATTATAACTATAACATGTATTAAATTGATTTTTTATGTGAAATCTAAAATAAATTATATTACCTGTTTTTGAAAACAGTCGGAAATTTATTTTGATGAGGTTCTTTAATATAAGCTAATGTAATTTGTGGGAATATTTTATTGATATGATTATCATATAACCTATAAATAAAATAAGATTAATGTAGTGTTACAAAAATTATAGAATAAGTGATAGGAGTAGGCACAGTACAAATGCTACCATTTCTTCAAAGTTGAGCAGAATATATGTATGAGCTCTGTGATGTTCAACATCTGAACTTCATTGTTCATAAACTCCACCAAAGACAAGTTTGGGATGATTTAAAATTGATAATTGATTTCTCCTGTCATTGTCAAAATTTACCTCTCTACATCCCATTCAGTTGTGTTTTGAGGGATATTCATATTGAAAGTAATGAGAGAAGAAATAAGAAATTTCTATTTCAAATGAACTTCTGGAATTGAGACTTCTACTGATGCTTTGTTATGTACTTTTTCTTCAATTTCTGAATGCAGCTCTCAAATGGGTACATCCATAAGAACTGTACCAGACCTCCACATTTTTTTTCATCGGGAAAATTTAATTTAAAATGTTCCTTTGTTTCAAAGAAAGATGGCAAGAATTTTTTTTCCAGTTTACATTAAATTAAAATGACATCTTCTTGTAGTTTTCTTACTGCATATTAGTCTATTCTCAATGTACAAATGTCTTGAAAAAATATGACATGTCTATTAGCACATACCAAATCATAGTATTTAACAAACCTCTTAATCAAATTAGCATAAGTTTTTCTATTAAAACATGAAAGTCAAGACTTTTCAATCTAGTAATATGACCATTTCTGAAACATCTACCCAAATAGGACGTATAACCATATGAAATTCTAAAATCTAAAATTCATTGACAAAATAATAAGAGAATATGTTTAGAAAGTGTATAAGCTTCTTTTGGATTCATTAACTTCTATGATCTGACATTTTCAGATAATTCAATTTCAAGTCTCTTCTAAATTTGGGAAAGATCTAATCATGCCTTTATGTTATCTTTGATCTTACCTGGTGTATCCAATATTGTGTGAAATGAATTATCAAAATAGTTCTTATCAATATTCATCACATCCAACATGTGTCAAACTAGTAAATCAGACCAATATGGAAAATCTAAAATAATGCTATGTTTTATCCAATTGCGCTCTTTTCCAAACCCATCAATTTTCTGTTGGTTTATTGTTGGTCCAAATGTGATGGGAGGTAATGGAGAGAATATTGATTTTAACTCTATACCTGAGATCAACGTTGGACACCCATCTTTTTAAACTAATCCTTTTCTGAAATGATATTTTTATCCTTGAAAATGATGACCAGTTGGATGGAATCTATGATGACAGTAAAAAAACAAGTTTTTTCCATTGATGAACATAAATGCTTTGATGTCTCTAATACAGTACGAACATGATTTTTAGACCATGTGTACTCCAGGTAGATAACATGCCATATGCTGGGAATTCACTAATTATCCACACCAATTTAGCTTTCAATTGGATGTTTTGTTTCATAGAATCATCATATATGCTAACACCATTACTCCATAGTTAATTTAACTCATTAATAAATGGTTTGAAAATAAAATAAATATTCTTTTTCAGATGACCTGGAATTAATATTGTCAAAAAGATATATATATCCCTTATCAACATCCATGGTGGTAAATTGTAGAGTGTTATAAAGACATTCCCACATGAATACTGACTACCGTAAGAACCAAATGGAAAGAAACTATTGGTATAAAGTCCCAATTGCAGGTTTCAGGTTGTTAAAGAAAAAGATGGATGGACTTGGTCAAAATGTCTCCATGAATCCCCATAAGAGGGATGATTTAATCTTTTAACTATTGAAATATTGGTTTTTTTCAATGAAATCAGCGTTTCTATGGTATGATACATAATTAAATGTTGCAATATGGGTGTGAGTAAGAAATATATCAATTGTTTTACAGTAATAAATCTAAACTTCCCTGGATGAGATTATTTATACCTGAATTTTCCACATCTACGAAAACTATACAATGGATCATTTTCACTATAATATAAGATGTAGTAATTTGAATATGTATGAATCTTCTGATAACCAAGACCCATATTACGAACTAGACTCTTGCTCTCATAGAAAATTTTAGGCAACACATTTCCTTTAGGTAACAGTGTATTTTACAAAGAGAATATCTGATCAAAAAAACTATTTGGCCTTCCATTATCTAAATTTAAGAAAACAATTAGTTACTTTTTCAAAAATTCTTATCTTTCAACTAGGAAATAAGGCATTCTTAGTGGACCTCAAAAACTCATATAAATGATATGGTTCCAACACTGGAGTTAAATCAATATCATCATGAGTTTTAGTTTGTTGAAAAGATAGACCTACCACATCATGTACTAAATTTTGAAACCGTGATAGATCTAAAACCAAATTATTAGTATCTTATTTGGAATTATGTTCACTATATTGATACGAAAAAACATAATCTGGTTGAAAACCAAAATGTAATAAACGACCTCCAACGTTGTCAAATGTGTTCATACAGCCTCAGGGAACATTTTTTACAAGGACACATGACTATACCTTCTGAAACAAATTTTGGTTTTGATGATACAAATGATATGAAATCTTTACCACCCTCAATATATATAGGATTTAAAATAAAACCGTTTGGATTCTTGTACTGATTTATCCAAGCACAATCATCTAATAATGACTGTTTTCAACGTCCTTATTCCATATTTTTCTAAAAAATATGAAATGATTTTTTATTCTATATAATTAGATACAATATAAACACTATCCAAATAAGAGAAGAAAATTATTAATTATAGGTATTTTTTAGTAATTATTGTTAATTACTAGGGATACAATTTCCAATGGACTGGTGACGACTCTTTTTCCCAACGAGTCATCCACTTGCAACATTTTGTGACTAAAATCACTATGAAAAGTCATCTCTGATATACAAATATCCATTTTCTTCTGTATGAGTATGGTGAGAAGGGGGGGGGGGAATCCCATTACTCTTCATGCTCGTGTTTAAAAAAATTTACATCCATACGTTAGAGCATAGTATTCATTGTGATTTCAATTGGAGAAGTTTCAAAGGGATTAGTTGCCGGAAGAAAGAGACCCTTTTGTCTAACACCTAAGATCCTTGCAACTTTCTTCCACTAAAATAACTATGAAAAATCTACTCTGATGTACGTCTTAGCATAATTTTCATACTCATTTCATTGGGAGAAAGTTGCAAGGAGAGGAGGCCATGACCAAAAGGAATGCCTCCAATCCACTGGAAATTGTGCCAATTTATTATAATGTACTTGAATTTATTCCAATTTATTATTAATAGATCCTAATTATTAATAATTAACCCTAATTATTACTAATTAATCATAATTATTAAAAATTAATCACAATTATTTCTAATTAATCACTATTATTCCTAATTAATCCCATTTTTTTAATTTATCCTAAGTATTACTAATTAATCCTAATTATTCCCAATTATTCCCAATTATTTCTAACTATTCCAAATTAATCCAAATAAATCTTAATTAATCCTAATTATTCCTAATTATTCCTAATTATTCTTAATTTTTCCTATTTATTTTTAATTATTCTTATTTATTCCAAATGAATCCAAGTTATTACAAAGGAATCCTATTTACTACTAATGAATCCTAGTTACTACTAATGATTCCTAATTATTACTAATGAATCATAGTTATTACTAATGAATCCTAGTTGTTACAAATTAGTCCTAGTTATTACTAATTAATCATAGTTATTACTAATTAATCCTAATTATTACTAATTATTTCCTATTATTACTAATTATTACTAATTAATTTTAATTATTACTAATTATTACTAAGTAATCCTAATTTTTAGTAATTATTACTAATTAATCCTAATAGTTAAAAATCAATCTTAGTTAATCCTAATTAATCCTAATTAATCTTAATTATTACTAATTAATACTAATTATTACCAATTAATCCTAATTATTACTAATTAACACTAATTATAACTAAATAATCACAATTATTACTAATTATTCCTAATTATTATTAAATAATCCTAGTTTTTACTAACTATTCCTAATTATTCCAAATTTTTACTAATTATTCAAAATTATTACTAATTACTCTTAATTACAATTAATTATTCCTAATTATTACTAATTATTCCTAATTATTTCTAATTATTTCTAATTATTTCTATTTATTTTTAATTATTAGTAATTATTACTAATTATTACTAAGTAATCTTAAATACTACTAATTAATCATAACTATTACTAATTAATCCTAATAATTACTAATTAATCCTAATTATTACTAATTAATCCAAATTATTACCAATTAATCCTAATCATCACTAACTATTAAAAATTATTAATAATTATTCGTAATTATTACCAATCATTCCCAATTATTCTTAATTATTCCTAATTATTACTAATTATTATTAATTATTCATAATTATTCCTAATAATTACTAATTATTCTTAATTATACCTAATTATTGCAAATTATTCCTAATTATTACTAATTATATCTAATGATTCCTAATTATTACTAATTATTCCAAATTAATCCAAATTATTACTAATTATTATAATTATTATAATTATTACAATTATTATTAATTATTACTAATTATTCTTAATTATTAATAATTATACCTAATTATTCCTAATTATTACAAATTATTCCCAATTGTTCCTAATTATTAATAATTATTCCTATTTATTACTAATTATTACTAATTATTTCTAATTATTACTAATTATTACAAACTATTACTTATAGTTACTAATAATTATTAATTATTACTATTTATTACTAATTAATCCAAATTTTTACTAATTAATCCTAATTATTAATAATCAATCCTAATTATTCCTAGTTAATTCAAATTAATACCAATTAAACCTAATTAATCCTAATTATTACAAATTAATCATAATTATTACTAATTAATCCTAATTATTACTAATTAATCTTAATTATTGCTAAATAATCCTATTTATTACTACTTAATCATAATTGTTACAATTTATTTATAATTATTACAATTTAATACTAATTATTACAATTTGTGACAATTTATTACTAATTATTACTAATTATTACAATTTATTACAAATTTTTACTAATTATTACTAATTGTAACAATTTAATTTTAATTATTACAATTTATTACTAATTATTACAATTTATTAATAATTATTACTAATTATTTCAATTTATTACTAATTATTTCAATTTATTACTAATTATTACAATTTATTACTAATTATTGCAAATTATTTATAATTATTACTAATTATTTATAATTAAAACTAAAACATAATTATTCATAAAAATAAATACTAAAAAGACAAATATCAAATTCTAATTTAGTTTAATTGCATCTAATTAACAAAAAATATAAATAATTCAAAATTATATAAATTAACTAAATAATAAAAAATAAATAAATACCTTGAAATTGAAATTTTTGGAGTATAAAAACTGCGTATTATGGTACGATTTAAAAGGTTAAACTATTAAAAATTTTAGAAGAAAAGTTTTTAGAAGAAATAGATAATGAAGTTGAGAAATGAGTAGAATGAAAGAAAAACAGATGGGGTATATATAGGTTAGCTTATTTGTGATGAGGTTATTTGCGATGGGATTACCATTGCGAACAGTGACATTTGCGACAACCCCCATCTCAAATGGCCATTGCTCGCATTAATTATAGTCGGTCGATAAAAAGTTTTTTGTGACAAGATGATTGTCCCGTCGCAAATAACCCATTCTGACGGGTTATTTACGATTGCCCCCTAACCCCTCAGAAATGACTATTATTCCCATCGTGCGTGGAACTTAGAGAAAGAATGGTCTGACAGGTGGGATTTGTGCCAAAGTGGAAACTTCATGGATGAATGGGCCTGGGCCTATTGGGTATACACATCCTGTGCCAAATTCAGGGTAGAGCTGAGGTGGGTAGGCCTCTACGAATCAGCATGTGCTACTCAGTTCAATGTTTACCGGCCGCGAGAGATCATGTCGGAGCTATCGAGCTGGTGGCCATTAGGGACCAACACATTTCTTTTACATCATGAGGAGGTCGACATCAGCCCTTGGAACCTTCATATTATCCATGGAATCCCAATTCTCAAGGTGATGTTCAAGGAGTTTCTACACGTGTAGAATGTGTGGGATGATCAGGAAGAGCAACTTCCTTTTCCGAATGTGTTGTTGGATCTGGTGCAGAGCACCGGAAAAGAGAAGTCTCGGATGAGGGGCTTCCACTTAAGAAATGGTTTTGTTATTTTTGGAATTTCCTAGTAGTGTAGCATGTTGTGGGTGAAGATCCAACAAGGAAATCACTGACAAGGCCCTACACCTATCCGAGAGGAGTCATGCGAGGCGAGAAGGGCTCCTATTGGCGGATCCTAGAAATGATCTAGTGGAAACTGTTGGGCTACAACATCAAGACCTATCCTCAACCCATAGTCAATTTGGATAGGTTTAGCATGGTGTTGATTAGCGGTTGGATGCTTTCTGTGAAGGATCCACACATGGCGGTGTGGACAAAGAAATTTATAATGACAAAGACACTAAAAATTGGTCAGTGCATCAATCTTGGAATCCTGATGCTAGAAAAACATTATAATGTACTTTGGCACATCATCAAGGGAAAGACGCCGCTACATGTGTGTAGACTATTCAATTTTTTGTATAGTTGGGTAGTAGCACACATGAGAGGCTACGAGTATCCAAAACCTATTTGCCCTACGAAAACAAACTCATGACTGGTGATTTTGAATACCATGGGAAGATTCCAATTTTAGATGGGATGACAGATGTGATGAACACAATCAGGCTGGCAGATCACTTTACCCCCCATCTGTTTCCTTTGCCGACGAGGATAGTGACTGAATATGGCATAAAAACTGGGAAACATAGATTATATCTTCTGGCCTTTCAAGGCAGAGTGCTGGGGGACATGGTTGAATGTGATCCAGTCAACAACCCATATAACCCACACTAATTTGAAAGGCAGTTCAGGTTCCTACAGAGGCTAACATAGAAGTGGTACTCAGAGGTTCATCATGAGGGTCATCCTTCGGTGACGAGGCAGCTATATACCATGTTCACATGGGATGACAAGAATATGTTGAATGAGATGCCACCACTCAATGCTTTTTCCGGTCTAATCTAATGCAATGTGACGAGCTGGGTAGCCACATATCCATAGGTGACACTAAAGTAGTAGACCATTAGTGCCGATCAAGGGTTGATCCCTCCAACATGGGGTCGGGGAGAAGTGGGGGTTAGAGGGTTCCATGACGAAAAAGATATAGGCATGACAATAGTAGAGGTATTAGTTTTCCATTGGCCATCACAATAAAGGGGTCGTGAAGAAATAAAAGAAGTGTTACCTGACCCAATGCTCTTGGTTGTGTGGACCCGATAGGAAGGGGAGACCTATGAGGTTGGGGATCCATCAAGGGGGTTTTTAGGAAGTTTGTCCCATCTCTCAAGAAGTAGTTTCACCACGTGGACATTCTTGATGATGATGTCTTTCCTGGATCTTGGGGAAACTGGGATTTCTACATTTAATTCTCCAGCATTCAAGGAATGTGGTATAATCTTAAAAAAATATGGGACATTCCTTACTGGGATCAGTCATTCCAATACTGGTTTCATCATGTATTAACAAGAGGGGGCACGGTACGTGGCAGACCTGGTGCACTCTCGGGGAATTGTGTTCTTGATGACCGATTGAGTGAGGGTACTGCTAGACATGACCTCTTTTCTGTAACTATCAATAGGTGAGCTAGTGGTGTGTTATCCCTTGGTCGAGAAATTAGATGAGTCTTAGGGGGAGTAATCCAATGAAGGGAGCTCCCTAGAGAGTGATGAGATCCCAACATCATTGGGGAAATTTTTATAACTTCTCATAGTAAGATTTGGCTCATTTTCCCATATTACTCCTTCCCCAAAGTTTATATAGATTTCTATAGAGGAGGATCTTGTGCAAGAGGCCCCAACTGATGGGGATGTAGGTACAACAACTCATTTGGAGGAGCACGTTTTGCAGCCTGTGTCAGGGAAGAAGCTGTTGTGGGGTCGACTAGAGTTGAGGAGGTTAGATCAGCCACCCCTAAATTGAAAGGAGTGATAGTCCATGTGGAGCTAGCTATTCGAGGTGAACATGCCACAACCTCTCCTGAACATCTAGTTACAACTACAGGTGATGTCACTGGTGGGGTGGAACTTGGGCTGATAGAGAAAACATTTTCGAGATGAGACCATGTGAGGATGATCAAACTCACAACATGAAGCCCAAACCAAATAATAGGATTCTAGAAGAGGATTTGACAATTGAATTCCCTGTTGTATTTCCAGAGTACAAGGATGTAGATCTCAAAGAGTTGGATGATTCTAATCCATATACATCCAATGAAAATAGAATCATATGGTTTAGGGCATGGATGTTAATCAAATGCTTCACCGAAAAAACCCTATAACTACAACTACTGGTCTAGATGGGATCCCTTCACCATTGGCTATGAAACTTGTGTGGTGGAGGTGATATGCTTGAGGTCTTCATGAGATGATCCATTAATATCATGCTAAAATTATGTGGAAGGGGAGCCATCATATTGACATAGCATGGCACCAGGAAAAAAGATGATAGTGTCCTAAAACCCCATGATGTCAACTAGGAGATCTTATGCCTAGAAGAATAAACGGATGAGTGTTATGCCTTCATTACTACTTAGTCAAAACTGGTCATTCAACTGAGGTCATGATTGGTAGAGGTTCATGAGTAGATAAGACAGACATTACATCATGTGGATAATATCTGAGTCAAGAAGAACCATACATAGATGATGGAAAATGAGTTTTGTCTAGTGGATAATGAGAAAGAAACAGATCTTAGGCAGAAATAGTATCCCCTTGAGGACACACGTTGATGGTTGGCAGAGCCACAACACTCGATTTACGACGCATATCCATCAGGGTGATTTTTATAGGACTCATAAGAGGCTCTAACATGTGGATCTCCCTTACTACTTCAATAGTTTTTCATATCATTCTTAATTATTTTTCTATGTGCATTGGCAAATTCTTTTTCTTGATTTAATCACCACACTTCAATCATACTTGTTAAACATCTAATGACCAATCCCTAAGCTCACATGGTCTATTCCTAGTGTGGGAAACAAGTGATGAAAAAATAATTGATCACATGATATTGGAATTCCAGATAACCATTGAACTCTAGGGGCCTTCCATTGTTGATTAACCATGGAGAGTGTTCGGTCTTTGGAGTGGTTTTGGCATGATAATAGTTCTCTGAGAAGAGCCGACTTTCCTCCCTGATGGGAACTAATTCATGAAAAGGATAACACTAGGGGTGATTAATTCAATTCGAATAAAGGGTAATGGGGAGTGTGAATCATAATACCCAATATATGGATCACATATAGAGTGGAATGATAATACATGATAACTAATGACCATGTTTGAAACAAAACATACGTACCATTAGCCTGTAATGTAGAAAAAAATGAGGGTCAACCATTTACCATTTTCAAAACATGAAACCTTTCTCAGAATGTCATCCAAAATCATATAGGACATTGGCTTAGGGTGGAAGGTGAGAAAAAGTGGCATGATACCAAGCCATTAAGGGGTCTCTTCAGTTGTGTAAGAGTATAATGATCCAAATAAGGGGCATGCAAACCATGTAAATGGAGTGATGGAATGTTCAAATGTACTTCAACACACTTCGAATCACACCACCATATATTAGAACACATTGGTGTAAGATTGTTGGTATGGATGGAGATAAAAACCATATTCCATGGGAGAATCATCTCGAATTCCAAGAGACAATAAAAAATATTAATAATGCATTAGATGACCAACATTGGGAAATAACCTCTCTGAAGAGGTCCTAGGATGCTTCACTATTTCACAGCATACAACTGAGAATGATAGAAACATTGTTTAAAATCATATGGTGAGGTAGATGCATGGTAATGTTTAACGTTATGTGATCACGACATGGCCCATAGTTTAACGTTATGTGATTGGGACATTTCACACAGTTTAATGTCATACTTCTAGGACCCTGGCCAATAGTTTAAATTTGTTTCACATAGACAATAGGCTCTTCATTTAAGGTCATAGAGTTTGGACCTATGGAATTCACATGATGGGTATATGTGGCATGACAGAGTGAAAACTAGACTTGAATGAGGACTAATGAGGTCCATTGCCACACAAAAAATTCTTAGGTATTCACAGGAAGTTTAAGGTCATGATTTCTGGGACCTAAGGCTCATAGTTTGCAATCATATATTTTAGACCAGAGGTTCCTCTTAGAATCTTGGCATGATAATTTAAACCTTTGTATACTTCTAATCTTGTGTGATCCATGCTCAGTGCAGGAAAAAAGGAACGGTATTAGGGAACTCTTGAATTGTGGAAGCATAGAGGGATAATGCCAACAGTTTGGTATCACACCATGACATAGGTAAGTGGAAAGGAGGAAAGTCGATACTTTCTTGATTTGGATAAAGGTGTGACTGGTGAGTAAGGATCAATAGTTGACCATATTTGAAACATTGGGACCCCAAACACATCAACCAAGAATAGGGTTAGAAAATGTACAATTGATGACTGACTATGTTTAGAACATAGGATTTGAAATATATTACCATAGATCCAATAAGAGGTTGGCCTATGATGGGAGGTAAGCCAAAAATAATGACATGAGACCATTAACATTATAGGGTCTGTCTAGATTTTAAAGATGACTGGAATATAAACTAATAAAGACTTGAATTATGGAATGGCGCGTATAAAAAATGGGATTAAAAAACCAATATTTTTGAAAATTTTATGGTTCTACTGCATTTTATGTGTCTTACAATTTAGAGTCATATTTCATGGATTTTAGGCACCTAGTTTGAGGTCATGAAGTTCATACCATAACCAAGGAAAAAGGGATGAAAGGTTTATAGACTTGTAGTAGATCTATATAAATAATGTCTGGGCATCGCTACATATCCCATAAGGATGGGAATCAAGATAGACATAGTTACTGAAATCCCATGATTTTAATTCCAAGTAGTATGGTTGAAGATGAACTAGCATGAAAGAAGAAAATAATGTGGTTGTACCCAAAATTGAAGATCCATGTGTCACTACGTATCTTGCTAAAGAAAGAATCAATCCACATATTGTTCTTGAACCTAGCATGATAAGAGGTCAACACTGCTGGGGAAATCCTCTCTAGAGAGAAGAATATAGTATACCATAGTTATCGTGAGACATCCTGAATTTTTTTATGGTATAATCACAGTTTAACATCATGCGTTGAGGTCCCCGACACTTATTTTAGGGTCATAGAGTTCAAACCATGGATAAATATTCCAAAAGGGTATGCATAATGCAGCGGAATAACAGTACCGACGTGAATGAGGACCTAGGAATCCCACACACCACATACAAATTCTCAAAGATGCTTAAATACAATTTAAATTCCCGATTCTTGGATAAAATTGAGGCCAACATGTGGAAGGTTTGGTAAACCTGTAGCTGTACCTAAAGATAAAATTTTTGGGTCTCACTACATATCCCTTGAGGATGGGAATCTATCCACACATAGTTTTGGAAGAAGATATATCTATGTAGTTATGACCCGTTCACTAGGATGGGGTATTTTTTTATTTCCTTTTGTGAGTGTGGATGGACCGGGATATAGAATCCAAGAATCACTACGTATCCTATGAGGATAGGAATCAAGTCGTACATAGGTGTAGAAATATGGCATGGTAGATGACCGATGCTAGGGTAAATATCCTCTTAGGGTAAAAAATTATGATGATGTTCAATTTATCATCATATGGATAGGATGATTTTTTTTACACAACTTATCATCATGAAACTAAGACACCAGTACCATGCAGTTTATCATCGTTTTGTTAGGATTCTAATGCTATGAAATTTAATGTTGTGCATCTCAGCCTATAGGGGATGAAAATATTTTAAGGTCAAAATTCATAGACCTATAAATAGTTTAAGTTCATGTATTTTGGACAATGGGATCTTAGTTTAAGGTCATTGATTTTAGACCATGAGAGAAGGGGATTCAAGAAATGTGTGTAGTGAAATGTTATAGAAGTTGGGATGTAAATGAGTGCCAAGGAGGACCCACCTTCATACATCACATTCCCAAAAGGCCTACATATAGTTTAAATTAATGATGCATAGACAAGGGATCATTGTTTAAGGTCATAGTGTTTAGACCATAGAATAATAGTTTCTAAATTTGGATAAATGTAGTAAGGTAGGGTGATAACCTTGAATAACGAGACCTACTGCCATATGACATATTTTGAAGAAAACCCACATATATTTTAAATTCATGATGCTTAGACTAAGGTTATCCAGTTCAAATTCATACAACATGGACTATAATAGCACATTTTAATGTAATTTTGTATGAAAGATAGATGTTACGTAGTCTTTCATCGTGAAACTAGGAAGAAAGAACAGTTTAACATCGTGTTGTAAGGAAAAAATGGTATCTTATGAAAAGTGTTTCTTGAGGAACATAACATTGTTGGGTGGGGTGATACAATCTCCATCTATAGTGGTCATAGAGTACACACCATTGATATAGACCATATGAATTATGTAAGGTACCTCCCACTTGGGAACTAACTTTGGTAGCTTCCTACCGGGTATCATTAGCATTTTGCAAGCCAATACCATATCTCCCTAGAGGATGGAGCAATGGTAAACCTTCTGGTTGAATTCCCTTGCAATCTTATTCTGGTGACTAGTTAGATTTTCCATGGCCTAAATCTAGTTTTCTTGGATATCTTACAACTCAGCTAGATGGACTTCTAACATTATTTATAGAGTATTTTGATAATAAAAACATTTTTTGAGTGATGGAAACTGGATTTCGATGGGTAGGAATACCTCTTATACTACACCGGGGAATATGGAGTCACTTGGGTGGAATTTCAATTCTTTATCTGATAAGAGAAAAGTGAATCAGGGAGATTGACGAACTAAATTTTCTTGTTTTGGACCACTATATTTTTTAAAATGTTGGAGAGGGTTTTTCTAAACACCTTGATCTACCCATTTTTCTACACATAGTATTAAGAAATATGATTGGATTGGATGTTGTACATAGCATAAAACTTATTTATCTTAACTACTTTTATGTTTGGGCCATTGGCAGTGAAAATATAACCTATGGATGTTATTGGAACTCATAAATTCAAAAATTGATCTGGAATTGAATTTCTTGAGAGGATTATCTTCTTCTCACTTGGAAAAGAAATTTATCATGGTTAGAATGAACCTGCATTGGTGATCTATAGCTGGTGAATACGGTCCCCTGAGATTGAGTCCCCTGAATGAAAAGGTAAAAAATACTTGGTAGTATACAGGGTCTCCAGTGATTGATGCACAATGTTTTCATGGATCTGACGTGCATGACACCTCTTGGAGAGCCTTATACAGTCATGGAATATGGTGGGCCCAAAGTATCCCAGCCTTTGAATATGGTGATATAGATTCATCCTTTGATGATGAGCACCACACGATCCTCCTTTCACTTCCTACATGACCTAAGAGATATTGCCTCCTTGAATGTAATGAAGGAAAATTCAATCAAACCCACATGTATAGAGAGTCTGTTTAAGATTGGTCCCACTATAGAGGGTAAACTAAACTATGAACCAATAGATTCTTTCATGTTTGGCTCTGTCTGGCAGTAGAGTTCCATGCTAGATATACGCAATGAAAGGAGTTTTCCAATTGGAGACTTCTTCCACTGTGGGGGATCTAGAGGTCAAGATGTGGAACCATCAATATTTAGGTGGTTTGACTACTGGTCATCATCATCATATGGAAGGACATAAGTGATAATCCTTCAATTCAACACATGAATAAATAGATCATCCTACTCAGGTTTAGGAAGAGATGTATCTAAGCTAGCCAGGGAATCGACTTAACCATTCTATGACTAAGTAATATGATTCACCTCTGGATGAGAAGGGATATGGGCCATAAATTGGAAAGTATGCTCTAGAAAGTGCCCAAGCTCTGTCTTCATGATGAAGTAATCACTATTGATTTGTTCGATGACTAACTCAGAGTCTCTATTTATATTCAAGAAGGGAAAATAAATCTTATAGGACAACTCTATACCAATAGTGATAGCCTGACACTCTTGCTCATTATTTGTGTAGACTTATGATATCAGGAAATAGTATGGTAGTACAACTTGCGATGTGGTGATGAAGACGATCCCCAGGCTTACTCAGTTCATCTTGGGATCATTGAGTCTTCTATTGGTTGGGATTCGGGAGTCACCATCAGTAAAAATTTTACAACATAGAATTTCCAAATCCACTGAAAGGATGGGATAATCTTGGAAATAAATATCTAGTGGAACTTTTTAAAAGATTGGATGGGTATCCATAATGTCTTCCATTGATTGACCCATGACAGCCTTATATGGGAAAAAATTGATGTCAAATTACAGAAAGATCATTTACCAGTATGCTATATATCCTGTCAATATCATGCGATTCATGATATAATTTAGTGGATCCACATAGGACACCAGATATATCTCAGGATAATATAAATAATACCTCAACTACTATAATGAAAAAATGAGGGCAAGGTAGCTCTTCATGATAGGAGAGTATCTGGACTCTGTGTCAAGGAGCATGTGACTGTGATAGTAAAAACTATACACTATCCCTTCATTGTTCTATGATAAATAAAGGAACTGATGGATAATTATAGGGAGGTCATGTAGAGGACCACATGCTTCCCTAAGATAAGTGGCATCAGAACTAGTGGTGGCATTATATACTACATTATTTCCTCAAACACAGTCTAGCACTCTTCACCCCACTAGAAGATAGTTCCTTTATTCATGAGTCTAGAAAATGGATTAATTTTTTTGAAAACATTCAAAATGAATTAGTGTATTTATGCTAAGTGACCATGAAGGCATTGGATCTCCTAGATGTTTCTATATGGAGGCATCTAACGGATGGATTTGATCTTCTCTACATCGATTTTTATGCCTTTGTATCTGATGATGAAACTAAGAAATTTTGTAGAGGTAACCCTAAAGGAAAACATTAAGGGGTTTATCTTTAGATGATGGGAACATAAGAATCCAAAAACTTTCTCATGATATCATATATAGTCCTAACACTTGTGGGATTTTACAACCCAATTATCCATATATAATTCTACTAGATTCCTGAGGATTGGTTTGATGATGTGGTGTATGGATCCCTGATAATTGATTATTGCATTCTTCAGACTAAAGGGAATTGAAATATAATATAAGGTCTCTTGGGTTGATAAGAAGGTGGTGGACACCTCATCATTAGTGTCCATCTAGATATGATTTTATTCAAAGTATCCATCCATAAAAAAGAGATTTTGGAACCCCGCTATGGCGTCGATCAACAGATCTTTCACTAGAAGGGGAAATCAACATTTTAGTAGTGGTGATTGGGGTCCTAGAAATCAATACACACAATGATATTCCCAATATTCTTTATGACTAGAATGATGTTTTCAATCCACTTAAGGTACTGAACTTCCTTGACAAAGATGGTTTTTATGAGCTTATAATCTTTGTCCACAACCATAACACCATGATAGGGGTGCATTTTCCTAAGTGGCTTCTTAAAACTGTGATGATTCATTGGGAGACCAAGATGGTGGAAAACATCCTGAAGTTATATCCATAAAATCTCTTCATAAATCCATGAAAACACATCATGATTCCACTTTAAGAAATCCATGTACTCATTTTGTTTCTTTAGAGGCATGGATGCACTGATCGACATTGGCCTTGGGTCTGCCTTAATACCTAGGTTCATCTAAATCAAATCAATGACAGTGGTGGAGACACCATCTTAAAAGGTGGGAGGAGTGTATTCTATACCCACCTCATCATATGGGGTGGGGGAATCATTGGGATGATATGGTTCATCCAATATGACTGATTATGTGGGAACACTGGTGTCTACATAGCATTATGTTGTGTCCTCACTAGTGTAATTTTAATCTACTAAAACCATGATAATAATAGTTTTCATGCAAATTCAATTAGGCCGTTGAACCCAAAGTCCATAATTAATCTTAATGCAATGATTTCTAGTTAGATGATGTCAATTACACCCAACTTGGAGAATAAACATGTTTGATATATAGTTTTATCCATGGGGGTGAACATCTCGATACCTTATAGGGGTAGGGGTTTCTAGTTTCACCCAATCCTAACATGTGTTGATTTATAAAGTAATCTTTTGACATTCATTATACTTAGGGTTGCGATGCCCTTTACTTCTTGAAATGACAAAGTAATTTTTCATGTATGGTGTTATAGAATCCTACCGATGAATGGGGAGGACGAAAGAATCATACAAATACATCCACATGCTAGCTAAAATAGTGGTGTGATCGACCTCATTAGTTTAAAAATGTTTTTCCTTGATCTTTTAATACCATAAATCCATATAACAGGATTCAAAAGATTCATTGGGAGACATATCACCCCTGAGAAATCCTACTCAACCATTGAGTGAGTACTTAAGGAATTGGTGATACAAGGATGGAACTGCAACCTATAGATATAACATGGCCCTACATATTAACACTATTTATGAGGTATCCTATAAAACAACCATGAATTTTATTTTTCTATAAAAAGAGAAATGGTTATTTAGACAAATTCTACCACATACACTCTGCTCCGTCATGTCACAACCCTCAATATTTAGATATGTGTGGATCATAGCTGCTTCAGTCAATACCAACCCGTGGAGTGTTTGGGTGGATATAAAATTGATCCCAGAATTTGTGTTGCCCAGAAAATGAAAAAATTACACACCATTGAACTGGATGATGATGTATAGTGGGTGGATGTGCCCCGACACGAGGGATACCTCATCTTCCTTAGATAATTAAATGATGGATTGGAACTATTCTTGTTCCAAATACTCTATATAGAATGAATTAATGATTTCAACCTCTATTTGGAACTAGAGTGGGGTTTTCATGACATCTATAAGGTACTCATGAATCTATTGAGATAGGTGGAGGGCCTCAAGTATTGAGATCTTTACTTGAGTTCTAGTGAGGTGTTTCATCACATCGTACTTCCATTCTAGATGCACATTTCTACCCACTGGAGGTTTCTCTTTGGAAGGAGGCTTGACAAACACTACTATCTAAACCACTAAATTTTGTTTAGTGCTATAAATTTCCTAATTCTCATTGAATAACTTACCTAGAACCACTAATATATGACCATCATCTAGATTTGGCCCGAATTTAGCTGGACACTGCCAATAATGGTGAAATCATGATAGTTCTTCTTGGTCGAGCATCACTATCTTCAGTGGTGATGAATCTGTCCAAATAAGGTGGGAAGACTGTACCTATTGAGATCTATGAAGAATTTGGTGTCTGGTTTTGGTAGCATCCATAGATTGTCTTGGATTACTGTCCTGAGCATTTTTATGGTTTTCATGTACTCAACTCTTTCTATGATGATACCGACCAACGACACTTAGAGGGATATCATGGTACTCTTTTTCATCAGGAACCATGAAGGGATCTAACAGTTCAATAGTATTTATAGAGTCATACTTATGACCATCTTCAGTGAAGTATTCCATTACATGATGGACTCTAAGGGTGATTCCCATCTCTAGAGGAATGAAATCATTGAGAGTACGGGGAGGATTTAGTGAAGATGGGGGACTTTTAAATCTCTTGAGATGTCAGTGTTTTCTATTTTGATATGTAAAAGGATTAAAAGTGGATATATAAGAAACATCCAGAGAAGGTGGGAAGATTTCATGAGACTCATGTCATCTCAAGTGGGTGTGGATGACACCTGGGTGCAAGCAACTGCCCTGTGAGCTAACCTGTCGTCACACATCTTGGTTCAACAATTGGAAACCTACTTCTATTCACCCTCACTGTCACTATAATTCTTGGTGGAGATGCATGTCACTTGTATTGGGACATGGACTAACTTAACCACACCATTTCCATTTGGTCCTAGAGACAATCCTTGAATACACATTATTTCTTTATGGTATTCCCAAGAATCCTTTTGTAGGGACATTATTTAGGGAGACCAGTGAGGTTGGCCTCACAAGGATTCTTACATTCTGGTAGGTTCACAACCCCTTTATCCAACACATTTTTGAAATAACCGTGAACATGTTCATCCTTGAACAAGTAGGTTTGGTTTCACCTATATGGGAAGGGAGCTTTGGGAATTTTTCCCTGTTGAGGGGCTGGATCATGAAGAGGGGTTGGATCCATATTTTCTAATTTATGTGGAAAAATTTTATGAGGAGGATCCCTCTAATTGTACACCAGGTGAGGATGATCTTGATGAGGATAATTCACTTGGTGAGGCTCCTTTTGATAAGGCTCTACCGTTATCAAATATAATGTCTATGGGGCCTCAACATTTAATGTGGAGGTATTTTATTCCTTGTCGGATCTTCTAGTAAGAGTTGGAAGAGGAAATAAAAGATCCTCATTATCCAATAGTAGGTCTTCCTCTTGGTGATATGACTAATTAGAGATGTCCCAAAATCATCATGAGTAGTTCTGAGTGTTGTGGGAGGGGAACAAATTAGAATTGATGTTCCGCACACATATCATCACCATGTACTCCATGGTTAGCGGCCTATCCAGTGAATTATTGAGGCCTTTCCACTAAGAAGAAAAGTATGAAACACGCTGATATAGATATTTATTTTACATGAGTATGTCAACAATACTTTTCTTGTAGGTGGTGGAACTGAACTGATAATGAAACTTCCTGTAGCGTTTCTTCCAATTAGTAATGAACCCAATGGGTATTTGGCTATACCAAACAAATGAATTATCTTCTAATGTGTGATAAAACATCAGAGCATGATGGATTCTTACTGCTATGGGGTTCCCAACATGGTTCCATAACTTGATATGTAGTGAAAAAATGCAGCAGTAGGTCACATATCCCATTAGAGGGGGATCCTATAAGATTCCTGAAATCTAGGAGTTCTCACATATTGTCCAACCATACCAGATAAATCTTTCCAGTAGGTGGTATTTCCACCTGTTGCGTATCAAGGGATTCGAGGTGAGTAGTGAGAGCAGTTATCAAATCATCCTGATAGGGGCTCTTATCTAGATGATGATATCTGACCACTAGTGTGTTGATAAGATCATCAACCTTGTAGAAAAAATTAGTGGCTCAGGGATTGTCTCATAGAGTGGATTAAGAAAGGACTTGTGGTGCGACCTGTGTAGAGGCTAGTGGAGTAGATTGGACCAGGTTTTGAGGATGATTATCATGCTCATTGGGCAAATTAGAGAATATATAATATGGACGTTTTCTATAAAATATGGTTTCTACCCTATTGGGATGTTTGGGGTCACCAGGATCAATTAGGAGCATCGAGACAAGAAGGATCTATGGCTTCCCCTACTTCACCAATGGAGGTGGAACATGGTCCTATTGAGGGATGCCGTATTATGGGTGCCACACAACGAGGATCTCATTGATGATCATATTATGATCAGAAATTTGCTGATGTAGGGATGAAAATGTTGGATCATCATCCATATTCTATGTATCATTAGATAAAGAAGAGGGATCAAGAGGTCCCTTTTTCTTTATTGAGGTTATGACTAGGGGAAATGATGTAGAGGGTTCCCTGATACCATGTTTCTACCTCTTCTAGTGAGTGTGAACACCGGGAGGGTTCACTTGATACTGCGATGGCCTGGGGGTGGGTTGTTGGGTTGGTTATCTTTGTCAGCCTCTATATCTAAATCAATTTACATATAAAATATGTTGGGGATAACCATGTTTACTATGATGGTACTAAAAAAATATCCTTGATATCACTAGTTTGGTCTGGATATTACAGGATAGGACCGAAGTGGAGAGAAGAAAACAATCCCCAGCTTAAAATGTATACATGCCGGGATACATAGTCAATAATTTTGTGGAGCACTGTGATTCTTTGGATGCATATTTGTTGGAGGGTTCAGTGGTAGTTGAGTGATGTAGAATGTTAACCCACTTAGAGTGCCTTGAACTCGACCATGAAACATTGCTAATTGATCTCATCAAAATGATCCCAGATCCATGGGTATACCAAATGATTATCACAGAGGTGAAAAATAATTACCTAGATATTCAGAGGAAGGCATGTGAGATGGTCCTTGGTGAGGGACTCTGAGATGCCGATGTTGGGAACCACATTTGGCCAAAACACCACCAACAATTGTTCGGTGGGCAGAGTACCCCACAAGCTTCCTTACTTAGAGGTAGAGCATGAATCATAGTTGGCCCAAGATTCGATTGGTGTTGGTTAGGGAACAAGTGGTGACAATATTATGGATCAGTGTGGTAGTGGAAATACTAGTGGAAGAGCCACTGTATGAGCTACTTGATCGCTACTCATTGGGTCATCTCTCAAGGGTAGTTTAGGCTGCATCATCACATCACTATAAAAATGTGGGATTTGAACCACCTCATGTGAGAGGGTAGTAATAGTCATCTATAGGTCTACTATATTCTTGTTTTCTAACAAATCCAAGAATAATTATCCATGATCTCGGGTAGAGGTAGGGAATGAAACTGGAGATGACAGAAATGACTACACCATAAGAGCCTAGAAGGATCCAAATCTTCCTCTAATTGCATGTTCCTATGAAGGAATTCAAGGATTTGGTGGATCTCATCTTCCAATATGATGAATATCACCTACCTAGATCTTTCCCCAGACTCTGATGTTGATGATTGGGGTGAAGTATCCATCATCGAGTCTTATTTTTCTTCAGAATATGAGAAGTGAACAAGATTGAAAATAACTTTGTGCTTCCCAGAGTTTTTCCTTCGGTGGTGGCGGTTTTCTGTTCTTCCCAGAGACTGTTCATTAGGGTAGGGATTTTTTTTAGAATAGGGAGGGCCTTCATACTGGTTGTTGATGGCATGGGGAGAACCTCCATTTCAGTTATCATAATATGTGGTAGGACATCCACTCTGGATACTGATGTAGCATGTAGGAACTCTACTTTTTCTAGAAGGAACATGGGGAGGACCTCCATATTGATTATAAGAGATGGGAGGACCTCTGCTTTGGTGGGTTGAAATGAGAGGAGGACCTTCGCTTTAATAAAATTGGACATGGGTAGGAACTATGTGTTGTAAAGCATGAGTATTGGTAGGTCTTCCATACTGGGTGCCAAACACATAGGAAGGACCTCTACTACTGTAGGTTAAAATAATGGGAGGGCCTCCATGCTGGTGGATATTGCATGGGGAGGATCTCCATATTGTTCAGTGACTATATGTGGTGGACCTCTATATGGGTTGTCAATGAATAGGGGATGAACTCCACTAGGATCAATGGCGGAGTGGGTAGGACCTCCAATTTATTTGTGGAAACATGGGGAGGAAAACCATGTTGACCATTGAAGGAATGGGTATGAGATCTACCCTGGACAGCTGTTTCTTAGGGAGGACCTCCATGTTTGCCAAAGTAGGAGTGGTGAGGGAATCTACTTGAGTTAGGAAAAACATGAGGATGACCTTCTTGCTGACACTTTTTGACACGAGGAGGACCTCTGTATTGGATGTCGATGATATGGGGAGGAACTCTACTTTGTTTTATTATGGGAACATGGGGATGACCTTCATGTTGGGTGTGATAGTGGGGAAAACCTCCACTTTGGTTGGAGTTGGTATAGGGAGGACATCTTCATTGAATATCATTGTCACATATCAGTCCCAAATGTCTAATGATGATGTTAGTGGTTTTCAGAGTCATCCAACCTACCTATAGGATGGTTGGGGTCTCAATACCAACTATATGTTGATGGGTCCTTACTCCATTTTAGTAGAGATCTCACAGGATACTCCGGGGGTGGTACAAGTAACTGGAGCTCTGGAAGAAGATGCCATGTATCAGAAATTCTCTTGAGCTTGGGAACGACATTAACATCAAATACTTCGGACCAGGGCTGATACAATGGGTTTGTATTCCACCTAATCCAAGTCATGGTAAACTATTCACTATTGGCATTGACTAGGCCTAGTGGGATCCCTCCTTGGTGGCTCCCGAGTGGTAGTCACAACTTGGACGACTTGAGAGTACCCTAACTCCTCAGTATAGGGATGGGAGTTATAGGATAACTGTAGGGAGAGTCTATTAATGTGTTTTATCATGGGATTGGGTAGAAATGACTACATGTATGGCCCTTGGGGGTCGTGGCTTGTTGAGGAACAACTGTCTCTAGGTCCTGGTGAACCATGTCGCTCATTAGAATGACCCCATCATTCATGTATCATCATATGAGGGTCTCTATCACCATCCTCTAAATGATATTTGAGGGTGAGATAGTGTGTGGGACCCTGATAGATGTAGTTGTGGCTAAATTCTTGGTAAAGTTGGTGTTGTGAGGGATTGACACATTGAAACTTCTCTTACCACTATGTTTGTGGGAATTCGATGAATAATTTCCTATAGATTGGGTCCTATAATGAAGGAAGATCTAGTTTTCACAATAAATACATAAAAAGAAATTCTCAATTCCCCAATGACATCCAATCTTCTATTTATAGAGATAGATATCTATACTGACGATGATGCCGACAAGAATTCTCAACATTTTACTACCCAAATTTCTAGTGAGTTCCACACTGGTCCCAAAATTTTCTTAGTGGGTCCTAGTTTCAGATAGCTGGATTTGGTGAAATTATAATCTATTTATGTTGCAAACACTTCTAGTCACCTTGTTGAGGAGAATTGTTTCATATTACGTTCACCATTTCTATTTCCGACACTTTCACTAAGGCACACACTTGCATCCTCAACATTGGGTGTGGGCATGCTATTTTCTCTTGATATCCTACATTCCCACATTACAAAGGTGGAAAATACTCATCACTTTCATCAGTGATGACTTTTCCATAATCTAAATGATATTATTTGATTTGAGTTCTACTTTCCATGGATTTCTCCTTATAATTCTTCACTAAGTCTAGGCCTCCCTCATAGAGTTAAATATGTTCATGGAACTCATTTCTGGTGATATCTATTTTTGGATGCTATTTAATTATACTGCTTATATCTGAACATTTAAAAGGGTCTTGATAGGGTATAAACCATTGGTTTGTGGATTAGTCGTGTTGAGAATCATTGGAATGTCTTGAAACTAGAAACATTGGTCACCTATATTATACATCAAAATAGGGAATCTCATGGATACATCTCGATCATAGAACCCAAGGCATATCATGTTGATCATGAGGTACCTGATAACAAAAACATATCTTCCAAGTCTTTCACCTAATTCTTACCATATTTTAGAATGATGTAGTATTATGTGTTAGGTAGCAAGTTTAATGCCTTGTATAGATGGAGTGAAACTGATTATAACACCCCATGGAGGTGGATTAGTGAGGTACATCCCCAGGAGGTAGCACCTAGAAGATTTACCGATGAATGGATCAAAACAACAATAATGGTAGGCATGGTAGGTGTGTCCCATAAAGGGAATATGTCACACCATGAAAGATGATATTGACACCCCTTAAGGTGGAATAGGGAGGTAAAACCATTAGGGGGGGGGGGGTACCAAAGATTACCATTGTCGGGATTGAACCTCATGGAGGAGTCCTACGCATCCCACATAAAATACATGGATCAAAAACCACATAGTTTGAGAAGTGGCATGTGTCTTACACATAGGTGCTGCTCGAATGGGTGGCATGATCTCACCAGGATGTGGCAGACCATGTAAAATCATGATGGATTATGGATGGAGTGGATGGAATGTATGATGTGGATGAAGTGTTGGGGTATTGGTATTGAAACTCTTGGAGGCCTCATAAATATCACATTTTGTTGGAAATCAAATTCCAAAAAGTTTGGGAAGTTCATTGGGTCTTACTTCTATGAAGGAGGTTAATGGAAATGGAGTATGTAGTTGGGGATTACGCATGGAATTGGCCCAAGTTGGTATGTGAAGACAAGGGATTAATCTATGAGGGATTCTTGTTGGTGTAGGTGGATGGGTTTCAGGGTCTCTAATAACCTCTAATCCGACGTGGTTCTTGGTTGATGTGAGAAATAAGAGGAATTAGTTGACCAGGCAGTCATTCTGTGAAAGATGTTTCAATGAGATATGATGTGGGGTTAATGCATTGAGATTACCAAGGGGAATCTCATTCCTTGAATAGGAGGATCTCATCTCATATGAGTGGGGATTATGTGTGGAAGTGGCCAGTTTGTAAATAGGGATAAATACCAAAGGGATAAGGATGGGGGTATTGATAGTGATCATCCCCTCTAAACATTGTCCTGATAGTGGAGGAGGACAAGAGTACGAGAGGCAGGGAGGATCTCGGTGCCCATCCCCTCTCTGATCCTCACATTTGGGGGAGTAAAAGAGGATAGGGAGTTCCAAATCTTACAATAAATGTTAGGGGATTACTCTATGAGGGATTCTCAGGAGGATGCCATTCCTTTTGTGGAGGATGTCATTCCACATGAGGAGGATATAATTCCATGTCACTCATACATAGGACATCCTATGTTTTCTTTATAAGGTGAGATTATAATTTAACATCATGTGTTGAGGATGTTGGTGATATGTAGTTTTATGTCATGTAGCTTGGACATGGGGGGACTCACTATTTACCCCTTGGTCTTACATAACCATCACTCTTGAAACCCTATGTTGTACATGGCATCAGAAATTCCCAGGTGAAATATTGTAGAGGAGTGGTAAGTCAAAAGTTCCACATTAGCATCCCTATGATGAAATGAAAGGGTGATTATCATACCTATACTGAAAATAAAAAGGTAAATTGGAATCTCGGGCCACACTTGGAGTGGACTAGGCTACATGAGTGGGCATAATAGGTCACATAAGGACTAAAGATGTAGCCGAAGTGATCATGGATGGGTATAGAGGCTTGGAAAACTCAACCTTCCAAAAGTGGTTTCAATAGAATAGAGGAAACATAGAGAGGTATATGATAGGGGATTCATGAAGTAGAGGGATTCACAGAGGTTTGCTTCATAACGATTAGGTGCCTTGTAGTGGAATGGGGATTCATGAAGAAAGAGGCTTCATGAAATTAGGTTATTGTGCCTTGTCATGATGTCTGGGCTTGCGAAAGGAGTGCTCCATGAATTCATAATGCTTGGCCAGGCCTCAAGTAACCCTAAGTTCCTTCCTCCACCAAGAAGGGTGTAGGCCCTTGTGAAGTGCATCCCTACTTTTAGTAGAATCCTTTAGGAACATGTGAAAAAGGGTTTCATGATGCTTGGATACCTTGGGTGATTCATTTTGGTTTTGTTCCTAATTATTAGGGTGCTTCACGAATCAGGAGAAATTTGGAGATGCAATAGTTGTGTAGTCATCCCATTAAGGGGGGATGAGCTAGTTATTTATAGGCACAGGGGTCTCACAAAGCTAGGATATCATTCATGAAGTAAATGTGGGATTTGTGAATGACAATAACTCTATAAGACTCGTAAACACATATATAAATCCTTGGTGTGGTCACAGATTGGCATTGGACTAGCAGAGAGTATGATCAACACCTCTCACATTTACGGTAGTTGAGGGATTTTCACAAATGAGATTCACGAATAATACAGTTATGATTGTTTTTGGGATGTTTGAGATCAATTTTTCATTCAAATGGCTTTTACCTCCTACATTAAACCTATGGCACATATTTCGGTGCCAACAACCTCATATCATAGTGATTATAAAGGTAACACACGATAAGATGGTTTTGTAATGTCTTATAAACCTCTTACCCATGATTTCCAATATTTTCTATATCCCATCTCACAATATCATCATAAAATAGAACAATATTTATGATTACTATAATGGAAACACATGGTTCTCACCATAGTTTGGATCTACAATGACCTTTCAATGCGACATATATTATAGGGGCATTACCACATATTAATTTAATGTAGAGGAACAATCATGATGTTATAATATAAATTCACTAATATAAAAAAAATGTAATAATGATATAAGAATTATGTTATAGGGAATTGAATCTAATAATTCTGGATTACTTTATCGGTGTAAAATAGAGTATGGTATTGCTCAATGGTTTTAAGAATAGAGTCTTGTAGGGATTATTCTTCATAAAATGAAATATGATGCAATTATAGTTGATCAAAATCCCACTAGCCCGCCATCCATGGAGGGTTATCATGGATACTTAGTTCTGGTTAAAAGGTGTATTGATCTCTTATGTGGCATCTTCAGTATGTTTTTGTGGGGTTGATGCCTCACATTGATACAACAATTGATAATTTACAAGATTCATCCTTGGTGACTCAAAAAATGATTTATTGAAATTTTAAATTTCCTGAACCACCTCCATATGATATGGTAGATGTTTATTATTTCCCAATGGAGAGAGGATCCCAAAAGGATTTAGGAAAGTAACTTGTGTCACTTACTTTATCATAATCAACTAATGAGAAGTTGGCCAAAAAGACTTCAAGTCAACATTGGATTCACATGAAACCCCCAATGCAGGTATTATACCATTATGTTGTAACTCTCTTGCAAGTGAATGTTTCACTTATTTTTAGAGGTGATGCTTTGAAAGTAAATATTTACGATTTGATGAGTGCCCAAAATTGGCAGAAGATGAGGCTTTTGACTATTTTAGACATGATTCCATGAAATTGTATTGAATAGAGTTTTGAGATGGTCCTATAAATTATTAAAAATAAATAAATAAAAACCCTTTAATATAGAATCACAAGTAGAAATCTATATTCAAATAATTGATTTCAAAATTAAAAAATTCACACATGGTTCTCTATTTTTGTTTGGTTGGAACATGGGAAGGAAAATTTCTCAACATTTTCTTGTGAAGTACTATAATATTCGAATTATTCATGAAGGTTTCACATGTTTTTTTCCTTCGGGTTTTTTGGTAATTTTTTTATTAAACCATAAACTCCCAACGGCCCCCACGTATAAAATTATTTATCATGAAAATTAGTACATACATTATTTCCAGTGGTAGGTGGTAGTTACGAGGTTTTTCTAATGGCGATTCAAAATTATTATCATTCGAGAGGGTGGGAAGCTGGTCTGCTCAGACATTTTTAAGGGGATACATTCATACACATAGACACTCTTATAAATAAATATAATTTTCATGTATCCTTAACATATCATAGTGTGGTATTGGATATACCTATAATAGTAGTTAGCCTTTAACATCTATTGGTGTGAACATTTATATGTATCAAGGGTCCTGCATCAATATAAATATTTTAATGCATCAATGGTTTTCCATCAATAGTACAATCATTATGTATCATAGGATCTCCATCTTGTTCTATAATTACTTAGTGATTCTTAATATTAATGGTTGTTATGGTTTAAAGTTGGATAGTTAGGCACCAAAAATTTTATCTCCATTAATGAAATTGATATGTGTTCATAGTGTTTAGATCTATCCAAGGACAAGGTCATTCTATGTGTCCTTTTTAAAGGAATCATAACCCATGTAGTATGATTCCACATAATGGGACATACCATACCTTTTAATTTAATGTGAATGGCACTCATCCATATATTTTATCATTATGTAGTAAGGAAATTTAATAGAAATAATACTATTAATGGTAGCAGTGGGAATACAAAATAATGGAATTTTTTTTGTGTTCCTTAAATGGGATATGGAAAAATTGATAAAATATGATGACACCTAGAGGGAATATGGACCTCTTAGTGGGAATTTTTTTATTAGGTACATAGCCACCAGTGGGGACTTTCCATGGAAAATTAAAATGGAGAATTTATTTTCGAGATCATAGAAATATATCTTGGTGAAGGAAGGATGTAAGTGATCTTAAAAATAACATAGTACAATGGGGATGTAAACAAAATATTGATGATGATAGGTTTGAACCTCAATGATGCATCTAATAAATCCTTTCAAAATAGGAATAAAATCCCCTATAGCTCGAGTTACACTATTTATGGTCATATAATAGGACCATACCATTTCTTTTAATTGTATGAAATAAGTACATTTTTATTTAGTTTTACATCATATTACTAGGATTTTAGCCACATAGTTTAATATCATTATTCTAGGGTGTGTGTTTTGGAAAAAATGGGATAAGATAGGATTGAATGAGGCTTATAATTGACACCTTAATTTCATACATGTTTTCCTCATTATTTTTATGATTTTTTTGTGTTCTATAAAAATATAGTTTAATTGAGGATATTTTCATCCTCATTCATTTTATATAACAATTTTAATTATATGAATATTTATTTTTAAATGTTTATTTTACAAATAATAAATTTATAAATGTTCTCTCTCTAAATCTATAATATTTTTAGAATAAATATAATATTTTTTTTGAAAAATTCAATGAATTATATATTCATGGGGAGATTTTCTATTATATTGTTGAAAATTACTTTAATGATCTATGATTTTAAACAAATTAGTCTGGAGAAAAATATTTCTTTTTGGAAAAGTTTTAATTTTATTTAAGAATTTGGTTTGTGAAAACTATTGTTTAAATTTATAATTTTCAATGTCCCATTCTAATTTGGGATATTTTTCTATAAATAATTGTTGATTACATTTTTTAAAATACTACAATGGATAGATTAATTTTATTTATAAATTGTGTTTTTTAATTCATTTTTACTCATTTTATGGGTATAATTTTTTGTGTGATGCAATTTTATTTGTATTAGTAGATAATATCATTAAGAATATTTCCTTTGGGATTCCCAAAAAAAATTTCATTTCACACATAGTATAATTTTTTCCATGGAAATATAAGATAAATTTATGTCTCACCCTACATAAGATAGTTTTTCTAATGGAAGAGTATGATAATTTCAAGTCTCACCAATTGGATAAATTTTCCTATGGAGATATAAGATTTTTCAGTTCTGTATCTTGAGAAGATAAATTCTTCCTAACCTAATATGAAAATTTAGTTATTAATATAAGAGATTTCATCTATCATGAACAAATTTTGGAATTAGTTCTCTGAAGGATTCTCTCCAATTAATGATCAATATCAAATATAGAAGGAAAACATTACTGTTTAGAATGGTAATATATTTCAAACCATCATACCTGAGATTGAGGAGATATAATATAGAGAATCTAAAATGAGGGTGACTAAAAATCTACCATTGATGTCAAAAATCACTAGACAACTAAATGAGTGAAGGAGGCAAAAAATTACAAGATTTTACATGTTACAGTGCGGATTAGTTTAATTTGATGAATATGTTTTAGTGAAATTAAATTATGGATTCTTATATCAGAGAATAAAATAAAAATATCAAAGTTCAACTAAATATTAGTTGAGTTGGTGAATTTATTTTATCTTGGTGAAGTAAAATATTTACTGACCTCAAGGTGAATTCAAGTATAATGTCTAATGGAATGATCCATATGAGATCAAAAAATTTAATTTGAACACAATTGAGTTTAATGATTTGAGGCCATGATGGAGGTAGAATTAATGGCTAGGATAACAAAAGAAATATCCCATGAAGGGAGACCAAGTTTAGGGGAAGTTAAAGAACATCGATTACTAGGACTTTTTCTTATGGAAGTCTTGTTTTGAGAATACAGGTGACTATAAAACATTCAATTGAAATGGTCTGGAGGATGAAGATGAATCCATGATAGGTTCTTGAACTAATTACCAAAATATTTTTTAAAAATGAAGAATAAGAGGAACTAAGTTCATATAAATTGAATCCATGTATGATGATATTTTTTGAAGCTTATGGTGTTGTGTGGTAGCCTTACACTTTGATGAAGTTTATTTACTCAATTGGGGAAACAATAAAGTAAACTTATAGAAAAATATTTATGTTGTTTTTCCTAGATGACCTATTTCCATTAGGAAAGAAATAATATTATCTTATTTAAAAACAAAACACAGATAGACACATACACTTCTTTCCCAAAAATACCTAGATGTTATTTTTTGGATGATAAATGAGAAAAAATTATGTAGACATAGTAAATATTCATCGAAATGGTCACATGTTCCTCAAAAGTTTTATTAGGTGTCATGAAACACGCCTAAAGTCAACAAGTGGTGAAATAACCATATTCAATACCTTATATAGTGACATTTGTTTCTTTAATATTTATCAATATCTACCGTGATGAAAAATATCACCATATTAATAATCAAAAATCATTATTATTACTTATTCCTTTCTAATGCATATAGGAAACTCAAGTATGAGATATATTGATCAAGTATAGAATGTGTTGGAACATAGTACCTATAACTAATTTTGTTAACTGGTCTGTTGGGTTATCCAATGCCCTGTTTTTTTGGAGTGAGATAAATTTCCCATTTATATTATCATGTAACAAATTTTTCTAAAAACAATATTTTTTTTAACTTTGACAGACTTGATTCTTTGAATAAAAAAACATCCCTTTGGATATCATAGAATAAATCATCTTTCTAATTAATCATCACTAAATATATGATCATTATATGTTACAAGATATTTCTTTGAAATCATCGATCAAATCCATATACTCTACCTCTATTGTAGACAAACCCACTGATTTCTATATAGTATATTTACATATTTATGTTCTTCATGTCATTATAAAAACATAACTAGTAGTAGATATTCTCTTGCCCATGTACCCATAATAATTTTAACTAACACACCAAACATGAAATCTACTACCATTTGTTTCTCTTATAAACATAAATAAAAAATCTGTAATACATTTGATATACCATGTAATCCATATAAGCACTTTTCAATGTCATTTATAAGGCTCATAAATATACAAACATGACATGATAACAATTTAAAAGGTATTAGTTAACATACATACCATTTAATACATAAAATCTTATATTATTCATACATAAGGAAGATAGTTGAATTGTTTCTTCTCTTCATCTGTCTTCATAGATAATAATGCATTATTTAGAAATACAATGATAATGGGGTGTTAACCATTTTTTAATTATCATATGTGACAAACATATGGAGAAATTTCATCAACTATTACATATTACTTAGTAGAACAGTACCCATTTTTTTTCCAATTTTGATATATATCCTATGATTCTTCTTGGCCTCTTTAAGATCCGTTATCTAAAACTCTGAGTTGTGATGAGATTTTAACCTATCAATCTCCACCTCATGTTTACATGAAATCATTATATTTTAAAAATATAAATGAAGGAAGAAAAATTTTATATCATGAGGTTTTCTGAAGTAAAAATATTATTAAAATAACTCCATGAATATTTATGTTTCAGTATAAAAGAGGAAAACATTTTAACCACTATCTTAGTGATTTATTTATGAAATAAAATCATTTTTCTAATATGAAAACCCAGTTATCACATCTCGATACATGAAAACCATAATGTTGTGTCATATATATCACTATATCTAATAATCTATGAAAAAATGTTTTCTTGAAATCATGTTGAGCTAAATGAAAATCAAACTACATAACCTATGCTAACAAAATTCAGATAGATGTTTTCATAACAATAGGATAAAATAAATTTTTCTTTTATATCCCTTCCTTCTATGTATATCCATTAGTAAAATGAATAAAATGTTACCTAAAACCATAATTTCAAGTGCCATATTCCTTGTTCACAAAAACCCATTTTTACCCAACTTGTTTTTTTCATTAAGAGGACGAACAAGATCCCATGTCTGATTTTGATGAAGTGAACTCATTTCTTATTCTATAGTTGTATTCCACTAGTTCATATATTTTCTATCAAAAAAACCATGATATGTGTCTAGAACGTCATCTTCTATTAAATATGGTTTATATATAACTATATCAACATTCTTGGATGGTATTTAGATGGTACATCAAGTTATACCTATGGAGATACACTCATGATGATGAGTATCCTACTATAGTGGTACTTCTTGCTCAGTAAGAATATCCATACAATCACAATACTCTATCTCTTATTTATCCTAACCAATCATCAATGGAATTTTATGCACGTCAATATAAAATTATTTATCTTTATATTTTTGAAAAACTTCTAAATATCCATCACTAGCTCGTCAAAAGTGATATCACACCCTCAAATGATCTTCTTTACTTCAAGTTCACACAGTCGAAAAGACTTCACACCATCACTAAAGATATGAAATACATACATATTTTCTATCAAATTTTAATTTGATTATGTGACACGAAAAATATGTAATATAACCAAATATATTTTTTATATATTTAGATACATTTTCCCTAGACCAAAAATCTATTGGATTTTTACTATAAATCATGGTAGTAGGTAATCTATTCACAACGTTTATTTCATACATAAATGATTCTTCCCAAAATTATTTAATCTAACATTTCCAAGAAAACATAAAATGTAACTTCTCAATGAGTTTATTGATCATTAAATTTTCTACTCCATTACATTGTGGTATTATAAAAACTATAAAGTTTCTCACAATACCTTCTTCCTAGAAAAACATTCTTGAATGGATCTGACATGAATCATCCACTATTTTTTATCTCAGTGACTTGATTTTACATCCAATAATATTATCAATAACATTATTCCACATAAATAAGACATCAAAAACATCATCATTAGTTTTCATGGCATAAAGTTTAAAATACCTTGATTAATAATCAATAAATGTGAAAAAATAATGGTGACCTCCCAAGGAAGAAGTTATAAATTATATCCAGTCATCATAATGAATATAGTCAAGTTTTCTACTTCATTCAATGGGTTTCAATGCTAAAACCATGCTTATTAAATTTACCCAATACTCAATGCTCATAGAAGCCCAATTTTCCTATCTTGTCCCCACTCAAAATGACTTTCATTTATAAACCCTATATTCCCTTTTATATGGTATTTATCAGTCTCATATTCCATAATTTATAATTGGCTCAGTTTTTTTATATCGTTGCTCCATGAATAACAATCTTAGTATTAAAATAATATAAAGTACATTTTTGATTAACTTTCATCATAAAAATCCATCAAATATTTCATTATTGACTCAATCTTGAATGGTTATCAGATAACCAATATTATCCAAGCCTCCATGAAATATGAGGTCAAATTCTAATTTTTGTACATATCATAAATCTATTTGGAATTGAGTTGTTTCATCATTTATCTTCAATTTTATTTTTACAACACATCTCATGCAGAAAGGGTGGTTATTTTCTATAAGAACCACATCTTCATCTGGCTCCTTAAGGATTGAAAACTAATCTCAGTTTATTAACATATGGAATAAACCCCTACAATCAAGATTCCAATAATCAAATTGGTTTAGCATATTGGAAATATTGATTTTTAAATCTTCAATTTACATAGTTTTCTTTAAATCATTTTTTTTTCAATTTTATGACAACCCATCATCCAGTGACCCTTTTGATGATAGTAGATACAGTCATCTTTCCTCGTTGGAAGTAAGTGTACACAACTCTTGATTTTGATCTCATTTTGAGATTGTTCATTAAATATATTCCCAAATTTACAAAAACAAATTGCACCAGTGAATAAAAAATAGTCAAAAATGAAAAAAAGAATATTTTATTAATATAGTCCGATGTCATGAGAGTTCCAAACATTCTTCACACATTATTTTCATATACAAAAAAATGAAAACTCTATTATTTTTAAAAATCCAATTTTAATTATGTATTTTATAACTTCATGAACATATTCCATTTTTCATTATAATTTCATCTACCTCCTTTTGTCTTCATACCCAAAAAAGTAAAACTAAAAGCTACTTCATATTCTTTCACCAGGACTCAAAATAACCCCCATTATTTTTTATGACGACCTAGTAATTCCCCCTTATATTTTATTACCTATTGTTTTTATCACTTTGTTGGATTCCATGCAAACTATCTACCTATAGTATTTCAAAATCAAGAAAACATTCCTTAGAGTTTAAAAAATAAATATATTTTGGAGATAAAAAACATGGTTCAAACCATAGAAGTGTCATGTTGAAATAAGCTATTGAGGTGTCTCAAAAGTAGCAAAAATTATGTATGTTTGAGTTGAGGTGGAAAGATTATAGACCTAACGTGTTAGAGAGTTGTAAAGAGAAACCACATCAGGGTTTTTTATAAAATCAGAGAAGCACAAACAACTGTAGGGAATTATAGATAGTATGCGTGTCTTCATCCCTAGTTAATAAAAATCACCCTCTGATAAAAGTTTATTAGTGGAAGCCTCACCCTACACTCCAATTTACAAAATCAAATTTGTAAAAAATAAAAATAAATATTAAGGAAAAAATTTACCTTGTTTGGTCATGGAGGGCTTCATCGATGATGAAGGTAGAAATAATATATTATTCAAATTCAAAGCACAAATATGAAAACTTTATTCTTCACCACACATAATTTCCCATAATTATAGTAACAAATAAGAGAAGAATCAATTCATCCACTATAAATATTTTCCAAGGTGGTATCTTGATAAATCCAATCATTATTAGGTGGCACAAAACAGTTCTATAATATTCATTGAGTGGAATACCAATCTTCAATTTCCTAGGTTGTGATATTTTATCATAAATATTCATAAAATGAAGTCTACGTGATTTTCATAATAGGTATGGGGGTAGGGGTACAAAGGAAATAAATTAAAGATGTGAAGGGTTAGAAACCAAGACCTTCTCAACTCACCTCCATGAGTATAATGTGGGCGGAACCACTAAACTGTTCCCCATGTGGCATATGAAGTCTATGTGATTTTCTTTATATTAATTTTTATGTATGAACCAGATGGAGGGATACATCTTACTGAGTGAAGGTCTATAGATATCTGATTTTGGATTAATCATATAAATGGAAAATCAGTTACAAGCGTGATACAAAATTAATAGGAATGTGTGGCTTGTTCGATTATGAGAATGACTTTTACTGAGATTAATGAAATGGTTTGTGTTCAATAATTTGAACAATATAAATCCCTCATTCTTAAATTCAATTGCTACATAATTTTGTTTATATGTGTTCATTATAGGAAATGATTAAATAGAATTGAATTAGGGGACATGTTTGAATGGTGTGATATACCAATGAAAATAAAACATGTAAGATGGTTTATATTGATGGAGCATAATATGTAAAATTATAGAATTTTTTTTACAAGGAGATAATGAAAAATGGAATTATCAAAATACATTTAAAATAATAATATTAATTAAAAATAATTATGGAGTCATATAGGAGGAAAAATGATAAAGGAAAAAACAACCTTTGGAATGAAGTCATGATGGTGAAATTGATGAGACATCTAAGGGATTATTATTGATTATTATTACTTATAGTAGATGCAAGTCACACATGGGGTTAAAACTTTATCTGAAGGATCTCATATCAATTCAAAATGAATAATGTGATCCATAGTAACCTACAATATGTAGAGACTAATGCATCGATAGGAGAATCCTAAAATGTGATGTAGAGTTAAAGACTATGTACACCCAATTTTAATAGGCGAAATAAAAAATGTTTCCAAGGGATCAATTATTCATTTAATTAGTGAATTTATTCATAAATCATTTTTCCACAAGTTTATCTAAATTTATAAGTACATTGAAGTGAAATAGTTAGACTCGGTAGTTGTTTGAGAAATAACTATAGTTGTAGCTTATAATTAGTAAATCCTTTAACTTTTACACTTTTTTTATTTCTTTTGTTGTGAATTAAATTTTTATATTGATAGTATGAAACCAAAATTTAGATAAAATATTACCGTGTAAATAATATTTTTTGTCTTTATTCTTTTAAATTGTTCTTTTATTTATAATTCTTGGGTGTTATTCAGTACATGTATTTTGTAGCTAAAATATTCAAATTCATCAATAACAAAATATCAATTGATCTTGAATCTATTTGTTTTAATTGTTAAGACTGATTTTATAAATATATTATCAAAATATATTTCAAACCAAGTAATAAAAAAATATAAGTTAAAAGATAATGTGATCATGGGGGGAAATTATCTCTTTTTTTACTACATTTAATATTCAGTGGTAGAAAATCAATTAAACACACTAGTTAAGATCCATCCCATTCAATAGATGGTTTGGATTCTTCCTTGATGTGATTCACTAATAATATTTTAAATAAAAATGAAGGAATATCAATTTTAATGTTTGGATGTTTAAATTCTCCCTAACTCACCCAATCATCTATAATTTTTTGGTTGTTTTCTCTTTCCTTTAATCTCAATAGATTTTTTACTTTACATCTTCTACATCATCACTTTTATAGAATGATAATATCATTAAAATACATGTTTATTTTTTTCTTTATTTTATGATTTTTTTATATTTTCATGGGTATTTAACAACCGTCTTTATAGGAGTAATACCTTATTACTTTTATAAAATTGTTAATTTTGGGAAAAAATTGAAATTTAACATTTTGAATGATATATTGGTAAAATTATACCACTATTTCCATTTTATTAATTAATGTGACCAGGAAACAGAAAAAAATAGAAAAATATAAACTATAGTGATATGTTCAAAAAACTAAAAATTATTTGGAATTTTTTAATCATGCATTGAATCTCTTGAATGAAAAATAGATTTTGATCTAAATATTTAGATCCTATAATCACTGAAACTGATAAAAACCTATGTTATATTAAAAAAGTGTTGGAAAAGGTAATTTTATTTAATGAGAGTGATCCAAATCATCATGAAAGAAGTTCTCTATCCCAGCCATGAAATTATGTGGTAGAAAGACCCAAAATGAGAGAGTTACAATTTCCCTATTTTTAGTGAACCCTTATTGAATTAGGCTATCCATAAGAGATGATTCTATGAATAAAGAAAATATTACCTCTTACTACTACGAGGAAGTAATGGAATTCCCAATGAGTACTAAATTTCAATCGTTATATATTTTAATAACATAGTCTTAATACCACCACCTCAAGGGTTATGTGAAGAGGAGATAAAATTCAGTGTTTTCCCCATATGTTTAAATGGATGTTATACGAAATTATTTCTATTATAATATGAAAATATCTTGGAATGTTGGAAAAAATCAATGATTCCATTATAAAAAAATCATACCATAGAAGTATTAAAGGATAGTTTAAAAAAATCCATAGCTTTTAAAAATAGGATAAAGATGCCTTTTTATGAGGATTGTTAAAGATGTCGGGACTCTTTAGTAATGCCCAAATCACTTAATTCCTTACCATTTTCTTATATATTTTTCATATGAATGTTTTACAACTTCACCTTAAGAAATAATAAAATAATCCTCTATAGGAAAAAACACATACAAAATAGATGAAAATCATAGAGAGATACACAAATCTCATTCCCTTGACCCAAAACACAATGATTCTAGAAGTATATGAATCAATATGGGAGGGTGCACCAATAGATCATGTTTGAGAATGAAATATCAACAAGATAATATAATGAAATATCTCCTGTCTATAATGAATATACTTTCCAAACAATGTGTCAATAAAATTGAATGTTAATGTCAAAACCAAAAAATATATAGATAATTGTTCCAATAATGTGGAATATTCGGTGAGTCTAGAAACTTACATCCTAATTTTTACATTCCATAAAATCCATTTTAAGATGAGAATTTTACAGGCCATTTCCCCAGGATGTGGGCTATATATGAACCCTTATACAATAATTATAATCAGTGTAATGTATTTAACAATAAATTTTCATGGAGGGAGTAAGGAATGTTAAACCAACCTCCTTATGGTATCCCATAACATCCTAGATATTTTTAAAATAAACATTTGGATGAAACCTCAAATAACCAATGTAACATGAATGAATCATATAATAAATCATTTTAATTATAGATTATTTAGAAGAAAAAAATCCAAATATAAATATATCAAAGTTTAATGAGATGATATGATGCAAAATATGGAGTAATAAAAAGGAAAACTAGACACAGGAATGAAAAAAGTGATACGGAAAATATTATTCAATAAAATAAAAAGAACCATATAAAGAATAACATGTCTTTCACCAAATGTAGTGATTTAAAAAACCATTTGGAGGATAAAACGAAGTCTAAGTCAGCCCAAAATTAAGTTTTGAATGATCTTAGAAACAATGGTCTAGAATGTATAGAATTTGGATATCTACCAAGACCTAATGAAATATATATGAATAATAACATTTTAGTAGATTTTATTTAGAATAATTCCTACAATTTATGAAAAATTATTGAAAAGAATATAGTTAGAAAGATCTGGAATGGATTCCCATGATTTAGAAGAATCATTCTCCAAACATACCTTTCTCATATAGAGTTAAGAAAAATAAAAAAAACATGATATTTTAAAATTCCATGAACTGTATAAAGTGGTTCATATTAATAATCCATTTCAAAATGAGTTTTTTTTTCATATCGCAACATATTTGGAAATTCATCAAAAAATTATTTAAAAAAATCTGTGAGGAGTCTGAAATGTATTTTAGAATTTATTACCCCCTAAGCTCAAAGACCAAATATATTTTCCACATAGTATAAAAATTTATAAATATTGAAAAATTAAATTTCCTTTATAACCTAGGGGATAAAATTAATAAAATATCTTCTATTCTATTTTTATAGCTATTATTGAGGGACCTAAAACCCACCAAAATTTTATTTATTTTTACAGACTACTCCATCACACACCCCTTATTGTGTGTGGATAAATAAATTTTCAATTAGGGGAAACTATTAAGGTTGAATTACTTACTCATACTAGGCATAGAAAATAATATTGGTCCATATAAATTTTGAAAGACCAATCCTTTCCACTAGAGGATAAGGTATCAATGATGCTATATAGAAGTTAATATTCAATTCAGGTGAACAAAGTGATGAGTTCAATGTATTTGGGAGATACAAGGTCCTTTTATAAAAATAGAATGATATAATTATGAGATTATATAATATGAAGAACCATTTGATGATTAATACGAATAATTATTGAGTTTTGTAGAAGATATTAATAAAATAACCAAATATGATGACATATGTATGATAATTAGGCCATATAAGAAAAAATAGGTCGAGAATTTTGATACTTATATGGGGGAATTTATAGAAATACATGATCATATTTATAAAGAAATCATTAATCATATAAATTTTTAAATAGATTATGAGGTATTTTCTAATCCAAATAAAAATAAATAGGATGATTACATTATCTCAAATTCATTCATCAAAAAATATATTGAAACCATGGGGAACAAATTACCATGAATAAACCTTCTATAAAAGTAGAACCATAAGTACCGATCAAACAATTACCCTCTAAATTTAAATATTCAATTTACATGGGATATATTTATTACAAGTTATCATATCTACTAAGTTAGGGAGTAGTCATGAAAAAAGATTTTGGATGTGTTGAAAAAGAATAAATCAACCCTAGGATGGTCCATATATAACATTAAAGGGATTAACCAATCATTCTGAAAGCGCATAATTACAATGAAAGATGACTATATGTCATGGTTTAAGGTAAAAAGGTGAAATTTATAGCACTTTCTCTTTAATTTTTTATTTTTTATGCGATTTTATTTTCTATTTATTTCACATTATTATTTTCTACATTTATTTTTTTCTTCTATAAATATATGTTTTTCATCTTTATTTTAAAATTTCTTTTCAATCTATTTATTATTTTTATTATCTCTTTCCACTTTTAGTTGTTTTATTTATTTTATTTTGTTTGTTTTCATTCATTTTTTTCATTTCATATTCTTTTATTTATTTATATTCATATTTTTTCTTTTATTTATTATTTTTTACATGTTTACCTTTTTTAATATTTTTTCTCTTAACTATTCATCATCTTCTTTATATTTTTTATTTTTTATATCATTTTTATTTATTATTTTCTTTTTTAGAAAATTTATATATATTTTCTCTAGTTTTTAATTCTTCAATTTCATTTCATTTTTATCTATTTTTCTTTTTTTTTTAAATTTTTATCTTATACGCTATTTTATTCTATACAATTTTTATCTATTTTACCTTTCTTTCATTTTTTATACTTATTTATTTCATCCAAAAATTTGTTTTTTCTCTATTTTTGGGTTTTATATTTTTCTTATTTCTTAAATATATTTCCATTTTTATCTAAAATTTTTACCAATTTTTTCCTTTTTTTATTAATTTATTTATTTCTCAGATTATTTTTTTATTGTCTTTATTTTAAATATTTATGTTATAAAATTATGATTCATGATTTATATCTTCTCATGTTTGTTTCTTTTATTATGAAATATTGCCAAACTGTTGTTGGAAAAGTCATATTTTTATATAAATTTACCTTACATGACACTAAATAAAACCATTATAAGTGTTCAAACCCAGAATGAAGCATTTAAAACGTCTAGGAAAATAAAAAAACTCATGGAAGGAATAAAATATGAAACAAATTATTTTAATGATAATAACAATGTGTATATGTGAATATGTAATAAAACTAAAGAATCATAGTAACTGAGGTTGAATGCGAGAGCATACAACGAACATAAGTAACTAGGATTAAATGAACTAATGAAAATATTTGATTCTTGAATTTAATTTTGGTATTAAATAATTTTGAATTGAGAGATGATTATGGAACCAAGTATATAATTAATAAAACCAACATTCAAGAGGGTATTATCCAAACTGGTTTATTATGTGTTTTATCTTCCACTAATTATACCTAGTGAGAAAACTGTTGGAACCACAACTATTCTGTGTTAGAAATGGAGTATGGTTTTTGTTTGTTATCAATCCTTATAAGAAGATCATGAAGTTTTCATGTAAAGGTATGATATAGTTCATGTAGACAATAATATTGAAGGTGGAATTGTTTCCTAATATTTTCCAAATTTTTGGGTCCAAAAATTGGAAAATGGAGAAAATTGTTTTTGGAAAAGGTAGTTGCATGCAAGATTGAAGGTGGTTTTGGAACATGCACACACGACATATTTTGGGTCCATTGCATCAAAATATGGAAAATGAAAATAGTATGCGCAAGATTTAAATGTTTGGGAAAGATGATGTTGGGTGGAATAATCTTACGCCCCCAATGCGATGTCAAAAGGGGTTTTGTGCACCCAGAAAGAATCTTAAACACACCGAAAAAGATGCATCAGAAACATGCACACAGGGTCATCATGGAATAGAATTGGAATCTACCCCCATAGAAGACATAATAATTTTCCAATGGAGATTAGGTTTCTCTTTTGTATGAATTAATTTCACGTGAATGAATTGTAGAGATTTAATCTTTCACACAAGGTGTTCCTTTAGTTTGAAAAGACCACATGGACCCTTTAGTGTAGTTAGGCGAATGATAAGGGTCGCATGGAAAATATGGGTTGCATGAGAGTCTTCTTGAGTGAAAATTCCAAATCTTGCATGCAAGATCTGGTGTTGTGCACTAGAGTAGTGTTAATATTATAACATGATTTTGGTATCCGGTTTGTTTGATCAGTAAATTAATGTGCATCAATTCATGACATCAATGAAAGCAGTGTCCCATGCTGGAAAATGACAATGTCTTCAATACATATATATTGATGAGACCTTCAAGTTGATAAACTGAGTAAGACTTCTCCCATGGTAGTGAGATTGGGGGACTCGACTGAAGTGTTCTGAGGGATGCAATGATCTATCCTTGAATTCTTATAATGGAAGTGTTCCTAGAATAAAGTGACTGTGATTGAACTTTTGTATTCCAAATCCAAGGAAAATATTTGGATTTTGGTATAACCAACACACCATCAATGTTTGATCCTTGTACATATCCCTTAGTGGTGAACCAAGTAAAAGTGACATTTCATCTCACTATATGTGAATGTTTGATTGGTGATCATATCCATCATACCAGTTTAACAAGTTCCTACCAACATGGGAATAAGATCCATCACATTAAAAGAAAAAGTTTACACCTTGATTCAACCCTCCCCTCCTAGGGTGTCCTGGGGTCCTACAAGTAGTATCAGATGGTAAAGATTATTGTTGTTTAATCTATCCTTTTCTATTGTGAAGAACTCAATCAATGTTAGAGGAGTCCACCTCTTTTATGGAAGAATGTTTTAGATTTGTAAGAATAGTATGAGATCTCATATAACATCTCTTGGAATGGAAGCCATTTTTTCTAATTCCTATGAAATAAAAGTCACTGATTCAACTAGGTTGTCTATGATTGATATTGAAAGAAAAATGCTTGACATAGACACTATAGTATATAATTAATTCATTACAACAATTTCTGATCAGATCTATATAAAGGTGATGAGATGCACCATAATAAAGCCTACATGGGAAAAACTGAAAAATATTTATTATGGAGACAATAGCGAGAATGTGGAGAAACTCATTGTTTTTTATAATATGTTTGATGATTTGAAGATCCACCCTAATAAAAATGAAGATTCCTTCTTCAATCAAATTACCAAATTTAGAGGAGTAATTTTAGGTCTTGGTGAAGAGATCAAAGAAATCTATATTCTAAAGAAAATCTATAGAATACTTTTGCATATTTATAAAAAAATAGAGTCAGATCGTGAGGAAAGGGATCCCTCAAAAACATTATCTGGATGATATTCTAAGAATCCTGGTGGCATATGAGATGAGAGTCAAATGACAAGATGCAAAAACTTGAGTATGTAAGGAAATTTCATTCAAATACATGGAAAAACATGAAATTTTCAAATATAATGCTGATAAATATAATGAAGAAAATGAACTTATATATCTCATTGGTAAGAAATTTAGTAAGGGAAAATGGAAAATTTAAAGGTAAGTTACCTCTTGTTTTTTTAATTGTGGAAGAGTTGTAAACATTGACTCTTAGTGCTCAAGAATGTTTTACGATGAATGGAGCGAAGTTGGAAACATAAAGAAGCCTTAAAAATGGGTTTTTCAGAAAGGGATACATCAAATATGGAAATAATTACAGCGGACATGTTTTTTCTATGTAGAGGAAGATGAAGAAAATGAATTCCTTGAGGAAGAAGGAACAAAATTTAAATCTGGAACCCTTGCTTCCATGAGGGACACTATTAAAAAATCCAAACCATCAAGAGATAAAACTAGAGAGAATCAACTAACCACTGATGTCAACCTCAATTTTCAACTTAGTAATGCTCTTGGAAATCTTGAGAATAAAATTTAGAGATATAAAAAGAGGAAAGAAGTTGTGAAAGAATCATCAGAATATTTTGTTCAACATGAAGCTTAAATTGAATGACTGGAAGAACTAGTGAAAGTACAGTCATCAATCCTTGAAATAATAGAAAATTTAGTATAACTATAGCTCAGAATTAAATAATAGGAAAATGTCATCAATGAAGTTACTTCTAGACCAGAGGAGATGTCCAAGACTACTTAGGGACTCGAAAAATCTGTTTTTTTTACTTTGAGGTGTAAACTTGAAAGTGAATAAAATTCAAAAGAAGAAAATAAAAAAAAGGAAAATTATTAGATGATGAGTTGTTGGAAAGATCTAAGTGTGGTTCTGATGAAGTTGAAAATATTTTGAATGATCAAAGACTTGTGTGAATGGGTAACAATGGAATCAGTTGTGATGTCGTGACATCAAATTCTTGAAATAAAGTGAGCCAAAATAAAGGAAAGAAGAAATTTAGACATGTTGAAAAGTAAGCTAAAGTGATGAAAAAGAAACCCTCAATTCAAACTAAAAGGAGAACTGAAAACTATTCTCAGAACACCAAAAATTATAGGCAGCAAAACTATTTTACTAAAGAAAGATACATAATGAGGAATATAAATGAGAAGACATATCCACTTATGAAATTTTAATTTTAAGGCTATCTAGGACATACCATGTCATACTATTTAGAGGAAAGGAGTTATTTTAATGGAGAAGATCTTGGAAGTAAAAAAATTAAAATGAATTCATATCCTAATTCTTATTAAAAGAATACTTTCTATGGATATTGTTTTCATTATTCTAACTTTGGCTATAAATATGTGTATTTTTGGCAGAGGAAAGACATAAGAAATTCACCCAAAACATAGAGACATGTCAATATCTTCCAAACAGATGATGTTTCTATTTAAAATATGTTTTTACTTTAAAGAAGAGTATGAATATAAATAACCCTTCATGAGGACAAGAGATATGAAATTCCATCCCTATATTATTCTCAATATAATATTTCCTGGAAGTAAAAGAGGAAAATTGAAAAATCCAACCTCATAGAAGTAGCTCTCAAAGATAAAAAGAATAACAACACATAGATTCTTGATAGTGGGATCTCATCCCACATGATGGGAAATGAAAACTAATTAATAAATGTTAAGAAAAAGGTTAGTGGAATAGTAAGGTTATATAATGGTGGTGCATTGAAGATAAAAGTTAGTTGAAATACTGAGCTAGCTAATGGAGAGTTTAAGAAAACTGAAGTTCTTTATGGGGATGATTTGCATCACAATCTCATTAGTGTGATTCAAATCTATGACTCAGGTCTTATAGTGACTTTCAATCAGAAATTCAACACTATAAATGGAAATATTGATAATTATCTCAAGGAAGGTTGTAGAATATATGGAAAAAATACCATGTTGATAGTAGAGATAATATTTTCTAACTAACTATTGAAGAAGAAATTGAATTTTGGCATAAAAGGTTGGGGCACATTAATAAACAGGACATGGAAATGATATCTTAGCTAAAGATAGTCAAGGATATCCCCAATCTAAAATTTGAATGGGAAAATATGCGTTACTCATGTATACATGGAATGTTGTTCTGTAGTTCATATCAGCTGAATAATAAAAGGGAAACACATCTTCTTGATCCCATCCATACAAATGTATTTAGACTGATAAATGTTACTAGAATTCAAGGAGAAAGGTAATATATACTTTTCATTGATGATTATTATAGAATAGCTTGTTGTGATAGTCATACATAGGAAACAACAAGTGCATGACAGCATAAAAACATATCACCAAATCGATGATAATGATACTAGACAGACAATAAAAGTTCTACAGTCTGACAATGGAGGGGAATACATATACATTGAATTTGAAAATTACTTAGAGAAGCATAGAATACATTATGAGGTTTCAGCTATGAGAATCCCAAAACAAAATGGAGTTTTTGAGTGCATAAATCGACAAGTAAAAAATATGGTTAGAACTATGCTGATTGAGAATTGTATCCCTAGAATTTACTAGAAAAGGGATGTTCCAGCTACAATGTATATTCAAAATTGAACAGTGATATATCTAGGAGAAACCAAGGCACCCTATTAGTTTAGGCCTAGACGGAAGCCCTCATTGAAGTATTTCTTTTTTTTGGATGTAAATGGTTTATCAGAAACAACGAAGAAAATCATGGAAAATATGGTGATGCACCTAATGAAGGAATATTACTCGATTATTTAATGAGTAGAAAATACTACAAGAGTTTGAATAAGAGTCTCAAAAATATTATGGAAATCAATGATGTTAATATAGTTGAAGAAAATACTACAAATACCATGAGGGGATCTTATGATGATGTGATTGAAGATGAAAAAGATAGGGCACATGGAATATATTCAAATAAATATGCTGTGAAAGGTGTTAAAAAAAATTCAAAGGTTACACAATGATGTGGATTCAGATTAATAATCGAAATAAGTAACTGTGGATGAAGAAAATACTCCCAAACCTCATAGGATAAATCAAAGAGAAAAAATTGATCAATCCGATATCATTGGGGATTGGACTACACCCACAAGAACAAGAAGACTGAGGAATATTTGACAATATGTATTCCTTTTATTTGTGGAACCATCCTCATTTTAAGAATTTTCAAATGATGAATCATGTATTAAAGACATGAATAAAGAGTTAGACTACATTGAAAAGAACCAAATATGAGATTTATTAAAGATAAAAGAAGGTTATAATGTGATTGGTATGTAGTGGATTTTTAAGAAAAAATGCGCTGATCATGGTAATGTGATCATAAATAAGGTGTATTTAGTGTTTAAAGGATATTCACAGATTTAAGGTGTGGATGTTAAAGAGACATTTTCTCCTGTGGCTAAACTAGAGATAATATGACTTTTTCTTACCATGAAAATTCAAAGAGGATACAATGTCTGTCAAATGGATGTCAAAACTTCTTTCTTAAATGGTTTTCTTGAAGAATATGTTTATATAGAACAACCAATTGGGTTTTTCTTGGAAATGATGAAATTAAGGTCTGTAAACTAAAAAAATATCTCTATGGATTGAAGAAGGAACCATGGGCGTGGTACTCTCAGTTGTATTCTTTTCTGAAAAAGCTTGAATTTCAAAGAGGAGGAGTGGATCACAATCCCTATGTGATGAATTATCATAATGACTAGTTCATGGTATTTGTGTACATTTATTACATTATTTTCAGTGGAAGTATGCAAGGATTAGTGGTTGAATTCACCCATCACATGAAATCAGAATTTGAAATGTCCATGATTGGTGAACTCATGTATTTATTAGGCCTATAAGTGATTTAGAAGAAAGAATTCACTTTTATCTATCAAGAAATTTATATAAGAGAGTTGGTGAAGAAATTCAATATTCATGACTCCAAACCAATGTCAACTCTGATAATGGTTGAAAATAAACTTGGAAAGCATGAGGATGAGATATCTGTAGATCCCACAATGTATAAGAGAATCATTAGAAGCATACTATACTTGATAGTGAAAGGACCAGATATTGTGTTTGAAACATTCTTAGTGTATCAATTTCAAAGTAATATAAAAGAAGAACATATGGTGGTAGGGAAAATAATCATGAGTTACATTCAAGGTACTCAAAATTTTGGCTTATACTTTTCTGCAGTAAGATATAGTGAACTGTTAGTGTTTTCTGATGCTGACTGGGTCAGAGATATTGCTGATAGAAATACCACAAGTGGTGGGGAATATTTATTGGAAAGAAATGTATTGGTTGGTTAAGTGTGAAATAGGAAATTACTTCTCTCAGTACTTATGAAGCTGAGTATATCTCTGATACAAAGGAATACACTCAACTACTATGGATAAAGTGGAAACTGATGGATATTGATGATGAATTGAAACAGCCAATGGTGATTCATTGTGATAGTAAAAGCACAATTGATCTTACAATGAATCATTTTCATCATTCACTTATGAAACACATTGAAATCAGATATCAATTTATCAAGGAAAAGTTTGAATAAGGAATAATTAAAATGGATCATGTTGGAGCTGGTGATCAAATGGATGACATACCTACCATTCCATTTTCAGAAAAAGTGTTTGAGAAACATCAGTTTAACCTCAATGTTCAGCCACCTCCTAGTGCCTGAGGGGGTCATGGAAATCCCCCATACCTAGTTATGTTAACTATTTTTCTACTCAGTTTGTGAAAGTGATGCTGGTTTATGGGGGAGATATGATCCAAGGTGAGAGTGTTTTGAGCTGTACAATGTACATATACTGGTCTTTGGGTTTATTACCAACTTGGGAGAAGGAATAAATTCAATGGTATAAAGTAGGATGAATTTTTTTTTCTGGTTATAGGAAAATGGATAATGGAGAATGATGAATTCAATCATACAAAGGAGGAGGACGAAATGTTTTTCTAGTTATAGGAGAATTGATAGTGGAGAATGATATTCATTCAGTGTTATGAGGAAACATTTCAGGACATGAAATGCTTCTATGTCATGATGAAAATTTTGTGTTAGGAGGAAACCATTCAGGGTATTTAATGCTTTTATGACACGGTATGATAATATCTTGGACATCTTTAAAAATTGCAAAACATGGGAACACAATTCAATATTCCCCTTCTTGTTTTCTACACCAATCATTTCTCGCATAGACATAGAGCGTCGGATGAGTTGATTCTTGCATATCAGGTTCTAATAGTGGCTAGAACTCTATTGAATTTATCTGGAGATTTCTAACAAACCCAATGGGGGATATTGTAGGAACAAAGGTTGTTCTGTGTTGGGAATGGAGTATAGTTTGTGTTTTTTTCAATCCTCATTGGAATATTAGGATGATTTCAATGAAAGGTATTATACAATTCAATAAAACATGAGTATTGATGGTGGAATCATTTCCCACTATTTACCAATTTTTCTGTGTCCAAAAATTGTAAAATGGAGAAAATTGTTTTTGGAGAAAGGAGTTACACACAAGGCATGTCTTGGGATCATTTCATAAAAATATGGAAAATGAAAAAACTCCATGAAAGATTTAATTGTGTTTAAAATATGAGGTTGATTGGAAGAATATTATGATCCCAATACAACATCAAAAGGGGTTTTGTGTGCTTATAAAGAATCATATGGGAACCGAAAAAGATGTGTAAGAAACATTAATGAAGGGTTGTTGGGGAATATAAATAGGTGGATACCCCCATCAAAGAAATAATAATTTTCCAATAGAGATCCAGTTTCTCTTCCATGTAAAATACTTTTGCGTAAAAAAATTTTAGATAGTTAATCTTGCGTGCAAGGTGTTCAATTATTTTAAAAATACCAAGTGAACCATTTGGTGCAGTTATGTTAAAGATAAGGGTTTCATGGAAATTAAGTGTTGTGATAAATTAATCTTGCGTGAAAAATCTGAAATCTTGTGCACATGATCATGTTTTGCGTAGAAGTGTAGTGTTAAGTTTCTAACAATATTTTGATATCATGTCTGCTTGATAATTACTTTCAAGTGAATCAATTAAGGACTTCAATGAAAGTAGTGTCTCGTACTAGAGAGAGACAAATACTTCTATGAAAATCTGTTGAAGAGACCTTCAAGTCAATAAACTGAGTAAGACTTCCCCCCCAAGTCAGTGAGCTAGGGCGAGTCGAAGGAAGTGTTTCAAGGGATACAATGAGTTATCCCTAAATTCATGTAAAGGTAGTGTTCCATGAATAGAGTGACTATGACTGTAATTTTTTATTCCATAGCTAGTGAATATTAGTGGATTTTTGTATGACTGAAACACTATCAGCTTATGCTCCTTGAATGTATTACTTAGTGGTGAACCATGTAAAAGTACTAGGTCATCTTTTTTCAAGTAAATTTTTTATTTTAGATCATATCCATCATATAGGTTTAATGAGTTCTTAACAATATGTGAACAATATCTATCACTTTATTATAAAACATTTGACACCCTGATTCACCTCTCCCCTCTCAGGGTGTCCCAGGGTCCTACAAAAAATGGTAATGTTGGTCCCATAGAGATTAAATTAATATTAATCATGTCTTGATATTCCTTGGTTCAAAAACTCTTGTGAAGTTATGCTAAAAAATATGAGTTAAAAATAAAAATAAATAAGTTCAAGATTAGTTGGAATTAATTCAGCATGTTAAGAATGCATTGGATGTAGAATACATGTAAGGAATGACATCCTAGAATTTAAAATAAAACAATAATGTAAAATAATCAAGTTAAAAAATTTTATTTCACCCAACAATATTTTAACTTAAATTTGGTTTCATATTATTCAAATAAATCATGCAATTTAAAAAAATGATGAAGAAAAGTGAAACATAGGTTTCTTTATTGAGATCTCCAACTATATTTCTTTCTCAAAAAACATCCAAGTCTCACTGGTTATCCTCAGTGTCCCTTAATTTATATTATATAAAAATGAAATATAATTTATGAATTATTTATACGATTCAATTAATGATAGGTACACTTTATAAAAGTTTTTGATCCCCTTTTAATGTTGGTTGTGCACTGGCGCTAACTACACAGCTCACCGTAAGCATCTCCTTTTCAATATCAGGTTTTCAAATGTTTCAGTTTACTATCAATGGTCATTTCCGTAGTGACATGATATGATATACCACTATGAATTTTTTCTCTATACACTTGACTTGTTTCTACTCTAAGAATAAGAACATATAATTATATTCCCACATAGAAATCATAAAATTCCTTGTCTTGTTTTCATTTCATGTGTATTACATGTATTTCATCACTTCTTCCACTTTTATCCACCATATTTCTTAAATATTCATTTTTGATTTCTATTATTATTTTATTTTTATTATTAAAAATCTTAAAAAAATTCCAGTGTACTTCAACTCCAATTTAATTAAGAGAAGTTTTTTCAATGTTTTTAATCTTATTCCATCAATCTAAACTAGCATCTTAGTTGGAATTTAATATTTTTATCACATCATATATGATTGGTCTCAGATTTAGTTCTCTTTAAATATTATTTTTAATAAAAAACCCAAAAAAAATGGTGATTGAATTCAATATTGTTTGATTTATGTCCTTCAAAATTCTGAAACTAGATCAATTAATTAAGATAGGCAAAATGATTTTGAAAATTTGAACAATCCTCAAGCTTATGTTTTTTAATCAAGCATTATACTTATTTCCCAATTTCAATCCTCACCAAAATAGGTGTATCGACATACCTCCACTCAAGAAAGTGGAAACCCCTCATCTAGTGGTCACCACTATATCTATAGAAAATAAATCACACAGACTTAATTATCCCATTAAAGATTATCCCACCTAGCTATAATCACTTTAGGATTATTTTTCATTCTTCATGAAGTTCTATGATTTATTAAGGAATTCATTCAAGAACCTATTGTGTGTTTATATTCATCCTTGAATCTTTAGAGGTCTAAATATTAAAATTCACCTATTTTATTTAAATATGACTTGCATATGGATCAACCCTAGCTTCAAAGATCCTGAACATCAAATACAATTGGTGTATCACCATTGGTGATTTCATTAGTTGGAATTAGAGTGAATTTATCCTTAAGAACATGATCTGATCATTTAAATCAATTCATGCCATCTTTGATTCATGTATTTCATATCTAATGAATAATTTAGTTAGTTAAGTTGAATTCCCATTGAGGTTGAATAATCATTGACATCATTAAGACAACAATTGTTCACCATATCCATGAAAAGTTGATTTTATCCACATCATTTTTCCTTATAATTCTCTGAGATCGTCATATAAGATTAATTAACACTAAAAAACATATATCACCTTGAATCTTGTGGAACTACCACTTGAAATATAAGGTTAATTCAAACCTCCAACACTCATTCATTTTTCAAGAAGTTTTAATCTAAGATAGTAGAGCTTTAGTAGCCATCACTTAGGCTTCTCTCTATTTTATCTACCCTATATGTTCTTCAATTATTTCAAGTTATTTACCCTCACATCTTTCATGGTTTCCCTCATTATTCAATCTTTATCAAAAAAAAATTAACATATTCATAGAACAAATACACAAATTGGGAGATGATGGATGAAATCTCATATTGATAGGATAATTATCATAGGAGTTTAATAATAATTTGTGTTACATACAGAAACACATTAAATTATAATACAGGTCAAGATAAAAATTATCTTATGTAGAGAGAGATATAGAATTATCTTACTCATCCATAGTAAAAATTAGTTTACATAGGGAGAGTCCTGAAATTATTTTCTACCACAACAGAAAAAATTATCTTTTTTGGTGCTTCAAAATTATTTTATGGGGCCTCCTAACTATAATCATGTTATGGCTATATTATAGAAGGCCTAACAAAATAAGTGCACACAGAAAATAATTCCATTGAAATGAAAAATAAATTTAAATTTAAATTAAAACATGTATTCAAATAATATTAATCAATTATTTAAATTATTTGAATAAATTGAAGTGAGACATATTTCATTTGAGATAAAAAAACCATAATGGGGCTTCAAAAATTAATGCTTAAGAAATATGTTTTTTGAAAACCACATTCTCACAAACATTCTAAATACTACAGTAGAACCAATGAATTTGTTCCAAAAAAATAATTTGATTTTAAAATCATGGAACATGAAAATTTTCATCAACAAAAACACATAATGTTTCCTAAAGAAGATATATTTCAATTAATTTTTATAACTCAACCATATTATTTTTTCATAATACATTTATTCAGATTTTTTTAATAATATTTAATATTTTAATTACTGAAAAATATAATTTTTAATATAAATACTTTATGAATTATAAATTTAAACCCAATATGAATATATTTAAAAATAGTTTTCATTAAATATTATTTTGAAATTAAACATAGAATTATTACATAAATAATATTTATAAATCAATTATAAAATAAAGGCAATGTTAAATTTCCCAAATCATAAAAATCTTATATACAAATAAAATCATTTAATCAAATTCAATGGAAGAAAATCCATCAATGAAACTAAAATATCTATAATTCCAAATAGAATTTTATTTGAGAAAATATTTTTCAGCAATGGTTACCACCCCTAGAGAAAAATAATTATTGCTCTACTTAAAATAATAATATGGGGAAAATGGTTTCTTGTTTGACGTAATTGATTAAATATTAATTTTTTTAAAATGATTTAACACACATACCTTCACATTCATATAAACATCTAGAAAAATATTTAACTATATATGAGAATAGACACATATTTTAACCGTATATAAATGGTCACATCCAAATTGATAGAGAGGAATAGTAATTAAAATGAAATAATAAATAACCCTTCAATCAGTTATATTGATAAAAAATAAAAATTTTAACATGGATTAAGGATTTCATTTCAGATCCTAATTGGATGCATATTTTATTAGTTTAAGAGAAATAAAAATATATTAAAATCAATGAATTATGATAAAAAATTCTAATATATCAAGAAAAATTAATGATTTTCAAGAGGAAATGGAAATAATGACACCTAATTAAATAGATGCATGAATAGAAATGATAAATAAGTCAATGAATAAAAACATTCCACAATTATTTATAAACTTTTCATCCACACAAAATATAAATTGATGAATGAAATTTAGCTAATATACATTAAAATGGGGGTACATTGATATGAGTTCAATGATATTAAATTACCATAGGGAAAGGCCTTGATCCAACATATAATTTTAAATATTTTCATCAACATTGAATCCAATGTTGAAGATTTTTTAAACAAAATTATCAATAAAAATTTCAAAATAGAACGATTAAAAATAATGTGATAGGGGAATAAGGAATTTTAAAATAAAATGTTTTCTACAGGATCTAAAATACTTTCCAAAATGGTTGTTGAATGTACATGAATTTTTTAAAGGATTTGTTTTTCAATTTTTCTTAATTTAAACTGTTTTTATTAGTGATTCCAATAAAATAATGTAATTAAAACATCTCTAGAAAGTAAAAAAACAATAAGGTTGTTATGAAAATACATTAAAAATTCACTCACAAATATTTCTATTAATATGTAGTTAAAATATTATAACACCCCTTCTATTTTTAGAATAAAAAAATAAATCATTTATTTTTAAATAGAAAAGTGATCCCACCAAACATAATTTCAATCAGTGGAAGAATTGATATAAAATAAAAAACATATACAAAAATTTATCTGTATATAAATCATCATGAATAAATTTCAATAGGGTGAAAATTGGAAAAATAAAAAAGAATAATAAGAAAACAATTCCCTTGATATTGATTTGTTTTTCTCATTAATTCCATCTGTGAAAATTATCTTTATTTTGAGGGAAATACTCTTGATTAATCATAGTACAATTACAAAAATTTGAAAAAAAAATTACATTAGAGTCAAATATATTGACCTCTAAATAGATAAAATCCAGGTTTTGGGATTAACGGTGGAGTGAGTAAGAACATTTCAAATAGAAGATGCTTTTTTATGTGATAAAAATAAAAAATATGGTCCACTTTTATAGCACACAAGAATTAGTATTTTAGAACAGATATGATAAATGGGAATAAAATACCATTAGATATTAGAGAGAAATAGGCCAACCATATTAAATTTTGATTGATATAAAAAGTAAAATAAAAAAAGATATCCTTTGGTTGAATTTCATGATGCTCTAATTTTTTAGTCATCAGTTGGACTTAAGTGATAGATAAAGTTTTAAGGATAAAGTTTCTATATAAGTGATTTGGTTTCCATTCAAAGTAATTCTTATCCTTTTTGTAATAAACTAATAGGATTATTCTATTCTCGATCTTCCTCTATATATATATTAATAAAAACTCCTAGAATAGTCAATGATATATAACCTTTTTTTAGCTTTTTAAAATAAAACTCAAGTCTATAATTGAAAACTAACACTCTCTAACCAACTATGAAATATTTATTTTGAGTGATGGAACCATGAATTTCCTTGGTACTTCCCCTATATATTCTGAAATTTAAATTTGAACCTTTTATAATCCCATATTGTTTACATAATTGTATTAGCCTTATCTCACCAACAAATTTAAAATCCATGTTCAATTATATATCAATATTACAAGACATGTATTATATCTTTACAAGAAGATGACATGATTTTAGGAAATTTATTATGTAGTGGTACATTCTTATTGGATTTTGTAAGTAGTAATGTAATCCCCAAAGTCCATATCTAACTTTAGGACCATCCTTTCCTCAACCATGAATTATTATTTTTATGTTATTTTTAATCTCCATATTTAAAACATAATCTTGGATTATTGTTTTAAGAAAAAATGAGTTGTTTTTTATGCACACAAATAAATTTATTCATTAAAGCCTTGAATTTATTTTTCTTTATGGGTGCTCAATTATCAGTGATGAATGCTTTTGAAAAATATCTATTTCTTTTCAACATTATTAGTTACTTGATAATTATCAATCTCTAATAATAATCTTATAGAATCTATAAAACAATATTTTTCTAGTATAATCCATGTTGAAGTATCATTGGATTTTTTCATTTACTTCCACCATGTCCTCCCCATAGTGAGGGGTGACAACCTTCTAAAATGGAAAACAAATAAACTTCAATAATAAACGTCATAAGGATTCCATTATCACACCTTCAATAAAACTTTCATGCCAAAAGTTGAAATTTTAGTTTGAGATGAATTCATTTCTTTTATTTTTTTATTACCCTTGGTCTTGACTAATGCACCTAAAATTTATTATAAAATATATATACTCTGTAGTTTTCTTTACTAAAACTGAATGAGTATATTAATCTAATAAAGATGAATTTATTTCTATTAGATCATCATTTTTTATTTTAGGAAGCCTACACTGGTGGCTAGGAACTAAATATTCATCCCCATAAATAAATTTAATATCCCAGTCCACTTTTTACAATAAAATAATTCATCTCTCCAGCCATGGGTTTTCATCATTATTATATAATAGGAACTATATATTAGTATAGTTATTGAATAGTATAACCTTATACTAAATCATGTATTGATTGATTTTTTCAAGGTAGACAATTCTAAAAAATATTCCTTCTCAATTACGGTGTAATTATTATAGGAATAATCTGACCGTATACTAGTATAAAACACCACTTGAAGTACATTTTCCTTCTTCTATCTTAAAAAGACAACAACAAAAAGGTTTCTAACATGACTCACATATTCAGTTGAGAGTTTCCATTTCATGGTATTTATTATGGGTAATGAGGTAATATTTTCCAAGAGAATATTAAATTATTCAAAAAAAATTATTATCAAAAGAGGTAATTCTTGAAAATAAGAGAAAAAATTGCAGTGATTCATGAAAAATTCTTAATAAACCTCAAACATAATCCATCATTAACTTAAAAAATAAAATGACCATAATATTTTTATGATGGGGATGCTTTTAAATGACTTATATATTAGCATTATCCATTTATATTACCCTTATATAGACCTTATGACCATGAATTTTTCCCTATATAACCATTAATTGGAAATTATCAATGTTTTGAACCATGATAAATTCATGAATTCATTTTAAAACTAATTCCATATTTTCCCAGACACTCTTAGAAGTGCTACATTCAATGGAAAATTCAAGCATGAATACTTTGATATTTGTCTCAAACATTTCTGAAAAAACACCCTCTATACATCAAAATATTTTTGTCAGTGTAACACACAATCCAATTTCCACTCGACAAGAATAAAATATCAAAAAGTAATTTATGAATTTAATCTTCTGTATATATTTTAAGTGTGCCTGGATTTTTCTCTAATTATAATAAATAGACATAAAAAATATATTTCATTCCTATAAATCCACTCCAATATCTCATTAATCAATGTATTTTGAACCAATTTATTTTTATTCTAATAATTGAGAATCCTAATAACTACAAAAGAATCTTCAATTGGTTTCTTTTCTAACCTATAAATGCTTATTATTTTAATTCAAGTAAATAGTGAAACCTCATTCACATTTATATACCTATAATAGGTTGACCAAAGGGCTCTAAAAAATCAAGTAGATAATCCCAACATCAATTTGTTTTATTATTTCTTCTATCTCAAATTTTTTCATGTTCGATTTTATTTTAATTTTTCTCTCTACCATCATCTCAGGATCATGATCCATTGGGTCCCTTGAATGTAAAAGGAAGGTTTATACAATTTTATGTCAATTATGAGCCATACTATGGTTTATTTTTACCTTTTCAATACAGACCAAAAAATTTATTCTTAAAATTTACATAACTATACAGATATTGTAACTTTCATTGAAGAGATATCGCCCAAAAAATAATTTTTTTGGTGGGGAGATAGTAGTTTGATCTCTAATTATGATTATAATAGGCCATATAAATGAATAGTGGGTGTTAGTGGCCTATGGTATTCTGTTAATTCTTTAAATAATGAATGTATCCCATGGAAATGCTCATTTTCATTATTTTAATGTTTAGAAAATATGTCATCATGCATTTTAATGAAATAACTTTACATGACATTTTATAAACAGATGATCTTTTAAAGTTCAGTGTCTTATAAATATGGTACATAATACATGAAAAATTAAAACATTCTTATATTTCACATTAAATTATTATTCAAGGTTTATACTAAATATATTTATTTCATCTCATAACCTAGGGACATACATTAATGGAAATGTTGAGCAGAAGTCCTAGTAAGGGAAAACAGGTGAAATAATTGACATGTTAACTTGAGAAATATCAAAACGAACATGAGGAATATTGTAAAGGAATGATAAAGAGGAACATAATAATAATAATAACATGAATCATAACATGAAAATTTGGATACAACACTTAATTTATACATTCATAAGAATATCACCATGCTCTATCCCTAAGGTGTCGTAAAAATTACCAAGGTTATTCATGAAAGAATTGTAGAACTTGTCATCTCTAAATATTAATTTATTTTCCCAAAGAATTGGAGTGATATCAGGGAAAATACATAATGTGTATTTATTTTCCAATTATACATATATATCATAGTCAAACATTTCATAAATAGTCCATATAGAATAAAATAAATGGGTTTCATATCAAAATCATGGCATTATAAATAGTGATTAAAAACATGATCATTATTTCATTTATAACCCACAGAAAGGGAATGAAGTTTTTATAAATGTAAATTATAGAATAAAATAATATATTTTTACATATTTATTAATAAAACTATAAATTATTGAGGTTTTTTTATTCACATAAATAAAATAAAATAATTTATCGATAAAAAGAGAGAGATTTTGTGAGGAAAAGTTTGTAGCATAATGGGTATGAAACATGGTTTTATAAAACATTAAAAAGAGTGGGGACAAGGGTAACCCGCTCATAAAATAATAATAATATAGTATAGGTAATTAATAAAATTTAAATAAGAACTTGTTATGGAAATTTGAAATAAATTCCACAAAAAAAGAGAACTTGAAAGGAAATGATAAGTTGAGAATTCCCTTACGAAATTTTGGAAGCCTCACTTAAAAATTTATAAAATGAGTTGATGAGATAAATATGGGTATATAACCATTTTTAAGTAATATTTATAGTAAGGGGGATATGTAATTACATATCCCAACATATGAAAATATAAATTAAAAAGGCATAACATAAAAGGAGTGCTTGAAAAGAGAAGTATGGTAGGTCCCCTCACCTTGAAGAGTAACTTCTAAAACTCAAATATCGGGACCTTGTGGGCTTTAGGGAATATTTAGAGGACTACTTGGGAGGTTATACTATCATAACATTATGGTGAATTATTTTTTAATGAATGGAAATAAAGTAATGGGTGTGTATTTATAGTGAAAGTGAGTGAGTTTTTTATTAATTTTAAAGGACACCTCATTAGAGGTATTTGAAAAACCATGTGCTTGACCATGATCTTGGCCACATGGGACACCTAATATCATATATTTTTTATCAATATTATACCATAATTTTTACACCATGATAATATTATGATTACATCATTAATAATGTCATTAAACATACAAAAAACTCAAAACTCTATTTTTACTATTCACTGAATAACAAAATAATTTATAAGAATCTCATATATTCACTATAAACTAATATAGAAGTTCTGAATTCAAAATGAAATTTATTTTATATTAATAAATCTCTAAATATGAGAAATTTAATTTTTAACTATTAAAATTCTTGATTATTAAAAATAAGAGTGGACAGAAAATGCACAGTGACATGCATGGTAATCTTTTCGACACATGAAAATAAAATAAAATTATTTTATAATTTGAAAAGAAAATTGAGTGTATTTATAACACTATTTATTTATAATAAAAATTATTAATAAATAATTATTTTCATATAACAATTTATATCTTTATGAAAAGTTCCATTTTTACTCGAAAAATCAATTTATCAAATTCCATATCAATTTTCAAGAAAAACTATTCTTAGAAAAGAAATGATGAATTAAAAATGTCATTAAAACAACATGATTAGATTTTATATAACTATATCCTTTACACATAACCCCTTAAAACACCCACACATGACTTAAGGGTAAGGTGTGTGATGGTGATGGACTCTTGGGGTGGCTTGGATAACATCACTTGAGTTGTAATCTCAACAAACCTGAACTTCTACCATAGGAGATTTCATTTAAGCTTAACATGTTGAAGCTCAACTTGGGTTAGGTCCACAGTGAATCCCAGTGACACAAACTCCTTCCCAAGATATGATAAATGGGATTCGTACGACCCGAGCCTAACAAATTATTCCATCAACTCTTTTTTCAGAATTAATTATCCATTACCATGTCTATTTATAAGAAATATTTATAATGGTTATTATTGTTTTCAATGGTCATAATAACCGACGGTCATATTTACCAACAGTCATATAAAAATCAAATACTTATGGCCACATTACATTTATACATATATATTTTTACTAATTATGACATAGTAAGACATTCATTTGAAATGAAAACAATATTATTCAAAAGTTCAGGTTGTTACATTCTTCTCCCACTTAAGAAATTTCCTCCCCGAAAATTCAACTCATACCATAAAAAGAGAAAATGTATGGGTACTTCTTCCTCATAGTCTCAAATGGTTCCCTTGTGTCTTCATCAATTTTTTTGTTCCTCCATAACACTTTAACAAGGTGGGTAGTCTTGTTGCGTAGAACCTTGTCTCTACAATCCAAGATCTCCACTAGTTGCTCCTCATAAGAGAGGTCATGTTCCAGCTATACCACCTTTGGATTTAGTACATGTTAAGGGTCAGGTATGTACTTCCTCAAGAGGGATACATGGAATATATCATGAACATGAGCTAGTTTAGGATGAATTATTATCTGATAGGCCACTTCTCATATGCGATCAAGGATTTCATATGGGACAGTGTACGTAGTGTTGGGATTCCATTTCTTTCAAAACTGTATGACTCTATTACATATAAAAATACAATGGAAGACATTATCACCAACATAAAACACCAATTATCTTTAATGGTTGATGAAATAGCTATTATGCCAAATCTGATCCCCCTTCATGTGTTTCTAGATAGCATGAACATTTTCTGTCATCTCTTGCACAAGATCAATCCCAAGAAGCTTTCTATCACCACCATCATCCCAACAAGTAGGATTTATACATAACCTTACATATAGAGCTTTTAGGGTTCCATTTGAATTCTTGAATGTAAGGTATTATTGTAAGATAACTCAACTAATGGGATATGTTGATTCCATTCACCTTTAAATTCCATTGAGCAAGTTCTCAACATGTCCTCGAGTTTTTGAATAGTACTTTCAAATTGGACATCAGTTTAGGGGTGATAGGGCATACTAAAAATCTATTCAGTACATAGAGAATGATTAAAAATTCTTCAGAATTATGATGTAAACCTTGGATCATGATTAGATATAACAGATAGTGGAACTTCATGCAACCTTACCACTTCATATAAATCCTATAAAGTTGATTAAGAGAGAAATATTCCCAAATAGAGATAAAATGGTTAGTCTTTGTGAGATGGTACACTATAACCCATATCGTATTATTTCCTTTGGATTCTCTCAATAAACAAGTGATAAAGCTCATAGTGATATTATCCCTCTTCCTCACTAGTATGGGTATTAGTTATAATACCCCTTAAGGATGTTGTCACTCTGCCTTCATTTGATGAGACACCGGGAACCTTTTAGTGTAGTTGGTAATATCTCTTTTCATGTTATCCCACCAATAATGATCATAAAGGGTCCTATAAATTTTTTCTTCTTCTATGATATATAGAGGATGTAGAGTTATGAGCTTCATCCATCCACTCATTGTTTATTTCAATAATAGATGGAACACATAGTCTAGTATGAAATTTTAGTACACCTTCTTGATAAATATTGAACTTAAGAAACTTACAACCCTTCACAGCCTCAAAATTCATCCTTAAAAATGATCTTCCTTTTTAGATTTCTTGATATTTTCTAGTAATTATGGTTGAGGAATCATTTGGTATAGGTTTAATGACGCCCTTCTCTTATGATTTCCATGTCCAATTTTATTTGGTCATTGATAAAGGTATCTACTTGAATTCTCATCATCTCTAGAACAATAGGTTCATTCCTAGTTAAATCATTAGGGAATTTCTTAAATCATCCATGATGATAATGAATTGAACTATCAAAGTCTTTATGATGTTCCAACCATCTCCTCAGTCTCGTACTGAATTACTTTTGTGTGAAAATATACTATAAACATTAATGATTTATTTATATATCACATGTATCCCCATAAAGATAGTTCCTCTATTTCTTTATAGAAAAAACAACCACAGATAGCTCTAGATCATACATAGGATAATTATATTCAAGTGGATTTAGCTGATTAGAAGCATAAGCAATCACCAAGTCATTTTTTATGAAGACACACCCAATCCCTTTTAGAGATTCATTGATAAATATAACGAATCCGTATCTTATTGAGGGTATAGTTAACATGGGTATAGTAACCAATATCTTATCCATATATTGGAAACCTTCCTCACACTCCTTTTTCTAGATGAACTTGACCCCTTTTGAGTTAACTAGGAAAATTTATTATAAAGTCTTTAAAAGATTTTAACAAACATCCTATTATATCCTACTAATTCAAGGAAACGTTAGATCACAATTACTATTGTAGGATGAGGCCACTCCTCCAAAAACATTGTATTTTCATAGTCAATTTATATTCCTTCATTAGTTACAATGTGCCCCAAGTGAGCAATTTTTTGTAATCAGAATTCACATTTTCTAAACATTCCAAAAAAGACTCTCCTTCAGTGTAGTTCTCAAAATATCCTTTAGATGATCCTCATGCTCATCATAATTTTTGGAATTTATTAGAATGTCATCAATAAAAACTATAACAATGTTATTAAGGTAGTACTTAAAGATTATATTCATTAAATCCATAAAAATAGAAGGAGCATTAGCCAAGCCAAAGGGCATAACAACAAACTCATAATTCACATATCTTGATCGGAGGGTGGTCCCTAGAATATCTTCTTTCTTCACCCTCAGTTGATTATAACCAGATCAAAAATCAATCTTGGAGATAAATAGAGCCACATCAAGTTGGTCAAATAAGGCAAAAATTATTAGAAGAGGGTATTAGATCAACACTGTGATCTGATTCAATTTTCTATAATCAATGCATAACTGCATTGATCCATCATTCTTCACCATAAAGAGAACATGTTCTCCCCAAAGAGACACACTTGGCCGGATAAACCCCTTCTACAAAGGATATTGGATTTGTTTCATTAATTCCTCTAGCCCTAAATTTTCCATTCTATATAGGGTCATGGATATCAGAAGAGATCCTAGTATGAGTTCAATGGAGAACTGTACCTCTCTTGCTGGGGGAGGTCTAGGTAACTCCTTAGGAAACACATCATCCTATTCCTGAAAGATAGGAAATTTATCTATCCTTATAATCTAATTACCTTCTTCACTAATAAACTCCATAAATAATAAAATAGGAGGTTATTATAGAAAAATATTAGGTTCAGATATCTCTCTTTGTATGATAACTATTGGTAATCCATTCAAGAATATAAATATTTCCTATCATATGAATTTGATCTTATCATTATACATTGAGATCCAGCCCATCCCTAGTATAATGTCAAATTACAACATGGGAATGATTATAGCATGCCATAATTTACATGTAGATATTCTTTAAAATTTAAGAATATTTATTACACAACCTAACAAAAACCATGCCAGGACAACATAGGTTTAGTGTCTAAAGAAACTAGGAAACATAAACAACTGGTTCATAAAATATCTTTATTATCTCACACTTATTTCTTCAAAAATAGACTCATTTTTCACATATCTTACATAAAAAAATTCTTAATGACTCTGTGAAAAGAAACATATGAAAGGGTGATCTCAAATTCTCAGTAAGGATAAACAAGGGAAATATCAATCATATCATAATCTTAAGAACATAACATTTGAAAATATTATCTAGCATATAAAAGATCAGAATATATTGTCATGGGATAAATCATGAAAGTAAAATTTATTCCCAATAGTCATAACATAATACATTAAATTTGGTTTCATACACACATAAGAATAGAAAATCATTTCATATTAGTCAATGCTTATTTCCTGGACAATCATAGCGAACAAAGTACACTCATGACCTGTTTTCACTCCTCGTTCCAGCCCTGTATTACTGAACCAGATTTACATGTCATTCTATTCATGTCTATATCATGAGATATAAATGTTTACCCAATTAATTGGAGGGAGATATAGGTCCCACCAATCAAAAAATGATTCCATTCTTACATGTTCCATAAAAACATAAAAACATTTACCATATCATAGCCCATGAAATGAAATGGTTTTTTTAAACATCATTCCATCATATTTGATATAAAAAAATGGATTTCTTAAATAAAATTCCATCCTGAACACAATAAAATCATTGTAATAAAAAGGATTGATATATAATGCTATTTAAAGGCTGTCATCTTAAATGGAAAATAATTATGAGAAAATACTTGAAATTAATTCTTGATGAAAATACGATTTCTTCTTCGAAATTTTTTTCCTTCTTCAAAATGCCACACAAATTTAGAAGAAATCATTTTATGTGAAAATAACTATGTAATCTTGTATGGGAGCTTCATGGAAATATGGAATTATGAAATCATAAAAATCCATTCATGTCGTATGAGTTAAAAAAACATCCTTCTCGTTCTTTTTCCAGAAAAGTCAAAAAGTACCTCTTATGGAAAATAAAAGAAAGATTCATTCCATAACTTCTAGTAAAAGTCAAAAATCAGTAAAAATGAATTTAAATGTACAGGGAACAATAGTAAAAAAATTATGAAATTATTTTCAGAAAACATGAACATGGATGATAAATATACCGCCAGTTAATACATACGTATAAACAATCATCAATAAAAATGTGATTGCAATATTATCCCCTAAAATAGGTCTAATATCATTTATATGTTTCTCAACCTCCTATATAATAATTGAAACAATGTTATTGATTTATTATAGAATAATAGTCATTTTTATGATATCATATATAATTATATTATCATTCATTTGTTAGTAGTATTTCTTTTTCACTCGTTATTCATATATTAACTACTTTATGTTCTTATGCAAGATTTGTTGGATAATTTCATCTTACACTTATTAGGACAGAGTTAAAAATTATAAATAATGATATTAGTATAATATTTATGATATTTATTCATTCAATTCATGTATATAATCACGGTTTAGTGAAGATCATATGGAATGAATCACATCTCATTGTGGAGACAGTAGGCCGTACGTACGCACGAGCGAAGATATCATTCAAATAATTTTTGAATGGTATTGAAGTGGATGGTGTATAATATTTCATAATTTGTAACATGTTTTAATAATCATATATTGTTATTATTTCCACCATTATACTCATCCAATTAAGGTGGTGGAGAAAAACAAATTACACCACAGTGTGGAGACGATAATCCCTACGTACACACGCGTGGTGATTTCATTTTTCATAGGACGGATAGAAGGTGAAATACGGTTGTTTCATATTTATAATAAAATAAAAGTATGTGAGTGATGATTATGTTATTACCATATAATGAGAAAACTAATGAAGAGGATGTATAATAAGAAAGAAGTTTGAAATAATTGGTAGAAGAGATTACCTCTTCCTCGATGTGTGTCCTCTAAATATTTTCTCAGAGCACTAGAGTTAGTCTTTTAAGATGAAAAGAACCTCTAAAAAGTAAATAGGTAAGTTTATAAGGAATAATGGTAGGAGATGGCCGAGATTGAAGGCTCAAAATGATGTAAAGAGGCAAGGGAGGAGGTTCAATTTTATAATTGAGGTGAGGGGCACTTTTGGAAACTCCATAAATAATAATTTATAATAAAATCAAAACCTTCCCAGAAACCTCCAAAATGACCCAATTTAGATTATGAGATGAAATTAGGTTGTAATATATTTAACCAATAAATATTGGACATGTTATGTTTTCAATTTAAACCATATCTTTCTAATTGTCACATAGTTATTCTATTTTTTTTAATTATGGTAACAAGATTCTAAATATTTAATAACTATAAATATTTACTTATTTTGTGTTAACTTTCTTTAAATGGATATTTAATGAAATTTTAGATCATATAGTCATCAATTTGTAATTTTTAAATATTTTTATGATTTTTAAATAATTTAATAAATTATTATTTTTTAAAATATCAATAGTGTCAATTTTGAGACTATTCATTTATTTAACTTCAAATAAAATCCACACAGAAGATAAAAATGAACCAAAATATTTAATACATTCCTAACATTTCACTGTCACCTATAAAATTTGTGGATCACATTAATTAGTTCATATGATATTTCATTTAATATTTTTTAAAACCATTTATTTGATATTTTAATTAATAAAAGAATTTTTGCATCACTATTGTTTCATCATTAATATTAATTATTTAATCTCTAAAAATTATAAATAAATATCTATGATGTAGGTAATTATTTTATATATCCATAGACTATATATAGTCATTATTATCTCATAGTTATCTATATAATAAAATTAATATACTTATATAAAATGAAGAGTTTGTGACATTTTTTCACATTCATTAGTTTTTATTATATTCATGCCTTATTCATATGTACGTGACCATTAAGTTATTAAATTTCGAATAATAGATGATAAGGATGAAATTTACTCATGAAATATAATTTTTTTTTGGTGTTAAGGAAATTTTATAATATTAGTTTTACCTTTAATTACCTGATTTACCTTTAACCATGGTAATGAAAATAATTAGCAAAGTTACTATTCATAATGCCCAAAAATAAAAGTATCCAATTAGCATAATTTGGACCTAATGATTTCAAATATGGGTTTAATTTTTCAAAATTAAAAACATAGATGATTTTTGTAAATAATTTAAAATTAATGGTCTTGTTGAAATGAGAAAATAAGTTTTAAAAGATAAAATATTGCAAAAGATTGAAATGTTTTTACAAACGAATATACTGTAAAATTAATTCCAATGGCCTACAATATATTAAATGGTAAAAATGTATTCTATTTATATTTTTATAATATTCAATAATATAATTTAACCATAAATATTATTTCTATGAAAATAAAATTTTTCAATTAAAATTTAGCTTATTTTTACAACTCATCAAAACATGAAAGTTATTCGAAAAATATCAGAAATTCATCAAAAGAAAAATTTTATATCACACTTAAAAATAACATGTTTATATTTTTATATAAAAAATATTAATGTTTTGATCAAAATATTAATTTAATGGGGGTTATATATTGAAATATGTAAAATTAAACTTTTAAAAAATAGGTTTTATACATAAAATAGGGTTTTATTCATAGCATATGAAAAAAATATCCATTAGATGAATATAAAAAATATTTTATTAAGTATATAACACACATTAATTTCATTAATAAAATTAATTCACTAAAAAATAAAAATATATAATTTATTTATATTTTTCATAAATAATTGATAGCCAAAGAATTATGAATGCATTTTCATAAGTTCATTATAATTATTTCTAGGAACCTAACAACTAGGCTATAATGGAAATTTTATTCTAAGGGAATATTTTGGTTCATTTAAACACATGATTTCATGCAATGCAATCTACTTAAGAATATAAATTATTTAGAGAAAATATTTCATAAAAAACATTCGCGTGTTACATTCTACCCCTCTTAAACTGAATTTCTCCCTCAAAATTCATCACTTGGAAACAAATAGATAAGAATACCTCTCCATCATCATATCCTCATGTTCACATGATGCTTCTACAAATTGGTGGCTTCTCTATAAAACATTAACCAAATGATTGGTCTTATTTCATTGAAAATTTTCACTATGATCTAGAATCTCTATTAGTTGTTCTTCATAAGAAAGATCTTTCTCCAGTGTTACAACTTATGAGTTTAGTACATGTGAAGGATCAGGTATGTACTTTCTCAGGAGAGATACAAAGATCACATAATGAACATGAGATAGATTTAGTGGAAGCTCCAATCAGTAAGATACCTTCCCAATGCAATCTAGAATTTCAAAAGGACCGATATACCTAGGGATCAACTTGCCCTTATTTCCAAATCTCATTACTCTCTTCTAGGGAGATATTCATAATAACACCTTGTCACCCACTTCAAAATCTAGGTATTTTCTTCAGTTATCAGCATAACTTTTTTGTCAAATCTAATCTGCTCTTATGTTTTGTTGAATAGATCTGTCCTTTTCTGCCATTTCATCTACATGATCAGGTCCTAATAGCTTTCTTTCCCAAAATTCAACCCTTTAAGTTGTATTTATACACATTTTTTTCATATAGGGATTCATAAAGATCCATTTGAATAATTTAATGAAAGCTATTATTGTATGAAAATTCTACCAATGGCAGGTGTTGATCACAACCACCTTTGGAATCCATAAAGAAATCTCTCAACATGTCTTCAACAATTTAAATTGTCCTCTAAGACTAATCGTCTATCTGAGGATGATAATCAGTGCTAAAACTTAACTATGTATCCATAACATACCTAAGACGTTTCTATAACTTCAAGGTAATCCTTGGATCCCAATCAGATATAATGGAATGTGGTGCTCCATGAAATATTACAACTTCTTTTACATGTATCATGGAAAGATAATCACAAGATAAATCCTATCGTATAGAAATGAAATGTTCTAACTTCATAAGATGATAAAATATAACCCCGATATAATTATTTCCTTTGGATGTTTTGGGAAGTTTAATGAAAAAGTCTTTAGTGATGTTTTCACATTTCCATTTTGGTATTAGTAATGGTTGAAACATTCACTTATACTTTTGTCACCCATCCTTAAACTTCTAACAAAAAAATGCACCGAGACACAAATTCAACAACATCTATTTTCATTCCATCCAACCATATTCACTCTATCTGGTCCCTGTACATCATTGTACTTATAGGGTGAACAAAGAATGAAGAACTATGAGCATTATCCAAAATATCCTTCTTTAATTCTTGTATGGGAGGAATAAAAATGCGGTTCGTGAATCTTAGTATTCAAACACAATCAATGTTAAATTCAAGAACATTTCTCCCTATATTTTATAGATCTAAATATTTCTTCTACACCTCCATAATCTTCACTTTTATTGATGCTTAAACATTCATTTTAGAAAGATAATATTTCTTTCCTTCTATTAAAATTTCTAGATCCATCCTTTGAAAATCCATAAATATTGTATCTTTCGTGATCCTCGTCATAGATAAGCTAGCAAAGTATTTTCAACTCAAAGCATCTACCACCTTGTTCACTTTCCCAGGGTGGTAATGTGTTGGGAAATTGTAATCTTTAGTAAACTCCAACAATATTCTTTGTAACATATTCATATCATTTTGTGTGAAATTATACTTTAAACTTTTATGATTAGTATAAATATCACACCTTTCACGATAAAGATAATTCCTCCATATCTTTAATGAAAAGATTATTGTAGCTAACTCCAAATTAGGAGTTGTGTAATTTTTCTCATGGATTTTCAACTAGTGTGAAACATTAGGTATCTCCATATCATTTTTCATAAGAACACATCCCAACTCCTTCTTTGATGAATCACTGTAGATAAAAACCTTTTTATGCTACAAGGTTGTGTGAGCACAAGTGTACTGGCTAAACTTATTTTTAGCACTTTGAAATTTCGTTCACATTCCTCAATCCAAATTAACTTAACTCCACTATGATTCAAATTGGTGAGTGGATTAGATAATCATGAAAAATATTTCACAAAATGTTGATAATATCCACCCAAACCAAGAAACTTTGAATCTCAGTTATCATTGTTGGTATCGATTGTCTTTCAATAACCTCTATTTTTCTAGATCCATAGATATCCCCTCTCTTGATATTAGGGACCAAAAAATGAAACTTTTTGAAGCCAAAATACACAATTGGTAAATTTGGAATAACGATTCTCCTTTATTAGGTTCTTCAACACAATTATCAAGTGATATTCAGGTTCTTCCTTAATCTTTGAATGGAAAATAATATCCTCTATTAATACTAACACAAACTAATCCAGATAGTCTCTAAAGACTTTATTCATTAGATCCATGAAGATAGCATGGTAATTAGTAACAACAAAAGGCATCAATATAAATTCATAGTGTCCATACCATGTACGGAATGTAATCTTTGGTATATTCTTCTTTTGACCCATAATTGATGATATCCTGAATGAAGATCAATCTTGGAAAAGTATTGAGCTCCACATAGTTGGTCAAATAAGCCATCAATATGGGGAAGAGTATATTTATTATTAATAATGGTCTTGTTTTGTTCTCTATAATCAATGAAGAGTCTCATTAATCTTTCTTTATTATTAACTAATTGAATATGTGTTCCCTATGTTGATTCACTAGGGCTTATGAATCCATTATCAAGATTCTCTTGGAGTTTCTTATTTAATTCATACAAATCAGTTGGGGCCATTCTATAAGGTGTCTTTGAAATAGGCATAACACCCGGTATGAGTTCTATTGAAAACTCAACTTCACAATTTGGTGGAAGACCTGGAAATTCCTCTGGATATACATCATTGAACTCCCATACAATGGGTTTATTCTTAATCAGGAATTTATCCCCAACCATTTGAGATAAATAACCTTCATTTATAGGAATCAAGACCCATAAGCTGGAAGAAATTTCAACTCAAATGTTATATTCATCCTTGTGTAGATAGATGATCATACATTGATCTGTAATATGAAATGTGTCTTCCCTTATTTGGAAATTAATATAAGATCCATATAAAGAAAGTCATTTCATACCAAGAATCCCATTAAATTCCAATGTTGGAATGATTACAGGATTTACAGGAAGAAATTTCCCACAAACATCATCAGGAGAAGAATTATTAACTTTTGATGTGACCATTGTGCCATTATGAGTTGTCACAACTAACTCAACATCCAATTGTCTAGGTAATACAATGATACCCTTAGAAAATTCATCATAAATAAAAGAGTGGGTGGATCCAAAATCAAATAAAACATTATCTACCTTAGTGTGGATGGTAAGTGTACCATTCACAACTTCATTATTATAATCTATATCATTGATAGTGATTTCATCTGACATTCCATTTTCTATTTCCTTAAGAGTTTGTTGACATCGATCATCATTAATAACCCTTGTATTAGGGAATTTATTGGCATAATGCCCAATTTCCTTGCACTTGCAGTATTGATGTGTAAGAGGTGTATTAGGTGCATCCTTTTCTTTGTTTGCATCATTAGACATATTTCTTCCATCACATAGGAATTCAACTACTCGATGACGTTCTTTTCAACACTTAAAACATTTACTAGTCCCTTTAAGACAATTCTATCCATGTTTCATTCAACACGTTGAGCACGAGGGAGAAATCATATTCTTTTCTATGTGGTTTTTAGATTTTCTTTTGAATTCCATTTTAATATTCTTATCAAAACCATATAACTGATGGCTTACTCCAATCACAATCTCAACCTTGAGAGAAAATCCAATAATTTCTTTGTAGCTATTAAAGTACCTTATTGTTAATTCTCTTTAGACTCTTTGTTTTAATCCACTAAAGAATCGATCAATTTTACTATCAAGTTGGATAATAATTTCAAAAGTGTACCATGCAAGTCTTGTAAAATTTTCTTCTTAGTAACCAACAAATTCATCATCATTTATCTTAAGTTCAAGGAACTCCTTTTCCATAATTTTTTAAAGAATACTAGGAAATTACTTGTTTAAAATAAGTTCTTGAACTCATCCCACTCCATTGACTCAATTTCATCTCTTTGCCACATATTCTTGATAAGTTTCTACCATTGATCAGCTTCAACTTCCAAATGATATACTACTAAGATGAAAATATCATGTTCAGAACATTTTAGAACTGAAAATATTTTTTTAGTGGTATTGATCCATTGTTTATCCACTAATAGATCAGAAGACCCATTGAATTAAGGTGGATAATGCCTCATGATAGATTCAACAGAATGTTGCACCCTCCTTTGGTCGTTTGGATGTCCGACGTGATTTATATCTTGAGAAAGTTATGTGAGCATGGCTACATGATTTTTCATTCCAGCACCCATAACATTTGGTTTCTCAGGGGGGACAATCATTTCATTTCCTATCACATTCAGCATTAATGTGGTTTTTTAGGTTCTAGACATTGATTATGACCAAAAATCACAGTGTGAGAAACAATAATCATTATTGGAAAACCACAAAATTCAAGAATAAAATTTCAGTTGAAGAAACTTTAGGTTTTCTACTAATTTATTCATGAACATCTCTAAAACACTAGGATATTATTGTAACCTATGCTTATACATATCCATAGAGTTTTTACTAAGGTTCTCACTTCCTAAATTCCAACGGTTAACTATACCTTTGCACAGATACCAACTATAACGTCCCATACATTACATATAGATATTACTTCAACATTTAAGATTATTTATTACCCAACATTAAAAAAACATGCTAGGATCGTATAGGTTATTGTCTTTAGAAACTGGGAAACATAAACAACTGGTTCATAAAACATATAAATTATCTCCTGCTTATTTCATCAATACTAGACTCATTTTTGAAATATCTTAGTTAATACCCTTCTTCAGGACTTGGGGAAAAGAAAGATATAAATGGGTTAGCTCAAATGATATGTAAGGGTAGACAAGGAAAATATAAATCATATCATAATCATAAGAACATAACATTTGAAAATCTTATTATGCATATAAAACTTCAGAATATCATGTAATGGGATAAATCATAAAAGTGAAATGTAATCCCAATAGTTATAACATAATTCATGGAATTTCATACCATACACGTATAATCATATAAAATCATTTCATATTAGTCAAGTCTCATTTCCATGACCATCATAGCGGACAAAGTCCATTAATGAACCAAGTTCACTCCTCGTTCTAGCCCTGTATTACTGGACCAGATTTACATACCCTTCCATTCATGTCTATCTCATGAGATATAAATCATTACCTAATGGATTGGTGGGAGATATAGATCCCACCCATCCCAAAATTAATCCATTCTTATGTGTAAAACAAAAACATAAAAAAATTCACCATATCATAAACCATGAAATAAAATGGGTTTCTTAAACATCATTCTATCATAATTGATATAAAACAAATGGATTTCCTAAATAAAATTACAACATAAAAAAATAAAATCATAGTAATAATAAGGTTATAAATATAACTCTATTTAAAGAGTGTTATTATAGATGAAAAATAATTTTGAGAAAACACTTGAAATTAATTCTTCAAGAAAATATCCATTCTTCTTGAAAAACGTTCTCCTTCCTCAAAATGTCACACAATTTTAGAAGAAATAATTTTATGTGAAAATAACATTGTAATCTTGTAGGTTGAGCTTCAAGGAAATATATAATTATGAAATCATAAAAAACTACACATACCGTATGTGTTAAAAGAACATTCTTCTCATACTTTTTCCTAAAAAGCCAAAAAACACCTTGTGTGGAAAATGAAAGAAATATTCCTTCCTTACCATGTATTAAAAGTAAAAAATGGTTAAAAATGACTTTAAACATACATAGAATAATAGAAAACATTTTATGAAAAATATTTTGGAAAACATGGACATGGATGCTAAATATACACCCAGTAAATACTTATGTATAAAAAATCATGGATAAAAATGGGATTGCAAAATTATCCATTACCTTAGGTCTGATATCCTTTGTATGTATCCGAACCTCCAATATAATGACTTAAATAATGTTATTAAATTATTCAATAATCATAATCATTTTTATTATATCATATATGATCATATTATTATCTGTTTGTTAGTAACATTTCATTGTCAGTTGTTATTCGGATATTAACTGCTTTATATTCTTATACAAGATTTGTTAGATAAGTTCATGTTCTATTTATTAGGTTATAGTTAAATCATTTAAATAATTATATTAGAATAATATATATCATAAATATTCATTCAATGCATGGATGTAATCATTGTTTAATGAAGATCATGCAGAATGAATCACATCGCATCGTGGAGATGGTAGGCTGTACGTACGCACAAGCGACAATGTCATTCCAAAAAATGATGAATGGTATGGAAGTAGATGGTGTATAATATTTCAGAATTAATAACATATTATAATAATTATATATAGTTATTATTTCTATAATTATACCCATAAAATTATGGTGGTGGTGGAAAATATATTACACCATGGCATGGAGATGGTAAGACATATATATACACGTGTGGTGATTTCAATTTTCATAGGATGGATAGAAAGTGAAACACAATTGTTTCATATTTATAATAATATATCAGTATATGAGTGATGATGATGTTATTATTTTATAATGAAAAAACAAATTATGATGAAGTGGAAGAAGAAAGATGTTATAAATAATTGGTAGAAAAGATTACATCTTCCTCAACATGATTCCTCTAAATCTGTTCTTCGAGCAATAGAGTTGGTTTTTAAAGATGACTCGAATCTCAAGAATTAAAATAGGGAAGTTGAGAAGGAAAAAGGGTCAGTGATGACCAAGCATGAAGGCTTAAAATGAAGTGAAGAGGTGACAGAAGAGATTCCCTTTTATAATTGAGGTGTGGGGTGATGTGAGCATTTTTATATCACGAAAACCTAAATCAATATTTTCCCCTTATAATGTAGCACAGTAGTGACCACAGGGTTGTCTCTTGATAATGTTTCAGATCGAGTTTCAAAACTATCACTTTTATTTATTTTTATAGAAATGAAAATGGGGATTTTATTAACAGTTTAAATATAGAATTTTAATTAAATACAAAAGTGTAAGAAAATTGAATAATAATGAAGAAAAATGATAGAATAAAATGAGTTTTTAGAAATCAAATTAAAAGGTTGCAGACAAACTTCACCCTCTCAGACACTCCCCTATTCCTTGAATATAAAAATATCCCTTAATTTATATTCTGTAATGTGACCCCAAGGACCCCTAGGTGTATACTCAAATTTTGATAGACATCATATTAAGACGTCAATATTATTTTTGTCCCACCTATATAAGTGACCCAATTACGTAAATACCTCCACGTAATTTAACCTAATTGAATTCACTATGCTCAGTGGAATGACCTCGCCAAATAATTTTAAATAGTGAAATAAATTTGATTACACTATAGATGGAACAACGATCCAAAAACATTTGTTGAAAATATGTTTAAGATATAAAACAAATAGATCTATTAATAAATATATGTTTAAGAGAAATTTAAAAATTGATTAAATATTAAAATCAAATATCATAAGAGAGTTTCTGTTTGGTGTCGCCGTCCGCAACCACTTACCTCTTATCTGTGCATCACATGAGAATCATTCATCGTATTTATTGGATCCTAAAATAATGGAATATTATTAAGGATATTAATATCCACCTTCCCCTTTTATCTCTTAATCCAACACCCAATGTGATAGACGGTGTGGTGATGAATGGAATTCTTTGAGAGGTAGGAGATCCTCTCCTTTTATAGGTAGATTTCATCCTTCAAATATTGCCATGTTTTCTCATAAATTTTTGGATTCACCTATGGAATCCTTAATAAAAGTTGTTCATAAATGTTTTGGACATTCACCCACTAAATCACAGATTAATGGGACACTGGATGTATGAGTTATGAATTTTTCCTTGGCAATTTCTTTTTTTGGACACAGGTTCAAGAAGCTTCTGTCAAATATATGTCATTCAATAGACACTTTATGGATTAAAAACTCTATGTAATTTAATTTTTGAACACATATTTGATTCCCAGTTTATATCCAAGTGGAATCACCATATTTGGAGGTGTTTAGACCAAATTATGTTTTCTTTATGAAGGTGGGGTCCACATAGTCCTTTCGGAAAATTCTTCAAATTCATTGATTTGTTTAGGCCTCTAGATGCTCGAATCACCCCCTGGTGCAGCAGAAAAAGTTGAAGGAAATAGAATTAGGATTTCAAAAAAAATTAGAATAACAAAATTTGGAAATATATGTTATGATAAATGACTACAATACCCCTGTGATAAATATCTGTTTAAAATCCAGAATTATGCAATTTAAACTTTTTCTCCCAAAACACACTCTAAATCCAAAACTATTACAAATAAGCTCAAATTGATATATTTTTGGGGTTTATATCATTTAAATAGACACGAAAAAAGTGCAAATATTAGCTCTATCAATTCCCCAACACTTGGCACTTGGACTCCAAGACAAGTGATCACTGAATGAAGAAAAATTCAAAACGCATACCAATGGAGTTTACCATTTTATCACAAAGAATTAAAAAGACTTCATGCATAATTAAAAATATATATATTTAAAATTTTTATTTCATATTATTCAATCCATTTTCACTTATTTTATCTTCCCATTCACACAACACACTTACCTCACATTTATTTTCACTCATCACACAATATAGATTTTCAACAAGGATTTTCTCATCCCACTCATGCAAGAATTACCATAGGCTTGATAAATTTCTACATCTCCACATTATTTGAGACAAGAACATGTGATTATAGTGAGTACTTTACCGGGTTTTTTTATGGATTGGGGTTGGTAGGATTCAAATGTGAAAAAATATGAGGTTGAATAAGGAGGGTTTGTTACTTTGTGAAGTAGAAATACATAATTATATTTTTCACTTAAGAATGGTCTCCTACGTATTATACTCTAAAACAATCATCTCCAATAGTCTCTTTTCCATCCCATTCCATAAATATTTGAGCATTAGATATGAAGTTTTTTTTTCTATTTTTAGAAATCTCCAAATAGGGAAAAAAAATTCCATTGTGAACTCCAGACAAGCACAATTCAATTTCATTTGAGAGCTCCAGATAAGCACACCTCTTAGAAAAATATATTCTAGCATCACAAATATGTATTAAATGTTTTAATATCCTCCCAAATTAATACAAAATGAGGTATTAAATCATGAGTTGCCTTCCCCCGACACATAAGTTCAACTAGATCATGCATTTATACTTCTATAGTAAGTTGGATAGAGAAACCGGATTGTAACGTGGCTATCCTAACAGGCTATAGATGGATACTAAGGGATCAAGAGAGATAAAATGTAAAAGGAAGGCCAAAATTAAAAGGATAATCATGAAAAGGGGTGCTCTAATATCCAAAAATATTCCTCAATAATTTTAATCACAAGTATCCCTACCCTAAAGTTTTGATAGAAATAAATCAAGTTCTGGTTCAAACAAGCATGAATTGGTTCTCTCAAAAAATATGTGAATGTGAAGAAGATATAATAATGGCTCTATAATCCTCATAGTAATGATAATTTCAATTACAAAGTTAGTGATATGTGCCTTGAGATTTAAAAATCATCAATATTTTCAGGAATTTTCCAATTTTTTGAACTTGATACAATGCCATTTTCAGCATTCATTTATGTTCATTTTCAAAGGATCAATTGGTTCACTCCTTGGAATTAGTTTCAAAAAAAATTCAAGAAATTCCAAAAAAAAAATTAAACAAAATAAATTTGAAATTAAAATGTATGAAATTTTAAACACATCAAAAAATGGAAGGAAATTTTGAAAACAAAAAAATTCAAACAAAATCTTGTAAAATAATAATCTACCCAGCATTGTGCCTCCCGCACACTTATTCTTTGTAATTTACTCATTATGTAGAAAAATTATTTGAGCATGAAATTCAGGAAATAAAGGACATACCAAAAATAAATTATAAGGAACGACACAAACTGACATCAATTTTATTTCGCCCTCCCTTGTAGAATCTTGAAAATTATCTCAAAAAAGATTCATCCTATACCCGTTGACAGTGAATGGTGTCCCTTTGTCTAGATTGTTAATTTTTATTACACTAAAAATAAAAAAAATGAGTAACATGAAATGTTCCAGTCCATTTGGAATGAAATTTACCTGAGAAAAGCATCAATCTGGTATCAAATAACAGAACTTTTTTTCCCTCATTGAAGTTTTTGTTGAGAATAATATGATCATGAGAGGATTTTGTTATCTCTTTGTACAACTTGGAGCTTCCATATTAATTATTTATTATCTACTCCTATAAAATTATATGCATGGAAACGGAGGGACTGATTTCTGTTATTTTAGAGATAGTCCATCATATGGCTTTATTATGGGACTTGAGGATTTCCATCAATTATTTCACTTGGACTTTCAAAAAATCCTTCAACATGATTATACGGAATTGGTCATTATGACCTAATAAGGAATACATGAGGATCTCCAGAAGGGGGTTCAAATTCTGTCTCAAGTGGGGTGGTTTCTTTGATCATATATAATTACTTAAAAATTATATTCTTCAGTAAAGATCCATTTCCATTATGGTGATCTCCTTCCTTGATGTCAATACCTGTTTCATTTGAAAAATTGTAAACCTATAGGGATACCACTAATAGGTTTATTGGTTTCAAAAAATTCATCTTCATCAATGCTCAGATATTCAATCTCAACATCTCAAGACTCTTCACAGTCTTCAATTTCATCCTCTTGTTGATCTGATTCAGTATCAGAAAAATTTCCACCTTTTACCCCATTAGTTGGTATTTCATCATTGGAAAAATCATGTAGAATTTCATAGGAAACCCAATTGATCATGTTAACTTAGGGGGATAAATGATTCTCAACTATGTGTTTCATTCAATGAAAAATAATAAATGAAAAATATCTCCTCCAAATCCTAGTGAAAGTGTCCCTTTGTGAACATTGATGATCACTTTTTCCATTTTAAAAAATGGTCTCCCCAAGATGGGGGGATCATGTGTGCAGAACCGATCATCTTATATATCCAAAACATAGAAGTAAACAGGAAAAAACATATCTCTCAATCGAATGAGAACCTGGTCTATAACTCTAGCAGGTTTGGTGGTACATCGGTTGGAAAGTTGAATCATAATTCCAGAGGGTTTCAATTTTCCAACCTGAAGAGATGAGTAGACAAAATGTGGAATGAAATTTATAGAGGCCCCTTGATCAAGAATCAAATCATTTAATTCACATTTCCTAATGGTATAAGGAATAGAAAATGTTCCTAGTTTTTTACACCTGATAGGCAGGGCATGTTGAATCATGGAGGAAACATTCCTCCCTAGGTTTACTTTTTTCCACCTTTGAACTTCCTCTTGTGGGTACACATGTCTTTCAAAAACATAGTATACCTTTGAATTTATTTGACAGTATTAAGTAATGAAATATTGGCTTTCACATTCTTGATAGTTTCCAAAACCTCCCTATCCAATTCTTTTTTAGCACTTGAATTTAGTGGTGGTTTACACCTTGGATAAGGAAGTGGAGGTTAGAATGTTTCATGGGTATTATGAGTAAGTTTTGGAGAAACCTAAGGACCATACATCCTATTCCATTCATTCCTTGTTCGTTAAAACAATATTTCATCCTTTTACTTTTTGGTTCTATCAATTTTATATTTTTCTACATTTTCATCAATGGTGGGATTCTCTTTAACACTTTCAAAAACAGGCTTGATGTTCTCAGTTTGAGGGTTATTCAATTTTGTACCAATCATATGATCAATGGAACTCACATTTTCTTTTCTATTATCCCTCAGATCCACTTGAGGTTGTGATGGAAGAGCACCACTAATTTTATTTTTTATACCACTAAGACCAGAGGTGAGTTGACCCACTTGATTCATCAAGGTATTAATCATGTTCTATTATTTTTTTGAGACTTCCTTTTGTTCCCACATGAACTATTTAAGTTTACTCTCAAAATCTGAGTGGGAGGGGTTGGCTGAATGTTTCTTCCTGAATGAGCATTGGATTGCTCTTTTAAATACCTTAGTTGGAAATTACTAAACTATCCTTGAAAGAATCTTCTTGATTGTTCGTGCTGTCAAAATATTTCACTCGACTGGTTATTCCAACCATGATTAAAATTTTGGTGGTTTTTAAATGGCCTTTATTGAAATGTATTTCTAGGAAAAACTAAATTTCAGTCCTCCAAGGGCCATTGAATATGAGAGAATTGATCACTGAAATGTTCATTCGAAGAGAAAATTCTATAGTGGAGTTTCATTTGGAATGTTTCTTCAGGTTTTGGTTTGGTCGGTGGCTTATTATAAAGAATCATTGACCTCATAATGGTGGTAAGATCAGATATTTAAATTTTAATGGTGTTGTTTTAAGGACTATCTGTCGAGAATTCTTGTGCACCTTTGACATTGAGAAGGTATCTTATTCCAAATTTTTGAGAATTTTGGGCCATGTTTGCAATCAATATCCTGGAAGTAGCTGGTTTCTTGTCTACCAGAGATCCTCTTTTAGCAGTATCAATCAAACTTCCATCAGTGAGACAAAATAATTCATAAAATTATTTAATGAAAAGTTAGTAACTAATTTAATTATTGGGGTAGCTAAAATAAAGACGCTTGAACTGTTCCTAGTATTCATGCAGTGTTTCTCTTTGAGTCTACATAATTCCATAAAATCACCTTTTGAGTAGAGGCAGTTCTTGATGCCAGAAATGTTTTTGGAAGGAAATATTTTTTAATTCATTGCAATTTTTAATTAAGGTTGAGTGAGAATAGATAAACCATTCATTAGCAATTGCTTCTAGAGAAAAAGGAAACGACCTCAGCTTCATCTGATTGGCATCGACTCCATGAGGTTTCATATTGAAAAACAAATAGATAAATTATTGCAGGTGTTTATATGGGTCTTCACTATTCAACCCATTTGATTTGGGAAGCTGGTGGACCAAAGCAGACCTGATTTCAAATCCATCAGGGCATCAGAATATTCTACAAGATTATCTTAATTTTCTTCATTGGATGAAGCAAGTTCGTTAAAAGTTCTATTTCCAGACATTTGAATTTCAATTTTAACTAAGTATTTTCTAGGTGTGTTGGTATAAGATTCACAACAAAAAACTGGGGGATTAGTAGATCTAACCCTAGTGTGAAAAGTTCTATCGATTTCAGGATCCAAAGGTAACAAGTTTGGGTTAGATGTTTGGATCGTGCAAGAAAAAAGTAAAATCAACTCAAGAAACCTCCCCGACAATGGAACAAGTTTATGTGAGCATTATTGTGTCATTAAAACCTCAATAAATATTTTTTCCTCAGAATGTAGCATAGTGGTGACCACAGGGTTGTCTCTTGAGAAGGTTGTAGATCGAGTTGCAAAATTATCACTTTTGTTATTTTTGCAGAAATAAAAATAGAGAATTGATTAACAGTTTGAAGATAAAATTTTAATTAAATACTAAAGTGTATGAAAATTGAATAATAATGAATAAAATTGAAAGAATAAAATGGTTTTCTAAAAATCAGATTAAAATAGTAGTTGCAGACAAACTTCACCCTCTTGGACACTCCACTATTCCTTGTATAAAAAATATCCCTTAATTTAAATTCCTAAATGTACCCAAAAGGACCCCAAGTTGTGCACTCAATTTTTAATTGAAATCATATTAGTACTTCAATATGATTGTTTTCCCACCTAAAGAAGTGACTCAATTAATTAAAGATATCTAAGAAATTGACCCTAATTGAATTTTTTATGCTCAATGGAAAAACCTCACAAAAGAGTTTTAAATAATGAAATCAATTGATTTACTTTATAGAAGGAAATATCATACAAAAAACTTTTTAGAAAATATATTTAATAAATAAAACAACCATATTCATTCAAAAATATAGGTTCAAGATAAATTCAAAATGATATTAAACATTAAAATCGGAACTTAGAAGAGAGTGTCTGTCGGGTGTCGCCGTCTGCAGCCACGTTATGCTTAGTCATGCATCAATTGAGAATACTTCATCATATTTATTTAATCCTAAATTATTGGAATATTCTTAAGGTTCTAAATATCCATCTTGAACTTTTCTCTCTCTAGAAAACCCACATTGTGATAGATGGTGTGGTGATGAATGGAATGCTTTGAGAGGTATGAGGTCTTCTCCTTTTATAGAAAGATTTCATATTTCAAAATATGTTGTGATTTTTTCACATTAATTGGAATATTCATTCATGGAACCCTTTATAAAATATTTTCATAAATGAGTTATATGTTCACCCTCCAAATCTGAGATTAATTGGAAACAAGATGTATGAGTTATGAATTTTTCATTGGATGTTTATTTTCTGGACGCAAGTTCTAGGGATATTCCTTAAAATATATGTCATTAAATGGAAACCTTAATGAATTCAAAAAACCATAGAATTTAATTTTTTAATGCGTCTTTGAGTTATTGTTTTTCTCCAAGTGGAATCACCTCATTTGGAGATTTTTAGACTGAATTGTGTTTCCGTTATGGAGGTGGGGTCCACACAGTCCGCCTGGAATAATCATTAAATTTAATGATTTGTTTAGGCCTCTATATTCTCGAATCAGCCCCTAGTGCAGAATACAAAGTTGAAGGAAATAAAATAAGGATTCCAAAAAAATCCAATCACAAAATTTGGAAATATATTTCATGAGAAATTACCATAATACCCTTATGATAAAATCATTTAAAAATCAAGAATTCTGCAATTTTAACTTTTTTATCCCAAAACACACTCTAAATCAGAAATTGTTACAAATAAGCTCAAAGTGATAAATTGGTAGGGTTTAAATCATTTAAATGGATATGAAAAATAATCCAAATATTAGCTCTATCAAGGGTCACTTTTGGAAACTCCATAAATAATAATTTCTAATAAAATCAATCCCTACCCAAAACATAAAAAATGTACCAATTTCGAAGATAAGATGATAAAGGGATGTAATATCATCAAAAAATAAATTTTGAAACATTTATTTTTTCAATTTAATCCATATATTTTTAATTGGTCCTTAGTTATTCTATTTAAATTTAATTATGGTAATAACATTCTAAATATTTAATGGTTATAAATATTTAATTATATGGTGTTAATGGACATTAAAAAGATATTTTATAAAATTTTAGATCCTATAATTATCAATTTGTAAATTTTAAATATTTTTATGATTTCTAAATATTTTAATAAAATTTCATTTTCATAAAATATCAATAGTGTCAATTTTTTCAATATTAATTTATTTGACCTTAAATAAAATCCACACAAAAGATAAAATAGATCCTAGATATTTAATACACTCCTAACATGTCATATTCACCTTGAAAATTTGTGGAACACCTTAATTAATATATATGATTTTTATTTTAATATTTTAAAAATCATTTTTTTGATATTTTTATTAACATAATAATGTCTACATCACTATTTTGTAATCATTAATGGTAGTTATTTAATCTCTAAAAATAATAAATAAATTTAAATGATGTAGGTAATTGTTTTATATTTCCTTTGACTATGTTTAGTTGATAATATCTCCTAGTTTTTCATATATTAAAAAAATACTTATAAAAAATGAGTTTGTCGCATTTTGTCACATTCATTAGTTTTTATTATATTCATGTCATATTAATAGGTAAGTGGTCATTAAGTTATTCCATTTCCAAAAAATAGATTCAATTGTTCTAATTTAGTCATACAATAGAATTTTTACTGGTTTTAAGGTAATTTTATAATTTTATTTTTACCTTTAATTACCTGATTTACCTTTAACCATGGTAATAAAAATAATTACCAAAGTTACTATTCATAATGACAAAAAATAAAAGAAACCTATTGATATAATTTTTAACTACTAATTTAAAATATGGAATAAATTTTTCAAAATTAAAAACATATTAGTTATAGTAATTAATTTAAAATTAATCCCATTATTGAAATGAGAAAATGGGGTTTAAATGTAAAAATATTGCAAAAGATTGAAATGTTTTTACATCATAATTTAATGTGAAACTAACTCAAATTAAATAAATTATATTAAATGGTAAAAATATATTCAATTTATAATTTCAAACCATTCAATAATATAATTTAACCATATAAATTATTTCCATGAAAAAAGTTATTTTCAATTAAATTTTAGTGTATTTTTACTATTTAACAAAACATGAATGTTATTAGGAGAATATTAGAAATTCATCCCAAGTAAAATATTATATCACGCTTCAAAATAAAATGTTTATGTTTTCATATAAAACTTATTAATATATTAAAATCTTATTTTTAAAGGGGTTTTTCATTCAAAGGTGTAAAATTAAACTTTTTCAAAAATATGTTTTTATACATCAAATAGGGTTTTATTCATAGCCTATGACTAAAATAACCATTGGATTAATATCAAATAAAATTCCTTAAGTATATAAAATACATCAATTTCAATACCAAATGTAATTAGATAAAAAATAAAAATGTCTAATTGATTTATATTTTTCATAAATAATTGATAGCCAAAGAAATCTCAATGCATTTTCATAAGTTAGTTATAATTAATCATGCTAACCTAAAGGCTAGTCTATAATGGTAATTTTATACTAAGTGTGTATCATGGTTTGTTTAAACTCATGATTGTGTGCAATGCAAGCTACTGAAAAATAAAAATTATTTATAAAAATTATTTTATAAAAAACATCGAGGTGTTACAATGAATACTAGATTTGTGATAAGATTGTGCTTGTAAAATTAAATACAAGAGTTTCTAAATAGTTTTGATGTTTGGATAATCCTTATAGATCCTTGAAATATAGTTCTACTTCTAGTAGTTCTTGGTATTGATTATACATTCTTTGCAATCATGGATGAAATAAATGAATGCATAAAACCTAAATTAAACAAATTACTTGCTAGAATTGAGAGAACAACAAGAGTACCTACCACAACATCATTTGGAACTTCAACTTTGTCCATTTTGATATAAAAAGTACGAACATGATCCCTTGGAATATGTTGATGTTGAATTTGATTCCCCTCTACTGCCCTTATATTCAGACAATTATTAGAAAAGTGCCCAAGCAGTCCACATTTGAAGCATTAGACTTCAGGTAGGTCATGCACTATCTTCCCTTTGTTTTTAGTGTTGGGAAATTTAGGATTCACCTCACTACAATAATTCCAAGGGATGTGGCCATCTCTTCCAAACTTTTATCACTTCCCACTCTTGATTAGGCAGTTCCCTGAATACTTCTTCCAACATTTATTATAGTGGTAAGTTGCACTTTCTTTCCACTTCTTCCCTAATCAAATATCCTTACCAATATTGGATCTATTGATCTCTTCTTTTTATTGGATTTTTGGGACCATTGAATCTCAATGAACACCATTTCAACTTTCATATCACTTAGTACAATCTCCTCATAGCTGTCATTGTCTTGGTTGGATGGATTCTTCTATATATGAGGCCTTAGTCCACCAAATAATCTATCAACCTTACCATTTGGATCCATGACAAATTTAGAGGTGTAAAGTGAAAGCCTTGTGAAGTTCATCTCGTAGCTCTCCATATATTCATTCTCCTTCTCCTTTAGCTAGAGAAATTCTTTCTCCATTTTCTTCCTCATTTAATTAGGGAAATACTTATTAAAGAAGATACATCTGAAATATTACCACATCAAAGCTTCAACATCCCATATTGGTCCCATATTTTCAATCAATGCCCACCACTGATCAGCTTCCCCCTCTAAGAGGTAAATTTCTAGGGTGACTTTCTCTTGTTTAGAACTAAAAAGTACATAAAATATCTTTTATATAGAGCTTATTCACAGTTCCTCAATCAATGGGTCAGTAGATCCACTGAATGTTGGTGGTCGTTGAAGGATAAATGAATAAATAAAAAATTTCCCTATCTTGGTGAAATCAATCTTGTTGGGACCACTTTGTGTATAAAGTTGTATTTGTTGTCAATAGTTTTCAATGAAGATAAAAATGAAGGAGATCAAGAAGTACTCCAATGAAATGGAGGAATGGAAATTCAGATGATTATTGTACTGATCATAAGTTTAAAGAACACGTGTCAAAGGTGACACATTGTTTACAACAGTGCAGAATGGTGAGGTATAATCCATCTGAGGATGCTTAAATAAGAATTGGGATTTGATAAAGGCCATTCAATTCTTCATGATTGCATGAGAACAATGCCAGAGCCTACTTGAAGAATTGAATCATATGTTTTGCATGAAGTAGATAATGACGGTTGAAGAAGAAGACAGTGTGAAAGGGATTAGAATTCTGAGATGGCCATGCACTTCACATCGTATCAAAATATGATGACGATAAATCTGATCTATCAAAGGATATATATCGTGATAGTGGAGTTTTTGTTGAAAGAATAAGAGTTGCGGAAGGATAAAAATCGATGAAAATAAGTGTTATTGAGGTTATCGTTCTTGTTGACAAAGCAAACAAATGACATAAAAATTTGTTGAAAAAAGAGATTTCATGGTGGCATGTCGAGTTCAAGGGCAGTGGTTAACGATCAATGTTTTATTCAAGAACATAGAAAAAGGAATGGATGATCTGGAGGCGGTACAAAAAGAGCAGATACAAGGTGGTGCCATTTTCCAATGTTTGTCAAATTTTTGGGCCTAAAAATTGACAGATGATGAAAAACGGTTTTTGGAAAAGAGACCTGCGTGTCGTTGACCTAAAGAATAGGAAACTTGCGCACCATATGTTTTTCAAGATCATAACATCAAAATATGGTAAAGGGATAAGGGCCGTGTAGGTTTTGGGTTGGTCGCGCAGGTGACCTGCGCGCCGAGAAGGGACTTGTGCACTGGTGCCTAGGAGGTTTGGAAACTTGCGCGACTATTGTTCGCCCTGATCATAACTTCAAAATATGGAAAAAGGAAATTGGGATGCACAAGTATTGGTTTGGTCACAGAAGTGAGTTACGCGATAGAGGCTAGGGCAGTTGGAGCTGCACGCCGAGACCTGCGCGCTGTGAGGATACTTGCGAGCCACCACGCAAGGGATCCAGTTTTCCTATAAACAGAGGACCACCCGTCCTCATTTGTAACGAAGTTCAAGATTTAGATATTTTTCGAGATCTCATTCCACAGGTGGTTGAGCCGCGCAACTGGTAGTTGGGTCGTGCAAGTAGAGGTTGCGCGCCGGTTGTTGGCTGCGCGCCCAAGGTGGTTTGGGAGAGAAAAGAAGTGACTCACACAGGTTTGAAGTTGAAGGAGTCGGTGTTGCGCAGGTGGTTTGGTGATACCTGCGCGCCAGTTTGGACTTGCACGCTGAAGACCTACATCCCAGACTTGCACCCCGGGCATGGGGAAGAGCGCCAGGTGTTGTTGGAGTACGCCCATCCTTTTGGGGTCCCACGAAAGCTGGAATATTTCTCAATACCTTCAGTGTAACAGATAAGGTATTCATTTGTGAAGATGAAAGAGTAGTGAAAAATTTTTTTTTATGAAGAGAAGTGGTACCGCACACACATGACTGGTGTTTAACACCCTTGTTGTGCTTTGCGAAGAGAAGAAGAATGGTTAGTGCAACTAAACTCAGATCTGGACAGAAAGAGGGGAATATATTAGTACACATAGGTGTTAGTATTGGGAATCAAAGGAAGAGAAGAAGAAGATTTAGTTCATCCAGTTTTTGCACTAAAGAAGAAGATTGAATACAAAAGAGCATCAACTCAGTACAATGATTCAAGCATTGTCTCATGATGAACAGGAGATGAAGACATCAATGCAAATCTATTGAATAGACCTTCATGTCTATAAACTGAGTGGGACTTCACCAAGGGCAGTGAGCTAGGGGGAGTCAATGGGAGTGACCTGAGGGAAGCAGTGAGTGATCCTTGAATCTTTGTAAAGTCAGTGATCCTGGGATAGAGTGACTATGCCCGAACCTTTGTAATCCATAGCTAGTGAAGTATAGTGGAATTTGGTATGACCGTCGACTTGTCGGCATATGCTCCTTGGACGTAACCCTTAGTTGTTAACCAAGTATAAATTGTTGTGTCATCTCTGTGCATGTGAATGTTTCATTGCTGATCATATCCATCATACAGGTTTAGGTAGTTCCTACCAAAGTGGGAAAAGATCCACATCTTTAAAAAGAAAAAGTTGACGCCCTGATTTACCCCTCCCCTCTCAGGGTGTCCCAGGGTCCTACAATTGGTATTAGAGGAAGGTTCACATATGTTGGATACTATACAGTAATTCTATTCATAATAGGATTTGAGTTTCTTTCCTAAAGTCAACAATGAAGAGCAGTCTTGATAATGACTCAGTCATTTATGATCATAAGCCTACATCCAGGAAGACCATGTCAAATAATAAAAATAAAGTGAAGAAGTAGTTGAAGAAGTCCCTAATATCCAAAGAAGATGTAATATATGGTTCTCTAATCCCTTCCAATAATGAAGAAATATCAGGCTTGGAAAGTATCGAGCAGGTGACTCATGATTCTACAATAGGAATGGAAGACACTTCTATTGCAATTGATCAGGAGAAGTTAATAAGCTATCTGCATGATATTCCTAAAGAAAGATTTGCTGCTATTTTTAATATATTTGAATGCATGAAACTTGAGATCAACCGATTGGAAGGTGGAGTTGATAATTTGGAAAAGGGCTTGGAATGAAAAATTCTCGAATGCTTAAAGCTCACCAAGAATATTAATGCCTTTGAAGAAAAATATGTAGTCACTAAGACTCTAAAGGAAAAGATCCATGCGCTTGAAGCTGAGCTGAATAAGTGCACTGAAGTTAAGAGTTTTTGTTTGGAAGAAACTTCTAAGAGATTCAAGGAACTTGAATCTTTGTTATAAAATAAAGTTAAGATGCATGAAGATGAGGTTGAAAGATTGAATAAGACTTGTGAAGAGAATGTGATCACGATTGAAGATCAAAAGATCATCCTCAATATTGAAATTCAAACATTGGAAACTCAATTGAAAAATCATGAGAAGACACGTGTTGATATTTCACAAAAGAATGAAATAGAATCAGTTGCTTCTAGTATTCAATGCACACTGAAGGATGCTAATTCCAAAAGTCCTCCAAAATGTGATAAGAAGATCATTAAATCACTCCTTGATCTATCACAAGCAGTTGAGAAAGTGAATGTATCATCCAAGACATCTTGTACTCATGTCTCTAAATATGTTCCCACAATCAGTGTAGGCTGGAAGAAAAATTCTAAACAAGTATGGATGAGTAAAGGTGAGGATAATAAACCTATCACCATGGATAGGGTGGATGGGAAGAAAAAGGAGGAAGGTGGTTCCTCTAGTAGAGCACAAAAAATTAATAAGAAGGCCCAACAACCTCATACAGAAGATACAAAGAAGAAAAGATTTGTGGGTCAATGTTGGTGATGTAATAGATTTGGGCATTATGCACTGAATTTATGGTACAATCCCTTTAATGAAAAAGCACAAATAAATCATGTATCAAATAGAAGAAATCCAGAGAAGAAGTAGAAACATATGCAGGTCCCTAAGCACCTGTTTATATCAAACAGATTTGGAATGATTGATAACATCTGTGATGTATGAAATAGCAGTGGTCAGAAGGTAAGCACATGTCCATCTCAACATACTTTCACTATCGATAGGAAAAGAAGACCTCTGATTCCGTCTAAGTATGAAGAAAGTACCTTGGGAAGAAATAAAAAGAATAGTGTGAACACACATTTCCCCAAGAAGATCTCGAGTAGAGAAGCTGAGAAGACACAGGATTTTAGATCCATGAAATTGAATGGTCATTCATCCAAAAGAAAAAATAAGTGGGATGAAACTCATATTAACTGATGTGGAAGATCCAAACCTTCTGCAACAGTTACAAATGAAATGCTGGTCATCTAGCTAGAAGATTTGGAAAGAATGAGGAAACTTGAAAATGAACAAGTCAGGGCTAGTGGTAATGGAAAAAAAAACTTTCACGTGATGAAGACAAAGTGCCTGAGAGATTGCAAACCAAGAGAAACACACATGTCAAAGAAGTTCTGTGTGAGATATGCATGAAATATGGTCACATTGCAAAAGGTTTTCTAACCTTAATACCAGATAAAGAAGCAGTCCTCAAAAGGAGCGGGAATGCATCATTCAATATGGTTATTAAGCATAATAATTCTCTATACCATGAATAAGACAATGTGAAGGCAACCATGCCACATCAACACATATCTAACATATGTTCAAATGTGCAGGCATGAAGACTGGGGTGAACAGAGGAACTTGGTTGAGAAAAGAACCTCAACCATGCATCTCATGTTGATGAAGCAAGGAGGAACCACCTTATTCCCTTAATCATTTGTGTATTGTATTTGTGCTAATAATGTAGGGAATTGAAGGTGAAACATGCTCTCAGGGGGAGAACCTGAGAAGTAGTGAATGCTGTAAACTCTTGATATCTAAGATGATGAAGTTTCCATCCTTGGAAGATTATTCAATTGATATTCAAATATTAAGATGATGAAGGATCTCTCTTGATGAAGATGATGAGGAGTGTTTCCCTTGAGGGGGAGGATAATAATGAAGAATCTTCCAAAATCACTATTTCAATCAATATCAACTCCAGATGGTATCAAATGTAGTTACTCTGTAAATTTCTTGAAGAACATGTCATTGGAGAAGGAATGTCATTTCTCAATCTCTATACCTTGGTTACTCATAACAAAGATCATTCTACAAAGGGGGAGTAACTGAATTGAACAGTGACATAAAAAGAATGGAAGTGTCTTAGGGCCACTTATCCTGCCTATTACACTTTAATGTTTCTGATCTATTTGCTGATGTGAGTGCAGAAGATTTAGGTTGATTATTCCTTATCACATTTGATCTCCTTTTCCTAAAATTAATGCGGTAAACCCTTAAAGACAATATAAATTTTTTCTCATCTCATGTGGTATCATAATCAATGAATAATGGACAACCTTGTTGTCTAAATCAAATCCTCTTGTTTTCTACATCGAGCATTGTTGAAGTACACTTAGAGTGAAATGATCAATGAAACATTTCTTAAGTATAGATTGATACCCTCCCTACCATGATATTTGTATTTCTTATCAATAAGGGGGAGAGAAACTGAAACGAATGTTTGAAAAAGAAAAGTTGATTGAAGAGAAGATTCTCATTTTGACAATGAAGAATTAATTTCAGAAGATATGTAAGGTATTGACAATAAAATACAAAGGGGGATATCGTTGGGACCACTTTGTGTATAAGGTTTTATGTTTTTTCAATAGTTGTCAATGAAGATCAAAATGAAGGAGATCAAGAAGTACTCCAATGAAATGGAGGAATGGAAATTCAGATGATTGTTGTACTGATCATAAGTTCAAAGAACATGTGTCAAAGGTGAATATTGTTTACAACAGTGCAGAATGGTGAGGTATAATCCATCTGAGGATGCTTAAAGAAGAATGGGGATTTGATGAAGACCATGTAATTCTTCATTATTGTATGATAACAATGTCAGAGCCTACTTGAAGAATTCAATCATATGTTTTGCATGATGTAGAGAATGACGGTTGAAGAAAAAGACAATGTGCAAGGGATTGGAATTATGAGATGGCCATGCACTTTACATTGTATCAAAATATGATGATGCTAAAGATGATATATCAAAGGATATATATCATGATAGTGGAGTTTGTGTTGAAATAAGAATAGTTGATGAAGGATACAAATCACTAAAAATAAGTGTTTTTTAGGTGATCGTGCTTGTTGACAAAGCAAAAAAAATGGCATAAAAATTTGTTGGCAAAGGATATTTCATGGTGTCATGTCGAGTTCAAGGGTTGTGGTTAACGATCCACATTTGATTCAAGAACATTGACAAAGGAATGGATGATCTGAAAATTGACAAATGATGAAAAATGGTTTTTGGAAAAGAGACCTATGTGCCGTTGACCAGAAGGAGAGGAAAATTTTGTGCCATATGTTTTCAAGATCCGAACATTAAAATATGGAAGAGGGATAAGGGCCGCGCAGGTTTTGGGTTGGTCGCGCAAGTGACATGTGCTCCGAGAAGGGACTTGCACGCCGGTGCCTAGGAGGTTTGGAAACTTGCACGCCTGTTGTTCTTCATGATCATAACATCAAAATATGGCAAAGGAAAGAGGGTTGCGCAAGTATTGGTTTGGTCGTGCAAGTGAATTACATGATATAGGCTATGGCGGTTAGAGCTATGCACCGAGACTTGCGCGCCGTGAGGATACTTGCGTGCCACCGCACAGGGGGTCCAATTTGCCTATAAATAGAGGACCACCCTTACTCATTTGTAACGAAGTTCAAGATTTAGATATTTTTTGAGCTCTCGTCGCGCAGGTGGTTGAGCCGCTCAAGTGGTAGTTAGGTCGCGCAAGTAGACGCTGTGTGCCCGTTGATGGCTGTGCGCACAAGGCGATTTGGGAGAGAAAGGAAGTGAGTCGCGCAGGTTTGAATTTGAAGGAGGCGGTGTCGCACTAGTGGTTTAGTGATACCTGCGTGCCAGTTTGGACTTGCGCACTGAAGAACTGCATGCCAGACTTGCGCACTGGGCTTGGGGAGGAGCGCCAGGTGCTGTTGGAGTATGCCCATCCTTTTGGGGCCATGCGAAAGCTAGAATATTGCTCAATACCTTCAGTGAAACAGATAATGTATTCATTTGTGAAGACAGAGGAGCAGTGAACAATTTGGTTTTATGAAGAGAAGTGGTACCGCACACACATGACTGGTGTTTAACACCCTCGTTGTGCTTTGCGAAGAGAATAACGGTTTGTGCAACTAAACTCAGATCTGGAAGGAAAGAGGGGAATATATCAATACACTTAGGTATCAGTATTGGGAATCAAAGGAAGAGAAGAAGAAGATTTAGCGCATTTTGTTATTGCACTAAAGAAGAAGATTGAATACAAAAGAGAATCCACTCAGTACTCTGATGCAAGCATTGTATCATGCTGAACAGGAGATGAAGACATCAATGAAAATCTATTGAAGAGACCATTACGTATATAAATTGAGTGGGACTTCACCAAGGTCAGTGAGCCAGGGGGAGTCTACGGGAGTGACCTGAGGGAAGCAGTGATCTATCCCTGAATCTTTATAAAGGTAGTGATCCTGGGATAGAGTTATTGTGCCCAAAACTTTTTAATCCACAACTAGTGAAGTATAGTAGAATTTTGTTGGACCAGCGACTTGTTGGAATATGCTCCTTGGACATAGCGCTTAGTGGAGAACCATGTAAAAATTGTTGTGTCATCTCTGTGCATGTGAATATTTCATTGCTAATCACATCCATCAAACAAGTTTAACTAGTTCCTACCGACGTGGGAAAAATATCCACAACTTTAAAAAGAAAAAGTTGACACCTTGATTCACCCCTCCCCTCTCAGGGTGTCCCAAGGTCCTACAAATATCTCATCTTGATTCAAGTTATTTCCTATAGCTTGAGTTATTTTATTTATAATTATAATTAAAAGATTCCATTTCGGCTTACATTGGAAGGTCGTCATTGCCTGGTCTATTGAGATCACCATTTTCACGGTTCCTCCTATATCCCCCTATTTTATAAAATAAGAAAACCATACTGAGAATCTTATTTTATTTATAAATATTTTAACTCTAAAGGGTTTTTATGTCCTAAAAAATCATTCTTAAACACATTATTCATTATAAAAAATCCTTCATAATGGTTCATAAGAATCACATGATCAACCAAAAATATCCCATGAGAGTGTCAAACCAAGATTGAAGCAGGGCTGTTGTTGTGAACTAGTTGCCATTGGAGTCTAGATAAAGGTTGTTTTTTTGGGTTTTACCCCTAGATATATATGTGCCAGAGCCACATCCATTTGTTCATATCTAGATATGGATTACTTTGTTCAGAAACCACTTAATATTCCCCCAAAATATGAGGATGTTTTCCTATATTTAAAACTTTCATTAGGGTTCTTCCTAATAATTTCAAATCCTAATTTCCATAAATAACTAAACTATCCTCTAATATCAACTATGTAATCCCGTCTTTTTATGACATAACTTGACATGACATTTTACAAATAGAGGATCTTGTAATGTTTAGTGTCTTTTAAATAAGGTACATAATACATGAAAATATAAAAAATTATTCTATTCCACATGAAAGGTTTCATCAAGGTTAATCCTATGTACATTTATTTCATCTCATAACCAGGGGACATACATCAAAAGAAAGGGTGAGCATAAGGCCTAGTAAGCGAAAACAATTAAAACTGATTACATGTGAACTTGAGAAATATTAATAAGAACACGAGGAATATCATAAAGGCATGATAAATAGGAATATAATAATAATAATATCTTGAATAATAAGATGAAAATTTTCCTAATTTTTTTATACACTCACAAGCATATCACCAAGGTCTATCCCCTATATTTTCTAAATATTACTACAGTCATTCACCAAGGTATTGTGAAAATTTTCATCTCTTGAGATTAATTTCCATACCCAATGCATTGTATTAAAATTAGGGTTCACCCTAAATATGTATTTATTTTTAGGTGAAACACATATATGATAACCAAACATTTCATAAATAACTCATATAGAATAAAATAAATTGGTTTCATATCAAAATCATGGCTTTTTAATAAGTGCTTAAAAACATGATCATTGTGTCATTTATAAACCATAAAAAGGGAATGAGGGTTTTATATATGTATGTTATAGAATAAAATAAAAAATTATTATGTCTTAATGAATTCCCCTAGAAATTAAAGAGTTTTGGGTATTCACATAAATAAAATATAATAATTTCTTGAGAAAAGAATGAAATTTTGAGACGAAAAATCTACCGCATAAGGTGTATGAAACATGGTTTTATAAAACAATAAATTGAGAGGGGAATGAGATAAAACACTAATAAAAGTCTTATAATACAGTAGTGGGGAAGAATAAAATGGAAATAAGAATATGTTTTGGAAATTTTAAAGATATAACACATAAAAGATAAATTGAAAGGAAAAGAGATGTTGAGAATTCCCTTATAAAATTTCGACAGCCTAATGGCATCACTTAAAAATTAATAAAATGAGTTTATGAGAGAAAAAGGGGTATATCATCACTTTAAATAATATGGATAGTAATTGGGATATGTAATTACATATCCCAACATAACAAAATAAAAATTAAAAAAACAAAACAAAAAGGAGTTCTTGAAAAGAGAAGGGTGGTAGATTCCCTTACCTTAAAGAGTGACTTCTAAAACTCAAAGATCAGAACCCTGGGGCCATAAGGGAACATTGGGAGGACTACTTGGGAGGTAATTCTATCAAAAATTTTGGAAAATGACACAAAAATGAATGTAAATGATGGAATGTGTTGGTATTTATAGTAAAAGAGATGAAGTGTTTTATTAATTTCAAAGGAGACCACATTAGTGGTATTTGAAAAACCACGGTCTTTCCCATGGTATTTGACCATGTTATTGGCCACCTTGGACTCCTAATAACATATTTTATTACTCTATATTATACCGAAGTTATTACATCATGATTACATCATTAATGATGTCATTAAACATACTGAAAACTCAAAACTATATTTTTACTATTTGACGAAGAAAAAACATTTAAAAAAATATCATAAATTCACCGTAACCTAATATCTAAGTTATTAATTAAAAAATTAAATTTATTTTACCTTAAAAAAATCTAAATATATGAGAAATTTAATTTTTAACTATAAAAATACATGATTATTAAAAATAATAGCGGACAGAAAATGTGTAGTCACATGCATAGTAAAATTTTTGACACTTAAAAGAAAAATTATTTTATAATTTGATATTAAAATGTAGTGTTTTTATAGCAATATTTCATTATAATAAACATTATCAATAAATCCTTATTTTAATATGACAATTTATATCATTATAAAAAGTACAATTTTTACTAGAAAAATAATTTATCAAATTCCATCTCAATTGTTATGAAATAATATTCTTAGAACAAAAATGTTTAATTTTTTTTATTAAAACAAATAGATTACATTTTGAGTAACTATTGTCTTGAAACATACCCCTTAAAACACTCGCATTCGACCTAAGGGTATGTTGTCTGATGGTGATGGACTCTTGGGGAGGATCAGATATCATCACGCGAGTGGTAATCTCCACTAACATGAACTTATCCCATATGAGATTTCATTAAAACTTAACATGTTGAAGCTCAGTTTGGGCTTGGTCCAGAGTGAAGCCCAGTGACACTACCTCCTTCCCAAAATTCAAAAAAATTGTCTTCGTTCGACCCAAGTCTACAGGATGAGGCCATGAAATCTTCGTTCAACATTAATTATACAATATTATTTTTATTTATAAACAATAACTATAACGTTTAATATTGTTTAAAATGGTCATATTAACCAACATTCATATAATGGTAACACTGATGGACAAATTTCATTTATAATTATATAATTTTATTGATTATGGCATAGTAAGATAAAAAAATTTAGGAAATAAAATATTATTCAAAATTTCAGGTCATTATCGAAAACACCTCACAATAAGAATCCATACATTTTTGAATAATTGTTTCCTTAAAAAATTAATCACGCTTTCCTATAAATTCAACCTCAAATGAAATAAAATATTCTACCAGTTTTCCTCAATTAACCTACTTCCATTATTGTTTCCACCATGTTTGAGTATTTTATTAATATATTAATCTATCTGAAAAAATACATATTATTAATTATCAAAAGGTTAATTAAATTCCAATATATCATTATTATATAATTCTATATTTTGCAGAGGAACCTTGGATATGTAAAATAAATTAAACACCTCACATTTTTATCCAGAATTGAATATTATCTTCACTTTAGCGGCATTGATATTTTCTCCTCTATTGGAATGAAAATTTCTTCCAAAATTGATTGGGACCTCTTTATCACATTCCATATCTATTATGAGGATTTAACTTAATAAAAAATATTTCCATATCCCAAAAATAAATACATCTAATCTTACTATTGGGTGTGTGATTGAGTGGCTATCCAACTGCTAGACTACTATGTTGGAAAAAAGGTCTCCCTATCTTAGCTGTAAAAATAGAGCATTAAAGATAGGAATTATTCCAGATCATTGTCCTAAAAAGAAATTTACTTTTCTACTCTCTCAAAATTTTATTAATAGGTAAAAAATACTAGATTATTTGAGTATAGGATGTAATAAATTCAAGAAAACAACATTTTACTCCAATATAAGGATGTAGTATAAAAACTCCTCAAGGGTTTTTTATGTCTAAAATAAACTTTTTAATCATTTTTATATTTTTTGGTTGTTAATATAATTATTAAATGAACTAAATATTAAATTGAATCATTTCAATTAGATTTAGGAATCTAGGATTTTTAGGTTTTTTGGTTAATTTATTTAACAATCTAGGGAAATTATTGTATTAGGAAAGATTATTCAAATATTTAGAAATCCACTCATGCATTTCTTCACTATAGTATTTTAAATTATTTTTCATACATTATAGGCATTTTTTAATTTTTTTTTCTAGTGGAAAAATAAAATTTAAATTAATTTTTTTAGGTCGCTCCAGATTTACTGATTCTTAATATTTATGACATTTGTTTCCATGATCATAAAAATATTTATTTTGGGCTATCACATGCTCACTTTTACCCACTTCATGGGGGTTTAAGAAACTTTAAGTGTGGATATATATATTTTTTTCTGAGTTATCATTTTACTTCTTTTGGGAATCATTTAATTATTTCTTGTATACATTCCAATAGTAAGGTTCCCCATTTGTAATTCTAATTTTTACACCATAGAAACTAATCAGGGTTTGTTATATTCATATAGTGATTTTTTGTTTAGCCTCATAATCATCCATTAGTATAAAATTTGATTAATGAGTCCTTATTATTTACCTTATGGATTATACGGTCCAATAAACGGCTTGTTTTTTCCCTTTCTGGGGAATTATTCATATGAACAAGAAACATAGAAAAATAGGAAATAAATAAATTATGCATTATCATGATATGCAATAATAAAATAATAATAGTTGTGAGATACTTCAATTTTAATAGAAAATGTTTAATACACATTATATCATGATATGAAAATTTAGAGGTTATAATTTGAAAAATTCAAAAAAACCTCAGTGCTCTAATGAAATAAAAGAAAAACATCTATTTTTTTGAATGATAGAGATGATAATCATCTTGAAAACATTGTTCCAACCCAAACTAGAAATTATTCAATTGATGAAACTAAAATTATATAGTATCAAATTATTTATGTGTTTGGTAACCTCTCTTTTATTAGGTTATTTCCAATATACCAATGATAAGAATTAAAATACTCATACATCTCAAAACCACTCATTTATCAATGGAATGATTAAGGGATTACAAATATGAGGCTTCCCAAAAAAGATAATATGGGGAACACATGTTGTAGGAGGCCCATTTAGGGAATGTCTCATTTTATGGAGATGAATTCCATCATTGAGATAGATGTTTGGAATTACACCTAGATTGATTCCAAAAATATTGGATCTTACACCTAGAAGGAATCCCAAGTTAGAGCCATTTTAATTTGGAGATGTCACGTTTATCTCATATTTATATTCTCTCATGAATCATGAATTATGTGGTTAAAAATAGGTAATATAAGATTAATCACATTGTGTTAGTGTGTATAATTGGATTTAGATGGGGTTTATAATTGAAATAAAATACCATACTCCCATATCCAATACTGATGGGAGACCTATTTTTAGAATAAGGGTAGGATGAATATAGATTTATTAAAGAAATAATATGGCATTAATCTTAGGGGGATACATTATTTGACCTATCTCATTCAATGGATAAGAAATCAATCATTAATCCAAGAGAGTATACCCATTGTTTTCCTAAGAGGATCAATCATTGTGAATTTAATCCATGATTATTTTCCCCAATGGTTTTACCTATCATGGAAGACAAGTTGGAGACTCTTTTAATCAATGGATAACAAGATTGAAGGGATTTTAGTAATTTTCATGTACTGATTGATTGATTTTAGTGGTTTTGGAAGGGATATTGTCTTATACATATCAAGGCTTAATTTGAAAAAATGTTCCATGAGATGATTAAATACATAATATATATTTTTTATTATAGAGGGGGTTATAAGCCTTTAATAAGGGAAAACTGAATAGTTGGAAAAAAATAAGGCCATATTTTTTTATAGGTTCCTAAGATGTGGGGTTACTATATGTCATAAATTCTCATGGAAAAGAGTCTTCCCATTCCATAGGTTTTCATGGACTGTCTCTGTATGGGGACCATGGAAAAAAGGTGAACACACATGGAAAGTGAAAAGTGGAGGTAGAACATAGTGTTAAGAAAATAGAATTGATAGATGAATGGAGAATGTTTGTGGGGGGAGATCTATCCATATAATTTTATTTTATTGGAGACCAATTAATTTGATCATCACATAAATATAATCCATATATAGTATATATATCATGGAAGGATACTTTGTAGGAGGAAATTGTGGAGTCACAAAGTTCTCTTAGTTAGTTTATAATGTGGGGATAACCTCCTTGTAATTGTTGAAGAAGCACATTCTTCTTGATATATGTGTCATAGGAGTGTACCTACATGGTAGTACCGTATGAAATGATGCTTTCAAACTAGGATTTTACACAATAAATCTACAAGGGACTTATTATGGGGTTCTTGGATTCCCTGTGAGTTTTTATCTAGGAATTACTCTGACTCTCTATTCATCCTTCATGTCTATCCTAATTATAAAATAACCTGGTATTTATATTCATTTAATGATCCTACCATTTTTTTAGATAGGTGGCTGTACAAGAAAGAATGTTGGACCACATTTTAATTGTTCTCTAGAGGCACTTCTATAAGAGTATGTTGGTGAATGTCTCAGAACTATGTTTTGGAATAGTGATCTTGAAGATTTTTGTGTATCGTATGGTCTTAGAGAGACTATGTGATGGATGGGTGGAGCGTAAATAGTGGGGACATATGGTAGATAGTATGTTTTGTGGTTGTTTTTCCTTGGGACTGTATGGTTTTTTGGAGACTCTATTCTATTTCTGCCTTCATATTACTGAGGTAATGGGAAAATATAGGGGTGACCCCCATTTCCGGTATCCATATGTGTTATGATCTATATTGGATATAATAATAATAATAATAATAATAATATGTTTATTTTACATGTGGTGCAACATATATTAAATACAAAATGATTAACTCCTCTATGAAATTATTAATTATTTGAACTCTAAATATAATATTACTATAATATAACATTATAGATATGTGACTTTTTTTAATATGGAAATTTATTTATAATTATATCAATTCCTATTAATAATAACTCTCTTATCCTCACTCTCAAGAACCTATAGGTAATGAGAATTGTATGTTGTGATCAATGATGAATAGTGTGGACCAATACGTTCATATGTGATAAAAATAAAGATACACATAAAAACATTTGGTGATTCTTGTGGCATGTGTAGATACTCCTTGGGGAATACTCTCTCAGATTCATCATTGGAATAGAAACACAATAAGGGCATCTAAATAAATTTATCGAGGATTATTATCTCATTTAAGGTAATTATTATTTTAATTTAATTATTAATCAACTATGAAAGATCCTATATATTAATTTTTTGGGTTTTTGTTCATCAAGTTCATTTGACTTATTCATAAAAACTGATGAAAATAAATCTCGACACTCAGTCATCACTTCTGTTGTTCCAAAAAACGTTTACTATCACCATGATGTGGCATGAATTATGTTAGTCATCCATCAACAGAACTCCCCTTTCAATTTTCTAGTATACCATTTCTATACCCATCTAACCCATCATTTATACAAGAATTACATCATAATATAACACAATAGGGAATCGACCATGGTGTAATACATTATAGAATAACCATGGAAAATAATAATTTGTGATTTTTTGATGTTTTTATTTGAAATCCATTAAATGAATCAACTAAATTATGGGAAATATAAAACGTAAATTACATTTTACATTTTGTTGACATTAATATTTGAAGTCTTGATATTTAATCTATTTTGTAGCATAAATATTTAAAATACATCATAAAAATTATTATTCATATTACATATATTTTTAAATGGGTTAAAGTGTTATTTTTTATGTACATTTGTTTTAGATATTTTGAAACCCAATATGGTGGCTGATAATGAATATTGAAATTCTTTTTGAATGTCAATTTTTTGAAATGCATGTCTCTAATATTGAGGTTTTTAAAATGCATTAATTCTTCTATAAAAATAAAATGACTATTGAAATTCAATGCGATATATATTTTTGATTTTAAATAAAAAATGGATATTTAATTTTCCAAAAAAAATTATTCTTGTTATCTAAATATAAATATTCAAAAAAATTAAATTATTCAATATCTAATAAAATTTAATTTAGTTTAAATTTACAACTATTATAGAGTAAATTTGGAAATCCATTTTTTATAGCAAATAAAAGTGGAATTTAAAAATGGGGAATATTATATGAATTTTATTTATTTTGAGCTTGGTATTAATTAATTTTTATTTTTTTCAATGATGAGTTTAATTTTAATTTTATATTTTTTTGGAACCAACAGCATTATAAAACATATATATTCATATTAAGATATAATATTAATGTTGGTAAGATAGATAAATAATCCCATTTTTTGTTTTTTTAAGAAAGAAGAATACATGATCCTATAAAAGTTTTACACGCTCATTCGAGAATTACTGTTGAGATTTTGAGGACACTATCTAATTTAAATGGTGTCTCACACTACTAATCTTATTGTTTTTTAGGAAAGAGGTTTCATAACTATTCGAGAGAGTCCCTACTATTAAGGGGTTCAATATATAAGGTTTTTTTGTTTAGGTATGTATTTTGGTTTCAAATTCTATATCATTTGACCTTATCTAGGATAAAAACATGTGTTAGGTGTAATTAAATCCCAGAAAGGGTGAATTTTACATTATTTGGTAGAGGAAGTATTATTAGTCAAGTATAAGATAATAATGTATTTATTAAGAAAATATTAGTTTTTATGAAGTGAGGGTGGGAGATTTTATTCTCCCTTAGTATTTTAGATTCATTATTAATGAGAGCATGAGTGTGAATGAGAATGGAGGAAAGAAATTGGGTATATGTTCAGCCAATTGTTTGGATGAGGGTGATAAGAGATTCTATGATGTATTATCTATTTTATTTGTTTTTCTTCCTCCATTACCCCTATAACTATGGTTCATTTACTAGAATACATTAAAGTGACCTATTATTTTGTTATCAATTCTCCTAACCAATTACTATTCAACATTATTTATTTCTAGATTCATCTCATTCAAAGGATGTATGAAATACTGATTCACTTCTTAGAGGAATCATTCCTAATCAAGTCACATTAAAATGAGGTGCATACTATTTTAATTCATCAGAGAAGTTAGTGCACGCTATCAAACATCCTATGATAAGGTCCATATGATATAGACCACACACTACTAGATTAATACCAAAATATATATACACTATTGAATAACCATATTTTCCCGACATCAACAAGACTAGGGTATACATCCACTTTTGAGATATGTTTTGAGTTGGTGCACACATCCTCTTTGCTTCTCAATGTATCCTACACAACCAACTATACTTTATTCATGATACAAAGATCCTATTTCTAATTCACCACTATTCCAAAATGATCAAGGAGACCCTCCACCAAAATCATTTGTAGATAAAAGAAAAACTCAGAGACATTCTTGAGAAACAGGTCTCCAACCTATCGATGGACATTTAAAAAAAGTATGAGAACATTGATTTTCACACTTAACTCACCACATTAATGTGTCACTAAGATATGTATCTACATCTAGAACCAACCATTCCCAGTTGGATGAAAAATTCTCTAGATTCCTCTTCCTTGAAATATTGTGCCATCACACTACTAGGGGTGATGTTGTTAGCCCTCCTAATTATCATGTCTTTTCACCTAATTAGCCTATTACAACACTCAAAGTACATCTTCCCATTTTTTAAGAAACTGATCTATGAAGTAAGAATATGACCCCAGAAACTTATTTCCATATATATTAAATAGTATACATGATGAATTTATATATTGATCGGGTTTTTATATAGTATTAATTTTTTTCATTAGTTCACCAATTGTGGGGAAACAATCCCTCGTGTGAACGAAAATATGTTCAATGAGAATTTATTTAAATGATTTAGTTTTAATAAAAATAAAAATATGTATGATGAAATGAATTTTCTCTAAAAAAAGGATAATAATTTACAACTATGTAATGTAGTTTGAAAAACATCCTTTATTATTTCCATAAATGTCAATGAAAAAGTAAGTTGTACAGTTTAAACATGTCCAGTGGGATATAACCCATAGTTTGGATTGTATTCAGAACATCAAAATTATGATGTAATCCATGGACGTACCTCTACATGTGGATCTCACATTCATGAGAGGAGATGGTGTTCCACTACTTTGTAGTTTGTTTTTGAAATTGAGAGTGATACATGAAGTTTAAATATGATATCTACTTGATAGTATAATGGAATTAATATAGAGAAGGACATCTATCCAACCAAATAGATAAGTATAGAAAGTCCTACCAGACCTAATATAGAAGGATAAATCTATATGAACCCATGAAAAGAGATGTTTTTAATACATGATGTACCTAGAATAGGGGGATATGTGGATTTTTTTATAGGTTTGGGCTACCCTATTGGCCCATGAATAGGTGTTATGATCCAAACCTATGGGTTTTTCTCTATAGAGTGGGTGATACTGATGGAGATAGAGGAGGTCAATGGTGAAAGAAATCCAGCCAAGACAAATTGGGAACACTTCCCTTAATTCAGTTTTGAGGAAAACATTATTTTCAAGGGGAAAATATTGATAAAAAAATATTTACAGGGTATTAATTTCATTGATAGTTGGGAATATTAGTTTGTCAAATGGTTTATGTGTTGTTAGTTGAGTTAAGGTCATCCATATAATTTTTAGGTAAGGATATGTTTCTATTTGAGGGGGTCCATGATCTTGGAGTATATAGGATTTATTATTAATGTGTGTAGACAACAAGAGTGATTTGGAAGGAAGGAAGTTAGTTACAAGTTAGGATTATTTCCTAAAATGTGTGGAATGAGCCACTAGAGATTCTTCATTATATTTATTCTAATTCTTCGTCCCCCCTTTTAATTTTTCTATGTTTAGTATAATACATATAAGTTTCTACTATTTCATTATTTGTCCATTTTTAGTTTTTCCAATGGTGTAGATAGAGGAGGGGAAACTATATGATTTGATTCACACAGTATTTATGATCATTTTACATACCTATAAAAGGAGTCCCATAACATCAAAACAATTTTTTATATTAATAGATCATATTTCATAATTCTAGAGGTATAATTTTTATATGAATTTTTTTCCATGTTAGTTGCTATAGTTTTTCTTAGGATATTATGTATTGAAGGGGATTCTTCCTTTATTCTCTCAGTCCGAATTCAATTCAAGAAAACTATATGAAAGGATCATGATAATATGTGGTGTTATTCCTTAATCATATATATTTATTGGTTCAATCCATGTTCATTGATGTTGTTTGTTGTCCCACTGGTTGGGGATTCATAATTACATATATCTTCTTCTTCTTTAAATGCTGTAATTTTGGTAAATCAGATGATTTTACTAAATATTTTTTTAAGGAAGTTCATTTATAAAGGATATGATGTTCTTTTTTTCTATATTCATGTGAAGGAATTGGTTATAATATATTCATGGAATGGGATCAGTAATTAATAATTCCAACATGTGTAAATGTATATAATATGGAAAAACTATTTTAAATTAAATAAAACTTTTCTGGAATGGTTATATATTGAGAAAATGAGGAGATTCCATGAATCATATAATTATCTATAGAAATAAAAATTTATATTTCTGGGATCTTAAGAGATCTAAGTGAGTGAAATAATAGGAGGATAGGGATTGGGTGGTTCATTTAATCCTTATTCGACATGAAATAAAATTAATTTTTTTTCAATTACAATTTCATTGTGTTTTGGGATTCATAATATGTTCTGTCAATGTCTAGGTTAGTTAAGCAACTACTACAAGAATAGGATAATAAAAAACTATTCCAAAAATTGTGATTTTTATGGTAACTTTTTCTGTGATATTATGGATAGCTGATTCAGTGTCACACATCATCCCCAACTTATCACCAAACTATTGGTCAACATATATTTCTGTAACCATTTTTATCATAACCTAATAAATTAGATTCTGATTTCAATGATCTAGGGTATGATTTTACATTTTTCAATAAATATGAATTTATTAGTAGCCTATAGTTGTAAAAATTTTGTAGAAAGTATTACAAAATTGAAATCCAATGGACAACTATCCATGTTTGGGATGATTATATTGACTACTTTGAAGTACTCGATTTGGATGTCTAAAATATAAGATCATTATGATTCCATGGATCTATATAACCAAATTGAAAAATAGAATTGAACCATGATAAAATAAAATCTTCCAAATGGAAGAAGCTGGAAGAAGAATAATAGTTACATATACTAATGGATCACTCAAAATTTCTACCACCATATTTCCCAACAAACTAGAATTTATGAACTCAAAATGAAATTAAAGAATATGCACTAGTCATTGATTTAATGAAACAATATTATCTTGTTAAATATTAATATTAATAATTGAGTATAGAGTGGGAGCTCTATATTCAAACACACTAGTGAGTTTTCATGCCTTCTGAATGAATTAGTGACCATGGGTAAAACTCATATTGATGAAGTCAAACAATGAAATTTAGATTTCATATATATTGAATGTGAGTATGCACTAGGGGTCTATCTTAGTAAATATTCACTTTGATGAAATCATATATTAGATATGATAAATGAATCCCAATTTAGTGAGGTGTCCTGAAGGAATGATGCATGTTACAATCAATCACATGAACTATTTTTTGGATATGTGAAAGATGAAACAAGTATGTGGTTTAGTGGAAGGAATCAGAGGTAAAAAATAGTATATAAATGTCTAAAGATACCAATATACCAATATAAAAAATATTTACTTTTTTTATAGTGTAAAACATTAGACATAACTGAAAAAAGGTTCTATATGTGAGGTGTAGGTAGTAACCAACAAAGAAAAAATAAAGATGTGAATGTCACAATAAATGGAGATTTTTTCTCTGTTATAATGATAATGAAGATACAATGCATCGGAAATCATTCCAATATGTAAATTTGGTAGTCAATACTAAATAATTATACCTTTTCACTCTACATCATTAACATTTCATGGATTATCAAGTTAGTGACATTGGAGTAACCATGATTGGGAATACTACTATAGTAGAGATCATTGGAATTTTTTCTATCAATTAAAAAAATACATTTGATATACAATACCCTGAAGGATGGTCAACATTTTCCAAGCCTTAGTTTCATTGCATTATCAAGGGTAACCATTGATTGACATGGTTATGAAAACGTCATTAGTAATAGTTCATAGATGATTATGAATTGAATGATCATCATCACCTAAGGAAAGATAAATGGTACTGTTGATGCTGAAGAAATGTGTATGAAAATGACGGAAAATGGTGATGTGGGAAAACACTATTTTATAGTTATTTCAATCAGTTTGGGAGTTGTAATGAAAAATTATTTAGTTTATTAACTATATACTGAGGTATGAATAATTTCATATGCTTAAATTTGATTGTTATATGATCCTAAATAGACATACAAATCAATATTCAAGGTCATTTTTTGTTCAATTTCTTTAAGATGAAATACCAAGGTCATTCTAGAGAAAAATCTATATTCACAGTCAATATATGAGATCTTCATGCAAGTATAGAATATTTTTGTAACTATGAATTGTGTGAGAATATCAAAGTCAAATGAAAATTTTACATTCATGATTCCATACATGCACGAGCTAGAAAAAGTTTCATAAGACAGTAATAGTTACACAAAATAGGGAATTTTTATGGGATAAAATTCATATATATATAACATCAACCCCCGGTTGGGGGGTGGAACTCTTATAATCTTACTTTGAGAATCACTTTTATACAAAAATGGGTTTGAATGAATGAAGAAACCCTAAATCACAAACAATCCTGAAATACCTCTCATAATACCATCAATATATTTGCATGTGACGAATATGTTTTCATAAATCACTATCCTTTAAGAAATCATTTTTGAGATATGTAATTTTTCCCACAGCTCATTTTCACACAACTCCAAATGTTGAATGAAACTGTGTTTTTTGGAGTAAAACATGAATCTATTCCCACACACAAATCCATTTTTACATAACTCAGAAAAATTGGATGAAATAGACTTTTCTATCTTATCACTAAAATTCCACTACTTAGGCATACCCATTTTGGTGAAACTTCAATGTTTTATGAAATAGTGATTTTCATAGGGGAGCTCAAAGTTCATGCATCACGGAAACCCATTTTCACACAACTCTAAATGATGTGTAACAAATTGAAATTTTTTATATTTAAGCTAGTTGGATATCTCATGCACAAACTTATTTTCATGAAATTTCAATATTTCTCAATAAAAAAGTGGATTCTTTTACTAATAAAAATCATTTCAAATTGACGATGGAAAATGGGTCCCACATAAACCTAATCCAATTTAATTCACGATTACTTCATAAGAACAACCAGAATTTTGTTTTTTCATACGCAACCTTCATATAAGACACATGTATATCCTGAATGAACATTCACTTTTTATTGATCAAGCCAACAAAACAAAAAAAAAACAAGGTGGCCAAAAAAGTACAGTCCTAGAGCACCCCCCCGTAACAAAAAAATACAATCATACGAAAAAGACCCTAACTCCACGTAAATGGTATAGTTGGAATCAAGAATACTTGAAGAATATAGAGAATCTTCCACATAATTACCTTCTCTCTAGATTTGTTTAACTAGAATACTCTTATTGCTAAGCATTATAAAGGTTCTAACAATATAAGTTATCCCCCAAGGATATTAATTTGTGCCCTAATGAAAACCCACCAATAGAGAAGAATCAGACTCCACTTCAATAATATTAATATTTTTTCACTTATATGTATTCAAACCGAAGAGGGGTACCCTCGCCTCCACTTCAGTAGAAGAACCTGGACCAAAACACACACTGAAACCCAGAATGACTAAGCCTTGACTATCCTTTACTAAGCCTCCCCCACACATCTGCCTAGATGAGAAGGAACCACCCAAATTCAACTTCATTCCTATAGAGGGGGAATTCTATTTAATCAATATCTATTATATTCTCTTCATGATATCCCTCATGAAAGAAATTTGTGGTAGTAGCATGTTAAAGACCACTGCAGAGTCCCCCATACCACAAGAGGGCCAGGCTCCGCCACCAAACATTTCTCCCACACCTAGAAAAATAAGTGAGAGATTGAATTATCCTACCTCAAATGGTTTCACAGTTCTCATAAAGTCCAGTAGACCGTAGAAAAAATAGCACTTCAGCCCTTCTTTTCAACTCCCCTCTAATTCGCTGAACACATCCAGTTGAAAATCTCCTCCTAAAGTGATGTAAAATTCATAGATTGAAGTCGATTGGAAAACACAACACACCATATATTTGTTTCCAATCACCAAGGAAGAAAATATAATTCAATGATTCTTGTTGAGTTTTCGAACAACATTGATATCTGGAGGCCAAGTGAATTCTCTTTCTCTATACATTTTCATCCATATGTAATGATTTGTTCCTTAGTCTCCAAACCAGGTAATTCATCTTTCTAGGGATTTCCTTACACCAATGATTTTATTCCTAATAATCCACCCCCTCTCGCTGATGAATCAACCTCATGAAATCCTTAGAATTGAAGTTCCCTAACAAAGGCTCTATAAAAACACAACATTCTGGATCATTTGATAAGAAAATTCCAGTATACACACTTTTTTGGACCTTATATAGAATGGAATTTATAAATTCCAGGTGTACATAAGACTCCTAGAAAGATATATGTGGAGAAGGAAAACCCAGAAAAAATAAGGTTATTATCACCCAATTAGCTTTCCAGAAGTCAATATCCCAGTTACAAACAACACAAAAAAACTTGTTATTTTATACCTCCATTTTCTTGGATGTGCAGCGAGAAAGGCTAGACATCTTTCTATGATTAATATCCAAATGATCCCCACCTCCCCCATATATACCCCACATAAATTTGCACAAGGAATCCCCCAATATGATGTCCTAAACGATTTTGGCCTACATTCCATTCACAGATTACTCAATGCAGTGTAGACCACCCCCTCTTCAACCAGTGAAGAAATTTATTTCTAAGAGGCCCAATGACATTTTCTATATGGACCAGACCTTATTGCATTACAGAATATTGAATGTTAGTCAATAAAACACTTCATTTCACATTGATTATCTTTTCTATTCTAGATTTTTAGAGAATTGGGATATAATACATATATAACATTCTACATTTATAAAGAGAAGATACCACAAAAATAGTATCCAGTTTTTCCAAAATATAAACCTTATAAAATAAAACATGTTTTCTTTTACAAAACATCATAACATTTAACATGAATTTATTCTCTATCTTACACATCCTTATATCATCTGAAAATCATTCATAAACTTTATATGAACACAAAAATCATATTATGGGATACAAAAAATAAGGAAACAAAACATTTTTTCATGAATACTTGTAAACGTATGAAATCATTATCAAAAAATGCATAATTTTCCCCCATACATACTTTTTGAAACTTGAGATTTCCAAAAGATTTCAAAAAAACATGATGAACATTAATAGAACCATAAAGGTTTATTAGGAAATCAGTTACTTATATTGTAGTCCTCATGTATACCTTATGATTTGTAACCCTCATTTATACCTTACAATGTGACCCTCCCAACTACCATATGTTGTAACAAACAAAGTTACACTTGGAGTAACAATACCACCAACCTCCAATATACACATACATAATGCATTGGAGGTAGATATTTTTCTCACCCTTCACCATAAACAATGACCAATAACTAGTAAATAATCACAAAACATGAATAATTTCATAAAAACATTGCTTTTGAATTTCGTAAAATAGAATTTTAAAAGAGGATTTTTATTTGAAAAATGCGTTAAAATACATCATAATTAATGTGAGAATTAATATAATGAAATTATTATATGTATATACTGTAAATACATATAATAAATAATAATATAAACTAAATTCATTTCACAAATAATCTTAGTACCCTATAATCAATGAAATAGAATCTTAACCCAAATAACGGAAATTGGGTTAATAATTCCTTTACCTAAGGTTTTTCTTACATAAAAACTACTTAAAACTCCTATAAAAAGGTTGAAAGAGTGTTATTAAATTATATAGAAACATATTCATGTTTATAAAACCTTATATGATCATTTCAAAACATCACTTCACCCTTTATTAATTTGTATTTTGTTCCTTCCATTGTTTCAGGTGAGTTCTTCACATGATTTCAATGGCCGGTTTGTATTTCATTTTATTAATATATAGAAATTAAATTAAAAAAGTTGAATGAAATTGTATTATTAAGTTTCCATAATATTTAATGATTCTATAAATCACTTTGGTTACATGGTATGAGGATAAATCATTAGATAAATCATTAGTGATATTTGTTTAGATCATTTTGGGTGTTCTTCAATAATCATGAACTTATTTCCTTATATAATTTAATTTCATTCATATAATTTCATTCCAGAACATAAGAGGTAATATAATACAATTTAAAATATGTTTCAATAATTAAAATGGTTTTACAACCAGCTTATAAGGATGTAAAGAAAATTGGAAACACATCATCCATGATTTTGAAAAATCGGCACAACATGAATGGTGTATTTATAAGAGGGGGAGGAGATGATGTAAGTTGAATAATTTTTCCATAAAAATGATAAAATCCAGAATATATATGATTCTGGAGGTTTCATTCTTCTTGGGTATGGGGTAGGGGAATAGAGTATAATAAAATAAAGGGAATAAAAAAGAAACCATAAGAGAATGAAAGGGGATCTTCACCACTTGATCTCTTCTCCTTGAGAACCTCATTAAAGCCTTTGGTTTTAGCCTTTTAGTGAGACCAGATGGTATTGGACATAGATAAGAGCCTTGGTAATGGGATTGGGATGAATTTATACAATTCACAATGCTTGAGAGGTGTGAGAGGAAGAGGGACTCAAGGTAGTATTTATAGTGGAGGAGAGGAAGGGTTTTCCATTATTTTAATCATTAGTTTAATATTTTTGCACAAGACTATGAATTGTCTAGATTAAAGTGACCCAAATAGTAATTTGAGCATGTTATTTCGAACCAAGGGTGTTTTTATCCATGATTCTAGGAATATTTTATTTAACATATAATGTATATATATGGAATATTAGTGCATTTTACTATTCATAAAAAACTCTAGAATTTTAGAAAAAATCCAAAAAGTTAACCCCAACCATTTATCTACACATAGAATTAAAAAATGAACACCATTTTTTGAAAATAATTTACTATTTAAGATTAATTTAATTTTTAAATAAAATCATAATTTATTTTAAAAATAACAATTTTAAACTATAACTCATTTAATATCACCTTGTGAAATCAATCAATATCTCATTATTTTATAACCTTAAGAAAACTAAATAATAATATGATTTACTATTCATAAGTGTCATATTACTATTCGTATTACTATTCCTAATTGTATGTTACTATTCAGTAGAATAATAATTTGGTTCTATTAGACTCCAAATAACTAACTAATCACAACAATAGATATAAGTTTTTTGAAATTCAAATCATAGAAGTAGTAATTTTTTTTAATAGACAGTTTATAAGTATCTCCTTAAAACAAAGTTTCATTATATAGAGATTCAGTGTTTCATCCATTTCAATTTATTTTTAAATCCTTGGGGTGTTACATTCGCCCCACATTTTACAAATTGTGTCCTCATAGTTTTATATACTTATTAAACAAGTGAGGGTACTATTCCCTCATAGAATTTTTAGATTCCCTTGTTTTTTTTCTAACCATGTGATTTCTCCACAAAACCAGCTTCTGGGCTCAAAACATGAGATAACTCTTTCACATACTTTCTCAACATTGAAACATGAAAACCATTGTATACCTAAGATAAAATAAAAGGGAAACCTACTCGGTAGGCGATGGTTCCAACTTTATCTTGGATTTCATAAGGTCTAATTAACTGTGTACATAAACTTCCTTTCTTATCAAACCACATAATACTTTTCTATGGTGAGATTCTATGAAAAACATGATCACCTACCTTGAAAGAAAAGACTTTCCTCCTGTTATCTGCATAATTTTTCTTCCTACTCTGAGCTTTCCTCATGTGTTTTTGGATCATCTTCACTTTCTCAATCAATTCCTCTACTAATTCTAGTCCCATAAACTTACGTTCTCTAACTTCATCCAAAAACGATGGAGTTTAACACTACTTCCCCTATAATGCCTCAAATGGTCCCATATGTATACTGTAAAGAAAACTTCTATTATATGAAAATTCAACTAAAGAAATATGTTGATCCCAACTTCCCTAGTAATCCATTGAAAAATATTGAAGCATATCCTTCAATGTCGGAATCATTCGTTCTGAATTCCCATCTAATTGAGGATGAAAAGTTGTACTAAAATTTAATTTTGTTCCCAACAATTTCTGAAGGCCTTTCCAAAAGTTAGATGTAAAATTGGGAACCCTGTCAGATACAATAGAAAGAGTAACTCCATGTAACTGGACAATATCTTTGAGGTACAGTCTTGGAAGTGGATCCAAAGACTTAGTATCTTGAATAAGAATGAAATTATATGATTTATTCAGTTGATCAACAATAACATAGATTTCATTTTTACCATGATATGTCTTTGGTAGCCCCAAAACAAAGTCAATAGATATATTTTTCCATTTCTACTATGGATGTGGTAAAGGCTGAAGCAACCCCTTCGATAACTACCTCTCTACATTAACCTATTGACATGTTAAACATTTCACATTAAAATCTTCAATATATCTTTTCATTATATCCCTCCAGTTGTACTCATGAATTTCTCTATACATCTTTGTGCTACTAGAATGAACTGAAAATGGAGAACTATGAGCTTTTCAAAAAAAATATTTCTTTAGTTGATAATCACAAGGCACGCATAATCTATTTCCAAAGCTTAGAACACAATCTATATCAATTTTAAATTCTTGAAACTTACAATTTTAAATAATTCTACCTTTTTTTATAACTCCCCATCTTCCTTCTACGCTTAATTAATTCTATCTATCAAAGATGAATACACTGAAACCTAAAACAAAACAATGAAACTTCCTACACAAACAACTTCCAAGCCAAAATTTATCAAATCATTAATCAAGGTTTCATGTTCCAAACGTAACATGGGTAATTATGCATGATGTTTTCTCCTCAAGGCATCCATCACATTGTTTTATTTTACCAGATGGAAATCGATCATGAAATCATAATATTTTATCAATTCAAGCCATCTTCTCAAACTCATTTTTAATTCTTTTAGAGTGAAAATATACATTAAACTTTTTTGGTCAGTAAATATTTCACATTTTTTCAAATTAGCAAAGAAAAAAATCCATAGTTGTTAATTCCAAATCATGTGTGGGATGATTTAACTAATGAGGTTTTAGTTGTCTTGAAGCATAAGAAATTAAATGATCATCATACATCATAACATAACCACGTCCCTTTAATGAAGCATCACTGTAGATGATAAAATCATCATTTTTGGATGGTAGGGTCAGAACTAAAGAATTCACCAATCTTCTTTTCAATTATTGAAGACAATCATCACATTCTTTTGTCTAGATGAATTTTACTCCTTCTCAAGTTAGCTTATTTAGGGGACTAGATAACCATGCAAAGTTTTCAACAAACCTCCAATAATAGACTTCCAAAAAAAGAAAAATATGAATATTGATTATAATTATGGGTCTTGGACATTATGCAACCACATTCGTTTTTATAGGATCAACAGTAATTCCATCTTTAGAAGCATTGTAACCAAGGAAAGAAATTTGTTACAACCAAAATTCACACTTTATAATTTTATCATATAGTTTTTTTTTCTTTTATGGTTTTAAAAATAACCCTCAGATGTTTTTCATGTTCTTTTTTTACTTCAAGAATATACCAGAATGTCATCAATAAACACAACCACACACTTATCCAAGAACTACTGAAATATTCTATTTATAGGATACATGAATAGAGTGGGTTAATTAGTTAACCCAAACAACAAAACAATGAATTTGTAAATACCATATCTAGTTCAAAAATTTGTTTTTGGAATGTCATTATCCTTCACCTTTAGCTAATGGTACCCAAATCACAAGTCAATCTTGGAAAAGTATTGATCTCCCTGGAGAAGATCCAAAATGTCATCGATGTGAGGAAAATGAAACTTGTTCTTAATAGTAATATTATTTGAAGCTCTATAACTATTGAAAATTATCATGTAACCATCCTTCTTTTTAACAAAAAAACATAAGCTCCCCATGGTGAAGTTCTAGGATGAATGAATCCTTTATCAAGAAACTTATACAATTGAATTTTCAATTCAAGAAGTTCTATTTGATCCATTCGATATGGGGGATTTGGAATTGGATTAGCATCAAGAACTAAGTCAATTGTGAATTCAACTTCTCGACCAGATATAACATCAGGAAACTCTTCAAGAAACACATAAATGTATTCATTTACCATTCCCACATCATTAATCTAAATAGTTCCTTGTTTTTACCAATATGAGAAAGATAAATTTAATTTTCATATTTCAATAGTTTCTCAGCTTCCTAACATATTGTTAATTATACTGGCTCTTTCTTGTATAAAAAATGAAAATGTTTCTAAAAAACAACTACTTTAGCTCTATTATCAAACTTAGCATGATAAACATAAAGCCAATTCATACCCAGAATAACATCAAAATATACTGAGGAAAAAAACAAGGTTTGTAGGTAATTTCTTTACAAATAGAAAAATAGAAAGATTCTTATAATTCCTTTTTACTATAATATTTACCCCTAGTTTTTTACCAATAAGTTCATATCTCATTTTTTGAGGTGATATTTCTAATTTATCATAAAATTTATCAAAAATAAAGCAATGTGTAGACCCGATATAAAAAAACAATAGAAAAATTTGATTAAACAAAAAAGGTACTTGATACAACTTCTTTGGATATCATAATATCTACTAATGTAGTCACAAAGGATCTCACTGCACCTTTCTTTTTATAGTCTAGATTCTTTGAATCATTTGGATCTCTCTTAGGCTATGCATTTGTATAATGAATCATATCATCACATTTAAAAAACATTACAATTAGGTTATCAAGATTAGTCTTAGGATCATTTTCATTATAATATAAGACCATATGTCCAAACATACGACCTCAAAAACACTTCCCAGTTTTGGTAAGGCATTCCCTAGGGTGATTTTTACCATAATTTTCAGAAACTAGAAACAAAACTTTATTACCATTATATTTCGTTGATTGATTCTTATCCATCGATTTCCATCTAGACCACTTATTATATTTGTTTTCAAGGTACACGTGGTCACCATAAAACACTATTTTTACCCTCTCCGCACATCAGAAAAGTCTCTTATTTCTTTTGAACTCACGAGAAGCCAATGCCCTTTGATATCATGGATTGAATCCTGAGTAAAAACAGTTGATTTTACTATCAAAATCCAGAATAAGATTTAGAGCATACCTCACCAGTCGGGTGAATATTGTTTTATACACGACCAATAAATCCTCATCCTTCTACATCAATTTATGGAATTGCTTCTTTATCCTAAGTCAAACCACCATTGGAAAATATTTTTCAAGGAAACGGATTTTAAATTAATTCCACTATAATGCATCAATCTCCTCAATATCCCCGATATTCTTGACCAATGACCACCACCAGTGAGCTTTACCTTAATAATGATAAATGGAATGACTAACCAGTTGATTATCTGAACATCCCATAACATCAAATATCTTTTTAAATGCTTTAATCCATCCTTCATCCAAAATTGTATTAGAAGATCCACTGAAAGCAGGAGGGTTATGCCTCATAAAATGTTCTAATATTATCATGTTCCTTTATGTCATATTTGGTTGTTCTCTTGCATGGATTCCACCACCATTTATTGCCTATGTTAGCTGATCCATTAGTATAAAAAAGATACTCACTTCTAATCCCTACCATTCCAGCCTGTAGATTCAGAAAGATATCATTCTATCGGTGCCTCTCCAATTCAGCTTTCTTGTTTCCTCTATGGAGAACCATTTCGTGAAAACATATCTTAGTCAATGAAACATGGTAATATTTAAATTCTATAATATTTCAAATTAAAAATTGAGTAAAAATTATTTATGCTATTCTATTAGCAACACCCTAACCTCTAAAGTTATCTAGACCATCCTCTGATACAAACTATAAGGACCCGACCTTATTGCATTACATAATCATAAATTTTAGTCAAGAAATCACTTACTTACACATTGAGTATCATTTCTTGTTTATAGTTTTCGAGAGTTGGGATTTAATACATAAATAACATTCCACATTTATATAGATCAGATACCATAAAAAATATCCATTACATCCAAAATATAAATCTTTTTAAATAAAATACATTTTATTTGAAAAATATTCATAACATTTAACTTGGGTTCCTTCTTTGTCTTAAACATCATAATAATCTTTTGAAAATAATTTGAAAACATTGTATGAGCACAAAAATATCAGTACAAGATATAAAAATAAAGGAAAGAATACATTAGTCCATGAATCCTTGTAAAAGTATGAAATCATTTTCAAAAGGCTTACATGTCACCCATACATACTTACATTCTGAAACATGATATTTCTATGTGATTTCTAAAAAACATAAAGAACAAAAATAGAACCATAAAGTTATCATGGGGAATCACTTACTTATATTGTAACCCTTGCGGCTACCTTTGATTTTTATCCCCCATGGATACCATACAATGTAACCCTCATGACTACCTTATGTTGTAACCATCATAGATACACATGCCAACCTAAAAATTACACATACCCAATGAATTTGATGGATATATAGGTCCACTACGGGAAAAGTGGTTTTTTGCGACAGGTCAACTGCAACAGGAATACATAACGTCGCAAAAGGTCTGACGAACTACGTATTTGCGATGGGAGTCTTTTCCCGTCGCAAATAGTAGGTTAATTCCGACGGGAATAGGTGACCTGTCGCAATAGGTTTGGCGCGGTTTGCACGCCAAAACGCAGGAAGGGTATTTGCAACGACGACGCATCTCCGTTGCAAATACCCTTTTAACCGCCGACTATAATTAATACGGGCGATGGTATTTACGATGAGCCCCGTTGCAAAAGCCCGGTGGCGGTGAATATCATTTGCAACGGGCAAAGTCGCCTGTCGCAAATGGTATGTCGGTAGGTGTGTATTTGCGACGGGGCCCATCGCAAATACCCTTTTAACCGCTGACTGTAATTAATGCGGGTGAGGGTATTTGCGATGGGGCTCGTCACAAATACCACCATTTGCGACGGGATACCCGTCGCAACTAACCCCGATGCAACTAATCTAACCTATATATACCTCCATCCGTTTTTTTCAAATCACTTAGATCTTCCTATCCCTTTCTCTTGAATCTTCAGTTTTAAGGAAAAAATATCCATTAGTTAAAATTTTTTATATGAGAGAAATTCGAAGACGTCAACACATTCAGAATATCAAAGTTTAAGGTATTTATATTTTATTTATTTATATTTATTTTATTTTATATTAATTTTAATTGTTGTTTAGTTTTAATTAAATTAGATTTAAATTGATTTTTATTTATATTTATTTTTAGTAAGAAATTGATATTGTTAGTGATAATTATAAATAATCAGTGTTAATTTTCAATAATTAGAGATTATTATAAATAATTAGCAGAATTTAGTCATAATTAGATATAATTAGGGGTAATTAGTAATAATTAGATATAATTAGTAATAATTAGGTATAATTTGTAATAATTAGCTATAATTAGTAATAATTAGCTATATTTAGTAATAATTAGCTATAATTAGTAATAATTAGCTATAATTAGTAATAATTAGGTATAATTAGGAATAATTAGGTATAATTAGCAATAATTAGGTATAATTAGCAATAATTAGGTATAATTAGCAATAATTAGGTATAATTAGCAATAATTAGGAATAATTAGCAATAATTAGGAATAATTAGCAATAATTAGGAATAATTAGCAATAATTATGAATAATTAGCAATAGTTAGGAATAATTAGCAATGATTAGAAATAATTACAAATAATTAGGAATAATTACGAATAATTTGCAATAATTAGCAATAATTATGAATAATTAGCAATAATTAGGAATAATTAGCAATAATTAGGAATAAATTGCAATAATTAGTAATAATTAACAATAATTAGGAATAATTAGCAATAATTAGGAATAATTAACAATAATTAGGAATAATTAGAAATAATTAGGAATAATTAGCAATAATTAGGAATAATTATCACTAAATAGGAATAATTAGCAATAATTAGGAATAATTACGAATAATTAGAAATAATTAGGAATAATTAGCAATAATTAACAATAATTTGAAATAAATAGAAATAATTGGGAATAAATTGCAATAATTAGAAATAAATACAAATAATTAGGAATAATTAGCAATAATTTGGAATAATTAGAAATAATTAGGAATAATTAGGAATTATTAGGAATAATTAGGAATAAATAGGAATAAATAGGAATAAATAGGAATAAATAGGAATAAATAGAAATAAATAGGAATAAATTGTGATAATTAGTAATAAATTGTAATAAATAGGAATAAATTGTAATAATTAGTAAGAAATACTAATAATTAGGAATAATTAAAAATAATTAGGAATTATTAGGAATAATTAGCAATAATTAGGAATAATCAGCAATAAATAGGAATAATTAGAAATAAATAGGAATAATTAGAAATAAATAATAATAAATTGTAATAATTAGAAATAATTAGGAATAAATTGTAATAATTAGAACTAATTAGCAATAATTAGAAATAAATAGCAATAATTAGGAATAATTATCAATAATTAGGAATAGTTAGGAATAATTAGGAACAAATAGGAATAATTAAGAATAAATTGGATATGCATTCGTAGGATCATATTTTAACTCTCACCGACTCAAAACATTATGAGAAATGTGTTGCTCTGTAGACATATTAAATATTGTATGCACGAGATTAGATATGAATTCATAGGATCATATTTTTTATAATGTTTTTAGGCGGTGACAGTTGGAAGAAGACGATTAATTGACGAAAAGGGGGCTCTTTTGTGTGAGGGATCATTTACTTGCATCTTTCTCACAGTGAAATCACAACGAAGAATCCAGTGGGAGGTACACATATTTATTCTCATGCATATGAGAATGAATATGTGTACCTCGGACCAGATTCTTCATTGTGATTTCAGTGTGAGAAAGATGAAAGTAAATGAGCCATCAGACAAAAGAGGAGCCATCAATACATTGGAAATTGTGTCGCCCTTAATTAATGGTAATTATTAAGAAGTAGTTGTAATTATTTATCTTCTTTTTTCAGATAGTTTTTTTATAATTTCAAATTATTCAAAAACAGTGATGATTTTATATTTTATGTAGAAATATATGGATCAAGGAAGTCGACATCAGTCATTATTAGATGATCGCACTTGGATAAATTAGCACAAAAATCCAAATGGTTCTGGTTTAAATCCTGTATATATTGAGTGAGTTGAAGCTTTCATAGCATTTGCATCATCAAAACCAGAAAATGTTTCAGAAGGCACAATTAACTGTCCTTGTAAAAAATGTTCTCTGAGAACGTTTGACACATTCGACAAGGTTGGGGGACATCTCTTGCTTTTTGGTTTTCAACCAGATTACATTTTTTGGTATCAACATGATGAACGCAATTCTAGAGAAGTTCCTAATAACTTGATTTTGGATCCAATATGGTTTCAAAATTTAGTACATGATGTTGCAGGTCCATCTATACAAAAAACTGAAACTCATGATGATATTGATTTAACTCCTGAGTTTTCACCATCTGAATTTTATGAGTTGTTGAGGTTTGCTGAGGATGCATTATATCCTGGTTACAAGATAAGAAAATTAGAAGTGGTTGCAAAATTTGTGGATATTAAATCATATAATGCAATGTCAAACAACTATTTTGATAAGATATTTTCTTTGGTTAAAACACTGTTACTTGAAAGAAATGTGTTGCCTGAAAATTACTATGAGTACAAGAGGCTGGTTCGTAATATGGGCCTTAGTAATCGGAAGATTCATGCATGTCCAAATGATTGCATCTAATATTCTGGTGAAAATGAGTCATTGGATAGTTTTCCCACATGTGGAAAATCGAGGTAGAAAGAAGCTCAACCAGGGAAGTCTAGATCGATTATAGTAAAACAGTTAAGATATTTCCCTCTTACACTAAGGTTGCATCATTTATTTATGTCTCAGAATACAACGTCAATGATTCCACGGCACAAAACCAAGATTTAAACTGATAGAAGCTTGAATCATCCATCAGATGGTGATTCATGGAAAAATTTTGACTATCTGCATCCGTCTTTTTCTATAGAAGCCCAAAACATGCGATTGGGTCGTTATACTGATGGTTTCTTTCCGTTTGGTTCTTATGGTAGTCAGTATTCATGTTGGAATGTCTTTATAACTCCATACAATTTTCCTCCTGGGATGTTGATGAAGGAGCCTTATATCTTTTTGACTTTATTAATCACAAGACACCTGAAAAAGAATATTTATTTTTATTTGAAACCATTGATTGATGAGTTAAATGCATTGTGTAGTGATTGTGTTAATACATATGATGTTGCTGCGAAACAAAATTTCATATTAAAAGCTGCATTGATGTGGATGATTAGTGACTTTTCGGCATATGGCATGTTATCTGGTTGGGTACACATGGTCCAAAATCATGTCCTTACTGTATGAAATACAAAAAAGCCTTTATGCTTGTCAATGGAAAAAAACCTTGTTATTTTGATTGTCACTGTAGATTTATTCCAACCGATCATCCTTTTCTGAGGAACAAATCTCATTTCAGAAAAGGTACAATTGAAAGGGATGAACCTCTAAAGATGATCTCAGGTACAGAGTTAAAATGAGTTGTATTTTCATTACCTCACATCACATTTGTACCAATAGTAAACCAACAGAAAATTCATGGCTTTGGGAAAGAACATAATTGGATAAAACGGAGCATTTTTTGGGATCTTCTATATTGGTATGATTTGTTAGTCCACCACATGTTTGATGTTATGCATATTGAGAAGAATTTTTTTGATAATTTATTTCATAAAGTTTTTGATACACCTGGTAAGACCAAAGATACTGTAAAGGAACTATTAGATCTTGCCAAAATTTATAGGCGACTAGGACATAAAATATTTGAAAATTCCAGATCACAGAGGTTAATGAATCCAAAAGAAGCTTATACACTATCCAAAGAGAGTTGCTTATTATTTTGTCAGTGGATTGCATATTTGAGACTTCCAGATGGTTATGCTTCCAATTTGGCCTGATGTGTTAAGAATGGTTATATTACAGCATTAAAAAGTCATGATTGTTATGTTATAATGGAAAGACTAATGACGATTGGATTCAGAGGTTTATTGAATTATTTGATTTGGGATTCGATAATAGACATATCATATTTTTTTTCAAAAATTTGTGCAGTGACAACAGATTACAAGGCACTAAGCAAACTAGAAGAAGATGGTGTTGTAATTATATGTAAACTGGAAAAAAACTTTTCGTCGACTTTCTTTGACTCAATGGAACATCTGATATTACATTTTCCACATGAAGCTAATTGTGGAGGTTCAGTACAATTTCTATGGATTTACCCATTCGAGAGATGCATGCAGAAATTGAATAAAAAAGTATGTAACAAAGCATCAGTTGAAGGCTCAATTGCTGAAGCTTATTTGCAAGAGAAAATTACTTTTTTTTCTCTCATTATTTTGAATCACAATATCCCTCAAAACAAAATCGCATGGGACAAAACGAGGGGAATGTTAATGACAAAATAGAAAATCAATTAACAGTTTTAATCAGCCAAATCTTAGTTTCGGTGGGGTTCAGAAACGATGGATTTCAGATGATGAACATCACAGAGCTCATACATATGTTTTGCTTAACTGTGAAGAAATGACATCATTTTTCCTATGAGTGCTTTTATCACTAATTCTATAATTTATGTTACAATATTTAAAATTATTTTATTTGTAGGTTATATGATAATCATATCAAGAAACAACTTCCACAAATTATAGCAGTTTCTCTTGAAGAACGCAGAAAAAAATTCTAAATGGTTTCAAAAACAGGTATCATAAAATATTGATGGTTTAATATCAATTCTGTTTATTATTTATTATATTGATAATTATTTTACAAATTTTTAGTTGTCTCAATATGTTGATAAAATTGATAAGATACTGTGTATATTGAGTAACCCACCATCCAAAATGGTTAAATCGTATAATGAATATGTGGTGAACGGTTTTCGATTTCATACAAATGCATATGGGGAATCAATAAAATAATGAAAAGTGGAGTTTTCTTGAGATGATCACATCATAGAGAAATTGAAGTTGACTTTTATGGCATTTTGGATGAAATTACCGAGCTGCGTTATCTAAGACAGAATTACATAATAATGTTTAAATTTCAGTGGTTGGATACTGAGAGAGGATAGAGTGTTCATCCGACTCATGGAATCGTCGATATTAAATATAAAAGTCTTCTTCAGAAAATGAACCATTTTTACTGGCTTCAACAGACACATAAAATTTATTATGCAAAGTACTGTGCTACTTCAAGAGACTTGAATGATTGGTGGAGCATAATAAAAATGAAATCTCGGGAAAATAAGTTTACTCAAACTGAATGTGGTTCTGCTGAAGTGGAAGGAATTGAAATTTTTCAAGAGACTGCTCAAAATCAATCTGATTCAAAAAGAGATGTGAATATCGATGATGACACCCCACAATTAAGGATCAATGGTGATGAAGATGTTAATGAGGCTACAAATGAATTTGAAATGACAAGAGATTCTGAAACTGAAACTCATATGGATATTGATGATGCTGAGAAGGAAGATGAAGACATTGACCTTGATAGCTATAGAGAAGAGGATGAAGATTAAGATTAACAGAGTTAAATTCTAGTTATAATCATAAATAATATATATCTATATTAAATAGTTATTTTCAACTATCTACTAACAACAATCATTTTGTATTTCAGATGGACTCTGATATATTTCGTGAGTTGAAGGTTGCTGACCTACTGTTGGATGAGGGAGATTTTGGATCATCTGACCCTCAGCCAACGGGCGGTTCAGGGGGTACGCAGAGTGGACGCAGTCTTGCATGACTGATAATTCCTAATCCTATCCCCAGGAGACGTCCACATCATGGTTTTGATCCACACACACAGAGGTATGGTAACCTATATATTTTAGTTATCTTTCATTAATTTATTTATATATATACTAATTATTTGATTATTTATTCCTTTTTTACAGTATTGTGCATGTAGCTATTGGACAGGGGAGCGCTATCTTGCGCAATTATTTTTCTCAGCCATGGATCATATGGGAACATATTCCCGTTGATGTGCGATGTGACATGTTCCATCATTGGCTGGTATGTAAATAAATAATATTTATTTTGAAATTTATTTTATTAATAACATGATATTATAAATTATTTTTAGGGTTTATGGTATCCTATCGATGATAGCACGCGTGACACTATCCACGCGGCATGACATGTTTCTATGTGTGACTGTTTCTGTCAGTTTTTTCACAATTTGAGATGGACAACCATTAAAAAAGCAGGAGTGATAGAATTTGATGAGTTGTGTAGAGCTCACCAACCAGAGTACATTTCATCTCATGATTGGGATGGATTATGTTTACACTAGTTGGGTGGTGGATTTCAGAGGATATCTTCAGTGGGAGGACAGAACCGGGGGATTTTGGAGGTGACGCATCGAGCTGGTAGCCGTACATTCAGTTCACATAGAGATCATCTGGTAAGAATATTTTTTATTTATTTTATATAAATTTAAATAAAAACAATTTATTTTATATTTCTGTAGGGAGTCGAGCATCCCTATATTATGGAGTTTGACATTTATCGGAGGATGTACAGTGATCCAGCCACTGGAGATATTAGAGGTGATCGCCAGCATCAGATTGTGGTTAATATTATTTTTTCAGTTTGACAATTAACTTCATATAATATTTTCACAATTTTAATTTTAAATTGTAATTGAAGGAGTCATATGAGGTTGTGACCTCTCAGACACAGGCTGAGGGTCCGGACGAGACGACTGAGCAGACCGGTGCTCACCATTTCGATGAGGCGTCATGGATGCAGGAGACTCAGTATGGCTTTGAGAAGGGCCGAGTAGTTTGTATCAGTTCTCATTTGACTCCTGGTACTTATTATGGTACTGTTGTGATTTCGGCGTCCAACTCGAGAGGAGCTCGTGGAGAGACATAATCTTCTGGCTCACAGTATCAGGAGCAGTTGCGAACTCAGGCTGAGCTTATAAAGACTTTTCAGAAGTAGCATGAAGAGATGTGTCGGTGACAGCAGCAGCAAGAGCCTCATCACGAGGAGGAGTTGCGTCGATTGGAGCAGTGGTGATAGCATGAGTATCACGAGCAAATAGAGTACATGTGTCATGTGACTCGTAGTTTAGGGATGGAATTTCTTTCACGTCCTCCACACGACCCCCGGTGATTTGTTTTTTTTGTTAAAAACATTTTAGTTCAGGTTTTGTAATAATATGAACTATTTACAGTTTATGTCTTTTATATTGGTGGAAATATTGCATAATTTAATTTTTTTAATATTTTATTATTTATTATTAGTATTATATTTTTTAATATTTGTTTATTTTACTAATAATAATAATAATAATAATAACATTTTATGATTTTTTTTATATTTTTTTAAAAATATTGAAACTTTTAGTAATTTTTTATTATTTTATTATTTTAATAATATTAATATTAATTTTTTATTAATTATAATTTTATTAAATACATTTTTTATTATTATATTTTCTAATGTTAGTTTATTTTACTAATAATAATTATATTTTTTATTTTATTATTATTTTTATAATAATAATATAATTTTTTCATTAATGATAATTTTATTATTATTTTTAATTAATTTAATTATTTGCGACGGGGTCTATTGGGATGGGGCCCCGTCACAAATAAGGGAATTTTTTTTGAGATTAGTATTTGGGACAGGACAACGGGCCCATCATAAATAGTATTTGCGACGGGCCCGTCGCAAAAGGTTTATGAGTACATAATGTATATAATTGGAATGCTATTTGTGACAGGTAAGTTCCTCGTTGCAAAAACTGATTGCGACGAGCCCGTCACAAAAGGTTTTTGTGTATATAATGTATATAATCGGAAGGATTTTGTGATGGGTAAAAAGTCTTGTCACAACAGATATATTTTGCGATGGGCCCGTCACAAAAAATATCTGTTGTGACGCCGATTCTGCAAAGGGGGATTTGCGACGGGGGCCCGTCGCAAAAGGCTATTTGCGACGGGATCCCGCCACAAATGGCCCGTTGCAAAAAACAAGAATTCCAGTAGTGTTCCCACAATTCATCATAAAAAATTTCAAAGAACTAGAACATAATAATAAAACAAGAATAATTATAAAAAACATTTCTTTTGAATTTTATAAAACAAATTTTTAAAAGAGGATTTTTAAATGTAAATACGTTAGAAATATCATATAATTGAAGTGAGATTTAATATAATAAATGTATTATGTGTATAAATTGTAAATAAAATTAATAAATTATAATATAAACTAAATTCATTACCCAGATAATCTTAGTACCACATAATCAATGAAATATAAGGTTTTACCCAAAGAATGGAATTTGGGATAAGAATTCGCTTACCTAAGGTTTTACTTACATAAAAATTGTTTAAACATACAGTATTAAGATTAAGAGAGTGTTATTAATATTTTACAGAAACATATTCATGTTCATAAAACATTATATGAGCATTTTATAACATTATTTCACCCTTTAATTATTAGTGTTTCGTTCCTTCCATTGTTCCGGGTGCGTTCTTTTCATGATTTCCACTACCAGTTTGTATTTGATTTTCTTGTCTTATGTAAATGAAATTATTCAAGTGTAATGAAATGTTATTCATAAATTTTTATAATATTTAAGGATTCCATTAATGATTTTGGATACATGGTATGGGGATGAATCATTAGATAAATCATTAGTGATATCCATTTATATCATTTTGGTGGTTCTTCGATAATCATGAACTTGTTTCTTTATATAATTTAATTTCATGAATAGAAGTTCATTCTAGAACATCAGAGCGGTCATATAATAAACTTTAAAATCTGTTTCAACCATTGATATAGTTTTAAAACCATATTTTATGGAATTAAAGGAAATTGGAAACACATCATCCACAATTTTTGTAAATCGGTGCAACACTGATGGTGTATTTATAAGAGGGGGAGGAGATGAAGTAAGTTGAGGAATTTTTCTATAAACATGATAAAATAAATTATATATAAGATTATAGATCTTTCATTCCTCTGGGATAAGTGTTAAAGGGATATATTATAAGAAAATAAAATGAATTGAAAAGGAAACACAAGAAAATGATAGAGGATCTTTGCCTCTTGATCTCTTCTCCTTGAGATCCTCATTATGGCATTTGGTTTTGGCCTTTTGGTGAGATCTGATAGTCTTGGACATGGGTAAGAGACTTGGGAAAATGATTGGGAAGAATTTAAAAAATTAATAAGTCATGATAGGTGTGAGAGGAAGGGGGGTGAAGTTGGAATTTATAGTGAAGGAGAGGAAATGTTATCAATTATTTTAATCATTAGTTTAATATTTTTTCTCAAGGCTATGAATAGTATTGATTCATGTGACCTAAATAGAAATTTGAGAATGTGAGTTTTAGCCAAGGGTGATTACATCAGCCATGATTCTAGGAATAGGGTACTTAACTGATAATGTATATATACGGTATATTACCATATTTTACTATTTATCCAAAATTAAAGAATCTCAGAAAAATCCCAAAAATTCATCCAAACCATTTTTCGATGTGTAGTGTTAAAAAATGAAATCCATTTTTTGAATATAATTTTTTAAATATGATTAATTTATTTTTAAATAAAATCACAATTTATTCAAAAAATAACAATATAAAAACAATTACTATTTTATATGACCTTCAAAAAATAATCAAGATCTCATTATCTTATAATATTAAGAAAATAAAATAATAATATGATTTACTATTCATAAGGGTCATATTACTATTGATAGTACAATTCATATGGGTATGCTGTTATTCACAAAAAAACATGTTGGTTCTATCAGACTCAAAATAACTTACTAATCACAACTGCAGATGTCCATTTTTCAAAATTTAGATCATAGAAGTGAAAATATTATGTTTAATGTCTAGTTTAAAATTATCGCCTTAAAAAATAATTACGTTGTATTTAGGCTTTCATTAATTTCAATTTATTTTTAAATCATTGGGTTGTTAAATTTACCATCATTATGAGAATCCCAAAGGAATATGTTCATTAAATTTTCCATTCCTGTGATTTTCCATTTTTGTGGATTGATAATAGAAATGAGGAGAAACTTATGATACCCTCTAAAGGAGAGAAACTTATGTTCCCAACTTTAAATCCTCCCATAAAATTGATTTATGATACCCTCTAAAAGAGATTTTTTAATCCTCCCATTAGATATTAGAGAATGAAGATAATACTTTTTAAAAGTTTTTATTTACATCCCCAACTTGTCTTGAATAGCTATGATGCACCTCCCTAAGCACTTGTTGAAAATAAAAACACGAATATTCCTTTGGATTATATACTTCCCAATTAAATTTGCATATACTACTAAGATTTTGGTGAAGCCCCCACTAAACGAGCCGTTGCATTGATGAATAAAAGCATGTCATTAATGTACATAAGGTGAGATTTAATACTGCTCTCTGACCTATTAATAAATAGAATAATCCTTCCATCCTCTAGTCCTGTTTTGATGTTCCTTGAAAGGGATTCCTAGGCCAACATAAAAAGGTTGGGAGAAAGTGGGTCGTCTTGCCTCATGCCTATAACCGATTTGAAAAAACAAAAACCCTTACCCATCAAAGAAATTTTTGTCCATGGGGACACATAACACCAAAAGCATAAATCAAAAAACCAATCATTGAATCTAAATCTTTTCATGACCTTTAAAATGAAAGATCATTACAACCAATCATAAGCTTTATCAATATTCACTTTAATCATAACATTTGAACCAATAGTTTTTTATTAATATCCTTTACGATCTCTTTTTTTTTTCTATTCCAATGGACATCTAAATATTCAATCCTCTAAAAAAAATATAATGCTCAAGAGAGATAAGCCTTGGAATCTAATTACTGAATCTCTTACTGATGATATTAGAAAGGATCTTGTATCGAAGGTTACACAGGAAGACCAGTCTTTATTGGCTTTGAGAAGTGGGTTCCTTTACTTTAAGTATTAAGACAACCCTTGATGCACAAATAATTCTTAAGAGAGGCCCTCCCTAAAAAGATCCAATATGGTCTCATTCACTTGGATTTTGAAAAATACTCATGCAGGGACATATAAAAATTCGGGAAATCCAATAGGCCTTAGAGAACTACTTTGTTTCATGCCAAACACCTACTCTTTAATCTTGTCTTCCTCTAGCATAGAGATGGGTCTTGTGATGGGCATGAGATAAACTGAACCCAGACAATACACCCATATAATCCCCATACAAACCTTCACTACCCCTAGAAACAAATAGGATTCATTCTCATGAAATCTAGTAATAAAACTTCATTTCCTCATTGTATGAAATAGGATATATAGTCACATTATCCATTCAAATACCATCACTTCTCTATTTCAGAAACTAGGTAACACCCTCTTGACAAAAACATACCATTGATACTAACTAGAATCAATATGATAACTTGATAGATACACCCCTCATATAACTTCTCTATTCTCTCATAGCACCAGGGTAGCACAATGACATAATCTCTACATATAACATCACAACCTCCTATTATCCAGAGGGAAATGTACATTATGTTTTCTCTATAAAGGATCCTATGTAGAGGATATATAATCTTATATCATTCAATCCTGAATTAAGACCATCCATCCTCTAACATACATATGCAGGATCCCTATGTCCATATATCCTCTATTCTAGCTGGGAGAAGGTAACATAGCATGTTTGTTTCCCAATAAACACTTGATCTATAAGAAAATAAACTGTATATAATAGTAACCTGGTCTAATTATTATAAACGATTAGACAACATTAACACAACAAAGCATTAAACTATATCCCTAACTTATTAAATGTGTATTGGATACTAGGAATGATGAGATTGGGATTTATCCTACAATTAACATGAGTATTCTCATGTGATGAAAATTTTATGACCCCTAAAATATTGGGTTGAACAATTAATAATCCCTCACCCATTTAAAATTGATTAATAATTTATCACTTAAAGGAAAATAATTTTGATTGTTACCCTATAGGAAACATCAATGTTTAAGACCCATACAATCTAGGTTTCCACTCATTTCATGACACAAGCATCCATAACACATGTCATTAAAATACATGGTTTATTCCATTGATAGGACCTTAAACTACACAAACTGAACAACATGAGTTTTGGTTCTTATCTCCATATTAGGTAGGTAGGATTCCTTTGTATGGATCTATTACGATATCATTGCAACTCTCTCTCCCCCCATAGGTAGATGAAACTCCAAATCGTAATTATCATTTTTATGTATTCCAAGAATCTTATTATATAAACTCAATAAAAAAACCTGTCTTTGGAATCCTCACTAGATGATAACCTATTCCAAGAATATTATGTAAGAATAATATATGGTTATCATTACCATTGGGTAGTATATTTTTGACAGACCCATATGTTGTGAATGTATATGGGGACATCCATACTACACTCTAAATATGGTCTAAACCATACATGATGAGCATACGTAAGACCACCCTAGATAGTATTAAAACATATTAATTGACCACTATGTGCTGAGAATATATATTACCATCCACACTAGAATCTAAATATGTGACTAACACATAAGTGATGATAATATATGGTACTTCCCCAACTTATTTTTAATTGTGTGAATCCCACCCAATTTTTTATTATTTCAACACCATGTGATATTCCTAGGGAATCTCAAATGATAATCCTTATTGGCATATTGGATAGGAATATGATATCTTATCCCTCTATATAGTTGATTAGCCTAAGATGATGTCCCATTTTACGAGCATTATAATCCTTATTTGACGAGCATAAGAATCCTATTTTTGAGTATAAAATATCGATGTTCTTTATGTAGGCATGAAGCATATGATTCATACCTTATTTGATGATCATAGGATAACCTAGGTGATGAACCAGGGAAGACGTATGTGATGAGTTATGTTTCCTAGTGTGATAAGAATAATATGCCACACATGATGAACAAGAGCTTCCATGGTCATGAGAACATGTTTCTTGAGGCAATGATCATTTGATGGGTTACACAATGAGTGTATGTTGCCTCGTGGAAATTAAGCGACATCATAGGAATTATAAATTGGTCATTTTATTCCATGAGCATAAGATTCCATCGTCCCGTATAAGGAATACATTTATAGATCCCCAATATCCCAAACATTATCAACATCTAAAACATTATAGATCATATGTTTATTGTTAGTAATAGACATAGTTAATAGGTTCCCACTAGAAGATATAATCACGAATGAGATTTATGAACATGTATCAGATCTACAAGGGACACTCAAACTGATGTTGAGCTCTAAGTAGAAATCAATTGAGTAAATAGAAAACATACTATCATGTCATTCTAATAAAGGATTCAAAATCAACAACTATGGTGAAGAAGGAAACACACTATTTTAAAGAGGGAATATGAGGCCATGGGATTGGGACCTATGTTGGATGTGTTGGGAAACAATAATGTTGTAAAACATTCATGTGAATTCATTTTCAGATATCCTCAACATGGTAGAAGAGGTGTCATCCAATATATTGAATATGAGACACAACCACATGAGTGATAAGGGATTACAACTGTTTAAAAAAATAAGTACGTATGTGTTTAAAAGGATGAATGAATTGGTCTATGATATTAATGATTATATGAGTAAAATTGTACTATTTAATTATGAACTACATGATTGATGAGATTAGAGTTATTAGTTTGGGTGAAGTCTTATTCTTGTGGTCCCATTGAGGTGGAATCATTCAATGCTAAAAAAATTCATATTATTTATAGATCCTTTATCTCGAATGGATTGCGTATTATTCTTATGAAAAAGGTCCAATTAATAGAATACTTCAAGATATTCGATTCCATGGTGGAGGGTGAAATAGGAAGTAAGCTCATGTTTCTTCATTTAGAAAATGGAGGAGAGTGAAAATACATACTGTTTTAGTCCTATTATAGGTGTTAGGTCATTCAACATGAGGTAATTTTCCCTTTCACCCCAGAACATAATGAATTATCCAATGGGTTGAATAGAACCATCATAGATAATTCTAGAATATTGATGAGTTTAACTAAACTGCCTAAGATATCTTGGGGAGAAGTTGTTCAAGTTAATTAATACCATAACAACAAATCACTATCATCCTAACTAAATTTCAAGAATATACTGAATATATAGTCTAGAAAATATCCCTCTTACTCACATTTATGGTTATTTTTATGTTTTGAGTTTCCACATGTTTCCAATGATCTCAAAAAGAAGCTAGTTGAGAGATCTACCCAATGCTTCTTTATCAAATATATAGAACATAAGTATAGATAAAAGATAGGGGACTTAAAGGAGAATTAAGTTATCATAAGTAGATATGTCATGTTTCAAGAGATTTTGATGTTAACAAAAATTATAAATAACTAAATTTACCATAAATATGGTCTTAATGGATATATTTCTAACCCAACACATGTTTTATCACTATTTAATTATGAATATAAGGAGGTGAAAGAAGAATCATCACTATAATACCATGAGAAAGCATAAGATAAAACTAAGCATGGGGATACTCAATAATATCCACCAAATGTAGATAATAAATCATAGGATCTTCGTAATGGTTTCCCTCTAGAACATAACAATCTTGAATTTTAATGATCTTTCTGAATATGGATTCTATAGAAATTATATTAATATATGGGATACCAATTGCTGTCTAATTATGGAAAGATATAAGGATATTTAGAATCAATAACTCCTCCTAAAAAATGATGTTTATTAACACAATGTGGGTTATGATAGAGTTATTAAGAAATAACCAAACATACAATTTGGCCACCCACCCAAATGTAAGAAGGTACTAATAAAAAAATGGATTTCAAACTAAATAAGGATAGTTATGAAACAAATTGCAAGAAAAAAACTCAATTAGTGGTATAAGGATTACATAAAATGATAAGAGTTAATTTTACAACACATTTTCCCCCTCTGGTGTAGATGGATTCAGTCTAAATAATTTTTGTTACGGTGTGAATCTTGGACATAGAGCTTGAACAAATGGATGTGAAGAAAACTTTTATTCATTAAGCACTGAAAGATGGGATATATATAATGTAATCGAATGGTTTGATTATTTTTGTATAATTTAAAGTCATCTGATAATTTATTAAGAGCTTATATAGACCGAAACATACCCACACCTAGTGTTACATGATGTTTTAATCTTTCAGGGTGAGTGATGGTTATGTGGGGAAACATGAAGAAATGTGTGTTTACTTTCTGATAATTAGAGACTATAATATTATTGCTCATTTACATTGTATCAAGGGTGTGATTATTAATAGAAATGGTGAAATAATAATATTCCACTGGGTGAAGGAGTTTTCCATGACCTTTGATAAGATAGGATTGGGAGTGGATCAACATATTCTAGGTATAGTAGCCAATCATAATTGAAAGTGGTGATTTTTATGGAAATATGAGGAGAAATATATTGAACGTGTTTTGAAACAATTCAATATTTATAGATCTAAAACACTGATCATTCCTCTACTTAGTTATAAGAAATTGATCAAGAGTACATGTGCTTTTTATAAGGATGAAATTGAGGTGATTATAGTGATACCATACTCTATAGTCTTTAGAATCTTGATATATTCTATGTTGTGTATGAGGCATGACATTTACCATGCAGTCGTAACCAAGATCTGTTTTATCTCTAATCATAGTAAATAGAATTGGGATGCATTCCAATGGATTAAGATGTATCTTAATAGTAAATGGAAACTATATTTTCCTAATGGGGGAACAGATCTTCTCATGGAGGGATATATAGATATAGGTACTTATGGAGATCATAATAATTGGATGTCTAAATCTAGATCCATTTATACTTATGAAATGGATATGTATCATGGTAGTAAAGGTTATAGTTGTGTATTAACTTTTCCACGATTGGACTAGATTATATTGACGTTTCCAAGTCTAAAATGGAGATGATGCAGCTCATGAAATTTCTACAATATAATATATTCAGAAAGAAGTTTTACATTGTTTGATCAGATAGTTAATGTAATTTGGACATCAGAAAGGAAAAATAGTATTATTAAAAAATAAAGAATATTTAAATTTGTTATCATTGGAAATATATGATGATTGATCTATATATGATATTAATTGTGATGATCCACATAATGCATAACCGTATTTATATACTGAACAAGGTGTTTTCATGAAGGAATATGGAATTTTGTAGATTGCTGAGTGCATTTTTGTAAGAGTGGGATCATTGGGGGAGTTTTATCTTAGTTCAAGTGTTTACATGAGTCATAATTTAGTCATTTTATTGGATCAATGAATAAAATTTGAAATTCGAAAAAATTTATGGAATATAGATAGAGAGTTTTTTCAAATATACATGTCTAGTATGGATATATATATATATATATATATATATATATCTATTTAACATTTGAAGTTATTCCTTGAATAATACAATTCAAAGATAGAGAGCTCATTCGTATTGTGAGAGAATTGCTACACCAATAGATGAAAAAAACATACAAGCAAGAGGGGATTGTCTTTGTGAACCTTCTTCTCTATGAAATAAAATTTCACTATCTTGTTATTCAAATTTGATTTGGATAAGGGATTAAAACCCAGAGGATCTGGGTGATCTATATCATGGAGGGTCTATATAGAACAATTTCTATATGGTTTTTTAGAGGAGTTTGTAAGGTATGAGAGATAAAATATTTTATGTAATCAATACTCTAGTTTAGTGATCCACTTCATCATGATTTGAAATCCACCATATGTTCAATAGATATTCCATCTCACCCGAAAAAATATTCATGTGTCGTTCCGGGAAGAGTGTGAGTGTGAGTTTTTTGCAATCAATATGAGATATTATTGGAGATGTCTTCGAGATAACACAAGTTTTTTATTGTATTTGAAGATTATGATAACCCATTCTAGTTAGTTCCATTAATTATCTATACAATATATAGCTTAATGTTTTTCCACTATACAAAGTTCTCAACCTAAATAGCTCTTCCTCACCTTTGAAAAATTTCCATCCAAAATTCCTCCTTTTCTAAAAATTAAAATTGTATATACACAAATACCCTTCACTAGGACACTTTACCAAATCCTCACCAAATTCAAACTGATCACACTAATCCATGTCATAATGTTCCACCAAAAAACTTTCCATCCCATACGTTACATACCAAACTATAAACCATACCTTCTTACCAAACTAATAATCAATTTCCTAAGACCAATTATATCCACTCTTACCTAATTCCTAGACTACACACTCTTCATATAACCCCCATTATCATTAGAAACATTGTTTATATTTCTATTCATGAGTAAAACATAAATATAAAATAGGACCCAAACCCCCTTTATCAAAAATTATAGACCTACTCCACCACTCTAACCACACTACCAAAGAAGAATTACTCCCTATATTAACCACACTCCTCAAATATAGACCAAGACTTAGAATTCCTCAATAAAAATTCTACACTGAAACCCACTAAAATTATATTCTAAATCCTTATCTTTACCACATTGGTCTAGATCACCAATACAAGAAAGTATCTCCTTCAAAAATAATTAGGCCCATAATATAAATTTATCAACCCCAAAACCATCAATGAAAGGAAACCTAGAAACATCCTAAATATGGAGAAGTGAAGAATTTTTTTCTCATTTAGGGGCCATTGAGGGTGTGCTAATTTTTCTCTTCCTTATACGCAATGATGTAACTAATCTTCCTCCACATTATCTAGAAATTAGGAATAACCATTCTATAAAAAATGTCCCCTCCCATAAGTGGACTATTCCCCTACTATTTTCTAAATATTTTCCATTAAAATGAATATATTATATTTATAGGTATTTTTTCATTTATTTTTTTCCATTGTATATCTTTATATTTTCCAATTAGTTTCTATTGTATAAACATTTTTCATTTACTAAAATACTTCTCATTTTTTGCTATATTTATAAGATATTTTCAGTCAATAAAAATATTTAGGTGATCAGTTTCATGGATAAAGATATCAGTGATAAATCTCATTCACATTTCTCCATCATATAACAGTTGTGGAATGTCAAAAAAATATTTTAATAAATAGAACAAGTAAAATGGCCTTTTATGAAAACCTTTCTCATTTTTTCTTCTAATTTTGACATGGAATACATTATGTTAGAAAATTGTAAAATGAAACCACAGATATACCTTGTATTTTTAAACTATCACTAATTTTATAGTTATTTTATGTAGAAATTAATTGGTTTTTGACATTGGTGACCAATAAAAAATTTAGTGTTGATTATTGGGAATCAGTATCATTTTGTTTTGGAATTTTTTGATCATTACTTTTAATTTGGTTGAAAATAACTTTCTTCTAACATTGTATCTTGTTTAGAGGATGAAAACATTAAATTAAATTACTAGAAATTCTTATTTTGGTTATTTTATTTTAAAATCCCTCACATAACAATATTATAGGGAACATTCTTCAAAAAAATTATGTATAAACCATTATTTTGATTTATGTCATTAATTTGGTACACTTAAGACCTTATTATATTGTGAATAGAAGTATTTGGTAATCAAAATTGTATTTAATGATTGTTATACCCCATTATGGATATTACAGAAACACTATATAGTTGTGAATATATAAAAACCAAAAAATGTACCTCTATAAGGTGGGAAACCAAAATTATTTTAGGGTTGAATGTGACAGTCATGTGTATTTGAAAAAATTGTTGATAAACTGAATGAATTATATATAATATTGATAACTTATAAATTTAAAATCATTTACCTCTACAATGGAGTTGATTAATTAGTTATTTCTTTGGTAATTTGAGTATTATTTTATTATTATGTGGATGGATTTCACTAGGGTTTGACTTTGGAAGTTTTTGGAATATTTTTAAAATGTAGGAGATATAATCATGGTTCTACAAAGGAATACTTATGGTTTGACTTATTGGGAAGAATATATAGAGGATGAAAAATATTTCATGGGGAGATATATTATGCCGTGAGATGATATTTTTCATTGTTACAAGATCAAGTGCACCATAATTAGTAAGAAATAATTAAAAAAGATTTAATTAATTTTCACGACTTATTAGAGAAAGGATTATAATGTGATCATTTCGGAAAAAAATATAATATTTCACACCGTAGAAATAATTTTATACAGTTTGATGTTATTATAGGGAGATATAATTATTGTTTTATGGTGAGTCTGCATGCACCATGATGCTAGAAACATCAAAATTTTAGATGGTTTTCATTATTCAACCTTTTATAATTAGGAAATATATTTTGGGAGATATTTTAGACATCCCACATTACATTAAAGGCTTATTTTGAGATAGATTGGGAACCAAAAGTATGGAATCTAATATTGGAGATATAGTGTGATATTTTTGTGAAAATACAGATTTAAAAAGTGGCATTTACTATATGAAAAGAATATATTTATATAGTATCAATAACATTTAATAATTGATGTGGAAATAAATATAAAACATTAATCCCTAGAAGACCATGCCTTTGAATATGAAAGTAATAAAACTACAAAAAATCATAAACCTTTTAAATTAGTTCATTAAATTATTATTACCTTCTTTTATTCCTGATCATGATCATTAATGGAACAACCATAATAATATACCCTCTTATGTGAATCTATAGTTTACATTGAGTCACCAAAATATTTTTGGTAGGACTTGTAGAAAGTCACAATATTCTAGAATCTCAGAAGAAAAGAATGGTTGGAAAAGAGTTCCTTTGGAAGGAAAGAGTATCATTAAATGATTATTGAAGGAGATTATAGACACACCATACCCATGTCCTATCATCATTTAGATATGGAATAGAGAATCTACTTGAATCCTTATATTTACATGCATGTTTTATAATCATAGAAGTAATGAGTTTAGGAACCTCTCATATATCCCTTGTTCAATAATATTCTTGTCTATTTCATCTTTTGGAAGGACTTATTAATGATAAAAACATAGAGGATATTTTAATTTTAACTAATTACAGTCTTAATGGTAATTCTATGCATGATAGTTCCAAATGTATTAAATAATTCTATACATCAAACTATAACTCATTCATATCAAACAATTCAATGTATATATACAATCGACATACAATATTACTATATCCCAAAATATTATTATCAAAAGAATATCATATGGTATCAATATTTTATGATATGATATACCCTAATGGATTAAATCAATCAATTTTATATTTCTATATAATATTTTATCCAATAATATCACATGATTTAAGCATATATTACCATCAATATTCTATATATAGTAAGTCCTAAATGAAATTTACGTTATTTCACCATAAATTTCATCTTATAAAATAAATTATGAAACAATATCTGAAATATTTTTTAGAAATATTTTATAATTATATTGGAAAACTATAATTAATTTCACTTTTTATTGTATCTTTTGATATACATTATGGAAATTATATTCAAAACTTATTTTGGATAAAACTCTAATATAATCTCTCAGTAGATCACTGGGAAAAATTCAATCCCTATTCAGTAAACCACAATGTGTGTCCCCATGGTCCATTTTAGCATTATCAAAAAACATAAACCATTATACCAATAAATTTATTCAAAGAGTGGCTTTTAGAAAAGCACTAATGATACTCAATCTATTAAGGGATATAAAAGATATCTATCAAAAAGAGGTATCTCTATACCTATTTCCACCATCCATATCACATACTTGTGTTAATTTTTATATATTTCTTTTTTAATAAAATTACGTGACCATGAGTTATGAGGTATATGAATCCCATATATCCTCATAACATGTTTTTCACTATCTATGTATTGGAAGACCAGGTCTATGAATGTATCAAATTCCAATCATCTAGAAAATGAGTACTTCACATGACCATTACTCAGGTAGACACACTCATCATATTTACCATCAATTCATGTATATATATTTCATTGAATTACTTCAATTGAGATCCCAAATTCCAATATTGTCATATGAGAGGAAAAATCCCATATTAGTGGACCTCAAAAAATATATATGATCAAAAACACATCCAACCACCCCAAGAGTAGATAATCCTAATAGATTTAATAAGAAATAAATCATATTAATAAGGTTCTAATTCAAGGTATATCAACAATATTTAGTATTGAGGACTCCAAATATGAAAAATGAACCCATATTTTACCAATGGCATAGTTTGTGGCATTTTATGTGGTGTACATTATGGGACATTCAATGCAATGAACACATTTTTTCGTCATGATAATATTTCATAATTGTATATAACAATCATACTCGCACAATATTTATTATTTCATCATTACCTATAATACTCAATGGAGAAAATATTTTAACAATAATTGTAATTTTTACTTTTACTTTTCAATTATCATTACACTTCATGAAATATGAATTAGTATAATCAAATATGAAACCAATGTGAATGAATGATAAAATGGATATTTATTTTTATTTACATGTCACATTTTTTTGTTATTAAATTTTATAATAATATTTTAATTAAATGATAAATAATATTCCTCATACCATTTTATATATTATTGACATCTAGATCATCCTTACATCAACAACACTTTTAAATGTTTTCTTAAAATGTATTTTCTATCACTTCACTTTGATAAAAATTGATAAAACCATACCACAAAATATGTTTATTGAGTAATATCTATAAAGTTATATCATTTGAATTATAGTAATATTTATGAATATTTTTTAATGTTCAACAATATTTAAATATTAAAACATCTAAAATCTACATTATATATGGTTATGATGTTAATAATTTTTTTCTATATAGAAAACTCACTACTAATATTATCATAATTATTAGAACCCTTACCATAACATGTTTTACTTGAGATATTTGGGTAAGTAATGTATATTTAACTATGGATCATTAGAAATATATCCTATACTCATTTATCAAAATTTATTGAAAGTTTATATTTATGAATACTAAACAAAATTATTTAAATTATGATTTTACTAATCATATCAATAATTTTTTAGGATATCCAGTAAAATTAACATTGTAATATTTTTGTAAAAATCTTTTAATTATAAAATTTTAAATTCTCTAAATATAAATGTACTCACAATTATTTTTATAAAATATATTCCTTTTAGAATATTATTCTTAGTAATACAACATAAACACCACTATTAATAAAATTCACTCTTATTTTATTTTATTGGGAATAATCAATAAATATATAATATTTAGATTCATATATACCCTTTCCTTATTGATTTTTAGTTGTTTCAGGTTCTTGAAAGAGGTTACAAAGTATTTAGAGGAAGTTTAGGGGCTAGGATGGGTGACACTACCAAGAAAGACATGGTTTCAGTGTGCAGGGGTGTGTTGTTCCATATGGGTTTGGGATGTAGTGTATTGGATCCTAGCTGTGTTGTAATGGAATTTATGGAGGATTTTTGAGTTACTACCTTTTTAGGATAGGCTATACTGTAGAGGTTGGGATGTGGTGTATGTTGTCGAGTGGATACGGTGTGGATTATCTGGATTCATCGTAGGGGTTATAACAAATTCTACCAATTTAAGGGTTGTTTTAGTGTCAATCTCTGGGTTATGCCTAGACTCCATCTTGTAGAATGGGTTCTATGGAGTTGTTTTTAGTATTTTTCCATTTCCTCAGATCCCCTTTTATAAGATCTATTCCATATCTGCAACCATGGATCTTGTATGTACTTTGACCAAGGGGTAAATGGTGTCATCCCTTACACTTCATAATTAGTTACTCTCTGCAAATAAAATCTTCGACATGGTCATGGTTTTCTAACTTCTAGTTGGCTATAAATACATAGATTCCATTAAAACCCCACAATCTCCTTGTTATTTCTCATGAACCCTAGGTTCACAAGGGTTATTTTTATGGATTTGAATCCCCTTTCGATAGGGATTGATCTCGGGTTCCTGTTTTCAATCCAAAGTAATATGACATATGTTATACCTCACTATTCTTAGAGTGTCTTCATGGATCAAACACAATTACAAACATTTCATATTTCCATGTTGTGTTGTTTCATATCCATTATTCCAATGGAGTTTTCTTGGTTTTTCTGGTGTGGTTCCCTTGTATAGATTTCGTTTTTTGTAGAAGAGGTTATTGGAGATCTGTGTTGGTGTTCTAGTTTTATTTCAGGAATGTTAGATGTTTGAGGTATTAGATTCATTACTTATCCTATTTATATATGTGTAATAATATATTAACAATTTTTTATCCTTCTAGTAATGGTTTAATTATCCAAATTAAATAATACTACTTGGATTATGTTTATAAAAAACATATTGATGTTTTAACCATGTTAATGAGATACCTTGTCATTTTCTATATACTATGATTGATATATTAATATTTTTATTCAAATATTTTTATTCTTGAATTTGAGTTTTGATATTGATTAATCGAACAAGGAACATAAAAATAGAATTAATTAATTGTCTGAGTAACATAAAGTAGTTTCACATTGAAGGAATCATTAGATTCTTTTAATTTTATGGTAATTCAAACTGCTATAAATTCCATGTTTAATAAAATATGTTATTACTTATTTTAATGGAATTGGAATAAAAACATGGAAAAATAATGATTTTGTTATGATACTATTGACTATAGGAATGATAAATGTGATATTTTTTTCTTTAATAGTTTGATATAGATGAGGTGTTATGGTACCACAGTTGGAACTCATAATAATTGACCTGGTTAATTCAAGATGGAAAAGACACCATTTGTTTTGAAAAGATAATTGTTTAGGGATAAGAGAGTATGTTTTATCATTAAGGATAAGTGCCATCAATTTATGGCCGAGTGAGCCTACTTTCATGGAAATGTTGAAAGACTTCTTTTTAGGGAAAACTTTCCACATTGTCTATGTTTGTTGTTTTCCACCTCTTTATGTGCTTTGGATGTGAACACTACTATGTGGTGCAATGTGAATCTAGGATAGATAATGATGTTTGGGTGGGGTGTTCTAGAATTTGTGGTGGAAATTGATACCTATAATGAAAGGACATGTTGACTTATGTATATGTTTTCCAAATATGGAACTAGGATGGTAGAAAGGGTTGAAGCTAATATTTCAAGTTGATATGATGAATGAACATAGTGTTTCATATGAGTGAATCTATTTAATAGTCAGATTAAAGATTTTATTTTTTACCTACATTCCTTTCTCTATGGTTTGAGGCTTCTAAACGTTCTTATTTATTCTTGATACTTTTGGGATGTTAGTATTTTTTCCCAATGTACCCCAAATTATGTTATGATGATAATTTTTAAAAATGTTTTCACCCCTAGGGATGGTTCTTTCTAGAATTTAAATGTCCATGTTAAATCATGATAAACTATGGAATTTTTTGGATTATTCATGGTGGTTAATGTTAGGGAATTATGGTTGAATTATTTTAATTATAATAATAGTAATTTATGACTAATGAATTAATTGAGAAATAATAAATGTTTCAATGAAAAGAAAATAATTTAATAATTCTCTTAAAAATGATTTCTTACATATAGTATATCTAGTTTCTAGAAAGGGAATTTGAGAGTTCATGTGATTTTATGTGTATTTGAGTCTAAGGCTAAGTTATACAGATTGTGTGGTTGTGAGATATATTATATCATTTATGTTTTTTATTTCTTAAGCTACCCTACCCATGTCGGTTAGTGTGATTGACACCCATTGGACTCTGGGAGAGTGTTTCCCCAATATCCTTATGGGGGGATAGATGGAGGAATACCCCCAATAGCCACTCTATCTTCTCTTGGTAGTACTATGTGATGGTATTCATGGGGGTTAGTTTCCCTATTAGTGTGTAGAGGGGTATGATGACTTGTAGTTATTTAACACACATGTAAATCCAAATATGGCATCCATGGTTGTTATATGTATGATGGGTATAGGATATGATGACTTGAGATAACTTACTTGATGTATAGGTTGTGATGGATAGAGCTATAATACCTAATGTATGATACACATCATATGATATTTGGTGTAATCCATGAATATAAGGATCAATCCTTAAACATTACATAGTAGAGGACTATTTACTGGTGTAAGTTCTAGAGGGTTAGAGAAAAGTTTACAATTTATCATAGTTCCAATAAAAATAATCAAACAAAAGCCAAAATATTCTTCCACGCGTGTAAAAATGATGGTGTCTAATTTCGGACTACAAAGTGACATGCGAAAAATTATTTTAAAACAAGGGGTGAGCATTAAATTGCATAGTAAGGGGTTTCAAAACAAAACCATTACGAAATAATATTTCTTTTAAAACATTTCTGTAAATACCTGTAAATTTCAAGGAAATTTTTTTCTTAAATTCTTTCGGACTATACGAGTACGCAGTTTCTGACGGCACTTGATTCCGAGGACCGGTGCGCCCGGAATCAATTTCCGAAGTTTAGCTCGGGTATGTTCAGTGAACGAACGAGTGGGTTTTTCTATCTTTTGAACTTGTGCTCGGAATTGAAATCTGAGGGCACCGATGAAACCGCAGCGCTGGTATTGCTTAAGAGGACTTTTACCGTAGATGCGTTTGCACGGGAGAAGGAGTTAAATTTTGTGGTTTAAAAAAGAAGTGAATAAAAAATTATTGAACACTTTTTATTCTTTATCTTAAGTGGTTATATCCTACACAGGGTAGTTAGGATGGGACCCACAAACTCCTAACTACCCATGTGAGGATAAATGTGAGGTGGGGCCCGCACGAGCCCCAACCCTTCACATTCCCTAAAACCACTTAAACCCCCCCCCCATTAAACCCCTTGTATTTAATTGGGTAACTCATCCTCTCCCCACTCTTCCAATTTAATTCATGCCAACAGACATTAATTTAATTAATTGAACCTCATCAATTAATTGAATTAAGTATTTGAATTTTTAATTTTGAATGCATGGAAATGTAAAATAAAATAAGGGGAAGCCTTATTTTATTTTTGGTTGGCTGGTTGTGTTGAGAATTGGAGGAGAAAGAGCTCTAGTTTCTTTTGAAGAACTTCATCTTCAACGAAGAATCCAACTCTCCGACGAAGAACGTTGATTCGGTGGCCCTAGTTTCTTTATCATCTTCTTCCTCTGCGACAAGGGAGGAGACACCGTCGACGACGGAAACGACGCCATCATCTGCGGCGCTTGACAGCTGCAAACTTCCTTCGAGGTAGGGGTTATCTTCGTTCAAGTTTTATTTATCGATCTTCGTTGCTTGATGATTGGCCGCTTGTTATCGTCATAACGGGAGGAGATAGTACCACGCAAACACGGCCGATCCTCCTCCCCTTTTTGTTGTTGATCATCGTTGACGATTGAGGCGAAGGTGGCGCGGTGTCGTTGCAACGCGCGGGGATGAAGAGAACCACGGCTGGAGAGGGCCGCGACGGTGGTGTGCGGCGCCGTCGCGCCGTGCTGGCGAGGCCGAAGGGACCGCGGCCGGACCGGGTCATGGCGGTGGTGCGCGGAGCCGTCGCGCCGCACTGGAGAAGCCGAGGAAGGCCGCGACCAAAGCGGGCCGTGACGGAGGAGCGCGACACCGTCGCGCGGCACCGGTCGAATGAGAGTTGTGGCCTTAGGCTGCGGCGGTTCAGTAGGGGCGATCGGTTGTGCCGGCCACCGGCGTCTCCAGGAGGCGGGACCCTGAAGGGTCCCGTGGCGGCTCAACCGGCCGACCATAAAGCCCGGCCGTTTTCCAGATAACCGGGGGGTCGTAACCCCCCGAACGGATTTTAGGGCGGACCCCACAGGGTCCGTCGTTTCCGCAAATAGGGGGCGACGCCCCCCTTTGCGCCTCGCTCGGCCCGGGCCGAGCCGCGGCCAGCTTCCGAGCTGGGCCGCAAGCCGCAGGGTCTAGTCCGGCCGCGCCCCGTCGGGCCGGGCCGTTCCATCTGCGGGCCGAGCCGCACCCAATCCGGCCAGACCCAGACCCGGGTCGGGTCGACCCAAGGGGTATTGGGCCGGGTCGGACCGGGCCCAGACCCCCTATTTTCAAACTAGGTTCATTCAAATGCCCATATCTTATGCTACATACCTCCAATCGACACGCCTTCAGTTGCGTAGGACCTTGGATCGGGATGGTTGTTTCGGTATATTACACTCGAGGTTTCGACAAAGTTTGGGTATGGCTGGGTTGGTTCGAACCCAAAACCAACCGGGCCCTTGGAGAAGAAATGCTTATAAATTAACGACTGGACGTCCGAATGACGTGTCATCAATCACGTTGAATTCCTCTTGGTGAGACTGTTATTTTTTCTTACTCCACTCAAGGTTTGGACACATATAACGTATGGTCGGGTTGGTTTTTGCCTAAAAACCAACCGGGTCCCTGGGACAAAAAAGCTAATAACTCTCAGACTGGGAATCCGATTGACGCACTGTATATCGAATTGATTTCCTATTGACGAGAAGGAACTTCAGGATACATCATATTTGGACTTCGTGACAGTTGATGTATCAACCCCCCTTTGGCTCATGGAGCGAACCCTCCCGGAATCGAGCGTATCTGTGTGCGGGAACCCTAGAGCTGGATGCGACGGCGATGATGATGACGACTGTACTTGGATCATACGTGGGTTCGACAGCGAGGACGACTTTACTTGGATCCTATGTGGGTTCGACAGCGAGGATGACTGTACTTGGATCCTACGTGGGTTCGGCAGGGATGGTTACTATACTAGGATCCTACGTGGGTTCGGCAGCAACGACTTCTGTACTTGGATCCTACGTGGGTTCCGCAGAGGAGATGATTCAGAGGCTACATCTAATCATCTCCACCCTTCTTTGTGAATAGTATACATGTGTGAGCTGATTCTTGAATTTCAATCATTATCATCAATATGATTTTCCTTCTTTCCTGTGTGGACTATGTTGTACTTTCCTGTGTGGAATGGGTTGTACTTGGGCTCGGGAGTTGGAGCGGAACTGGAATTGATGACTTAGGTATATGTATAGGCATATACCTAAGTAGTGATGGTTGATACTTCGTGTTTGTCTTCTTCCTTTGTGGATTATTCCTATGTGGATTCTGGGAGACCTTCTGGAGTCTCGGGGTCCCTACTGAGTATCGTATACTCATCCCTGCATAGGCTATGCCCGCACTACGTTGTGTTGGATGTAGACGACAGACAACACTGATCGAGGTGGAGTCTTGTGGAGAGGGACGGTACCTAGATGTGATCCACTTGGAGGTACGTACTCAAAGTGGACGGCCGGACCCGAGGAGCCAACGAGACTACCTGTACCCATCCTTTAGGTGGGAATTTCGGAGGACGACTTGGTGGTTGCTGCTTTACTTTATAGCTGTTGTACTTCGCTTTTCTCAGTTGTACTGTACTTCCAGTTGAGTTTGTATACTGGCCCATTTACTTTCCAACACTTACTTTTGTACTCGGTTTACTTAGTGTTTACTACACCTTTCGTACTCTATTGTGTTTGTTTTTCTTATATAAAGGCAATGCCTTCACTTTTTCGGGATTTACGCCTTTGGTGCTAGTTGCCAACCCCTGGTCTATGGAAGGTGGGTTTGGGGTTGTCACGACACGAGCCCCGAGGACGGGTCATGACAATATCATTAAAATACATGATTAAAATCATGAAATCAACATTTCTCAGAATATGTAATCACCGTTTTATTGAGATATTTTGAAACAAATTTTAGGACAAACTCAAGCTCAAATGTTCTAAACTTATTAAAGAGTTATGAATAAAATTCACTATAAAATAAGCAGATACTCGAACAAAAATGCATGAAATGACACTTATAGTTTAGATATGGACCATACATAATCATTTTACGACCTGCTCAGTGTGAGTATACAAATTTTCACTTGAAATATTACGCTTTTATAATTACACCAAAAATGATATCAATTATCACTTAACACCTAAATGCAAACGATGAAATGATAGATAAGTTATTAAGCTTTGGTTATTGTCTGGAAAAAACAATTAACCATTCTTAGTAAAAGATATACATAAGTATGAAACACTATTCCACATGAACTTGAAAATGTAAAACTGATTAATACATGTTATTAAGATAATGATTCTTAACCATGGTTATTCAACTAGTAGAATAATCACATGGACTTTCACTTACTAGATTAATAATGAGGGAATTCATAAAACAATACATCATAATCATTCTTTCAAGGCTTCATGCCAAGACCATACATAATCATACTTGTCATGGCCTCGTGCCATGACCATACATAACCACTCTGTCAAGGCATTGTTCCATGAAGTAGTTTGTCTCATGAGACCTACCGATGCATCAAGAGGCTATATAGGGCCTCACCAATCACATAATAAGCCGTACACAATCCTCACATGTCTAATAAAAATATTTCCTCAAATCATATTGTTCTATACCACTTTGATTTATTTTAATATTTATCACTTGAGAAATAATTTCATTAAACAAACCAAAGAATCCCACAAAAAATTGATTAATTTAAATATTATACATAGATGAAATAAATTCATTAAACGATAAAAAGTTTCACATACCACCTTGGAATGTTTAATTCTTAATCCATATATTATCTTAAAAGATATAACGAAAACATCCAATAACTGTCTATATTCTTAAATAAAGTAAATCATTCAATAAATGTAAAACATAATATAAAAGAATTGCATGGTTCATCAGTTATACTTTAGGCTATTGCTATATCAAAATTTTCAATGAAATGCATTGACAAAAATACATTCCTTTAAACATGTTATGATAAATGGTGCACATAAAATAATATATTGTTTTGGTTTGTCACATAAAATAATAACTCTTAAAAACCCTTGTTTCATGAAAGTAAACATTTTATCTAAAAAATATATGTTTTTAAATTAAATATACATATCATTCATGTTTAAACCATGAACTAATAAATGGATGTGTCAATCAATTTAAATAATAAATTTTATTAATTAATATTACTCATTGTGGAAGATTCATCATGAATTAAAATATAATATTTATAAATTTAAAACATTCATTTCAAGTGAGATATTGATGGATAAGAAAATATTTAAACACACTACACTATATATAAGTTTATGCACACACACATATATATATATATATATGCATTAAACAAAAGATGATACTAACCTTTTATCCTAAAATTATAAATTGGGATGTGTTCATGCAATGATAACTAGGTAATGATCACCTTTTATATTTTGGGCCCCCAATAAAAAAAACTTGATTTTTTTATTGTTTTCCATTATTAACTATTATTCATGAACACACATACAATTAGGCCATGTAATCAAAAACATTAAATTCATGGATTTACTAACAAATGAAAAACATGTTAAAAGGTGAGTATAAATATGATTATACATATTAATATTTATGCTTAAACGTGAATTTTATTTTTTGATCTAATCAATTGTACAACTTACAAAACATAAAATCATATCAATGTTAAAACCACTAAAAACATCATTAAATGAAAACAATATTGACATATATTTATGAAATTGTGCATATTATATATATAAATATATAAATTGGTTTTTCAAAAACAAATAGTTAATTATAATAATCCTTATATAAAATATGTGGGTAGGGAAAAACCCTTTTTAAACTAATTTTTCATCCTTTAAAAAGAAATGTAAAATAGGTTGAGTGTGACATTTATACAAAACCTTATATATAAATATAAATATATGAGTTTAGAAAATTCCAAAAACATCACTTATAAAACCTTTTCAAGTGTTATACACATCATAATAATAAATTAAATAGTAGTAATCAATATTTTGAAAACATAAAATAGTTAGGATTGAAATTTTTATAATTATGTATATACAAAAAGCGTATATATGAGATTTTCATAACTGAAATGATGTTTAATAAGTTTTTATAAGAATTATATAATTCAAGAAACATTAGTTAATCACAAAGATCAATTATATGAAAACCTAAATCATAGTAGGATTAATATATATATATATATATATATGATTTTAAAAAAACTCAAAAACAACTCTTAGTAAACATTTAAAAGCATTATATGCATCAAACCATTAGTTAAATACTGATAATCACCATTTGAAAAAACTAAAAAAGATTAGGATTGGAAGCTGTGAAAATCTATATATACATGTTAGTGTATATTTGGGTTTTTCATATAAAAAACAAAGCTAAATAAACCCTTACACAATTAAATTCACACACATCTAAACATAATGATTTTCTTGATAAATATGTCTTTATAGAGAGTATAAATAATCTATTTCTTTAATTTGGTTAAATAATTAGTCAAACATATTTATTCACTATATAAAAAATTGAACATGAAAATAATATGTTTAAATAAGTAATAATACCTCATTATGAATTATTTAAAATAAAAAACAAATAAATTTTTCATTTATAAATAATAGACAATCGAATATTTGGATAAATTTCTAAAATATTTCTCCCATACTAAAAATAAAATTGTATAATTATGAGAAAATAAATAAAAAGAATAAAACCTGTATAAATTGAATGATTTTAATGGAATGTAAAATCAACCACTTACATAAAACCAAATTTAAACATAATTTTGCTAAAATAATTATAAACGTGAAAGATATAAGAAATCCCTTACACAAAACCATAAATTTGAGATTATAACTTTAATGAAATAAACTAACTCCCTTAAGAAATTATAATTTGGAAAGTAAAATAAATCAATAGTATAATTATAAGAAATTCCGTACACTTAAATTTTAAAAATAAACTTTAAAGAAGAGATATTTTGAAAATAAAATTAAAATATCCCTTACCCCAAATTTTCTCAATTGGAAGAATAATTTCAACACAACTAAATTGGAATTTTCATAATAGAATAATTAGCAGTATAAAAATAAATTCCCTTAATTGAACCACATATTGGAGACCTTCTTGTGTTGCAGTAGTTTTGTGTATTTTCACATTCATCATGACGACAATGTTTTTGATGATAGACTATCTACGGATTTTATAACAACAACAACAACTACTACTATTTAAATAGTTTTGAAAACAACCTGGCCAAGAAAACTAGAAATTGAAACAGACATTAAGAGTAATTTATAATTTGTATTCATAATTTTCTACACAGGCCAGAAACATCTGAGAGAAGTATGAAAATGTTGACAAGAATAATATAGAATGGAAAATCTATTAAAAAGATAAAAATGACATCTAGTTGATAAAATTGGATATTGATATGTCAAAAAATAGACAAATAGAACTCTTTTAAGAAAATCGATATCCAAATTCGACTATCTATCGCAACGACAACCATGTAAACAGATCAATGAAGATTATGAACCTACAAATTTCCAAAAAATAAGGGATTCAGAATCTAAAAAATAATACCTACCTCATACTTGGTCGGAGATAAAGAACAAGATCACTGCTTGTAGTGGTCGAATCCTAACAGCACATGATCCACATCAACACTGCTTGAAACCTATAATTTCCTCATCCATTACTTGCACAGACTCCTCAAAGCAGTTACTTACCCTCAACTCGGACCGTAGCTCGGCCCTAACCAACAGCTAGGCACTGCTGAACTCAGCCTCGTTAAAGAAATCAGTTCGACTTAACCCTTTCCATAACTCCCATTGACCTCATCTCCCCTAGCGTGCTCGATACCCTGGCTGATGCACACCCTTCTTAGGATTTTCCCTGTCATGCCTCTCAACCCTAAAAGCAACCTCATTCCCCCCAAAGCGTGGACCCCCTTCCGGATTTTCATATCTCTTTTTTTATTTTTATATCATCATTATGGTTTATTCAATTCCCTTAATATACTTAATTTATATAAAGATAGAATATGTACTAACATATTTTATAATTTCAATATTAAAACCAAAATAATTTTATATAAATATTAACATAATATTAATATTATAATATTATCTTAAACATTTAAAAAAAATTCATTTATAATATAAACATATTTTATAATTTGAAACTAATTATTATAGTACATTTATTGAAACTAATTTTTTCATAATTCAAATTTTATACAAGTAATAGTTATATATAGATAATTTAATTTTAATTTATAATTCCAAATTAATAATTGTTATATCTTACACACACATATGTGTGTATATATATATATTATTTTTGAGAAAATCCAAATTTATAAAACCAAATTAGTTACATTTATAAATATTATTATAATAGTAAAAATATATACATATCTATTGAAATTTATAAATTAAACCATTTTATTTAAAAATAATAATAATCTTTTAATTAAGAAAATACTATAATATTGAAAATAAATTTGAAAATTATAAATAATAAGTACGGTTAATTATAGGTATTATAGCTAACGCATAACCAAATTAATTAAAATACATAATTTCATTTCTTATTTTTAATGAAAAGCATCTTAAAAATGATTAAATTATAAATAAATCCATTTAATAAAATATTTTTATAATGAAACTATGTTTAGAATTTATGGGCTTTTACTTTATCCCCCCTTAAAAGAATTACATCCCCACAATTCATTTCATCATACTAAAATCAATTCTGAATTTCCATCTTTAGAATTAATGAAACCAGGACTGCTAAAAATATAGGCATGAAAAAATTTCATCTCTAAAGTTGTCTAGATCATTCATCTAATAACAAAAATAAGGACCCAACCACACACACATGTGTATATATATATATATATATTATTTTTGAGAAAATCAAAATTTATAAAACCAAATTAGTTACATTTATAAAGATTATTATAATAGTCAAAATATATACATATCTATTGAAATTTACAAATTAACCCATTTTATTTAAAAATAATAATAATCTTATAATTAAGAAAATACTAAAATATTGAAAATAAATTCGAAAAGAATAAATAATAAGTACGGTTAATTATAGGTATTATAGATAATGCATAACCAAATTAATTAAAATACATAATTTCATTTCTTATTTTTAATGAAAAGCATCTTAAAATGATTAAATTATAAATAAATCCATTTAATAAAATATTTTTATAATGAAACTATGTTTATAATTTATGGGATTTTACTTTATCCCCCCTTAAAATAATTACATCCCCACAATTCATTTCATCAGACTAAAATCAATTCTGAATTTCCATCTTTAGAATTAATGAAACCAGGACTGCTAAACATCTAGGAATGAAAAAATTTCTTCTCTAAAGCTGTCTAGATCGTTCATCTAATAACAAAAATAAGGACCCAACCTTAAACATTACATAGTAGTGGACATCTTACCGGTCTGGGATCTGGAGAGTTAGATATAAGCTTACAATTTATCAGAGTTGTAATAAAAATAAACATACTAAAGCCAGAATTTTCTTCCACACACATAAAAACTATGGCATCCAATTTTTGAATTCAAAGTGACATGTGAAAAATAATTTTAAATTAAGTTGTGAGCATTAAATTTCCCAAAAAGGGGTTTGAAAACAAAACCATTAAGAAATAATTTTTCTTTTAAAACATTTCTTTAAAATAAATTATTTAAATCTTGAAATTAATATTTACCATAAGATGTCATCACCATTTTCTTGAGAGATTTAGAAACAAATTTTAGGACAAAGTCAAGCTCAAAAGAGCTAAAATTATTTAAGAGTTAGAAAAAAAATGCACTCTAAAATATTCACATAATTGAAAAAAATGCATGAAATTTCACTTATAAGTTAGATAGCGACCATACTTAATCGTTTAATGAAATAGTTGGTGTGCAGATAAAAATTTTCACTTTAAATATTAATAGATTAGAATTACACCAAAAATTATATCAATTATCATTTAACACATAAAAAAACCATGAAATGATAGATAAGTTCTTAACATTTGTTTATGGTTTGGAATGGACAATTAACCATTTTTTGTAAAATATATACATTAGTATAAAACCTTATTCCATTAGAAATTAAAGATGTATAACTGATTAATACATGTTTATAATAGAATTATTCTAAACCATGGTTATTCTACTAGTCAAATAATTACATGGAATTTCACTTAGTAGATACATAATGAGGGAATGCATAATGCAGGACATCCTAAAAATTCTATCAAGGCATTGTCCAAAGACCATAAATAACCATATTTGTCAAGGCCTTTTGTCATGACCATACATAACCATTCTGTCAAGGCCACATTCCATGACCTAGTTTATCTCATAAGACCTAACAATGCATCGAGAAGCTATAGCGAGCCTCACCCATCACATAATAAGTCTTATTCATTCATAATATATCTAATAAAAATATGTCTTTAAATAAAAGTGTCCCATACCACTTTGATTTATTTTAATCATTATAATTGGTGTAACAATTTAAATAGAAAAAGAAATGTGTCCCATACAACATTGATTCATTTAAATGTTATTAAATGATAAAATAAATTCAATAAATGATCCAAAGTGTACCATACCACCATGGAAAGTTTAATTCTCAATCCATATATTATCATAAAAGATATAACCAAAACATCTAATAATCGTCTATATTCTTAAATAAAGTGAATCAAGAAATAAATATAAATCTTAATCAAAAAAATTTCATAGTTCGTCAGTTATACTTTAGGTTATGGCTGTATCAAATTTTTCAATGAAATTCATGGACAAACAGACAATCCTTTTCACATGTTATGATAACGAGTGCACATAAAATAATAGATTGTTTAGGTTTTTCACATAAATAAATAACTCTTAAAATACCTTGTTTCATGAAAGTAAAAAATTTATATACAAAAATACATGTTTTGGATTTAAGATACTTAGCATTCATGTTTAAACCATACACTGATAAATAGAAATGTGAATAAAATTAAATCATAAACATTAATAATTAATAGTATTCATTGAGGAATATTTTTCATGAATTATAATATAATATTAATAAATGTAAAACATTCATTTCATGTGAGATATTGATGCATAATAAAATATTTAAACACACTTCACGATATGTGTTTATACACACGTATATATATATATATGTATTAAAAAAGATAATACCAATCTTTTATCCCAAAATTATAAACTGGGATGTTTGAATGTAATGATAAAAAGGTAATGATCCCCTTTTAAATATTGGACACAGAATATCAAAACAAGGTTTTGTTATTGTTCACCATTATAAATGAGTATTCTTGAACACACTTATAATTAGGCCATGTAATCGAAAACATTAAATTCATGGATTGACTTAAAAATGTAAAACATGTAAAAAGGAGTGTAAATATGTTTATACATATATATTTAGGCCTAAACATAAATTTTACTTTTTGATCAAATAAATTGCACAACATACAAAACATAAAATCATAGCAAATCTAAAACCATTAAAAACATGATTAAATGAAAACAAGATTGAAATATATTTATGAAATTGTAAATACTTATATATTTACATATATAAATTGGTTTTGCTTAAAAAATAGAGAATCAAAAGAATATGTATGTAAAATATGCGGGTAGGGAAACAACATTTTTAAAATACATTTTCATCCATTAAAAAGAAACGTAAAATAAGTTGAGTGTTGCATTTATTCAAAACCATATATACAAATATAAACATACAATTTTAGAAAATTCCAAAAACATCACTTATAAAATCTTTTCAAGTGTTATATTCATCATAATCATCTATTAAATACTAGTCATAAATACTTAGAAATCCAAAAATCAACTTTTAATTGAAACTTGTATAATTCTGTATATACACAAAGTGTATATATAGGATTTTCATGAATAAAACGAAGTTTACTAAGTTTTTACAAGATTTATATACTTCAAAAACATTATTTAATCACTAATATCAATTATATGAAAACCTAAATCAGATTAGGATTAATATATATATATATGAGTTTAACATACCTAAAAAAACAATCTTAGTAAACCTTTACAAGCATTATATACATCAAAACATTTGGTAAATACTGATAATCACCATTTGAAAAATCTAAAACAGATTAGGATTGGAAGGTGGGTAAAGCCGTATTTACACATAAGTGTATATATGGGTTTTTCATTTCAAAAACAAAGCTGAATAAACCCTTACACAATTAAATTCATATGCATCTATATATAATGTTGTTGTTCTTTATAAATATACGTCTTTGAACAGAGTATAAATAATAAATTTCTTTAGTTTTGTCATATCATTAGTCAAACATAATTATTCCCTTTCTAAAAATATGAAAATAAAAATAATATGTTTAAATAATTAATAATCCATCATTATGAATGTTTGAAAATAAGCAAAAAAATAAAATTTTCATTTTGAAATAATATAGAATGGAATATTTAGAAAAATTTCTATAATATTTTCCCCGTACTAAAAATAAAATTGTACAATTAAGGTAAAATAAATAAAAATAATAAAACTTGTATAAATTGAATGATTTCAATGGAAAGTAAAATCACCTCCTTACATAAACCAGATTTAATCATATTTTTGATAAAATATATAAAAACATGAAATATAAAAGAAACCCCTTACAAAAAACCAAAAAATAGAGATTATAACTTCAAAGAAAAAACTAACTCCCTTAGCAATTATAATTTGGAAAGAAAAATAAATCGACAAAATAATTATAATAAATTCCATACAATTAAACATTAAAATTAAACTTTAATGAAATGAAATTTTGAAAATAAAATTAAATTGACCCTTACACATAATTTTCTCAATTGGAAGAATAATTTCAAAAAAAATAAATAGGAATTGTCATCATAGAATAATTTCAAGTATAAAAGTAAAATCCCTTACTTGAAACATAGATTAGAGACCTTATTGTGCCGCAATAGTTTTGTGTATTGTCACATTCATCGGACCAACAACTGTTTTGATGTTTACACTTTCCATGGATTTTATAACCATAAAAACTACCAATTAAATAGTGTTGAAAACAAGCTGGCCAAGAAAGCTGGAAATTGAAATGGGCAGTAAGATTAATATATAATTTTTATTCATAATTTTTTACATAGGCTAGAAACATTTGAGATTGGTATAAAAATGATATTTTTATGCATTTTTTAATTTTTTTTACAAAAAACGGTTAGGGAAATTTTTTTTTCAAAATGCGCCTCAAAGGTGACATCGCGGATGCCACCTTTACACTACCGGTGCAGATTAGTGATGTGGAAAAGGTGGCACATGTGGCTCCGCCTTGGCCTTCACGCCCTATAAAAGTGCAGTGCCCTCTCCCCTTCTCCTCACTTCCAAACACTCATTACCTCTCAATTTCTCTCTATTGCAGCGGAGTTTTGCGGTTTGAAATTTTTCGAATGCTTTCAGAGGTATGATGCTTAATTTAATGTTTTTTATTTTGTAGAATTGTTTTTAGTTAAATATTTTTATAAATTTAATGTTTTTAAATAGTTGAATTGTTTATAGTTAAATATTTTAATTCTTTAGTAGTTTAGTTAGTTTTAATTTTTTTTGTTTATTAGATTGTTTAATTAGTTATATATATTTAGGAATTATAATTATCATTAGTATAAATTAATTTAGGATTCTTTTAATGAAATTTTGGTAGAAAAAAACTATGTTATCTAAGAAATCAAATCCTTTTCTGGATAAAAACAATTGAATGTGGATCTGGCACAGATGTACCTAGGGGTAAAACCTGAAAACACCGATTTGAGCTAGACTTGAACAGGAACTGGTGCACGACAATGGGTCTTGCTGCATTTTGGTTTGACACTCCCGGAGGATATGCTTAAGATATGCATATTTCTTTATAAACTACTAAAATATATAATAAAAGAAATGATAAATTGATAATTTAGTAATGATGTTGATAGTTATTATTAGTAATGATTAATTATAAATTAATTAATAATTAAAAATAAAACTACAATTCAAATGATATTCAATAACATGGTGTTAAAAAATAACATGGAGTTAAAAAATAACAAAGTTAAAAAACAACATGGAGTGAAAGTGAAAGAATAAATAACATGGAGTTAAAACAATAAATAACATGGAGTTAAAAATATAAATAACATAGAGTTAAAATATAAATAACAGAGTTAAAATATAAATAACATAAAGTTAAAATATAAATAACATAGAGTTAAAATATAAATAACATAGAGTTAAATATAAATAAATAGAGTTAAAATATAAATAAATAGAGTTAAAATATAAATAACATAGAGTTAAAATATAAATAACATAGAGTTAAAATATAAATAACATAGAGTTAAAATATAAATAACATAGAGTTAAAATATAAATAACATAGATTTAAAATATAAATAACATAGAGTTAAAATATAAATAATGTAGAGTTAAAAAAATAAATAACATAGAGTTAAAAATATAAATAACATAGAGTTAAAAATATAAATAACATAGAGTTAAAATAATATAAATAATATAGAGTTAAAATAATATAAATAACATAGAGTTAAAACTATAAATAACATAGAGTTAAAATAATATAAATAACATAGAGTTAAAATATTATAAATAACATAAAGTTAAAATAATATAAATAACATAGAGTTAAAAATATAAATAACATAGAGTTAAAAATATAAATAACATAGAGTTAAAAATATAAATAACATAGAGTTAAAAATATAAATAACATAGAGTTAAAAATATAAATAACATAGAGTTAAAATATAAATAACAACATGTTTCATGCTTCTAGCATTTCTTGTAGTGAATTGAATATCAAAATTTCAGAAATCCCATGTGACAACGGGTTTTCTGAAATTTTTTTATCCAATTCACTACAAGAAAAGATAGAAACTCGAAACATGCTTTTATTTTTTTTAACTCTATGTTATTTATATTTTAACTCTACTATGTTGTTGAATAACTAATTAATAATTTAGTAATTATCATAAGAAATATTCTAGTTTATGATATAAGATCTTTTAAAATTTAAGTATCATAAAGATTGTATAGTGAATCAATGGTGTCTTCAATGGGATTTGAAAGCTACCTATAACTACCCTAGTTTAGGAGACATTATATCATTGTGTAGAGTACATTGTTGATAGACAAAAACTAGCACCAGATGGAATAAATTAGGGGATAATGTATGAAAGACATTTTCAACAAGAGATTGGAAAGAATCTTGAAGAAGCTTCTAGTTATCATGTCTGCCTATTTCAACGAGAAGACTCTCTATTTGAAGTTAAAGAGAAGACGAACTCTATCACAAATAGCATTGGTGAAAAAATGGTGGTATTATTAGAAACGAGGCAATGTCAATGTGGAAATTTTCAGGCCTTACAGTTTCCATTCTCACACGCCATCGCAACATGTGCCTCTGTTAATATATCATGGGAATCATAGGTTGATCTAGTGTACCGGATGAACACCATTGCTAACTGTTATGCTGCACCATGGACACCTATTGGGGAGTTTCGTTATTTCCCAATGCCCGAAGGTCAACCGATAGTGGTACCCGATATGAATCAGTTGCGTCCCCGTGGGAGACCGAAGGCCAGCAGGATGCGAAATGAGATGGACTGGCCTCAAGAACAAAGATAGAGTTTGAGATACACCATATGTCATCAAAAAATTCATAATCGGAAATGATTCCCTAACATTGTTGGGTTGAGTTCACACTCTAAGACACAATGATGTATTGTCGTTATTGGGAGATTCTGATATTGTAAATTTTATGTTGTTATCTCTTCCTTTTACCTCGGTTTTCTAACCCCCAAAACTGAAAATCGTAACAGTAAACTCAGAAACATCTTTTGTATACTGTAATCCTAACATTCTAAACCGTAATCCTGAAAATATTTTCTCAAATCATTAACCTAAACTGTAAAACGTTAAAAGAAATCCAAAAGCCTAGATCCAAATGGCAAAATGTGAAACCCTAATATTTAAATCCTAAAATCGAAAAAAATAATCATGAAACATATGATCAGGTTATCTAGTACAATCATACATCAATATGACTAATGCGCCCTACAAATACCTATAACCCACGCATAAATTTCTAGAGAATAGAGGAGCACCCCAGAAATTGAACCCTACTACATTGTAAATGAAGTCATAGAGACAAATGAATCTTGATCTAGTGATCGAATAACACCCCAAAAAGTGAACTCCATTACAATATCAAAATATGTGCCCTAGTACTACACCTTCCACATGTATACCCAAGGATCACATGTGAGATATACATAAAATCATTTTTAAAGGGCATTATAACATTCAAAAATATCAAAAAAACATTTCTTGATATAAAAACATTCTTTGAAAACTAGTTCACACTTCATTTTACAATTCTTTAAAAACACCCTTCTATTTTCCAAAATTAGGAGAAACCATATTTTTTCAAAAACCCTTTTCAGAAAATAAAAAAATGATGCAAATTATTTTATAAAAAAAATTATAAAACAAAGTGAAATCATGGTTCATCCAACATAGATTAGAGACAGAACTGCCTATAGGTCGTGAATGATCCATGATGTGAATCCCTAATAAAACATCATTTGTTTATATGCAGATGACTGAAACCATATTACTGAGTCAGCATGCTACCCATTGTTCACAGGTTGTGATAGAGGGTGGTCTAGATCGATTGATCAGGGTGCATCGAGCACACCATTTTCATCACAGAGAGCCTCCTCATGCCATTATACCATACTTACATCGTGCTGGCTTCTATGGTATTGCAGTATCAGATTTTACATTTGTAGACTATCACCTACTAGCTGCACTTGTGGAGAGGTGGAGACCAGAAACACCCACATTCCACCTACCTGAGGGAGAGATGACCATCACCCTACATGATGTGGCTATGCTTCTTAGTCTTCCTATCTAGGGGACACCCGTTATTGGATCCACTCGGGCAGCTTGGCCCAACCATGCTCAGTTCTTGTTGGGCGTTGTCAATTTGTCCGATCATAGTGCTACCGATAGAGCATCGATATCCATGCCTTGGATGGAGTCCCAGAGTCCACTTTTAGCTGATGATTCTGACGATTAGACGGTGATGCGTTATGCACGTGCATATATATTACAAATTATTGGAGGGTCCTTTTGTACAGATCATTCAGGGATGCACGTGCACATGATGTATCTACCCCTGTTAGAGGATTTTGATAGGGAATGGATGTACAGTTAGGGATCTGACTGCTTGGCATACACATACAGAGCATTATGCAGGATATCCGACAGGCGGCACACATGTCTCAGGGGATGCATCATCCTTATTCAAATGTTGGCATGGGAGCATATCCCCGCATTCTTCCTTGATCTTGATGGTCCGTCGGTCGAGATGGCGGTGCTGCATGACGCTCCGCGTGGACACTGGAATGATCACTCATTTCTATCAGTTTCTGATGCTACTACAAGTTATTGACTTTAATTTCTCATTATTTATCACTATCAATGTTGTATTTTATAGGTGGTGTCAGTGACACAATTTCAATGCAGTTTCGAGACATGATTTGGCCGTATATCAGCTCAAGTTGGACTTCCTCTTACCCCATCAAGTATTTATATGCATTCTATAACTGTCTAACAAATTTAATAATAACATCTTTTTTTTAGTTAATAGTTTTTCTAATAAGGGAAATATGTTATTTCAGATTTTATGGGTTCCATACTGGTCTGTTATGGACCAGTTGCCTCCATACTGCACGGTTGGTCTTGACGATGTTACGGATGTAGTGCCACTCATTCACTTTCATATTGTTGAGTGGAACCAGCCTGACAGATTCATGCGACAGTTTCTCTTCACTCAGCAGATTCCATTACCGCCGAGGCAGATAGATCAGCTTCATGGGATGAAGCTGACAGGGAGGCAGGATGAAGACTAACGTTGAGTACATGTTGTATTTCTCTACTGTTGGTACAGACGCGCAGAGTTTTGTATCTAGGGAGTTACTATGATGCAGTTCTCTCTTTCAGCTCAGCATGAGTATGAGCCATGGTATAGACTAAAGTCTATACTGTATCTTACCCAAGCCAATAGAGAGATGCATATGATTGTAAATCAATTAAATTATATTACTATGTTTATTGAGTTATTTTCTAACTTATTTTTAATCTGTTTACAGGAGAGTCACACAGACAGACTTATTCATATGAGTGATGAGGCTGAGGATATAGTCTTTAGCTGGGAAGCTGTTCATGCTCATGCATTGGAGATGAGGTCATCTGTCCATACATTTTCCGAGAGCCTCTTCGAGCGTCTGACACAGATACAACAGGTTCCTACTATAGAGGAAGATCCTGCAGCAGCTTCTGGTGATGAGGAGCAACGACCACGGCGACGTAGACAACATCGTGAAACCTAAAGGCAAACCGATGACCCCTAAGTGCGGACCCCTTCCTGATTTTCATATCTATTTTTTTTATTTTTATATCATCATTATAATTTATTTAATTCCCTTAGTATACTTAATTTATTTAAAGATAATATATGTACTGGCATATTTTTTAATTTCAATATTAAAACCAAAATAATTTTATATAAATATTAATATAATATAAATATTATACGTTTAACTTGACCATTTAACAAAATAATATTATAATCAAAACATATTTTATATTTTGAAACTAAAAAATATAGTACATTTATTTAAACTATTTTTTTTATAATTAAAAAATTTAAAAGTAATAGTTTTTAAAAAATAATTTAATAATAATTCATAATTCAAAACTAATAAATGTTTTTTCTTATACAAACACATTAATATATATATGTATGTATTTATATATTTTATTTTTGTTAAAATCAAAATTTATAAAACCAAATTAGTTTCATTCATCAAGATAATTATAATATTCAAAATATAAACATCTATATTGAAATTTATAAATTTAACCATTTTATTAAATAAATAAAAATAATAATCTTTTAAAAAACAATTATACTAAAATATTTAAAATAAATTTGAAAAATATAAATAATAAGTTCGGTTAATTATAGGTATTATAAGTAATGCATAACCACATTAATTAAAACACTTAATTTCATTTATTTTTTTTATGAAAAAAGCATCTTAAAAATGACTAAATTAAAAATAAATCCATTTAATAAAATTTTTTTATTATAAAACTATGTTTAGAATTTCTGGCCTGTTACAATGAACTCATTGGTTACTATATAAATGTGATGATATGATACAATAGGGGCATTTTATGATACTTAGCCGAGGTGACTATATGATGGTTTCTTTTGGAGATGGATAGCTTAGGATGTGTGTGATCGGGGAAGAGTGGCAAGCCAATTTGGAAGTAGTAGTGGGGTACCCTTGTTCTGTATTAATATAATATATTTACTTTTTATGCAATTCAGGGTGACATATATCCCATGTGATGTTGGGTACTTAGTATACCAATTTAGGTGATGAGTGAAATTCACTTATTGTTCACTGAGATTTTGTATGATTTCATTATCTTTTTCATGAGAGGATATAGGGAAGATCCTAGTGAGTATACCTATTATGATCAACCTATATATATATATATTAATTTTTTTTCATGGCAATATAATTAGGTTGGAGATCAGATTGGATATTTCAATCTCAGGGTTATGTAGGATTTTCTTAGGCTTCATGGTAACAATCAACTTTAGGTTTTTTGGATTTGTTTTTTTTCTAATTACTTCGGTTTTGTATGAAATTTTATGTATTGCACTGGGGATACCTATTATCATTTTGATTAGAAGTTTATTGGTATAATTTTTTATATCTCTTTTCTTTATGTTATCATATAGGTTAATGCCTTTAATTTGTATGTACATTTTTTCCTTAGTGCTTGTCACCAACCCAGGGCCTACTGGAGGTGGGACTTAGGAAGTCACTATCCTCATTCTCTCAGTTTTATATGAAGAGGGTACTCTTTTTGGGGTGGGGGTAATGAAAGAATGTTATTAGAGGTTATGGTTGAGGGATATGATGAATATTGGGGTTTGGAATTGGTAAAGACTGTATGGTTTGGTTGGGAATTGATGTCAGCAATATATAGTATTGGGTGTAATCAGGTGAGACCGGTCGAGACATATGAATTTTAGACCCTCTATGATCTGATACATGAAAAAAAAAATTAACTGAGGCTACTAAGTAAAGTGATAGTGGTTTTAGTGTATAATAATAGAAATTAATCATGCATTATTCTTATTTTCTCATATTATTGAATGGGTTAACCTTCATATTATGGTAAACCTCAAATGAATAAAATGTAGAAATAATTAAATAATATTAATAATTCCATATTATAGTTTTAAGACTCTCTAAATGGCTGTTCTTATTATAGTAATGGATCCATGTTAATGTACTCCTCATGTTTTCACCAAAGATATTCAGAAAGATGTATCAGAAGATCACCTCATTGTAGAGGATGACATTGGGGAAACATGCAGGAGGACAATATAAGAGTTGCTATACCCTAATCTATATAATTATGGGGGATCTATTTCAGAATTATTGATAGAGGACTAGTTAGAAGAGTATGAAATACCTTTCAATTTGAACTGTTCTTAGAAGTATAATTTAGATTCATTGGCCATGACAATGATACATAGAGTAGTGAGGTGGTGAATCTTATTATTTCAGGGTTATAAGGGATAGGTCTCATGGGAGATTTTTAGAGACTATTTATTAATATAGTTTCTTTGTTCATCCATAATTGATTCTAGTCACAAGGAGATTCATTCCATTTGATAATTGAGTTTTCTAACACATAACTTTGAGATACATTTCAGGACCATTCTCTATTATACATCAAACCTATTTTTAGATTATGAGGCTAGGATGAGGAACATTTGGAGAGAATTTATTCCTATGATTCATCATTATGTCATTCTATTTATGTATTCAAATTATCTCGAGGTGCTAGAGAGAGTAGTGGTTGTAGGGAAGATCCCAGCTAGAACTGGGTCATCATAAGAGGGGAGTCATCGGAAATCATCAGGAAGTAGATATGTGGTCCATGATTCCTTGTTTACATGATTGAATAGACTTTAGATAGCGAGTTTGGTCCCAACCCCCACCACCATGTTTCTCTAAGGATGGGGGCTCTCAAACATTTTCCTAGAGATCATATTTTTATATTTACTTTTGGGAGCTGAAGTCATGAGTGGAGAGAATTCCAGATGATTCTAAGTTAGTTTACATGTTCCATGTGTTATGCTTCAGGTTACTTTATTGAAGAAATATCAGTGTAGGATACATTAGTAGGATGATCAATATTGGGATCAACATAGAGGACATGAGGTATGCAGAGGATATTCCATAGATTCTCTCTCTTCTCATAGAGTAGATTGAAAATTTCTAGGTGGTCATCATTATTGTGATAAAAGTCATTGAGTAATCCATGGACAGATCATACTCTAGTGTTTCCAAGGTTGGGATAGACATGTGACATACAAGGTACATGTTCCTTATTTTCTACATGGGTGCATTATTTTTTTTCAGGTGATGCACAATCCATTATATCAATTTTTATATTCTATAATTTGGTACATGGGTGGAGAGTGTTCTAGTTACCTTGGTATTGACTATGCTAATTTGATGCCAAGATACATGTATAATGAATTTTGAGAGAGTAAGGTAGTGTTGGGTAAGAACTACCCTTTGTGAGATTTAAATATTTTATGAATACTATCAAACAACATAGTTCTTGACTGTGATTGATTATATTTGGTCAATGATATTATGGATTTAATTAGGTGGAAAGTTTTTTTTTATGATGTTTATGGAGATAATACTTTGTTCAATGATGATAAAGTCCCTCCGATGAGCCTAAGGTGTGCTTCCTCATTGACTTCCTTGATGGTTGAGATGATGAAGAGTTTTTCAAAGGTTTATCCAATATTGTTTAATATGTTTTTAAACTGTACTCTATTGTTTTTCATAAGAGGATGTTGTTTTACTTTCTATATGAGAGATTGAGTTTGGGATCAATCTACAATATGGTGTTCCTCCAATATTTATGTCTCCATATTACATTAGTAATTATATTATACTAAACAACATTAGTAAAACTTTTCGTACCAAAAGGAGTAGTTGTTCAATTCTCCAATTCTTTGTCTTCCCGAAGCTGGAGTTCAAATTACGTTTATTTTGTGACACTTCACATCTTATTTGGGGTTGTGTTTTAATGCATAATATATCATTTTATTTTTATATGTCTTTATAGTTGCATCCCCATGAGAATAAATATTCCACCAATGACCTTGAGTTGGTAAAAACATGTTTTCTTTGATGTTGTGGTGAGATTACCTCGTTGGAGAGTGTTTTATAGTTTTTACCAATCATAAGAGTATATGGTATGTCTAATTTTAGTGTGACATAAACGTGACACATAAACATTGGATAAAATTATTATAGTATTTTCACTTTCATATTTCATATACATTTGTAAAATTAAATTTTGTATATGATGCACAACAATAAAGTCACACAGTGATGCTGGAAAGTAATATGTAGATTCAGATTAAGTGATGGAAGGTGTCTCATCGATGAATCGTGATATGCGATATGTTGGAGGATGATGATTTACTTTACAAATTATATCGTCATCTTCTTTTGGATTATAGGTGGGGGAGTCTGATTTGGGGATTCTGAGTTAGAGGTTTGGATTGACCAGGTTATCTTTGGTGATGGCCCAAATAGTTTTTTATGAGGATAAGAAAACATCATGTTGTATCAAGTAAAGATTTTTTTAATTAGTAATGAATGATATGGTTCTCCTTGAGTTGAATATATCAAAACTGGTGATACATACTTTCATGAAAAGGATGTACCAATATCATAGTGGTAACGTTTGGTGTCCTAGGATGAAGCATGAAGTTACAGAGTTTGTGTCTCAATATTTGGCCGCCCAGATGGTGAAGGTCATGAACCGTGTTCCTATTGAGTTTCTCCAAATTTTTTCTATTCCAAATTTGAAGTGGGAGGATAACATGATGGAATTCATTACTGGTTTTCCTTGAGCTCAGGTAGGATGTGATTCAATTTCTGTGACTGGGACTTTTTTTATAATCTTTCCAATTTATAGAGATAATAGAGACATGCTCATTGGGGGTTTTTTCAAGGAAGTATTTTGTGATGGTTGTGAGATTCCATAGAGTCACGAGGATGGGAATCTATGATTTTGATCCTCATTTTACCTCTAAGGCATGGAGAGTTCTCTAGAATTGTTTGGGTTATTTTTTATTCCTTAACACTACTTTTCATTCACATATAGATAGTAAGATAGAGTGTACTATAAACTCTTTAATACATGTTGTGTTCGTGTGTAAATAATTATAGGGTTTACTAAATTTGGAATATATATTTGTTATAGTTTTCTTACAATAATAATTTACAATTGACCATTAGGATGGTTAATTTTGATGATCTGTATGGTCGAATAGTCCATTCTTAGTTCTGTAAAAATTGGGTCATAGATCATGCAATTCTAAGACTAAAATTAGTGTAGAGAATAATGGAGACGGGTCGAGACATTCATGAAAGAGATAAAGTAGTAAATTATCATCATAAACCCTATCTTAATCATAGGTTGATACTTCTTGAGTTCAATTTTGGAGGTCATGTGTTCTTAAAAGGGACACCTCTCTTGGGGAAATTAGGTTTGGTCATGTGAAAAAGCTTTCTTCCTATTTTATTTCACTATTCAAGGTGTTGGAATACATTGAAGTTATTGGGTTAAAAATATAAATTACCCTATATAAGATCATGATACAATATTTTTTTTTGATTTATTCCATCTCTAGAGTAACCTTCAAGATGATTTTAATGGAATTTATTGGAGAAATATCAATATTGATGATCATGAGACCTTTGAGGAGAAACATATGGTGATCTAGGATCACCAAAAGAAGGTGTTTCCCATGAATGATACTCCATTGGTTTGTTTATTGTGGTGGCATGGTTATGTGGAGGAGATAACACGAGATCTTGAGTTTTAGATACGTTCTCAATATCACATGATATTATTTTTTATCTATTCTCTTGTAGAATTGGTCATTTTTTAGATATTACCTTTTTCTGATTTATGAGATGGTTCTCTATTATTTCATTTTTTGGACCTATAACTTGTTTTAGAGGTTTATTCAACAGAATATACTTTGAGGTTTTTTATTACTATTTAGTGGTTTTTGATTGTTTCCTATGAGTGGGTTTGTTGAGCTCTTTTGATTGAGAGACTAATGAGAGGTATCTTGGTGGTTGTTTTTTTGGAAAACCATTTTTCCTCTTCTATAGATGTGTGGTTTTAATTTCGTGGGGAGGAGAATGTTTTAAGAGATATATGGTGTATGAGATCATATACTAGAATCCCTTTTATTTGTGAGTTCTAGTAGTCTGAGGTTCCTAAATGATGTTCTAAGGTAATTAGAGGGAAGGTAAGGGTTAGGAATGGTTTGATTATAAAAATGGCATGGTGGTATCATGGAGGGATAACCTACACTGAAAGGGTTGTTACTATATGGTAGTGGGTCCTAAATTTAGTGTAGTAGACTCTAGGAGGGATTTTGAGGATATTTTATTTTAGGCATGGCTATGTTGTGGGGGTTTGACTATGGTTTAGGCGGCCCGGTGGCTATGATTTGGACCATATGACTATAATATAGGGGTTTTAGGAAGTTCTCTCAATTTAAGGGTAATTATAGTGTATATAATTTCCCTTTATTGTATCCTCCTTCTTGGGGAACGAGTACAATGTCATAGTACTTTGGGATTAACTATAGCCTTTGTCTCCCTTCTTCAGGATATGCATTGTTGATCCATCTATGGATATTTTATGTTATTTGAAAATGGGGGATTTGATATATTCCCTTTTTTTTATATAGTTTCACCTTTTCAAGAACTTTTGTGGCGTAATCTAAGGGGATACACTATGGTCATCTAATTTTCATTGGGCTATAAATAACCTATGTCCATTCAAATCCCAATTTATCCCAATTTTCCACTAGAACTCTTAGTGCTCAAGGTTAATTAAAAAAAATATTTATTCCTATTTAGATATGGATTCATCTGTAGATCTATCTCGATCATATTGGAAATCATTTCAATACAAATGGTATATGAATAAAAATGCACGCTATTCTGAATATATGTAGAGAAACAAGCAAAAGGTTTCTTTCATTAATTTTTTTATCATACATATCAAAAATTTGTTTGGTTCTTTTTTTTACGAACTTGAGAAATCTACAAATATCATCCTCTCATGTAAAATCCATAAAAATCATAGGTATGTTCTTTCTCCCTTATCTCATGGTTTCTTTAGAAATTGATATATTTTACTTGTATTTTTTATTTCCATGCCATGGAATTTTATCTCCATAATTATATTGATGTTTTCATAATTTTTTATGGCATGGTTGATGTGTGACATCCTTATAGGGATGGAGATTCTTATAGGAAAGGTAATCTATGATCCTCATTAGTGGTCCATTTATATTTTAATAACAACATCATTTTAGGGTTGGGGGTTTTATTATTCTAATATTTATTAATTTTAAATCATTAATTTATCATGGTTTATACTTTTAAGTATTGCTGGAATTAACCAAAATGAAGATAAACATGGATAAAAGAATTAAATTTTGTGTTTGTTTATTGAACACTTTTTTGGTGTTTCCACCATGATAATGTGTTGCCTCTTGATTTTCTAGAGAGTGTTCTAGATATAATATGATTTATATTAGAATGTTTTTATTCTTGGTTTTGTGTGTTGAAATGTAAGGAATTAGAAAAGGAATATAAATCTAGAATTAATTTGTTTTTAAAAGATCTTAATTAAGGGTAATATTGAAGGAATCTATAGACTCTTGTAATTCGATGGTTATTAAAAGAGAAGAAAAGTTCATATTTAATAAAGTATATTGTAGCATGTGTTAACAGAATTGGTTAAAGAACATGAAGCTATAATTATTATTGATTAGACTATTTATTAATGTTATGGTCAATGATAAATTTTTTTATTTAATAGGTGGATATAGATGATGTCTTAGGTTAAAGTAGTTGGAACATATCATAGTTGAACCTATTAATTAAAGATGGAATGAAAACTAGTTGTTTGATAAAGATAATTTTCTAGGGATAAGAAAGCCTATTTTACCATGAATGAAAAGAGATTTTTTATGTCCAAGTGATCCGAATTTCTTATGGTGTCTTAATGAAATGTTTTTGTAGCTATGATTCCCTATTATCTATGATTTTCCAGCATTTTTAAGTGTTTTGAATGTGGTCATTTCTATGTATATTATGTGATCCTGGTATTGCTGATGCAATATAGGTGGAGAGGTTTGGGTGATATGATAGGAGATTATTTATGTGAATGAATGATGTATAGGGATACCCATGAGTGTGCTTGGGATGGCATTGGGACGATGGAATGGGTTGAAGTTGGGATTACCAGTTGATGTAATGAAAACCGAGATGTTTTCTGGTGAATAAATATGTTTAATGGATGGATGGTTACTTTTCTAGTTCATATACATTCCTTTAAACACTTCTTGAGGAAACTAGATATTCTTGGTCATACATTCCTCTCTTTATAGAAAAAGATATTTTCTGAGAGTAAATGGAATTATTGAATGGTGATAATGATTAATAATGTTTTTACCCAGCGGTCATTCATTATCAGTATGAAAATGATAATATTAAATAATGAGAAACCATATACTCGGTAAGATTATTCATGGATTTTATTGTCTTGGATTTATGGTTAAAGTAATGTAATACGAATAAAATTACTTAATATCTAATTAATTAATTAACATAAAGTAAATTTTATAATGAAAAGAAATAAATTTAATAAATATATTTAAATGTCTTGTGGGATTATAGGATAACTAGTTCTTAATAGTGGAAACTAAGAGTCTCATAGATGTTGGATACAATTGAGTCTAAGACTAGGTAATTCCCATAGTGTGTATGTGAGGTATATTTTATCCATTATGTTTGGTGATCCTATAAGATACTCCACCCATGTCAGTTTGGGAGATTGACACCTAGTGGAAATTATGAGGGACTTTTCCACAACATCTCAGGGGTAGGAAAGATAGTTGACTACACCCTATTTCCCCAATATCTTATCTTGGTAGTATTATGGTTAGCTATACTCGGTGGTCAATATCCATAAATATGTTTGTACAGGGATGTGATGGCTTGTGGTTTTCTCAAACACATCTAACTCTAGATATAATATCCAAATAGTTTTTATAGGTGTGATGATTATATTCTATGATAGATGGAGGTTCCATTCATAGTGTATGGTCTTAATGTCTTCTGGTATAATACCTGATGTATGATACACATAATAAATGATATGATGGATTTAGAAAAATACTTGGTTACTATATAAAAATGTGGAATGGGATGATGAGATGATGTTATACAATAGGACCATGTTGTGATACTAATCCTAGGTGTCTACGGGTTGGCTAATGTTAGAGAGAGATGGATAAGAGTTTGAGATATTAGGGATGAGTGGAAAAATAATGGGGAAGTAGTAGTGGGGGACCCTTATTTCTTATTACAAGAATATACGTCCTCTTGTATGCATTACAAGGTGAGAGATAACTATGGTTAGTCTAGAAACAATGTATACATGTTTAGGTGACAAGTTAGTTTTAGATGTTGTTCATTGGGATTAATCATTCTCTCATTATCTCTTTGACATGAGTCTTCAAGGAGGATCCTACTATGTATACGTATTATAGTTTCTCTATATATATGTAAACTTTTTTGTATAAAAATTGGAGTAGGTTGGTGATCATTCTAGATATTAGTATCACAAGGTTTTGTAGGAGCTGTTTTGGATTCATGGTCTCTTTTGTCTTTATATTTTAGAACTTTTTGTTTTACTCTCATGTTAATTATTTTTATTTTACATTGGATGTGTTGCACACAAGATCCATTTTTACCTTTAGATAAGGATTTTATTATTGTATATATCTTTTCTCACAATTATAGATGATTTTATTGAGGTTAAAGCCTCAATTGTTTATGTTCACTATACCCTTGGTGCTAGTTGCAAACCTGAGGCCTATTGAAGGTGGGGATCAAGCCATCACTATACTCATTCTATAATTTATGTCATAAGAGTGTTACTATTTATTGGTAAGGGTTTGTGAAAAAATTAACTATTGTTTTCAAATCAAATATGGCATTCCATGCATTTGAAATATATATTGAAAAATGGATTTTATAAAATATGTCACAGTTGGTGGTAGAATCGTCTTTCATCATATTCATTGATAAAAACCTTACCTAGAAAAAAACTACTTATATTATTTTCTCCGTTTAATTCATATTATTAAATCTTCATCATTTAATACTATGTGTATCAAAATAATAATTCCATTTTATTAGTAGAAATATATTATTTATAACAACCATTCTATACTCATATGTATTAACATAGATGAACATAACAAAATATTTATTTTGATCCCAAAGATCTATAAGTTATAAACTTCATCTAACACATTAATGAAGCAACCCATTGATCCAAAAGTTGAATGAATATTTTAGGAATTTATCATTATGTATTAAATCACTACTAGAATCTTGTATATTAATTACACTTATATTACACATAATTGGTAACATATACACATCAAAAGATAATAATTAAATTAAATGAAATTAATATATTAGGTGGACTATCTAGAAGGTTTCACTGAGCCCTTCATGTTATTGAGATAGTTCCTTATTTTATGGATAGTTATCCATATTGAAAGCACTATCTTACTTATACATTATTTTAATTCTCACCATGGTCTCTCCATAATGAATTTTCTTTCCTTTCAAGAAAAAGGGATTACGCTTATCCATATCTACCATCATAATGGATGTTGATCCTAGAACTACCATTTCTAGATCAACTATCCTTAGTATAATAAGGATATCAGGTAAAAGATTATTGATTTCATTCATATTATAGTTCATAATAATCCAGAAGAACCTTTCCAAAAATGATTGTTGAATAATTTATGTGTGCATATCAAGTTGAAGAGTTGAACATTGTGTCTCAAGATGATTAACAAAAATGAATAATTTTGAGCCCATGAGTTGAAAAAAAAGTTCATTATTTTGTTATTCATTGAAGCAGTTCATTGTACATCTCATGCCTAGCTTGTTCCTAATACAGACTTTCCATGTTTGTATCATCTTATAAGAATATATGTTCTCATTATCCTTTTTCATCATAGGTTACATAGTCACATGCATGTGATTAATGTATTCTAATGAGTCCCATAGATTCTTCTTATAGGCATCTATCGTCATTTTTTAATTGATTAACCATTTAGTTTCTTCAGAAGAGGGGTTTCAAAAACATTTAATTTTCTATAATGCATAAGACATATTATTACGTTTTAGTACATGTCTAGTAAATTATGATCATTCAGTATTTCATTAAGAAATATACATCTCAGGGTTAGTAATACTGTTCAAGATGTTTCCATTATCTACAATTTAATATTTTATAATTTCTTTATAATTTTTATATTCATTTCGTAAAGAATTTCATTAAAAATGTCCCTTATTAAATGATGAACACTTTATATTTAACCATAAAAATTATTTGGACAAGATACATATTTAACTATGTAATTTGTCATTTTTTTTGTTCTTATCACCACATAGCTATTAATATTAGACATCATCCAAATGATATTGCTGCTGAATCTTAGACAGTTAACTAGAAAAAACCTTGTCAAATAAATTATATATATATATATATTTATATATACATATACATATATATATATATATAACTGTATTCCATAGGTATACTAACTCTAATGGTTTCTTAGCTAAGCGTAACCCAAATCTTAGAGTGGGTTTTGGTTATATAACTCTTAGGGTAATGCATTTCTTCAATGCCTTATACATGAAAATCCATAGACACATTATTTTGATATAACCTCCCATGATTATTGATTGAGGGTTTGACATGTTTTTTCCATGAAAAAATCTCACATTTATTATTTGGAGGGGATTTAATCTCACCATAAAATCACATTTCATTCAATTTCATTTAAGATTTACTGTATTGATATAGTTTAGAGATATTAATTCTATACAAAAAAAAATAAAAATTTTCAAACCATATTATTGTCTAACACCTATATTTATAATCTATTCTTATGTGATCAGGAGGCACCAGATTGGTAACACACACCATTCATTATTTGACATAAACCTCAAGGGTAAAGGGAAGTCTAAACCAAATCACATTACACAAAGATACATTAATAGAGAGAGAATCAAATTCATCATAACCATTATATCTAATATGTAAATGCTATATATAAAAACATAATCAGCTCTAATAAATTTAATTACAAATTGAGAAAAATGTCGATGAAAAATAAATCTTTTCTTGTCATAACTAACATGGAATGAATAACATGAAATTTAATAAGCATTAGTTTCAAATTTATACAAAAGAAATTTTTTTTATAAAATTCCATTATATCTAATATGTAAATGCTATATTTAAAAACATAACCAAATTTAATAAATTTAATTAAAAATTGAGAACAATGTTGATGGAAAATAAATCTTTTCATGTCAAAACAAACATGGAATGACTAACATGAAATTTAATAAGTAGTAGTTTTAAATTTATAAAAAAAATAATAATTTATAAAAAAAAAATATTTCTATGAATTAACTATAAAATGATAAATGGATGTTCAATTCATGAGTTTAAACATGAGATAACCATTTAGGAAAATTTCCTAAATTATAAACTATAAGAACATTATAATTCATTATGAAGATTCCATAATTAGATAACTATAGAAAATTTAAATTTTTTCCATAATATGAAATGTTTTTATTATTCATTATATGAAATATATTTTAAATCTATTTGATATTTCACGAAACAAAGATATTTTATATTACAATTTATACAATGCGGATATTTTATAGAGCCTAAATATCAAATATTAATATTATTTACATATTTGACCAATTTATTTATCAAAATTATTTTAATATGGTTTAAATAATTTTAAAATGAGTCCCTTATTTATCCCGATTGATTATGAATACACTTAATAGTAGGTAAGGGATTTTGGTGTCACGTTTTACTAAATTTTACATTATTTCATTAATATAAATTAGTTTTTACTAACAATGATTCCAAATGAAAGATATGGATTTATTGATGAGAACTCAAATCCGAACTTATTATGTAATACAAAAATAAGGAAAAGAAACAACAATATAGTTTTTTACAAGGTTCAACCCGAATATGAGAACCCACTCCTTATTTTGTTTGCCTACCATTGAGACCCAGTTTTTGTTAACAAATTTATATTCATGAGATTACACTTTCATAGAATTTGAAACATAAGGGTTGGTTAGGTGTCATTTATATACTAAGGGATGATATCATCCACTTTCCATTGAACACATTATGATAAAAATTTGAAACTCTTTATAATGTATCCCATAGTCCTCAGGTACCACTTAATTTCTATCTTTATACTGGTACCATCAGTTCACCGTGGTTCCATACTTGAACCAGAATACGAGTCCACAAACATGATGATATGTTCAAAAAATTCAAGTGCAGTTTTTTCTTTTTCTCCATAAGATCTCAAGTTGATATTTATTCATAAGGTGTTTTTATGAGTCTCGGTAAAAAGTACTTATAACTACAATAATATCAATGTCTTTCTAAAACACCATTCAATTCTTATGTATTATATAAATACCATAGAATAACTTCTCAATATTCCTCAATTCCATCATAGATTATCCCAAATGTGTTGTATTATCACTTTTTGGGACTAATATTACCAGGAATGTCAAGGGTCCATGCATTCTATCCCTATAAATTGATAATTAAAAATTAAATCGTAAAAGATAGGAATTACAAGAGGATTCTAAATAACTGGTGGTACACCAATCCTCTCATGTCATCCTCCACCAACTGCACATAGTGGTCGAGTATCCCGGAAGACCACATTGTGCTCATCTCTATCAGGGGTCACTTTGATAGTGAATCAACAACCTGGGTTTCCTCCCTATACACATGAGTCACAATAACATTATAGGAGCTTACCTAGTTAATGAATCCAATCCTTTGTGGCAGAATCCTCCATGGAACTTTTCTGGTTCACTACTTGATGGCATTGATAGAAATATTCGAGTCAGATTAAATCTATATAACATTCTAGTTGTGAAATACAATATATTTCATAGCATAAATAACGACCAATTGATCAACTTCATAAGAATCCCCCTGCCCAATAAAATGATGAAAGAAACCCTCGATGAATCTACGATGAGTGTGAAAAATACCACTGCATCTAAATAGTCTTGGTGCACCAAGTGTAGCTCCCTCAACATTGACTTTGACAAGAGCCCGATCAGGTGGGATCCAATGGATGATCTTGAACATAATTGGTTTTCACAGCTTAATTGAGATTCCTAGAAAGTGGAGGGAAATGAAACTGTGCATGTATTTGGCCGTAGATCCTACCTATACTTTAGCAGCAGCATGTATGTCCCTGTGTACCTACATAATACCAGCATGAAAGAGTGGTTGTTTTCCATCATATATGGATTCATTTTTGGGTATACAAATGTTCTCACAAACAACAGTAAAAGATGATAAAAAAGTTTATTACTATGGTCACTTCGATCACTCATGGAATAATGTGAGAACAAATCCTCTTTTTTCTTGTGGATGTAAAGATCGATGTTAAAAATTCCCCCAAAATGGCACCATAAGTGTTGGACAAAAGAGCAGTGATGAAAACATGTTTCATATTTTTATATCCATTTGACCATAATTTATAAGATGAGACAATGACATGACCATCATTCCATAGGTTGTCAAGTTTCGATAGGAGGTTCCTCCAAAATTTCCATAGGAGGATTAATTTGGAAGGTGGGATAACGGGTGCCCTGAATTTAATAATCCAAGAGGGTACCTAGATATGTCCATCAAAATTAATGTTATAAAAATCACTCATGTTTTAAAACCTAATTCTGTTTGGATTCCATATCAGAATATCAAAATCCATGATGTTGTAATTTTATTATTTTGAGGATAGTTTGAGGAGTGAAGAAATCAGTATGACTGTCGTGCTAATTCAAGAAAACCACCATGGTCAATGCAGATAACCTAGGAGGAACAATTCTAGTGCAAATAGTACTATCCATCTAAGGGTATTTCCAAAAACGTAGATTGGACTGCCAACTAATAATCCATTTAGAATTACGTATTATATCTTTAAACATGTTCCCAGTGAAGGGATAATTATATGACGAAAGGTAGTGGGGGTACCCATTAAGAGGATTCATCTTGAATCTGCAGGATAAGAACCCCAAGGAAGGGTCATTAAAAGTGAGGAGGTTCTATGTGAATTTGTTAAGGAGTCCATCATTGAAGATCTTGAGATCCTTGATACCAAGGTCTCCATGCTCAATCATTTTAATATAGTCTTTCCAATCAAATATAATAGGCATTCTTTAATTCACCGATCCTATACAGATGAAATTCCTCATCATAACTTGGATATAATTAAGAAGACCTCTAGGACACCTATTGAGGGAGAATGAGTATAAAAGATTTGATGTGATCACCAAATTAACTAGGAATACTCTCCTAGATTGAGAAATTTATTTCCCCTTCCAACTTTCCATCTCATTAATAATTCTAATGAATATATCCTCACGATGATGCATGAAGAAATTTCCATAGAACAAAGTAAATACAAGATTAAAAAAATGTAAATATCCCTCCCAAACACCAATAGGCCTAATAATTCAATTTTTCATGCCAATAGTTAAACCATATCGAAATATTATGAAAGATTTGTTCTATCTAGTGGATTGACCATCCACTATCTCATAATGAAGAAAGAAGTATTTGATCGCTGAGATGGTGCTCTTAGAGGCTTGTCCAAAAATAAGGATTTCATTAGTATAAAAATGGTGAGAAGAGATAAGGATATCCATACCAGCTTTAATTTGTTAATAGATACCAAGGAGAGATAACTCATTAAATCATCTTCTCATATAATCTTGAGAAATTGAAAAAAAGCCCTGAGATAGGGTCTCCTTGTCTAACTCCTCTCATGCACTGAACGTTATCACATTTTTTGAATATGAAAAATCTAATAATCAAGGTATAAATAATTTTTCTAGGATTAAATTTATTCAAACCAAGTACTGAGATATTTTTAATTCTTTATGACAGAGGAGTTTTAATATAAAAACTATATTTAAAATATTTCATTATCTTCTAAAAAAAGACACAAATTAATTATTTTTGAATTAAATTATCTACATGTGCTTGGAAACATGCACCATGACATGGAACAATATCTTATAATGTGGATCTAGCATTATAGTCCATAATATCTACCCAGTGGAAATATCCTTAATCAATATAATATAATGTTATTAATGATCATATAGAGATCTCAGGTTTTATATTACCCAATATAAAAAAATCAATCTTGCTTTTTAATCATTGAAATCTCTTGTATAATTGGTAAAAATTCATTTCTAAGAAAAGAAGATTTATATTTAACCTAGAATTTAGAATTTAGTCACCAGTACTTTTTTACTAAAATATATAGTGTAGAATTATCATAATTATTTTGGATCATCATATAACATTTTTGAAAATCTACATGCATTATATTTGGATCCAGTTCACTGCAAGTCATCTTTACTATCTCAATCATTCATCTTTAATAGGTTAAAACAAATAAACACCACATCAATGATGTGGTACACATAACATTTTCACCGACCATGATAAGGATGTTCTTATATTTAGTGAGGATTTATCTTTGGTTGGTTGATATTTTGATGTTGTAGAATTTAAATAGTAATGTGGCGGGACATTGAAGAAAATGATATGTGATTCCTTTTGATATAAATGACATGGGACACTCAATTTTTTTAGTTTTGAAATATAACACCTATTCGAGTCCTTCTTTGGTTTATATATTAGGAATTAATTTCTTAATATAGTAATATTTAATAAGCTCTAAAAAATAAATTAGGACTCACCATGGTTGAGAGTCACCATTCCAACCCACATTTGCGTTTTTGACTTACCTGAACATCTCCCCATACTGACCAATGTTTGTGCCGACCCACTAAACCACTATTCATCATTCATTTCATTTTTTTCTTGAAACAATTAATATTAATTTTTTATTGAATTATGGGTATGTTCAAGGACACTAATGTGGTTTCCCATGGATATTATATTTTTTTTCTAATCATCAATTTTTTTCCATTTTCAAATAAACATTCCTTGGATACTTATAAGTACGAGTATTTTTATTCTCAAATGAATCATATTTACTATTAACTTCTAAATTAAAACAATATATACTTTTTTTGAGTATGTTAGCACCTATTTTTATTATCATTGATCCTTAATTTTATCAAATATATGTTTATGGGGTATAAGCTAGTATAAAAAAATGCTTTATTCCACCACAACCTAAAAGATGTATATTTATCAATATAATATATGATACAATTTACAAAGAAATATTATCTTTTGTATAATAGATTTTAAAAAGTGGATATAAATAACATGAACTCATCTGAATAAATACATTTGAAATTTTAAGAGTGTGTAAGATAGCATCCCCTATACCCTTCCCGTTTCATTAAGAACATTGACCCATAAAAAGTGATTTTTCTTGATTCATGCAATGATCATATCTATGATAAGAACAAACATAACTGTAATTTATATGGGATTTCAATAAATAACATTGTAACAACCCGAGATTTTATGAAAAATATTCTTTTTATTTCACTAATGTCTTGTGTTGTACGCTACACGAAAAGGATCTTGCACAACACTCATCCTTGACTTGCCTTGCATTACACGCAATCGCGACCTTCCTCGATAGCGTTTGTAGTACGCAATAACGAGTTTCACTAAACAGCGATATGCTATTAAAATGTTATTAAAACTAGCCGTTATGAATAGTAATAACCACTTTTTGAAATTTTGTAAATTTTATTTTTCAAAATGGATTTCATTTTTGGATTCGGAATATCGAATTTAGCCTAAGGTGAAATTTTGGTACATTTCGGATAACTTTCATATTCTGATGAATAGTGAAAATTACTAAATTTTAATTAAAAACAACTTTTTTAATAGAAATAATTAATATTGATAAATTATTAATTTGAGTGGTTTTAAAGTGTATTTAGAATATATTTTTACAACTTAATACAATGTTGGTCATTGGATGTAATTTCACATTTAAACCAGTTATAAACTAGTGTCAATCTTTTGATAGATATTGTTTCTTAAAAACACGCTATTTGTTTTAACAGCGGGATTTAATTATAAAATTAATTAATGCAACTTCTATGTTATGAATTTGGAAAAAATAGACTTCATTTTTGAGTTCGGAATATGAAATATAGCTTAGGATGAAATTTTGGCATTGTTCTGAAAAACATCAATTTTTGATGAATAGTGAAACTACTAAGTGGTAGTTAAAAAAACTGAATTTTTCATAAAACTTAATTTTACTGCTTCTGTGAATGGAATTTCAAAAATCCGAGAGACACGGTTGATGTCAGTAAGTAAAATGTGGTTCAATGAGATGAAAATAATTTTTGGTGAATAGTAACTTTTTACTTTTATTTACCATGGTTAAAAGTAAATAGGGTAATTAAGGGTAAGAATGATATTAATATTACCCTAAAACATGTCCTAATTCTATTGGATAAGTGTAATTCGACCAAAAACAACCTTATGAATAAAATATGACCATTTAGGCCCACTTGGATTAGATTAGGACATTTATTATTATTTAATTCAAAGAAGAGTTAAAAGAGTTAAAATCAAAGTTTATTTACAAAAACATTTTTAATATAGGGTTATAAATAAGATAAATTAGACTATAAATATTCATTAGAAAGCTAAAAAGATTTCCCACATAATGGTATTTTATTTGTAATTTTTAGACATCAAATAAGTTAATTTATGTATGACACAAAGATGATGCAGTAATAATCTTATTAATGCAATATTGACATAATTGATGTTATAAACACCAAAATAAATATAATTTGAGACTTCTTATGAATTCCACTAATTTTATATGTTACTATGATATATTAGTGTTTATTTAATCAACTTGGTTCGAACATATAATTCTGTTATGACTTTCACAAAAATCATATATCAAATAGTGTCAAAATTGACACAAAATAGTTTTTAAATCAAATATTATATTATTAATTGTTATTTTATTTCTAAAAATATAAGGTTCGGCCAAATGACTTATATAAGGATATATATATTAATAATAAACAATTTGGGGTTCGTTTGGCATGTTATAGTAAGTGTATTAACCATATAGTGAAAGAAAACAAAAAGACACGGTAAAAGTTAAATTATTTAACTTAGAGTTAAATCTAATTGATAAGGTTAAAATAATACCCTAAACTTGTCTAAATCTTATTGGTTGATAGGGTTTCGACCCATCCCCACTTTAGCTTCTAAATAAGACCCTTTGGAACCATTATAAACCGATTTTGACTTTAATATAAAATAATATTTTGAGATATTCCTAAGGTGCCCCTCTCCTCCCTTATAAAAGGACACCTCCTCCCCCTCCTCCTCACACCAATTTGAGCACTCAAGCTCGGCCAACCTCTGCCAAAATCTCTTCTTCCCTTCCCTAGAAACATCCTAGAGGTTCTGGTCTTCCTCAAAGACCAATTTTAGTTCCCTAAGAGGAGGTCTCCAAAAGGCGCTTCAAAGAAGAGGTAATTACCGTTACCAATTCTTTCATCTTTATTTCTTCTTCCACTTCTTCTTCTTAGGTTGTTTCATTATGAAGTAATAACATCAATATCACTCATATACTGATATGTTATTATAAGTATGAAACAACCCTATTTCACCATCTATCCATCCTACGGAAAAAGAAATCACCGCGCGTGCGTACGTACGGAATACCGTCTCCATGCCGTGGTGTAATCTATTTTCCACCACCACCTTACATGGATGGGTATAATGGTGTAAAGAATAACTATAAATATTTATTACAACATCATATTGATTCTGATATATTGTATAATCCACTCCAATTCAATTCAATATTTATGGAAATGATATCATCGCTCGTGCGTACGTACGGACTACCGTCTCCACGACGCGATGAGATTCATTCTCCATGTTAACCATTAAAGAATGATTATAAAGCATATATAAGAAATAATAATGAAATATATGACATTATAAAGCTACTGGATTTATGTATATATATGTATGTCATCTACTTACTTCCATTCAAGACAATAAGGAAAGGAAAACAGCGTTCATGCGTACGTACGGACTACCGTCTCCATGAACGGTGTTTTTCATTTCATTTATCTATCTATTATATATATATATATATACTGAATATATATGATATATAAATCATATTTTATATTCTGGAAGTAAGTAAATCATGATATAAGTAATAATAATGTCAAGAACAACAAGTCAGAACACCTACGATAAATGAAACGATTTTACCCAAAACGCTTCTTTAACATGGAATTTACAAAAGAACGGGTAATATAATGTCATAAGTGAACCATATATGATATCATAACAATGAATATGATTCTGTAATAAGTAAATGACATTATTTAAATCATTATATAGGAGGTTCGGACACTTACGAAGCAAATCGGACCTAAGGTAAGGGAAATATCACAATCTCATTTTTATCCGAGATTGTTTATTCGTAAGTATTTACTGGGGTGTATTTTATCATCCACATCCATGTTTACTCAATATTTAATATTATTTCCATCCACCTAAAATTGTTTAAATCCATTTTTACCCTTCGGTGAGTTTTTAGTAATACGTATGAAAGGAATCTTTTGTCGTTTTTCGTACGAGGTACTTTTTGACTTTTCCGACAAAAGTACGAAGAATGTTTTTTTAACTTATACGGAACGAACGGATTTCTACTGTTTTATAAAGCCTTATTTTCATGAAGCTTCCTCTAAAGATTTCATGACTATTTTCAATAAAATCTCTTTCTTTTAAAATTGCATGATGTTTTGTGAAAAGAAATTGATTTTGAAGAAGAAAGGATATTTTCCTCAAGAATTCATTTCAAGTGTTTTATCAAAATTATTTTCCATCTAAGATAATAAAGGGTTCTGTTTCTATCCATATTTTTACATTGATTTGACTATGTTGTGATGGAATTATGTTTATGAATTCCTTTATCCAATATGAATTGATTTATGATGTCATGATGTTTCAAGAATCCCATTTTTGTTACATGTGTTATGCGATGATGTATGTTTTATGATTATGTGGCACACATAAGAAAGGATTCATTATATGATGGGTGGGACCTATATCTCCCTCTAATGCATTGGGTAATGATTTTATATCTCATGAGATAGACATGGCTGGAACGGAAGGTTATTTCGGTTCAGTGATACAGGACTGAAACGAGGAGTGAACTCGGTTCAGAAAGGGACTTTGTCCACTAAGATAGTCTTGGCAATGAGTCATGACTAACAAGAAATGATTTTCCATGATTATGTGTGCATGCCACAAAGTTTCAAGTTTCATGTTATGATTATGGGGATCTCATTTTCACTTATATGATTTATCCCATGTTATGATATTATGAGCTCTTTTGCAGGTTAAGATTTCCAAAAGCTATGTTCTTATGTATATGATGTGATTGATATTTCTTTTGTTTACCCTTACTGAGCATTTGAGCTCACCCTTTTATGTTTTCTTTTCCCCAGGATATAAAGAAAGGTTTTTAGGTATAAAAAAAAGGGAAGATCTTTATGGGAGATATTGAAGATCTTTCACCACGATTAGAAGATTACGTTCTGAGTTTCCAAAGACACTAAACTATTACGATCCTTGTGTGTGTGTTTTTGTTATGTACTAAGTATTCCGCAAAAGTAATGTAATGTCAATGTACGTCAAGATACGGGTCTCTACATTTGGTATCAGAGGAAAGGTTTAGTCAACCTTTGGAAACTAGGATGTGAAAACGTTAGTGAGATCCCTAGAGATATTTCTACGGTATGTCTAGGGATGTCCCTAAGGTTAAGTATACGTATAGGTTATAGTACTAGAACTATGCTAAAGATCATAGAATTATACCTAAGATGTTAGATATTGAAGGTACTCCCCCTTTATTATGTTGTTTTCCCTAGCATGATTTTTGCCTCTCACACTATTCTTTTTTGGGTTTTAGAAAATGGCTGGAAACAAGATGATTCACGATAATGAAGGATATGATGGACAATGGAATAATATTCTTCATAGTGAAATGGGATTTGGAAGTCCAAACATCATTATTATGCCGAATCAGCAATCTCATAATATGATCAATAAAGTAAAATTTGGTAAGTTTCCTGACTCGGCTAATAAGAGAAAGATGGAGTTTTATGATGATCATAGAGGAAAGAAAGTTCAATTTCCCCTATGTAAATCATGTGGGAAGAGGCATCAAGGAGAATGTTTCAAAGGAACTGGAAGATGCTTTGGGTGTGGAAAAGAAGGACACAAAGCAAGTAAGTGCAAAGGAAAAGGTTCAGTTAACACCATGGATGAGGATAATAGTATTGCTACGACATCAACAATGGTTAAATGTTTTAAATGTGGAATGTACGGGCATTATGCAAACCAATGCCCTATGGGAAAGTCTCATGAAGATAATCAGTATGGTCGTATGGGAAGTATTTATGTTGATGATGATGAAGAGACTACAAATGATATGTGAGATGAAAGAATTATTGAAGCTCGGTCAATGGTTTAAGAAGGTAGTGGAATGATTACATGTTTATCAAGTGTAATGTTGTACTATAGAATAAAAAGGCATCTAAGGATTGTTACACTGTTGTCTTTCCTTAAGTTTTGAAAGTTTATGATGAATGGTATGAGTAACAATGAAAGGTTATTCAGATATTTTTTTGGAAAGTGGATGATATGCGCATAATGAAGGGATAAAGAGAATCTAATATGTTTGATAGTATTCATGAGCTCGTGATTGATATAAGGACTAAGTGATATCATGGTTTGAGTATATAGAATTTTGAGGATTTTGGTATGTGGAAAGTGTTAACTTTAAACTGCATTCATGTTTTCACTAAGGTATTCAAGAGAATACATGATTAAGGCCTTTGAATGTTTGGAATGTGACCAACAAGACATATATATGGGGATTAACGATAGTATTAAATCTCTGGTAATCGTTTTCACTATATTATGAGAGTGGACTGCAGTATTATGGATAAGCCTAAAGATTAGAATGGATTATGTTGGACATAAGTTAGTATTGTTTAAGGATAGAAGTTTTTTCGATATTATTGATGGGATGTTATAGTAATATAGTTTTAGAAAAAGGGACAACCTGTAGGACGGGCGACAGCCCATCGTGTCGGACAAGGTCGTAGGAATCGAACCCACAACCGAAGTGCGACTGGCCTTTATCGCCTACCACTGGCCTACAGGAAGTCCCTGTTTAGTAGAAACTAGTTTTATAATATTAAGCCGTATGATATATTAAGTATAAGTCCATTTTAGGAACAATATATGATTAATCTCACTATAGATCGACTTATGTATATAATTTTTGCTAACCTTTTGTTTGAGACAGATGGAATGACCCGTCATTCTATCACATGATCTTTTAACACTTCACAAATAACAAATTCAACTTCATTTATTTAAGAGATGAAGTTGAAATTGTTAAAGGAACGAACAACAATGAGGTTGTACCAACATAAAGTAAGTATTTATTCTAATTCAAATTCTTTAACTTTAAGGAAACGATCTTGAAAACCAAAAATGTTGTCCTAGTGATCTTATATCTGATGAATCAGATGGTACCTTAGATCGTCACAAATTTATGGCTTTGTGATTACTGGCTTTTCCATAGCCATGCTCTCTACCACTCTCCATCAGAACATGATGGTTAGAATTTTCTTCCATATCCATATTTTCACCTATGTGGAAACCCAGTGATTAGTTTATTTGGGTAACCGTTAGGTTTCATACTTTTGTTTTTAAAGATTGGTTTTGGTATTCCTTTTTACGATGTGGTATTCTATTAAAGAAACTTTCGAATAGTAAACCATTTATAACCCCGACGAATTTCGAGGGCGAAATTCATTTTAAGGGGGGTAGAATGTAACAGCCCGAGATTTTATGAAAAATATTCTTTTTATTTCACTAATGTCTTGTGTTGTACGCTACACGAAAAGGATCTTGCACAACACGCATCCTTGACTTGCCTTGCATTACACGCAATCGCGACATTCCTCGATAGCGTTTGTAGTACGCAATAACGAGTTTCACTAAACAGCGATATGCTATTAAAATGTTATTAAAACTAGCCGTTATGAATAGTAATAACCACTTTTTGAAATTTTGTAAATTTTATTTTTCAAAATGGATTTCATTTTTGGATTCGGAATATCGAATTTAGCCTAAGGTGAAATTTTGGTACATTTCGGATAACTTTCATATTCTGATGAATAGTGAAAATTACTAAATTTTAATTAAAAACAACTTTTTTAATCGAAATAATTAATATTGATAAATTATTAATTTGAGTGGTTTTAAAGTGTATTTAGAATATATTTTTACAACTTAATACAATGTTGGTCATTGGATGTAATTTCACATTTAAACCAGTTATAAACTAGTGTCAATCTTTTGATAGATATTGTTTCTTAAAAACACGCTATTTGTTTTAACAGCGGGATTTAATTATAAAATTAATTAATGCAACTTCTATGTTGTGAATTTGGAAAAAATAGACTTCATTTTTGAGTTCGGAATATGAAATATAGCTTAGGATGAAAATTTGGCATTGTTCTGAAAAACATCAATTTTTTATGAATAGTGAAACTACTAAGTAGTAGTTAAAAAAACTGAATTTTTCATAAAACTTAATTTTACTGCTTCTATGAATGGAATTTCAAAAATCCGAGAGACACGGTTGATGTCAGTAAGTAAAATGTGGTTCAATGAGATGAAAATAATTTTTGGTGAATAGTAACTTTTTACTTTTATTTACCACGGTTAAAAGTAAATAGGGTAATTAAGGGTAAGAATGATATTAATATTACCCTAAAACATGTCCTAATTCTATTGGATAAGTTTAATTCGACCAAAAACAACCTTATGAATAAAATATGACCATTTAGGCCCACTTGGATTAGATTAGGACATTTATTATTATTTAATTCAAAGAAGAGTTAAAAGAGTTAAAATCAAAGTGTATTTACTAAAACATTTTTAATATAGGTTTATACATAAGATAAATTAGACTATAAATATTAATTAGAAAGCTAAAAAGATTTCCCACATAATGGTATTTTATTTGTAATTTTTAGACATCAAATAAGTTAATTTATGTATGACACAAAGATGATGCAGTAATAATCTTATTAATGAAATATTGACATAATTGATGTTATAAACACCAAACTAAATATAATTTGAGACTTCTTATGAATTACACTAATTTTATATGTTACTATTATATATTAGTGTTGATGTAATCAACTTGGTTCGAACATATAATTCCGTTATGACTTTCACAAAAATCATATATCAAATAGTGTCAAAATTGACACAAAATAGTTTTTAAATCAAATATTATATTATTAATTGTTATTTTATTCCTAAAAATCTAAGGTTCGGCCAAATGACTTATATAAGGATATATATATTAATAATAAACAATTTGGGGTTCGTTTGGCATGTTATAGTAAGTGTATTAACCATATAGTGAAAGAAAACAAAAAGACACGGTAAAAGTTAAATTATTTAACTTAGAGTTAAATCTAATTGATAAGGTTAAAATAATACCCTAAACTTGTCTAAATCTTATTGGTTGATAGTATTTCGAACCATCCCCACTTTAGCTTCGAAATAAGACCCTTTGGAACCATTATAAACCGATTTTGACTTTAATATAAAATAATATTTTGAGATATTCCTAAGGTGCCCCTCTCCTCCCTTATAAAAGGACACCTCCTCCCCCTCCTCCTCACACCAATTTGAGCACTCAATCTCAGCCAACCTCTGCCAAAATCTCTTCTTCCCTTCCCTAGAAACATCCTAGAGGTTCTGGTCTTCCTCAAAGACCAATTTTAGTTCCCTAAGAGGAGGTCTCCAAAAGGCGCTTCAAAGAAGAGGTAATTACCGTTACCAATTCTTTCATCTTTATTTCTTCTTCCACTTCTTCTTCTTAGGTTGTTTCATTATGAAGTAATAACATCAGTATCACTCATATACTGATATGTTATTATAAGTATGAAACAACCCTATTTCACCATCTATCCATCCTACGGAAAAAGAAATCACCGCGCGTGCGTACGTACGGAATACCGTCTCCATGTCGTGGTGTAATCTATTTTCCACCACCACCTTACATGGATGGGTATAATGGTGTAAAGAATAACTATAAATAGTTATTACAAAATCATATTGATTCTGATATATTGTATAATCCACTCCAATTCAATTCAATATTTATGGAAATGATATCATCGCTCGTGCGTACGTACGGACTACCGTCTCCACGACGCGATGAGATTCATTCTCCATGTTAACCATTAAAGAATGATTATAAAGTATATATAAGAAATAATAATGAAATATATGACATTATAAAGCTACTGTATTTATGTATATATATGTATTTCATCTACTTACTTCCATTCAAGACAATAAGGAAAGGAAAACAGCGTTCATGCGTACGTACGGACTACCGTCTCCATGAACGGTGTTTTTCATTTCATTTATCTATCTATTATATATATATATATACTGAATATATATGATATATAAATCATATTTTATATTCTGGAAGTAAGTAAATCATGATATAAGTAATAATAATGTCAAGAACAACAAGTCAGAACACCTACGATAAATGAAACGATTTTACCCAAAACGCTTCTTTAACATGGAATTTACAAAAGAACGGGTAATATAATGTCATAAGTGAACCATATATGATATCATAACAATGAATATGATTCTGTAATAAGTAAATGACATTATTTAAATCATTATACAGGAGGTTCGGACACTTACGAAGCAAATCGGACCTAAGGTAATGGAAATATCACAATCTCATTTTTATCCGAGATTGTTTATTCGTAAGTATTTACTGGGGTGTATTTTATCATCCACATCCATGTTTACTCAATATGTAATATTATTTCCATCCACCTAAAATTGTTTAAATCCATTTTTACCCTTCGGTGAGTTTTTAGTAATACGTATGAAAGGAATCTTTTGTCGTTTTTCGTACGAGGTACTTTTTGACTTTTCCGACAAAAGTACGAAGAATGTTTTTTTTAACTTATACGGAACGAACAGATTTCTACTGTTTTATAAAGCCTTATTTTCATGAAGCTTCCTCTAAAGATTTCATGACTATTTTCAATAAAATCTCTTTCTTTTAAAATTGCATGATGTTTTGTGAAAAGAAATTGATTTTGAAGAAGAAAGGATATTTTCCTCAAGAATTCATTTCAAGTGTTTTATCAAAATTATTTTCCATCTAAGATAATAAAGGGTTCTGTTTCTATCCATATTTTTACATTGATTTGACTATGTTGTGATGGAATTATGTTTATGAATTCCTTTATCCTATATGAATTGATTTATGATGTCATGATGTTTCAAGAATCCCATTTTTGTTACATGTGTTATGCGATGATGTATGTTTTATGATTATGTGGCACACATAAGAAATGATTCATTATATGATGGGTGGGACCTATATCTCCCTCCAATGCATTGGGTAATGATTTTATATCTCATGAGATAGACATGGCTGGAACGGAAGGTTATTTCGGTTCAGTGATACAGGACTGAAACGAGGAGTGAACTCGGTTCAGAAAGGGACTTTGTCCACTAAGATAGTCTTGGCAATGAGTCATGACTAACAAGAAATGATTTTCCATGATTATGTGTGCATGCCACAAAGTTTCAAGTTTCATGTTATGATTATGGGGATCTCATTTTCACTTCTATGATTTATCCCATGTTATGATATTATGAGCTCTTTTGCAGGTTAAGATTTCCAAAAGCTATGTTCTTATGTATATGATGTGATTGATATTTCTTTTGTTTACCCTTACTGAGCATTTGAGCTCACCCTTTTATGTTTTCTTTTCCCCAGGATATAAATAAAGGTTTTTAGGTATAAAAAAAAGGGAAGATCTTTATGGGAGATATTGAAGATCTTTCACCACGATTAGAAGATTACGTTCCGAGTTTCCAAAGACACTAAACTATTACGATCCTTGTGTGTGTGTTTTTGTTATGTAATAAGTATTCCGCAAAAGTAATGTAATGTCAATGTACGTCAAGATACGAGTCTCTACAAACATTATTTTTAAAAGAATATATTTTGATACCAATTCTACATGTATTCTCCACTTGAAGGGTCAAAATCTCTTTATCATGATCATAATAATTTCTTATAATAATTAAATCCATGATGTTTATATTTCCATTATTCTATAGTGGTCACAAATTACTTGAATCATCCTATTAAAAATATCAACTTGAATTAAATTCTTAAAAAAACAAAGAAAACAAGAATATTGTAATAAGGAGTAATTTTAATCCACATCTTAGTAAAATAAATAGTGCTGAAAAATTTATCACAACTCATAATAAATTTTCTTATTGGTCTTAGAAATTTTAAGATATTTGTATGTGTTATTTATTATGTTCTATATATTTCTCACCATATTTTGGAATCATGGATTTCCTAAAATTTTCATCCATTTCTTTTCATCAATGTCTATTATTTACTATACCCATTAGAGGACATGAAGTTTCTAGTGTTTCCATTCATTTTTAATCAAATCCACCAATCTAGGTAGGATTATCATATTGTTGTTTAGAGTATGAACAAATTATTTTGATCTTTTACACGCACTTATATTATTCTTAATGTTGTCATTAATCAAAAATGTATTCTAAATTCCTTTAGTTATTCATTCAACTAATCATGTCCTCCCATTTATCTATGAAATATATTCAATTCTTTTCAAGATTTATTTCATTGAAATTATTCTACGTGGCCCATTTTTAGAAATATATGAAGAATTATACTCTTCCACTATAATAGTGTCCCAAATTTGGATGAAAAATATAGATTTATTTTTTTATGACTTAAATGGTGTTATATATTTTGTTTCTTTCTTCTATGTACTCACAAATTCATTATCATTATTCTTTCAATGATTAATTACTCTTTTCCCTTTTGGTCTTCTTAACTCTCTAGCACATGCTGATTACATGGTTTATCATTAACCAAACATCTCATAAGAATAGAAAGTATTGTAACAAGAATAAAAGAATAAATCCAAATGATTATAATTTTTTTGTAAGACACATATTCTCTTGTGAATTTTTCACATACACATTTAATTTTCATTATCAATAAGATATTATCCCCCTTACATTTTTCACTCAAGATTAATCATAAATTGATATATTCTTCCACCACATACTAGAATTGTTCCTGAATCGTCAGAAACACCTCCAATAGAAAATAGTATCTTTAATTTTTCTTGTTGATGAAATCTAGAAAACATGAGTTTCTTTATGTTATTAAGAATATATATCAATAATTTGGTATTATTTTTGGATGTTATTTTGATTGGATGTGACAAAATCTATTATTTATTTCATGATGAAGGACATTGAAAATTTCTCTACAAAAATTGGCCCACTTTTACATTTTGAAAGTACACTTGCATTACAGTCAAGAATTAATGAAAAATGATTTATCTAGGTTAGAGGATAGCACATGAGCTTCAGAACAGTAGGGGACGTCTCTCTATGTGAATCCATGAGACCCATGTTTAAAACCAGGTAGATGAATAATTTTGGGATACTGTAGCAGTACTCTAGTAGGTAATGTAGCAAGCACTATAGCAGTTACTATAGAAGGTATTGTTCGGTACTTTAGTAGTAGGAACTATTCACCTTGGGCCACCGGTTTGGGCTTGGAGTCCTTATGGCCTTAAATCCACCCAGGCCTTCGGGTCAGTATGGCTTTCGGGCCACCTCATGGCCTTCGTGCCACTTCAAGGCCTTCAGGCCCACCTGATTTGCAGTTGCACAAACAGATTCCTCAAGGAACTTCTCCAGAGGAGGAAAGAGTAGGGAACATCAACCAAAGTAGGGCTAAACAAACTTTGGTAGAATGTGAGGGTATGGAATTTTCCATCGACATCGCACCTATGCACCTTTTCACATGGAAATGATAGCTGAACAGTTATGCAAAGGTGGAGAGCTAATGATGATGCAGATTTTGGGGAGGAGCAGTTTCAAGTAGTCAAAGTCTATATGATTTTCTTAAGACCTATGGGTCATCTAATGTCTCAAAAGCCTACGGGAAATGTAATTCCCTAGCCTACGGGCCTTTTAAGGGTTCCCCCTCATCTCTTGAAAGGGGGGTTATTAGAAAATCAATAAAAAAAGAAGGCCTTCGGGCCATTCAGTCAATAGCTTATAGGATATATTTTTTCATATATCTAATCTATTTTTCTGTGAAGATAATTACATTATCTTATTTCCACCATTCAGTTTGTTCTTTATATTAAGATTCCCTAATGTGTTTTTTGGTGTATGAATTTATTCTTTCAATAGTTGGGATGATTCAAATTGTTCAACATAGAAGTTAATTAATTTTAATTCTATATTGAGACACATAATATTTAGAGCAAGATACTTAGACTTAAATAAACTCTATTTATCATTCCAATGCTTCAAAATATTATTAGGTTTTTTTCATAAAATTTTGTCTTTATTAAAATATTTTATAAAGACCCTTCAAATTTTAAAATTTAATCTATAATTAACAATTTACGATATCCATAATAACCCTATGTGATTATTCTAATGAATGGATCATCTCTCTAGTGATTTTATCTATATTATACTTAACAAAAATTTCATGTTTTATATTTTCAACAGTTGTGTCATGTTTTTATTCATAAAAAACATGATTTATTTCTTGACACATACATTCATGATGATATTTTTCACTATTATAATTCATAATTCATGAATTCATCTTCTAGTTTATCCATCATTTAAAATTGTGACTTTTCATCCTATATTCCATTGATAATAAATATTTATTTAATAAAATTCAGATGGATTATTTGAAATAATTTGTGAACATCATTGAAGAAACCATTATGTGAATCATTAAACACAATGTAACTGCAAATAGAATACGATTCATTTTGTGATTCATAATCAAGATATTCAACATTAAGTTTTCTTTTTCACAGAAATGAAATCTCCTTCTACATTGAAAATCTCCTCAAGTTATTTTCTTTTTTATTATACCTAATGAAAATTGTTTTGTTCAAAACCAATAATTATTATTTAATAGGGATGGAAAGTGTGTTCTCCATTTGAGGTATTTTTGAATTCTATTCAAATTCTGACATCATGTTACTCTGATAAATAATATTTTAAAAGTAAAATAATATTAGTGTCAAACATCTATTGACTTTGATACGCTATGTAGAGCCTAGTGGATTGTGCAGAGACCGAACAAGGGAAGGTGTGAATAAGGTGTCACATTGTACTGAGTTTTAAATTATAAATTATTTCCTCTTAAACATAAGACTATGTCTTAGTCAGTTGATATGGATCTATTGAAAATGTCTCAACAAACACCTTAATATGAAATTTTGAAATATAAATACAACAAAATAACAGACTATGTATTTACATATTTAATCCTTTATATGAGAACCCACTCATTAGCCAACTTGAATAACATTGAGACAGAAATTTTATTATCACTTTTATGTTAGAGTGATTACATCTACTTAGATAGTGGAACACAGTGGTTAGGAATGTATCATTCAAATTCCAAGACCAGGTAATATCCAATTCAATTTTTTCACTACAAGAATGTAGGGGAGAGTTATTTATACTAAATCCCAAGTCATAATCTCCCACTGGAATGGAATTATATATAATGAGACCACTAGTTCTCCAAGGTTCCACCCTTGAAAACGAGAATGGGTCTTTAACTACTAAAATATGATTATAAACTCCATATGTAGTTTTCCCTTTTTCATTACTTGGCGGCATGGTGATATTTATCTATATTGGTACACCATGAGCCTCGATGAAAATGTAGGACTCCGGGACACCCTGAGAGGGGAGGGGTGAATCAGGGTGACCACTTTTTCTTTTAATGTGATGGATCTTGTTTCGACATTGGTAGGAACTTGGTAAACCTGTATGATGAATATGATCAGAAAGAAAACATTCACATGCAGAGAGATGACACAACACTTTTTACTTGGTTCAACACTAAGGGCTACGTCCAAGGAGCATACGCTGACAGGTTTTTGGTCGTACCAAATTCCACTAAAACTTCACTAACTGTGGATTACAAAGGTTCAGGCACAGTCACTCTGTCCTGGGCCCAAAGCCTTTACAATGGTTCATGGATAGCTCAATGTGTCCCTCAGGTCACTCCCATTGACTCCCCTAGGATCACTGCCTTTAGTGAAGTCCCACTCAGTTTATAGATGTGAAGGTCTCTCCATTTTCGCTAATGAAGACATCCTCTTTTGTATGTAGATGCTCTGTTGAAGTCTGAATTCCACCCGCAGACTAATCTAACTTTGCACTGAAGGTATCAGGAAATCTTCCAGCTTTTGTGCAGCTCCAAAAAGACCAACATGCTTCAACTACACCTGGTGCGCTTCTCCAAGGCGGCATGTAAGTTCCAAAGAAGGATTTCAAGTCCAAAGTCGGTGTGCAAGTCCACTTCAACCACTTGCGCGACTCTCACTTCTTCAATGCCAAACTTGCGCGAATCACACCCTTTTACCCCCAAACCGATTTTGTCATGCAACTATCAACTGTCACACTTCTTCAAATTCTGGCACAGAAGTGTCACCAAACCACCTATGTGACACCTCCTTTTCTAACTCCAAACTTGGGAGACATACCCCCTTTATCACCCAAACCACCTTGGACGCGTAGTAAATAACTACCGCGTAAATTCAACTTGCGCGACCCACCATCACTTGCGCGACCACTACACCTGCGCGACGGGAGCTCTGATTATCTCTAAGTCTGAACTTCGTACCAAATGAGGTGGGGTCGACCTCTATTTATAAGCATTTGGATACCCTACATGATGGTGCAAAAGTCTTCCCTCGGCATGAAAGTCTTCTACCTTGCAAGACACTTGTGCGAACAAACATAAAACTTGGGCGCCATTCTTCCTTTGCCATATTTTCTTTTTCTGATCTTGAAAAACAAATGGCACACAAGTATCCTTTCCTTCAAGTCAATGACACAAAAGTATCTTTTCCAAAAACCAATTTTCTTCATTTTTCAATTTTCAGGCCCAAAAATTTGGAAAACACTGGAAAATAGTGCCACCTTCAATACTTTTATCTGCTTGTTCTATATGATCACTTTGCTGGAAAACATTCTGAAATTCCACTAAGGATTGACAACAAACACAAACCATAATCCAATTTATGCATAGAGCGACCATGGTTCCATCAATCTATCCCTTTGGGTTTGTTGGCAATCAGTAAATAAATTCCATAGAGCACCATCCATAGGCAAACCACTAATGTAAGAACTCAACTTATCCAACACTCTAAGTCTACGTGAGAAATGCCTGGTGTAGAAAACAAGAGAGGAAGCTTGAATTGGGTTCCTATCCAATGTATTCCTTCCAATGAATTCCTGTCCATCCTATCACCGACACTTAATTTTCAATGTGTCACAAAAACATTACATGCCTGAATTTATTCCTTTCTCCCCCATTGACAATAAACCCAAATATCGGTAATTGTTCATTGTTCAGCTCAAACCACACTCCCCCTGGATTGTATATCCCCCACAAACATACATCACATCCATAAATTGATTAAAAACAATTAACATAACTGGGGAGAGGGGAATTTCGTAAGCTCCTTATGCATTGGGAGGTGGCTGAACATCGAGGTTCAACCGATGATTCTCAAACACAGCCATTGACAGTGGCTTGGTCAGGATATCAGTCACCTGCTAATCAATTCCCACATGATCCATTCTAATCACCTGTTGCTAAAATTTTTCTTTGATAAAGTGATACCTAATTTCAATATGTTTAGTACAAGAATGCTGAACATGATTCTTCGTAATAACAATTGTTCTCTTGTTATCACAGTAAATCAACATTGTTAGTTTTACCTCATCACCAATATCTATTATTTGTTGCTTCATCCATATAAGTTGAGAGCGTGCCTTTATGGCGGAGATATACTCAGCTTCAGCAGTACTAAGAGAAGTACTTTCTTGTTTCTTGCTCAACCAGCCAACACATTTATTCCCAATATAGAATGCACCACCACTGGTGGAATTTCTGTCCACAACATCGCCAGCCCAGTCAGCATCAGAAAATGATGATAATTCACTGTCCCTTCCTAAAAAAAAGTATATGCCACAATTTTGAGTACCTTGAATATACCTCATGATTCTTTTTACTGCTTCCATATGTTCCTCCTTTGGATTACTCTGAAAGCGGGCTACAAGACATGTGGAAAAGAAAATATCTAGCTGTGTCGCTGTCAGGTACAGTAGGCTCCCAATGACACTCTTGTACATGGTGGGATCTACAGAGGTCCTATACTCATGCATTCCATGTTTAGTTCCAACTGCAATCGGAGTTGACATTGGTTTTGAGTTTTTCATATTAAACTTCTTCACCAGCTCTCTTGAATACTTTTCCTGAGAAATGAAAGTGTAATCCTTCTTTTTAATCACCTTCAGCCCCAAGAAATATGTGAGATCCCCAATTATAGACATTTCAAATTTTGATTTCATGTTATTGGCAAATTCATCAACTGATTTCTGTCTGCTGCCATGAAATATGATATCATCAACGTAGACTAGAACCATGAACTGATCTTTGGGAGAATTATTCACATATAGATTCTGGTATACTCCTCCTATTTTGAATTCCATCTTCTTGAGATACAAGTCCAATCGGGAATACCAAGCTCGTGGTGCTTGATTCAAACCATAAAGATCTTTCTTCAGTTTGCAGACCTTTGTTTCGTCAGTACCAACAACAAAACCCACTGGTTTTTCAATGTAGAATTCTTCTTCGAGTGCACCATTAAAGAATGTTGTCTTGACATACATTTGATATATTTTATATCCTCTTTGGAGTTCCATGGTAAGGAAAATCCTGATTGACTCTAGTCTAGCCACTGGAGCAAAGGTTTATTCATTATCAATGCCTTCAATCTGGGAGTATCTTTTACATTCCAGTCGTGCCTTGTTTCTAATAACACTTCCATGCTCATCAAACTTGTTCTTGAAGATCCATTTTATAACAATCACATTGTGACCTTCGGGTCTCTAGACAACATCCCATATCTGATTATTTTCAATCTGATCTAACTATTCATTCATGGCTTTCACCGATGATTCATCCTTTATAGATTCTTCAAATGAGGATGACTCCACAACTAACAGAAATGCAGATTGTGAGTTATTCCTCATCCTCCTTGTTTGAGTAGGTGTACTTCTGTCCCAAATTATGTTAGATGGATCATTCTCCGCTCTACAATTTCTCCTATGCAGTTCAATTGCATTCTCTCCATCCATAGTTTCTTCTTTAGATTCTTATTCTGAGTCAACATCATGATGTGATTGCTGAGTGTTTTGTACAGATTCCTCTATTTCTGTATTTTCATTTTCTCCGTGTTCACTTTCTTCCCCACTTTCTATCACATCAGCATATGACGTCCTTGAAGCATTTGTGGTTTTCTCTTCAATTATCTTAACATCACTGATTTTCACAACCCTTCCAAATATTTTATTGAAACACTTGTAGGCTTTGCTGTTCATTGATTATCCAAGGAAAATTCCTTTATCTGCATTGTCACCATACTTTTACCTGATTTACTTCTTTGTTACTAATGAAGAATTTACTTCCAAAAACATGAAAGTATTTCAATGAGGGTTTCCTTCCATGCCAAAATTCATATGGTGTCTTCATCTCACCCATATAAATTCCTGTTCGATTTTTAATATATACTGCATCTTGAACATCCTCTTTACAGTAATGTAATGAAATATGACTCTCAATCAGCATAGTTCATTCCATGTTGTTCACTTGTCGATTCCTACATTGAAAAACTCCATTTTGTTGTGGAGTTCTTACAGAAGCTACCTCATGTTGGATCCCATGCTTCTCTAGGTAATTTTTAAATTCAATGGACATGTATTCCCCTCTATTGTCAAATCACAACACTTTGATTGTTCATCCAGTATCATTCTCGGCAATTTTATGATATGCTTTCATGCAGTCAAGCACTTGCCGTTTACCGTGAAAGACCATTACACATGCCATTATACTGTAATCATCTATGAAAAGGACAAAGTACCTTTCTCCATGAGTTCCAACAACATTTATCAGCCCGCATACATCTGTATGAATTAGATCAAAGAAAATGGGATGCCTTTTTCTTCATTGTCCGATATGAACTGCAGACCAGCTTCCCATGAATATAAGCATCATAAGACTTTTCACGCTCACGCTTCAAGTTGGGAATGTTCATTATAATCATCAATTTTGATATTTTCTCCAGGTCTTGTTGATTGATTTGTACCACTCTCAGATGCTAGAAATTGTTTTCTTCTTCAATAGTCACGTAACAAACATCTTATTTACTATTTACCTGATACAAGTGGCCTTCTGTTCTGCATCACTTCATAAGTGAATTTCCTATATTCCCCTTGATAGTGCAGCCTTTCTGATTAAAATTAACTATATGTCCTGAGTCACAGAGTTGACTCATGATGAGTAGATTATGACGTAGGTCATCTACATAAAGGACTTCACTCTTCTTTATCTCTCCATTAGCTAATTCAGAACTTCCACTGCCTTTGATTTTAAGAGCTCCATTATTACCGAATCGTACCATACCATCAACCTTCCTTTTGATATATGTTAACAGGACAACATTACCTGTCATATGAGATGAACAACTGCTATCCAGAATCCAAGTATTGTTGCTTTTTGTAGCTTTGAGGGCCACCTCTGCAAGGTTGTAATTTTCAATTTTCTTCCTTTCTTTCAATGAGACATTGGATTGAGTATAGAGAACTAATGTACTTTCAATTATCTCTTCCGTGTACCTAGGTTCTTCATAGTCGAAATCTTCTTTTGGAGGAGAAAACCTATTTGAAAGAGCAATACTGTCTTGCTGACGAGACTTGACTTGTCTCGAACATCGGTATGAGGTGTCCATGTCCCTTATCTACCTACAATTAACAGCCTTATGACCAAAGTTAGAACAACAAAAAACAATATCCATATAAATTGTTTCTTCTAAAAGAATTAGGATATGAATTTGTTCTCCTCTGTTGAACTCCTATATCTTCTCCATTCGGATAGCTTATTGCCTCTTCGCAATAAGACATGGTATGGCCAAAATATCGACATAACTGACACTTTATGAGAGAAAATTTCTTCTCGCTTCTATTTGTCCTCATTCCTTCTTCTGTGGGATAATAGTATGAGGGATCCTTTTTCCACAAGGCTTGGGGATAATCTTTTTTTTTCTTTTTTTAGATTGAATTGGGGGTTTCTATTTCATCACTTTAGAAGACATTCCCACATCACCCACTTTCATCTTGCCTTTATTTTTGTCACCTTTATTTGTAGCATTTGACGATTCTGCCTCACAGTCAATTACACTATTTCCCATGCAGGCATGTCGTTGATCATTTAAAATCTTTTCAACTCCATTAGAGCCATGTTTTGCTCTCTCCAACATCTCAGCATCTGAGAACCTTCCAAAATGTATTTTCTTCCTTGATTCTTTTGAAATTGAATCTTTTTTCAAGTTTAATCCTAATAGTAACAACTTCCTCCTCATGACGCTCAGCAGTCTTGGACTTTTCCACAAGTCTAGAGGTGAGGTCATTGATGACGTTTGCCTATTCTTTAATTCTCATCTTCAGATCTGCTACATCATCAGTTCATTCAAGAATTTTAGACTGTACGTTCACCAATTCTTCCAGTAGTTCAATTTAAGCTTCAAGTTGATCAACATATTCGGTTGATTCTTTTACAATTTATTTCCACTTATTTCAACTCTTACATTTAATATTATGTTTACTAACAACATCCTTAAGTTTCAACTCGGGATCTGCACTAGTTTTCAACTGATTTTCTCCACCACTATCTTCTGATTTTAAATAGTGGCCATCATGGAAGCATGGTTCCCAGTTTTAAATTTTGGTTCTTCTTCATCATAGAATTCATTATCATCTTCATCCTCTTCACAGACAAAACTCTTCTTCAGAACATTCTTTCTAGATTTGAAGTCTCTTTTCTCGAAAAACCTTTTCTAAGGCATCTCAATGTTTTCAGCATCGCTATCATCATCATCGATCTTTTTTAATCACTGAGAAGTATTGTGCCCAACTTTTCAACAACAAAATCAAGCTAGAGGTAACTTCCTTTTGAATTTCCCTTTTTCATTCTAGTACTTCTTGGAAATGAGATAAATAATTTCTTTTTCCTCATCGTCTTCCCCACTACTGTCTTTTGAAATTTTCAGTTTCTCCATGGATTTGAATGCCATTTTTTTGCTTACTCGTGTAGTAACATCTTCTGGTTTGAATCTCATTTTATATGCCACTAGGCTTTTGAACATATCATCCAATGGAAGTTTGGAAATAACTCTTTCCTCAAGGGCTAACAACATCGCATTTTACAGGGGTGGATGTCTTCTTAATATTTTCTTTACAGTGTCAGCATCTTTGATTTCTTCACCTTGACCCCGAATTTCTCCGACCACTTCAGTAATTCGATTGAATAAGGAGTCTGCATTCTCATCAGGATGCATCTTCAGATAACCAGACCTATTTTTTAGGACTTTTAGTTTTTTCTCCTTTACTTTGCTATCTCCTTCATAAAATTTTTCAAGTTTATCACACGTGGAATTTTCTAAGGTGCAACTCATTACCTTTAGATAGATGTGATCAGAAAGAGCCTCAGTGAGAGCATTCTACACTTTAGCATCAGCATCAAGAATTTTCCTATCGACATCCATCATAGCCATCCCTGTTGGATCAGCAACATGAATACTTTGGACAATGGAAAAAAGGAATTCCATTCTTAGGTATCTTAGATGAGATCTCATCCTATTCTTCCAGATCTGGAAATTACTTTCATCAAAGAGAGGGACCCACCTAACATTGACTGCATTCTCCATGACGACAAAGGACAGATTCAACACCAGCAACCTCCCTCTGATACCACTTGTAAGACCCCATGACATTCTGAGAGGGGAGGGGTGAATCAGGGTGACAAATTTTTCTTTTAATGTGATGGATCTTGTTACCACGTTGGTAAGAACATGTTAAAACTGTATGATGAATATGATTAGAAAGAAAACATTCACTTGCAGAGAGATGACACAACACTTTTTACTTGGTTCACCACTAAGGGCTATGTCCAAGGAGCATATGCCGACAGGTTTTCGATCATACCAAATTCCAATAAAACTTCACTAGATGTGGATTACAAAGGTTTGGGCATAGTCACTCTGTCCCAGGATCACTGCCTTTACAGAGGTTTAGTGATAGCTTACTGGGTCCCTCGGGTCACTCCCGTTGACTCCCCTGGCTCACTGCCTTTGGTGAAGTCCCACTCAATTTATAGACGCGAAGGTCTCTCCATTTTTTCTAATGAATACATCCTCTATTGTATGTAGATGCTTTGTTGAAGTCCAACTTCCACTCGTAGACTAATCTCACTTTCCACCGAAGGTATCAGGCAATCTTCCAGCTTTCGTGTAGCTCCAAAAAGACCAGAGTGCTTCAACAACACCTAGCACACTTCTCCAAGATGGCATGTACGTTTCAAAGCCGGTGCACAAGTCCAAAGTCAGCGCATAAGTCCACCTCAACCACTTGTGTGACTCTCACTTCTTCACCACCAAACTTGCGCGACTCAAACCCTTTTACCCCAAACCAATTTTGGCACGCAACAATCAACTATTGCGCATCTTCAAATTCTGGCATGAAAGTGTCCCCAAACCACCTGCACAAAACCTCCTTTTCCAACTAAAAACTTGGGTGATGCACCCACTTTCTCACCCAAACCACATTGGTTGCGCAGCAAACAACTGCCCCACAACTTCAACTTGTGCAACCCACCATCACTTGCATGACCACTACACCTACGCGATGGGAGCTATGATTTTCTCTATGTTTTAACTTCATACCGAATGAGGAGGGGTCAACCTCTATTTATAGGCATTTGGATACCCTGCGTGACGGCGTGCAAGTCTTACCTCAGCGCACAAGTTTTGGCGCGCAAGTCTTCTACCGCACAAGACACTTGCGCGACCAAACATAAAACTTGGGAGCCCTTCTTCCTTTTCCATATTTTCATGTTATAATCTTGAAAAAAGGCATGCAAGTATCCTATTCTTCAAATCAACGGCGCACAAGTCTCTTTGCCAAAAACCACTTTTCGTCATTTGTCGATTTTCAGACCCAAAAATTTGGCAAACACAGGAAAACAGTGCCACCTTAAATACTGTTATCTGCTTGTTCTATATGATCACTTTGCTAGCACACATTCTGAACATCCATTGAGGATTGACAAAAAACACAAACCATACTCCAATTCACACATAGAGCGACCATGGTTCCAACAGAAAAATGTTGAAACCCACAATAAAATCAGTATATTCCACAATCATATTTCTCATCCTATGATGTATAAAAATACTATTGGAGATATTCTCATTATTCCTTGGGGCATAGTATAATCACTATAATTATATCAGTTTCTCTACTTATAAAACACATATTAATTCTTATTGATTGAAATAGTTGTCTAAGGTTCTCTCCCCTTTTCTAGTTCACCTTTTTCAACACATAATGTGAAAACCAAAATACTAGAGTTGAATAAAATTCAACTATTTTTCTTATTCTCATATTTATATTCACTATATTTTGTAATTATTATTTAAAATTCAAATTAAGAAACTCTGTTAATTGAGGAGGTGGGATTTTTACACTTTTAAATTCAATCATACCAAGTGAAAGGGATATTTTTAATTCATCTTTTTGTATCTTGATTTTAAACATCATTTGATACTTAAAATATCATAGTATATTCTCTACAAAAAATATAGTTCATTTTTTTAGAATTCCATTATCAATATATGCAATTTAGTATGCATCACGATGTGGCACAATAGATTTTTATATAGATATCATATTTCTTCCAGTAAACTAATTCTACTTGAAATATTAATCATAAATTTTATCATCTCATTTTCATTGTTTTCTTCTAAAGATATCATGTTTGAGAGCCTCATGCACTTAAACTCTAGACATCAACTTTAGATCATTGAAATCTCCTAAAATCATGCACATTATTTATTTTGAAACACATAGGCTTTTGAATCATCTTTGATAATTGGATTCAAATATAGTGATACTTCTTATTATATTCAAATAGTTTAGAATAATCACATATAATATATATGATCATCAATGGTATTTCTGAAACTACATGGAGGATATATAGATACTCCTCATTCAAAGTCATCTCCACACCCTCCAATATTCATCTTCAAGGATGATACATCAATAAAAATCCTTCCATGGTGTGGTAATTGTAGTGTTCTTGTTTATTTACATAATTATTATAGTGTTATTATTTTCAGTGTTGAATCTTCTTCCATGGTTTTTAATATTGATGTTGTTAAAAAAACAAGGAATACAATTTGAGGATGAATCCAGTAGGATAATATGTCATCTGATTTGGACAATGTATGACCCCCACTATTTTTTCTTGTGAAAGTAGAACATATTAGAGACCAATATTAAATTATACCTTCTTTACAATTGAAAAATTCATGACTTTAACTTACTCATCAAATCCAGAACATTTACCAAAATCATACAACACATGTTAGGATTGAGTAAAATAATATTATTCGTTCCCAATGAATAGAATATCGGATCTTTATATTCTTTATGTTCTCTCATATTCCATGTGATAGATATTCCTACAAAACCTATCTCATCCTAGTGATGTGGCAGTTAGAACCACCTTATAAGATTATGTTATGGATTTCAAAAACTTCTCATGAAAATGGTTTTGTGCATCAATACTAACTCTTAGTGGAATTATAGAATATGGTTTTCCTCAAAAAAATTCCTAGTATGTTGTATTCACCATATCCTATGGTGTAGTCCAATTAATAGGGTTTTATTTTATTTAGATTGTATCCAAGATAGTATTATGAACCCAATGATGTGGTCATTTGAATTTAGGATTAATAATTAAAGATCTAATATATTTTAGAATTTATAGAGACACTAAAATATGATGTTAACATAATAAAGCCTCTCTACCACAAAATATCCTAGACCTATCTTGACGTTCGATATCTTATGGAGAGATAATCCTTTATTGGTGATCTATGATATCTGACCACATGGAGATATAGAATCATTTTTTGGATCTTGATGAGGTTCAACCACATGATGATGGCATGCCCTTTTTAATTCTCCACAAGTTAGTTCCATGACTCACAGCTATCACACTGCATGGAAATTCTGTGTGACCATGTAATTGGGGTACCGCAATATCTTGGATGTCAATAAACTCTTCAACCCTATATAATAATTGACACATGAAGGTACAAAAAAAGAGAGGGAAAACTATGAAAATACATCCTCATCCATAAAATTACTATTTAATAATCTATAGGTGATTAGTGGGGAACCCTCCCAACAGATCAGAAGATAAAACATAGCCAATGTGACTAAGTTTTCAAAGAATACTAGGTGATTCTAAGCTAATGATAGTTAAATCAACATCATGAGAGTTAGGATAAACACTTATGGTAATGAAAATACCATAGGGGAGATATAAATTCATATAATAGAGTTTGACCACTTTATAGGGAAGAAGTTTATGTGAAGGAAGATACAAACATTTTGAGGCCTATTCATGAGGCCACCCTATGACAATCACTCCACAAACTCCAATTTTTTTAAAAGTTACTATTTATATTATCATTATTCCTTCTTCTATCCTTTCCATTCAAGACACGCTAGTTTAAAAACCATATTTGGATATTATTAAACAAGGAAAATAATCTAAGATGGTTATCATGTAACCTTATATATTTCCACCAGAATCACACTACTAGGGCTTACACAGTAGGATGCACACATTCAATTATAGACTCTATTGATAAAAGGAAGATCTAGGTTAACAACTGAATTAGGTAGAACCCTCAGGGGATCATGATTGTGGATAACATAGATAATGTGGGTCTTATCGATAGGATACTAGATTGGTCCATCATTGATCAATTATTTTTTTCTTCGCTACTTAATGAGACATTTTTCTACTGAAAAGTGAATCTTCAATCTATAATACCCACCATATCATATATAAGGGTAAATATATCATTAAGGTATCCCTACAGAAGTAATACACTATTATTTAATATAGGATTTAATACTCTAGTATATGTGATGTATCCTAACTTACTAGCATGTAAAGATATGGTAGGTTGTGATTCACCTTTGGGTATAGTACTCAGGATGGTTCATATTGATTATATCATCAACAATACAATGATACCCACAATATGATCCCTCTTCACGCATTTTTTTTATCTAAATCCAAATGTATAATGTGATAGATATTATTTTATCTCATGTTTATAACAATATGTATAAATCACATGGGATTAATGATTTCAGTTGATTTTTTCCATTAACATAATTATAATATTTCATGTATTTGCCTCCTCCTTTGGTCTATGGCCAAAAAAATATCTAGTGCAAGAATAATTATTAGATATAAACCCCCAAAACAATATTATTTAATTCAAAAAGGTTTATATTTATTATGGGACATTCAGTCAACAAGAAATAGTCTGAATGAGGCCTTTTATGGTGGCCTTATATGGATAATACTGACTAGATTCTCTGTCATTCAACATTTAATGACATAAAAACCATGAAAAATGACATTAAAATGCATGGAATATTTATTAGTAACAACATATTAAACTATACACCAACACCTTTGAACAAGACATTAAATATACTTTCATGGTCCCATCATTCATATTTATACCACTTCATTTGAGATACATGGGGACTAATTCCTGTATTCAACATGATTTGTTGGATTTATTTTTATGACACAACTCCAACATTCCAATATATACATTTTTTATAAGTTCCCACTTAGAGATATACTACCTATTCCACCATATTTCTTTATTGGGATATATCATCGATGACACCATTTCCCAACTTGTAAGGATATACTACCTATGAGTCTTATCATATTACACACACAAAGTTGTATTCCTTGTAAGAACCATCTTCAATGGGAAATAATCTATTCATGACCAACCCAGACCATTTGGGATATATTCTTTTTAAGGTCCCCCAATAAGTTTTTTCTCATGCATAGGGTCGATAACGACCATTGTGGGTAATTATTCAACAATAATGTTCATTACACTTGAAATTAAACTATATTGAAATAGTATTTATCACATAACATTAAAAGGAAATTTTTTTCCTATTATTTTCAACCGAACTACATGGCTTATAATTCCTTTCAAATGGATACATACGAAACCAATTTAACTCACATTCTCTAAAAATCAATTGTGAACTATCTCAAAAAATGACATTAAATTTTAACACTCTTGGCGATAAGATGTAAATTAAAATATCATTGCATCACCTGATTAGGGTGAAGATATGGGACCTTAAATATATGTAGATTGTTTCTCTATAATGAACATAAATAATTAATTAACTATATTTTATAAGGTTAATAGGTAGTGTTATTAACTTTACTATTTAATATTCCCAAATATGTCATAAATCTATAAGAGAAGCATGAATTTTGAAATAATAACCCCCCAAAGGAGTGAACCCTCATGAAATCCCATCCTTCTAGTTAAGTAATTATACTTATTATCACTAAGAATTTTCAAAGATATTCTAACTTTGGAATGTGTAACTGTAGAATAGTAATATACTATTAAGTTTGAATACAATATTGAAATAAATATGTGGATCATAATGTGAATTGTATAATCCTGAAAGTGATCAATTATAAAAACCATGAATAACCAAATAATATAATATAATTACAAGAATCATATTCAAAAATTGAAACAACATGTGATAAAAAATTATATTGATGTCAATATAAATATTATAATCCTTAAAATTGATAATAATAATTAACTATAATATCATTTTATATGTGTATGTATTCAAATCCTAATATTGGATGATGTACTGACTATTATTCTTATTTTTGGTTGTCTGTTAATACTGGATGTTTTTCAAATATCTCTTGTATCCAATGAAATAAAATCATCATCAGATGCTTGATCTTAGGACTCAAATATTTGAAAATATGTGTCACCATATATTGAGAGAGAACTAATTCCCATTAAATTTTATCTAGTGACAGATTGTTAATTTATTGTTTAGAGAGTAATATCTCAATGATACCATCTAGACCCTTTAGGACACCCAACTGAGTCTCTAGTTTATATAGTCCATCAACTGAACCCATTAAAGGTATTTAGCGGCAAAATAATTGGACCCAATTTCTTCCAATTTCTGTTTTGTAATCCATTCAGTATTTCTTGATAATTCATACAAACATTAAAGAATGGAGATTAGTGAACCACTAAACAACACCACTACTCAGTATATGCAAGGGTGGACTACCATTTCCAGTCGATGCTACTGGTGCCACAAAATTGATTCACATTAGCATCCATCATAGGATTTTGTTCACCAGAAAATACACCCCAGTTACAGAATCAATGGCTCACCAAAGGTCTCATCATGGGTATGAGGATACATAAACAAAGGGATAGGTTCATACACATGATACCATTGAGAAGACCACATGGTATATTCTATCTACTAGATCTGATATAACACTTATTTTATTTCCCAAATATGAAGTCCTCCAATATATCATGATGGAACTATAGGATCCAAATCATATTCTAGTTTTTTCTGATGTAATTCACCCATAAATGTTAGAAATTAATAGGAATGTAGATATTATTACTCTCACATATCAAGCATGTTGGAATACTCAAACAACAAAAGCCTGAAATGAGAGAGAATATAAGTTTGCTTCAATCAAAGGAATCTACCAGCATATCTTGGAACCATCAAACTAGAATACTTATATGCATGCTCAAACACTTCATAATTTCTTACAAAATACAGTACCCACAGAGGTGATCATTCCGTATATTCTGAAAATAGCAATGGGATTGGTGAATATTATTGATCACAATGTTAGAGTAGCCTATTTTCATATTTAGATAGATACTTAAGAGCAAGAAAATATTTTCTCCCAATTTAGGATGTTTACCAATACATTAAAATAAATGATTAGTCCCCTGATTGAGGGAATATCCTACTCAAATGGGGGGTTTTTCAAAAAAAATCTGATAGTCCCCTTAGGAAAGGATTAAATTCTATGAAAATATATATGAGGGTGCTATAGGCATATTCCAAAGGAAAATTAAGGTCATGCATATATCCCTTCCAAAATTCCACAATGTTCTCTGCATACTATATCAATTTTATGGGGAATCTATCGTTGTCATAGTCGAATGGAAAACTGGAGTCAGGACCATATTCAGACTATTTTAAATAAAGAAGAACTTTATCATACATTAGAGGTGATGCATTTAACAACAAAAACATTATAAATGATATTCATTGCTTGAAGAAATAAGTATTATATTTTATTTTATTTTATTATACACAAAAAATCAACAAAAAATCCAAAAACCCATTATTTTATTAAGGGATATCATTACAATAGTCAAAGAAAAAGCCATGAAAAATCTAGATATTATAGTGGTATATAATAAAATAAAAAAATTACAAATTATAATTGTAATATTTGGATCATTCAATTCAGATAGAATTATCACTACCATGAAAATCACTATGAAAAAGAAGCAAAATATTAGTAATCCAACAAGCATTTTATAATGTTAAAATATATATCTTTGGGAGGAACTATATTGAACAATATATGAAGGAATTTTGAGGTATTTATAGAAGGTATTATGAATGATGAAATAATTACATGACCATAGGAAAATTAAATGGACCTCAAAATAGTAAAATTTCATATAAATAATATTTATATTAATTATATTATCAAAACAAAAACATCTTATTTATATAAAATCATTTAAAAAAATTATACTCAATGAAATATGAAGGTCTTTTTTTAATAATTTGTAATTTAATTTCATTCATAAAAATACCAATTTTTATATTAAAAATTAAAAATTTAAAAATAATTTTTTTTATATAAAATTTATTTCTTTTTAAGAATGATCACTTCGATATTTCCCACAAGTGAATTTTGATAATTTTATAATGAATGTTAATGTTTTTACATAAATTGTGAATATAAATTTTTTCAAATACTACATGTTTTATATCATAATAATGATGTAAAATGGATTCATAAATATTAATTTTTTTTATTAACCAAAAATAAATTTAATAAGATAAATAGTTCATTTAAAAATAGTAAAAGTAATTTCAAAATAGAAAAAATAATTTCAAATGTCTGAATGTGTTTAGTTTCCCTTCAAATAAAAACTATTATATTTTTCTCCTCTCAGTTCGACTAAAATAATAAATTGATATTATAAATTCCATAAAAGTACAAAATGTTTGTCATTTTCATTAAATATTGTTTATATAGTCAAGAATATTACTATTGAAATGTTTTCTATGGATACACTAATTTAGCCATTACTATAACTTAAAAATACCCCTCTCTACAACTATAAAAACCCCATTCCCTTCTATTAGAAATCCACTCATCTAAAAATATATACCCATATTACATATCTAATTCCAGTTAACATCATTTGAGATAATATTTTGTCACTCCAATAAATTCATTCAAAGAGATCAGTGTAGTACTTAGGAAAAAACACCTAGAATATGGTATGGTTTCACCAAATTTTCAAATTTGTTTTACTTCTAACCCTCTTTTCAACTATTCTCATCAATCCCAAGTCATGTAAGATTGATTTATTAGTATGTTAACATTATATTATAATTTTATAAAAGTTTAATGGTTTTATGTATTCCGAATTGTATGTCATACTTCTTTTTTCAACTTTTGATTATGTATGGTCAATAGCTGATTAACATCATATGAGGGTATTACTAACACTTTTACTATCACTACATTTATGGATGCATATTATTTATTTTATATAGTATATAAATATTTAATTTTAGGTATTTTAATCTTTTGGAATTAATTTTACTTTTTTATAAATAACCAAGAACAAGAAAATGAAATCTAAACAAAGTAGGATAATTTGATGAAAAAATGAAATAAAAAATCATTTTTAACAAGAATTATTATAAAATATAATAAATTAATAGAATGTGATTAATAATGAATTCAATGAATAATAATCTCTTTAGGATTTATGTGTTTACAATCATAATTTTAATATATATGATGTGTAAATAATAGAAAACCTAATGTGATTTTTGTTAAGGTGATTATCAAACCCAACTCTCTCTATTGATAGTTATTTCCTATTTAATATTTTATTTTATGAAATAAAATTCCTAAAATATCCTTAAAATGTTATTTAAATATTATTAATCTTCTCTTTTATTAGATATACATGTTTCTACAATTTCAAAATGATTTCTAAGATAAATAAAATCATTTTTGAAAGAGACAATATTTCTCAAAACACCACATTATCTCCACTTGATTTATTTCTTTATCATCAAAGAATAAAGAAGTTTTATGAAAACATATGATTTCCATTATAAATTTGGTAAAGATAATGTTTATTCATGAACAAATTCTTTAAAAAATCATTTTGAATGCAATTTTTTCCTTGGGTTTATTTCATGATTATGATTGTTATATGTTCAAATTCCTTATGGAATTCATTATTAGGAACCATTTATGATGTGACAAGTGGGAAGATAATGATATATACCTAAAATTAATTGGGTAATGTGATATATCACATGATATTATGTTCATTATGGATGCATATATTGGTATATTGGTTCATATTATAATTTTATTTTTTATGCGCATATTTTTTTTGAACATGATGCTAGAGTTGTTTACAATTATATATAGTATTTTAATAATATGTTATAGTGTTTCATTATTATTCACATACCAAAATCTATATCATTTTCAAATATTTATCCCAAGATTATGATGATAATCATATTCTTTTGATATGATGATAATTGTAATTTTCACTCATGTTTTATTGGTTCTTGTCTCTTATTCTCCCAATGTTGTCCACCCTTATGGGTATTTTACATCACCCCTGTAACTGATGTAGATAATCAGGTGATTAAATGTTCTTAGGAGATCATGATATATTTTAAGAAGATAAAAAATAAGGATTTAACTAATGATTAAATTTTATTATGTACAAGTGATGTATGTACCAAATTTTTCCAAGAAACTAAACCTGTTGATTATGTAATGTATAAATATCTTATTATTTATCCTTAAAATGATGTAATAGTCTTATAAGAAAAGGTTGGATCACTATATTTGGTATCCAAGAATAGTTTAGTTAATTAGGTAATTAGTACCGGGAAACATTATTGTAATAGGATATATATAATCTAATTATAGGTAAATATCATTTATTTTGCTAAAGAATAAGAGAGCATGGTTTTAAATAATATAAATTCATTACTAGATACTAAAAGTGTACGTGGATATAGAAAAATATACATCTAGGGGTAATAAACCCAAGTGGATTATTATATATTAAATCTACTTGTGCCTGGTGCATCACAAAGAGGCCTTACTTAACACTAGGTTTGACACTCTCAGGGGGTTTGATTCAATTAATCACATGTTCTATACAAACAATTTTGAATGATATATACATAAGTTAAATATATGTTTTAATTATTTAAAATAATTAATGTACATTATACGAGAAGTATAATTTTTAAAAAAAATTAAACATAGGGATCGCATAAGATATGAAATTATAAATCAGTTGGGTATTAGAATAATTAATTATGATTTATTGAAATATGTTTTGTTCAAACGTTATGTATTTTACACAATGATGGGAACCCGGAGAATCCAGACCAATAAACAATGTGAGGGACAATGTAATGATTATCCGAATGATATTCAAAATTCAATAGGAGGTGGAGTTAAAATATTCATAGTGATGGTTTCCTAGATATATCATGATATGAACAATAACATGAATCATTTGGAGTTCTCACCTTCATGAAAAAATGAAGTACTACGAAACATGTCCAATGTTGGGTACCGAGATAAACTATTTGGTTGCAGGTAGCGACTATTGATGAACCAACATTACAATGCTTGATTTCTTCTATGCTTAGGAGAAGGAGAGCACAAGACTAGGATGTGTCTTGTGATGCTAGTTGGGATAAATATTTTCATCTTTTTGGTATTTTAAAACATGTATTCTAATGGCTTCCAATATACCTATTTTCCTACTTTTTAGTGACATGACATGACATATCATTTTCTATATGATATTACCCATGAAATTATTTATATATTAATTTCATGTATTTTTATCTCATGTATGTATTATTTTCTGCATATGCTATTGAATAATGTGTTTACTACTGTTGTACTACACAATGACTTGAGGAAAGAGTCTCCCCATAGAGACACCTTAGGTGGTCATTGTGTGTGGTATGAATTTGGCGTACTGGGAGGGGAACTTGAGGCCATGTGTATTGAGTCAATAAGGTTTACTTATGAATTTTACATTCCTCTATGTTTTGAAAATCACAAACACATTTTCATATGGAAAATTTTCTTTATATAAAATAATCTTTACCCCTGCCTTGGTTCCCATTATCTTATTCAATGTCTTCTCAGAACCATGTTTTTTTTCTAACAGAAAAAATTCAGATCCATATAAAAACATCTAGATCATACATTTTCTAAAGCTATCAAGTCTTACTATTTCCAGACTCTTAATTAGCTAAAATTTAGAATCTAAATTCTCTAAAATTTAGTTGCTGAATTATTTGAAATTTAGACTATGAATTTTCTGAAATTCAGACTCTGAATTCTCTAAAATTCAGAATCCAATTTCTCTGATATTCAGATTACAAATTCCTCAAAATTAAGATTCTGAATTCCCCATATTTCAGAATCTGAATTCCTCAGAATTATGACTCCAAATTCCTTATAATTCTGACTCTGAATTCCTTAGAATTCAAACGCTGAATTCCTAAGAATTCAATCTTTGGAAACTATAGAATTCAAATATTTAATTCTTTAAAAAACAGAATATGAATATTGATGTTTATAGAATCCAATTGTTTATATATTTAGACTCCAAATACTATTCTTTCCTTAGACTTTTATTAACCAGATTTGGTTATGCTATTTCATTTTCCCTACACATGATTTTGTAATAATGAAACTATGTCATAAACTATATTTATAACTAACCATTGGTTGAGGGACACGTGTATCAGTCCCTCTGAAATTCAAGGAAAAATATGACCATTAGAGGAGGGATCTGACCATTGAATCCTTACATATAAATAGGAGCTCACTTGAACAAACTCAAAATATAGAAAGATATTACATGATATGATGCTATGAAGTAATTTAAAGAGAGATAATATCTTTTGCCTTGTGTGTCTTATGAAAACCTTGTTCAACTGTAAATGTCCTTTTCAACTTCCTTTGTGAAAATCAAATTGTTGTTGTGTACAATTGGGGACGTCTAGGGATATGAAGACAGAGGTGACAACTACATTAATGATCGAGGAATTGTGGGGATAGTAAGATAGATTTCGATATTTCTATCAAGGGATTACCCTAGTGTGGGTAAGACACACTTTCTTGAAAGTATAAATCAAGGGACCTTTATCCAAGGTTTTTGGATACCCTTCTTTTTGGGTTAAAAGATTTCCACCTTGTTACTTATTCTTGTTTCATGATTTATTTCTTCTGTATTTTGTTAAAGAAATAAAGTATAACTTTCTTATACATTCTTTTACTTTTACTTACTCTGATAAATAATATTCTATACACATTAAGGTAGAATATTTCTCTATGACAATTGTTCTTAGGCTTGTTTTATGGATCCATCTTTCCAGACCAAAATAAAGTTTGTTTCTTAAGAACTAAATAGGTCCTATGAATTTACCTTATTTAACTTTCTTAAACATAGATTTACATAAGGTTAAAAGAGAATGTTTTTAAACCTACTGGTTGCGCCCAAATTTACCCTACTGGTAAAAGCGGTCGATGGAGTACATGTAGGGGTCGAATCCACAGGGACCGAAGAAGAAACCTTGAGACACTTTGATTAGATGCGAGATTGGATATGAAGTGGGAAACTATGGTGTTGATTGATTTGAAGAAATATTTATTTAAATTAAAGAAAAAAAACAATAAAATTACTTGAATTAAAACAACTAATTAATGTGAGTTGATCCTAGGTTGTCTCTTGGGCTTGATTGGATGTATTTTTTTCATTTGATTTTCTGTTCATCGGTTCAAGAGGTATCCATAAATGAAATAATTATTTAATATCATTCTCCGATTTAATCCTTACACAATTTCAAGGCTAATAACCAATTCACTTAGAGGATAAATTAAATGAGCACTCCAAGGAATTGGATCTTACTAGCACTCAAAATGTATCATCGTTAAAGTCGGTGAAGACAAATAAGAAGATAAATCAAAGAAAGGAACTCTTAAAATAAAGAACAAATTTAAGAATTTAAGAACATCAAATAACATTCAATCCAACTCATGCAACTCCCTATGATAAAACCATAAAAGGTTAGCCCTCCATTGATTCTATTCTATCAATGGAAGCGGGTAATTGACTTAAAGAAGCGGGATTGAAGAAGAAAGAAAAAAAACATTAATCAAAATGAACACTCCACCATTGTGTGATGAACTCACAAGTGCGGGTGTGAATAAATTCACACTACGATTAAATGGTATCAAAATGTGAAGAAAAGGAAAATAAAAAGTGAATAAGAAGAAGAAATTTTATTAAAATACTAAATGTGAATGAAAAACTTACATTAGAGAAATTGACGATGTCATTACAAAACGAAAGAGGGAAATTACAATTGAAAGAAAAACATGGATTCAAAGGAAAATGTTAGATGATAATTACCTTCACCACCATCTCCTTATATAGGAATATTAGGAGCCTTATTTCCACCCCCCCCCCCACAATTAATTCACCCCCAACAATTAATAGAGTCAAAACCAGGGTGAAAAATCAAAATGAAATTGACGTTTTGAAGTTGACCCGGAAAACTGTCCAGATTCATCCACCATTTTGACGTTCGAATATTTAATTGATGAAGTCAGAATCTTGAGGGGTCGTTGAAGACACATATCTTCTTCCATGTTTCTTAAATATTATCTCAAAAGTTCAAGAAATTTGGATCCTCCGTTTGGATGTTATGGTCGAAATGGTGGGACGGATTTATGTGCATTAATGTCGGGTCCACCATTTAAATCTCAACTTCAGATCCCTTTATCATCATGAAAAAATCAGAATTATCTCCGGCCACAGTTGAATAAAATGATCCTCATATTTTTATCTTTATACTGTATAAATTTGAGCTTCATTGGGATTGGTTTCTGGGCCCCGCATTTGTTTGATGGGCCTTAGGCCCATTATGCTTTTTCCAGCAAGTTTCTGCCTTCAGGCGCAAAATTCTCCATCTTCCATTGGGATTCATCCAGCGGACCTAAAATATAAAATTTTCCAAAAAAATTGATAAATAATATTCCTAAATTTCAAATTCAGAAAATTAATATAATATTTTCAACAAACAAATGAATGATTGGGCCCAAATTTTCATTTTAAACATGAATTGCATTTTTTATGAGAAATGAAGTTCTATTTATGTAATGCACTAAAAAAATTGTTTATGGACTTTGGAACAATTAATTTAAAGATATTAAAAATGAATATTAGCCACTTTCAGTGACTAATCACACCCCCCAACTTGAGTTTTTCTAGTCCCGAGCAAAATAAACTACAAATATGAAATTCAAATCCCCGTTTCCAAAAACATTTTAATACACATTGCTCACCCAAATATCTAATACCAAAAAAATTATGAAACCCCATCAAAATCATTAAAAACAAGCTAGGTCTATAAGCATATCCCAAGCCCAAGCCCATTACTTTTTTCAAATTCATTTCCACATTTCATCCAATTCCAATTAAGCATGATAAAGTGTTGTGCATCATAAAATATATGGGGCCCATTTTATTGTTCAAGGGGAAAAAATGGAAGCGCTAGGTGGGAATCACATTAAACCTTAAGATGAGTATCCCTTTTTATTTTATTTTTATTTTATTTTTTTAACCACAATAGATATGAAAAGACTAACTCTGGGAAAGACAACTATGGAGTCACGATCCCCAAGTGCCGGACGCCACACATATTGTCAATTTCATGCTCTACAATAGAGATATAAAGCCTAACTCTGGGAAAGACAACTATAGAGTCACGATCCCCAAGTGCCGGATGTAACATCCCAAGTAAGTAATGAATAATGGATATTTTTATCTATGTCTATTAATAAATTAGATAGTGTTTTAGAGGCTTAAAATGAAAATAAATCCAATCTTAAGCATGGAATACACTAATATTTTTAAAAGATTGTTTTACTGCCTTTTGATGGCAAACCATTTTTAAATATATCTTTTGACAATTTTATAAGCTATGTTTGTCAAAATAAACTTATTCTTTATGATTGGGACATCAAAATTTACTTTGTGTGAATTTTTGGTATTTTTCTGACAATGTTCGGTTTTTAATGAATAGTGAAAAATACTGCATTTTACATCAAAACTGCTTTTTAATCTAATTTATTTATATGATTAGATTATATTTTGAATTGGTTTTGAAGTGAAATTAGAAAATATTTTTACCATTTTATCCAATGGTGGTCATTGGAATCAATTTCACTTTGAAATTGGACTTAAACTAGTGTCAATCTTTTGATACTTATTATTTAATAAAAACACGCTATTTGCTCTGACAGCGGGAATTAATTATTAAATTAATTAATGTGACTTATATGTTTTGAATTTTGTAAAATAGACTTCATCTTTGAATTCGGAATATCAAATATAGCTTAGGGTGGATTTTTGGTAATTTTCTGAAAAACTTCAATTTTTGATGAATAGTGAAACCACTAAGTGGTACTTATAAAAACTGATTTTTCCGTTTAAATGAAATTTTGCCATCATTGTGTTTTGAATTTCAAAAATCTGACATACATGGTTGTCATTAAGAAGTAAAATGTGGTTCAATGAGATTAAAATAATTTTTTTGGTGAATAGTAACTTATTAAGTTTTTAATCGCGATTAGTGGTAATTAGTGTGGTTTAAGGTAAAAATAATGCTTTAATAAAATAAGATGAGATTGACACATGTACTACCCTCATTGGTTGTGTCATGGCCGACTAAGACAAGCCATGAGTCAACTTGGGGACCCCATGGATCCACTTTGGTTGGGAAATGACATAAATAACTTTTTATTTAATGTAAAAGTAAAAAATCACACAAACATAATATGTTTAATGAAAACAATTTTTAAATGGGGTTATAAAGATCATATTTTTGATTATAAATAATAATTGGAAAGCTAAAAATATTTCCTACATCATAGTATTTTTTTTTATAATTTTTAGACTTTAAATAAATTAAATTATTTATGACATAATAATGATGCAGCGATGACATCATTATTTAACGATTTAAATAAAATGGAAAGATAATGAAAAATCTAAAACCTACACCTGGCCAAAACCAATTGGATGAGTGGATTTCGAAGCCTTATCACCTTATCCTCGAATTATAGCAATGTGGGACCTTTTGAATTCTAAACTCTTTTTAAAATAAAGTAACTTATCTTTACTTTCCAAAAGTGCCCCTCCTCTCCTCTTATAAAAGGCCCCCACCTCTACCTCATTTCACACACTCCTCAAGCCTTTGTCTCGGACAACCCCTGCCCATTTACTCTCTCCACATCCCTCTCCTCATCCTAGATTATTCCCTTGGGTAGAATCCTTTCAAAGGAAGCCTTTAGGCTCAAATCAAATGGAGTTACACTTTTAAAGGTAATTCATTCTCTCATGTTCATTTGTTTTATTTTTCTTCTCCAACCCCCTAAAATCTTTTTATTTACTTCTTTTGTAACTACACCAATATCTTCAATATACTAGGATGTTGTTATAATATTTATTTGAGCTACACTCTCACACAACTACATCAAATGGTTAAAGAACATACGGTTTCCGTGGATGGCAAAATTCTGCCTCCCGAAACGATGGTTGTTCAATACTCATTTAACACCTTCAAAGGTGGACATTAAGATGTCACTATAGTTATATATGATATATAATATGTTTATGTTTTCTTTAAGCTTCTGTATTTTTCATTTTGGGCATACCTTTATGGTTTCCATTATGGGTAAAACATGATATCTTCATTTAAGGAAGTGCGGACTACCGCCCCCTCAAAGTGATGTGATTCGTTAATGCCATATGTGGGACGTGTAAATGATGGATTTGAAGTTATTATATATGATGTTATACTGGAATTATAATATACCTCTATATCATTATTATTTCTTTCCATTAAAGTATGAGATAGAAATAAATGTAGCATTCATGCGTACGTACACTACTAGAAAAGGGGGCATTGGAGCCCCCCAGACTCGGGCGACCGCCCTTGGCGGTCGCTAAAGCTAACCAATAGCGACCGCCAATGGCGGTCGCTAACCTACATAAAAAAAACGGGGGGCTCCTGCGCCCCCCCCCCCCCCCCCCCCGCGCCCCCTCCATCAGTCCCCTAACCCCCTCCCTCCCTCGCCGCCCTCCCTCGCCGCCCTCCCCTTCCCCACCGCCCGGCCTCCCCCGCCGCACGGCCTCCCCCGCCGCCCGGCCTCCCCCGTCGCCAGCCCTCCCCTGTCGCCCGCCCTCCCCCGCCGCCCGCCCTCCCCCGCCACCCGCCCTCCCTCGCCGCCTGCCCTCCGGCCTCCGGCCGCCGCCCTCCGCCCTCGGGCCTCCGGCCGCCGCCCTCCGGCCTCTCGGCCCTCCCCCCCCCCACCCCGGACGACACCCGCACCCCGGACAGCCCCCTCCGCGCACTCCGGACCGCCCCCGCACCCCGGACGCCTCCCCGCACCTCGGACAGCACCCCCCCCCCCCCCCCCCCCCGCGCACTCCGGACCGCCCCCCACACCCCGGACGCCTCCCCGCACCCCGGACAGCCCCCCCCCCCCCCCCCCCCGCACTCGGACACCCCCCTCCGAACCCGGACAGCCCCCCCCCCCCCCGCACCCCGGACAGGCCCCCCGCACCCCGGACACCCCACCCCGCACCCCCGACAGCCCCCCTGCACCCCAAACAGCCCCCCCTCCCCCGCACCCCGGACACCCCCGCACCCCGAACACCCCTGCCCGCACCCCTGACAGGCCCCCGACACCCCGGACACCCCTCCCCGCACCTCGGACAGCCCCCCCCCCCCCCCCCCGACCCCGGACACCCCCCCACCCTCACTGCCCGTCCCCCGTCCCCTCTCCGCCTCCTCTCCTCCAGCTCCCCGCCGCCGCCGCCGCCCGTCCCCTCCCTTGCCGCACCGCCTTTGGCTCCGGATCCCCTTCGCTGCCTCCTCTCCCTCGCAGCACTGTCTTCGGCTCCCCTCCCTTTTAGGTTTGTAGCTCAATCAGGTAACATGAGCTTTCTGTTACCTTATTATTTTATCAATGGTTCATAAACAAATGGTTAATATTTATTTTGAATATAGTTGATTTGAAAAATGTAAATGTAATAAGTATTGTGTAAATGTTTGTTATAAAGATATTATTATGGATAAGAGTTGGATTGATCTTCCAAATCGAACGTCTAGAGAATATTTCAATGGCATTATGCAGTTTATTGACTTCACGAGTGGATTTGAAAGTGACTATATTAGTTGTCCATGTAGAAAATGTGCTAACAGATATCAATTCACACGAGATACTGTGAGGGAGCTCCTTTTCATTAATGGATTTCTGAAAAATTATTAGAGTTGGACTCGTCATGGAGAAAAATATGTTCGTTGTCAAAATACAGATGCAGCTCAGATGGATGTTGATGCAAGGATGACTGATCCAATGCATGAAATGCTTACTGAAATGGTACGTGGGTTTGATCCTGAAGGCATTGACATCCAGAATCTTGAGACCGGTGAGATAAATCTTCGCTCTGGTGCAGATCGTGATTCGAGGAGGTTTTATGAAGTACTTGATGATGCGAAAACAGAATTATATCCTGGATGTACTTCTTACAATAAACTGTCGTTTATCGTGGAGTTGTTGCATTTTAAGACTTTGAATAATTGGTCAGACACATCATTCGACATGCTTTTGGTTTTATTGAAAAAAGTTCTTCCTGTCGACGCTAAGATTCCTAAGTCGTATTACTATGCTCGTAAGTTGACAGAGAACTTAGGTTTTACATATGATACTATAGATGCATGTGCAAACAACTGTATGTTGTTTAGAAATGAAACTGCTCATTTGGATATTTGTACGGTTTGTGGCGCTTCCAGGTGGAAAGAGAACAGGGGAAATAAGACTCATCAAAGTCAGATTGCGATACAGGGGAAACCGATTGCCGTAAAGCAAATGCGTTACTTTCCCCTTAAACCGAGGTTGAAAAGATTTTTTATGTCATCTAAAGTTTCTAATTTAATGAGATGGCATGCAGAAAGAGTTCATGAAAGTGACATGTTAACCCACCCGACAGACTCTCATGCATGGAAGGATTTTGATAAGAGACATCCCGACTTTGCTGAAGATGTTTGTAATGTCTGATTGGGATTGGCAGCAGATGGTTTCAATCCATTCAAGTCTATGGTTGGTGCAACTCATAGCACATGGACCGTGGTGTTGGTTCCATATAATCTTCCTCCGTGGCTTTGTATGAAGTAACAATTTATATTACTTTCCACTCTTATTGATGGACCTAAAAGCCCGGGGGATAAGATTGATGTTTACCTTCAGCCATTGATTGATGAGTTGAATGAATTTTGGGGCGATGGTGTGATGACTTATGACTGCGAAACGAATGAAATGTTCAAACTGCATGCTTCTTTATTGTGGACAATCAATGACTTCCCAGCTTATGCAAATTTATCAGGCTGGAGTACGAAAGGGGAATTTGCTTGCCCTTGTTGCAATAAAAGTAAAAAATATGTATGGCTTAAACATTCCAAAAAATGGGCATACATGGGTTACAGGCGTTTTCTCCCTCCCCAGCACAGGTTCAGAAAGGACAGAGTGGCATTTGATGGTTCTAGAGAGTTCAGCCCAGCACCAAAGATCATGACAGGAGTCGAAATGTTATCGCAGATTGAGGAAGAAAACATCCGCATGGTATATGAAATTTAGGATTTGGTGGCTCCTCCAGTACGTAATATTCGTGCTGCGGGTAGGCAGCGCAATCACAATTGGAAAAAGAAAAGTATTTTTTATAGTCTTCCGTATTGGAAAACTAACATGTTGAGGCATAATTTGGATGTCATGCACATTGAAAAAAATGTTTGTGATAACATATTGTGGACCATTTTAGGTGTCAGTGGAAAGTCAAAGGACCATGTTAATGCACGCCATGATTTGGAAGAAATGGGTTTAAGGAAACAGTTGCATTTACAGTTAGCTGAGGGAAACAAGGCATATATGCCTGCTGCATAGTATTCGATGACTACAGAGGAGAAAGAGACATTTCTTTCCATTTTGAAGATGTTCAAGGTGCCTGATGGTTACTCTTCTAATATTTCAAAGTGTGTGAATCTGACGAGCAAGACATTGCAAGGGTTGAAAAGTCGTGAAAATCACATATTACTTCAGCAGTTGATTCCAATCGCAATTTGTGATTGTTTATCCCCCAATGTTGTTCAGCCTTTGATTGAGATGAGTAATTTTTTAGACAGCTTTGTTTAAGAAATCAACGAATGAGTGATTTAAAAAGTTTGCAGGACCGAATTGTACTTACGCTTTGTCACTTTGAGAAACTTTCCCCCCCCCCTCATTTTTCGATGTTATGGTCCACTTGACAGTGCACCTAACTGATGAAGTAATGGCTGCTGGTCCAGTGCAATTCAGGTGGATGTATCCTATTGAACAGTATTTGAGTACATTGAAAAGATTTGTACGCAACAGAGCTCGTCCAGAGGCATCAATAGCCAATGGTTATTTGATGGATGAGTGTACTACCTTTTGTGCAGAATATCTTACGGATGTTGAAACAAAATTAGATAAGCCCTCTCGGATTCATGATGGTCTAGTTGGAGAAGGAACCACATTTGATATGGACAACATCGAGTGGATACAAGCACATCGATATATCTTGTTCAATACTCCATCAGTTGCACCATTAATGCAGTAAGTATCTTATCAATGTGCTTGTATAACTTTTACATGTTTTGTTTGCATAAGTTTTTCTTTTAAACATCGCGTAATCATTTGCAGGAAACACATTAATGAGATAAAAGAAGAGATGCATCGTGCGACTGAGTTGCAAATTCAACAATCTCATTATGCGGCATTTCATGATTGGTTCAAGGATTATGTATGTATAAATTGATTTTCATTATGAGTGAAGTATTAAACTAATTCTTTCCGCATATATCAGTATTGATTTTTATAAATTATGTAGGTTCGTAAGCTAAGGGAGTTAGGGGACCCCACGCTACCTGAAGTATTTATCCAACTGGCTGAGGGTCCATCTATAACGGCTCGTCGTTATAAAGCTATTGATGCTAATGGTTTTCGATTTCGCATTAAAGATGTTGACGACAAACGAGCAACACAAAACAGTGGCATCGGTTGTCCCTTTGTCGATTCTGGTTATTACTATGGTCAATTGATAGACATCATTGAAGTTGTATACACACACGGTTTGAAGTACATATTGTTAAAGTGTAATTGGGTTGATCCAGTGCGTGGATGTAAAGTCGATCAATATCAGTTTTCATTGGTGAATTTTAACTATATGTTATACAGAAATAATGAACGAGTTGAGAATGAACCTTTTATTTTGACATCACAAGCGGAACAAGTATTCTTCGTTACTTTGCCTTCGGATCCAAGTTGGCAAGTTATTGTCAAAATGTCTCGGCGAGGAGTGTTTTTATTTGAAGAAGATGAACCCGAGACTGTTCTGTTTGTTTACCAACAACTTGATCAACATACCGTAGTTCAACGTGAAGAAGATATTTATTGGGTCAGAGCGGCTGTTGAAGGAGAAACGGTCGATTTGCATGCTTAATGAAAGGTATAATTGTTTTCCCGCTATTCAGTAGAATGTACTAGGATATCATAAATTATCTAATCATTTTATAAATCCTTATAAGTTTTAATCCTCACTTTTGTAAGTTAATTCAGTCATAAATATTTAGGTTGATTAACTTTCTGATTTTTTAAAATTCATTCACAACTAATTATTCAATCCATTTTTTGTTTGATTAACAGTTGTACAAGTTTGATTTATTAAGAAAAATCCAATTTATCTTTTAAACACTTTGGACTCATTACTGATATTTTGTATGACTGCATACATGTCAGGGGAAGAGGCAGAAAATCCACATCATCCATCTGAGGCATCTACGTCTCAGGGTCGAGGTATGTTTGAATGTCATTGTCTATATTTTTTATGTAATTGACACACACACACACATATATATATATATATATATAACATTTGTCAATTTATATATAAAATTGTTTTCAACGGGATCAGACTCGGCTGCTTCTTCCTCTCGTAGGAGAGGCCCTGGTCGTGGCATATTATCATGGAATTCCGACACGACGATAGATGTTTCATTTGATGAGGTATTTCATCCCGTGGGACCGAATGCCCCGACATTTATTCATCAGCTGGGTCATATCATACGTGACCCACATCGATTTCCATTGACCACGCGTGATTGGGATTCTATCCCTCAGGACACATTAGATCGTCTATGGAGGGAGGTTCAGGTAAGAAAATAATTTTACTTTATTTTCTATTTATAAAGAATACTAATATGTTTGATTATTTTCTTTATAGCAAAATTTGAAAGTATGCCCTGAAGAGTTTCGGCCCGTGTGTATGAGCAAATGCCGTAAGATGTGGAAAGATTATAAAGGCAAAGTGAAGATGGACCACTGGGTACCAAATGTGGGTGCCCTTGACATTTTGGAAAAAGTCCCGAGAGGTGTCCTCCCAGCTCAGTGGCGTGACTTGGTTGCATATTGGTCTACTGAGGGTGTTGCAATTTGTATATTAATTATTTTGTTGTATATATATTTTCAAGAATATGTGATTTGTTTGAAATTTGAATGAATTGAATGTAGGAGGTGTCAACACGCCATTCGGAGAATCGAGCGTTGCAGGGACCAGCTCACAGGCTCGGGACTCGTCACATGTCTCAGATCCGACATGAGGTATATATTATTCATTTTTTAATTTATTAATTAATATGGTTTTGTGTTTATATTCTTTTAATATACAGTTGCGAGGGCAAGGTGCAGTAACTGATAAAATGTCGGTGTGGATAAGGACTCGTGATCGCAATGATCCAGAGGTTGCAGCATTGATAGTAAGTGTATGTACTTACCAATAATTACATAAATCTATATATTAACATATATATATTTATATATATTTAAATATTTCACAGGATCAATTTGAAGCTGAGTTAGAACATCTGCAAGAGGACCAGCGACAGCTTCCCATGCGACGGGATGAGATCTTTCATCGCATTATTGATCGGGACGGGCATGGCTATAGTTTGACCTATGGAGCAGGGATTCCTCGTTCTGTAGTGTCACACGCTGCGGTTGTCGGTCCTGTTGTTGCTCATATGACACAGCAGATGTCAGAATTTGAGGCACGGTTGCGCGCTTCCGAGGAGACAAATGCGCAATTGACAGCTGAGGTTAGAGCACTGCGGGAATATGTGTTGGAACCACCTTGTGTATAGGTTTATATTTGTTGTCAATAGTTGTCAATGGAATATCAAAATGAAGGAGATCATGAAGTACTCCGATGAAGTAGAGGAGTGGTGATTCAGACGATTGTTATACTGATCGGAAGTTCAAAGAACATGTGTCAAAGGTGATACATTGTTTACAACAATGCAGAATGTGAGGAGTAATCCATCCAAGGATGATTAAGGCAGGATGGTGTTTTTGGATGAAGACCATGGGCTTTGATGAAGACCATGCAATTCCTCATTATTGCATGAGAACAATGGGTTTTGATGAAGACCATGCAATTACTCATGATTGCGTGAGAACCATGCTAGAGACTTCTATGACGGTTGATGAAGGAGGCAATGTGCCAATGTGCTGACTTATGAAATGGCCATGCACATCACGCTGTCATAGAAGATGATGGTACTAAAGTTGTTCCTTCAAAGAATACATATCACAATGGTGGAGTTTGTGATAAAAGCAAAAGAATTGCTGAAGGATACAGATCACCAAGAAGAAGTGTTGTTGAGGTGATCGTGCTTGTCGACAAAGCAAACAAACGACATACAAATTTGTTGACAAAGGAGATTCCCTGGTGACATGTCGAGTTCAAGAGTTGTGGTCAACGAACTATGGTTTATTCAAGAACATCGACAGAAGAATGGATGATCTGGAGGCGGTACAAAAAGAGCAGATACAAGGTGGCGCCGTTTTCCAGTGTTTGCCAAATTTCAGGGCCTCAAAATCGGAAAATGAACACATGGATTGTCTGCAAAAGGAGGTGCGCACAAAGAGGAAGTTGTGCGCGGAATATAAGAGGCTTGCGCGAAAAACTTAAGCTAGGCGCGGAAAACAGCGGGATGCGCGAAATAGTTTTTCGCGCAAACAGTGTTTCGAATCAGAAATACAGAAAATCGGCAAAGGCAAGAGGCGCGCGAAAAATCAGAGATGTTCGCACCATGTGCGCGGAAAATCGAACAGGTGCGCGTAAAGTTGGTTGTGCGCAAGAAAGGGGGTTTTACGCGCAGGATCAAAAATGTCTATAAATATGAGGTGAACCCCTCTCATTCGGGGAGGCTCGACACTTAGACAAAATCCTGAGCTCCGGCGCGCGGAAAAATTAAGGTACAGAGGGTTGCGCGAAAAATAAGGTGTTGCGCGAAAAAGGGAAGTTTTGCGCGAAAAAGAAGAGTAGCGCGAAAAGCCTTTTACGCGACAAAAGTTATTTTTACGCGCAAGGTTTGAATTTTACGCGCAAGCCCCCGGGAAGGGTGCGCGGAAAATTTGGGGGTCCCGCAGGCCTTTTGACAGGTGCTTAGCACTCTCAAATCTGCTTTGCGAAGAGAAGAAGAACGATCGTGCAACCAAAATCTGATCTGCACAGAGAGAGAAATATATCGATACACTCAGGTGTCAGAACTGGGAAATTGAAGGAAGAGAAGGAGATTTAGTGCATTCAGGTATTTCACTGAAGTAGAATGTTGATTTCAAAAGAGCATCAACTCAGGACTCTGATGCAAGCAAAGTCTCATGCTGAACAGGAGACAAAGACTTCAATGCATATCTATTGAAGAGACCTTCACGTCTATAAACTGAGTGAGACTTCACCAACGGCAGTGAGCCAGGGGGAGTCAACGGGAGTGACCCGAGGGACGCAGTGAGCTATCCCAGAACAATTGTAAAGGAAGTGAGCCTGGGACAGAGTGTCTGTACCCGAACATTTGTATCTGCAGCTAGTGAAGCATAGTGGATTTAGGTACGACCGGCAACCTGTCGGCGTATACTCCTTGGACGTAGCCCTCAGTGGTGAACCAAGTAAAAATAGTTGTGTCATCTGTCTCTGCATGTGAATGTTTAATTGCTGATCATATCCATCATACAGGTTTAAGTAGTTCCTACCAACGTGGGAACAAGATCCACAACTTTAAGAAGAAAAAGTTGCCACCCTGATTCACCCCTCCCCTCTCAGGGTGTCCCGGGGTCGTACAAGTGGTATCAGAGCGAAAGGTTAACGTATGTTGGATATTCTCCAGTAATTTTATTGAGAAGAGGATTTGAGTTTCTTTTCTAAGAGTCAACAATGAAGAGCAGTCTTGATAATGACGCAGTCATTTCTGAGCAGAAATCTATATCCACCAAGACTTTGACAAATAGGAAAAAGAAAGAGAAGAAGATGATGAAGAAGTCCCCCACATCCAAAGAAGATGGAGTGTCCTGTTCTCCATGCCATTCCAATAATGAAGAAACATTAGGCATGGAAAGTATCAAGCAGGTGGCTTAGAACTCATCCAGAGGAAAGGATGATACCCCGAGTTCAAGCTTTCAGGAAAAACTCAGAACATATCTGCATGATATTCCAGAAGAAAGGGTTGCTATTATTTGTAGCCTATTCCAATCTATGCAGGTTGAGATAAATCGATTAGAAAGGGAAGCTGACAATATGGAAGATGGGTTGGAAAGAAAAGTTATGGAAAACATGAAGCTCACCAAACAGGTGAAAGTCTCTGAAGAAAACGAGGCAGTCAATAAGACTCTAAGAGAAAGGGTCCATGCACTTGAAGTTGAGCTGAAGAAGAGCAATAAAGTCAAGAATTTTTGTTTGGAAGAAACTTCCATTAAATTCAGGGAACTTGACTCTTTGTTACAAAACAAAGTTAAGATGCATGAAGATGAGGTTGAAAGGTTGAAGAAGACTTGTGAAGAGAAGATGATCACGATTGAAGATCAGAAGATCATCCTCAATATTGTGGGTCAAAAATTGGAAGCTCAATTGACCAAGATTGATAACACACATATTGAGACTTCACAAAAGAATGAAAAGAGTGATGCTTGCACTCAATGTTCGTTGGAGGAGTCTAAGGCTGAAATGCCTCCAACATGTGACAAGAAGATTATGACCACTCTTGATTATCGACATCAAGAATCAGTTGCTGCTGGTACTCAATGCTCAATGGAGGATTCTATTGTCAAAAGACCTCCAACATGTGATAAGAAGATCATGACTTCTCTCATCGATCTATCATAGGCAACTGAGAAAGTGAAGGTACCATCCAGACCATCTTGCACTCATGTTTCTAAATACAGTCCGACAATCAGTGCAGGTGGGAAGAAAAGCTATAAACAAGTATGGATGAGGATAGGTGAGAAGAAGAAACCTACCACCATGACTAGGGTGGATGGGAAGAAAAAGGAGGAAGCTTCTTCTTCAAATAGAGCACAAACAACTAAGCAAATGGCCCAACAACATAATACAGAAGACACAAAGAAGAAAAGATTTGTGGGTCAATGTTGGTGTTGCAATAGATTTGGGCACTGTGCACTGGATTGTTTTTACAATCCCTTTCATGGAAAATCACAGGGAAAGCCTATATCAAAGGGGAGGAAGCCGGAGAAGAAGAAGCAACATCCACAGGTCCAGAAGCATCTGTTTACAGCAAACAGATTTGGAATTCTTGATAACATCTGTGATGCATGCAATGGCAGTGGTCACAAGAATGGTGCATGCCTAGGTCAACAGATATCCATAGCTGATAAGAACAGAAGACCACACAAACCATCCAAGTACGAAGAAAGTACCTTGGGAAGAAATCAGAAGAATATGGCGAACACACCTCTCCCCAAGAAGATATCAAGTAGGCAAGCTGAGAAGACCCAGGATTTTAGATCCATGAAATTGAAGGGTCATTCATCCAAAGGAAACACTAAGTGGGATGAATCTCAGATGAACCCATGTGGAAGACCTAAACCAGCTGCAAAAGTTCCAAATGACATATTGGTCATTTGGCCAGAAGATTTGAAACGAATGAGAAAACTTGAAGATGAAAAGGACAGGGCTGGTGATAAAGGAAAAGGAAAACTTTCACATGATGAAGACACGGTGCTTGAGAGATTGCAAACAAAGAGAAGCACTCGTGTCAAAGAAGTTCTGTGTGAGAGATGCAAGAAATATGCTCACATTGCAAAAGATTGCCTAACCTTAATACCAGAACAAGAAGCAGTCTTGAAGAGAAGTAAGAATCTATCATTCATGATGGCTGCTAAGCAGAACAATTCTCCACACAAAGCAGAAGAGAATGTGAACAGAGCCATGCCACACCAACAGATGTCAGAACATACGTTCAGAGGAGCAGGCATGAAGACTGGAGTGAACAGAGGAACTTGGTTGAGAAAAGAACCTCAACCAAGCAAGTCTTCGTGATGAAGCAAGAAGGAACCACCTTATTCCCGTAATCATTTGTGTATTGTATTTGTGCTAATAATGCAGGGAATTGAAGGCGAAGCATGCTCTCAGGGGGAGAACCTGAGAAGTTGTGAATGTTGTCAACTCTTGATAGCAAAGCTGAAGAAGTTTCCATCCTTAGTAGATTCTTCAACTGATATTCAAAGATTATGATGATGAAGGATCACTCTTGATGAAGATGATGAGGAGTGTTTCCCTTGCGGGGGAGAAGAATGAAGAAGCTTCCATAATCACTGTTTCAATCAATATCAACTCCAGGTGGACTCAAAAGCAGTTATTCTGTGAATTTCTTGAAGAACACACCAATGGAGAAGGAGTTTCAGGTTGGTTTTTTCTCTATCATAGTGATTTTTCTTAAGCCTGAAATAAAAGTGGTAAACCCTTGAAGGCAAGATACATGAGTTCTCATCTCATGTTGGTATCATGATCTGTGGATAATGGACAGCCTTGTTGACTTAATCAAATCCTCTTGTTTTCTACATCGAGCACTACTCAAGTAGACTTAGAGTGAAATGATTAATGAAACTTTGCTTAAGTGAGGATTGATACCCTCCCTACCATGCGCTTTGTATTTCTTGTCAATAAGGGGGAGAGAAAGTGAAATGCAGAAGATTCTCATTTTGACATTGACAGATTCATTTCAGAAGATGTTTAAGGTATTGACAACAAAATACAAAGGGGGAGATTGTTGGAACCACCTTGTGTATAGGTTTGTATTTGTTGTCAATAGTTGTCAATGGAATATCAAAATGAAGGAGATCATGAAGTACTCCGATGAAGTAGAGGAGTGGTGATTCAGACGATTGTTATACTGATCGGAAGTTCAAAGAACATGTGTCAAAGGTGATACATTGTTTACAACAATGCAGAATGTGAGGAGTAATCCATCCAAGGATGATTAAGGCAGGATGGTGTTTTTGGATGAAGACCATGGGCTTTGATGAAGACCATGAAATTCCTCATTATTGCATGAGAACAATGGATTTTGATGAAGACCATGCAATTACTCATGATTGCGTGAGAACCATGCTAGAGACTTCTATGACGGTTGATGAAGGAGGCAATGTGCCAATGTGCTGACTTATGAAATGGCCATGCACATCACGCTGTCATAGAAGATGATGGTACTAAAGTTGTTCCTTCAAAGAATACATATCACAATGGTGGAGTTTGTGATAAAAGCAAAAGAATTGCTGAAGGATACAGATCACCAAGAAGAAGTGTTGTTGAGGTGATCGTGCTTGTCGACAAAGCAAACAAACGACATACAAATTTGTTGACAAAGGAGATTCCCTGGTGACATGTCGAGTTCAAGAGTTGTGGTCAACGAACTATGGTTTATTCAAGAACATCGACAGAAGAATGGATGATCTGGAGGCGGTACAAAAAGAGCAGATACAAGGTGGCGCCGTTTTCCAGTGTTTGCCAAATTTCAGGGCCTCAAAATCGGAAAATGAAGACATGGATTGTCTGCAAAAGGAGGTGCGCACAAAGAGGAAGTTGTGCGCGGAATATAAGAGGCTTGCGCGAAAAACTTAAGTTAGGCGCGGAAAACAGCAGGATGCGCGAAATAGTTTTTCGCGCAAACAGTGTTTCGAATCAGAAATACAGAAAATCGGCAAAGGCAAGAGGCGCGCGAAAAATCAGAGATGTTCGCACCATGTGCGCGGAAAATCGAACAGGTGCGCGTAAAGTTGGTTGTGCGCAAGAAAGGGGGTTTTACGCGCAGGATCAAAAATGTCTATAAATATGAGGTGAACCCCTCTCATTCGGGGAGGCTCGACACTTAGACAAAATCCTGAGCTCCGGCGCGCGGAAAAATTAAGGTACAGAGGGTTGCGCGAAAAATAAGGTGTTGCGCGAAAAAGGGAAGTTTTGGGCGAAAAAGAAGAGTAGCGCGAAAAGCCTTTTACGCGACAAAAGTTATTTTTACGCGCAAGGTTTGAATTTTACGCGCAAGCCCCCGGGAAGGGTGCGCGGAAAATTTGGGGGTCCCGCAGGCCTTTTGACAGGTGCTTAGCACTCTCAAATCTGCTTTGCGAAGAGAAGAAGAACGATCGTGCAACCAAAATCTGATCTGCACAGAGAGAGAAATATATCGATACACTCAGGTGTCAGAACTGGGAAATTGAAGGAAGAGAAGGAGATTTAGTGCATTCAGGTATTTCACTGAAGTAGAATGTTGATTTCAAAAGAGCATCAACTCAGGACTCTGATGCAAGCAAAGTCTCATGCTGAACAGGAGACAAAGACTTCAATGCATATCTATTGAAGAGACCTTCACGTCTATAAACTGAGTGAGACTTCACCAACGGCAGTGATCCAGGGGGAGTCAACGGGAGTGACCCGAGGGACGCAGTGAGCTATCCCTGAACAATTGTAAAGGAAGTGAGCCTGGGACAGAGTGTCTGTACCCGAACATTTGTATCCGCAGCTAGTGAAGCATAGTGGATTTAGGTACGACCGGCAACCTGTCGGCGTATACTCCTTGGACGTAGCCCTCAGTGGTGAACCAAGTAAAAATAGCTGTGTCATCTGTCTCTGCATGTGAATGTTTAATTGCTGATCATATCCATCATACAGGTTTAAGTAGTTCCTACCAACGTGGGAACAAGATCCACAACTTTAAGAAGAAAAAGTTGCGACCCTGATTCACCCCTCCCCTCTCAGGGTGTCCCGGGGTCGTACAATATGTGCGTCGAGCTGATGGTACAGGGGATCATACGACGTAGGTATATACTGTATTTATTTATTTAATTTAAATTATTTTTGTTATTAAAATATTTATAATGTTTATTTGTTGTAGGCACCTGGCCAACCAGAAGGAGGTACCAGTGATGACAACGCGTGACGCACCATATATTCACGAGATATGTTTTTTGTTTTTACTGGTAGGGTTGACATTGATGTACTGTATTTATTCATATAAGTAATGCATTATTACCATCCATGGTGGTCTTTTAAATATTTTATACACATATTGAGTTTTTGATCAGATAATCTTGAATGATTCTACATTTGAAAAAGTCAAACTAATTCCAACAGATCAATAAATCTGAAATTATAGATTATGTATTATCCAATATATTTTTTATAAATTTCTGTATGGTATCGATAAAAGAAATATGTATTAATTAGATGTTATCACTTTTATTTTTCACTTTTGTAATCAATGGGATGGCCTTTGCACCCCCGGAGAGCCCCCCCTGCACCCCCGTACAGGCCCCCGCCACCCCCGTACAGGCCCCCGCACCCCCGTACACCCCCCCCCCCCCGCACCCCCGTACACCCCCCCGCACCCCCGTACAGCCCCCCCACACCCCCGTACAACCCCCGCACCCCCGTAATGCCCCCCGCCACCCCCGTACAGGCCCCCGCCACCCCTGTACAGCCCCCCGCACCCCCGTACAGCCCCCCCCCCCCCCTGCACCCTCGTACAGCCCCCCGCACCCCCCGTACAGCCCCCCCGCACCCCCGTACAACCCCCGCACCCCCGTACTGCCACCCGCCACCCCCGTACAGCCCCCTGCACCCCCGTACAGCCCCCCCCCCCCCCCCCCCCGCACCCCCGTATAGCCCCCCGCACCCCCGTACAGCCCCCCCGCACCCCCGTACAGCCCCCCCCCCCCCCCCCCCCCGCACCCCCGTACAGCCCCCCGCACCCCCGTACAGCCCCCCGCACCCCCGTACAGCCCCCCCCCCCCCCCCGCACCCCCGTACAGCCCCCCGTACAGCCCCCCCGCACCCCCGTACAGCCCCCCCCCCCCCCCCCCGCACCCCCGTACAGCCCCCCGCACCCCCGTACAGCCCCCCGCACCCCCGTACAGCCCCCCGCACCCCCGTACAGCCCCCCGCAACCCCCGTACAGCCCCCCGCACCCCCGTACAGCCCCCCGCACCCCCGTACAGCCCCCCCGCACCCCCGTACAGCCCCCCCCCCCCCCGCACCCCCGTACAGCCCCCCGCACCCCCGTACAGCCCTCCGCCACCCCCGTACAGCCCCCCTCACCCCCGTACAGCCCCCCGACACCACCGTACAGCCCCCCCCCCCACTCACCCCCGTATAGCCCTTCGCTACCCCCGTACAGCCCCCCTCACCCCCGTACAGCCCCCCGACACCACCGTACAGCCCCCCCCCCCCCCCCCCCCGCACCCCCGTACAACCCCCCGCACCTCCGTACAGCCCCCCGCCACCCCCGTACAGCCCCCCGCACCCCCGTACAGCCCCCCGATTGTGTCATTTTCAGCAGCGCGGCGCGCGCTGAAATGGCGCGTTGGGGGGTCAAAACCACCCGAACGACCTCCGAATGCCACGAAACCGTACGACAACATCTGGGGCGTGAATTGTGAAATGGTCGGCCAGACGGCACCTCATTGGGAGGTTCCGTGTGACCGCGGCGGCCGGAAACGCGTTTCCGGCGCCATTAAACACCAAAACGGCGTGCGGCGGTCCAATCCGGAGCAAACGTGCTCCGAAAGACCTGAAACCGCACGGGAACGATAGAAATATTATTCCTGAGATGCAGGAGGAGACAGCACGTCCAGCGGACGTGCGGTGCGTGGGGCACGTCCGATTGTGTCCTTTTCAGCAGCGCGGCGCGCGCTGAAACGGCGCGTTGGGAGGTCAAAACCACCCGAACGACCTCCGAATGCCACGAAACCGTACGACAACATCCGGGGCGTGAATTGTGAAATGGTCGGCCAGACGACACCTCATTCGGAGGTGCCGTGTGACCGCGGCGGCCGGAAACGAGTTTCTGGCGCCATTAAACACCAAAACGGCGTGCGGCGGTCCCATTCGGAGCAAACGTGCTCCGAACGACTTGAAACCGCACGGGAACGATAGAAATATTATTCCTGAGATGCAGGAGGAGGCCGCACGTCCAGCGGACGTGCGGTGCGCGCGACACGTCCGATTGTGTCCTTTTCAGCAGCGCGGCGCGCGCTGAAATGGCGCGTTGGGGGGTCAAAACCACCCGAACGACCTCCGAATGCCACGAAACCGTACGGAAACATCCGGAGCGTGAACTGTGAAATGGTCGGCTAGACGGAACCTCATTCGGAGGTGCCGTGTGAACGCGGCGGCCAGAAACGCGTTTCTGGCGCCATTAAACACCAAAACGGCGTGCGACGGTCCAATTCGGAGCAAACGTGCTCCGAAAGACCTGAAACCGCACGGGAACGATAGAAATATTATTCCTAAGATGCAGGAGGAGGCAACACGTCCAGTGGACGTGCGGTGCGCGGGGCACGTCCGATTGTGTCCTTTTCAGCAGCGCGGCGCGCGCTGAAATGGCGCGTTGGGGGGTCAAAACCACCCGAACGACCTCCGAATGCCACGAAACCGTACGACAACATCCGAGGAGTGAATTTTGAAATGGTCGGCCAGACGGAACTTCATTCGGAGGTGTCGTGTGACCGCGGCGGCCGAAAACGCGTTTCCGGCGCCATTAAACACCAAAACGGCGTGCGGCGGTCCAATTCGAAGCAAACGTGCTCCGAAAGACCTGAAACCGCACGGGAACGATAGAAATATTATTCCTGAGATGCAGGAGGAGGCAGCACGTCCAGCGGACGTGCGGTGCGCGGGGCACGTCCGATTGTGTCTTTTTCAGCAGCGCGGCGCGCGCTGAAATGGCGCGTTGGGGGGTCAAAACCACCCGAACGACCTCCGAATGCCACGAAACCGTACGACAACATTCGGGGCGTGAATTGTGAAATGGGCGGCTAGACGGCACCTCATTCGGAGGTGCCGTGTGACCGCGGCGGCCGGAAACGCGTTTCCGGCGCCATTAAACACCAAAACGGCGTGCGGCGGTCCCATTCGGAGCAAACGTGCTCCGAACGACCTGAAACCGCACGGGAACGATAGAAATATTATTCTTGAGATGCAGGAGGGGGCCGCACATCCAGCGTACGTTCGGTGCGCGCGGTACGTCCGATTGTGTCCTTTTCAGCAGCACGGCGCGCGCTGAAATGGCGCGTTGGGGGGTCAAAACCACCCGAACGACCTCCGAATGCCACGAAACCGTACGACAACATCTGGGGCATGAATTGTGAAATGGTCGGCCAGATAGAACCTCATTCCGAGGTGCCGTGTCACCGCGGCGGCCAGAAACGCGTTTCCGGCGCCATTAAACACCAAAACGGCGTGCGGCTGTCCAATTTGGACCAACGTTCTCCGAAAGACCTGAAACCGCACGGGAACGATAGAAATATTATTCCTAAGATGCAGGAGGAGGCAGCACGTCCAGTGGACGTGCGGTGCGCGGGGCACGTCCAATTGTGTCCTTTTCAGCAGCGCGGCGCGCGCTGAAATGGCACGTTGGGGGGTCAAAACCACCCGAACGACCTCCGAATGCCACGAAACCGTACGACAACATCCGGGGCGTGAATTGTGAAATGGTCGGCCAGACGGAACATCATTCGGAGGTGCCGTGTGACCGCGGCGGCCGGAAACGCGTTTCCGGCGCCATAAAACACCAAAACGGCGTGCGGCGGTCCAATTCGGAACAAACGTGCTCCGAACGACCTGAAACCGCACGAAGACGATATAAATATTATTCCTGAGATGCAGGAGGAGGCCGCACATCCATCGGACGTGCGGTGCGCGCGGCACGTCCGATTGTGTCCTTTTCAGCAGCGCGGCGCGCGCTGAAATGGCGCGTTGGGGGGTCAAAACCACTCGAACGACCTCCGAATTCCACGAAACCGTACGACAACATCCGAGGCATGAATTGTGAAATGGTCGGTCAGAAGGAACCTCATTCGGAGGTGCCGTGTGACCGCGGCGGCTGGAAACGCGTTTCCGGCGCCATTAAACACCAAAACGGCGTGCGGTGGTCCCATTCGGAGTAAACGTGCTCCGAACGACCTGAATCCGCACGGGAACAATAGAAATATTATTCCTGAGATGTAGGAGGAGGCCCACGTCCATCGGACGTGCGGTGCGCGCGGCACATCCGATTGTGTCCTTTTTAGCAGCGCGGCGCGCGCTGAAATGGCGCGTTGGGGGGTCAAATCCACCCGAACGACCTCTGAATGCCACGAAACCGTACGACAACATCCGGGGCGTGAATTGTGAAATGGTCGGCCAGACGGCACCTCATTCGGAGGTGCCGTGTGACCGCGGCGGCCGGAAACGCGTTTCCGGCGCTATTAAACACCAAAACGGCGTGTGGCGGTCCAATTCGGAGAAAACGTGCTCCGAAAGACCTGAAACCGCATGGGAATGATAGAAATATTATTCCTGAGATGCAGGAGGAGGCAGCACATCCAGCGGACGTGCGGTGCGCGGGGCACGTCCGATTGTGTCCTTTTCAGCAGCGCGGCGCGCGCTGAAATGGCGCGTTGGGGGGTCAAAACCACTCGAACGACCTCCGAATGCCACAAAACCGTACGACAACATCCGGGGCGTGAATTGTGAAATGGTCGGCGAGACGGCACCTCATTCGGAGGTGCCGTGTGACCGCGGCGGCCGGAAACGCGTTTCCAGCGCCATTAAACACCAAAACGGCGTGCGGCGGTCCCATTCGGAGAAAACATGCTCCGAATGACCTGAAACCACACGGGAACGTTAGAAAAATATTATTCCTGAGATGCATGAGGAGGCCGCACGTCCATCGGACGTGCGGTGCGCGCGGCACGTCCGATTGTGTCCTTTTCAGCAGCGCGGCGCGCGCTGAAATGGCGCGTTGGGGGGTCAAAACCACCCGAACGACCTCCGAATGCCACGAAACCGTACGACAACATCCGGGCGTGAATTTTGAAATGGTCGGCCAGACGGCACCTCATTCGGAGGTTCCGTGTGACCGCGGCGGCCGGAAACGTGTTTCCGGCGCCATTAAACACCAAAACGGCGTGCGGCGGTCCCATTCGGAGTAAACGTGCTCCGAACGACCTGAAACCGCACGTGAACGATAGAAATATTATTCTTGAGATTCAGGAGGAGGCCGCACGTCCATCGGACGTGCGGTGCACGCGGCACGTCCGATTGTGTCCTTTTCAGCAGCGCGGCGTGCGCTGAAATGACGCGTTGGGGGGTCAAAACCACCCGAACGACCTCCGAATGCCACGAAACCGTACGACAACATCCGGGGCATGAATTGTGAAATGGTCGGCCAGACGGAACCTCATTTGGAGGTGCCGTGTGACCGCGGCGGCCGGAAACGCGTTTCCGGCGCCATTAAACACCAAAACGGCGTGCGACGGTCCAATTCGGAGAAAACGTGCTCCGAACAACCTGAAACCGCACGGGAACGATAGAAATATTATTCTTGAGATGCAGGAGGAGGCAGCACGTCCAGCGGACGTGCGGTGCGCGGGGCATGTCCGATTGTGTCCTTTTCAACAGCGCGGCGCGCGCTGAAATGACGCGTTGGGGGGTCAAAACCACCCGAACAACCTCCGAATGCCACGAAACCGTACGAAAACATCCGGGGCGTGAATTGTGAAATGGTCGGCCAGACGACATCTCATTCGGAGGTGCCGTGTGACCGCGGCGGCCGGAAACGCGTTTCCGGCGCCATTAAACACCAAAACGGCGTGCGGCGGTCCCATTCGGAGCAAACGTGCTCCGACGACCTGAAACCGCACGGGAACGATAGAAATATTATTCCTGAGATGCAGGAGGGGGCCGCACGTCCAGCGGACGTGCGGTGCGCGCGGCACGTCCGATTGTGTCCTTTTCAGCAGCGCGGCGCGCGCTGAAATGGCGCGTTGGGGGGTCAAAACCACCCGAACGACCTCCGAATGCCAGAAAACCGTACGACAACATCCGAGGCGTGAATTGTGAAATGGTCGGCCAGACGGAACCTCATTCGGAGGTGCCGTGTCACCGCGCCGACCGGAAACGCGTTTCCGGCGCCATTAAACACCAAAACGGCGTGCGGCGGTCCAATTTGGAGCAAACGTGCTCCGAAAGACCTGAAACCGCACGGGAACGATAGAAATATTATTCCTAAGATGCAGGAGGAGGCATCACGTCCAGTGGATGTGCGGTGCGCGGGGCACGTCCGATTGTGTCCTTTTCAGCAGCGCGGCGCGTGCTGAAATGGCGCGTTGGGGGGTCAAAACCACCCGAACGACCTCCGAATGCCACGAAACCGTACGAAAACATCCGGGGCGTGAATTTTGAAATGGTCGGCCAGACGGCACCTCATTCGGAGGTGCCGTGTGACCGCGGCGGCCGGAAACGCGTTTCCGGGGCCATAAAACACCAAAACGGCGTGCGGCAGTCCAATTCGGAACAAACGTGCTCCGAACGACCTGAAACCGCACGAAGACGATAGAAATATTATTCCTGAGATGCAGGAGGAGGCCGCACGTCCATCGGACGTGCGGTGCGCGCGGTACGTCCGATTGTGTCCTTTTCAGCAGCGCGGCGCGCGCTGAAATGGCGAGTTGGGGGATCAAAACCACCCGAACGACCTCCGAATGCCACGAAACCGTACGAAAACATCCGGGGCGTGAATTGTGAAATGGTCGGCCAGACGGAACCTCATTCGGAGGTGCCGTGTGACCGCGGCGGCCGGAAACGCGTTTCCGGCGCCATTAAACACCAAAACGGCGTGCGGCGGTCCAATTCGGAGCAAACGTGCTCCGAAAGACCTAAAACCGCATGGGAACGATAGAAATATTATTCCTGAGATGCCAGAGGAGGAAGCACGTCCATCGGACGTGCGGTGCGCGGGGCACGTCCGATTGTGTCCTTTTCAGCAGCACGGCGCGCGCTGAAATGGCGCGTTGGGGGGTCAAAACCACCCGAACGACCTCCGACTGCCACGAAACCGTACGACAACATCCGGGGCGTGAATTTTGAAATGGTCGGCCAGACGTCACCTCATTCGGAGGTGCCGTTTGACCGCGGCGGCCGGAAACGCGTTTCCGGCGCCCTAAAACACCAAAACGGCGTGCGGCGGTCCAATTCGGAGAAAACGTCCTCCGAACGACCTGAAACCGCACGGGAACGATAGAAATATTATTCCTGAGATGCAGGAGGAGGCCGCACGTCCATCGGACATGCGGTTCGCGCGGCACGTCTGATTGTGTCCTTTTCAACAGCGCGGCGCGCGCTGAAATGACGCGTTGGGGGGTCAAAACCACCCGAACGATCTCCGAATGCCACGAAACTGTACGACAACATCCGAGGCGTGAATTGTGAAATGGTCGGCTAGACGGCACCTCATTCGGAGGTGCCGTGTGACCGCGGCGGTCGAAAACGCGTTTCTGGCGCCATTAAACACCAAAACGGCGTGCGGCGGTCCCATTCAGAGCAAACGTGCTCCGAACGACCTAAAACCGCACGGGAACGATAGAAATATTATTCCTGAGATGCAGGAGGAGGCCGCACGTCCATCGGACGTGCGGTGCGCGTGGCACGTCCGATTGTGTCCTTTTCAGCAGCGCGGCGCGCGCTGAAATGGCGCGTTGGGGGGTCAAAACCACCCGAACGACCTCCGAATGCCACGAAACCGTACAAAAACATCCGGGGCGTGAATTGTAAAATGGTCGGCCAGACGGAACCTCATTCGGAGGTGCCGTGTGACGGCGGCGGCCGGAAACGCGTTTCCGGCGCCATTAAACACCAAAACGGCGTGCGGTGGTCCAATTCGGAGAAAACGTGATCCGAAAGACCTGAAACCGCACGGGAACGATAGAAATATTATTCCTGAGATGCCGGAGGAGGCAGCACGTCCAGCGGACGTGCGGTGCATGGCGCACGTCCGATTATGTCTTTTTCAGCAGCGCGGCGCGCGCTGAAATGGCGCGTTGGGGGGTCAAAACCACCCGAACGACCTCCGAATGCCACGAAACCGTACGACAACATCCGGGGCGTGAATTGTGAAATGTTTGGCCAGACGGCACCTCATTCGGAGGTGCCGTTTGACCGCGGTGGTCGGAAACGCGTTTCTGGCGCCCTAAAACACCAAAACGGCGTGCGGCGGTCCAATTCGGAGCAAACGTGCTCCGAACGACCTGAAACCGCACGGGAACGATAGAAATATTATTCCTGAGATGCAGGAGGAGGCCCCACGTCCATCAGACGTGCGGTTCGCACGGCACGTCCGATTGTGTTCTTTTCAGCAGCGCGACGCGCGTTGAAATGGCGCGTTGGGGGGTCAAAACCACCCGAACGACCTCCGAATACCACGAAACCGTACGAAAACATCCGGGGCGTGAATTGTGAAATGGTCGGCCAGATGACACCTCATTCGGAGGTGCCGTGTGACCGCGGCGGCCGGAAACGCGTTTCCGGCGCCATAAAACACCAAAACGGCGTGCAGCGGTCCAATTCGGAGCAAACGTGCTCCGAAAGACCTGAAACCGCATGGGAACGATAGAAATATTATTTCTGAGATGCAGGAGGAGGCAGCACGTCCAGCGGACGTGCGGTGCGTGGGGCACGTCCGATTGTGTCCTTTTCAGCTGCGCGGCGCGCGCTGAAATGGCGCGTTGGGGGGTCAAAACCACCCAAAAGACCTCTGAATGCCACGAAACCGTACGACAACATCCGGGGCGTGAATTTTGAAATGGTCGGTTAGACGGCACCTCATTCAGAGGTGCCGTGTGACCGCGGCGGCCGGAAACGCGTTTCCGGCGCCATAAAACACCAAAACGGCGTGCGGCGGTCCAATTCGGAGCAAACGTGCTCCGAACGACCTGAAACCGCACGGGAACGATAGAAATATTATTCCTGAGATGCAGGAGGAGGCCGCACGTCCATCGGACGTGCGGTGCGCGCGGCACGTCCGATTGTGTCCTTTTCAGCAGCGCGGCGCGCGCTGAAATGGCGCGTTGGGGGGTGAAAGCCACCCGAACGACCTTCGAATGCCACGAAACCGTACGACAACATCCGGGGCTTGAATTGTGAAATGGTCGGCCAGACGGCACCTCATTCGGAGGTGCCGTGTGACCGCGGCGGCCGGAAACGAGTTTCCGGCGCCATTAAACACCAAAACGGCGTGCGGCGGTCCCATTCGGAGAAAACATGCTCCGAAAGACCTGAAACCGCACGAGAACGATAGAAATATTATTCCTGAGATGCAGGAGGAGGCCGCACATCCATCGGACGTGCGGTGCGCGCGGCACGTCCGATTGTGTCCTTTTCAGCAGCGCGGCGCGCGCTGAAATGGCGCGTTGGAGGGTCAAAACCACCCGAACGACCTCCTAATGCCACGAAACCGTACGACAACATCCGGGGCGTGAATTTTGAAATTTTTGGCCAGACGGCACCTCATTCGGAGGTGCCGTGTGACCGCGGCGGCCGAAAACGCGTTTCAGGCGCCATTAAACACCAAAATGGCGTGCGGCGGTCCAATTCGGAGCAAACGTGCTCCGAAAGACCTGAAACCGCACGGGAATGATAGAAATATTATTCCTGAGATGCAGGAGGAGGCAGCACGTCCAGCGGACCTGCGGTGCGCGGGGCACGTCCGATTGTGTCCTTTTCAGCAGTGTGGCGCGCGCTGAAATGACGCGTTGGGGGGTCAAAACCACCCGAACGACCTCCGAATGCCACGAAACCGTACGACAACATCCGGGGCGTGAATTGTGAAATGTTCGGCCAGACGGAACCTCATTCGGAGGTGCCGTGTGACCGCTGCGGCCGGAAACGTGTTTCCGGCGCCATTAAACACCAAAACGGCGTGCGACGGTCCCATTCGGAGCAAACGTGCTCCGAACGACCTAAAACCGCACGGGAACGATAGAAATATTATTCCTGAGATGCAGGAGGAGGCGGCACGTCCAACGGACGTGCGGTACGCGCGGCACGTCCGATTGTGTCCTTTTCAGCAGCGCAGAGCGCGCTGAAATGGCGCGTTGGGGGGTCAAAACCACCCGAACGACCTCCGAATGCCACGAAACCGTACGACAACATCCGGGGCGTGAATTGTGAAATGGTCGGCCAGACGGCACCTCATTCGGAGGTTCCGTGTGACCGCGGCGGCCGGAAACTCGTTTCCGGCGCTATTAAACACCAAAACGGCGTGCGGCGGTCCAATTCGGAGCAACTGTGCTCTGAAAGACCTGAAACCGCACGGGAACGATAGAAATATTATTCCTGAGATGCAAAAGGAGGCAACACGTCCAGCTGACGTGCGGTGCGCGGGGCACGTCCGATTGTGTCCTTTTCAGCAGCGCAGCACGCGCTGAAATTGCGCGTTGGGGGGTCAAAACCACCCGAACGACCTCCGAATGCCACGAAACCGTACGACAACATCCGGGGCGTGAATTGTGAAATGGTTGGCCAGAAGGTACCTCATTCGGAGGTGCCGTGTGACCGCGGCGGCCGGAAACACGTTTCCGGCGCCACAAAACACCAAAACGGCGTGCAGCGGTCCAATTCGGAGCAAACGTGCTCCGAGCGACCTGAAACTGCACGGGAACGATAGAAATATTATTCCTGAGATGCAGGAGGAGGCCGCACGTCCATCGGACGTGCGGTGCGTGCGGCACGTCCGATTGTGTCCTTTTCAGCAGCGCGGCGCGCGCTGAAATGGCGCTTTGGGGGGTCAAAACCACCCGAACGACCTCCGAATGCCACGAAACCGTACGACAACATCCGGGGCATGAATTTTGAAATGGTCGGCCAGACGGCACCTCATTCGGAGGTGCCGTGTGACCGCGGCGGCCGGAAACGCGCTTCCGGCGCCATTAAACACCAAAACGGCATGCGACAGTACCATTCGGAGCAAACGTCCTCCGAACGACCTGAAACCGCACGAGAATGATAGAAATATTATTCCTGAGATGCAGGAGGAGGCCGAACGTCCATCAGACGTGCGGTGCGCGCGGTACGTCCGATTGTGTCCTTTTCAGCAGCGCGGCGCGCGCTGAAATGGCGCGTTGGGGGGTTAAAACCACCCGAACGACCTTCGAATGCCACGAAACCGTACGACAACATCCGAGGCGTGAATTGTGAAATGGTCGGCTAGACGGCACCTCATTCGGAGGTGGCGTGTGACCGCGGCGGCCGGAAACGCGTTTCTGGCGCCATTAAACACCAAAACGGCGTGCGGCGGTCCAATTCGGAGCAAACGTGCTCCGAAAGACCTGAAACCGCACGGGAACGATAGAAATATTATTCCTGAGATTCAGGAGGAGGCAGCACGTCCAGCGGACGTGCGGTGCGCGGGGCACGTCCGATTGTGTCCTTTTCAACAGCGCGGCGCGCGCTGAAATGTCGCGTTGGGGGGTCAAAACCACCCGAACGACCTTCGAATGCCACGAAACCGTACGACAACATCCGGGGCGTGAATTGTGAAATGGTAGGCTAGACGGCACCTCATTCGGAGGTGCCGTTTGACCGCGGCGGCCGGAAACGTGTTTCCGGCGCCCTAAAACACCAAAACGGCGTGCGGCGGTCCAATTCGGAGCAAACGTGATCCGAACGACCTGAAACCGCACGGGAACGATAGAAATATTATTCCTGAGATGCAGGAGGAAGCCGCACGTCCATCGGACGTGCGGTGCGCGCGGCACATCTGATTGTGTCCTTTTCAGCAGCGCGGCGCGCGCTGAAATGACGCGTTGGGGGGGTCAAAACCACCCGAACGACCTCCGAATGCCACGAAACCGTACGACAACATCCGGGGCGTGAATTTTGAAATGGTCGGCCAGACGGCACCTCATTCGGAGGTTCCGTGTGACCGCGGTGGCCGGAAACGTGTTTCCGGCGCCATTAAACACCAAAACGGAGTGCGGCGGTCCCATTCGGAGAAAACGTGCTCCGAACGACCTGAAACCGCACAGGAACGATAGAAATATTATTCCTGAGATGTAGGAGGAGGCGGTACGTCCAACGGACGTGCGGTGCGCGCGGCACGTCCGATTGTGTCCTTTTCAGCAGCGCGGCGCGCGCTGAAATGGCGCGTTGGGGGGTCAAAACCACCCGAACGACCTCCGAATGCCACGAAACCGTACGACAACATCCGGGGCGTGAATTGTGAAATGGTCGGCCAGACGGAACCTCATTCGGAGGTGCCGTGTGACCGCGGCGGCTGGAAACGCGTTTCCGGCGCCATTAAACACCAAAACGGCGTGCGGCGGTCCAATTCGGAGCAAACGTGCTCCGAAAGACCTGAAACCACACGGGAACGATAGAAATATTATTCCTGAGATGCAGGAGGAGGCAACACATCCAGCTGACGTGCGGTGCGCGGGGCACGTCCGATTGTGTCCTTTTCAGCAGCGCGACACGCGCTGAAATTGCGCGTTGGGGGGTCAAAACCACCCGAACGACCTCCGAATGCCACGAAACCGTACGAAAACATCCGGGGCGTGAATTGTGAAATGTTCGGCCAGACGGCACCTCATTCGGAGGTGCCGTGTGACCGCGGCGGCCGGAAACGCGTTTCCGGCGCCATAAAACACCAAAACGGCGTGCGGCGGTCCAATTCGGAGCAAACGTGCTCCGAGCGACCTGAAACTGCACGGGAACGATAGAAATATTATTCCTGAGATGCAGGAGGAGGCCGCACGTCCATCGGACGTGCGGTGCGCGCGGCACGTCCGATTGTGTCTTTTTCAGCAGCGCGGCGCGCGCTGAAATGGCGCGTTGGGGGGTCAAAACCACCCGAACGACCTCCGAATGCCACGAAACCGTACGACAACATCCGGGGCATGAATTTTGAAATGGTCGGCCAGACGACACCTCATTCGGAGGTGCCGTGTGACCGCGGTGGCCGGAAATGCGTTTCCGGCGCCATTAAACACCAAAACGGCGTGCGACGGTCCCATTCAGAGCAAACGTCCGAACGACCTGAAACCGCACGGGAACAATTGAAATATTATTCCTGAGATGCAGGAGGAGGCCGAACGTCCATCAGACGTGCGGTGCGCGCGGCACATCCGATTGTGTCCTTTTCAACAGCGCGGCGCGCGCTGAAATGGCGCGTTGGGGGGTCAAAACCACCCGAACAACCTCCGAATGCCACGAAACCGTACGACAACATCCGGGGCGTGAATTGTGAAATGGTCGGCTAGACGGCACCTCATTCGGAGGTGTTGTGTGACCGCGGCGGCCGGAAACGCGTTTCTGGCGCCACTAAACACCAAAACGGCGTGCAGCGGTCCAATTCGGAGCAAACGTGCTCCGAAGGACCTGAAACCACACGGGAACGATAGAAATATTATTCCTGAGATTCAGGAGGAGGAAGCACGTCCAGCGGACGTGCGGTGCGCGGGGCACGTCCGATTGTGTCCTTTTCAGCAGCGCGGCGCGCGCTGAAATGGCGCGTTGGGGGGTCAAAACCACCCGAACAACCTTCGAATGCCACGAAACCGTACGACAACATCCGGGGCATGAATTGTGAAATGGTAGGCCAGAAGGCACCTCATTCGGAGGTGCCGTTTGACCGCGGCGGCCGGAAACGCGTTTCCGGCGCCCTAAAACACCAAAACGGCGTGCGGCGGTCCAATTCGGAGAAAACGTGCTCCGAACGACCTGAAACCGCACGGGAACGATAGAAATATTATTCCTGAGATGCAGGAGGAGGCCGCACATCCATCGGACGTGCGGTGCGCGCGGCACATCCGATTGTGTCCTTTTCAGCAGCGCGGCGCGCGCTGAAATGGCGCGTTGGGGGGTCAAAACCACCCGAACGACCTCCGAATGCCACGAAACCGTACGACAACATCCGGGGCGTGAATTGTGAAATGGTCGGCCAGACGGCACCTCATTCGGAGGTTCCGTGTGACCGCGGCGGCTGGAAACGCGTTTCCGGCGCCATAAAACACCAAAACGGCGTGCGGCGGTTCCATTCAGAGCAAACATGCTCCGAAAGACCTGAAATGAGATTATTTCTTGAATCGAAGTTTTTAAATTATTATAGCACAATGATTTGATAATATATATATATTAAATATATATTGAGACATTTAAAATATATTATATATATATATATATATATATTTAAAATATTGTATTTAATAGTATATATATGAATATTTATATATATATATATATATATATATATTCAATTCAATAAAAAAAAATTAAATTTTTTTTTAGAATAGCGACCGCCATAGGCGGTCGCTATAGGGTTCCCGGTAGGGGGCTTCAGCGACCGCCAAGCGGTCGCTGAAGGCAGATCCGCCGGCCTTCTATAGCGACCGCCATTGGCGGTCACTAAAATCCTCTAGCGACGAGGCAACAACGACCGCTAAAGGCCTTTAGCGACCGCCAATGGCGGTCGCTAATGGCCTTATTTTCAGTAGTGGTACGGCTTACCGTCTCCATGAACGGTGCAATTCATTTCTTATCCCCAAATGTAATGTACTATTAAAAGTACATGTATATAATGGATATATATAATGAATGATATATCTAAATGATGAATATAATTATGGAATTAAAATATTCATACCCCTCATTTAGTTTTAATTCTATTAATATGACAAAGAAATGAAAGTAGCGTTCATGCTTACGTACGGCTTACCATCTCCATGAACGGTGCATTTTATTTCTTACCTCTAAATGATTATGTAATATTATAAATACATGTATATTCTGGATATATATAATATATATGATATCCAAATCAGGAATGTCATTCTGGATATAAAGAACCTTTGACCACATGAACAACATGTAATTGTAAGAAGTCCACTTTCGACTTAAGAACCAAATATTGACAAAACAAACATTATTAACTTAAATGGTTACATAATATTTATAACATGGCAATAAGTGATATAAAAGGAATAATGAACTTTAAAAAGGTTCTTAATCAAGTATAAATTAACTCAAGTTTATTATTCAGGACGTTAAAGAACGATCGAGTCAAGTCGGACCCGAGGTAAGGGACTTCGTCTCAATCTCCTTTCATTGAGGCATATTTCGTTTTATACACAACTTTCTTTTATACGGTGTATAAACCCCTTTGACTTTTACTTTTATACAAAAGGAATCTTTTTCCACGAAGCGTTTTATTAAACGACAAAAATGAATATTTTTTTAACGTACGCGGTGACAACGACCTTTTCCACCACCGCGAGTATTATTTGGTCTTTGGCTTTCTCAACAAGCCGTAATGTTTTTAAAATAAAATAAATACCATATACTCTTTTATGTATTTTGGTATTGAAAATGGTTTTGATAAAGTATTCTATTATGATATATTGTGATTGAAATGTGGAAATGTTATCATTCGTTTATATTGGTTTTATGTTTTATGATCTTATATTGGTAATTGGACATTTGACGGGTGGTTACGTGATCAACCATATGACGGGTGGTGCCGTGAATACCAGGACGGGTGGTTTTTTTATAACCTCCAATGCATTGGGTATGGAAGTCGTCCGTATGGATATTCCATTAAGTATGTATGGAAATTGGCCATATGGCTATTCCATTTAAGTGATATGTGTGGAAGTCGACCGTATGGTTATTCCACTTAAGTATGTTTATGTCCCAAGTTACCTTTATATATGTTATGTGTTCTTTATATGAGTTTTATGGTAATCCTTTGGTTACAAAAAGGTATGCAATGATACTTTATTCAGTGAAGAGTTTTCACAACTTCATGAAGGTTAAGGTATTACTTTGATAGAGTATACATGGTTTACTTGATGTTTGAAAAACTAACAATTTTCATTCTTTCTGTATCCCTTACTGAGATTTTTATGCTCATCCCAAGTTTTTTGAAATGTTTTTCACAGGACAAGGGAAAGGTACATGATATGATGATAGTGTCAAGGAAGTGTCAAGAAAGAATCCATGTTTATTTTAAATATGTTTCCATTGATGGGAATGAAGAATACTATCTTTATGTAACCACTTTGTTTATATGTGGAATGTAATGAAAGTTTTATGATCTAATTCTCTAAAACTCTAAACCCGAAAAGATCCTCAATGTGTAATCTTGTAATAACTCAATATTAAGTAAGGTTTAAGGTAGGGGCCTTATAGTTGGCATGAGAGGTCGATTTATATAACTTTAGGAGTTAGAATTATATTAAATGATTATCCAATTTTTTTTTGAAATGATATAGCATTTGAAGATTACCATGTTGCTTCATCTAAGACATGTTTGTTCAGAATGGTTTTCCGTAGAGGAAATAGGGAAACAGTACTAGGAAGGAATACAGAAGGAAATAACATTCCGAATCAGCATCCAGAAATGGTCAGAATTGGAACTAAACAGTTTGTTGCAGTAATGGCGCAATTGACTCAAGGGATAAATGGTGGTGGTATCCATGCACGAGATCAGCCAGATCAACCGCAGAGGAACATGACAGTGGTGGAACATTTCATGAGGCAACATCCACCATCATTCAGAGGATTATCTGACCTTGTGCTAGCTGAAGGGTGGATTAAAGCACTGGAGAAGATTTTTGATGTCATGGGGTGTTCAGACAATCAAAAGGTTAGTCTTGCTATTTACCGTTTGGAGGGTGAAGCAGATTAGTGGTGGTCTATGGTTAAAAATATCAGGGACGCCGATGAGATTGATGCTCTTGACTGGGATGAATTAAAAGGTATGTTTCTTGAGAAGTATTTTCCTAAGGCTGTTCGACTTAGGATGGAAAAACAATTCTTAGAATTGAGGCAAGAGGAAGACTCAGTGGATGCCTATGAAGAAAGGTTCACTCGATTGGCAAGGTATGCTCCAAATTTTATACGAGATCTTAATAGTAAAATAAACTGTTTTTACTCAGGGTTAAAGCCAAAGTATCGAAGGTCTTTAGCTTCTTGTGAGTTCAAAAGTTATGAAAAACTTGTTCGATGTGCTGAGAAGGTGGAAATGGAGTTTGCCGATGGTCAGGTGTTCTATGAAAAACAACAGAATAAGAGGTCTAGTTGGCAGGCAAAGGGGAATAATTCATCAAAGAAGCAAGGAGGTAAGAAAACCAAATATCCATCATGTGATAAGTGTGGTAAAATGCATCCTGGAGAATGTTTATCCAAGTCTGGTAAGTGCTTTCAGTGTGGTAAGTCTGGTCATATTGCTCGTAATTGTAAGGAAGATGATCAAGAAGGCAATGAAAAGCCAACAGTAAGATGTTTTAAGTGTAATGAAATGGGTCATTATGCAAACGAGTGTCCAATGAAGAACTCAACTGGGGGAATGCAGCCAAACTACAAGAAGAAAGGGGTGGTGAAATCCTTTGCAACTACTTCAGCAGATGTCGGGCCATCAAATGAAGTTGTATCAGGTACTTTGTTTGTTTTTTCACATTATGCCAGTGTGTTGTTTGATTCGGGGTCTACACATTCTTTCATCTCTGAAACCTTTTCTAGTAAAATGGGAATACCATCTCAAGAAATGACTCCTGAACTTTTGGTAAAAACACCTGGGGGAAATGTTGAGGCAAAAAGAATTTATAAGAATCTTCCTATCCTTATCTGTGGAAAGAATATACCAGCAAACCATATTGTCTTGCCTCTAGTAGATTTTGATGTTATTTTGGGCATGGATTGGCTTTCTGTCTATCATGCTAAGATTGACTGCAGAGCTAAAATGGTTTCTTTTCAGAAAGATTTTCAGTTTGTGTACAAGAATGAACCCTTGATTTTGATAACATATCAGGAAGTTGAGAAACTAGTAAAAGATGGAAATGAATGTTACCTTTCACATATTGTTGAAAATAAAAGAACTGTTCATATTAATGATGTGCCAGTGGTAAATGAGTATCTTGATGTTTTTTCTGATGAGTTGCCTGGTATTATTCATGATCAGGAAGTTGAATTTACTATTGACTTAGTTCCTGATTCTAAGCCAATTTCAAAACCCCCTTATCGAATGGCTCAAGTTGAACTTTTAGAGTTAAAGAAACAATTGCAGGAGTTATTAGATAAAGGTTTCATTCGACCTAGCACATCACCATGGGGTGCTCCTGTCTTGTTTGTTAAAAATAAAGATGGATCAATGAGATTTTTCATTGATTATAGAGCCTTGAATAATATTACTGTTAAGAACAAGTATCCTTTGCCTCATATCGATGATTTTTTTGATCAGCTCCAGGGAGCTCAGTATTTTTCGAAGATTTAATTGAGGTCGGGGTACCATCAGTTGAAAGTAAAAGAAGCAGATGTTCCGAAGACTGCGTTCCGTACTAGATATGGCCATTATGAATTTGTAGTTATGCCTTTTGGGTTAACTAATTCACCTGCTGTATTCATGGACCTTATGAATAGAATTTTCCATGAATTCTTGGATAAGTTTGTGGTGGTTTTCATTGATGATATTTTGGTGTTTTCTAAAAGTAAAGAGGAGCATGAAAGACATTTAAGGGTTATCTTGAAAACCTTAAAAGAAAAGAAACTGTATGGGAAATTCAGCAAGTGTGAGTTTTGGTTGCAACAAATTTCTTTACTTGGTCACATTGTTTCTAAAGATGGAATAACTATTGATCCTGCAAAATCAAAAGTTGTGGAAGAATGGCCAAGACCCAAAAATGTAACGGAGATTCGTAGCTTCCTTGGTTTGGCAGGCTATTACCGAAGGTTTGTTAGAAATTTTTCACGGTTATCTAGTCCAATGACTAAGCTAACTCGGAAGGGTGTTAAGTTTATCTGGACAAAAGAATGTAATGATTGTTTTCAGGAGTTGAAGATAAGATTGGTGAATGCTCCAGTTTTGGCACTTCCTTCTAGGAATGGTGAGTTTGTTATATACAGTGATGCTTCGTTGAAGGGACTTGGCTGTGTCCTTATGCAGAATGATCAGGTAATTGCTTATGCTTCACGACAGTTGAAAACTCATGAGGTAAATTACCGTACACATGATTTGGAATTAGCTGCTGTTGTTTTTGCTTTTAAAATTTAAGGGCATCATTTGTATGGAGTAAAGTGTGAAATATATACTGATCACAAAAGTTTAAAGTATATATTCACTTAGAAATAATTGAACATGAGACAAAGGAGATGGCTAGAATTAATCAAGGATTATGATTGTACAATTCATTACCATCCGGGAAAAGCAAATAAAGTGGCTGATGCTTTGAGTCGAAAAAGTAATGCTTCATTAATAATGTTGCATTTGGAACGTGATCCTTTGGTTAAGGATTTGATGAACTTTGGCATAGAAGTTTTTGGTGCAGGAAGTCCTTCTGTTTTGTTTCAGGTATCAGTGAGATCTCTTCTATCAGATAGATCAAGCAAGCACAGAAGCAAGACAGTGAGTTGCAGAAAAAGGTAGAGCTGGTTCTGAAAGGTAAGTTGCATGAATTCAACATTGATAATGATTGTGTTTTGAGATTTGGGAAGAGATTGTGTGTGCCTTGTGATTCAAAGTTGAAGAGAGTGTTGTTATGTGAAGCTCATAGTTCTCCGTTTTCAGTTCATCCTGCCAGTACTAAGATGTACAGAGATCTGCGGGAGTATTACTGGTGGGATGGAATGAAAAGTGATATTGCTGATTTTACTGTGAAGTGTTTGACCTGTCAGCAGGTTAAAGCAGAGCGGCAGTTACCGAAAGGGATGCTTCAGTCTTTACCAGTGCCAGAGTGGAAATGGGAGAATATATCAATGGACTTTGTTGTTAGATTACCGAAGACATCTCGAGGTAATAATGCAATCTAGGTTATTGTTGATCGCTTGACCAAATCTGCTAATTTCCTTTCTATACGAGATACTTTCTCTCTTGATCAACTTTCCCGTTTGTATCTTAAATAGATAGTCAGGTTACATGGAGTTCCTCTCTCCATTGTATCGGATCGTGATTGCATGTTTACTTCTAACTTTTGGAAATGCCTTCAGAAGTCGTTGGGTATTGAATTAAATTTTAGTACAGCTTTTGATCCTCAATCAGATGGGCAGTCAGAACGAACAATTCAGACCTTGGAGGATATGCTACGAGCTTGTTCGATGGATTATCAGGGAAGTTGGGACCAACATCTTTCTTTGGTTGAGTTTTCTTATAATAAAAAATTTCATTCCAGTATACAGATGGCACCATTTGAGGCATTATATGGGAAGCGGTGTCGAACTCCAGCATTTTGGGATGAAGTGGGTGAAAGGAAGCTGATGGGACCAGAATTGGTAGAAGAGATGGCAGAAAGAGTTTAGCTGATTCAGAAACACATGAGAATAGCTTAGAGCAGGCAGAAGAGTTATGCGGATAACCGGAGGAAGGATCTATCTTTTGAGGTAGGTGATCATGTTTTTCTCAAGGTTTCTCCTTGGAAAAGTGTGATGAGATTTGGTAAGAAAGGAAAGTTGAGTCCAAGGTTCATTGGACCATACGAAATTCTGGAGAGAGTTGGATCAGTTGCATACCGTGTGGCTTTACCTTTGAGTTTATCTCAGCTACACAATGTTTTTCAAGTTTCGATGTTGAGAAAGTATATGCCAGATCCGTCTCATGTTTTGAGTCCAGAGGTAGTTCAGCTGGAAGAGAACCTATCTTATAAGGAACAACCGGTCCAGATTCTTGACCACAGGGAGAAAGTGTTACAGAATAAGGTGATTCACCAGGTAAAGGTTTTGTGGAAAAACCACATGATTGAAGAGGCAACATGGGAATCTGAAAATGCAATGAGGGATAAGTACCCCCATTTATTCGATAAGTAAATAATTTGCGGGGACACAATTTTCTAAAGGGGGGAAGGATGTAACATCCCAAGTAAGTAATGAATAATGGATATTTTTATCTATGTCTATTAATGAATTAGATAGTGTTTTAGAGGCTTAAAATGAAAATAAATTCAATCTTAAGCATGGAATACACTAATATTTTTAAAAGATTGTTTTACTGCCTTTTGATGGCAAACCATTTTTAAATATATCTTTTGACAATTTTATAAGCTATGTTTGTCAAAATAAACTTATTATTTATGATTGGGACATCAAAATTTACTTTGTGTGAATTTTTGGTATTTTTCTGACAATGTTCATTTTTTAATGAATAGTGAAAAATACTGCATTTTACATCAAAACTGCTTTTTAATCTAATTTATTTATATGATTAGATTATCTTTTGAATTGGTTTTGAAGTGAAATTAGAATATATTTTTACCATTTTATCCAATGGTGGTCATTGGAATCAATTTCACTTTGAAATTGGACTTAAACTAGTGTCAATCTTTTGATACTTATTGTTTCATAAAAACACGCTATTTGCTCTGACAGCGGGAAATAATTATTAAATTAATTAATGTGACTTATATGTTTTGAATTTTGTAAAATAGACTTCATTTTTGAATTCGGAATATCAAATATATCTTAGGGTGGATTTTTGGTAATTTTCTGAAAAACATCAATTTTTGATGAATAGTGAAACCACTAAGTGGTACTTATAAAAACTGATTTTTCCGTTTAAATGGAATTTTTCCATCATTGTGTTTTGAATTTCAAAAATCCGACATACATGGTTGTCATTAAGAAGTAAAATGTGGTTCAATGAGATTAAAATAATTTTTTGGTGAATAGAAACTTATTATGTTTTTAATCGCGATTAGTGGTAATTAGTGTGGTTTAAGGTAAAAATAATGCTTTAATAAAATAAGATGAGATTGACACATGTACTACCCTCATTGGTTGTGTCATGGCCGACCAATACAAGCCATGAGTCAACTTGGGGACCCCATGGATCCACTTTGGTTGGGAAATGACATAAATAACTTTTTATTTAATGTAAAAGTAAAAAATCACACAAACATAATATGTTTAATGAAAACAATTTTTAAATGGGGTTATAAAGATCATATTTTTGATTATAAATAATAATTGGAAATCTAAAAATATTTCCTACATCATAGTATTTTTTTTATAATTTTTAGACTTTAAATAAATTAAATTATTTCTGACATAATAATGATGCAGCGATGACATCATTATTTAACGATTTAAATAAAATGGAAAGATAATGAAAAATCTAAAACCTACACCTGGCCAAAACCAATTGGATGAGTGGATTTCAAAGCCTTATCACCTTATCCTCGAATTATAGCAATGTGGGACCTTTTGAATTCTAAACTCTTTTTAAAATAAAGTAACTTATCTTTACTTTCCAAAAGTGCCCCTCCTCTCCTCTTATAAAAGGCCCCCACCTCTACCTCATTTCACACACTCCTCAAGCCTTTGGCTCGGACAACCCCTGCCCATTTACTCTCTCCACATCCCTCTCCTCATCCTAGATGATTCCCTTGGGCAGAATCCTTTCAAAGGAAGCCTTTAGGCTCAAATCAAATGGAGTTACACTTTTAAAGGTAATTCATTCTCTCATGTTCATTTGTTTTATTTTTCTTCTCCAACCCCCTAAACTCTTTTTATTTACTTCTTTTGTAACTACACCAGTATATTAAATATACTAGGATGTTGTTATAATATTTATTTGAGCTACACTCTCACACAACTACATCAAATGGTTAAAGAACATACGGTTTCCGTGGATGGCGAAATTCTGCCTCCCGAAACGATGATTGTTCAATACTCATTTAACACCTTCAAAGGTGGACATTAAGATGTCACTATAGTTATATATGATATATAATATGTTTATGTTTTCTTTAAGCTTCTGTATTTTTCATTTTGGGCATACCTTTATGGTTTCCATTATGGGTAAAACATGATATCTTCATTTAAGGAAGTGCGGACTACCGCCCCCTCAAAGTGATGTGATTCGTTAATGCTATACGTGGGACGTGTAAATGATGGATTTGAAGTTATTATATATGATGTTATACTGGAATTGTAATATACCTCTATATCATTATTATTTCTTTCCATTAAAGTATGAGATAGAAATGAATGTAGCGTTCATGCGTACGTACGGCTTACCGTCTCCATGAACGGTGCATTTCATTTCTTATCCCCAAATGTAATGTACTATTAAAATTACATGTATATAATGGATATATATAAAGAATGATATATCTAAATGATGAATATAATTCTGGAATTAAAATATACATACCCCTCATTTAGTTTTAATTCCATTAATATGACAAAGAAATGAAAGTAGCGTTCATGCGTACGTACGGCTTACCGTCTCCATGAACAGTGCATTTCATTTCTTACCTCTAAATGATTATGTAATATTATAAATACATTTATATTCTGGATATATATAATATATATGATATCCAAATCAGGAATTTCATTTTGGATATAAAGAACCTTTGACCACACGAACAACATGTAATTGTAAGAAGTCCACTTTCGACTTAAGAACCAAATATTGACAAAACAAACATTATTAACTTAAATGGTTACATAATGTTTATAACATGGAAATAAGTGATATAAAAGGAATAATTAACTTTAAAAAGGTTCTTAATCAAGTATAAATTAACTCAAGTTTATTATTCAAGACGTTAAAGAACGATCGAGTCAAGTCGGACCCGAGGTAAGGGACTTCGTCTCAATCTCCTTTCATTGAGGCATATTTCGTTTTATACACATATTTCTTTTATACGGTGTATAAAACCCTTTGACTTTTACTTTTATACAATAGGAATCTTTTTCTATGAAGCGTTTTACTAAATGACAAAAAGGAATATTTTTTTAACGTACGCGGTGACAACGAACTTTTCCGCCGCCGCGAGTATTATTTGGTCTTTGGCTTCCTCTACAAGCCGTAATGTTTTTAAAATAAAATAAATACCATATAATCTTTTATGTATTTTGGTATTGAAAATGGTTTTGATAAAGGATTCTATTATGATATATTGTGATTGAAATGTGGAAATGTTATCATTCCTTTATATTGGTTTTATGTTTTATGATTTTATATTGGTACTTGGACATTTGACGGGTGGTTACGTGATAAACCATATGACGGGTGGTGCCGTGAATACCAAGATGGGTGGTTACGTTATAACCTCCAATGCATTGGGTATGGAAGTCGGCCGTATGGCTATTACATTAAGTATGTATGGAAATTGGCCGTACGGCTATTCCATTTAAGTGATATGTGTGAAAGTCGACCGTATGGTTATTCTACTTAAGTATGTTTATGTCCCAAGTTACCTTTATATATGTTATGTGTTCTTTATATGGGTTTTATGGTATCCTTTGGTTACAAAAAGGTAAGTAATGATACTTTATTCAGTGACGAGTTTTTACTACTTCATGAAGGTGAAGGTATTACTTTGATAGAGTATACATGGTTTACTTGATGTTTGAAAAACTAACAATTTTCATTCTTTGTGTATCCCTTACTGAGCTTTTTATGCTCACCCCAAGTTTTTTTGAAATGTTTTTCACAGGACTTAATGTGGAATAAGGTCAAGGATGGGATCAAGGGAATGTCATGCTATATAAAACATGGAACTAGACATGTTTCTTTTAAGAGTTTTTTTTATTATGGAAACATAGTAGAAGTGACTACTTTGTAATATTTTAAGATGTGATAGTTATGTTCTAATTCTCTAAAACTCTAAACCTGAAAAGATCCTCAACGTGAATTATTCATTTAATTCAATATTAAGTAAGGTTTAAGGCCAGGGCCTCATACCGGACGCCACACATTTGGACAAAACATTTCTCTATGTGGTCATTTTTTTTTTGTTTTTTTTGATACTCAAATTAAACTAAAAGTGACCCCAGAACCCTATGCTATAATGAAAGGGAACCAAGAACTCAAATTTACACCCACGATCCAGTAGAAGTGAATTGTGGCATTTTTATTAAGAGGATGAAATTGTAAACATTGAAAAATCACAACGGACAACCGCAATTTCCAAAAACTATGCTCATGAACGTAAACTTGCATTAAAATCATAATCAAGGCATGCAAAATTTATTTGATATTCAATTTTAAAATTTTAAATGTGTGTTATCATGCTCAAGGTTAATGGAATTTTTCTTTTCATGCATGTTTTTATTCACAAAATAAAAAAAATCATTTTTTATGTCCCCCCAACTTAGAATGACACTGTCCCCAGTGTTTAAAGAAATGAATAGTTAGAAGGGGGTATGAGAGGAGTTCAAATATGAAATTGAGAATGATAATCATGGAATGAAGTCACCTGGTGGTTGATGATGATAGCGCAGGCCATAGTCTCCCTTCAATCTTGGATTTGAGTCTCAGCGGCTTGGATGGTGGTGAATGGATTTTCCTTATGGATTATGACATGTCCTTTTATTTTTTAACCTATAAAAACATAAAAATAAAACAGAACAAAATAAACTGATGATACATTGTCTTCTTTATATTTTCTGGGTAAGGTATTACTCAAAGATCACACCACATGACACGGATGAATATGGCGCTCTCCTTTCTTACACATCCTTACTCATAAAAGAAGAACAGGTCAACAGTCTATGTTAATTTATTATATGAAAAATAAAATGATTTAAAATTATTAGAAACATGAAAACCATGGGTTGCCTCCCATGCAGCGCTTTTGTTTAACGTCGTTAGCTCGACTTGAACCCCCCAACTTATCCAATTCCAACTTTCAACATGTTTAGGACCCCATTTTTGTCCACTTCAACTTGATTAAGATTGATTTTCTTGATTTCGGAAGAAAGTAAAATAATTTTGAGCTCGGTTTCATTGAATTTTTTTAAAGGAGATTGAAAAATTAAATCAAAATCAGTTTCTTCTCCAAAACATTTAGAAAGAATTGGTTCATTTTGAAAATATGATTCATCCCCAAAAGTGCCTAGTTGAATTTCAAGAGTGTGTATGGGTTCAATGTTTGGTATTTCTCCAAATTGTTCAGTGATTTGTGTTTTTAAAAAATCATTAATGGAGTTATATTCAGGAAACTCAATCCTTGAAGAATAATTTCCCTCTTGTGAATTAATTAAATCAATTTCACCCTGATTTAAATACTCATTAACAATTCCCTCACGTTCTTTATCTTGACTTTCAACATTACCTGACCAAATATCTTCGTTATCCAACTCTATATTCTAGGATTTTAAAGTGGGTTATTTACTAAATTCACATGAGTTATGTGGGTAACAATATTCTTCTATAAGTGATGTGGAAAGGACATCTTGAGTGGGAATGGGTTCTTCATAAGTCTCAGTGTTTTGTATTTCTAATCTCAGTGATGAAACTTCTGAATTCATTTTAACCATTTTTTCACACAAATGTTCAAGAATTTTTTCAGAATTAGGATTGATTGTTGTTTGTACATCATCAACATCATTAAGTTTGATCTCTTCAATCATCCTTGAGAGGTATGGAAATTGATCCTTTAAACAATCAACATCCCATTGATTGTAGATCTCATCTGGTGTGGTGTATTCAATCATGGTTTGGTCAATGAAATTTTCTATGTGAGGTGATTCAATATATTGATTTTCCTGTTGATTATAGCCTTGGTATATTAATGGATATTGTTGAAGATAATCCATTGGAGTTGATTGAAAGTTGTTTTTGGGATTCATTGGACACGTAGAAAAAGAAAGGGGAATAGAGAAGAGAATTTAGGATGAGAATAGAAAATTTGGGGTGAGAAAAGAAGATGAGTGTCTAAGGTACTTACTTGGGTCCCAAGCAACGATGCCAAAATTTGGTTGCACCCAAATTTACCCTACTGGTAAAAGCGGTCGATGTAGTACATGTAGGGGTCGAATCCACAGGGACCGAAGAAGAAACCTTGAGACACTTTGATTAGATGCGGGATTGGCTATGAAGTGGCCAACTATGGTGTTGATTGATTTGAAGAAATATTTATTTAAATTAAAGAACAAAAACAATAAAATTACTTGAATTAAAACAACTAATTAATGTGAGTTGATCCTAGGTTGTCTCTTGGGCTTGATTGGATGTATTTGTTTTTCATTTGATTTTCTGTTCATCGGTTCAAGAGGTATCCATTAAATGAAATAATTATTCAATATCATTCTCCGATTTAATCCTTACACAATTTCAAGGCTAATCACCAATTCACTTAGAGGATCAATTAAATGAGCACTCCAAGGAATTGGATCGTACTAGCACTCAAAATGTATCGTCGTTAAAGTCGGTGAAGACAAAGAAGAAGATAAATCAAAGAAAGGAACTCTTAAAATAAAGAACAAATTTAAGAATTTAAGAACATCAAATAACATTCAATCCAACTCATGCAACTCCCTAGGATCAAACCATAAAAGGTTAGACCTCCATTGATTCTATTTTATCAATGGAAGAGGGTAATTGACTTAAAGAAGCGGGATTGAAGAAGAAAGAAAAAAAAAACATTAATCAAAATGAACACTCCACCGTTGTGTGATGAACTCACAAGTGCGGGTGTGAATACATTCACACTACAATTCAACGGTATCAACGTGTGAAGAAAAGGAAAATAAAAAGTGAATAATAAGAAGAAATTTTATTAAAATACTAAATGTGAATGAAAAACTTACATTAGAGAAATTGACGATGTCATTACAAAACGAAAGCGGGAAATTACAATTGAAAGAAAAACATGGATTCAAAGAAAAATGTTAGATGATAATTCCCTTAACCACCATCTCCTTATATAGGAATATTAGGAGCCTTATTTCCACCCCCCCACAATAAATTCACCCCCCAACAATTAATAGATTCAAAACGAGGGTGAAAAATCAAAAGGAAATTGACGTTTTGAAGTTGACCCGGAAAACTGTCCAGATTCATCCACCATTTTGACGTTCGAATATTTAATTGATGAAGGCCGAATCGTGAGGGGTCGTTGAAGACAGATATCTTCTTCCATGTGTCTTATAGATTCTCTCAAAATTTAAGGAAATTTGGATCCTCTGTTTGGATGTTATGGTCGAAATGGTCGGACGGATTTATGTACATTAATGTCGGGTCCACCATTTAAATCTCAACTTCAAATCCCTTTATCATCATGAAAAAATCAGAATTAGCTCTGGCCACAGTTGAATAAAATGATCCTCATATTTTTATATTTCTACTGTATAAATTTTAGCTTCATTGGGCTTGGTTTCTGGGCCCCACATTTGTTTGATGGGCCTCAGGCCCATTATGCTTTTTCCAACATGTTTCTGTCTTCAGGCGCAAAATTCTCCATCTTCCTTTGGGATTAATCCAGCGTACCTAAAAGATAAAATGTTCCAAACAAAGTGATAAATCATATCCCAAAATTTCATATTCATAAAATGAATATAATATTGTCAACAAACAAATGAATGATTGGGCCCAAATTAGCATTTTAAACATGAATTGCATTTTTTATGAGAAATGAAGTTCTATTTATGTAATGCACTAAAAAAATTGTTTATGGACTTTGGAACAATAAATTTAAAGATATTAACAATGAATATTAGCCACTTTCAGTGACTAATCACCTACAATTCACCCCCTCTTGTAATTGAGTATCTACGTACACTATTTCGATATTACAATTGATATCATAGAAGGTATCTAAAATACATACACTTACATATAAGTTTTCTTGAAATTTTTTTCCTTATTCTAAATCTTTCGTGGTTAACATTTCTTGTTCAAGTTTTTCTTAATGATTTTTATCTTTGTTTTTAAACATTTACTGTTAATTTTTTTTGGAAACGTATTTTCTTATAGAATGATAGGTATAACTGTTGGTTCCATTGACAACCCTAATACTACTAGACAACCGATTTTTTATGGTGATTATTATGACTAATAGAGAGATAGGATGAATACATTTTCAATAATACAAGAGTATACAATTTTTTAATTCTCATTGGGGATTACAAAATTCCAAAAAAAGAAGTTAGAACCTTCACCAATCAAGAGAAACAAGAATATCAACTAAATTACATGGTACAAAATACCTTGTTGTGTTCTATGAAAATGAATATATATAGTCAGATATCTTCATGTGATGATTCCAATTGTATTTGGAAGAAACATGAAGTTACAAATTTATGGACTTCTAAAGTGAAATAAAATATAAGTGCTATGTTAAGAGTTGAATATCATGGATTCTTATTTCCCTATAGAGAACCTGTTTGCAATATAAAAAAATGATTTATGACCATTGTCAACAGTCTTCAATCTATGGAGGAGAAAGTTCTTGATGATGATGTTCTTGTAGATAAAATAATTTATATTAGGCCTAATGAGTGAGAATCTAAAAAGACATCTATTGATGATAACATAAAAGTATCTAACATTACTCATGATCAGTTATTTTGAACTCTTGTTTAGCATGAAACAAGAATGAAGAGAGTTGTTTATTTCAAAAAAAAGAATAATAGTAATGTATGTGTTTCATTCACTACTGTATATAATGTTAAGACTCCAGAAAGGGTAAGTAGCTCTAAATTTATGAAAGCTATTGTTATATCTTAATCTAGTGAAAATGATCAGTCTAAGAATGAATTTTTCGATCTTTCTCAAAGGATGAACAAGATTGAAGGAAAGAAATATTATCAGTACATATAGAAGAAGAAAGATAGAAAGGAAAGAAAGATTCTGATGTAACCTATTATGAATATAAAAGGGCTGGATATATCAGACCTGATTATCCTATTATTAAGAGAAAATATCAGAAGGAAAATAATTCCTTGAGAAACACAAAGACGTATTACTATTCTAAGGCTAAAAAAGTATTCAAAGAAAATAACACCTGGAGTTCTAGAGATATTGATTCATCATACGAATATTCAGATTATGTATCTTCGGGTTTGAAGAATGTTGGTTTTATAGCCAGAGTACCTATTTCAAATCATTGTCTTATGAATAAGGTACAAAATGCTAAATCCTTAACCAATATTCCTTAAAATGATAATTTTCCAAATGAAGAATATTATGAATCTTAAAACGATGACTACTCTTCATCAGAAAATTATACCATACCTTCATTTGAATAAGTTTCTAGATTTCCAAAATTACTAGAGAATTTGAACTGTAAGATAAAAAAAGTTAAATAAATAAAATTCTAGAATTTCTGTTTTAACTAACAAAGTATCAGATAGTTCTAAGGATCTTGATAAATTTTTTTTTGATTTTTGAAGTGTTTATAAAAAACCATAAAGAAGTTTATTCTTATAAGGATAAACATTCTAAGGATCTCGAAAATTCTATTTCTAGGAAAAATATTTTTCAGATTAACCCATGTTTTAAAACTAATGACTTTGTGGATAAGAATTTAGACATCAGACTAAAATCCAAATTTTTTTTCTCTTAATAAACTTTTATCAAACATTACGTATGGTAAAGAAAACATTGATAAAATATATTCACTAATATTTCCTCTTACAAATTGTTTGGTATTTGGTTATACTCATTAAAAACCTGTTTTTAGTCATAATTATTTCCTACCCAAAAGTGATCCCCTTTGCACTAAGTGTCAATGTGGTAGAAATTATAAAATAAATTATTCGTTAAATAACACCCAATCCTAAAGTTTTCACAAGGATTATTTTTCTAAGAAAATAAGTTTTCCTAAGATTTTACTCTCTAACATTTCCGGATCCAAGAAAGTTTGGATTCTGAAAAACTAACTCGTTCATTTTCAGAAAAATAAATAAAGTATAAATATCAATACATTGTACATGGAATGTGCATGCTCCTGACATGTGACTGGTAAAATAAATTCTTTGAAAAAATTACCAAGTCAAAAGGAGGAAAAGTAACTTGTGGAGATAATTCTTAGGGAGAAATTTTTTGGTATGGGTAACATTTTTCTTTTTGGAAAAACATTAATTTCAAATGTTTTATTTGTTAAATTTGTTAAGCACAACCTCATTAGCATAATCCAATTATGTGATGGAGGTTACCTTGTGAATTTTAGGAATGATAAATACTTATTACACAATTCTAAGGAAGATTTTATTCTTTTACCAAAAAGAATGATAATGTTTATACACTAATCTTAAAAGACCTTAGGAGCCAATATATTCCTTATATTATTGTAATGGATGATGAATCATGAATATGTAATAGATAACTATGACTCTGTAACCTGAGTAGCCTATGAAAACTATCAAAGAAAAGACTTATTAAGGATCTACCAGAGCTTATATTTGATTCTTAAAAAGTTTGTGATCCTTTTAAATATGGAAAGAAACGTAAATCAATCTTTAAATCAATCAGTAAAGTCTTAACTTATGATTCATTATTGTTAGTGCATATGGATCTGTTTGGTCTAACACAAACATGACTTATTAGAGGAAAATATTTCATATTTGTTTTAGTTGATAATTACACCAGATTTACATGGGTCTATTTTCTATAAAATAAATATTAAGATCTTTTATATTTCAAATATTTTAGTACCTAAGTTAAAAATGAGAAAAACATTCAATTAGTTACTATTATTAGTGATTATGGAGGAGAATTAAAAAATTCAGATTTTGAAACTTTTTGTCATAAAAAATTCATTACTCATATCTTCTCTACCCCAAGAACTCCTCAATAGAATGGTGTTGTAGAAAGAAGAAATAAAATATCTCAAGAGATAACTAGAACCATGTTGAGTGAATATCCTATTTCTAAATGCATTTTGGTTGAAGCTATAATAATTTCTTTTTATACTATAAATTGTGTTTTAATCAGACCTTTTATTAATAAAACACCTTATGAATTGTGGACTGGTTGAAAACCTAGACTTTCTTAAGTCAAATTATTTGGTTTCAAAGTGTTAATTTTGAATACTAAAGGTAAAATACATAAAATTTCCCCCTTGTCTGAAGAAGTAATCTTCAATGGTTACTCCACTACTTCTTAGGCTTATAGAGTTTTTCACAAAAATACTTGTACTGTTGAAGAAACATTTCATGTTAAATTTGATGAAACTAATCTTTTTATTTTTAAACTACCCCAACCTATATCCTTAGATGTGTTTTCAAAAATATATTATCAACCTTTGATAGAAGATTATTCTAATAAATAAAATGTTTAAGAAAATATTTTTGAAGCATGTACGCCAGAAGTTTTTTTAACATATGTTGATGAACAAGTTTTACAAAACCAAAATCAGTTGTTTCTTATAAATCATCCCAGTGATATTATCATTTGTAATGTAAATCAACCTATAAGGACTAGTAGTTATTTAAGAAATGAATTTGAACATCTTTCATTCCTCTCTCAATTATAACCAAAACTCATTGACGAAGCTTTAGGTTGTGATGATTAGATTAAATCCTTACAAGATGAGTGAAATGAATTTGAAAGGAACAAAGTCTGGACCTTGGTTGAAATTCCTAAAGAAACTTCTATAATTGGAGTAAAATTGGTGTTCATAATTAAATGTGATTAAAATAGAATCATAGTACGAAATATGGATTGAATAGTTGATAAATTCTATAATCAACAAGATGGAATAGACTTGGAATAAACCTATGCTATAGTATCTATACTTTAATATATTCATATTTTACTTGCGTCTATGGAATTCTTTAATTTCAAACGTTTTTAAACAGATGTGAAGTGTGATTTCCTTTACAGATATGTTCAGGAGAAAGTCTATGTTTAACAACCTACTAGATTTGAAGGAAAAAAACATCCTGAACATGTTTCCAAACATACGAATTCTTTATAAGGACTTAAATAAGCCCCTAGATCCTAGTATGATAGACTTACATGACTTTTGTTATAAAATGATTATATTAAGGGAACTTCTGATCCAACACTTTTTATAAATAATGATCAGAAAAATGTTTTTATTATTAAAATATAAGTTGATGACATTATATTTGGATCAACTCGCCAGTCTTTAACTAATAGGTTTGTGAATCTCATGAAATCTGAGTTTGAAATGAGTATGATTGGTGAGTTAACATTTTTAATTAGTTTTTAAATTTCTCAATAAATAGAAGGAAAATATATATCTCAAAATGATTATATTAAATATATTCTTAAGAATTATGGATATGAAAACACTAAAATTATAAGCACTCCAATCAGTACCTTAAATTTTCTTGATCTTGATGAAGTTGAAAAACTAGTAGATCAAACATCTTTTAGAGGTATGATAGGATGTTTATTATAATTAATGGCTATTCTTCCAAAAAAAATTTATTTAGTTTTATTACGTGCAATATATCAATATAATACAAAGTAATCTCATATAAAAAAAGTGAAATGAATTTTTCTCAATTTAATGTGAACCATGGATTTAGGACTTTTGTATACGTTTGGAAAAGATTTTGTTTTAAAAAGTTTTCCAGATACTGATTTTGATGGATGTAGAATGGATATAAAAATTATATCCAAAATTTTTAATTTATTAGGATATTCATTAGTTTATTGGTCATGTAATAACAAACACTCAGTAGCACTTTCCACTACTGAAGCTGAATATGTAATAGTTGGAAGTTTTTGTGATCAAGTGTTGTGGATGCAACACACACTCATAGACTATGACATGTGTTTCACCAAAAAACAGATATTATGTGATAATACTAGTGATATTTCCCTAATAAAAAATCCAACACATCAATGTCATTCAAAACACATAGATATTGGGCATCACATTCTTAGGGATCACACACTTAAAAGAGATATTATTTTTCAATTTATTAGAATGCAAGATCAAAATACTGATATTATTACAAAAATCATTGCCCTCCAATTGATTTGAATATATTAAACAAAAGTTAGGAATTATAATTGAATGTTAATATTCCATATTAAATTTTTGTTGAAACATATCACCTTATATTAAAAAAATTATTTTTATAGGGAGAGTACATTTATTTTTTATCAATTCTTTTTATCAATTATTTTTCGTAACAAAATTTTTTTAATAATTTTTTGTCACAATTTTTTTTGTAATCAAAATTTTTTCGGAACACAAATTTAAGGATTTAAAAATTTCCTTTATTAAACAAAACGTTTTGGAATCTAATAAGAATATTTTCATATCTGGGAATTCTTTCTAAGAAATTTGAATGGTATGTTTCCTTATATAAATATTTGTAATTTTATTATTTACTTGTTGGTATTTTAATCTTATTGTAAGAAAAATCTATCAGATTCACTTTATCTATATCTAATTTTTCCTTAAAACCTCAAAATATTAGAAACTACCAATTCTTTATTTGGAATTCATCTTAATCATCAGATCACATTGGGCTTATTTCAACTATTGGATCAAATCGATAATTTGAACCGTCACTTGAAATCCTATATAAAGGCCCCCTAATCCTTTTCCAATATCGGTTTTCAAGACATTGTGCACCGAAGCTCCTCTACTCTTAAAAAATTACGTTCAATTTTCCATGTTTTCTTACACTTTGGATGTCGCTGGAAGCTTCCCCGTAGAAACATATGTCTTAAACTAAGGAAATATTGGATTGGAAAATCTATAGGGAATGGTTGGTCGGCCCAAAATTATTTTCTAAGTATAATTCACTGATTATGAAAAATATCAAGCCGAATGGATGAGAGAGTTTTTGTGTTTCCAAGGAAAATAGTTAGGATCTAGTTTATCTTGGCTTACTTATAGAATTATATGCTATAATATGTTTTTATGAGGAAGGTGGAAGGGAGAAGTTTTCATTCAAGAGCTATTGAAAAACATATTCAATATATTTTAGTATGACAGAAAATATTATTGTAATTTTCTATAAAGGTTTGACAATTTTATAATCTCACAAGTTGCTAGATCAGTCAGGATGTTTTGAGAAGGAATAGTTAATTTAGTGCCTTGGACTCAAAGAAGTTAATTCACTTATGATAAACCACTTTTAAAAAAAATTTAGGATGTTATCTTTGTAGGTAAAAGGTTACCTGATTCCGAGAAAGGGTGATAAAGACTCTTAAAAGAGAAGTGATATCTTTATATTGGAATTTTTGGTTAACCTGATAAAGGTAAATATTATGAAGTACATCCTCCTAAAAATCACCAACATTAAGAATGGAACTATAAAGTCTCAGATTATTATTTATCCATCGATCTTGTCAAATATTATATTACATTACTTAGAATCCTTCAAAATTACCTATAGTTATCAACTAAGAACCTTTAATATCATTTTCCTAAAAGATTATACATTAAAGATGATGAAAGTTGAGTTCCACAAAAAACCAAGAGAATTTTATGATAGTCTTGAAAGTGAAGACAATGATTTAGTTAAGAAATGAGAAGTATGAGAAACTTCCAAGAAATATTAGAATAAAAGAAGAATGAAGGAACTGAAAACCAAATAAAAAGCTACAGTTTCAGAATTCCATTCAGCGCCACCAAATCCAAAAAATCCTAGAAAACATTCCCTGATTAATTGGTAGAGATGTGGAGGGAACATAAGAAGATGAAGAAAGTAAAATATCCATTCTTTCGGATACACCCTACTGAGGCAAAGGCCTTGAAAATTCAAGCTCCTGAAGAGTTAGAAAGGCACAAAAAGTAGAAGAATTTGAATAAGAAATTGTCTAAATCTAAGATCATTCAAGAATTTATCAAGGATACTGAGAATGCCTTTTAACAGATTCAGGTACTAGAATCGTTTCTCTAAGAACAAGTTCTAGTAGAAACCCCAGGAAAGAAAATTATAATTCAAGAACCTGCTGTGGAAGAAGAGATAGTTAAAGAAGAAGAAGTAGATGAATAAAAATAGGAAGAAGAAGATTGAAGTGATGATGTGGTAATTCATGTTGAAGAATACCATGAGAAGTAAAGTCCTTAAGTTAATCTTTCAATATGAACATCCCAAGTTGATTCAACCAAAATTGTTTCTCTAGGGAAAGAGGATGATAGAATTGAAGAGGATGATAAAACTTCTGATGATGAGAGTAGCATCCATGATTTCATCCAACCTAATGATGTTAAGGAAGATGCTGATAAAGAAGAGGTTGACGAAGATAAGATAGTCCAGCATTTTGACAGAGAGCATGAGTCTCCAAGGGATGAAAACGTAATTTACAAAGTTGATAAAGGAAAATAGGTGGTTGATGATACACCGAAGAGGTTTGAAATTATTAAAGATAAGAAGGATGTTTTTGGTTCATCTAAGAAGAAGGATGAAGATATAAAAAAACAATCCTTTCTTGAAAGGGAATTAGATTCTGAATCTTCATCTTCAATGGGTCAGGATTTTGTTGTTCAGTCTTTGAATTAGTTGGGGAACAAAATACCTTTGATCACTAGTATTGATTCGAGATGTGAGTTACTTCAACACTCTTTCCATTAGAAGTCAGATTCGTTAAACATGATAATGGACAATTTTATCAAGATTGAGGTGGATTTAAAAACATTCTATATTGGTTATTATTTTCATAAGAGATCATGTAAGGAAAAAACTAAATGGTCTAAAAAAACAATTTAAGACCTGAGAGTCTTTGATGAATTTCAAGATTTAGTATTTTTTTTGATAATTCAGATGATTGAATAAAAAACCTTTCAATAATGCTTTCAAAAATGACGAATTTTTGGAATGTATCCCAGAAGAAAGAGGATAAATATTTGAATGGGATGTTAAATTCCGTTGCTTTAAATTTGAAGAGAGAAATGGAACTCATGGAAAAGTTGGAATAAAAGTTCAATCAGTAAGAAAAAGTAGTGAAGTTTTTGGAAAGAATCTTGAATTCTCAAGACGAAAATATCAAGTCTCTAGAAAAGAAGAATTAGGATCAGGAATAGTTTCTCATGTGGTTTGAGGATGATCATAAAGAGCTCAAGAAGTTAAAGGATACGTCGAGGAAGATCATTTAGAAAGAAAATAAGGATGAACTATTTTTCACGACAATCCGATATTTTGTGTTATTTTTTTACCCTGTAACAATTTTATATATCATAATAAAAATTTGGTTGTCCTTCATTTGTTTTATTTTTTATAGTTTTAATATTTCAGGTACCAATTTTTTAATCTCTCTATTCCTTTTTGAAAATCACAAAGGGGGAGAAAAGAATGATCAATATAATATTAAGTAAATAGTAGATAATACCTGATGTAAGGGGGAGTTTAAGTAGGGGGTCTATTTAAAGAAGACTTTCTTATAAAAATCCACTTCTCTGAGAAAGGAAATAATGCATTCCTTAGGGATTTCAAAATCTAAGGGGGAGTTAGTCTTATTCATCATGGTTCATAAGTAAAGGGAGATAGGTTTTTATTTTAATTTTTAGAAAACAAATACATTATTTATTATATTATTTCTTGAAAGTTTGTTTGTGCTTTACAGAAAGGGGGAGATTTTTGAGTCAATAAGGTTTACTTATGACTTTTCCATTCCTCTTTTTTTTTTAAAATTACAAACCCATTTTATTAAGGAAATATTTCTTTCTCTAAGAAGAGTTTTACCATTACCATGATTTTCATTATCTTATTCAATGAATTCTCAAAACTATGTTTTTTTCTAAAAGAAAAAATAGGATCCTTATAAAACACCTTTCGAATCAGATAGTTTATTAAGATACCAAGTCTTACTATTTTAGGCCGTAAATTCTATGAAATTTAGACTCTAAATTCTTTGAAATTTAGACTCCAAATTCTCTAAAATTCAGACACAAAATTCAAAGAAATTCAGACTCTGAATTCTATTAAATTTAGATTCTGGATTCTCTAAAATTAAGAATCTGAATTCTATAAAATTATTTTTCTGAATTCCTCAAAATTAAAAATCCGAATTCCTTGGAATTTGGACTCTGAATTTATCAGAATTCCAGTTATGAATTCCTTAGAATTTGGACACCAAATTCCTTAGAATTTATACCTTGAATTCATTATAATTTAGACTCCAAATTCCTCATAATTTCAACTCCAAATTCTTCAAAATTAAGACATCTAAATCAACAGAATTCAGATTTCGAATTCTTTGAAAAATGGAATCTGAATAATCACATTTATAGAATCCAATTGTTTATATATTTAGACACGAAATATTTTTTTTTCTTTAGACTAAAATTATCTATAGTTGGTTAAGCTACTTCATTTTCCCTACACACCTTTTTGTTACAACGATATGATGTAATATAATATATTTATAACTAACCGTTGGTTGAGTGACTCATGTACATGTCCCTCCAAAAGTCAAGGAAAACATGACCATTGAAATAAGGATTTGGTCACTGAATACTTTCCTATAAATAACATCTCATTTGAAAAAAATTAAAAATATAGAAAGAGATTAAAATATTTTATGTTGTGAAGTAATTTCTAGAGAGAGAAGCTATCATTCCTTGTGTATTTTATGAACACCTCATTCAACCTTGATCAACTTGTTCAGCTTGCTTTGGGAAACATTGATTATTACTACGTACAATCAAGGACCTTCAGGGATAGGAACACAAAGGTGTTGACCACGTTAAAGATCTAGGTCTTTTAAGGATAAAAAGATAGATTCTAAAATTCCTATAAAGTGCTTACCCTAGTGTGGTTAAGATAGTCTTTATTGATACATTAAATCTAGGGACCAATATCTAAAGTTGTTGGACACCCTTCTCTTTAGGTTAAAAGATTTTCTACTAGTTACTTGTTCTTGTTTCATGATTTATTTCCACTATATTTTGATAAACCAAGAAGGTAAATATTATTATAATTTCTTGTACTTTTAATTACTCTGATAAATAAGATTATATACTCTTAAGGTGGAATCTTTCTCTAAGAAAATTGTTCTTAAGATTCCTTTCTGGATCCATCTTTCCGAACACTAATCAAGTTTGTTTCTTAAGAACTAAAGTGTGTCTATGAATTTAAATTGTTTAACTTTATTACACATATATTTTCTTATGGATAAAAGAGAATGTTTTTTAAACCAACAATTCATCCCCTCTTGTAATTGAACATCTACACACACTATTTCAATCCTATAATGTGAACCCCCATCTCAGGGCACCAAATAGTGGCATCCGGGTCAAGATATTACAAACTGATATCAGGAAATTTTTCTTTCTAGATTTACTATTTTGAGAAAATATAATTGGATTTGGAAAGAATTGGAATTTGTTAATGACCCATGATAATGAGTAACTAACCCACATATAGAAAAAAAACCATACTCCTTAGAATGGAAATTTCTATTTTTTGAATTGTTCCTATAATAGATGATTTGATTCCATTTTTTAGTGATGAAATTATGAATTGATGTTATTAGAATTTAGGATTTTATGATTTACTGATGAGTAGATGGTATGCCTCTTAGGCAACATTTTAGGCACTTTTACAGGATTTATAAGCCATGCTTCATGCCTGGCCATATATGATGCATTTCATGTATTCATGAATTTTATATGCATAGCTTCCATGACATACCTACTATTTGGTAAAATTTTTATGTAGGAGATTTAGATATATATTTCATACTTATATTTCCTTAGTAACCTAAATAGTGTTTTACTATTTAGGCTACAACAGACACCCTAAGCAGTTAACTATGACTTATTGAGTTATGGACCATTGGTCACATATACTAGAACATGATATAATGTGGATTTAGTAGATTCCATAAAATGGTTCCTAAGGTGTATGGTCCCTTTTGGATATTAAGTTGTGAGCCATATGGTTGAACCACTCAAAGAGAATTGTGAAATGAATATAAATTCAAAATGGAAATTTAAATGGGGAAATAGAGAATTTAATCTTGACCTGGATTTTGAGTAGGCATTAGGTAGTGTCTCTAGAAATTTTAATGACTCTTCCTTATTACCTTATCCTAGATTAAGGGGAAGGATGATGGGTATGTCTTGTTTATAGGAATGTTATGAATTTTCCGACTTCTTAAACAATGATATTTTGGATATATATATATTTTTAGAGGTATGTGTTCAGAATTATAGAGACATGAAACCAAAATGAACTGTAGTAGTATGCAAGGAACATGGAAATTAACATGCTCCAGGAGTGGTGGGACATGGGATACCCTTATATATTCATGTTCTTGTAGTTGTGGCACAAGTGGTTTTACTGGAAATAGGTGCTGAGGCACAACTCCATGAGGGGTTTTTATGCAGTATGAATACTTATTTGGGAGAACCAAAGTGTTTGATGTAAATGGAAGTCCTGATATGTGTGTCCCCACAACAAAATACTCCTTTGTTTTTAGGGGACATGGGTCCATAGGCTATTGATCTATGGTTTGAGACTACATGTTTAATATTCGAGCATTTGGTGACACCTCCTGAGTGAAGATTGATGCTCATGACTTATATTATTCAGAGAGTAGAAAATAACTTGTAGGATGTTTTGAACAAGGAAGGAATGCTACGTGATATGGTATGGGGTGACTTCCAAACTTGGTTCTATGTATAATTTTTTCCTAAGACTCTGAGGGAAAAGTATGACAACATGTTTATGCATTTGGAGAAGGGTGTGATGAATGTTATGGAATATTTGACATTATTTACAAAGTTGTATAATTTTTCACATATATATATATATATATAAAGGAATTAAGGGAGTGATGGTTTGAGAATGGTCTTAGGAATTCCATTAGACGTTAGGTCAATGTGTTCATGTAGACAACTATTACTGGGATAGTGAAGTAGGAGATGAGTATATAGAAGAACCCAAGGGAAGATAGGCTCATATAGAATACTAGTGTAGTCTCTTAGCCCAATGTTTTAGCTTCAAGTAGTAGAAATTTACATTTTGAATCTTTTCAAGAGGTGAGTACAGGATGGACTGTTAGTTATTGTAGATCTGATTCTTATTTTTTTGTTGAAGATGGGGGTATATGAGGAATCAGTGTGATGGAGACCTATTCAAGTGACGAGCTAGTAGAATAATGAAAAACAGGTAGAATTTTAATAGGAAATTACCTCCAACAATTAGTGGATGGTGATTTAATCTATCTACAAGTTTAGGAATGGGTTTCACATATCTGTTTTACGTAGGGAGTTGGAGTAGTACCGGTCATTTTGGTTGAGGTGGTGGTCATTGTTGTGGCAGTTAGGAACTATTTGTACCTATATAGTAGGGTGGGACTACTCTAGTTAGTGATCTTATTCCACAGGGTTGTGGTTCAGGCCATATATATTTTGTTCAGTCTACACCTGGGGAGAAATGAGAGAAGTCATATACGGTGAGAGGTATGATATTAGTAACCTATACCCTTGTATCTGAACTTTTTGATATAGGTGAATTGCATAGTTTCATATATGCACATTTTTTGGACAGTCTTGGTCTCATGATTTAGTTTTCAGATGGTGTGATTATACTTGACACTTAATATGGGATCATAATAGAGGATATACATAAGTGTAAGGAGTAACCCTTGAGATAGGTGGGTGTCACTTGTATGAGATCTTTTTTTCATTGAGATGATAGAGTTTGAAATCATACTCAAGATAGACTTGATAGTTTATTACAAAGCCTATGTTGATTTCTATCACTGGAGGGTGACTTTCATATTAATAGATGGCATAGGATTTATTCACAAGGGTTAATGGGATATCCAAGATGGAATAGATAGACCAGAGCACTGTGGGACGGGTAGGATGATAGTCTATATAGATAGTTTATATCTGAATGATCAAGGATCACGTCAGGCATATTTCTCCCTAGTGGACGTTCATTTTAGGTATGTTTTGTTGAATGAAATTTCTATTATTCCTCATAAGAGAGAGAGAGAGAGACAAAGAGAGAGGTGGAGTAATCTATCACACTAGTTCCAGGAGCTATACTAGTATCTATTTCTCCTTACAAGATGGATTATACGGAGTTGGACGATCTCAAGAGGCACCTAGAGGTCTTGGAGGAAAAGGTGTGTATACAAAAAAGTACTTCTCTATTGGTTACTCAAGTCATTTTCATGAAATAGGTGTATTATACCATAAGGATATACTTCGATTATTAAAAATTGAACCAGATTATAGTTAAGAATTGGTATCCCTTGTCATCAGTAAAAGATCTTTCTTATCTACTCTTAAGAGCTCAGTTGTTCTCCAAAAGTGCTTAGTGGTCAGGTTATAATCAGGTAATGTTCAAATAATAGACATAACTGATATATATTTTAATAAAATGTATGGTCTGTTTGAGTATCTAGTTATTCTGCTTTCTCTCACAAATTCCCTAGTGGTTTTTATGATACTCATGAGCCTAGTTTTTCATCCTTACCTATATTCATTTTTACTTGTTTTCATGGTTGATATCTAGTTGTATTCTCACAATCGACATAAACATTCCAAACATCATGATATTATTTTGGATATAGTTAAAGTGCATCAATTATATTCTATGATCACAAAGTACAACTTTTTGATGGATGAGATTAACATACTGGGTCATATTATCTCATAGACAAGAGTATAAGTTGACCCGAGGAAGGCGAGAGTTATAGTTTCTTGGGACAATTCCAAGAAATTATTTGAAATATAGTATTTTTTGGAGTTATATGTATAATAAAATCATTTCATATAGGATTCCTCACACTTAGTTTCACTAATGGTGGTTTTTACTAAGAATGTTTGGAATGTTTCATGGATAGTCATATGTGAGATAGCCTTTCTGGAACTGAAAGGGAGAATGAATTCATTGCCAATATTGACTATTCTATAGCTATTGAAGAGATAAAATGTGTATTGTGATGAATTAGTTATCAGTGTAAAAGAATTTTAGATGTATAGGGATAAAGTTTTGTGATATGGGCCATGACAACTAATGATACACAAGAGGAATTACTTGATGTATGATCTATTGTTAGCTTCCCTTGTTCATGATTTGCACTATTGGGGAAATTATTTACATAGATAGAATATTGTGGGGTACAAGGACCCCAAATACTCAATTATATATTTTCCTTTATTGATACAAATGTTAGGTAGTAAAGGTGGGTTAAGTACCTACAATATGTTGACATCGAGCTTTCCTATATACCCAGAATAGTAAATGTAGTTACTGATGCATTGATTCAAATGACTTACATATAGGCAGTCCAAGAGACCTATAGTGAGTGGTAGCCTGTTTCATTGTTTTCAAATATTCTCTTGGAGGTGCAATATGGTCAAGTCCATACCATTATTTCTTATATAATTATGGGCTATTGTCTTTTAGATAGAGTTAGGATATAGAAACTTTCTGATCCTGGGGTCTAGTTTTATGGGAAAGAATGGAATGTGAGGACCTTCCACCATGTTGTACTATATTCAAATAAGAGATTTTGTATATCCATGGTCGTTTTTGGGTTCCAACATATACACATGAGGAGATGACGTGAGAGTTTCATGAAATAGTTTAGGAAATATATCTCAGTGTTACTAATATATACCAGGACCTATGTAAGAAATATTTGTGTCCAGGGATGAAATTGATGTAGAAAATTATTGTCATGAGGTGTTCCATGAGTTAGCCTAAGAAGGAATAACATCAATGGACAAATATGATTTTATAGAAATTACCTATTCATGAGTGGAAATTTGATAAATTAGTGATGGATTTAATGAGTTGATTTACATGGTCACCTAGAGGTTGTGATGTTTTGGGGTTTTTGTGGAAAATATCCCATTGATAGATCATATCCTACAGATTAGGGAGGAAATATCAATTGTTAAATTTGGGAGATTTTATATCCATGTGATAGTGAAACATCATGGGGTTCCTCATATAATTTTGTAAGATATGGATACCCAGCATTCATTGCATTTTTAGTAGAAACATGGGCTATTTAAGATTCTGGGGAGAGTTGGGCTGATAACCTATCAATTCTAGTTAACTCAAAGGTAATGATCCAAGAACAAAGTCATCCATATATATCACCTATTCTGTTATAAGTTAGACTCCTATCACACATTGCATCTATATTTGATGGAGTTACATGTATATGTGTCCTTTGAGGGGAATCCGATATGTGTTGTTGGCAATAGGATAATGGTTCTACAAGGCCATTCAAACAGGACGTGACATGGGAGAGGGAGGCCAACAGATGTGATCAGTTTTAGGATATTTTCTTAGATGATTCTTGAACACCATTATAAATTCAAGGAAATATTTATTTAAGCGGGGAGGTTGTAATATCCCATGTCATTCAATGAGGTATGAATATTTTTTGTTTCTAGTAAAAATATTGTTAATATATCTTTTTTGGTTTGGAACCTAATGTTGGGTTGTGGGATAGTAGGGTATTTTTTGTAAAGGAAGTGGTAGGAGGGTTATAGGATTGATACATGCTAGTCACAGTCTTTTTAATTGGAATATATAATGTGTATTCAATAAATGATGAGTAATGACCTGGGTAGTCCAATTCATGTGGTGTAATGGGTTTTTCTGAAGGATAAAGACCTGGAGCTTTACATAGTATGTCAAGCATTAACACTTCATGTAAATTCATGAGACAATTTTTTAATATAGGAGGTAGGGACTCTATCTTTGATAGAATCCCTCACCTCCTTCCTCCTGTCTCATGCAGGAGCACCCAAGGAATCCAATACATAGTATTTGGTGCAATTTTATGATCATGATTAAAATTCTTCCACTATTGGTCTTATTGGATCAATATCAATGATTTATATATTCCTCTTAAATCCTTATTCATTTTTCTTTGAATTGTAAATGCTATTTTGGTTTGAGATAATATTCCATATTTTCAGGGTTTTCATCCATTCATTATTTTTCTTTTGATATGATCCAAATTAGAGGTTAATATTGGATGAGTATTCTATGACAGGTATATGGTAGGAGGTATATAAATTTCCCTTAGGTATTGGTGTTTTATAGGCATAGTTACAATTGATATGCATGATTTAATTTCTATCAGTAACCCTAAAATGAATTGAATAGCATGATTAATTGAATTGGATCCTATTAGGGTTTCCAACGAGTACCTTTTAGCTTTTTTGGAGGTTGTTTCCCAAAACTAGTCTACCCATTGGGTGTTCCTTTGTATGTTACCTTTCTAATATCTCCCATGGTGTGAGTTTTAGTATTCACCTAGTTATATGGAGCCTTTATATAGATTAAATGTAATTGAATTATCAAGAGAAGGATGTGCCAAATTCTCCAAGTGTTGACATGATGTTGAACTATTTTAATTACTTAAATGGAAGTTGTTATATGAATTGGATGGACTCATGAAATATAATTGAATGAATTTAAATGATTAAATGAAATGGTATAATGTTTATTGGTTGGTATACCTAGGATCTATACTCCATTAGGTTTTTTGGACGTTTCTCTAATGGATCTGGATGGCAGTAGTTGATGACTTGGACCTATTTTTTCTATGGTTATTAATTCTGTAGGATTTCTTGGGGCTTGATACACATTGGATCTGACTTTCCAAGACTTGTGTTGTAAATTAACTACTTCCATGATCCTTAGACTCCTCCTAGGTATTTATTAACTTTCCATCAATATGCTCCTAGGAAAAAATGAGGATTCCTTGGTCTTCTATACCTTGGATCTAACCCTTCACTGCCTAACACATTGGATAATATAGAAAGGCCATTATGAATGATTTAAAATTAATTATATAACAGGGTTTTATAACGTGACCATGGTGAATTTTGGCATGTTTTATAGATATAACATGCATGGGTATCCAATTACAGTGGAGTTACTAGACTGTACTACACCTGTTGATTTATGTTTTTACCACTTACCTTGATATGTGATCCGAAAAATGTTTGTAGAGATACTTTTTTGGAAATAAAGTTTCAATTTACTTGTATCACTTTACTCTTATTACTATTATACCCATATTATATTGAACTCCACTTTAGCTTAGTATACCCCTATTGGATTTGTTATAGACCCCATTGGTGGTGGCCTACTAAGTGTTATCTCACACCATATTTGGGACACTGTTGGTTACCTGTAAAAACTATTTTAATAGAGGTAAGGATTGTGGAAAGAACCCACAGTACAATTATTGATTTATTCTATGATTAAGAGTACGAGGGCACATGACCGGGCTGAGGCTTGTGATGCAAAATGAGATATCTCTTTTGGTCTTTTTAGTACTTGGTACATGTTTTGGGGGGGGCTGTCAGTATACTTATTTGCCTATTTTTGAGTGACAAGACATGAAATATGATTTTTTTATAAGAGATTACATTTGGAATTGAATATATATTCCTATCTTGGACGTGTGTCATCTATCTGGATGATTAACTACTTATACTGTTGACTATTGTCTTTACTACATATGTGAAACAATCTAATATGAAGGTATAGTCTCCCTATAGATAGAATATATGCACTTATTTAAAGTTTGTGACCTTTGGTGTATGAGGTGGTGTGCTTGAGGCCTTATGACCTAGAAAATAAAGGCACCAAATAGTGGAATACAGGTTGACATCACACAGGGAATCATTATAATATTTTGATATAGAATTAAAAGTAGGACTTTGAACATATTTCCATTCTCACCAAGTTTAATTGGAATATTTTGGTAGTCACATCAGTCTAGGATCATATAATTTTTTTTTAAAAACCCTTCATTTTCCAATAGTCACCGAAAAACAGGTGTAACCCCCCAATATTAGAGATATTCATTGAAATATTCCATCATTTACTTAGTAACTATCATATAGTTTTATAATTGATATAGGTTCACTCCAACTTCACATGTCCCCATTAGCCTGACAAGGGGAAACTAAATATTATATTCATCAAGAATCACATATACCTATTTAGAATGCTAATACTCCTAGCCAAATCAATTCCAGTGCTCTTATTTCCATAAAATTATTATGATTTGAAAACGGATGATCTATTGATTACTCATGTAAAATAGGATGTAATATTTATCCTAGAGTACCTTTCGATGATATAATGATGATGAATTCTAGGGATTCCTCCCATAATATCAACTTTGGTAATCATCCCAACAATGATATCTCATCTAGAAAAGGATATACTCCCCTTTTCAAAGAACCTTTTTTAGAGAGGTACATGAAAAATGTAGGAAAAGTATATATAGTTCCAATCAAAAGATAATAATCATCCATCACAGTCAATTGATAGATTGGGGAAAAATAATCATCACTACCACTCATAGGATTCATGTCATCATCTTCAAAAAAACCTTGTATTCTAAATAGGAAGAATCATATTTCTCAAATAATGGGACAAATCCCATTTATATGTGGATATATCCTACCTAGGGTTATATTTTAGTCCATATTTGGGGTATTTGTACCTCCAAATTTGATGTTGTAAAGAAAATAAATGAAGAATACTAAAAATACCTAACCCTCAGTGGTTAAAAAATCCATAAACAACTCAAGTAGAAACATATGACATATGAGAGATAGAATAATCATCTTATTATGATAGGATATCTATTTGACCAAGTTGACTAATCATCCTTATCAGTATAATAAACCAAAATGTTTATAAGGAATCATAAAAATCTACAACATGACTTCCAGGATATCTTTGAGACACTAAAATAGATAATTATGAATACTCAATATAGAATTCACATTAAAAGGCAGGGTTTGATATGGGGAACTACTTTTTAATCCACTCATGATTCAACATAACATCTTGAGATAGAAATATTATAGTGTTATTAGATCCATACAAATCATAGGTCCAGAAGGTGAATATTATAATTAGTCATTAAAATAAGAATTTGTTACATCTCAATCCTAGAAATGGTTCACCCATTAAGGATGATACATCATCAGGTTTCTATATCCAACATCAAATAAAGCTTCAAATTCCACCCATTTGATAAAAATAGTGACCTCATCGTTTGAGTATGATTTAGAGTAATGTAGCTCATGTTTTCAACTTATTCTTCACCTATCCTATATCCATGAAAAGAATAATTTTTTTGATAGGATACCATTACTACAACTTTAGTGACAATCAATGATAAATTATTTCTCCCAGTGCTGGGGGTATTTTCCTTATACCTGCCACCACCTCTAAGATCATCAAAGTCTCAATGAATTCAGGATATTGTAGTGTCAAAGATATGGAAACCCTATATCATAGTTTTCAGGTAATTTATATCATTACAACCATATAAATCACCCTTAGAATCATAAAAATACCACTAATATGTTTATTTGTAAGTGGTAAGAGACATAAAACCCCCACCTTCAGGGTTATGGGCATTTATATTTTTACCACCTCCCCAATCAAGGAATTTGGTCTTCCCTAGGATGGTAGAAGTCCCATTCTATGTATATATATTATTTGAACCAATTATTGATATATATTCACCATTTGTCAACTTCTTTAAAAAAAAATTTTGGTCTCATTTCAGGCCACATATCATAAGAAACCGCATAAGGAATGGGATGGAGGGAATGAAATTCCCCAAAAGGGTTCAAAATCATAAATCAATTTCCAATAATGGGATATAAATAAATGAAGATAAACTACCCCTTTATTACTATCAATAGTATATTAGAAAACCATCAAATTCAAATTCGTAAAATATAGCTATTCTGATATCCATGTATTCTTAGTTTAACATCATCAATAATAATTTTATGGAAAACATATCAATTCATATGTATGACATGGATAGGTTCTAATTCAACACATAGTATGCATCAAGTTACATTAATATGGAATCCATATTTATCATCGAAGAAAGAATGAGAATCAGGAACCCATAAAAACTCAAATACCATGCCAACAATGTGCCCCGACTAAATTAAAGGGGAATTCAGTGTTGTTATCTCAGGTAATCCTAAGAAAAATTGCTCCACCATCAATTGAGGATAAAATAGCATGAAACAAGGATAAGATATAATAATTTCAATTTATTAATGAAGAGATAATAAAATGAATTATTCTCACGGAATATAATACTATGATTTGAAAAAATGAATCCCCTTAACTTGGAGTCCTCTTGAATAAATTATCAACTCCTACAATTGGAGAATAGAATGGTAATCCAACCAATTATGGACTGAGAACATTAGTGAACATGACACTAACTGATATAGACTAACATAAACCCCCTTTACTCAAATTTATAGTGTTATCCCCACATAAAATTATCCAATAACCATTAAAATGTTGAATATACAAAATAAATACACATATATTCTATATTATTCCTCAACCACTGTCAATAATTAAGCATCCCCTTAGTTGAAAATACTGCTAGAGTTATTTTACTCTATCTAATCCACCATCACTTGGATGGTGTGCATAGAGGGAAATAATTCTATTATATAAATATATAGGAAACTTACCTCAAATATATGGACACAAACCCTCCACAAAGAAAAATTTATGTCCCACATTCTATTAGTTTAACAATATTGGTTAGATAGAACAAGATTTAACACATTTTGTGTCCCACTATTCCCCATGATTAGAACAAATGATCATAAATAATAAGATTACCCTTTATGTTTCATACAGAAATTGGAAGGTCCTACTTTTTTTTCTATTTTAACCACTACCCCAAGTCAATTTAAAATACGAAAGATTTATTTTTACACATCCAATATTAATTCTTCTTGATATTGGGTAAAAAACAAGCACTAAACTCTCAAATTGTACACTATGTGAGAATTTAAAAAGGATAATATTCTATTTTCATATGGAATAATATCCCACATTATCTAGATATGAAGTATCCACTGGATAAACAAGTTGAGTTTATGAATAGATATTCCTTTAAGAGATAAAACACCTCTCATCCCATCGAAATTTCTAGACTAGATCAATGAAATGGCTTTAACATCCCAAAACATGGAGGATAATCTCTTTTATAGTAGGCCCAATTCATGTCTAGTGTTATTCAATTAGGAAAATAAAACATTTATAGTATATTTAGGGACTTTCAGACTCATTAATGTGATCATGCCAACTCTAGATGAAATTTTGGCTTAGTACCACAACAAAAATCTCCCGGAATGATCAAAAAAATAATAACATCCTCCAAAATATGGGTTGAATGAGAAGGTCCATCTAAGATTGATGATGAGAATAATTAAAAATATTATTTCATCATGGAGTATTTTCTTGGATACATTATCATATACCTAGAAATAAAACTCTAAAAAAACAAAAAATCCAAAATTGAATGGGGTTGATTTTAATGTCCATTGGAATTAATTTACCTATAACTAGATATTGGGGCATTATAAAAAATATTTATTTTAATTCATGGAATTAGTAAATATGATTGTTGAATTTGATGAATTTAAATTAGGAAAACCTCAATAACATGTGTCTTATGTCTACACTATTCTAGATGAGTAATTATGGACATGGAAAACATACTAAGAAAAAATACACAGAAGATCAATGATTGGATAACTGAGAAAATAGTCCTTCAATTGTATTCCATTACCAAGGAATAATTGAATCTAGAAATTGTATCTTGAATTCCATTAAGAAAAACTAAACCAAATAATTTATCTTCTTAACCTGTATAATCTTGCATATTCAACAATGGAAAAAAATTCATATAAAGAAGAAGAACCTTGACCAATCCCTAAGCCATTTCAAACTCTTTAGGATATATTTCCCCCAACATTAGGAGGATGGGAACCATCATAATAAATGAAACCTTCACTGGATGGTGAAACATTATATGTATTAGTCAAAATTATACTCTTTTATACTTAATATGAATCATAAGAATATGAAACTCACTTGATCATACATAATAAAGGAGGATGTAGGGTGATAAGTGGTAGAAGATGCCATTTTTTCCCTAAAGAAGATTCCCCGGATGATCATATCATGGAAGAAGAATCACTATTGAGGGAATATATGAATTTTAGATAAGATACAAAGACATTAACTGGCTCAATAAGAGAATAATTTAACTCTTGGATCCTATAATGATTAGTCACATCCCATTATATAATATTATAGGTTAGAGGATCCACCTCCAATATTCAACATCCTAAAAATATATGGATGTTTCCTCAATATTTCATGTGAATATTGATATCTAAATATATTAGAAAGAATTTATTACCACCACATGTTTCTACCTCTAATTCATAACTCAAAGAGAACATCCCCTCTTGTGAAAAAGGCTATTTTCATAGAAATATTCCATCCTAAATAAAATGGTTATAGTGTAGCCAGGAATTTGAAACTATATGCCTTTTATCCCTCAAAGGACACTTTATAATCATTGAAAAATTATATTTCCCACTATTAATAATTATATGTTTTAGTTTGATAGTTTTTCTATACTAGGTAAAGAATGATCCAAATAAATTCTGTAGGGACATATCATTCATATAATAGGATTAAAAAGATTCTATAAAACGTCAAAACATATCTCTATACTTGAATAGAAAGAATAATGAAATCAATTAATGTTGATAACTCATTGAAAAATACATTGAAATAAACTATTACCTTTTCCAAAACCTTAGATTCATGGGTTAAATAAAAATGGAGTTTAACCCTTCCAAATTTACTATCCTAGGATATGATAAGAGCAAACAAAAACCAACAAGAAAGGTAATGTTGAAAGCCCCATTTTTTTAACCATATATTCTACCTAGAGTTCATGGATATACATAAGGATATAAAATTAAATTATATTCTTGGAATACTATTTATTTAAATGAAAGATGTATTTCCCTCATTATATCATTAATTCATGAAATATATAGATAATGGGTAGCTTAGATTTTTATACAACAATTAATAATTGTTTGACCTTGGTGAGGCTCTATTTATAGAATTATCCTACTAAAAAAGGGATGTGATGAAATTAGCATGAAAGGATACTAACCAAGTCCCTATGACTAATGGATTGAATGTCACACATTCAACTCCTAGGAGTATGATTTATAATGATTATGGGTTTCCAATTTATCAAATTTTGATAATGATTTTAAACCAGGGATGTTATAAATTTGGTTAGGTTGGTATGAATGCCTTATTTTCTAGGATATCATTTATGTGACTTATTAGGAATGCTTACCCTAAGAGTATGGGAATTCTACTATTAATTAGGATCTCAAACCATTAATTAGAGTACATATGTTAACCCTGAGAAATGTCCCCACAGATGACAAAATTCCTCAATTCTTTTCCCCCAATTTAATATCCCAAATATATTGAGGATGGATTATATTCCCTCATAGGTAAATATAATTTCTCCAATATATTCACATATTAATCCTTTCTATAATAGGAATAAAACTATTTTTGTTCTATTAATAATGAAAAACCCCTATTTAATTATTAATTGAAATATTGTCTTTCTCTCTCAGTGATGATAATTCCCATTTTAAATTGGCACTAACAACATTTTCTGGATCTTAGATGATTTTCAAGTCTTATATCTGAAATGATATTTCCCTTTTATCATCATTAGAGATTATATCCTATAATCTTGAAGATGATAATATATATTTTAATCATACCTATACTTTTATTTTACTAGATTATATAAGAAAGGTAATAGGGGAAGAAGAAGATCTCCAAGACACCCCTCTATAATTTTAGGATGGTGACTCAACCACAATAGATGATCTCAAATAGGGAATCCATACAAAAATTATGTTAAAAAACTACATTAATAAGCTTAAAAATGACTCCCAATGATCATGAGAAATATATCTTCTCTCAGAAAAGCTAAGTGGAATTTTACACATGGAATTATACTGAGATGAATGTGTTAGAAACTAAGGTATCCACCCATAATATAGGATTTATGTTGGATAACCATGATAAAAGGTTTGTAGCAAGAGGGATGAATGAGACCCTCAGGAAAATAGATCAGGCTGAGGTAGAAATGTTCATAAAACCCCACTCTATTAAGATAATTTAATATCTAAAATGGTTAGATTATATTGACTCCATCATGAAAATTAGTGGGAAAATCTTGGTTTTCTTTGATTATAGAGATCACAAACAATATTTCCCGAATGATTATTTTTCAATATCGTTAATTGAGTTATTGACCAATGTGACTACTCAATTACATTCTATATCCCCCATTAATGGATAATCCGTTTATAATCAAATTCATATGAAGTAAGATGACACATTGGATTCCAATTTTAGATCTCCCCAATGGTTTAACTTCTTTTTTCTCATTTTCCTTCAATTTAAATATTTTTTTCACCCCATATCAACCCACTATGAACCATATATTTAAACCCCTATTAGTGAATGTTTTGGAATTCTGTGATAATGACTTGGTAGTTAACTACATCATCAGTTTGATCATCTAAATGATAGTGAAACAATGTTTCGTATTCTATAGAAATATAACTTGAAATTTCACCACATGAAGTTCTCCTTCAGGGTTACATCATGAAAATTCTATGGTTTTTGAAATGTAGATATTTAGAAAATAGGGGAAATAATAAATATTCCCCCACAACAAGACCATGAAGTGTTGAGGGGAAGATGGATATGTATTTCTCATATAAGACTATTCATCAATACTAATGAAAGAATATGTCTATACTTCGAAATATCAATGAATAATATAGTCCCCTATAATTGGGATGATGGTTTCCATCAAGAATTGTACAACTGTAAGAAATATCATTTTCAATCAAAAGTATTGATTCCAATAGTTGAAGGGAAACCACCCTTTCATTATATAGTGGATCAAAACTGATCACTTAGTGGAATCATCGTGTAACATCCTAAGAACATAAATTATTTAATTTCCATTAAATAATTTTGTGGTCAATATCTTTCCCACATTTATCACTGATCCAAAATGAATCATGGAACAATATATTACTATCAAAATATATCCATAAAATTTCCCGTTAAAATCATTTATATCTAATTGTGAATTATATGTATAAATAAATATAAATTTCAATATTAATAACATGACAATGATAATAATCTAATTAGTGTAGAAAAATACTTTATAAGAATGATTTATGATTTAAAATTATTCCCATCTAAATAATTTTTATGTACATTATTTTATGATACTAAATATATCATAAATTAAATTATCGATGTCAGTAATAATTTTCCCCCAAATTTTATTAATAATTAATATGAAATAAGAATACAAATATTGTAATAAGAAAAATATTATTTTCCTATGATAAATTATTTTCATTTTATATTTAGGATTTTATATATTGCCTAAATTATAAATTTGAAGAATTTTAATTTGAAAAAATTGAATTCATTTTTTATTTATAATAAGAAATTATCATTGTATATATTTATCTATTTCTACAAAGTATTTTATTTTCATTTATATAGTAAAAAATATAGTTATTTCCAGAACTGTAAATTTTATAACATTATAACCAAAAAATAAAAGTTTATAAATCCATTTAATTGTTAAAATATTAATTTAAGAAGTAAAACAATGAATTTAAAAAAATTATGGATTTATAAATCCTTTGATTAACATTTTTGATCAAAATTAATATATTCCCATAAAAGAAATTGGTTTTTGTTATTTCATTAATTGAACACTAATTTGAAAAAAAATCTACATTGAAATTATTTAAATGTAACCGTGTTTTTGTGACATATCAAATTGATTAAGATTTAGATATTTTTTGAATAATATAGAATACCCTAGGTTGTCTCTAAATGTTAATTGGTGGTTTGATGTTTGTATTTTTAATAAAAATTACTAAAAGATGAGTGGTTTTGAAAATAGTTGTAAAAATAAAATGACATTATTTAATGAGATTAATAGATGAAAACAAGTGGTTTTTAAAAAATATGATAAATAGGTTTCATAGTGAGTTCACTAAACACACCTAACGTTCATTGTTCTTAGAGATTAATTAAGGTTTTAAGTAAGTATTTTGTTGAAATTAATAAGATTTTTGATTACTTTCTAATATTTTATATCAATGGATATTCAATCAAACATTGAAAAAATAATCGTATAGCAAAGGTATACATTTTATGCATGGTATAATAACATAAAAATTAAATTTAAATATTAAATATGTTAGGAATAAAATGATTCATGTGTTTTCTAATCACAGCAACACAAGTCACACACTAAAAACATCACATAGAGCAGTTAAAAGAAAGAATCATTCCATTTAGTTTAATCAAAAAGACAATTGAAACATGAATCAAAGTAATATACTTCAGAATGAAATGTTTTCATACCCTAAAAAAAATAGACCCATAGTTGTAGAATCACATAAAATACCCTTATAAGATGTTTATCTCCCTTTGAAATAATGCACACTATTTAGCACACCATCAAGAGGGGGAGGAAACTTAGGTGGATCTTTTTCTTCATTTTAGATCTACCTATGAGGATATAGAGCTATATAACGTAAAAGGGGATTATAGGAATCCTATATAAATAAAAATTGTCATCAATTCACCCTATTATTCTAACTTTCAAATGAGGTTCCCAGGTTCCCTTTTATAGCAAAATTGGGATGTGGTTTTAGGAACCCTGTTTTTGAGATACTACATGTGTCTTGGTTTTGGGTGGATAAATTGAATTAAATTGACCTTTAAAAAAGGTAAGAGTTAGTTTAGGGAATCTTGAATATCACTATGTAAATTTAAATTCCATTGAAAATTTTTAATGGGAGATATAGTTAGAATAAAAAATCAAACTTTTGACTATGTTCATATTATATTCACTGGGAAGATCATTTCTATTGGTCCATCAGATGGAAGAATTGGTATTATGTGTAGTCTTATTAGTTTTATCACATTGAGTTTTGGATAATATAAAAAAAATTCATCAAATTTGGATGAACTAATTTTGTGGAACATGCAAAATAGTCGACAAATAATCATGGGATTCCATGCATTTCTCCCCATTTTTCTTTAACTTCATTCTAGATAATCAAAATCAACTCCACCTACAATGAAATCATCAAAAAAAGAGAAACATACCCTTTTATCAGTGATTAACAATAAATAATTAATCCATTAATTAAGTGAATTTTTTTATTACATTTGTAATTTACTACTCCAAATGATTTTAATATAGTGGTGTAAGGATGAAATAAAACTGTGAATCATGGAGCGATCACACCCACACACCAAAACATATACAATCAATGGAGAATTAACATTTCAAAAATTTATCGTTGTATATATTCTAATCATAATATGGATTTAAAGTTCAATGAAAATTTAATTCATGATAGTGATGTTATCAACGAAAAATCACACCAAGGAGTTACTCTCAGTGATCATGGAAAAAGATATCGAATAAATTGTATAAGAATGATAATAAATGATGTGAATGGTACCAATTTGAGAATATAATTAAAAATTAAACAATGTCACTAACTCTCTACATGTGTGTCTGAATAACATTAAGTGCTTCCACTTTAAAATCTAGTAAACATAGGTTATTTTAATTTTTTTCTTCCAAAATGATTTTTTCCACAGAACCTGCCCTACATCCTTCACACTAAAATTTACAAAGCCACTCAATCAAGTATTTTTGAAAGGTAAAACTTAAGATCCTGATCTAGATATTCCTATATGTTTCACATTTAGTCACTCCACTCATTTTTTTTCAAATTTGACCTTAGAATAAATCTAACACTAATCTCTAAACCCTTTTTTTTCTCTTTGTGGAAGTAATTTTAATAGTTATAACAAGATCAATGGTTGAGGAGGTGTGTTTTTGGACCTAACAAAGAAAAAACCCAATTTGTTTTGTTTTTTTTGATATTTTCTTTATTCCTCTAAGGTAATACAACAGTCTGATAAAATGTATAGAAACATATTTCAATATAGTACATTAATGAAAAATATATGGTAAGGAATGAATGTATAGAAAAATATTTTTGGTAAGCTAATAAATATTAACCTAAGATATAGTTAACTTATATTGGGTGATAAAAATTCAAGATTTAAGGTTCGGTGAAAATATGGGTGGAGATATTAAGTGTCATATCACGAACCTCTAAAGTCCAACCCATGACTACCCCAATCCCTCCTCCAATTGGCCAGGGGTCAGTGACCATTACTGAGTAAGAACATCCCATAAATGGGAGGTATTATCCTAATGTTCCTATAGACACACAAAAATCTCCATGTTCACATAATTATGAAATGTAAAAGAACATAAAAAATTCATGCATACATCTATGATACCAAAATAGAGTATAAAAATAATTGTACTGAAAGCATAAAATGAGGATAAATACAATCCCAACCAAAAACTGTAAAAGTTCAACATACTCTAAGGTTTATCACCAAGTCAACAACATGCTCCAAATAAAAACAAATTTCACTTTCAAGATCCATCTAAGCTCTACCCACTCCGTATCCTCTCTATAAACCATCAAAAGGGCCATCATCTGTATAAGACAAGAAATGTGTGGGCAAATCCCATGAAAGGGTGTGTATAGTAATACATAGTAGGATAACCTGATAACACTAAAAATGAATAAAAATTTTTATGAAGATCAATAAAAGATATCAAAATCAATGTATAAAAGAAACTCCCAGATATACTCATGAAAGGTACCACACAACCGTGCAGTCATAACCAACTACCGGCCACAAGACTCTTCTAAAAGCAACACCACTTCGAGGATAATACACTCAAAAATCCATGATATCATTAGAGACACTCAATAAATAGGTCTATCTCATTAGGACCCACCAAATAAATCTCATTGGTCTTAGAATATTCTAATATACAAATAGGGGGGTCAAATATAGAACTATTGTGGGACACCACAAAAAAATATGAATCAACCCACTACATAGGGGATTGTACTCTAATGATACCATAAATCTACCGATATAGCCTACTAAATGGAGGATCAATTCCATACTTATGGAGGTCACAGAAATTACACAAAATCAAACTATGGGGAAATATGGATAGATAATCTCACTACATTCTCACAGAGGGACACCACAACTCTATCTAAGACCCGACCTCTAGTAGGGATCACAATCTAGTGATATGGATGTAATTCCACATTTAACCATGAGTAAAAGTACAAAGGGAACATACTAAACCTATACTAGTCCGAACTAATAAAATGAATAGCCATAATCATTATTGATGGGGTAACACGACATGTCCATCTATCTCCATGGTTTTCCATGTGGAGGAACCACACACACCATATAATATTAAAATACATGGTTGTTAGTTTAAGTACACTATTTGTAGAGACACATGGTATTCAACCTATGTATTTTGTCTGTGTCCATGTCTGGGTGGCTGTATTAGTTTAGTAGTACATGACATGCTGCTGCTCGTGAACTGTACCCCTGTACTGTTACAAGGGTAAGCTTGTGTACAACTGACCAAGCCATTTCAATGTGGTAGTGCACAACATTCCATGTGGTTGTGCACTCTAACCCATGTCTGTGTACACATTGAGGTATAGGGTGAGTCAATTAGGGAGGTACACACACTATGGGATAGGGGGAACATGTTGTGTGATCCTTAACTTTGGTCAAAAACCTAGCAGAACAAGAAGTGTCCCACACGGCATGTAATGTCGATTTACATGCCGTATTGCTCGTGATTTCCTTGATTCACTCCACATCACCCCGCACATTGCCAGCACCTCCAACCTTTCCCGAACCTATATATTTGGGTTATTTTGGACCATTACGAAACTAATATACAAGAGAATGGGATTTAATACATTTGAAAAATGGATCTACATGTCATTCTACGTTGTGTGCTAAATAATTTCAAAATAATAATGTATCCAAAACCATCTAATTTTCCACCACTTATTTCTTCGCACCACCTTCATGTTGTGTCAATATTAGATCTATGATATCATATTGGTGCACCATGAAATGAGTGAAAAAATATCTATTTATCCGAATATTTAAAACCCTAGTACAAACAAAGAATGTCCATGATGAACGAAGAATCAGGGGAGAAAATAAAAATGACATATGAGGGAAAAAAACTCAATCAATGTTTGTGTTGATATTGATTCATTTTTTGATAATAGAAACTAATAAATCAATAATCAAAAGAAATCATTCAAAAATAATCTCACAATAAACCCATCTTATAAATATTCCTAATCCACAAATCAATATATTAGTTGATTAATCCGTGTTTAATTTAGGAATCCACAAGGGGTAATGGAAAAAATTCAAACAACCTACCTACCATGATATGGATCAATCACTAAAATAGAATGATGTGAAGTTTTTGTCAATGACAAGATCCTTCAAATATGTTGGGCATCGATCGTCGATCCATGACCCAATTTTTATTTTTTTGAGAGAATTATTTGAGTGTTATCTCTAGTGGAATTACAATGATTCTAGGGTTATGAGGATAAATACGATGTTTCTCCATAACAGTGTATATAAGGCACATAAATCTCTACATTGGAAAAGTTGGAATAAAATAATTTAATTAATTATTTTATTTGTTTCCACTCCCTGAATGACTCTTCTACAAATGTACCACTCCAACATAGATTAAGTCATTCCTAGGGTAAAGGTCGAGTTCTTAAAACAATGGGGCTCTATGATTTCTAATTCAGGACTCCGTTAAGAAGTTATTTATCTTTTTTTGGAAAACATCATGCACATGTTATTTAACATATTTAATATATTTTAGAATTTTAATCTGGGAACACCAGACCCCATAATCTCACACCGTCTCAGCACCTAGACTAAAAAATAATCCATATAATATCCAAAAAATAATAAATTGAAAAATTGAGACAAAAATTTCTCCTAACCTTTGGTATTGATGATTTGAAAATCCAAAATAAGGGCTACAGAAATAGATATGGGTATTGATCATGAATCCAAGCCTCTGCTCCAATGGGATCTCTTGCAAATTTCTATGTTACCATTAAAACACATAAGTGGAATCAATCTAACATGAAATACCCTCTCTTGCCAGTCATAAATCTACAAAGGGTACTCTAGAAAGGTATCCCCATCCTTGATGTCCAGTTCACCCCAGTCGATATTGTGAAATGGGTCTTTCACGTAACTCCTCGGTTCTGACATGTGGAAGACATAGTGTACCTAGTCCAACTATAGTGGTAGAGATAATAATTATGCCACCACACCAACTCTAGGAATTATATGAAAGGGACCAATGAATCTAATAGATAACTTGATTCCATAACCAAATATCCCCAATCCCCATTGAGGTGATACACTTTGGAACACATGGTCTTCCTCCTCAAACTCCAAAGGTATCTGTTGTCTGCCTGCATTATACTTTTGATGGCTTTGTGGAGTCTTCATATACTCCTACATGATCTACACCTTCTCTATAGTATCTCGCACTAACTTTGATCCCATGAGTACTGACTCAACTGGATTAGTCCAACAATGTGGTGACCAGTAGGTCCACTCATCCAAATTCATGAATGGTGTCATACTAATGGTAGAATGGTATCTTTTATTGTATAAATACTCTTGGGGGTGGGGATCCCAGCTATGGCCAAAGTCCAACATTAAAGCCTCCCTCATATCCTCTAAGACCTGGATGGTCTGCTCTTTCTAGCTGCCTGTCTGGGGATGAAACACAATGATCAAGGAAAACTGAGTCTCAATGGATTCTTGTAATCCTCTCTATAATTGGGATGTGAAGCATTTTTAACATTATGATATGATCATCGAGGAAACTCCATGGAGTCATCCTATTTCATGCACATAAAGTCATACCAAACTCTCTAATTAACTTTACTTTGAAAATCTAGGAAGCGGGATGACATGGTGAGTCGGTCTATGATAACCCATATTGAATCATGTAAACTAGATGTATATGGAAAGACCCTCATGAAGTCTACAGATATCCAATACCACACCCACTATATCACCTCAAGGGGTTGATCTAAACCCACTGGGACTTGCTGCTCATCCTTCACTTGCTGAAATGTAAGGCAACAAGAGAGAAACTTTGCAACTCCCTTCTTCATACATGGACACTGAATCTGACTTCAAAATCCATGGTATATCTTTTACACACCTAGGTATACCACCAAAAGGGATATCTAAAACCCACACATCACCTACTCCTATGACATCAATGGTACAATCATCTACCCTCTGAAAAGGATAACATGCTCCCCAAATTGAGAATTTCCATCAGGATCATGTCAAGTGGATATCATAGTATGAGAGGTTTCACAGTCATCATCTCTTTTCTAAGAATTACAAAAAAAATAGTAATAGAGGTGGGGTAAAAACAATAAACTAAAGATATGAATCACTATCCTTGTTAATGATGGACAACTATAATATAGATAACTACTATGATTCATTGACCAATAACTGAGAAAGGGATCTCCTACTGAGAGCATCTTCCACTATATACCCCTTTCCAGGAGTATAGGAAATATCAAAGTCATAGTATTGGATGAACTCTAGACATAATATCTATTTGATATTAATATTCTTCAAAGAGAAGATATAATTGAGACTCTTTTTTTCATAGTAAATGATAAACTACTTTCCCATCATGTACTATAACTAAAATTCTAAATAGAATACTGCCACTACTAACTCAAGATCAGGGGCCATGTCGTTATTCTCACATGGTATCATCTGGAATGAACCATAGGAAATAAATTCTTGCCTCTACATCAACAAACAACCAAGTCCATTACCTGATGCATCATGGAATACTACGTATTCAATACCATCCTCTAGAAATCTCATGATTGGAGCTCTCTTCATCCCTTATCCCATCTCCTAAAAGCACTGATAGAATCTTTCCATTTACATGAAAGGATACCCCTTTTGAGTCAAGGATTTCAAGGACACTCCAACTCTATAGAATGTGGGTACAAACCTATGATATTACCCTACCAACCAAAGGAAAATCCGAACATTAGAAACACTCTTGGTTGGCTCCCAAGAATGAATTATGTCACCCTTTTCTAGATCCACTGATACATCAGCCTCTGAGATAATGTGTCCCATAAATAGGACTTCTAAAATCCAAAACAAACAATTTAAGATCTTCCAATAATGGTGGGGATCTCAGAGTGTGGCCAGAAAAATCGTAATGTGTCTCTCATGCTCCTCCTTAGATGCCAAAAAACTAGGATTTCATCAATGAAAACTACCAAAACATGATCTAAGAAGGGTTGAAAGATATGGTTCATGAGTCCCATGAACACTACATGGGTGTTTGTCACTCCAAAAAACATCAACATGTAATAATAGTAACCTCAATAACATCTGAATATCATCATTGTTATATCCTTATCATGTACTCTTAGCTAGTGATATTCTGACATGAGGTCAATCTTTGAGAACCATTGCAACACTCTCAACTTATTGAATAGGTTTTCGATCCGTGATGGTGGATACTTATTATTCCTAGTCACCTGATTGAAGATCCAGTAATCTATGCATAACTTTAATCTCCCATATACATTCTTTGAAAAAAATATATGGATTCCTAGAGAGAAATAATGGGAATCACAAATCCCATCTTCTACATGTCTTCTTACAGCACCCTCATCTATGAAATCTCTACTGGATCCATCTGATATGCTGGTGCTAATATCATTTCTATCTGGAGATGGAAGTCAATACGTAAGTCTACCTCTCTATAGGAAGGTAACCTTGGTACATCCTTAGAAAATAAGTCCTCATACTCCTCCACCACAGTAAGAAACTGGTACCCCAAAATATCAATTTCTCCAAGATCATTCTATCCAACAGATGATTAATCAACCACACTCTTCAATACCTGATCACATACTATTACCCCAAGGATTCCTTTTCACCCACAAATGAAAATCTCATTCCATCACTATAGACAAACTACATCTTCTTCTCAAAACAGTCAATCTGGATTTGAACTATGGATAGGTAGTCCATACCTAATATGATTTTGTAAGGCCTCATTAAGAAAAAAGATGTCCCATAGAAAAATATCACCTCCATGCATCATATCTCATGGATGTCATAAGTGCACAATCGGTGATTCACTACCGGTCAGAGTCTCCAACCGCAAGGTTTGACCCATTGGATCTAATGGAATCTCTAAGTCTAGAACTAGAGAATCCGAAGGGAAGGAATGCCTAGAAATTATGTCTATAAATACTGGATCTAAAGTAGAAAAAAAATATCATGCCTCGAATCATCCCTAGAGCCTCCAGGAAACATGCCTCCATATCCTACAGCTAGCCTTGTCTCTGCTTACTAACTCACTAAGCTTGGAGTTGAACACCTAGGGGTGGTGGTGGTAATATGTTGAAACTTCAAACACCTACTACCACCTTGATGACGCCTCTCCCACATCTAATTAACATCATACCACCATGATCCTCACTCTATATATGACTTATTAGTCCCTTTATTATTCCACAATCACCTATATGATGGGTCAGGACATCTCGAGCTATATTTCCCCTACTATCAGAAGATAAAAACCACCTATACCTCGACCGATTCAAGCCACCTTGAGATCCCAGCACTACTGGACCAGAGTCCAGGTATTTCCTCTTGAAGCACATGACATGCTTGGATCCCTACGATTGATTTCAGATAACTATTTCGGAGGACTCATCTACTAGGTTCTGACTGATAGCTCCAATTACTGGTGACCGCTCATCTAGAAAGGTCTCTACCCACAAGGCTATCTCAAGAACTACATCATAGGTGGAAATGAAAAAAGAAATACTGATGCCTTGATGTCTCGACAAAAGCCCTACTCAAAGGACTACGATATATTGAACTGGTCCAACACAATATCCAAGGATTAATTTAAGATATCATTATATCTCAAAGAGTACTCTACCATGGTCATTTTTTCCTACTACAGATGAAGAATATCCCGAATGTGTAACAATCACAACATGGATGGATAGAACTTATCAATGATGAGACACTCAATGTCTATCTAGGATAGAGACTTTTCATCATGATACTAAGTCACCTTTCTCCACCATCAACCTGTAGAGCACTGAAGAGGACTTTCTGTGATAACAACCATCTATTCTGGTGGAATCCTTACTATGAAGAAACCATGAGTAACTACCTTTATCCAATCCTCAACCACATGGGGGTATGGTTTCACCCTAAACCTAAGAGGTCATTGCCTATAAAACTCATAAAATTAACTCAACCAAAATAAATCCTTAGATGGTACTTCCAACTCTAACTACTACTCAACAGGTGGTGGTATAACTGGTAAACCACCCAGAGTAGCTATCTCTACTATATACTCCAATAATGATGCATCATCACTAGGTAGATAATTCTCATGATCACATAGTGGAATCCTGTATAGATTTCTAGGTGGAGTATTCCTAAAATTAAAACAAGATATACGACAGTCAAAAGAGTATATAGAGAGAGATGACTCAAGAAGGACATGGAAAACACAACCATTCCTATATGATTCATGTAACAATTGTTTTTCTTGCAACCTATGTTCACATGTATCATGTAAGGTGGTAGAAGATCAGAGTCATGATGTATTGATATGTTAGCCACCACACCAACACTGGATCCCATGACATAAAGTCAATTTTGAAACACGAATTTTTTTTTCTCTAAACTAATCACACCAAATCGGGTCAAAAGTTAGTACTACCATCTGATACCATTCTATCTTGACCTAAACCAAATAGTTTTTACCCATGACTACCCTAAGCCTCATCAAATAGGCTAGGGTCTGGCGACCAACACCGAGTAGGTATATCTCTCCAATGGGAAGAATTATACAAAAGAACTTTTACACACACACACATCTTCAAGCTAACACAATGATGAAATGTAATAAAATTTAAACAATTCATGCATATATATATGATCCCATAATAGAGTATGAAAATAAATGTACTAAATGCAATAAAAGGGAAAAATACACTCCCAGATAAAACCTTTAACTATAAAACCATCCCCAAGGGAGAGGAATAAGTCAAAAAAAGATCCTAGAAAAAATTACTCAGTTTTTCAAGTTCTAACTATGCTCCACCCACTCCCTATCCTCCTAGGACACCGTCAAAAGGGATATTGTATTCATAAGACATGACCCATGTAGGAAAATCCCATTCATGGGTGTGTATAAAAATACTCAGTATGGAAGACTGAAAAAACTAAACATGAAGCACCATGTATAGTAAGCTCAACACAAGATATCATAATCAATGTATAATAGAACAACAAGTTATACTTAGGAAAGGTACCATGCCACCAGACGGTCATAAAAAAGTACCGACCACAAGATTCTACACGAAGCAACCCATGTTATAGGATAATCAACTCCACATGCCATGCTATCATTGGAGATGCTCGATAAAGCAATTTAGCTCATTGGGCCCCACCCAAGAAAGCTCACTGGTCTAAGAAGACTCAGATACACAGATTGAGGTTCATGCCTAGAACCACTGGGGGAAAATCTATACCTAATCTAGATCAAACTGCTATATATCGGATTATATGCCAATGATACTAGAAACCATACTCATATAACCTACTAGATGGAGGATCAATGGCTTTCTCAGGGAGGTCATACCGATTAAATAAAAAATAACTAGTTTAAAAAGGATTGTATAGGATTACACTAAAGTCTCATGGGGGGGGGATCAAAACTCTATTTTAGACATGACCACCAGAGGGGATCCCAATCTAGTGATATGGATGTAATGTTTCTAGAGGAAAAGGACCATGGGAAAACACTCAACATATACTAGTCCAAAATTAGAAAATTAGTATCCATAAAAACTCTTGAAGGGGTAACATGGTGTTTACCTTGGGTACAAGATGTGTCCAACTATCCCCATGTATGCCCATGTGGAAGAGCCTCAAACAACATGTAGTCTCAAAATAGAAGGTGTGTAGAAGATTTATGCATCATATAGAGACACATTGTATTCTTCCTGTGTCATCTGCCCTTGTTTGTGTCTGGGTAGATATTTTCGTGTAGTAGTACACAACATGCAACTTTCCATGTACTGTACCCATGTTTCAGTACACGAGTAAGCCCATGTACACCGAACAAAGCCATGTATGTGTGGCAGTACATAGCGTGCCAAATGGAACTGTACTCCAACCCGTGTTGTTGTACCCAATGAGGTACATACTGTGTCAACCAGGGAGGGCCACATGCCACATGATATGGGTCACACACCGTTTAATCCTTAACCCCAGATAAAACCATAGCACTGTAGTTAGGGGGGACACAAGGCATATAAACTAGATTACACATTGTATTCCTCATGATTGGATAGATTTACTCCACATAACCCATGCCTCATTGAGGCCTCCACCATTGCTGAAACCTATAAATCGGGGTTTGTATTGACCTTTCCAACACCGATCTATAAGAAATCGGGCTTGACACCAATCAAAAAATATATTTACATGTCATTATTCATTACACATCGATGAACAACAAAGAATTAGAAATTGGGAATCCAATCCCATAAAATTCACCACCACTTCCATCACTGCATCTCAATAATGCTATGGATATCCTAGATCAATGATATCAGATCATTGAGACAAGAAATGGGAACAAAACGACTGATTGACTGAGATATGTCGAACCCTAGGAAAAATGAAGTGAGCCCACTATGAATGAATAACAGGGGGAGAAAAAACAAGAATAAAAGAGAAGAAATAACATGGATTAAATTTTATGTAGATATCAACTCTTTTAGATGATAATTTTAATGAATAAATAAATAATTTAATTTAACTCTCACAAATCAACCCACAATAACCCCATCCTGCAAATACTGAATATCCAAAAATCAATACATTGGTCAATTGATATGTGTTTATCATCATAATCAAAAATAGGGAAATAAAGAAATTTAAAAAGCCACCATACCTTGATTTTAAAGAATCATTGAGGAATAACGATGAAGCATCGTTGTCATTGGAAAGGTTCTTCGAATCTGTGGGGAATCGATCCTCGATCCATGATCTGGTTGTTATTCACCTAAGAGAATTCCTCCAATGTTATCTCTTGTGGCACTCCATAAATTCTAGTGTTTTGAAGATAACCCTGGGGTTTCTCCATAATAGTCTATTTAAAGAAAATCAATCTCTAATTTAGTGAAATTGTAATAAAATAATTTAATTAATTATGTTATTCCTTCTGGCGCCCTTGATGGCTCATCTACAAACGACCTATTCTAGCTTAGGTTATGTCACAACCAGAGTAAAGACTTGGTTTTGAACTCCATAATGCCCTCATATTTATGATATAGGACTACATTCAAGAGTCATTTCACTTTGACAAGAGAACTATGTGTGCATGATATTTATTATATTTAACATATTTCAAACATTTATTTTAGGAACATAGGATCTCAGAATCACATGTCATCACAGTGGCTAGTCTCAGAAATAAATCATATTACATCCAAAAAATAATAATAGAAAATATGAGATGTTATATTAAGTGACACAATTTTCCCATAAACAACTCACATAATGGGTATCAATCTTCTAAAAGGTTTCAAAGTGAAAAAACCATTTATATTATATATTACAAACAAATATTCTATAAAAGTTCACACATAAATATTAAATTAAAACTAAAATACACATTCCATCATTGATTTTTTTAATATGTTAAAACAACTTGAAATAGGGAAATTACAAATGTACTTTCAATAATTTCCTTGGTATTGTGGGCCTAAAAAATTGAACAATATATCACAAATGTGAGTGGAAAAAGGGGGCAGAAACAATACTAAACAGTAAGAGAAAAAGAGAAAAATGAAGAAAGATGGTGAAATTTTGTAACTAACATAGGAATATACCCATACCCCACACCTAGAGTGTAAATTTTCCTCACTATAATAATAGAAAATATGGGAAGGAAAGATAAAACTTGGTGGGTTTCGTTCATAGGTATCTTCTTGAACATGGATTTCCTCCACCAGGGACTTCAAAATGGCTTCATGAATATGAATCATCTACTACCCATTGACAGTGATGGTTTGATTTGTTTATTCATTATAAACATGAACAACACCTAATGTATAATCATTAGTAATAGTGTTTAGGCCTAATCATTCAGAATAAATCTTACATGGATGAAACATTAGCCATGTATTGAAGACGAGGACCGTCTACCATATTTGGAATTGATGATGAAGGATTAGGTAGATATGGGAAGCATTGTCTCACTCCTTATAAATCTAGGTGTTCTCATATGAATCTAGATACATTTATTAAAACTCTTGAATTTTCATCTTCCTTTGATCACCTGAACCAGAAATATTATAATTTCATTGTTTAATAACCTAGTAGGCATGGAGATCTATCTCAATAGGGAGGTGAAAATCTTTCCAAAAACTACCCGATATGGTGACATGACAATGGTAATTTTGAACGAAGTATGGTAAGGCCATATTTAATCATCATGTCTATGACTCCAATCTTTTCTATTGAGTTAAATAGTTTTTTCAAGAATTATTTTTACCTATATATCTGACACTTCATCTTGACCATTGGTTTGTGGGTGGTATGATGTAGATACTCAATTCCCAACCCCATACTAACGCAAAAGTGATTGTACTATTTGGTTGTATAAATGAGAAAAGTGTTCAATAATTTTGATCCAAAGTAATAAAAACCAATAGAAAATCTGGGTTCTAAAAACTTACACAACATTCTTGAAATCATAACTCCTCATGGCATGTGCCTCTACACATTTTGACATGTAATCAAATACCAGAATAATTTCCAAGTTTCCAAAAGAATTATAAAATTTCCCTATAAATTCATTTCCCCCTACATCCAAAATTTCATGGAAGGGTAGGAGTTGTTGTGGAATTTCATATCTTTTAGACACATTCTCCTTTCCTTGATAGGGAGGAAAATATTTACATAAATCATGGTCATAACTAAGTAGTGTTCGAAAAAAGAGACTATAATTGAGGATCATGTGAGTAGTCCATTAAGGACCAAAAGTGGAACCCGCATGAAAGTGTATTGTAGGACCTAAGGACAAACTGAAAATCACTATTATAAACACAAATCCTAAGGACTTCATCACTACATGTGCTAAAAATGTATCGTTCGTCCCAAATGTACCCATGAGACTCATGTTTTAGATGATAAAATTGGTTTTTGTTGAAATCAATAGGAATGTATAATGCTTCAAAATAATTTTAAATTTTAGTATACCATGAAATAACATATTTCACTCAGTACAATTGCTCATCAGGAAACATATCATTTAAAGGAATACAGGGGGATGAGTCAATGTCTTAGGATGATAAGATACGACTAATGTGGCCATCGACCACATTTTTACTCTTTTTTAATCCTTAATTTATAGAATAAATTCGCAATGTAGGAGAATACAAAAAATGAGATGTGGTTTGGATTTTAGTTTCTTAATGAGATACCAGAGGAATACATGATCTGAGAAAACAATTGAATTAGACCAAAAAATGTATGACTTCAATTTATCCAAGAAAAACACAATGGTAAGGATTTATTTTTCAGTTGTGGTGTATTTTAATTATGTAGGGTATAGTGTGCATGAGGTATAGTCAATGACATGTGGAGCATGATGAACCCATTGTGATAAGACTACCCAAAATGCCTAGTTATAAGCATCACAGATGAGATGAAATTGTAAATCTCACTAGGCTGGTTGGAATACTAGAGGATATGTCAAACTATAATTAAATTTTTTAAAAGCTTCATCCCATTCTTTATGAAATAAATTAATTTTATTTTTGGAGTAAATAGTAGAAGGGAAGTAAAATATTACTAAATTAATGAATGAAATGATGGTAAAATTCATCATGAACTAAAAAAAAGTCACATCCCTCACATTTCTGGGTAATGGTAGTGAATACATGACATCCACTATTGATTTATCCACATGGATACCATCCCCATAAATTAAATCTATAAGTATTATACCTTGTTTCACCATGAAATGAAATTTCTTGTAATTTAATAGAAGATTATTTTCAATGCAGAAATATAGGAAAGAACCAATAAAACTAAAAAACTGATCAAAAAAAGAATTGTTTATAGTGAAATCATCCATGAAATATCTAATGAAATTATTTGGGTAATCTGAAAAAAAACTAACCATGCATCACATGCGAGTACCTGGAGCATGAAAAAGACTATATGGAATCTTGCTATATGAAAATGTGCCAATGGGGAAAGTGAACGATTTCTTTTTTCCTTATCCTTGTAGGAAATATGGATATGAATGTATCAATAATAACCATCAAGAAAACAATAGTGGGACTTCCCAACTAGCCTCTATAGCATCTGTTCAATGAACGAAATGGGAAATTGTGATTCCTAGTGTGTTGGTTTAGATAATGACAATTAATACAGACATGACCACTATTCTACATAAGGCTTGGGACTAATTCATTATTATCATTTTTTATTATAGTAAGACATTTTTTCTTGGGAACTATCTCTACTGGACTAAACCATTATTTTTCAGAGATTGGTTAAATGATTCCAACATCTTATAATTTTGATAATTCTTTTTAAAAACATAGAGGAGGTTTGGTTTCAATATAAGTTGTAATGAACCATCTTTTCATAAAGGTATGGATTATTTTTGTTTCAATTTGAAACCTTAGTTTAATCTTAGTAAATGAGAACTACCATATAAGAGAGGTCCAAGGAGAGTACATGGATGGTTCAGAGCCCAAAGTTTTGGAAAGTGGACTAAATAACTAAGACACATGGTTAGAAGAAACCATGAGGACTAGGTTTCATAGTTTCCTCAAACCTTATAGGGAAAAGTAGAGGTGAATCCAGATCCACACAGTTTGTCTAAAATTGTACGACTCCTGGTACACTAATGTGTGAGAAACTATGAGGTCAAGATAGTGGGGGTTTTCATTGTTTTCACATTGTTAGGTAAACTATTTTCCATAGCCTTGTGGGGAAAATGATTAAGTAGAAAATTGTGAATGTCATGTGCACAGTTAGGTAATCCATTCCCCCATATATATTGAGGTGAAATTACAATTTTTTCTTCACTTAATCTTATAACCCCTTTTCTTTTTCCCTTATTCTTCCTCTAGTGGATGAATTTGGGTTTCATCACCCATGAGATCAAAATCCTCTGAACCTTGGAATCCATGTATATTCCTTATCTGTCATCTAATTCATGATAATTTGGAGGCATCAAATTTGTATTGTGAGTTGTTGAATCATCTCCCTCCTATTGATGTTTATCATTGAATCTATCACATTATTTAAGTACAACCTCATTTTCCATATTTTTTTGGCGTTTGACCATTAATTATATCTCTTATAACATAAATTGACTCTAAGTTAGATATCGAGAAAGGATTCATCTACAGCCGATAGGTAGGTGGTATCATCATTTTACCCATGAGTTTTGTTGTTTTGTAGGTATGTCGTTGTCCTGCATGCTAGATTTTTCTAATAATCTCATTTTGATCAAGTCCTTTATATAAATTTGACCCTTGCACCTTGATTCCTACTTATGTATCCTTCCATAGTGAATTAAAGGTGTCTAATCTCATTTATGGACACCCCATGGGTGTGAGACGATAAATTTCACTGATGGTTAAAGTTTTATTTTCGTAGATTACCTCTTAAGCATTCGTGTTTGTTTCAAAATTAAATTTCCCTCAATATATTTTTGTCAAATGCAACCCAATGTACATCCTAAGTGTTTGGCCCATATATACATAGAAATTACTAGGTATAAAATTTCATTAATAACCATAAAACCTTTATAAATGGCCCATTGATCATTCTAAATTTAAATTCCATGTTGAATGAATTGAATGGGTTGGAATTATATAAGATGGCCTATTCGCGATAGTCTTCTTTTTTCCATAAATAAATGAAGGTAATTATATGGAATAGATTTTACATAGTGAATTTCTTTTCCTTAAATAATTGATTGAATGAAATGAATTGAAATATAAAGGGTGTCAAGGCCACTCAATCTATTTCATGCAAAACTAAATTTACTTAAAGAATTGTATCTCCTGATATGTAATGAAACATGGCTAATGGATTACGTGAGAGGTATTGCCTCAAGTGTTATATTAGAATCATAATTACACCTTTTTATGGATGTGATATGATGGTAAAATTTTAGTTAAGCATGGAAGTATCACGCTTGCTTACATAGGGTATTGAGCATGACCTCTCACAGTAATGACACAAGTTGGATTTTGGGATTTTTTGTCCACGCCCCTCATTCTAATGTTGACATGATGGCACACTTACCATCTCAAGTGATGAACATGACCTATCCCACTCATTATGAGATGTAGGGAATGTATGTTTCTTGATCAGAATGGCTCTTTATACTACTTATTAAAGATTAAGATATGCCTAGGTCAAGCCAACAACTAGTATTCCAACTATATAGAAACTTACGTCTACACATACTTGGATCATATTGGTGGATCAAATATATAACTATACTATATATATATATAGTTACTATATATATACTGACTGATCAAACATTCTTTCTGGCCATTAGCTGAAGAAGGTAGACTCATAGGTTTCTTATACAAACCTAAGAAGGCCAATTATTTATTTTAGCATTGTTTTACCTATTCTATTTATAATTTAACAATTTTTAGTTATCACCACTTGGATTAAGTGTAGACAACGTTGGTAGGGGCCAACTGATATTTTTACATCACACACTACTCGGGCTGCCTTAGGTTCCCAGAAAGAATATCTCCTTGAAGGTACTGATTACTATACTACAAAATAGACCGTTAACAGTGCTATAAAACAACATTGATAAATGTCACCTTTATCCGTGATAAAAAGAGCACCGACAAAGGGTACCATTTATCAGTGCTAAAAAAGTGTTTATAAATGGTAGCATTTATTAGCATTTTTAGCATTGATAAAGGGTATTCATTATCAGTGATTTTATATAGCGCTAATAAATGGTAGGCTTTATCAGTGCATTATTTTTAATGCTAATAAAGTGTAATGTTTATCAGTTATTTTTTTAGCATTGATAAATGGTAGAATTTATCATCATATTTTTAATGAAGATAACGTTCTAGTGTCAAATGAAATAATTAAACAAATAAAAATTTAAAAAATATTAACAATTTTATTAATTAAATAATTATTGATAAAAATAAATAAAATAAATATACATATAAAAATTTTAAAAAATTAATAAATATTAAATATTAAATAAGTATAAATATAAAATAATAAAATGTAAAAAATAAAAAATATTAAAATAAGTAAAATATTAAAATTATTATTATTTAAATAATTATTGATAAAAATGAATAAATTTAATATACATATATATAAATTATAAATATTAATAATTATTATATATTAATTATAAATATATAAATGACATAAAATGTAATAATTAAATAAAAAAATTATAAAATAATAAATATTAACACTAAAAATCATAGAGAAGACCCTTTTTCTTAAAAAAAGAAAAAAACAGTAAAATCTTTTAAACTAGGAATGGGAGAATGCATTACATGACTGAAGGCCATAGAAATACAGCCTTGAACCCATTACTATCCCAAAAGGCCTGAGGCATAGAACTATAGATTAAATGGACCAAATACCATTGGCACATAACTAATCAAAAGACCCAATATACATCAGAAACCACCACAACCAAAACCCTATTTACATCCGCCACACCTTCGACATTAAAGGAATATATGCACATAGCTCCAACACTGCTCACCGTAGCCAGATTCTCCTCGTTGGACCCCACCCACACACACCGCCAAGAATAAGATTTGAATCATATCTGATAGGTGTCAGCCACATCAGATCCATCTTCCCACATAACAACCCAACATCATTGGAGACACTCCCCACTACGACCCAACATCGTCCGATATGCCGCCTCGCCCATATGCACCTCATGGAGCTCCACCACCATCACTTACCACCAGAGCTCAACCTGTAGACCACTGATACCACCAGACCTCAAACAAAGATGACATTAACTAGATCTGCACTCGAACAACCCCCCAACATATGCATCATTGAAGGAACCTAACTCTCCACCTCGCATTGCTGATAAACTTACATTTCCCTGTGCATAGCTGTATGGTTCTAGATACTGATGATAGTTTTCATATGCTCTCATTCTTACAATATGGTTAGCTCTTATCTAATGGTTGTTACTTTCTCTAAATCCACTTCGGGGCTAGCTCTACTGTGGTCTGCCATGGTGGCTTTTTGGTCATTGTGGCCTATGGGCCCTGTGGCCTGATTTCCAATGGTGACATGAAATCCCTTTGGCCCAAAGTCCCTTTGTGTCTTAAAGGCCCTATAGCCAAAACTCCTTTTGTGGCCCGAAGACCCTGAGACCCATAGGCCAAAAATGGTGGCCTGAAGGCCCAAATAAGATGAGTAGTTTTGACTCCTATAGCACAACACAATACCTTCTATAGTGGCTACTATAGTACTATTACAATAACCTAAAAATTCAAATCCTCTCCGAAATGATCCTGGGTCTTTCAGATTCCATGAAGGAGCCTCTACCACTCGGGTACATGCTTGTTGGCAAGGTATTATATCTTTATTTTTAATATTTTTTTATATTAGAATATAATCATTCTCTATTATATATATATACTATGTTTTAGTATATTCAATATTTATTCATCTTTACTTCAATCTATATCCATATTTTTTTAATAATTTATATTTATTTAATAAATTTTATCCATTTTTTCAATATTTTTAAAGTGTAGGAATTTTTAATTATCCAATTTCACTCATTTTTTTATAATGCATGTATTTATGATTATATATTCATTAATAATGTTAAAAATATAATTGTAAATAAATAATTATAAATAAGTATATTTATAAATGTATATTTATTATATTTATATATTTATATATTTATATATTTATATATTAATAATTAATCTAAATAAATAAATGTTTTTTTGTAAAAGTATTTATATAATTATAAATAAATAATTATATATATTTAAATAATTATAAAACTATATTAAATTTATTTAAATAATGAATACATTTATATTTATATATAATTATTATATATGTATATAAATATATAAATATATATATATATATATATATATAATGATAAAAATATATTCATAATTATAAAATTTTAATAAATATATTTAAATACTGAATATACTTACTATAATTATATTTATATATATTTATTATATATATATAATTATATAAATATATACAATGATATAAATATATTTATAATTATAACAAAATTAATTAAAAATAATTAATTATAAATATATAATTATAAATATATTTATAAATGCATATTTACTATATTTATAAAATTATATATTTATAATTCTAAATAATAAATAATATTTTTTAAATAGTATTAATGTAATTATAAATAAATAATTATAAATTTTAGTAATTATTAAATTATAATAAACAAATATATAATTATATATATATTTTTATAAGTTTATTTATTTATAATTATAATTATAAATCCTTTATCAGTGCTTTTTGGAAATTGCTGAAAAAAGTGTCCCTAATCTATTTAAAAGAACCATAACCATAACTCATTTTTTCATGATTCACAATCACTCATAGAACTCCACTACTACTAGCGATACCCCTCTTTGTTCTCTTAAACGAATCAACGATAGAATCCAAGGTGTCTGATTTTGTCATTTTACTCTCTAATTGTTTGATTTTTTGTGTTCTATGGTTTTTTGTGTGCTGTTCTTAAGCATGATGAACAATACATCTCATCTCTCCCTCTATATCACAAACCTATACCTACACAATGCATACCATACTCCAGAAACTCATTCCATTGTCACATGTGACTACTACGATTTATATCTCCATTTGTTGTTTTAACTGATTGTTATTTTCTTGAGAATTCTATTATATTATTTCTTGTTACCATGTAGATAGTGTGGATTTTCATTTTTTTTAATCCTATTTGTATATAATGGAATTCACTTGAATATGAAATAACGTTCCAGATAATTAGAAGACTCAAGAATAGTTTAGTATCTTTTGAGAAAACCGACTTTAGAAAATTTCATAGAATGATAGGCGTGGATTTTATCACAGTTTATATTAGACGATTAGTGCCACATAGGTGATGTAGTAGAACAAATAATTGAAGTTTATTCCTATGTCATAAAATGATGAAATTTTATGGTGGTTCTGGTATATTTTATTTCATTTGATTTTGGTTTTTCTTCATACACAATTTAAATATAATTATGAATATAATTTCACTTTCTAAATATACTATTGAATAATGAGATGATGATGTACCACATGAAAGAATTATTAAAGGTATTAACTTAGGATTTTGAGACATATTAGAAAATTTAGTGATTCTTAGCACTAGTATATTATATTTATGAATGTAGAAATTTTTACCATAAATGAATTTATAAAATCAACCCGATTAAATAAAATATTTATTGCTGGGATTATATTCTGGTTGATGGAATTATGTTATGTAAAGTGAATTATATTTTTTATGGAGGTCATACAACATTTTTAAAGTGAGTAACAATAATGTGTTTTTTGATATTGTTCTTTGATTATGATTATGGATTAAAAATTCAGAATCATTGTTAATGCTACAATGGATGAGGGATTCTAGAAATATGGTTTTGTAAATAAGTATTCATTTTGGTAAGATATATATACAATACAATACACTTCATGCATCAATGTCCACATTTTCATGCATATTTCATGGAAAAATTTATTTTCTTCAATAGAGATATAATACTCCAATACTTCAGTACAACTAACCTTCACTACCTTTATTTAATCTCTCCTCAGATGCTTGATTGCTTTCCATCTATTGATGATGGATTGGACTCCCTTTTTCAAACTAGACATCCCCCCATCATTGTGGTTCCAATGTTCCTTGATTACGTACCTCCCAATCAGATTGTATTCAATAATCTCCATCAAAGTCATTGCCCTATATTTTAATACTGCATCTCCCAACCCATTCCTCAACTCTTTCAGTCTTCTATCCTCCCCATTTACAACTTCTTGAGAACATAGAAAATGAAACCAAAAAATTAATCAAACATAATAAATTATTTTTTTGGATTATTTATATTCATTTTCTTATGCAACTCACTCGATTACTTTCAAAAACTCATCATCAAAAATTACATTTAATTTGGGTGAAATCACATTGGATCTTATTAGAACTCCATGGTTAGGAATACTTGGATAAGAATACTATGATGGGTGAACTCTTTAAAATACTCTCAATTAACATTTTTGTGAAAGAAAACATATAAAATGCACATTTTTATTGTCTTCCACATCATCCTTGATAAATTTAAAAGGTTACCAATATGAATCTCAAAGTTATTTCTCCCACAATGAGTAGTTCCCCTTGACCCTACGTTCATAATAGTGATAAATACAATTGGAATCCTTGGAGAAAAATAAATTTTAATACATTTTCATCAACTTTCATTTCTCCAAATTAAAAAAATTGAATTGAATAGGGTTAATAGAAAGGATAATAGAAGTTAGAATATAGGCTTTGTTTGGGGAGAAAAATAGTGATTTTATAAAAATGAATGGATTATGGAAGAACCATTTTTATAGATTAAGGGAATCATAATTTATTTCAATTTGGATATGAATGTAGATCACTAGTACCCTATATGGGATGAATTTTGGTTAGATTAGTTCATGAAACATAGGTGGATGACCATAATAGATGGGGGATGAGTATCAAAAAACAAAATGAAATAATAAATATTTGAGAGATAAGGATGGTGAGGATGCTAATATTCTATAACTATTACCATAGGATTAATTCATTGGACAACAACTACCATAGTGAGGTAATTATTTTATAAAATCCAATTTCCCATTTCTTTCAAAATGGGTGCATACTATCATTTGAATAATGAGTACAAATATGGAATGAAAAAGGACATCATGCTTGCAATAGAGAATTCATGAAACCCTTCTTAAATCCTTTCTCCATGTTTATATTGTTTCTATTCAAGATAAATAAAATATTTGACCAATCATACACGAAATGTCTTCTGTACATGACGACATTACCGATCCCCAGGAAAGATAGAATATTTATGATGAAACTGTAGAATTATTAGTAGATCAATACCAATGATGAAGCATCATAGTTTTGCATACAATTATCAAGGCAAGAAGTATGGGTACAATATTTTAGGTTGGTTAGAATCAATGCAGCCAACCTGTTGACCACAAAAGTAAATGTTTATTAGTTATTTTTGGGTAACATTAAGGATAAATGGGCTTATTGACATTGATTCATGGAACCATGTATAACTTGTAATAAAGTAAATCATTTGGAATGATATAATGGTAATTTTATGACATTCTTTCTCTATTTTAATAAAAAATAATATTATGAAATATTGATTTAATTTTCATTATTCTATAAAGATTTCATTTATTTTAGAATATTTACATAAGAAATTTGTATTAATGTTCATTGGAAAATCCCATAGAGGATTCCGGACACTTCTTACGAAATAACTTCTTAGAAATGCTAATGGGAATGTAAATCCCCACACAAGAGTTAGATATTCACACATTATAAAGAAAAAAACAATTATTTTCTTTCAATAATCGTCACAATGATAAATCATTTCATGTTCATTGATGTTGATAATAAAATATTTGAAATAATTTATTTTATCTAGCCTGATTGAAAATTATTAAATTAGGAAATAGTAAAAGAGAAATGAAGATAACGAACGTGCATCAAAACCAATGTACCCCTATCACAAAGAAAGGTTGATGTATGCTTAATTAGAGAAGAAATTGCTATGTATTTTAAATCGATATAAAAGTATAATTATGTGATATGAAACTACATATCTCTTTGTTTATATGCAGATTGATGAATCAAGATATGAAACCACTTCCATCCCATGTCATGTTCTATGGAAGTTGGATTGTGTAAATAAAAATGGTAAACAAGTAGAAGAAAACGCAAAAACAACGTGGGAAACATGTGTATGTATGAGTTAATTTTAATTCATAAGGATTTATAACAATATTATATAAAAATATCTAGTCATGTTCATATATTTTATATGTTATGGACACAATAATCGACAAAAATCCTACTCGAAGAAACTCTACATTATATAGATTTGAAGAGGCCAAAACAATATAGTCATGTTAGAATATTAGGTTTTGGAGTCCCTAATTGAACATATTTCGAGAAGATAAAGCCTCATGAATATGATTATAATATGGTGATACGATTTAAGAAACAAATTGACACACTATAATATATTATTTTTCGGTCTGGTTTGGTAGATTAATGTAGGATTAAAGATCCAAGTGATCTGATAGTGGATAGAATATCTATAAATTAACCAAATTATCCCACTAGCTTTGAGGCTAGTCATTCTACCCAACTGTATACCTGACACAAGGATTTTTTTTAAAATTTTTCTTTCTTATAAATGACAATAAAACAACTTTTGATAACATTATTTTACTAAAATTCTACAAGGTATAGTTATATGTTATGTGTATCTGTCAATACACACCCAATGCCTTGTTATAATGGGTATAATACATTATATATCTAGATAAAATCTACAACATAATGACCACCCAAAAGATCACATGGGAGTGGGGATTGAGGTAGCTCATGAGCAGACTGTTGAGGTGCCTATTCCACTTGATCATCTGGATATTAAAATGGTTCATGATGTTATTGTAACATTCATAACACTGTCATATAATATTATAAATATATATGAGGTATGTATTTTTTAAATAAAATCATATAAAAAACCTATAATGGTTTATGATAAAAGTTCTAAAGTGAGGTATGATATTATAGATGGATAAATATGTAGGGAAACAGAATGTCAGATCAAGAAAATATAGTTAATTGACCAAGAAATAAAAACATCATTATGAGAATACCTTCTCCCCACCGGTGCTAGAGAAATAGTAATTGTCATTAAAACTTCATACATAGACCACATTTAATGATAAAAACTATTTAAAATATTCTATATGTGAAATAAATATAAAAAAGTTTCATGATAAATGAAATTAGTCTGGAGAATCTAACTGATATTATCAATCATGAATGGCTAGGAACCTTAGTTGTAAATACACACATAAGTTACATATTCATAATACATCTTTCAAAATAGTGAGATAGTAATTTATTAAAAATAATAACTATTATATTTTCAGAGGAATTTATACTACTACTATGTAATGGAAAGATTGTGTAATACACGATTTGGATTCATTAATCCTTCTATAATTTCTACAGAAAAACATGCTTTTGATAATGAAGAAATTGAAAAGAAAAATAAAGAGTTACTCAAAGAGATTGATCAAAAAGTATTAGACAATACTATATTTTTAATTCTTATAATGTAGAAGTAAAACTCTATGATCTGATAAGGTAAAATACATTATTATTTTTGAATTAAATTTTTTTATTTTATTTTTAGGGAGCACTGGATGCTGATGGAAGTGAAATTGGACATCCCACATATTTATTTTTTGTATCCATAACCTGTGTATCCAAACAACCGACCACACATTATGTGTATTATGAATATTTAATACACTTTAATAGATATATTTTAGGTAAGCATTGAATTATATGTCTCTATCCATGTTTTAAGAAAAAAATTCATAATAGGGTAATCACTCAATATAAGATAAATCATGACATGAAGCTGGTGTCTGATGAGATAATGATTTTGAATTACTTAATTTAAAAAAATTATGGTTTATATTGATTGATTTAAAGATCATAAAATTTCAAAAATATAATAAATATTTTTGTCAATGTTTCTACAGTGTTCAAAGTAATATAATGACATTGGTTGTGGATATTATGTTTGAAAATTTATGAGATATATCATCAAGAATTAAAAGACCTACATCTCCAAATAGGTAATTACAATTTCGTTAAATAAATTTCATAACCATTTTTTGTCAATAGTTTCTTAGTATTATCAAGATTTTCGACAACATTTATTCTCAAAAGAAGAAGTAATTTTTTAGATATGGTTGGGTAGTGTAAATTTTGTCAGAATGTATACTGGAAATAAATTTAGGTCATTCCCCACTATGTTTTAGATCTAGAACAAGTTATGAAATTTGAAATATATATGGGGTGAGAAGCATTTGTTTCAAAATTATTATATATTATTTTTGATATCTTTATCAAGGAGAAGTATAATGGAAGAAGTCAATTTTTTAGAAATGATGAACTACAAACAATAATTTTTTTTGGAAATGGTGGAGGTGGAGATGGAATTGGAGGTGGGGGATGAGGTATTGGCGGAGGCATGGTGGATTAAGACGTGGTGGGAGAGTCAGAGACCATGGTGTAGGAAGAGGTAGAGGTAGAGATTGAGGTGGATTCCAAGGTAGAGACTGATGTAATGGAGGAGAAGAAGTGATGGATTATAAACAACAAAATATTTTCACAATTAATTTGAATAAGGATCATTCTAATATTGTGTTTGAGAATAACTATTGAAAAGTGAACACAATAGCTATCACTTAAGAAAAGTGAAATTATGAAAGTGTATCTGGTGTATTATTGAAAAAATGTTTTTCACTATTTGATTAATTGATATTATATAGGGTAGTACTCCACTTTTAAGATCATTAAGAAAAAATAATGATAATCGGAAATAAATAAATGATATAACATATAATGACGACTCTTATAATCATGGAATGACTTCACCATCATTAATAAATAATAAATTTATTTCTTTATTGATTTTTTTCTCCATGTGAGAATTATTGATAAAGAGGATAACTTTGGGATAATTTGGAAGAAATATTACTTTAATAAAATGAGATATTTGGAAATGATAATGTGTGATATTCTCTTCCCTAGATCAGAAAGAATATGTGATCTTCCTCCCATTATATTTTATTTCCCTATAAAAAAGTAACACTTAATGAAAACAAATAAAATTCACTTGGATTGTCTTGATAATTTAGGAAAACTATTCATAATTCAATTATGAAGTGTATGAATTTGTCTCATGTAAAACCCATAAGTGATCTGACCTGTATAAATCAAATTGTGTGTTTCCATTTTAAAGTGAAATTTTAGTAAAAAACAAAAAGTGGAATACTCAATACCAAGGAAACACATTCGAATTATTTTGATAATTTATGAAAACGATCCATAAGTCATCTGTGACATTGTAGGAATCATCCTCACCTCAATCTGACGCACAGTGTGATTGGAAGCAATCAAAGTGCATCTTTTTATTTAAAATTGACATTAATTCTAGAATTGAAAACAATTAAAATAATCACAATAGAAAATACTTATTTGTATTGTTTTTTTAATTTAGGAAAATGATCTATAATTCATTTGTGACATGTAGAAATCATCTACCCCTCAATCTGTGCATGGTGAGACCATTATGACTCAAAGTTTCTATTATTGATTTAAAATATACCTTTTGAACACTCAAACATGGAACCCACAGAAAAATTAGAAAACACACATGTATTGACTCAATATTTTAGGGAAATGATTTATAATTCATTAATGATGTGTATGAATTAGTCTCATGTCAAACACACATATGATGTGATCTCAATGACTCAAATTGTATGCTGTAAGTGTAGAAGGAAATTTTAGTAAAATACCATGTGGAATACTCAAAAATGAGGAAACAAATTTGTATTTTCTTGATAGTTTATGAATATTTTCTATAAATATTTCTTGATGAGTATGAATCATCTGCAGCTCAATATTACACATGGTATAACTGGCATGACTCAAAGTTCCTCTTTTTATTGAAAATTGAAATTAATTTTAGTATAAAAAACAACTAGCATACTCCTAGATGGTAAAACAAATTCATATTTTTTAAAATCAGAAAAAATTATCCATACATCATTTTTGACATGTAGATATCATTCATGCCTTAATCCAATGCATAGTGTGACCCGTATGACTAAAAGTGTCCGTTATCGATTCAAAATTAACATTTTAATACAAAAAACGTGACCCTCCCTAAAAAATGATAAAACACTATCAAATTGTCTTTATAATTTAGGAAAATGATTCATAATTCATTTGTGATAGGTATGAGTCAATATCATGTCAATCTAACTGATGATGTGACCTGTATGACTCAAAATTGATTGTTTCCAGTTTAAAATAACATTTCAATAAAAAAACAAGTGGCATACTAAAAAACAAGGAAACACATTCATATTATTTTGATACATTAAAAAACATATATATTTCATTTTCGATGATGATAAATTATATCCTCATCAATCATAAGAATGGTGTGACTGGTATGAATCTAAGTGTGTATTTTTATTAAAATATGACATTAATTTTAGTAAAAATGGATCTAACATACTCAAAGCTGAGAAAACTAAATAAAAATGTTTTTTTACTTCAGAAAAATGATCTATAAGTCATTTATGATGTACAATAATTATAATTACCTTAATAAGATGCACACTATGACCAATATGACTCAAAGTTTCTGTTTTGAGTTCAAAATTGACAATTTAATACATAAAGTGTGACACTCACTAAAGCCAAGAAAACAACCTCAGATTTTCATGTTAATTTTGGAAAAAGGGTAAAATTAACTTTTGGAATGTATGAATTAGTCTCATGTCATACCCATAGACAATTTAACCTATTTATGGTTTCAGTTTAGAATGAAATTTTAGTAAAAAAACAAGTGGCATACAAAAAATCATGGAAACACATTTGGATAGTTTTGATACATTAGAAAAGAGATCCATAAGTTATTTTTTACATATAGTTATTTTTCAAACATCAATCTGACACTCAGTTTGACCAGTATGAATCCTTGTGTGTATTTTTAAACAAAATTGACACTAATTTTAGTAAAAATATCACTAACATATTCAAAACTATGAAATAACATTCTAAATGTTTTGGTACTTTATTAAAATTATCCATATGTAATTTTGGAATTGTATGAATAATCAACATCTCAAAATGATGCATAGTGTTACCGGTATGACTCAATGTGTCCATTATGAATTTAAAATTGATATTTTAATACAAAATGTCACTCATTGAAAACCAACCAAATGTGCTAGGATTTTATTGATTGTTTAATAAAAACATTATTAATTAATTTTTTTATTTTTATGAATTAGTTTCATGTCAATCCCACAAATGATGTAACCTATTTGACCCAATTTCATGTTTCCAGTATAAAATTACATTTTCATAATAAACACAAGTGGCGTACTCAAAACTGAGAAATCGTATTTGTATTATTTTCATACTATTGGAAAAAAAATCCTTATGTCACTTCTAACTTGTAATAATAAGACATTCCTCAATATGATTCATGGTGTGGCTAGTATGAATCCAAGTGCATCATTTTTTTTCAAAATTCACATTAGCCGCTACACAATCCAATGCACAATGTTCATGGTATGAATCAAATTTTAGTTTCAAATCAACACTTTATATTTAATTTATTTCATTTTATTATTACTAACATAATTTTTTTTCTTATATAGGTGTGTTCTTTTACTCAGGTAGGGGTGGACTGTTCTTTTATATATGTAAAATATTTTTATCTATCTTAGTGTTTTTTCTTATATTCATGTTGAGAATTTAATTTAATTTAAATTCTGTATCTGTATCTAATTTTTCTAATTTTTTGTGCTAAATATGTAGAAACAATGTTCTATTATATCACACTACATATCATGTGTCTAGTTTTTTAGTGTGCTACAACATCACACTATAATATTCCCCTTTATTAGTACTATTAAATGTGATGATAAATTATACCTTTATCTACATATTTAGTATCATTGATAAAGGCATCCATTATCAGTACTAAATAAATGTGATAATAAATGGGTTTTTATAATGACATCTAAATCCACCAATAAAAGATTGACTTATCATCGCTTTTCTCAAAACTGATAAAGCACCTCTTTATCAGTGTTTTTCTAGAACTAATTAAAGCCTATAAATTTTACCACACTACTGTAGTTAGATATTTCATAGTAGTGAGAAAGGCATATTCTATTGTTATTAAAAGCTTAATTCTTAGTTGTGTCTGGGAAACATTCATATTATTAGTCCTTAATTTACATATTTATAGTTGGAATATGGGAGCAGAGGACCGAGCATTTGGTGGAGATGCGAGTGGATTAGTTTTTTTCATTTGTATTTTTCTATAGAATATTTTTATTTGCTTATCCCTTATTCTCATTTTTATATTATTATCCCATGCATCCATGTATATGAAACTACTTAGTGTATTTTGATATTATTTTTCATTTTTTCATTTATCATTTATTCTTCCACTACTTTATTATTTTGTCATATTATTTATGCTTATTCTATTTCATTTTTACCATTATGTATTCCATTACACTCTAATAACAGTGTATAGTCTCCCCACCACACCACCTCTACACCCTCATTGATATTTGACTGGATTTGGTATATGAGGATGCTAACTTGAGGCCATATGACCCACCAAATATGGTAATGGTTTCTGTAAACCCTAGATTAGGATGTTACAAAGTGGTATTAGATGTTATTATTCTTTTATATTACTATTTGGGTGTTAAAACAGAGAATTGGATTTAATGAGATTTGGAATTGACCTTATTCCTGGTCGTAGAAAACCCATGTACAATAGAGATCCATGCTAGCTAGGATTGGAAAAAGTTTTCAATGATTATTACATTTATATTTGACATGAATTCAACATTGGGTGACACACTTGTCGTATGATGTTATTATTATTGATATGATTGATATGGTATTTCTTTACTGTTACTATATCAAATAAGGTTGTTTTATAGGATCATGCATCATTGTTAGGCACAATAAGTCCAATATTTCATGTATTTTTCCATCTCAAATATATTTGTATCATTCCTTTTCCTATTTCCTACTAATAGTTCCTTGAATATGTGTTGAATTGTTTTGAAATGTCATACATGGTTCAGAAAACATAATTGATACTTAATGTTCCCTCCATAACCTAATATTTTTTTCTTGAATATGTTAAATAAGACACCTTAAGAAGTCAATTATGGCTTGTAGATACAAGTACTATTTCTTGGATGGGCTAGAACATGTTATGTTTTGGGTTAAGTGGATACCATATTTTGGTTCATAAGGAGTTTGGACCATTATCGATTGGAAATTCCAGTCCAAATACTTCATCCATATTAATTTGAATTAATTATTTGAACAATCTCAAATATAAAATTATCATTACTTTTAAAGTGCAATAAGATATTTTATACATGTAAAACATATACTTAGACCTGAACCTGGACGTAGTGGTGGGTAGTGGGGTATCTCATGAATTATTATGGACTTTTTGGACTCTTTAATCTTTTAGACCTGGATTTTAGAGAAGACAGAGATACCTGATAATTTCTATATGAAGGATTTATACCTTTCCTTGTTTCTCAAATTCAATATTTTAGTTTCTTAAATATATTCTATGGTGTGCATTAGGAATTTAGGTATTAAGCTACCACAAAATCCTCAGGTCGTACATTCTGAAGATGGTGACAACCATATTCCGGAGGTAGTGGGTCATGAGCTACAAGTGATTCCCCCTATAGTTCCACTAGTGTAACCTCTTATTATATCTGATATATACACCAATACCCAATTTTGAGAGGGTTTTATATATATACTGAAAAATATGCATTGTGTTGTTTGAATTTACTATAGTATGGGAGAGATGACTCGAGAATTTTAGCAGTAGTATCCTCCCACCTATTTATTAGATCAAAAACATTATGATGTAGTGTCTTGTCTCATATAAATCATTTCTATATTAAAGAAAATATAGAAACCTCTAGAATGTATGGTCAAAATTTCTTCTTATATGTTATGTGATTCAGCCAATCGGTGATGGGAAATAATCACATAGGAAGATCGACATAGATATATGTTTTGAGAATATTTTCAAAAGATCTTCTATGATTATTTCTTTCCCCATACTCTGAGGACCGACAGAGCTAGATAATCAATGAACTTTAGGTAGGGGAGAATTTCTGTCTTGGAGTATTCTTCTCATTTTATATTGTTGTAGTGGCTCACTCATACTCTTATGAGCGATGATATTATGACCGCTAAGTGAATCAAGGATGGGCTGGTATACAATATCTGATTATAGGGCAATTTATTCAGGTTGACCACTATTTCTAAATTTTTCAACCAAAACCTAATTATATAAAAAAATTAGAGGGAAGCTAATGGTGTGATTCAGGGTGTTTTGGCACCTAAAGCTATTAGTGGATCTTCTTCTAGGTGAAAGATTCATCTCACGGATAATCAAGGAAGTAGTAGCTATCAGGTTCCACATACGAATTGTTTCCTGATATTTCCCCAGTATGGGAAGCTGGGAAAAGCTAAACCTTAGTACTTATGGGGACCTATGGAATGAAAAGGTTATAGGAGGTATTGGAATATCCAAAACCTTTGAATAACATTCCCAAAATTCTTTATAAAATGGGGATATAATTCTACTCCATGATCAAGAGTGGGGAAAATTGGATCATGATATATAGGAAACTAGAATACCACTGGCCAATCAGGTCGATGTGGTGGTCAAGGGAGAGGCAGTTCGACATATGATTCATATTTCTAGTATAGTAGGCTTGCTTAGGGAAGTCAGGAAGTGACTTAGAGCTACTGAACACGAAAATTACATGTGATCCAACCTATACCAGAGAACTATAGTGTTTTACCTTCTTCCATATGACTTACCATTCTTGTATCATACATTTTAAGGCCTACTTGATTTTACACTTGAGCATATAACACTTTTATATCTCAGGTAACCATGGAATATCTGGGCCTCTAAGTTGAAACCTCCTATGGTGTTATGATGTTAGACACCCTATTAGGTGTATGATCAAAGGGGGTCCTCCATTGTAAGATCTATACTCTTGAGGTAGTTGGGTACCTAATTGTTTTGAATCTCTTCATCTTTGATATGACAATAATTGATGTAATCATCGAGATGGACCGGTTAGTTCGCTATCGATCCCACATTGACTTTTATCATCAGAAGTTATTGTTTTCATCACCAGAGGGTGTTAAGATCATGAAAAAGAGATAATGGGATGTTAGTGTGACATGAGAAAACCTAAGTAGCATATGTTGGGTAATATGAAAGATCAGATTTCCATTATTTCTCTCTATGAACAGGGGTTATGACCCACTATTTTTTCTACTATAATAATGCATTTCATGGGAATTTTTCTCGATGAAATTATGTGGTCTACCTCCGATGAGAGAGGAAGAATTCACCATCCAACTTATGCTAGGAACAACACTAGTGAACATTAGTACTTATAGTATGACACCAAAGAAGATTATGGATCTCAATAATTAATTGTAGGATCTAGAGGATAAAGTATTTATACAACCAAACTCTTCTCTTGGTGGTTCATCAGTCTATTTCTCCAAGAAGGAAAATGGTACCCTCAGGATTTGTATGGATTATAATTAGTTGAATTAGCTCACGAAAAAGAACTGGTATCCACTACCTAGAATAGACAACCACTTTTATCAGCTGTGAGGAGAGAAAATGTTTTCAAATATGGATTTTAGGTTGGGTGATAATTAGGTGAATGTTAGGACCTCATACAAACCTAACAAAACTTTCAAGAGGATGTTTGGGTTATAAAAGTATCTGGTTATGCCATTTAGACTCAGGAACACACATTCCATCTTTATGGCTCTTATGAATTGGTTCTTCAACCAATATCAGGATTATTTTTTGGTTTCTTTTGTTGATGAAATATTATTGTATTCATTATCCTATCACGAACATGCCAACCATATTGGGATTTTACTGAGTAAATTGTGAGAGAATCATCCCTATGTTAATCTATGTAAATTTCACTTCAGGATCGATAAATTCCCCTTCCTAGTCCACATCATCTCGATGATAGGATTTTTAGTAGACACTAATAAAATGGTAGTTGTAGTTTCATAGAAACAACCATTGAATATCATTGATATTCAGAGTTTCTTGGGTATTTTTAGTTATTGTAGATTCTTCATTAAGGATTTATCATTCTTTGAAGTGCCACTTAATTCCATGAAAAATAAGGTGTGAAAATCATATGGTCAGAAGCTTGCGATACATAATTTATAGAGTTTAAGGGTCATTTGGATTCATCACTGATACCGATGCTTTACGAACTGGGTAGGAGTTATCTATATACCATGATGCATCATGTATCAGGCTTGGAGTTGTTTTTATATTAGATGAACAAGTCTTCATGTACAGGTCTCGTCATTTGAGGCCTCACGAGTGAAATTAACTACCACACTACCTTGTGCTACCAACTGTAGTTCATGCTCTATGATGTTGGAGATACTATATACTTGGAAAGAATTTTTTGGTATTCAGTGACCAAAAAATCCTCAAGTACATTTTTAGTTAGTGAGTTCTAAATATTAGGTAGTGTTGATGGGTAGAGTACCTATAATATTCAAATTTCAATCTTTCCTACACTCAAGGTAAATGAAATGTTGTAGCAGATTATATGTGTTAGAAGACTTAGACACAAGTAGGTCAGGATTCCGATGTCAAATTGAATCTCATTGCCTTATTCACAAAGATACACATTGAGGATCAGAAGGTCCATGGCTAGACTATCCTCTTAGACTTAGCAGTTACTTATACTCTACTAGAACGATTAATAATGAGGTGGTTATTTTATCCCAAAGGTGATTTCCTAAGAGAAATCATTTCAAATGGTGATACATCTTTAGGATGGACCATGGATAGTGGTTATACTCTACTATTACAAGGGAATATATGGGTCCCAATAGACATTAAAGAGGAGTGGATATGGGAATTTCTTAACTAATCCTAGGAAGTTCACCCCAGGGAAACCAAAATGTATAAGAATTTATGTTTCATGTATTGGTGGCATTATATGGAATATATGATTTTCAGTTTCATCAACTAGTGTTCCACCTATCAACAGGTGAAGATGGACTATTAGCTAAAAGAATGGATTATACAACCATTTTCCTTTCTCAAGTGGAAATGAGAATATGTTTTTATGGATATCATTCCTCTTCTACTTATATCACCTCATGGTAATGATACAGTGTGGGGTGTAATTATTCATTTAACAATGGCCACAAGATTTTTACCTATGCGAGATACCTTCTTGGTAGATTATCTTAGAAGGATTTATGTAAAAGAGATTTTATATCTTCATTGAGTAACATCTTCTATCATTTCTAACATAGATTCTTGCTTTACATCATAATTCTGGAAGGGGTTGTAGAAGGCCCTAGGTAAATAGGTACCTTTGAGCATGAACTATCACCCACAAATTGATATACATACGAAGAATATGAGTCAAGATCTAGAGGACATTCTCATAACATGTGTCTTTGACATTGGGGTTTCCTGGTAGAAACACATTCCTCTAATTGAGTTTAATTATAATAAAAAAATTTAGGCTACCATAGAGATGTATCCCTTTTAAGGACTATATAGTAGGCCTTTTCGTTTACCTCTGTTATGGATAGAAGAAGGGGAGAAATCTATTCTTGCACCGCATCTCATGTAGGAGACTACAGAGCATGACCAAATGATCAGGAAGAATATGTTGAAACCTCTATCTAGAAAGTAGTCATATTCCAATAGACTCTGTTTACTTCTTGAGTTTGAGGTCAAAGACCGGGTTTTCTTCTAATTATCACCTTGGTTGGGGGATAAACATGTTCAAAAGTATAGTATGTTCTCACCAAGGTTTATGGAACTTTTTGATGTTGTAAAATAGATTGGAACAATAGATTACCGATTGGCACTTCCTCAACGATACTAGTGTATGCCTGATGTCTTTCACATATCTCAGCTTTAGCGATACAATCTAGATGAGTATCATGTATTTCATAGTGATGAGGTTGAATTGGATGTAGATTCTTCCATTGAGGACTATCATATTCATGTTATGGTTCATAGAATGAAGAAACTATGAGGAAGTTTAGTTCCATAGGTAAGAGTGCTATAGAATCACGAATGATAACATGACAAGAACCATGAATAGGAAGATGATATATGAGATCAATGGATGGAAATCTTTACTGACGATACCTCTTTAGCCTCATAAGGCCAACATTAGGATGAGTTTTATTAAGGTGGGTACATTATAATGACCAATATTTTCATGGAGGTATGAATGGTTTGTTTTTTCAATTTGAAACATTGTATTAATCTTTGAAAATGTGCACTACAGCAAAAGTGAGGTTCCAAGAGTGTACAAGGCTAGTTTAGAGCCCAGAGTTACAAAAATTAGACTAAATAACTATGACACACAGTTAAATGAAACCATGTAGACCAGGTCATAATGTTTCCTCTAACCATGTAGTGTTAGGAAAAGGTAAAATATTAGCCACACATTTTTTCAACAATTATGTGACTCTGGGAACATTGTAGTGCAAGGAACAGTAGGTTTTTGATATTGTTATTTTTTACATTTTACGCATGGTTAGGAAAACCATGCACCTTGACTGTGTGGAAAAAATACTTATGTAGTGACTTGAGCACTGTCTATGTAGAGTTTGGTAAACTATGCACCATAACTGTGATCCCCTATATTTTGAGGTGAGATTTCCATTTTCCTTCAATTTTAATTATAAACCTATGTATTTTTCTTCTTCTTATTCTACAGGTTGTCAATTTGGTTTTATTCCCTCATGAGCTCAAAATCCTATCAGCCAAGCCATACATATATCTTCTTTATACATCATCTGATTTAAGATGCTTCAGAGGCATTGGATTCTATATGGTAACAACTCAAATACTCTCCCGTCCAGTCAAAGTTTATCTTGGAATCCATCAAACTATTTAGGTGAAATATCATTTTCAATATTTTCATGGAATTTGATCCTTTCTAAGATCTCTTCCAACTAACTTTGAATATGAGGCTGATATCAAGCATGGAGTCATCTATGGACTTGAGGTAGTTGGTATCATCATTTTCACCATGAGTTTTGATGTTTCGTAGCTATTCCATTGTGTGAAACACTACCTTTTGTTGAGTTTCTTTTGTGTGTCAATACCTTCATATAAAATTTATCCTTGTACATTGATTCATTATAATTGATCCATTTAAAGAGAATTAGATGAGTTTGATTTCATTTTTGGACACCCCATAGGCATTTTATGATACATTTCTCTAATGTTTGAATGTTCATTTTATCAGATCAACTCTTAATCATTTGACTTTGTTTCAAAATGTTATTTCCATTTTTATATGTATGTTCAATGGAACCCAATCCCCCTCCTAAGTGTTTCGACCATCTATACTTGAAATTTACTTAGTACACAATTTCCTTATTAACCACGAAACTTATATAAATGACCCCTTGTTCCTTAATAATTGAAATTCCATGTTGAATGAATTGAATGGGTTAGATTTATATAGGATGGGCTATTCATGATGGTATACTTTTTTCCTGAAATAAATAAAATGGATCATATAGAATAAATTTTATATGGTGAATTGATTTTCATTAAATAAATTTAATGAATGAAACTCAATGAACTATAAAGGGGGATGAGGCCACACCATCTATTTAATACTATAATAAATACTGTTTATGAATTTTATATCCTGGTATGTAATAAAAAATGAATAATAGATTACATGAGAGGAATTTACTTATGTTTTATATTAAAAAAATAATTAATCTTCAGTATGGTAGTGATACAATGGAAAGGTCTCATTTGATTATGGCGGTATCATGCTCCCGTACATCAGGAGTTGAGCATGATGTATTACACCAGTTACACTAGTTGGACATTGTGATTTATGTGACACCTCACTTGTTTGAGTGTTGAAATGAAGGAACACTCACCTTCTAAACTAATGATCATGGTGTCTCCCACTCATTATGGGATGTTTGGAATGTACCCTATTGGTTGAGCGTAGAGGATTATTAGACTGGTCATGGATTTTTGAGTTACACCCATGTCTAAACAGAAACTAGTATTCTTGGTATATGACCACTTACCTTCACACGTACTGGGTTCATATAGGTTTATGAAATATATAACTAAGAAATATACATATACATTCTATTACTATATATATATATATATGTATATGTGTGTGTGTGTGTGTGTGGAATGATCATAAATTCACACTAGGCATGAGCTGAAGTAGGTAGACTCTCCATGTGTCCTATACGAACCTTTTTGGGAAGGTTATTTATTTTAAAATTGTTTTCATATTCTGTTTATAACTTCCCACTATTGTTTAGTTATATGAAATTATTGGATTATGTGTAGACACCCTTTTTGATTTCCTAAAAATATTTTTATCTCAAACCCTACATGGTATGCCTTTGGTACCCAAAATGATTATCTTCTTACAAATACTGATAATTGAAAGTGCCCTACTAATGGTCTTCGATACACCAACATATTTTTGGTGATAAGAGGAGAGGACCAAGCATGGGATAGAGATTCTAGTGAAGGATACTTTTTTGTATATATATTTTTTATATTCCTATCTTCTATTCTCTTTTTTTATCATCATTACATGCATACATGTATATGACACTTCTTGAGGGCATTTGAAGTTATTGTTCAGTTGTTCAGTTATAATTTATTCTTCTGCAACTTTGTTGTTCTGTAAAATTATTTATGATTCCACTGTTTTATATTTACCATTTTGTATAATATTACAATCTAATAATAGGGTGTATTCTCTTCAACATATCACCTTCATACCCTCCCTACTAGTTGGTAGCCTCTGGTTTACAGGGAGGAGCGCTTGAGGTCATGTGACCCACCAGCTTGGGGTATGGTTTATGTGGACCCCAGGTCGGGTTGTTACAGAGGTTGTTGATCCCTCACTTGTTTATCCTCCTAATTTATAATTATATGATTTGTTAAAATTAATTGTATAATTATATAAATTTCACCATGTTTCTATACCAATTATTTTTTTAGAATCTTTCATAAGGTCAAGCAGTCATAGTTGCTGTTGAGGGAGTGAACTCAGAATGATGATATGTAGATTCTTTCCATTCTCAAGATACGAATGTTTCAAATTTTGGGGGGTATTTATTTATGTTAAAATTAAGGGTTATTTTGGATTAATAATAGTGGCTTTTAAATTTATAGGTCACTAATATTATGTAAATTCTCAATGGTAATATCCTTAGATGAGGAATAATCTTTTACAAGATTATCAATATGATCGATTCTGAAGGGATTCTCAGTTCTCAAGAAAATAATTAATTAACAAACATGCATGAAAATTTTATAAACTGATACAACATTCAATTTAGGACTCATTACATAAAATATATAACAATTATGAAATCTTATAAAGGTGATAAGGGGAATGAAAATATGTTTTTCAAGGGAATGGTGTACATTTATAGAATTAAATGAATGTATGGAATGATCTTCCGAGGGGTGGTTCATGGACTCTAGGATGTTGAAGTGGAAAATGTTACCAAAAAACACAATACATAACTTACCATTTGGGAAATTAATTATGGTTTGGAAAGAATTAAATAAATTCCGCTCCAATATAACTGTGACATGTCCATTCAACCTATCATCTTCCATTTTATGCCCATAAAAATTAGAATGAAAAAATTAAAATTTTCACCCTCACAAGAACATTCTCCGACACGCCGGTAGGGTGTGATATACTATGATTTTCTATTTGATTAATTTTTCATATGGAATTTAATTCCCCATCACGAAATGGGGATAATATAGAGTGAGGAATCACATTTATTGAACACCCAAATAATGGATATATTCGGAAAAGAAATACACACAAAAGGTGAATGGAATCGAGAATGTTACAGAATCATTGAATTTTGTGGGATGTTATGTATCAATTATTTCTAATATGTTCCCCCACAAATATAACTTTTTCATCACAATAATGTTTCCTTTAGTGTATTCACATATCATTTAGAAACCTGTTGTATCAGTGAATTTACATCATTACATAAATCAATTGGTTGTTAACATGAATTTTTTAAAACATTCCAAAATTTATATATCATGTTCAGTTTATTGTTATTTCCTTGGTTGGGTATCCCTTTGGGGAATTGTAAGGGGAATGGTTAGGATTTTTGGTTCATCAGATTTAAATCTATTTCCTTTTTGGAAATTTCTCTAACCATGGGTTTTCTATATTTAAAAAATTAATAATGGTTGGGATAGTGGTTTCCTTAGGAGGGGATGACTCTAATAAAGGGCTCATTTTGATTTTACGTTGTGCTGCATTCTGAAGGGTGATGGATATGACTTTCCTCTTATTCCTAGGAATTACTAGTGGTTAAGAGGGTAGTTTACCCAACCCATGAATTCATATTCCCCCAAAATATTAGAGAATTTTCCATATTAGGTTTTCGATCTTGTATGGATGATTTGGTGGTTTGTTTGAAATAGAGGTTATTTGTATCCATTTGTTTAATCAGTTCTTCTATGCTTGAATCTAGTTTTGGAGGGGGTTGTTGGAAATGCCTTTTTAGATGGTGGGGATTTCTTAGTGGTGGTAGTGGAAGACTAATCTTCCCTGATTGGTTCCATTTTTGATGAAGTTGATTTGAATACCCCATTTCTAATAGGATTTATTTTTTATACCCAATGATGGATGGATAGTATGGTTCTTACCAAATGGGTTAGTTATAGGTGCATCCTGGTAAGACTGCCTCACAAATTTCAAATGTTTATCTGAGTTGATGGAATTGGTTATGATAGTGCGTGTTAGTTGAACAGATACTGTAATATATGGGAGGAAGAGTTTTTTTATTTTCTTTTACAAAGATAATTTCTTCAAACAAGGGTACTTATCTCTATAAACATTGTGTCCACATTCTTCTCAAACTCAAAACTTCACACCTCAAGGACACCTCTAATTGGAACCCTCGACCTTATACCAAATTGTTGAGTATCCTATGCCATGTTCTCAATTAGGATCCTTGATTCTATTTGGTTTTGTATCAACTATCTCACCACTTGAAACAATATCCATCATGTTTTTTTCAATAGGAATTAGAGCTTCATAAAATTATTTTATTAAAAGATTATCACTTATTTTTTTAGTGTGGACAACTTTTACATAACCTTTTAAATCATTTAAAATATTTATTTTGTGTTTCCCCTTGTGATTGTATTATTCCACAAATTCTATTCTTTAAATTAGTATTTTGATAGGATGGGAAGTATTTTTCATGAAAAAGGAGTTTCAGGTCCTCCCAACCTCTAATAGGGGAGTTAACATAACACAACCATGATTTTCTAGTGTCTTTTACTTAAAAAGATAACACCCTAACATTTACGTGTTCTTTATCCTCATTAGAAATATTTAATGATGAACACATAGTATGAAACATTTCTAGTTTTTTGTGGGTCTTATCCCACAAGTACATTAAATATTCTTAATAAGTGAATTAAATAGAATTATATTTCAAAATTATCTGTTTTTCATTTCATTTGATTGAATGAGAAAAAGATATCTACATTGGGTGAGGTTTATTATTTTAATGTCTTATTATTTTAATCCACATTATATATGTTTAATTCAGTATTTATTTTTGTTTTATAAGAATAAGAAGGATCAAGAAGGGTGTTGATGTTTTGAGCATCCTTTTTCAAGGGATCATTCAGTGCTTCTTGGTGTTGATGACAGAAGATCCTATATAATTTTTGTTTGAAAGTAAATAGTTTATTCGATGAAGATCAAACCATTCATGAGGCTTATGAAAGAAAAATTTTACTAATCAATTTAAGGTAATCAAAATTAAATAATAGCAAAAATATTTACAAAATATACAATATTTTAATAAAAGTGCACTCTAAAAACAAAAGCGCTCCCAAAATATGATTCCTATATTTGATCATGTTGTCATGGAACATAAAATTTATTATTATTTAATAATGATTTTATAGTATAAGTAATACCTTAGGTCATATCTCAAGTATAATTGGAGTCTTGAAGTGTGTATTTTTAATAAAAATAACTATTAGATTTGGTGGTTTTGAAAATAGTTTTAAAAATAATATGACTTAATTAAAAGACATTAATAATTGATAAACATGAGGATTTTGAAATATATGTTAAAAAGGGTTCATTGTGAGTTCACTAAACACATATATAGTTCATTTTTCTTAGAGATTAATTAAGGTTTGAAGTATGTATTTGGATAAAATTAATCAGAATCCCAGTTATTTTTCAATATTTCATTTCAATGCTTATTGAACCAACCCTTGAAATAAAAATCATATAGGCGAGGTATAGATCTTATGAATGGTATAATTATATCCAAATAAAACTAAAATCTCAAACAATTGGGGATAAAAACGATTCTTATAATGTCTAATTAGAAACACACAAGTAACACAATTAAAGATTTACACCTATCAGTTAAAAGTGAATAGAATTCCATTCAATGTAATCAAAAAAAGAATTAAACCATGAATAAAAGTAAGATAGTTATTAATTAGATATTTTTGAACCCAAAATTCATCAAACTATTATCAGTTCATGTTCCATAAATCCCTTTACATGAAGTGTAACTCCCTCACAATCAATTCCCACTGTTTAGCCCACCATCGGGAGGAGAAAGATGCTCAGGTGGATATACTTCTCTATTTTAGCTCTCCCTATGAGGACAAAGAGCTACATAACCTCAAAGGGGATGAGCTGACTTTTATATAAATCCACATTGGAAAAACAGTACTCTCTTAGTCATCCTTGAAAATCATGTTCCAATGGTCCCCTTTTATAGCTAAAATGGAAAGTGGTTTCCATAACCTAGTTTTCGATATACCACTTGTGATTCTATGTTTGGTTGGTAAATAGAATTATCACTTTAACACCCAAACCCCAATTTCCTAGAGTCGGTTCATTATTTTTTGTTACATTGAAATGATTACAAGAAATCAAATCCAGAAGGACCAATCAGTTTAGTAGCCATGGAAAGACTAGATACAAATATGTTTTAAATAACATATTGAAATTAAAGACAACATAAAAACTCCATTGAAAACATTCTTATTTCCATTACACATCAAAATAAATCCTTATAATATACTTCTTCACATCTAGGGGAAAAATAAAACATATGAAAGGTGTGATCTCAAATACCCATTAAGGATAAACAATATAGCATAAGTTATCATGAATAAGAATAAACATTTAAGGCAAGGTATAAAATCGAAACAAAACCCTTTTAAAAATAATCATCAACTTAATATAGAAATAATAAATCAAGTAATTCCATTTCTACATTTACATGGATATTATACAAGTCAAATAATAATAGGTAGTATTAATAACTAATCTCATAATGAGGGAATTCACAAAGTGAGACATCTTAAACATACCATCAAGGATTTGTAAAAGACACATACATAATTGGGTAAGACAATAGCCAAAACCCAAACATAATTGTCTCATGACACCTATTGATGCATCGAAGGGCTATAGTTTTCCCCTCTAAATACTTACAAATTCCAATTTTTTATTATTAATATTGGGGTAAAACATCACCAACATAAACATTCATATGAAAACTATCATTATAAATGTCCACAATTAAACTATAATCCATGAATTGTATAAAAATTGGACATCCACAATCAAAAATATCATAAACACTTCAATAGAATATGTAATATTGTATCATAATAAATGAACCTCAATAAAACAAAAAATCTATCAAATGATATTGACATATTTGAAAATAATCTAATAAAATCATTAAAACCCTTTAAAAGAAATATACCTTTTTTCAGTTTGAAGTTAAATTAAAAGCATATAAAATTTTAAAAGAAAATTTTTCTTTTGAAAAGAAAATTGTAAGCTTATAAGGGAACTTTAATAATGTTAAGGCATGATAATGGTTGAAAATGGACGCTCGTGTCATATAAGTTAAAAAACATTCTTTCCTTCATTTTCAAAAAGGTGATAAAGTAACTCATTCAGAAAATGACAGAAAAATTCATTTCAAAACATTTTATATAAAAGTTTATTTTGAGTAAAAATTTCTTAAAAAATGTTGATAATATTTTTAAATACATTTTAGGAAACATGGACATGGATTATAAATATTTTCTAGTAGATACTCATGTATTAAGAATCTCATACAATAATGAGATTGTGAAATTAACCCTTTCATTGTACTTTCCTTTAATTAAGGGAGTGTTGACCTCCTAAATAATGGTTAAAGCATGTTATTAAATTATACTAGCCCATATTCATATTTATGATATCATATATGATCCTATTATATCATTTTGTTAATAGTATTTGAGTATTACCATTATTTATAGTGTTAACTACATCGTTTTTCACATTCCTATTTTTCTAGTTAAGTCATGTTTTTTATGAATAAGATGTATTTCGTTCATATATAGAATGATATTATGTAAAAAATTATTATTATTACTCTTCATATAAATTTTTAAACATTCATGAATGGTTATCGTGGAGAATGAATCTCACTGCATCGTGGTGACAGTAGGCCATACGTACACATGAGCGATGGTATTGTTCCATTGATGGTTAAATGGTAAGGAATTGGATGGTATATTAATTATATAGAATCATTATCATGTTATATTAATTATTTTATCAATTATTCTAATAATTATACCCATTTAACGAAATTAGTGTTGAATAACAAATTACCCCATGGCGTGGAGATAGTAAGCCCTATGTACGCACACATTGTGATATTTTTATTTGTAGCGTGGATAAAAGGATAAATATGTTTATAACATAATAATAATAACATTTCATAACGTATATAAAATTGTATTCATAAATTTATTAAGGAAGCAACATAGTAAGTGGACGTAAAAGATGAAAAGAAATTTGAAAGAGTTGATAAAACAATTACCTCTTTTTTGGGTATCACCATTTGATTTTAAAAAAATAACTCCTTTCGATGTCTTTTAGCCCAAATTATGCACTCTAGGATGCTATGAGGGATTTTGGTAGTAGAATTGGGCAATGTTTGGTGAACTAAATGGATTTAGAGGTGTGAATAAAATAGAAGGAATGGTTCCCTTTTATAAGAGATAGGAGGGGTACTTTTGAAAACTCCAAAACTATTAATATATTATAAATTCATTTTCTATTTCAAATGGTTCAAAATGGATTCCCAAATTTCACTAAAAAGTATATTTTATCTATAAAATTCGTTTATTTTATTTATTTAGTCAAATTATATTTAATTTATTATTTTTAATATCATTTATAAGATATTTTTATTAATAAAATATTTTTTTCATCAATATGTCTTCATCATTAATGGAAATTAATTAATCTATAAAAATTATAAATAAATTTTTATGTTTTATTTAATTCTTACATATTTCTAAAAACTATTTATAAATGATTTTTTCTCCTATATATATTTATAATAAAATTCTTATACTTATAAGAAATGAGAGTGTGATGTTTTGTCACATTAATTAATTTTAACAATATTCATTTCATATTCATGAACAAAGGTCTATTAAATGATTACATTTCCAAATATAAGTGATAAGGGTCAAATTTAGTCATAAAATAGGATTTCTATAGGTGTTTGGGTAATTTTATAATATTATGGTTACCTTTAATTACCTGATTTACCATTAACTGTGATAATAATACATTACTAAGGTCACTATTCATAAAAAAAATAAAAGCAAAGTATTAATATAATTTGGACCCACTAATTACAAATATGGAATCCATTTTAAAAAATATAACAATAGAATTAGTGGTAGTTAATTTAAAATTAATCCCTATTGACAAAATGAGAAAATAAGTATTTCAAAAGTAAAACCCTTCAAAAGATTGACATGTTTTATATCTAATTTTAACGAGAAAATAATTACAATAGTTAAATTATATTAAATATTAAAAATATAATCTAAATATATTTTAAAACCAATTAAAATTCAAATTATTAATATAAATAAATTAAATGAAAAAACAGTTTTGAATTAAAAGGCTGTATTTTTCATTATTATTTACATTATGAAAGTTATCATAAAAAACCTAAAATGTGTCCAAACTATATTTTTTTGCCTCGATTATAAAGAATAAGTTTATTGAATAAAATTTAATATATATAAGTATTTAATATGTGATTTAAAAAGGGTTCACCATTAAAAGGTGGTAAAACTACATTTTTTTAAAAAATCCTTGTTTTATTCAAAAAATTAAATTTGTTTTGATGTCATGTCTAAGGAACACTTCAGGTGAATTTTAAAATTATATGGAATATATAAAATTCAAAATGAGGTTAATAATATTAATGATATATTATTTAATATCTAGGTTATATATTATATTAAATAATAATGATTCATTAATATTTTGTTGTTCTATAAAATTGGGTGTTGCGTGTAACACAAGAAAACTCATTGTTGTGTGTAGCTTAAGATTAAAAAGGTGTTGCGTAAAAATAAATAAAAAAATTAAATTTATTCTGAAATGAATATATTATAATGTATATGGGTGTTTCATTCTCCCCTCCTCCAATAAATTGTGTCCCCATAATTTAAACATGGGATAAAAAATTGGGGGTTTGACATTTCAAAACATATTTATTGAAATCTCACATTAGAAAAATGATTAATGACACCCCCACTATAAAAATGGAAGTATTAAGGTCACAAGAGATAATACATAGATGTTTTCCATGTAGAAAAACATGTACATGAAAGAAAAATCTAATCATCATGTTATGTTGGAGAGTGATAGAGAACATGATGATGAAAAATTTTACAATCGCAAAGATCTAAATATGCAATGATCTAAGGGACCATTTCATTCATCAAGAAAATTACTAGGATAATTTTTTTGGTTTCAAGATCCTTTCCCTAGAGTTTATGAATTAAGTTACATCATATACTAAGAACACAAGGAAGCATATTTACTTGACATGTACAGTTTTATCATTTAATTAATTACTACCATAACTCACCTTTCTCTTCAAAAGATAATAAAATTGAAAAATATTCTATTTATATTAATCATATAGGGTTCCAAAATTGAACATATACTTCATCAGTAATACCATTTATATAAATAAAACTATGTTATACTAACTAGTAAATCATATGGACCTATGGTAGGTGATATACCCTTATGTCCCTTTGGTTGCAAGTTTAAGTCTTGCGGCCTTTGTGGATATGATGGGTTGTCACCCGACCCATGAGTTGTCCTTTTTATAAAATTATATCATTATAAAATTGCAAAAATTTCTCTAAATTCTCTAAATTAATCGTAACATTAGATTCCCTATAAAAACATAATGCTTCTCTTATTAAAACAAACCAAATATTTGATCACCTTAAAATCTTAAATGAAAATATTTATCCCTCCAAATCATTTTAGAAGAAGTAAAGCAATACACTCCTTATACATCACATTATCATTATAACCATAATACAATAATATAAATCTTGAATCTAGAAACATAAATACATTAATTATTCCACTTTAAACATAGTTAAACATAAGGTTGACCTTGATCTATATTCTTCTTCTAAGCTATATTTCCTTGACACTTTGTACAATCATTTGAATAATGTCCCATATCTTTAGAATTATAGTATTTCACATTTACAGATTCATTGATTCCCTTACAATCCTGAGCCTCATTAACTTTCTATACACACTTGTAAAAACTATCATTCCATTTTGGAAAGTAAAATGGTGTTTCTTCCCATAGTTATTACATTTGGGAAAATAATTCTTTCCCTTTTTCCCTTTATCTATCTCTTAATCCACCATTATCTTCTTCTCTTTCTTACCCATAAAGTCACAAGTCACAATAAATTATTTCTCTATATTGATAGCATAAGAGACTATATCTTCATAAGATGAGAATGTTTTAGTGACCAGTTCCCTTCGAAGGAATTGTTTTAACCCATCAAAGAATCGGTCAAAACATACTTCTTAGGTTACATATATAGTTTGTATCGTGCCTTTATAACCTTGTAAAGTTACCCTAATACTTTGAAAAATTCTCATCCTCATTTTCCCACATACTCATAAGTTTTCTTTTCATATATTATCATTGTTCATGAGGAATGTATTTTTCTAGGAAGAGTTAATTAAATTCCCCACATTCCTTATTTACTACTTCTTCTTCCTCCTTTGTGTTTTGAATTAATGAACACCATTAATCTGCATCTCCCAAGAGATGATCAAAATCCATAACAACTTTCTCCCCTTTATTTCTTCCCAATTCATAAAACATCTATTCTAGAGAACTTATCCATTACTCACCAACAAATAGATTTTTAGTCCCATTAAATATTGGAGGCTATTACCTCACGAAGTGTTCTAACCCTGATCTTCCATGTTGTGGGTCAGGCTGCTCTATATGGGTTCAGTTATTATTCAAAACCTAAGTCATCTATCCCATTATGGTTATAAGTTTTTCAACACTATATTTATCACCATATATAGTATCATTGTATTTCATATGAGGTAAATCCCTAGATGGATTATATTCATTGATATGGTTTCTATTCCATCCACTAGGAACCATTTCAAAATAATGGCATACACTAGATTAGGTTATGAATCATAATTCACAATTGAAAACTATTAAAATACTTAACATAAATTAAAATATTTATTCATATATAATTTCATAATAATAGTAATATTTTCATTTGGGTACATATTTACTTTTAAATAATTCATAATTGTTTGTAAAGAGAATGTGAATTATCTTAAGCATATCCCCATGGGGGTGTCAAACGTGGTGAACAATAAGGCTCGTTGTCGTGTACAAGGTTACCTCGAGTCAAACCCAGAACACCTTGTTGGAGGTGTTACTCCTTGGTACATCTATTCTAGAACCACTCCCACATATAGTATAAATACAAGAACATATTTCTTGGAAGACCCATATAATCTCTACATTACCAAAATTCAAGGATCTTCTTCTATACTTATCCTCAAATTCTATCTTAGTGTAATGTTCTCTAAACAATGTTTTTCTAAATCTAGGTTTCAAGGATTTTACTACACTTCTATAATAAATAATATAATTCCCCAACCACAATATCCCAAATTACATGAATTATTTTCTGTTTCATTGGCCTGATCACTATAAATCAAATCCCGAAGGATCAATTAGTTTATTAGCCTTAGATAAAATAAATACAAACATATGTTTTAAATTACTTTTTGAAAATAAATACAACATAGATAATCATTTGAAAACATTCTTATTTATTTTTCTCATCTCTATAAATAATTCATAATATACATATTCACATGATGGGGAAAAATGAAAAATAATAAATGGGTTAGCTTAGATGCTCAATAAGGATATACAATATTGCGAAAGCTATCAAAAATAAACATAACATTTTAAGGAAATGTATAAAACAGAAATAGAATCCTTTCAAACATAATCTTCAGTATAATATAGAAATAATAAATCAAACACTTCCATTTAAAGAATCACATTTATATTCTACTAGTCAAATAATCACCTTTAATATAAATGACTAGTCTCATAATGAGGTAATACATAATGTGGGACATCTTAAACACACCGTCAATGCTTCGGCCAAGAAACCACACATAATTTGGTAAGAAATTAGCCAAAACCAAAACATTATTTTCTCATGAATCCTATCAATGCATCAAGGGGTTACAACAGACCCCGACCGACACTTACAAAGTCCAATTCATTCCTCTTGTGAAAGGGGTAAAATATTACCAATATAAACAATCGTATTAAAAAGAGCATAATAAATGTCCATAAATAAACCATATATATGAATGATATCAAAATAGCTCATCCATAGTCAAACATATCAGAAACCCTTTAGTACAATATGTAATATTGTATCATATTAAATCAAACTTAATTGAACATAAAATCCAACAAAGCATGTTGACATAGATGAAAATAATCTAATAAAATTGTTAAAACCCTTTGAGATAAATATCCTGGTTTTTTTCTTTGAACTTTATTTAAAACCATGTGTAGTTATAAATTAAAAAAATTTCTTTTGAAAATAACCTTGTAATCTTATAAGGGAATCTTAATAATGTTAAGGCATCATAACGACAAAAAATATTCACTTGCGTATTATAAGTAAAAAAGAAAAAATTCTCTCCTTAATTTGTCAAAATGGTTATAAAGTACCTTGTTTGGAAAAATAAGGAAAGAATAATTTCAAAACATTTTATACAAAATTTAACATATGGGTAAAATTTTCATTAAACAAATTTTGATAATATTTTGAAATACATTTTAAGAAACATGGTCATGGATGATAATTATTTCTCAGTAGATACTTATATATAAAGAATCTCATATAATAATGGCATTGTCAAATTAGCCCTTACATTGTACTTTACATTAGTCGAGGGTGTGTTAGTCTCCTATATAATGGATAAATTATGTTATTAAATTATACCGATACCATATACATATTTATGATATCATATATGATCCTATTATATCATTTTGTTAATTGTACTTTAGCATTACCATTATTTCATTTGTTAACTACTTTATTTTCCCATTACTATTTTGTCATGCAAGTCATGTATTTTATGCATAATAATTATTTTACTAATATATAGAATGATATTAAGTTAATAATTCTGTATTTTTACTCATCATATAAATTTTATAATATTTCCCGAATAGTTAACCTGGAGAATAAGTCTCACTATGTCGTGGAGACGATAGGTTGTACGTACGGAAGAGCAATGATATTGTTCCCTTGATGGTTAAATGGTAAGGAATTGGATGGTGTATTTATTATATAGAATCATTATCATGACCCCTTGGTTTCAGAAAATTATTTTTGTGTTTAATGTGTTATTGTGTGCCTAATGTTGGGGATTAGGCATTATGTGATGTGAAAGGGGGGAAGGTGGTTAAGGGGGAGAATGACGGTGAGAGGTTGAATGAGTTTTGGATGAAAAAGTGTTATGTACATGTATGTTTTCTTGATAAAGAAAACTCACCATCAATTGAAATAGATCACACTAGGAAACCTGGTTATCTAGGTGGGTGGACTAGGACTAGCATGCTAGATGACACGGTAGGGCTTCATCTTGGTTTCGCCTCGCATGATTGACATAACAACAGTAACTAAACATGTAAATGACTGAGGGTCGTGGTTTCTAAGACACTTTTTCTGAGGGTCATGGTTTCTAAGCCACATTTTTTAGGTTCATGGATTTTATGCCAAATTTCACTGAGGTACGAGATCCTTAGGGTCCCACATGCTCTAGTTAACTATAGATATTTCCCATAGTACTCGTTTGCGACATAGTGTTTGTGATGTGTTTTCCATTTATGTCATTTCATACGTATGTCTTATTTATAAAAATGATATTTTAATCTAAATTAGTTTCCTTTAATTTTGAAATGTTAAGGAATTATTGAAATCTATTTTGAAAATTTAGTGGGAGAGAAATTCTATAATTGAAAATGAAAACTTCTTACTTGAATTTGAAAAGAATGAAAAAAATTATTTTATTATGTCCTATTTTCAAACTCTCATGTTTTGTATTCATATAAAAGGTGAGGTCATAGGGTGTTGTTGTATTATAGAATTCCTACTGATTATCTCAGTGCTCACGCCTATTTATTTCAGTTTCATGTTTCTCTTGATTTGGATTGCTCTTGGAGTGACTGTAGTTTATGTTTTGTGGTGACCCACAAGGTCACTTGATATATGTCTCATTGCTATATCATTTTTCTGGATACCATTTTGTTTAGTTTGATTCCTTCTATTCATCTATTTAGTTCAGTTTATGCTTAAATATCTCTATTTTTTTGGGCCAAATCATTACCAACTAGTTTATATTGATGCTCGACACTAGTTTCTAGCCTGTGGGGATCCGTAGCGCCCTTCGGGCCATGCCACAAATTGACTCGGGAGACCGGTTCAAGGTCGACCCAGGATTGATCGGGATAAAATGCAATCAGAGGAGGCCCTGGTTATTTGTGGTGTGAAGTAGCTTGGTTATTAGGATTATCGGGACTCGAGAGTTAGGTTCGAGAAGAACATCATGAACCCTTGCCCGTCTCGAGCATTGAGTTTCCATGGGTAGTATGGGACTTGAATTTTTCTTAAGATTCATTTTTTGGATAAAGGATGAAAAAGGAAGCGAGTTGGAGTTACGCGACAATCATGCATAGAGTAGCGACCCATGTACAGCCTGAGTGCATGATTCAGGATACTTCTTATAGTGGATGCTCAATTAGAGAAAGGTCTTCTACGCCATGTTAACGGGTTGGCGTAGCCACTAGTCCCTTATTTTTGGATGTTGTGATGTGAGTTATGTTTGCGATTTATTTTGACTGACTTGAGTGGAGCTAAAAAAAATTAAAATGGTTCATAGAAAAAGGTGTTTTCAAAAGGTAATGTGGTTTTGGAGTGGAAAATTGGTTTTGAAATGGAAATTGTTTTCTTTTAATGGAATGTGTAGTTTCAAAGGTAAAAATAATAGGTTATTTGGAAGTAGTTTTAGAAGTTTTTTTTTGGAATCTTGATAACACTTTTTGAAATTTGAATTTTAAATTATTGGGAAATATGAAATATATATTTCTTTAATGATAAGTGACATTTTCAAATTGGTTGATAATTTTTGCTTTACATTGAATGATCCGTTTTGAAAATGAGATGTGTTTTCAATAAACCCTTTCATTCCTATGAGGGATCATATATATAGAGGTATGCATATGTCATAGGGATAGTTGGTGATATGTGTGGGTGTGTTCATGAGCTTGAATAAGGGTATATGAATATGTGAGACTTCATGGGATACCAATGGTGGATATTTAAGTTGTTTTGGATTCTGGAAAATGGTTTTCAAAAAGGTAATTTGAATGTTTTGAAAAGTGAGTGAGAAATGTTTTAGTGTTCTCTTTTCATTTTTTGGTATCTTTTTTTTGTGGGTTCTTGGTTTCTACATAATGAATTTTTGTTGGAATGGTGGTTTTATTTTAAGCCATAGTTTGAGGTTAAATTGTGGAATTTTGATTTATGATGAATTTTGATTTGGATTTGTGCATGTATTTTTGAGTATTCTTCCTAGAAAAGTCTTAGAGGTTTCTAGTGAGTCTCTTATAGTTGTTGGTTCCTACCCAAACTCTGAGAGGAGTGGTGGAATTGAATTCTTTTAATGTTTTTTTATCTTCCATGGTGAGCATGATCTATTGATGGTAGCAGACTAGCTTGGTAAAATCGTTGGTGTTTTCAGGTTATTGGAATCTCCCAATGTAATGAGAGTTCATGCTGGTTCGGGTTCATTTAAAGGTTTACCTTTATATTGATGGAAGAGGATGATCCCAACGTCGTTGTATGATGGGATGTCTAGGAAGGTGTCTAAGACCACTATCGTCTGATGGTTTGTAGCTGAGGAAGTGAATGTTAGGAAAGTGATAGAGCTCGTGAGTGTTCAACAAAGCTAATGAACCATAAAGGCCTACATTGAGAATTTCCAGGGGTTGATTCACTTTCCCCTGGAGGTAGCATCATGTAATCAATTAAAGTTTCTATTGTGTGAGGTCTTCACCCAGGTTTTCATGACCGATTTTTTTGGTGTTAGGGAAGGTTCTACATCCGGTGATAAGAACAGACAAGTAGAACCTATCTCAGACAATTCTTATTGAAAATTTCATCTTCTATTAGTTGGTCCACTCCCTTGTTTTATTCTGGTGTGGAGGGTATGGTTTATTTAATTCACATTATCATCATCCTCTAAAGGTTTGTAATTGGTGTGTCCATTTGGGACACTTGGAGTGGTTCTTCTAGAGGAATCGCCGAAAGGAGTCTCGAATGAAGATGTCAGCTCCTAACTATAGGGCATCAGATGCTTCCAGACATTAGAGCTCTAACCACAGGTCTCAGAGTGAATCATTTCAAATAGTTAGGAATCGTTGGGTGTGGGGCCCATTGGCCCAACTTTTTTCTCCAGTGCTGAAATAGAGATGGTTTAAATTTATATGTTGTCGCTCACTCATCATTGAAGGTTCTGGTTTTTATAATAGGCATAGAGGTCTCATTTCCTCATTGTGATATTGTTTCTTTGAATACCCCACTTTGGTTGTAAGAAGTCATGACAGTCTTGTTTTCTTATAATTCCAGCTGTTGTGTATCCTCAAATGTGATATTTGAAGGTTTCCTCTTTATGGATGTGAGTCTCAAGATGATTTTACCTCTTGTGTGGAAGGATCATTTGGTGACCCATTCTTGTTTTAGGATGTGCTCGTTTTGGACATACATGCATCTTGGGAAATAATGAATAGGGGTTTGGTTCGCCATTCGGTTTCGGGTCTTTTGTCGGGGACCCATGTGGTGGGGGTTTGGTTTATGGGGAGAGTTCATGGGTCAGTTTGTTCTAGGTTTCCTATGTTGGTCCATACTAATTGGCATAATATGGTAGATTCATAACTGGTGGGAAGACCGAACATGGATATTGTTGTGCCTTCTTCGAGAGTTGGTTTGTGTAGGAATTTTGTTCTTTGTTGGCAGTTTCCACTGTGGTTCAAGTTAGAAGTTCTAGAGTTGGAACGTGCTACGAGTCTCAATGTTGGTTGTGCTGGTCATGTTCATGTTATGGGGAGAACCGTTTTCATTTCATGAGGACTCTTCTCTTTGTAGTTTTCCATAGAGTTGGTTGGGTGTGACTGATGGAGTGAAAAGTAACATTGAATTTGTGATTTTTTTGGCCTCATTCAGTTTGGAACTCTAGTTTGATTCCTCATTTTGTTGGGTGAATTTATGAGGGAAGATTGTTTTTATGGTGGGCAGAATTGTCACACCCCAAACCGGTATCTTGCGGTCGCTGTTATTTTTATTTATTTTTATTTTTCATTTGGTTTCTTAAAATTTAATAATTTATTAAATTAAAATCAATATGAAATGAAATAAAATAAATGGAAAACTATTTAACAATAATAATAATGATAATATTATTATTCATTTTATTATTATTATTTAGTGAATAATAATAATAATAATATTATTATTATTATATTTAGGATTTTATTTTCTCTTTTCTTATTTTCTTTTCATTATATTTTTATATCCTTAATATCTTTTTTCCCTCTCCCTCCACTTTCTCTACCAGGTGTAATCCAACCTCCCCTCCCTATCCCAATATCGTGCTGCTCGTGCGACCCCCTCACTGGACAAGGGACTCCGGAACCTCCTCCTCCTCCTTTGGCAGGCGACCCTCCTCCGACCAAACCCTCCTCATGCCGCCCCATCTCCTCGCGCTGAACTTCTCCCTTACGTGACCCCTTTATTTCACAACCTCCCTGTTCATCAACCCCCATCTCCAGCCGGTCCTCCCATCCTATGGCACTCCCCCTAGCAGCCCCACCCTCTTGCATTGAGTACCCCTTTGTTGTGGTTTTATTTTATTTTTTGTGTTTCATAGATTTGGTCAAACCCTAATGTGTTTGGGGGGTTTTATTTTGATTTAATATTGTTATTAATGTTCCTTTAGGTTTCTTCGAGGATGGTTTTATCCCATTCCCTCAAGGGAAGTGGGTTCTCCATGGTTTTCAGGTAAGGATTCTATAATTTCTTCTGTTTTGTTTAATTTTAATTTAGGGGTTTGATGAATCTTGAGTTGTCGGTATATTTTTTGGGTGTGGAAGTTATTTCATGCAATATATTAACATGTGTTTTTATTTTTTATGGAATGCTTGTGTTAAATGGGGTCTATTTTGGATATAAATGCTTTTGGTAATGCCTAGTTGTGTTTTATGACATATGAATTTGCTTTATTAGAACATGAGAGGGCTGCATATTATATCATGGTATGGTGTTGGAGTTCATTTAATTTAAAATGGAATTTGGGTGTGTTTTTGACATAAGGGGATGTTCAGTTTCTTTGGTATTTTTTTATAAATTGTCAAATGTTTTATTGAATTATATTAGTGGTTTAAATCATGTTTTAATGCATCAATGTTGTGTGGTTGGTTCTAATGTGGAATTTTAAATAATACTGGGTGTATTTTTAGTAAAAACATACATTTCATCATTTTTTAATGTTCTATAGACTAATCAAATGATTTATTAAATTATTTGTGTGGTGAGAAAACCGTTTCTGGTAGTATTAAGGAAGTGTTTAATTTTAAAGTTGTATTTTGACATTAAATTGAGTGTTTTCCATGGGTGTTTCATGCTGTATCATTTCTTGTTTTCAATTTTCTTCTAAATGGTGGTTTGAAATGTGTGAGTGGTTTATCTATTGTGGAAATTCCTAGTTGGCCTCTTTAAAAGAGGTTTGAGGGAATTGGGATTGATTCATCCTTTATGTTTGATAAAAATTCCAATAGATGTTTCCTTTTGTGAAATGCACTTGACCATTGGGCTTTAGGCCAAATGGGTTAAGTGTTGAATTCTTTTGTGTTTAATGGGGGTTTCCTTATCGAAAAGGGGTGTTTTAGTTTTATAAAGTAGAAATCGGGGTTCCCTTGATTTATGTGGTTATGGTTGGAAAGGTTTATGCCTTCCTATGGAATTGTGTTTGAAATTTCATATTGCTAGAAATGGATTTTCAAATGTTTAATAAATATGTGAATGACAGGTTGGCACTTGTGAGGTAATATTGATTTCCCTTGTAGAACCCTCATAGTGTAGATGACGATTATGGTTTATTTGATTTATTCTTGTGTTATAATATATGGTCGCGTCATTGGTGACAACCCTTGATGTGCTATTTAGAAATATTTTATAGATTGTTTAAGTGTTTAATTGTTTTATTAAATTATATGTGTAGCGCGTTGGACCTTGATATGATGGTTTTGGGCTTCGGGGGTCGAGGTATCCAACATATACATGCTTAGGGCATGGAATATATATATATGCCCAATTTGTATATATTCCCTCATGGCATGAGGACTATGTGACATGCTGCTTGGGGTGTTTATATATATATATGTCTAAATACATGTGTGTGTATGCACCAAGGGTCAGTTTGAGTGGTCGTAGACAAATTGAGACATGTTTTAGGTTGTTCCCCTATGCATATTACATTAATTTGAATTTCATAATTACTTTCTTGTTTTAAAAATACGTTTTACATTTATGCTATATTCACATGCCATGAAATCTGGTTACGGTTTCAGGAAATGATTATGCCTTTGTTTTCGAAATTTAAGATCATTTATAATGACATTGGTCTAAAGTTAATTTCCTTAAAAATTGATTTCATAGGTGGTTTTGAATTGGTAATAAGCATTTCCAAAGGGTTTGGTCATTTCAGCCGGTTATTTTTCAAAAGTGTTCTCTTTATGTAATTAAGCATGTTTGGCACTTTAAGAGTGTTTTAAGAAAAAGAAAAACCTCTCTTGAGGAAATACCCCTTGGTTTTAGGAAATGATTAGTATATTGAATGTGTTATTATGTGCCTATTGTTTAGGCTTATGCATTGTGTGATGTGAAAGAGGGGGAATTTTCTGAAGGAGGGTGAACGGTGGTGATACGTTGAATGAGTTTTTGATAAAGAGAGTGTTATGTCCATATATATTTTCTTGATAAAGAAAACTCACCACCACATGAAATAGAGAAGAATGGGAAACCTGGGTATATAGGTCAGTGGATCAGGACTAGTATGCTAGATGAAACGGCTGAGCTTCATCCCAGTTTTTTCTAGTAGGGTTGACACAATAATACCAACTAAACATGTGAATGGCTGAGGGTCGTGGTTTCTAAGCCACGTTTTACAAGGGTCATGGTTTCTAAGCCATGTTTTCCAAGGATTGTGGTTTCTAAGACACATTTAGCTAAGGTACAAGGTCTCTGGGGTCCCACTTGTGCATGTTACCCATAGGGATTTCCCATGGTGCTCGTCTGTGACATTGTAATTGTGATGTGTTTTCCATTTCAGTCATTTCCTAATTATGTCTTATTTGTGAATACAATATTTTAATCTTAATTGGTTTCCTTTAATTTTTAAATTTTAATGCATGCTGGGAACCTATTTTGAAAATGTAATGGGAGAGTAATTCTTTACTCGAAAATAAAAACTTGTTACTTGAATTTGAAAAGAATGAAAAACATTATTTTATTATGTCTAATTATCAAACTAGCATGTTTTGGATTCTTATAAAAGGTGAGGGAATATGAAATTTTTGTATATTGGAATTACTACTGAGCATCTCGATGCTCACACATACTTTTCATTTCAGTTTTAGGTTTCTCTAGTTTTTTATCACTCTTGGAGTGAGTGTAGTTTATATTCTATGGTGACCCACATGGTCACTTGAGGTATGTCTCGTTGCTATGCCATTTTTTTCTGCTTCCTTTTTTTTCAGTTAGTTTCCTTCTATTCATCTTTTTTTTTAGTTTATGATTTCTTATCTGTCTTTTATTTTTGGAGAAATCATTACCAACTATTTTATGTTGATGCCCGACACTAGTTTCTATCCTGTGGGGATCAGGAATGCCCTTCGGGCCGTGCCACAGACTGACTCGAGTAGCCGGTTTAGGGTCGACCTAGGTTGGTTCATGAAAAAATGGTATCATAGGAGTCCCTTGTTATTTGTGGTTGATTATTCACTGAAAGTGGCTAATATTAATTGTTAATATCTTTATATTCATTGTTCCAAAGTCCATAAACATTTTTTTAGTGCATTACATAAATAGAACTTCATTTCTCATCAAAAATGCAATTCGTGTTTAAAATGCAAATTTGGGCCCAATAGTTAATTTTTTTGTTGACAATATTATATTCCTTTTCTGAATTTGAAATTTTTTTATATGATTTATCACATTTTTTGGAACATTTTATCTTTTAGGTCTACTGGATGAATCCCAAAGGAAGATGGAGAATTTTGTGCCTGAAGACAGAAACTTGCTGGAAAAAGCATAATGGGCCTAAGGCCCATCAAACCAATGTGGGGCCCCTAAACCAAGCCCAATGAAGCTAAAATTTATACAGTGGAAATATAAAAATATGAGGATCATTTTATTCAACTGTGTCTGGAGCTAATTCGGATGTTTTCATAATGATAAAGGGATATAAAGTTAAGATTTAAATGGTGGACCCGACATTAATGCACCGAAATCCGTCCCACCATTTCGACCATAACATTCAAATGGCTAAGAAAAATTTCCTGAAATTTTGAGAGCCTATAGAAGAAACATGGACTAATATATTTTATATTTATGACACATTCGGATTCGGCCATATGAAGTGTCAAACGCACACGTCAAAATGGAGGACGAATCTGGACAGTTTTCCGGGTCAACTTCGAAACGTCAATTTCCTTTTGATTATTCACCCTCATTTTGACTCTATTAATTGTTGGGGGGGTGAATTAATTATTGGGGAATGGACCTAAGGCTCCTTATATGCCTATATAAAGAGATATTGGTGAAGGGAATAGGGGTGGATATTTTTCATATCATCTTTTGTTGCTTGTTTCATTGTAAGGTTATGCTTCCAAATTTCCTTTGTAATGTTTTCCATTTCCATGTAAGTTTGTTTTGTATCTTTATGTTCTTAATCAACTTCATTCACTTATATATTGTCCATTTATTTTATTAAAACTTTATTATCACAAAGCACAATGATATCTCTGTGTTTTTGTGAATTATTTCACACATAGGTGTGAATTTCATTCACACACACGGAGGAGTGCTCGTTATTTCCGCGGTTTTAATTTCTACAATCCAATTCTTGTTAGCCATCTTCTGCCAACCATTGAGAGTATACCATCAATGGAGGGCTAAAACCTTAATGGTATGATCTTAGGAGGATGCAAAGGCTGTATTTAATGTTATTTTATGAACGAATTGTTGTTAATTGGATAATTAATTTAAGACATCCATTCTTCAATTATTTCTACTCTTCATCTTTACTATGTTTGAGCAAACTAAATTCAATTACTAAATGAACATATACCTCGGGGAGATCATGAATTTGGTTCTCTAAGTGTATACGGGATTAGTAATTGTGTTTAGTAAGTACCAAACTAGAAAATGATGAATGTAACGTTATTTTTGAAGAATGGATTCATCAAAAATTAATAAAACCAAAATTTTCTAATGAAGTAAAATTCATTCAATCCACCCCGAGCATAATCCTAAGATCAACCCATTTCTATTTAATTGAATTCACTTAGGTTTATTAGTGTTCTTAAAAAACCATCCAAAATCAAACCCAAAGTCGGCCACTTCATAGCCCATCCTTCACACAATCATAGCGTCTCAAGGTTACTTCTTCGGTCCCTGTGGATTCGACCCCTACATGTACTACATCGATCGCTTTTACCAGTAGGGTAAATTTGGGCGCAACCAAATTTTGGCGCCGTTTCCGGGGACCAAGTAAGTTCCTTAGACCAAAAACCTTCTTTTTTACCCCCATTCTTCTATTTACTTTAGATCCAAATCTTCCTAATACTCCAAATTCAGATGTTGAGTTCGATACAATGGAGAATCTCCCACAAAACCAAATCATAAACCGGGGAGGGAACCAAAATAACGGGCAAGACCCTAACTTGGGAATTATTGCAGACCCGACCATGAATGACTAACTCACACCAACCTGGACCAATGCACCCTCATGCATTAGGCATGATAACATAGGATATGACCAATATGTTTTCAAAACCCATGTCCTGAACCACCTTCCAACCTTTCATGGGATAGAGTCTGAGATGCCTTACCTTCATGTTAAAGAATTTAATGACATTGTCGAAACCATGTGCCCACCAAATCAAATTGAATCTGCTAAAATGATACTTTTCCCTTTTTCCCTTAAGGACTGAGCAAAGAATTGGTTAAACAATTTGAGACCAGCATCCATTCACTCTTGGGACAAACTTCAACGATAATTTTATAAAAAATACTTCCCCCATCACAAAACAATTGCACTTAAAAAGAGCATACAAAACTTTTTTGAAGGAGAGGGAGAAACATTCGACGAAACATGGGAAAGGTTCAAGGACACATTAAACATGATACCGTACCATGGTTTCTTAATCCCAGAACAAGTGAGAATTTTATATGAAGGTTTGGGTCCCGGAAACAAACAATTCATTGATATGGTGTGTAATGGAACCTTCAAAAACAAAGCCCCAAATGATGCTTACGAGTATCTAGAAACTCTTGCTGAAAAAAACCAAACATGGGGAACATCACCATACTATGAGAAGCCACCCAAATCTGGTGGAATGTAAAATCTTGGAGAAGAAGAAAACCTTAGAGAAAAACTTGCTGCACTCACGAGGAAATTTGAGGAGATTGATCTTAGGAAGGTCCACAAAACCCAAAATGTTGAGCTTGTTTGTACAATTTGTGACAAGAATGACCACAAGAATGATAATTGCCCAACCATTCCTTCCATCAAGGATGTTATTTTAGGAGGACCACTAGAATAATTTAATGCAATGAACTTTCAAAAGCCACAATTCACGAACACCTTCAATCCAATGTATAATGACCATCCGGGCTTTCGTTGGAAGGACAATCAACAACCAACACAACAACAATGTATCAACCCAGACCCTCAACAAAACTTTCAACCTCATAATCAGTTCCAACCACAACCGGTCCAATTCCAATATCCTCATGTCCAATATCAACAACCTATCAAACAACCCATTCAACAACATATCCAACAACCAAAGTATCCTCCTGGAATAAACCCACAAGCTCAAGCACCAACCCAAAATGTTCCACAAAGCCTACTAGAACAACTGTGAAAACAAATGGACAAAATGAACTCAGAATTCTCATCCATTAAACAAGAACTTCAAACCATAAAAACTGGAAAGGAACCCATGCCCACACAGGCCATTCCACAACAAACATCAAGGGGAGAGACAAGTTTCACTCAAATAACTCACGAACAACTAAAGGTTGTGACAGTTTTAAGAAGTGGGAAATCAATTGAAAAACCTAAACAGATAAGTCAGAAACCATGTGAGGCTTCAAACTCTAATGAAAATTCAAATGAACAAACTGAATAAACTGATAATAATGTGAATGAAACAACACTTCAACAAACAACTCCACAATCTGCACCATTTCCTCAACGCATGAGGGGGAAAACCAAGCCTGAATTGAGTGAAACATTAAGGGAAATATTCTCACAAGTCAAGTTGAACATTCCCCTTCTCGATGCCATCCAAACAATAACTTCCTACTCAATATACCTTAAGGACTTGTGCACTTTTAAAAGAAAAGTTTCACATAAAAACCAAGTCCTTTTGGCTGCTAATGTGAGTACCACCATTCAAGGGACCATTCCTCCTAAGATGAAAGAGCCAGGATGCCCTTACATAAATGTTGAACTAGGAGAAAAAAAAGTTGTCAAAGCCTTGTGTGATCTAGGTGCTAGTGTGAACATCATTCCTTATGCCATTTACTGTCAGTTAGGGCTCAAAGAACTCCAACCCACATCTGTCACTCTTCAACTTGCTGATCGTAGTGTTCGAGTTCCAAAGGGGATCTTAAAAGATGTTTTGGTGAAAGTTGAAAATTTCATTTACCCAACTGACTTCATTGTTCTGGACAATCACCCAAGCTTAGGTCCTAGGGAGAAAACCCCAATCATACTTGGTCGTCCCTTCCATGGAACAATCAACTCTGTAATCCGAGTCTGAAATGGGAACATGACCATCACCTATGGGAACATGAGTCTAGACTTGAACATCTACAATGCAAACTCTCAAATTGGGGATGATTAAGAGATCCATGAGGTTAATTGGATTTGTAGTGTTGATAATGAACTCAATGAACATCAAGGAGTTACCGAAGGATGGTTAAGTCAAGAAGTGATTGATTCTCTTTATTCACATGAGGGAAATTTGCCTCCTTGGATTGAATCTCTTTCAGACAGCTATATTGATGAATTTCTAGAATCACCAATCAATGATACCATGGTTGAAATCAATAACATTGAGCCCATAGCCATTCATGACACTACTCTAGAAAATTTAGTGGATGAAAATTCTGTTCACAAGGAACCAATTTTGTCAAGAAATATGAACAAAGAAACTAAGTTCAATACAAAGTCTCATCCATTCTTGGAAGGTCATGACCAATCTGATCTTGAATTTAAAGTCTTACCTTCATCACTAAAGTATGCTTTCTTATGGGACAATCAATCCTTTCCCGTTGTCATTTCTTCCTCCCTTGAAGACGATCATGAGAGGATGCTTCTAGATATTCTTAGGAGACACAAGAAAGCCATTGGATAGACCCTATCTGATATCCCTAGGATTAGCCCACTTATCAGGACTCATAGAATTATTCTTGAATCTGAGTCAAAGCCATGTCGTTAACCTCAGAGGTGACTCAATCCTAATCTCATGGAAGTAGTGATAAAAGAAGTTTTGAAATTGTTAAAAGCTGTTATCATCTATCCTATAGCTGAGAGTGAGTGGGTTAGCCCAATCCATGTGGTTCCAAAGAAGGCTGGAATCACAGTAATAACCAACAAGGATGGAGAGATGCTTCCAACAAGGGTCAGTAGTGGATGGAGAGTTTGTATTGACTATAGGAAGCTCAAATCTTGTACCAAGAAAGACCATTTCCCCTTACCCTTTATTGATCAAGTCCTCGAGCGAGTGGCAGGTCATTAATTCTATTGCTTCCTAGATGGATTCTCAGGGTATAATCAAATCGAAGTCTCCTTATAGGATCAAGGAAAAACAACCTTCACTTGTCCATTTGGAACTTTTTCCTTCAAGCGCATTCCCTTTGGGTTATGTAATTCCCCTGGTACCTTCCAGCGGTGCATGATGGGAATATTCTCGGATATGGTGGGGGATTTTTTAGAGGTCTTCATGGATGACTTCTCCATCTTTGGGGACACTTTTGAAGGATGCCTTATAAATGTTGAAAAGGTTTTGTCAAGGTGTGAGGATAAGAATCTCATACTAAATTGGGAAAAATGCCATTTCATGGTAAGGGAAGGACTTGTTCTAGGTTATATGGTATCTGGTAGAGGGATTGAAGTTGATAAAGCTAAGGTTGACATCATTCGTCACCTTCCCTCTCCAAAAACTGTTAAGGAAGTGAGGTCCTTCTTAGGACATGATGGTTTTTATAGAAGGTTCATTAGGAATTTCAACACTATTTCTCGACCACTTTGTGCTCTATTGGTAAAAGATGCTCCATTTTTATGGACAGAAAGCTGTGAGGAATCATTCTCTACACTCAAGTCAACTCTTATATCTCCACCTATCATGCAATATCCAAATTGGAAACTTCCTTTCGAGCACATGTGTGATGCAAGTGATTTCACTGTAGGAGCAGTCTTAGGACAATGGTGTGAGAAAACTCCACATGTCATTTCTTATGAAAGAAAATCTTTAAATGATGCACAAATAAACTACACCACCACTGAGAAAGAGTTTCTTGCTGTTGTCTTTGCCTTAGAGATATTCAGGTCTTATCTCTTAGGATCACCCATAATTGTCTTCACTGATCATTCTGCCCTAAAATACCTTTTCCAAAAACAAGATTCCAAGGCTAGATTGATTATGTGGGTCCTTCTTCTTCAAGAGTTTGATTTAACCATTAAGGATAAAAAGGGTGTTGAAAATATTGTAGCTGATCACCTCTCTAGGATGGAATTCAATGACAACTCACACCACCTCTCTGTGTCTGATTCATTTCCCGATGAGCACCTCTATTCAGTGAGTGATTTCCCTTGGTATGCTGACATAGAAAACCATTTGGTGACGGGTGACATTCCAAAATTCATGGGGACCAAAGATAAGAGGAAATTCCTTTCTGATGTAAAACACTATGTGTTTGATGATCCTTACCTCTTCAAGTTCTGTCCTGATCAAATCATCAGGAGACGTATTCCCGAGTCTGAGAAAGAGTCAATTCTTAAATTTTGTCATGGAGAGGCATGTGGAGGACACTTTTCTACAAAAAACCACTACAAAGGTCCTCCAAAGTGGTTTCTACTGGCCGAACCTCACTAAAGATTCCTTCTAATTCTGCAAAAGTTTTCCTCCAGGTCAGAAATTGGGATCCATTACCAAAAGGAATCAAATGCCCCTCACTCCCATTCTGGTCGTTAAAATCTTTGATTGTTGGGGAATTGATTTCATGGGACCCTTTCCAAACTCTAAGGGATACCTCTACATCCTCTTAGCTATTGATTATGTCTCAAAATGGGTTGAAGCCATTCCCACTAAGTACAATGACCACCATTTTGTGATCCGATTTCTGAAAGAGCATATATTTTCTCGATTTGGAATTCCTAGGGCGATAATCAGTGATCGTGGAACCCATTTTTGCAACCGCCCATTCTCTTCACTCATGTCTAAGTATGGTATTACTCATAATGTTTCCACTGCATACCATCCTCAAACCAACGGTCAAGCTGAGTTGGAAAATAGAGAAATTAAGCAAATTCTTGAAAAAACTGTCAATCCCTCTAGGAAAGATTGGTCCAAGAAACTCTTAGATGCCCTTTGGGCATATCAAACTGCTTTCAAAACTATCCTAGGCATGTCACCATATAGATTGGTTTATGGAAAAGCATGTCATTTACCTGTTGAAATTGAACATAAGGCCTTTTGGGCAATAAAAAAATGAACATTGACATTTCTTTGGCTGAAACAAAAAGGAAATTAGATCTTAATGAAATCGAGGAACTTAGGATGTAGGCTTATGAAAATTGAAGGATCAATAAATCTAAAGTTCAAGCCTACCAATCTAGGAATCTCAAAGTCAAACACTTTGAACTTGGAAAATTTGTGCTCTTGTATAGTTGAAAACTTCATCTACTCCCAAGAAAGCTATGGTCCAGATGGTCTGGTCCATACCTAGTGCATCATGGGTACCCTCATCGGGCAATAGAGATTCAGGATCCCACAAGTGGTCTTGTCTTCAAAGTCAATGGCCATAGGTTAAAACCATTCATTGAATCATTTAATAAACAAGAAACCAAGGAGGAGTTAACTGAGACAACATATGAACCAGAGAAAAAAAGATAGATTTAGGGTACAAGTCGGGCTAACGACGTTAAACAAAAGCACTGCACGGGAGGCAACCCGTGGTTTTCATGTTTCCAATCACTGTGAATCATCTTTTGTTTCCTTCTGCTTAATTTTGTTATTTTTTATATATAGATTGTTGACCTGTTCTTCTTTTATGAGTAAGGATGGGTATGAAAAGGGAGCACCGTATTCATCCATGTCACGCGGTGTGATCCCTGAGAAATACCTTACCCATAAATTTAAAGAAGACAATGTATCATCAGTTTATTTTATTTATAATTTTGTAGGTTAAAAAAATTAGACTCTTGACCTGTTCTTCTTTTATTATTATGGATGGGTATGAAAGGGGAGCACCGTATTCATCCGTGTCACGCGGTGTGATCCCTGAGTAATACCTTACCCAGAAATTTAAAAGAAGACAATGTATCATTAGTTTGATTTAAAAAAACATGAATATGATGGTACTTGGAATTAAATAAATCATTGTGTTGTTTGTTTTGTCTGCTTTGTCCTTCTTTTTATGGTTCAGGAACTATTTTGGGTCATACATGTTCAATCAAGGAGGTGCCTACATCCCCAAAGAGATCAAATGAGTAATTTGGAGCATCATGAACCTCAACTTTAAAAACCAGGTGAATTTGTTCGATGTTTATCATTCTCAATTTCATCTTTGAACTCCTCTCCTTCCCACTTCGAACTTTTATTTTTTTTAAACACTGGGGACAGTGTCATTCTAAGTTGGGGGGACATAAAAAATGATTTTTTTTTTGTTTTGTGAATAAAAACATGCATGAAAAGAAAAATTCCATTAACCATAAACATGATAAACACACATTGAAAACTCTAAAATTGGATATAAAATAAATTTTCCATGCCTTGATTCTGATTTTAATGCATGTTTAAGTTCATGAGCATAGTTTTTGGAAAGTGTGGTTGTCCGATGTGATTTTTGAATGCTTACAATTTCATCATCTTAATAAAAATGCCACAATGCACGTCTATTGGATCGTGGGTGTAAATTTGAGTTCTTGGGTCCCTTTCATTATAGCATAGGGTTATGGGGTCACTTTTAGTTTAATTTGAGTATTAAAAAAAAACAAAAAAAAAACAAAAAAAAAATCAAAACAAAACAAAAATAAAAAAAATAAAAATAAAAAAAGGATACTCATCTTAAGGTTTAATGTGATTCCCACCTAGCGCTTCCATTTTTTCCCCTTGAACAATAAAATGGGCCCCATATCTTTTATGACGCACAACACTTTATCATGCTTAATTGGAATTAGATGAAATGTGGCGATGAATTTGAACAAAGGAATGAGCTTGGGCTTGGGATATTCTTATGGACCCAGCTTGTTTTTAATTATTTTGATGGGTTTTCATAATTTTTTTGGTATTAGATCTTTGGGTGAGCAATGTGTATTTAAATGTTTTTGGAAAAGGGGATTTGAATTTCATATTTGTAATTTATTTTGCTCGGGACTAGCAAAACTCAAGTTGGGGGGTGTGATTAGTCACTGAAAGTGGCTAATATTAATTGTTAATATCTTTATATTCATTGTTCCAAATTCCATAAACATTTCTTTTAGTGCATTACATAAATAGAACTTCATTTCTCATCAAAAATGAAATTTGTGTTTAAAATGCAAATTTGGACCCAATAGTTCATTTTTTTGTTGACAATATTATATTCATTTTATGAATTTGAAATTTTGGGATATTATTTATCACTTTGTTTGGAACGTTTTATCTTTTATGTCCGCTAGATTAATCCTAAAGGAAGATGGAGAATTTTGCGCCTGAAAACAGAAACTTGCTGGAAAAAGAATAATGGGCCTAAGGCCCATCAAACCAATGTGGGGCCCAGAAACGAAGCCCAATGAAGCTAAAACTTATACAGTGGAAAGATAAAAATATTAGGATCATTTTATTCAACTATGTCTGGAGCTAATTGGGATTTATTCATGATGATAAAGGGATATGAAGTTAAGATTTAAATGGTGGACCCGACATTAATGCACAGAAATCCATCCCACCATTTAGACCATAACATTCAAACGGCTAATCAAAATGTCCTGAAATTTTGAGATCTTCTATAAGACACATGGACGGATATATTCTATTTTTATGACAACTCCATATTCGGCCATATGAAGTGTCAAAAGCACACGTCAAAATAGAGGACGAATCTGGACAGTTTTCCGGGTCAACTTCGAAACATCAATTTCCTTTTGATTATTCACCCTCATTTTGACTCTATTAATTATTGGGGGGTGAATTAATTATTGGGGGATGGAACTAAGGCTCCTAATATTCCTATATAAGGAGATATTGGTGAAGGTAATAGGGGTGGATATTTTTCATATCATCTTTTGTTGCTTGTTTCATTGTAAGGTTATGCTTCCAAATTTCCTTTGTAATGTTTTCCATTTCCATGTATGTTTTTTTGTATCTTTATGTTCTTAATCAACATCATTGACTTCTATATTGTCCATTTATTTTATTAAAACTTTATTATCACAAAGCACAGTGATATATCTGTGTTGTTGTGAATTAGTTCACACATAGGTGTGAATTTCATTCACACACACGGAGGAGTGCTCATTATTTCCGTGGTTTTAATTTCTTCAATCCAATTCTTGTTAGCCATATTCCGCCAACCATTGAGAGTATACCATCAATGGAGGTCTAATCCATTAATGGGATTATCTTATGATAATGAAAAGGCTGGATTGAATGTTATTTTATGAACGAATTTTTGTTAATTGGATAATTAATTTAAGACATCCATTCTTCAATTATTTCTACTCTTCATCTTTACTGTGTTTGAGAAAACTAAATTCAATTAATAAATGACCATATACCTCGGGGAGATCATGAATTTGGTTCTCTAAGTGTATACGGGATTATTAATTGTGTTTAGTAAGTACCAAACCAAAAAATGATGAATGTAATGTTATTTTTGAAGAATGGATTCATCAAAAATTAATAAAACCAAAATTTTCTAATGAAGTAAAATTCATTCAATCCACCCCGAGCATAATCCTAAGATCAACCCATTTCCATTTAATTGAATTCACTTAGGTTTATTAGTGTTCTTTAAAAACCATCCAAAATCACACCCAAAGTCGGCCACTTCATAGCCCATCCTTCAAACAATCATAGTGTCTCAAGGTTACTTCTTCGGTCCCTATGGATTCGACCCCTACATGTACTACATCGATCTTTTTTACCAGTAGGGTAAATTTGGGCGCAACCAGTGGTGTTATGTATCTTGGTGATTATGATTTTTGGGATATGAGAGGAAGGTGTGGGAAGGACTTCATGAACCCTTTCCTGTATTAAGGCACGAGTTTCCATGGGTAGTCTAGGATTTGAATTTTTTCTTGTTCGTGGTTTGTGTGGATAAGGGATGACAAAGCAAGTGAGCCAGTGTTATGTAAGGAGCTTGCATGGAGTAACGACCCATGTACAACCCAAGTATATAGTTCATGATACTTCTTGTGGTGGGTTCTTGCTCAGAGCATATCCTGCTAATCCATGTTACCGGGTTGGCCTAGCCACTAGTGCCTTATTTTTGGATGTTTTGATGTGATTTATGTTTTGGATTAATTTTGACTGACTTGATTGGATTTCAAAAAAATGAAATTTTTTCATAGAAAAAGGTGTTTTTAGAAGGGAATGTGGTTTTTGAGTATAAAAGTGGGTTTGAAATGGAAATTGTTTTCTTTTAATAGAATGTGTTGTTTCAAAGGGAAAATAGGAGGTGTTTTGGAAGTTGTTTTAGACGTTGTTTTGGAATCTTGATAAAACTTTTCGGAATGTGAGTTTGAAAATGTTTGGGAAATTTGAAATTTATTACATCACTGATAAGTGATATTTTCAAATTCTTTGAGAATTTTTGCTTTACGTTGAATGACTCATTTTGAAAATGAGATGGGTTTTGAATTAATCCTTGGTATTCATATAAGCAATCACATATGTAGAGGTATTCATGTGTCACATGGATAATTGATGGTATGTGCGGATGGGTGAATGGGATAGCACAAGGGTATATGTATATGTGAGACTTTATGGGATACAAATGGTGAATATTTAAGATGTCATTGTTGTTGAAAATTGGGTTTTAAAAAGTAAATTTAAATGTTTTGAAAAGTGAGTGAGAAATTGTTTAGTGTTATCTTTTAGTGTTTGATATCTTATTTTTTGTGGTTTCTTGGTTTTGATATACAGATTTTTTGTTGGAATGATGGTTTGATTTGGAGCCTTAGTTAGTGATTGAAGTGTAGAATTTTGATTTATGATGAGTTTTGATTCAGATTTGTGGATATTGTTTTGAGTATGCTGCCCAAAAATTCACAGAGGTTTCTAGTGAGTCTCTTTAAGTAATTGGTTCCTACCCAGACTATTAGCAGAGTGGTGGAATTGAATTATTTTGGGTTGTTTTATGTATTCCATGGTGATCATGATCTTTTGAAGCTATCTAACTATATTGGTGAAATCATTGGTGTTTTCATGTTATTTTAAACTCCCAAATCTATTAGATTTTGTGCAGGTTGAGGTTCATTTGGTGGTTCAACTTTAGATTGATGGGATAAGAAGATCCCAACATCGTTGTATGATGATATTTATTAGAAGGTGTTTAAGACCACTCTCGTCCGATGGTTTATAGCTATGGAAGTGAAGGTTAGGAAAATTTCAGTGCTCATGAGTGTCCAACAAGGCCAACAAACAGAAAAGGCTTACATCAGGCATTCCAATGGGTTACTACCCTTTTCTCGGGAGGTATAATCGTGGATTATGTTAAAGTTTCTCTGGTGTGGGGTCTTCACCCAGGGTTCCAAGAATGATTTTTTTTTCTTTTCGGGAAGGATCCCCATCTTGTGATAAGATAGAACTGGAGGAACCGATCTCATACAAGTTTTCTTGTCAATTCCATCTTATATTAGTCGGGATGCTCTCTTGTTTTCCTATGGTGTGACCATTTTGGGTACTTTAAGTCTCCTTGTTGTCATCCTCTGAAGGCTTGTCATCGGTTTGTCCATTTGGGACACCTGGAGAGGTTCTGATATCAGCATCGCTAAAAGGAGTCTCGATCAGAGGATGTTAACTCCTGATTGTGTGGAAGCATATTCTTCAAGACATCAGAGCTCCAACCATACAGCTCGGAGTGATGCTTTTCACGCAGTTAGGAATCTTTGGGTGTTGGGAACCTTGGCTTTAGTTTTATCTCTAGTGCTGAAATAGGTATGTTTTAAATTTACTTGTTATATATCCCTCTTCATTGAAGGTTTTGTTTTTCTATAAGAGGGGTAGAGGTCTCATTTCCTCGTTGTAGTCTTTGTTCTTTGAATAACCTAGTTTGGTTGTAAGAAGGTGTGATGATCTTGTTTTCTTGTAATTCCAGTAGTTGTGTCTCCTCAAATGTGAAGTTTGAAGGTTTCCACTTTATGGATGTGAGTCTCAAGTTGATTGTCTATCTTGTGTGGCTAGCTCCTTTGGTGACCCGTTCATGTTTTTGGATGTGCTCGTTTTGGAGATTCATGAATATTTGGAAATAATGAATAAGTGTTTGGTCTGTCATTCAGTTTCGGGTCTTTCATCGGGGACCCATATGGTGGGGTTCTGGTTTATACAGAGAGTTCACGGGTTGGTTTGTGCTGGGTATCCAGTGTCAGCCCGTGCTAATTGACATAAGTTGGTCGTTTCTTAAATGGTGGGAAGATCCACCATGGATCTTGTCAGGCCTTCTTCGATAGTTGGTTTGTTTGTGTGTTTTGGTCTTTATTGGCGGTTTGCACTTTGGTTCAAGTTAGCCATTCAATAGTTGGAATGTGCTGAGAGTATCATTATTGGTTGTACTGGTCAGGTTCTTGTGGTGGGTAGAACCTGCCAAATTTTCCAACGACTCTTCTCTTTGCTGTTTCCATTATAGTTAGTCGGGTGTGACTGATTCAGTGAAAATTCACACCGAGTTTGTGTTTTTGTTGGCCTCATTCAGTTTTGAACTCAAGTTTGATTCCTCATTTTTCTAGGTGACATTCCAGAGGTATAATGTTTTTATGGTGGGTAGAATTGTCACACCCCAACTCGGTATCTTATGGTCGCAGTTATTTTTATTTATTTATTTATATGAATTTTTCATTTAGTTTATTAATGTTTAGAAATTGAATAAATTAAAATAAATATGTAATGAAATATAAAAAATGAAAAAAGATTTAATAATAATAATCATATTATTATTTAGTTTATTGTGGTTATTATTAAGTTAATAATAATAATAATAATAATATAATAATTATTATTATATTTAGGTTTTTAATTTCTTTTATTTTATTTTATTTTATTTTTTAATTCCTTTTTTCTTTCCCTCTCCCTCCCTTTTCTCTCCCCGGTGTGATACATCCTCCCCTCCCTCTCCCTGTATCTTACCGCCCACGCCACCCCCTCACTGGCCAAGGGCCTCCAGCACCTCCTCCTCCTCTAGTGGGTGACCCTCCTCCAACCGGACCCTCGTCGGGCCGACCCATCTCCTCACGCCACACCTCTCCCTTACATGGCCCTTTCTTGCGCGACCTCTCTATGCACGAACCCCCTTTGTGAGCCGGTCCTCCCCTCCTCTGGTGCTCCCTACGGCAGCCGCACCCTCCTTCCAAGAGTTCCCCTTTGTTCCGTTTTTTTTAGATTTTGTGGGTTTCCTAGATTTGGCTGAACGCAAATGTTTTTGGGGTTTTTCTTTTGATTGAATGTTGTTATTTTGGTTTCGTTGGGTTCTGTCGAGGACAATTTTAGGCACTTCCACCAAGGGAAGTGGGTTTTTCATGGTTTTCGGGTATGGATTCTTTAATTTATTCTTTTTGGTTTAATTATAATTTATGGGTTTGATGCTGCTGCAAATAATTTTTTTTCATTTTAAAAAGCTGCTTTAAGGGAAGTGGGAATCCTTACACGGGTCATGACCACAACAAAGTTCAAATTCAAATTACAAAATTCAAAATCATCAATCCCATTTTAGATTCAGAGAATCACAACCCACATGCCTATCACAGGTCTTCACCTCCCCAACATCACCATCCTGAAGATACCGGCCGGAATACCCCTCGGTGGCAGCATCATCCTCAGAGACACGGATCATCCAGACATCATGATGGTAGACCCAACATCAAATAGCCACAATTTGACCAAGAATCATCAACAAAAAATCAAAACTAGAAGTGAGCAACCTTCAATCGGTCACATCCCAACAGACCGAATGCATCGCGAACCAAAATCAACCAGAAATCACCAACCAAACTCATGAAAACAACAAATCCATCTTCAACACATCACGAACAATAACAACTATAAAGAAAGGAATCAGAAAACATCACCATATCTAGATCTTGGTGTCGTCGTAGAAAAGATCCCGTCGCCTCCATCCAAGTAGCTCATCGGGGTTGCGACGAATCTCCCAAAACATGACAGATAAAAGGTGACATCACTCAAGCCGCAGAGCCTGGAGCACATCTGTAGCATCATTTTTTAATTCTTTAAAAATTATCAAATGATTTATTAAATTATTATTTTGGTGAGAACCTCATTTTTGGAAACATTGATGATGCGTTTAATTTTAATGTTGTATTTTGAAATGAAATTGAGCATTTTCCGTGGGTGTTTCATGCTGCATAATTTGGGGTTTTCAATTTTCTTCCAAAAGGTGATTTGAAATGTGTGAGTTGTTTATCTCTTGTGGATATTCCGGGTTGGTATCTTTGAAAATGGTTTGATTGAAATGGTATTAATGCATCATTTATGTTTGATAAAATTTCCAATGGATGTTTCCTTATGTGAAATGCACTTGACTCTTGGGATTTAGGTGAAATGGGTTAGGAATGGACTTATTTTGTCATTAAAGGGGTTTTCATTGTAAAAAAGGTGTGTTTTATTTTTTTATTTGGAAATGGGTTTTCCCATGATTCTTCTTGTTATGCTTGGAAATGTTTATTCCTTCCTTTGGAATTGTGTTTGAAATTTCAGATGGTTAGAAATGGATTTTCAAATGTTTATGAAATGGGTGAAGGCCTAGTTTTCACTTGTAAGGTGATATTGATTTTCCTTGTTAAACAATCCAGTTGAAAATGATGATTATGGTTTATGTGATTGATTCTTGTGTTAAACTAAATGGGTGCATCATTGTGTCAAACCCCTGACATGTTATTTTGAAATGTTTTATAAATTGTTTACGTGTTTAATTGTTTTATTAAATTATATGTGTACTGTGTTGGACCCCTCTATGATGGTTTTGGGTTGTGGGTGTTGAGGTACCCAACATGTTCATACATAGGGTAAGGAATATGTATATATATATATTACCTCTTTGTACATATTCTGTCATGGAGTGAGGAATATGTTCAATGCAGATAGGTGTGTGTGTGTTTCGGTCTATATATATAAATTCATGTGCGTGTATACACCAAGTCTTGGTTTGAATGGTTGTCATCAAATAGAGACACGTTTGAGGTGGGTCCCATATTCCTATGCATTTATTTTTAATTTCACAATTGATTTCTTTTTTAAAAATATGTTTTACATTTATGCTATAAACATATGTGATGAAATCTGGTTGTGGTTTCTTGAAATGATTATGCCTTTATTTTGGAAATTGAAAGGTATTTATAACACTGCTGGTCTTCAGTGACTTTCTTGAAAATTTATTTCCTAAGTGGTTTTGAATTAGTAATAAGTTTTTGCAATGTTGTTTGTCCTTTCAGATGGTTAGTTGTAAAAAGTGTCCCCTTTATGTATTTAAGCCAGTTTGGCACCTTGAAAATGTTTAATGTAAAAAAAACTCTTGAGGAAATCCCCCTTGGTTTTAGAAAATTATTTACATGTTGAATGTGTTATTATGTGCCAAATGTTTCGGCTTATGCATTGTGTGATGTGAAATTGGGGGATGCACTTAAAGTGGGAGAACTGTGGTGAGTGATTAAATGAGTTTTGGATAAAGAAAGTGTTATGTATATATATGTTTTCTTGATAAATAAAACTCACCACCACATGAAATAGAGAAAAATGGGAAACATGGGTTTTTAGGTGGGTGGACCAAGACAAGTATTCTAGATGATAGAACATTGGTTTGTCCCAGTTTCATCTAGTAGGATTGATGCAAAAACACTAACTAAACATGTGAGTGACTGAGGGTTGTGGTTTCATAGCCACTTTTTCTGAGGGTCGTGGTTTCTATGCAAATTTTTCTAAGGTTCCTGGTTTCTAAACCATTTTTTACCCAGTTACAAGGTCTCTAGGTCCCACTAGTGCTAGTTACCTATAGAGACTTTCCATGGTGCCCGTTTGCGACATGGTGTTTGTGATGTGTTTTCCATTTCGGTCGTTTCAGATATAGGTATTATTTTTGAAAACCATATTATAATCTAAATTGGTTTCCTTCATTTTTGATGTGATAATTCATGATTGGAAGTTATTTTTAAAATTTAGTGGGAGAGAAATACTATACTTGAAAATGTAAACTTGTTACATGAATTTGAAAATAATGAAAACAATTATTTTATTATGCCATATTTTCAAACTAGCATGTTTTGGATTCCTATAAAAGGCATGGGTATGAGGCGTTTTTGTATCTTGGCATTCCTACTGAGCATCTCTGTGCTCACACCTACTTTTCATTTCAGTTTCAGGTTTCTGTAGTTTTGGATTTCTCTTGGAGCGAGTATAGATTATGTTCTGTGGTTACCAACAAGGTCACTTGAGGTATGTCTCATTGCTATTTCATTTTCTCCACAAGATTTTTTTCAGTTTGTTTCATTCTTTTCATATATTTTTTTAGTTTATGCTTGCTTATCGGTTTTTTATTTTGGGCCAAATAGTTCCCAAATGGTTTATTTTGATGTCTGACACTAGTTTCTAGCTAGTGGGGATCAGGAACGCCCTTTGGTCCATGCCACAGACCGACTCAGGAGACCAGTTCAGAGTTGACTCGGGTTGGTTTGTGACATTAGAGGTGTGAATAAATGATAAGTAAGAGTTCCCTTTTATAAGAGAGGGGAGGGGAACTATTGGAAACTCCAAACCTATTAATATATTATAAATTTACTTTCAGTTTCAAATTGCTCATAAGTGATTTATTTTGAGTATAATATGAATATGGGTAAAAATTATCTCAACCAATCTATTTTGGACAAGTTTGGGTCACAAAAAATAACCTTATATTTTATATTTAACCCTCAGTTAAATAGTTTAACTATTATCGTGTTTACTTGTTCTTTTTATAATATTGGGCTAGTATAGTTACAATAAAATTCACAAATACCCCCAACTGAATAAAATTATATTTATTTTAAAGTTCAATTTATGTTAATTTTGATACTATTCAATTTTTTCATTTTTAAAACTATGAAACCAACATGATAAATCCAAAAAAATACTTCAAATACCTCACTAACATGTATATGTTTTCTATAAAATTCATGGATTTCATTCCTTAAGTAATAATATAATTTTTATATTGTTTTTAATATCAATTATTTGATATTTCTATTAATAATATAAATTCTACACCACTATTGTGTCATGATTAATGGTAATTATTTAAACTCTAAAAATTATAAATAAACATCTATGATGAATTTAATTATTTCATATTTCCATATATTATTTATAATCAATTTTATCTTCTAGATATCTTTATTTTAAAGTAATTATACTTATAAAAAATGAATGTGATATTTTGTCGCATTCATAAATTTTAATAATATTCATGTCATATTCTAGGAGAAGGGTCCCTTAAATGATTCCATTTCGAAACATAGGTGATAAGGGTCATATATAGTCATGCAATGGAATTTTTACTAGTATTAGGGTAATTTTATAATATTAATTTTACCTTTAATTAATATATATACCCATAACTGCGGTAACAAACAATTTCTAAAGTAAAAATTCATAATAGTTATAAAAAATAACCTATTAACATAATTTAGACCCATTGATTAAAAATATGGAATAAATTTTTCAAAATTTAAAACAATGAAGTTTCAATCATTAATTTTATATTAATCCCCATTGAAAAAATGAGAAAACTTTTTTTTCAAAAGTAAAAACCATCAAATGATTGGCATGTATTTTTATCTAATTTAAATGTAAAAAATAATTAAAATCACCAACATTATATTAAATGAAAAAATATTATAATTATAATTTGAAACCAATTAAAATTATAATTTATCAATATAAATAAATTATATGAATAAATTTTTTTGAATAAAAATGCAGTATTTTTCACTGTTTATTAAAATATGAAAGTTATTATAAAAATACCAAATATTTTTATAAACTAAAGTTCAATTTCCCTCTTCTAAAGAAGAAGTTTATTTTTTCAAATTTAATATGTAAAAGTGTCAAATATTGGATTTAAAAATGGTTCTTCATTAAAAGGTGGTAGAACTACATTTTTTCGAAAAATAATTCTTTTATTCGAATAATTGAATTTGTTCTTATATCACGTATAGAAAACACATGATATGAATATTTAAATTATATGGAATATCTAAAATTCAAAATATTTAAATGCTATTCAGACTTTATAATTTTACATATAGGTTATATATTATATTAAATAAATATATTTTATTAATATACTATTATTTAGTAAAACCGAGCCTTGTGTGTAATGTAAGGCAACTCATTGTTGTGTGTAGAGTAAGCCAAACATTATGTTGCATAAAAATGAAGAAAAAAAATTAAATTTATTTAGAAATGAAAATATATTAATGTCTTGAGGTGTTACAATCTCAAAATGGAAAAAAGATAAGATGTATTTTCTAGCATCTTGACTATCATAATGTCAAATTATACTACCATTAGAAATATGCAATGTGAGATATAGTCAGAATAGAAAACCAAAAATTTCACTTCGTGAATATTTGGTTCTCTAAAAATATCAATTCAGTCGAAAAAATAGATGGACTACTTAGGATTGGATGTCTTGAGATGAGTTGTATCCCATGAATTTTCTGATTATTTCCAAAACTTTTAGACTATTTGTATGCGCTAATTTTGCAGAACATGCATATTAGTGGACAAGATTCAAGGGATTCCATGAAATTTAGCCTATTTTGCTTCAACTTAATTCAGGATCCTCTAAATCACCTCCACCTACAATTAAATCATTAGAACAAGTGTAATATCACATTTTAGAAAAGGTAAAAATTAAACAATTTAATCAATAATGATGTGAAATTTGTTATTATATTAGGAATTTATAATACAAAATTAGTTTTATATAATGGTGTATGGGTGATATAAAATAGTGAATCGTGGTGTGATTAAAATTCAAAAAAAATATTATTTTATTATTAATAAAAAAAATTATATCCATAAATGTAAATACATTTATATTTTCACCCAATAAAATAATTTTTGAGATTAAAAATGCACTTTTATAAAAACTGGTTTTTTCATGTTACATGAAGTAATGTTAAAATTGATTTTATTAAATATATGTTTTTACCATATTAAATGGATTTAATATTTTTAATTTATAGTAAAACATTATTTAATAATTAAAATATAACTTTTAAGCATAAAAAATGATTTACGTAACATTAAACTAGTAACCGTTACAAAACAAAAAATGGAAAAAGTAAATACTCCAAGAGTAAAGTGCATAAAACATGTTTAAAAAATATATTAAAATCAAATTTTGAGGTTTTATCCACCTTATCTCATCCCATTATAAATTATGTTACCTATTAGAGTCATATTTTGTTGTGAAACATGTTCTATCTTTGTATTAAATATAAATATTAAAAAAATGTCATTCACACCACTAATAAAAGGAACCTCTCACCACCCCTTCAACACCACTCCCCTAAGTAGGTTTCCTCATTAATAACTACCCTTTTTTATTTATAATATAGAAAATTTCTTTTTAATTGATCATATTTTCATAACAGATTGTATTAGGAAATCAATTTCCAAGGAATCGTATAATGAAATCACAATGATTTCAATATGAGTAATATTTTTTCCTATATTATTTTTTATGTGATTGTTTTTGATATCTAATTTGATATTTAATATATATATATATATATTTCAAAAATTTAATTATAATAAGTGAAAATTACTAAAAACTTTTAACCATTTCCATTATGAAAAATGAAATTGGAATTCGTGTATTGTGCAGACTACCACCTCTATGAAGAGACAAATTCTCTTTTCCACCAATTTCAATATTAAATGGTTATATGGGTGAAATAGAATAATTAATTTCAAATAAATTATATATCTATGATTCTTAAAATAAAAATTACAATCCAACTTCCTTACTACTAAATATTTAGGAAATATAAAAATTTGTCACTTGTTGTGAGAACTAACTCTTTCCCAAAGTAATATCTCTTGAATTTCATGAAATTTTCTTTATTATTTATTTAATCATGTTTATATCAGATTGAAAAAAAATTCATTATATATATAATACCATTATTATTTTAATATAATTATATTATGAAAAAAAACCAATCCCAGAATCATAATCGTCCATTAATTGTGGTATGTTCATATTTGTGTTGGTCTAACAACCAACATGTACAATTTTTTAAAATAATTTCATGGAGGACTAAAGGAAAACAATTACCTATAATATATGACATAAATAATAACATTAGGATTTTATTTTGGGTTTAAATGGTAAATTTAATTTTATTCTCCTTAATTATGATATAAATGTCTACTATTGAAAAATCATTGAAACATGTTCATTACTAATTTCATCATTATGGATCATAACTGAAAACACATATTAAATGAAATTATATCATTTTAAATAATTTTATAATAAAGATTATAGTTCCTTTTATGATCTAGTGGGGATAAAATTTGGGATAATAATTAAGAAAATAACCATAATTACAAAACTAGTCCAAAATGTTCAGGAATACACGCAACCGATATTAAAAATAGATAATAACCAACTAATATACATGTAAATAATAGTTATAAAATATTATTATAAAGGGTTATAGATATGAATAAATTTTTAAATTAGTTTATTAACAAATTATTTTTTATACATGATAGTCATGCAATTTATTAGAGATTAGAAATTATGGTAAGGGTTTATACTAATTCAACATTATTCAATTGAGTTGTAAGGATTATTATTAAACTATATTTTTTCCAGTTATATTTATTATACAAAATAATTTTTTTTATTGTATTTAATCATTATTTTTGGGATTTTATAATTATTCTTTATAACTTCCTTATAAAATTAATATAACCTCTAAGACTATGTTACATGAATTGGGGTTCTCCACTCAAATTTCAACCCATTAGAAATATTTCTTACTATACACCATGATTTATTTTATTGGTTTATCTAATAAACCTTTAAAATTATGTATCATGAACCTCTCATTATTCAGGGTATCTAATGTTTCATTTTCTATTTTATCCATTATAGGGTTTCAATTCTAATTTTTCTTAGTCAATTAGTTTTATTTTTCTATATTTTCAATCCCATGAAAAATTATTGTTATTTTAAACTATATTTCCTTTTTATATGGTGTATTAAATATCATACATCCTTTAATTATAATGAATATATTTCATCTCTTTATATATTAATTTCATGTTATCCCTACCAATAACTTTTTATTCTTACATTTGCATTGTTAAATTATTGTTTGGATCAAAATTTTATTTCATTTAGATATGATTAATATTCCACACATGTTTCATTTTTTTGGTATTTATATTGAAAATGGATTACATTTTAAATCCTATAATACTATTTTAATCTTGGGTGTTAAGCATGTATAAAACCTTCACTACCTTTTTCTTTTTTTGTTATTCGCTATTATAGACATGATTTTTCCTAAATGAATTTCCTATATGAATACCATATTTTTTATCACATTGTTTTATGTGAATCCACCTAGATTGACATAAATTGATTTATTAGGGAAATCAATGAATTAATATATTCAATTACTACATATAGTGCTATATTTGGGGATTATAACAAAGAATGATATTACAATTATTGATTAGGGAAATATTGAAAATTTATATAGTAGTTATTTCAATTTGGATATATTTTGATAACTAATGATTGTTTTTTAGGTTTTGAATACTGTATATATTCTTTTATATAATGAGTGCATTGGACTAATTAACAATAGTTGTGTCCAGATATAGATTAACCCTTATTGAATCAATATTTCTCAAAAAAAAATATTGTAAGATATTTTTGTGTATTCCTTCATATGATAAAAAATTTCATTGACACATAGAATTGATGGTAAGATAATGATGTATAATATCATTATTTCTTGATTTATGGGATGAAGTCATATATATGACATTATGAATTTTATCATCGAGGAAACAACTATTGTTATCCATTTGATCTTCTAATTTATATTATTTATGATAAATATATTATGATTTGATTTTAATTCTATTACAACATTATTTTTGGTTATATACTCCTAAAATATCATTTACACTCACGTTACACTCCGTTTTTATCACTGATTACTATAGTCTATGTTTCCCCATTCTAAGAATTTTTTTGTTAACCTTTATAGAATCCCAAGCCTTATACAAACATTATTACACGAATCATAACACAAAATTCCAACAAATAAATTCCAAATATCTAGAGGTCTAGTTTCTTTGAATGATTAGATACATATGTTAATCATCTTAATGATAATAGTAAAATATTTAATTAAAACACCACATTTTTATAATAACACCAAAAGATCATCTAAAAATAAATACGATTCCATGGATGAAATACATAAGGAAAAGGGTGATCTAGAAATTTTAGTTAGGGAAATAAATAAGGAAATAAAGCACAACATGAGAGTTAAGAGGCAAAACAAGATACCATTGAAAGTATAATCATAACAAAGGGATGATGGATTATGAGAATTACATCATAAAATAATTAAATTAGAAGATTTTAGAAACATTACAAAGCATTACATCATAAGAATATGTCAAGGCTAACGAACAATAAAAAATAATATAGGATGATAGCTAAAATAATCATGGAATGCTCCAGATAACCACCATAGAAACATAGATTACATCGGCTAACATATCAGTAATTATTTAGAGTGTTCATAGTCTATCCTCTCGTGAACCATACATAGAAAATCATTAGAATTTGATGGTACCCAATGCATTGGAGGGCTATAATAGACCCTACCATTGCAATATAGGCTAAATTCTAACATAACATAAACAAAAATATGTGTTCCATCATAGGAAAAATATACTATACATATATCATAAGAAAGATATAACCTTGAAATATGATGCAGGTTTCAAAATATTCTCTTAATACATAGCCCAAAGTAATAAGTTATAGATTCAAAAGTTTAGAAATAATTAAATAATTATCAACATTAAAAATCATAATTGAAACTCAGGTTTTGAACTAGGATTTTGAATATAGAAAATTCATGATAAATATCTCGTGAAGATAGAATGATAGTGAACCACCTTGGTGAAACATTATGTAATAATTATGCGATTTTTTTAATTATAGAAAAATAATATCACTTTATATAAAACCAAAAATGAGTAAAAATAAAATTTTCATGAAATTAACATAATTTTTTATAAAAAGAATTCATTGATGAAATATGTTTTTTGGGTTTTAATTTACATAATTAAATACGAAGGGATGTTACAATAAAAATAGGGTATTATTAAGAGTGTAATTTTATAATGGAAATAAAACATTTTAACCGTTTCCAAGAAAAAGGTATCCGACTAGGTATATAATTAATGAAAATATATACAAAATTTTAATATAATCAAGATATGAATACAATATAAAAGAAAATAAGTGTAATTATTATATGAAAAGTCACAATATAGGTATAAAAGATCAACTTTTATCTTTGAAAACATCGACATTGAAATACAACCACGTAAAATAACACAATAAAAACTTCATTTGAAATGATGTTAAAGTATATATTCTATTCCATGGAGAAATCACATAATGATGTTTTATATTAAAAATGATAACATTATAAGGTTGGTGAATTATAGACATGGAGGGGAAACATTTATTTAAATGGATGAGAAAAATTCTTAATATAGATCCATTTTCAAAGGGGAATAGAACATACTAGTAAGGAAGACATGAATAGAAAATAAATCACATTAGTTTGAAGTATTTTATAAAATATAAAATATAAAATTCAAGGAAAATAATATAATTCATGAAATTTTAATGGGTTATGAAAGTCCCTTACAAAATTTTTTAATTCAAAATTCATTTAGAGAAATAAATTAATATTATTATATAAATACATAGATTGAAATCATATATTATTCCAAAAAAAAACTATTTTGATTCATATAAACCAATTAAATAATAAATTAGTGTAAAACATACTTATCAATTTCAATATTTAACCCAAAAATATCCAAATTATGCATGGTTCCTTGATATGTCTATTTATGGAAGATAAAGTTAGTATATCAATTTGTTACTATTACTAATTATATATGTTAATATATTATATTTATAGAATATTAATATTCTAAAGAATATTATTTTAAAATAGTAATTAAAATTACAATTCCATCCATGTCGGCTGGTTGTGGAAAATAATACACATCATTCAAGGAGGCGGTCGTATACACATACACACACATACATAACAATGTTTTCATTTTTCAAGGAGAATGAGACTTTTGAAGATGGATAGTTATTGATAACTTGAGAATCATAAATATATTATATAAATAATACCTATTCATTAATAATATCATTATTACAATACATTTCAATTGGTTATGAAAAAAAAGCATCGCTTTGTGGAGGCTGTAATCCATACATATACACTAACGACAATTCTTGTCTATATTGGTCGTTGGATGTTAATAAATAAGTATTGTAACATTTTTATAATCAAACACTAAATAATAATTATGATGAGGTTATTATAACAAAATTTTATGGTTGGTTTATAAATTATGGATGATGGAATGTTAAGAATGATTGGACACCTATGTTGAGACCATGAATTTCCCCTTGATAAAGGCCTTAAAATTGTGGGACTTTAGGTAGACTATAGTGACCAAGGAAATTAATTTGTGAAAATAACATAAATGAGATGAAATTTTGGAATTTTTTTAATGAAATTTATAAATATTAGTGGAGTATTTAATTGGTGTAATTTATCCCCTTTTTATAAGTAAAAAGTTTGGATTTTTCCGTTGAAAAGAAAGATAAGCAAGGGGTAATAATGGAATGGAAGGGAATTTTTCAGATTTAGGTTAGAGAAGGCTGGATAGATATGTAGATAATACTTTTGAACCTAATAAAATATTTATATTAGGACAAATGTTCATCTTAATTTTAGAAATATTGAGCCACCTTACTTTAAACATTTAAACACTTATTACTCTTAATTAGACATTAATCTGGAAAATTATTTTATTTCAAAAAATATATCTAAGAAAATATTACAAAATTTCAACATCACAATTTTGGATTTGGTGTCTATTTATCCTAATCGACTTAAAAATTTAAATAATTGGTGATTTTAAATCAAAAACCCATAACATATAAAAAAATTTCTGGTGAAATAGTTTTCTTACAATTTAAACATATGTATATGTGATATTATTTTCTATAATTCATTTTACTAATAGTAATTGATTTATTATAAATAAATGGTATATTTCATTAAATAAAATCCAAAACCGAATTTAAACACATTAATATGTAATTAAAAGAAAAAAAGAATATGATATTTAAATTATAATATAATATTACTATAGTCCAAAAATACGAAAAATTGATATTATAAGATAAAAATAATATTTTAATTTTCTAATTATACCCTTAATATGTATATTTTAGTCTTTAAATGAATTTATAAAATATTGGGCTTTCCAAATATATGATTAAATGATAAAAGTCATCATTTTAGAAAGAAATTTGATTGTACTTTTTATTTAAAAGTTAATTATATGATAAAATTCAAAACAAAATTTTATCATGTTGATATTTCCAAGATAAATAAAAAAATAATTTATAATTTTCAAATTTACATCCAATATTTTATATACATTATTTTAAATATACAATATATTGAAAACTATTTTTATAGGAAATTAATTTAAATAAAATAACAATTATTTTTCCCATAAGTAAACAATTAGTCTAGTATTAAATAATTATTAATGAGACAAATATATCCTATTATTATTAAATTATAATAAAAATGGTTCATTGAAATAAAATTAAAATTAAAGGAAAATACATTTTTTAAGCATAAGGCGTGTTGTGGAAAAATGACTTTTTTTAAATGTATAAGAATTCACAATATATCTATATAAATATTTTATTAAATGATAATATTATAGAATTTGTACTTCAATAACCACTTATGATTTCCCAATAATATATAAGAATCGAATAACATCTGATTATAGTTTAATGATGGGATTCAATTAGGATGGATCTTGTGTAAATATCCACAATCCTGAACATCTCTTATATATGATTTTTATCAAACTATAATATATTGAGTTAAACTTTGTATTTTTTCAAGTAAAACAATAGATAATATAATTTATTTTCCTAATGAATAAATGGGATAATGTTGTATGGATTCTACTTTTTGATTCTATTTATGCCTACTTCTATTATTGATTTTCCACATTAGGTTACCTCAATTTTATACTAGCTATTTTAACTATAATGTTTGATGGTCATATTCAATATTAAATATATACCAATGTTTTTTCACATTATTTTGTTACAGTGTGTGAAAAAAATATTATATAAATGTTATTAATTTAATGAATATATATAATAAAATATTAGGTTATTACATTCTCACCCCTTACGTAAATGAAATTATCAGAATTTTAATTATTACTTACTAGTTTAGGTAATAGATAGTATTATTATCTAGTTTATTATTTTAGATATATATTTTAATGTTACATCTAACCCTCTATCTTAATATATAATATCATATTAACATTTCATAAAAAAATTAATTTTTTTACCCTTGTCATATATTTTCTAGTGTATACCAGTCCCAAAACATCCTAAGTCTCAAAATCATAAAACAACTATGAAATCACATATTAATCACAAAAATAATTCAATCATTAATCAAAAATAATATTAAAAACTAGTTAATAAGATCACATAATAGTCAATATATATCATAATCCTATAAAAAGAGAATATAAAAATATAATTTATCACTTCTAGTAATCAATCCCAATGAGATAAACACTATTTAACTCACTTTTAACAAAATAAAGTGACCCTTTATTACATAAACATTAATATTATCATAATCAAAGGAGTTATTTGTACCTCAATAATACATTCCTCAATATTTATCCCAATAAATTATTATTGATAAAAAAATAACATTCCAATTTTATTAATTCCATTTAATATATTTTAATAAACTATTAATGAAGATCCAACAAAACCTAATCCAAAATTCTTCAAAAAACACTATAAATTATTGAATATACCAAAATACCATGGATAAGTATCAATCACTATTGAGAAAATTTATTATTATCAAAGAAAACTTTTTATTATCATATTAATGTAACTAAATTAGTTATGAATAAGAAACTAACCATTAATATCACAATTGGAATATTCCTGGATTCTAAAAAAATAATGTAAGGACCCTTTTAAAATTATAATAAATAGTGTTTTTGGGGATCATAGATTTATAATCTCAGTCCTCATAATACTATGTCATAAAAATACTAAAAAATATATGGTTAAGGTATTACCCAATAGAAACAGCGAATGTGAATTTGAAAACTAACTCTTATGTTTACTTATAAAATGAAACATCATTTTAACATATGATAAAATAATTTAAACTAAGTAATATTTTGTTAATCCAATAACTATCATTATTCAATCAATATCTATCCTATTTTTGTCTTGGTATCATTAAGTTGGAATATCTTATACATCTAAACAAATCCACAATATGTGACAAATAAATATATCCCTTAGTGTGGGGTTTAAATACAATATTGTTAAACACATAATATTCACATGGTGTGTAAAACTAGGTGATCAGTTGGGAATCTTTTTCATGAAATATCGAGTTTAAATCTATAACTACATTTTACTTATATTTACCACTAGGTACATCTATGAATTAGAATTTATCAATTTATAGTACCCATTAAAGGATGTAATTTGTTGGAAAAATATATAATATATAATTTAACAAAACTTTGGTATGTTATACTATTATTAGTCATATCCCTTATACATTTACCTATGATTTTCACTATTATTATATAATTATAATCCCCAAAAATAACTATACCTTTCTCTGATACCAATTAAATAATCCTAAGTCTTAGACATTTATTATTACAAGATTCTTAACTTAATCTCATAACAAATATACACCATGGATATTGAGTTCATGAATGTTTGTAATATTAGATACATAAGTACATAATCTTATTCATAAGAATGCATTATTTATTTTAAAACCCACATATTTATTCTAACTCCCATAGATCTTATAAAATTGTATAGGTTATGATTTCATAAATAGATAAGGAAAAGTGTGAGCTAAAAAGGTAAATAAATGAAACAAATACAGAGATAATTCACAACATGAGAGTAAATAGGAAAAACATGATACCATAGAGTGGATAATAGTAAGGATGGAAGAATGAATTAAGGGAATACCATAATAAGATATTGAAATCACATGCTTGTGGAAACATCATTTTCATATGTCACGAATAACCACTAACACAAAATAAAATTGTCTAAACACAAAAATAGAAATTGTATTCTCTATATTACTATAATCATAACATAGTGTTCCTAGTAAAACTCCATTTATACTAAATATAGTGTGCTTAGGATAACTGCTTGTGAACCATACACAACACCTCATAAGATATTACCAATACCAAATTCATTGGTGTGTTATAAGAAACCCATCCATCAAAAAATAATCTTACAACCATCTTAATATATGAAATAATTTTTTCCATGAAATGAATAAGAAACCACATATAAATCATAATAATTATATATCCCAAAATAAGGATGTGGGTTTCAGAATCTTGTATTAAGAAATAATTAAAGGTTATATCGTAAATATTCATAAGAGAATATACAAGTATAACATTTTAAATATTTATTATTGAAAAAAACATAGCATTTAATCAATGAGTTTCAATATAAAAAATCATGAGGTTAATATGGTGAAGAAATAATGATAGTCAACCAATTGAATGAAATATTATGAAATAATTAATGGTTATTTTTAACATAGGGGGATAAATATTACCTTTAATAAAACAAGAATTTAATTTAAAATAATTTTCATATAATAAATATGATATTTAGGAAATCATTCAATGTTAAAATATATAATAGAGATATTTAATTGACATAATTGTAAACAAATAAAAGTTCACATAAAAATAAATATTACTTAAGATTAATAATATTGAAGGAAACTAAACAAAATTGAAGAAAAAAATAAAAAATTACCAAACTATGTATATATTTTAGGGATATATAAATAAATGAAGGGGATCATGATAAGTGTATGTCATAAAATTTAGTAAAATTAAAAGTATTGTGTATTCAAGAAGACACAAATATTGTACGAAATATCCCTTTTTAAGAGTAAAAAACCATCACTACAATCAAAAATTGTAAAATAATATAATAAATATTAATTTTAAAATATTTAAGGATAATATTATGTTCCCATAATATAACGTTTAATAATATTTCTAATTAAAAATTAGAATATTTGTGGGTGATGAAATTTTGGACAAGGTGGGGATAGTGTCATTTAAATGGATGGGAATTATTCGTAAAATAATGAAATTTTTTAAAATGTTTAGAATGTAAAATATGGATGACTTGAATAAAATGTTTTTATCAAAATTTAATAGTAGGGTATACCATTTGAAAGATCCAATTAATGAAAAATAATATAACTATAGAAATCAGGTAGAGTTATGAAGGTCCCTTACATCATTTGAAAATTTTTAATAAAAAATTCATTGTTAGATTGTAAACAAAATGGCTCTAAAAACACCAATCATTAGGTAAGGTATTTTTACCAAAATATTTATGGGGTAATATGTACGATATATAAATAATAAACATGTTTATAAAACTAAAACATGTCTCAATGAAGATAAATTAAGATGAAAACCCTTACCAATGTATGAAATCATGTTTCACTTACATAGAATATCTATATTAATTAAATTATATTAATTAACTATATACATATTCACCTTATTCACTTTAATTTATTTTTATAATGTCCATTTATAATCATTTATTATATATTGCTAATATAGATTATGTTTATGTAAATTATTCTAGGATGTTCTGTTAATTTCATCATAACACTATATTTTTGTTTAACTTTTTCAATGGTGTTCCAAAATAGAATCATTATCTATAGAATGGTGTAGTTTCACTTCCTTTATTATTACATCAAGAATTCATATATAGTTTCAATGTTAACCCAAAAATATTAAAATTAAGATATATTCCTTGAGAAGTCCATTTAAAGTGGATAATGTTTATATATCTTTTTAATATATCTTTTACATATATATTGAAATATATTATGATTATAAAAGACTATTTTTTGAAAAATATCATTTTGTCATTCTAAATAAATTGTTAATTTCATCAAATTTGGGAGGACTCAAAAAACTAAAAATGATGTTCTTGAAGGTTGTAGTCCACAAACATGCATGATGATGTTTTTGTTTTTTTTAAATAAGAGTGATGAAGGTGGATATTATGTGATCTTCTATAAAATATAAATACATTATATTAATTATATTTAATCATAAATACTATAAATATGACAAGTCGTGAGTGGTGTTGATGGGAAACTAATAGTGTCTCTTCGGGGAGGTGGTAATCTATAGACACAAAAAAATAAATATTTTTAATTATTCTTAGTAGATGGAATAGATTAAATAATGGTTCTACAATTATTATAATATCATCTCAAATAATAATAATTCTTTGGATATTATTTACAATTCTTATTGTTGGTTTAGGAAGGAATGTAAAAGTAATATTATGAAATATGTGATACCTACATTCATACCATAAACTATCTCTTCATAAAGGCATTAGATTTTAGAGGAATATGATAATTATGAGGAACATGGAAATTATAGAATGTAAAAAACATTTAAGAGAGGAAATTTAGGGAATATCTCACCATAATTTTGAAATGTTTGTGAAGTTTTTAATCTGTGGATGTTACCCCCTAATTAAAGTGAATAAGAGGGAGTTTTACATGGAAAATAATGTCATGTAAGAGTTAATAATATAATAGAAAAAATGTTAGGTGATTTTGGTGAGGTATGGTTGGTAAGACATGTAGTTAAATCCTTATAACTAAAAAATATATTTATTGAGGGTCTAACAGTCATGATAAATTTATAAACATAAATCCTCCATCAATTATTTATTTAAATACTTGCTAATTTTAAATAAATATTAATCATTTCCATTATTTTACTACTAAAAATACAGGGTGACCGTTAATATAAAATTTCAATATGGTTATACTAGATTACCTTTATTCATACTTCATGTGTTATTTTACAAATATGTTTATATAAAATTTAAACTATATAAATAATGGATATTTTTTAAACATCATATTCAACATTCAGAATATATCAAGGTAATTTTGTTTCAATAGTTTAGTATAAACTATGAAACATGATATTATAAATATGATATTCACTTATAGAGTGTATATAGTGAAATCTCATGTCGTTATACCGTTCTTGTGATTCTATTTCCCCTTGTTATGAAGAAAATTATTTCAAATGATTTATCATGAAGAGTTTCATCTATGCATAATTATATAGTAGATATTGAAGACTTATTATGAATAATATAGTTTTTGATATAGTAAAAAATTCTTATATTATGATAAAGACATGCGCTTTTATAGTTGAATGATTTTCGTAATTATCTAAAATTTAAAACATACCAGGTTGATCAAATGGATGTAACTCAATATATTTTAGTTATATTGTAATTCTTTATGATTAAAATTGGCTTCCCTTAGTTCATTCAAATAATGGTATGTAAAGAATGTTTTTTTACATAGTGTTTTTGGAGAGTAGGTATAAGGATCTTTAGTATGTATGAAATGAGGGATTAGATAAAATTAATAGTTAAGAGGTTAGTTGAGTATAATTTAAGAGTTGATATAATAAGGTTGATCATACATTAATTTGTATAGATATTCCTTTAGGTCAGTTGAGGTAAATATGGAATATTTTGGTAATTATGATATGATAACATTTGTGAAATACATAGGGTTATGTTTAATGGATATGTATAATTTTTTGGAAAATATCATGTTTTTTTGGTAAAATAGTTATTATGTGATTTTCTGAGAAATGAAACCCGTGTATAGACACTAATAAATTGATACGACTATAGAATAGGATCACTAAGGGGAAATCACCATGAAAAATTCATGTTGAGTATACAATCAAATTTACACTAATGCATAGTGATTTGGCCAAAGGATTCACCCCAAACTAAACACTCATATGTTATTTTCTTTAGATAATCAAATTATATATATAGAACATTAGAACGGTTTTGTTATATTAATGAATTATCATAGAAAATATTATTGTATCTATCCTAGTGAAATAATGATTAAAACAAGAGTGATTTAGTTCAATTGCAACGTTATTATAATAATTATGAAAAATAAGATATTTTGTGGCTAAATTTTTCTTGTAATTATCTTACAATAATCATATTTTTGTGTTGATTTTTAACCCCTCATGAATAATTATAATTGGTTTTATCGATGAATGATTCTTAGAGTAACCAAGTTAACAGTGTATGACATGGAAAATACAAAGATCCTACTTATGGGTGACCCAATGGTATATGATTTTATGTGAGAAATTATTTTATTATGAAAAACTAGATATTGTGAAATATGATTAACAACATGAACTTTGTTTTTTTTCAAACATAGAAAAGAATAAAGTGATTGTGTCTCATGTATGTATAGGTGATGATGATGATTAATGAAAGGTTATTCAATTTAATTTATATAAAAAATGTGTTAAGAAACATCAAAGAGAATGCCTAAAAGTAATGTAAATAAGAGTCATGTGAGGAAAATAAGTGAATATATCTTGCAGTTGCAATGTAATGATCATAAAATTAGTTAAAGGTATTGAGTAAATAGATGTGTCCCATAGTCATACCTATGATATTAAGGTAAAACCTATTTTGAAATTAAATATAGAGTTACATATATCTTTTAGATACCCTTAGAAAAATTGTTATCTTGTGTTAGATAATATTTATAGGATATAAATTATTTATTTTTGGGGTATGAAACACCTCAAGAATTTTAATTATATATTTTTCTCAAATACATATTGTGTTCAAAATAACTCTTCAGACAAAACACCAATAAAAAAACTGTAGAAAATTTAATGACTTTTAAAATATATTCATATAATTTTTGGGATAGAATAAAACTAACTAAAATATGCAATATATTTATAAAAAAAATAAAATTCATAATTAATTTTATTTCATGGATAAAAATTTAATTATTGTAGCTAAATAAGTAATAAGTCTTATTTTTGAATTCAAATATTGCTGATCAAATTTTTTATTATGTGATTTATTTTAGAATGATCAATATATTATATAATATATTATTTATATAAATAATAAGTTTACAAAATAAGTTATTAGTATTTCATTGAAAATAATAATAAAAATATCTAATATATTAATAATGTTGTTTTCACATGAGAAATGTATTAATTATATTTTTTTGTTTAAAAGTCAACTTATAATTTTTTTTGGATTTTAATTAATAAAACTAACTTCATTTATATATTTACAATTATGAAAGTATATCAATATGTTTTTCATAATTATTTATAAAAGAAATGATATTTAGGTGAATAGGGTAAAATGCAGGTTTTTCAAAAAAAATAAATTTTATAACCTTATAAACAATACTTTTAACGTCAAAAAACATCTTAATTGACAACATATGTATTTTAGGATTAAAAACATATATTAATATTTATGAAACATGTAATTATAATTTAAGGTATTTAAGTAATATTTTCTAATAAATGTTAATTTGTATCAACTTTTCGCATAATTAAATATTATTTTTGTTAAGATTTATGTTTTGATTTATTTTAAATACATATAAATTATATATATATATATATTCCAATTTATATCATGAAAATTGAAAAAATTGAAAATTTTATAAAATAGAATAATTTTATCTATAAATTTTCCCTTTTTCAATAAATTGGTTTTTAAACTATAAACATACTAATGTTAAAATTATATTTCTTAGACAGAGAAATTTTTTTTAAAGAAATTATTTTTTATTTTTATTTAGTATGTATAAATTATTTAATTAGGGACTCTTTCATTTCTAGCATAAAAAGTATTTACTTGGGAAATAAGTATTTACCATGGTAAATCTAATAATAATAATAAAAATATTAAGAGTAAAACACTCATAAAAAGGATTCATGATATCTAAAAATGAATAATTGAGGTATTAGAGAAAATATATCATCTCTAAATACATTATTGTAATTTTAGGGGTCCTATTTTCATGAGAAACATGTTCTATCTCGGTATTAAATTGAAATATTTTAAAAAATTCCTATATCAACACATATAAAATACACCTCCTACCACACCCTAAATAACACCCAAAAAACCAGTTTCCTCTTGAAACTCTAATCTTATTTCATACGCTATAGTACTTTTCATTTTCCATGATCCTATGGTCACATGTATTTTCTTAGGGACCACTATATTTGAAGAATCCATATATCAAAACACAATGATTTTTACATGAGTACTCAATTTTACTATCTTATTTTGTTTCAATCATACATTACAAATTATATATTTTAATTCAAATGTAATGGGTTTAATATTTTTTTATTCTAAATTTTATTAGGTTAATAGAATAAATATTAATGACATTTGACCATATAGATTATGGAAAATATAATTGTCAATTGTTTTTCATGCACACTACCAGCTATACAAATTAATGACTTTGGTTTTTCTCCAAATCCATTGTTAAGTGGTTATAAAGGTGAAATTCAAGTATGAGTGTGAAATTTAAAATATAATTTTGTATGAATAAAAAATATTATAATCATAATTCTTTATTCCCATTATTCGAGAAATAAAAGCATAACCCATGCATTGTGCCGACTACCACCTCTAGGATGTAACATATCTCCTTATTTATCTATAAATCATCAAATATGATTAAATAACCTTAATATATCTAAACAATATAATAATTATTATATTATAATGATTTTTTTTAAAAAAGACAAATTTCATAATCATTATCATCTATTAATTAGAGTATATTCATGTTTGTGTTGGTCTAACAACCTACATGATTAATTATTTATAACAATTTAATGAAATAAGATGTAAAAATAATTAATATGATATAGAAAAGAAAATAATGTTTTTATTTTTTCATGAATGGAATAACAAATTCTATACTCATTAATTAAGATACCAATGTTCATTTGTGAAAAATCACTGACACATAATCATCACTTATTTCACTTTTAAGGTCATAAAAAAATAAAATAGAATTAAATAATATAATTATAAATAATAATAAAAATTACAGTTTCTGGAATGTTCTAGAAAGCATTATATTTGGTAGAATATTGAAGAAAAACACTAATTTTACAAAACTAGTACCAAAAAATCAACATTACTCACACGAGATATTAAAAAAATATTATAAATAACTTATATACATATAGATAATAATTATAAACGATGTTTAAAATTGATATTTCTATTAATAATGTTTATAAATATTTTCTTTGGATATTTTTTATATTGAATATTCAATTGATTTATTGGATTTCGAGTATTAATATTAGTGTTTGTGCTAACTAAATTATCTTTTATTGAGTTATTGCCATAATTATTGAGATATATTATTCTGCATTTGATTGATTACATGAAAATAATATATTTTTGAAATTTAATCCAACAATTTTAGGGTTCTACAATTCTTTTTTATAACCATATAGTCAAATGAATCTTAACTCAAAGATTATGAAACTTGAAAGGGGTTTCCTATCTCAATGTTCTCATTATTTAGATATATTTCATATTATAAACCTTTTTTTCTTTGTATGGTTCATTTACGTAACCTTTAATATCATTTTTCGTAATCCTCCCATTATTCATGTCATTTAATTATTCATTTTTAATTTTATCATTAATGTTGTTTTGATTGGAGTGCTTTTAAAACCATAAGTGTTATTTTTCCTTCTTTTCAATTCCAAAATACATATTTGATGTTGGGAACCATATTTTTTCATATATAGTGTATTCACTACCCTATTTACACAATTTAAAATTAATATGATTATTTTAAAAATATTTTAATTTCATTGTATCCCACTCATCTTCATTTGATTCTTACATTACCATTACCATTCTAGTTTTCCATCTCAGATTTTTTCATTGTGTTGTGATTCGAATTCAAAAATTGTTTATATTTTGAAGTGTATATATTGGATATTTATTAAATTTTAAATTATCTCACAAAATATTAATATTGTGGATTGAACTTGTTTAAATCCAGAACAACATTTCTATTTTTATATTGTCCTCTTTTATTGGAATAATTTTTCATCCAATTCATTCCTTATAAGAATACCATTTTTTCACTAAATTAATTGGAGGGATTTAAAAAAGATTGGGATGAATTGATTAAATGAGGTAATTATTGACAATACACATACCATTCATAAAATTGTTTTTGGTTGGGATATGAATATATATAAATCTATTCCATTGGTTGGTTGGGGAAATATTGACAATCCATAATATTATTATTTAAAATTTAATGTTTATTTATTTTAATGAATTTTTGTATATTTATTATATATTTTATTCATTAGTTAATTTTATGAAAGCATTGTACATAATATGTTACAGGTGGGGCATAGTACAGATAACCAATTTGTTAATTGATTGATCGCATGAGAAAAAATATCATGATTATTTTGGGATATTTCTATATGGGAAATTTTATTACCAATAAATAAGGACTTATTGGTATGATATTATTGTCTAAGATAATAATTTCATTACATAGGTAATGGAAATAGTGATTTGTGTAAGAACTCAGATCTTCGTTTCAGGTATCTTTTCCCTTTTCTGGTCATTTTTGAGAAAAAATAGTTTTCTGGAAATTTTTGAAGTACATGCCATGTACTTTTAGAGTACACGTCGTGTACTCATTTTCCACTCAAATCCATGTGTAACTGTGTCCTGGACACACACATGATGTGTAGGAGTGATGTGGAGCCTGCTTAAAGCGGAGTATGAAAAACCAAGGTACATGTCGTGTACTCTGAAAGTACAAGCCATGTACTTTTCTTTTTATTTCATTAATCGGACCGGGGTCGCGACTTAACCATGTTTTCATGTTCTTCTCTGCCTAATTCTACCTAGAGCGTCCAAGGAGGCTGAATCATCTCCGAGACAATGATTTGTCACTGGATATCTGAATCTAACAATGTCGGTTGCAATAGAATCGCAGCGGTTAGTTATTGGTTCTACTTTGGCCTTGTTTCCTGATTCTTCCACTCGTGTGAGTTATCTGAGGTTGAAAGTTTTGGAGGTTTTTGTAGATCTACAATATTATAGGCCAATTCACCGGTCGAGGTTCAAGTATATCAATCTACGAGGATCGAGGTAGGTGGTTTCTTTCCCTACATTGAATGTCCTTGAGTTTTGGTTTCAAAAAGTGCTGGATACCCATGTATCGGGTATCCTGGGATTGGGATTTTGATCCTAATGTTTAACAACCATAGACTGCTTGTTATCTTATGATTAATTGGTACTAATGTATGCTTGGTTTCATGTTTGAGGATCACCCCATGGGTGTTTTTCCCTGTTTGGCTGTTTATCGCTTTTTGGCATCGTTTGCCTATGAGGAAAACACTATTACAATTGCTAGATTACTTTTTATAACTGATTGCATGTGTTGCATGTTGTTTAAATGTTTTTGATGCATTGTAGATATTTAGACAAATAGTTGTTGAACTTTCTTAGTGCTGCTGACAGTCGATTACGCACGACTGGACTGCTCCGCGCAGTGAGAACATGGAGCGGGAGATGAAAGAGGGAATAGATGATTAAGTGCTTCCCTAGAGGGTCTGCTGGTTTCAGCTTCATACACAGGACCTACGAGAATAGGACTTTGTGCTTCCTAAGAGTGTTCTTAGTTTACACACGTATCGAGACCAAAGGAGGAATTATATGTAAGTGCTTCCTCAAAGAGTCTGTAGCTATCGTTGCAAGACCATATGGGAATTGACGTGAGTACTTACCAGAGTGTCTGTGCCTTTTTGATTACTGGACTATAGGGGTCTGCTAATTTGAGCCACCCAGTGATTCTATGTGAATTTTTGTTTGGTTGGTTGTGACGAGTCCACCAAGACAATGAATAAGCTTGGGTTTGTACTGCTTGTGGTTCAGGTAGTCTTTTGAGTAACCTGCTGTGTTACATGCCTTACCTTGGAATAGAGAGGTTTTTTAGTTTTCCTTGGTTGTTTAATTAAATGAATGTGAATGGTAATTGGTAGGATTATTTTCTGGTGTACCCCTAGTTCATTACTGTATTTATTTCCTTTACTTTTGTTATATTGCTCAATGACGGTGGGGTACAAATCTTGTGGTGGTTGCCTAATGGGATTGGTCTCAAACCCCTATTTGGGCCCTGTTGTTTTGGCCCAAACAGATTATATGATTACATGTGTGGATAGGGATTGCGACCCTTCTACCTTAGGTACTTGATTACTGGTTGGAGCTGGAGAGCATGGGACCAGACTTTGGCTCGTGATGCTGTTGGAGTTGCTGTTTACTTTTAGTACTTTTTTTCAGCTGTATTTCAGCATGTTGATTTGTTTACTACTTTCCATAGACACATGTACCATACTACATCATTATTATATCATACATTGCTTCTACTTTTAGTTTTAGTCGTTATATGTTTTTACTGCTTCCACTATTGTGTATGTTTGTTTTTCCTCTGTATACTTTACCAAATGAAGGCATAGTTTCCCCACCGATCCACCAAGGCCCTTGTTGCTAGTCGGAAGCCTCTGGAATTTGGGGAAATGCGCTTAAGGTCATGTGGTGAACCGGATATGGGGCACCAGTTATGTGGCTCTGGATTCAAGATGTTACAAAGTGGTATCAGAGGAGGTTTTCTTTCTTTTCTATTGCCTAACTGTTTTGCGATAATAGACAGGGATAGGAAGGAATGGGTAGTTAGTACTTAACTGTACCCGGGAGTAACTAACCCGTGTATAGGGAAAATCTATATTACCCTGTAATTTCAATTTTTAGTTTTTGCAAGTGCTACAGTTGATTATATTTCACCGTTGGGTGATGCACTTGTTTCGTGCTGTTACAGTTTCTATTATTGTGGTTCTATTTTGTTACAAAACGATGAGATGAGGGTATGCCATCTCATGCATCATATAGGTAGTGGTTAGAAAATCACATGTCATGTTTTTTTCCATGTCATCTAGGGTGCATTAGAGATTTCATGCTATTGTGATAGATGCCTTGATATATTATGAATGATGTTGTGATAGTTGCTGTGATAGAGATACCACTATGTTGATAGGGTGTTGTTTATTTTTGCAGTTAATTTATTATGGATTCCAAACTTTGGTTTTAGAGGTTTTATGGGCCCTCGAGGATCGGAATTTGGCAGATCATTGGATTGTTATGCTGTTTACTTGTTGTATGCATTGTTATGATTCTAAGCTTTGATTTGCGGGGAGTATGGGCCCCCACAGATCAGAATTTGGCACATAGATGTTTGTTTTTCAGTGTTTCTGGTGTTTGATGCTGTTTCTGAGATACTTCCCGGAAAAACCTAGAATACACGGCATGTACTTTATAAATACATGCCATGTAGTTTTTAAACCATGTTACTTATTGTGTGAACAGAGACACGGGGTTGTAGAAAGTCTTCGGGGACACGCCGTGTATGATAAATACACGTCGTGTAGTAGTCGACCTTGTACCCGATCGTGTCACTAACAACACGGTTCGGGGATGCTCATGTATTACCCTCCATGTTTTGTAAGAACACATTGTGTATCCTTGTTCAAGGTTCCCGACCATGTCATGATCAACACGACATGGTGTTATCTTCACCTATACACGCCGTGTTTGTTCGAAACACGACGTGTAAGGGCTAGCCGTGTAGCCGGCCATGTAACCTGCTACACGGGTCTCTGAACCTGTCCAATACATGCCATGTCCTTAGTGAACATGTTGTGTAGTTTAGGAATATGTGGACCGTGTAGGTTAGCCGTGTAAAGAGACTCGGGTAGGGGAGCAGAGTTCAAGTACACGCTATGTGTTGGGACAACACGCCATGTATTCTGGGGTGTTACACGACCAGTAGTGGAAGAAGTACACACCCATGTGAATGGATTTAACCGACACACTGTGTAGTTTAAATACATGCCGTGTAGTGGTGTTTTGCAAACTCGAGTGTTTCTCTCTCCTATTCCCATTTTGTACCCTTGTGTTTTTTGTCCTTATAAATCCTAATTCTGAGGTGTGCTTTTGACCTTTCAGGGATATGGCACCAAGACGTCATCCCGTTGCACGTCAGGAACCAGGAAGTGACCGTACGCCTGATACAGCAGACCAGGGACTACCAGTAGTTCTGCCGATCATCCCAGACATGGCACCTGTAGTGATTCCAGACACTGGTGCCAATGCTCAGTTCAGAGAGGGTTTCATGAGATTCATGCAGACCTTCCAGGGAGCTCAGAATCCTGCCCCGTCTATGGAAGAGATGATGCAGGGTTTTCAGCAGCAACATCCTCCCACTTTGACAGGGGATGGAGGACCTCAAGCTACAGAGTCATGTCTAGAAACCATGCTTTCAATCTTCGAGCATCTAGAGACACCTCCATACATAAGGGTGAAGCTCACGACATACATGCTGTGAGATTCTGTCAAGAGATGGTGGGATTTAGTTTTTCAGGTAGGGCACCAACGAACTATGTCTTGGGACAAGTTCCCGCGTATGTTCTACGACTACTTCTATCCTACGATGTTGAGGGCCAACAGAAATAGAGAGTTCATGAACCTGCACCAGGGTACTCTTTCAGTTATGGAGTATTTGTCCCGTTTCACTCAGTTGCAGCGCTTCACTCCAGTTCTAGGAAATAATGAGCTATTTTTGGCAAGGAAGTTTGAGGAAGGCCTCAAGACAGAGATCATATCGTAGGTGAACGTCTTACAGTTTCTTATGGGTCTCGACAATTAATGCCACACGATAGAAACTACCCTACGCAAGACATGGAGTTGGCTGTTGTTGTTCATTCCTTGCGTTATTGGAGACACTATCTGCTGGGAGAGAATTTTGTGGTATATACTGACCACAAGATCCTCAAGTACATATTCACACAGTGTGACTTAACTCCGAGACAGTGGAGGTGGGTCGAGTACCTATAGTCTTCGACTTTGAGCTTGCTTATACACCCGGGAAAGGCAATGCTGTAGTAGATGCACTTAGCAGGAGGACTCAGTTACAGGCAGTTCAGGAGGCCTGCAGCGAGTGGTAGCTTATGTCTCTATTCTCCGAGATGCACTTGGAGGTGCACGGAAAATAGGGACAAACCATCCTCTCATATAGGGCTGTTACCTCTACTTTACTTGATCTAGTGTGGATGAGGCAACTATCAGATTCAGAGGGCTTAGTCTTGTAGGAGAGTGTGTCAGGAGAGGATCATCTTCCTTGATGGACAGTGGGCGAGGATGAGATCTTGCATTTCCAGGGAGGTGTATGGGTGCCAACAGACATACGTGAGGAGCTGATGTGGTATTTTCATTCGTCAATTTTTGCAGTTCGTCATGGCATAACTAAGATGTATCGTGATCTACATCGCCAGTACTGGTGGCCACGTATTAAAAGAGATGTTGCTGGTTTTGTCATGAGATGTTCAACTTGTCAGCAGGTGAAAGTAGAGCATCATCAACCAGCATGGCTTTTACAGAAGTTACCCATTCCGGAGTGGAAGTGAAACGATGTCGCGATGGACTCCGTGACCGGTTTTTTGAGGTCGCCTTAAGGGAACGATGTTGTTTGTGTTGTCGTCGACAGGTTTACGAAGGTTTCTCACTTTTTACTGATCAAGGAGAACTTTAGCGTAGATGATCTTGGATGAATTTACATATGAGATATTGTACATCTGCATGGAGTTATACAATCCATTGTTTCAGACAGGGATGCGTTCTTTACTTCTCGGTTCTGGCAGGGGCTTCATAGGGCATTAGGTACACAATTACTTTTAAGTACATCATACCACCCCCAGACTGATGGTCTGTCCAATTGTATGATCTATGTGCATGAGAATATGCATCGATCTTGCATTTTGTACTTTGGTGGTTCTTGGGAGAAGCATATCCCTCTTGTAAAGTTCGCCTACAACAACAGTTTTCATGCGACTATTCAGATTGCACATTATGAGGCCTTGTATGGTATGCCATGCCGATCACCTTGATGCTGGCTGGAGGAAGGAGAGGTAGCTTTGCTGGGACCTCGTCTTGTTCAGGAGACCTCAGATCAGATAGAGTTGATTCAGAAGAGGATGGATACAGCACAGTCTCGGCAAAAGTCTTATGCTGATAAGTGTAGATGACCTCTGGAGTTCGAGGTCGGGGATCAGGTTTTTCTGCGTGTCAGACCGAGATTGGGAAAAAAGAGGATTTGGAGACAGGTTAAGCCTTCACCGCGGTATGTCAGATCATTTGAGGTGTTTGAGAGAGTTGGTCCGGTTGCCTACTGGTTTTAGTTACCTCAGAGGTACTGGGCTATGCATGACGTCTTCCACGTTTCCCAGCTCCAACGTTACTTTTCAGACCCGTCTCATGTTTTCCAACCCAAGGAGGATGAGCTTGAAGAAGATGCATCATTTAAGGAGCATCCTATCTGGATTATCGATCGTAGTATGAAAGTTCTCTATGGCTGGTATGTTCTTCTAGTACAGGTGATATGGTAGCACGAGCAAGTGCAGGACGAGACTTGGGAGTGGGAGGCCGATGTACGATCGCAATGGCCAGAGCTGTTCGGGGTCTCTTCTTCTACGCCTTTCTAGGTAAATTTGGGGACAAATTTCTTTAAGGGGGGAATTTTTTAAGAACCCGGATCTTCGTTTCAGGTATGTTTTTACTTTTCTAGTCATTTTTGAGAAAAAAGAGTTCTCTAGAATTTTTTTAATTACAGGCCGTGTACTTTCAGAGTGCACGCTGTGTACTTTCAGAGTGCACGCTGTGTACTCATTTACCACTCAAAGCTGTGTGTGACCGTGTCATGGCCACACACACGGTGTGTAGGGGGGATGTGGAGGCCGCTTAAAGCAGAGTACATAAAACCAAGGTACACGCCGTGTACTCTGAAAGTACACACCGTGTACTTTTCTTTTTATTTCATTAATCGGAACGGGGTCGCGACTTAACCCTATTTTCGTCTTTTTTTCGCCTAATTCTGCCCAGAGAGTCTGAGGAGGCCGAATATTCTCTGATCCACTGATCCATCACCAGCTATCCAAATCGAACACCTTCGGTTGCAATAGAATCACAGCGGTGAGTTCTTGGTTCTTCTTTGGCCTTGTTTCCTGATTCTTCCTCTCGTGTGAGTTATCTGAGGATGATCATTTTAGACATTTTTGAAAATCTAATTTGTTCTAGGATGATTCATAGTTAGAGGTTCAAGTATATCAATCTACAAGAATCGAGGTAGTTGGTTTGTTTCCCAACGTATAATTTCCTTGAGTTTTGGTGGCAAAAGTGTCAGATACCCATGTATCGGGTATCCTGGGTTTGGGATTTTGATCCTAATGTTTAATCGCCTTAGAATTATTATTATATTATGATTAATTGGAACTAATGTATGCTTGGTTACATGTTTGAGGATCACCCCATGGATGTTTTTCACTATTTGGCTTTTCATCGCCATTTGACACCGTTTTCCTGTTAGGAAAACCCTATTGCAATTACTAGGTTACTTGTTATAACTGATTGCATGTGTTTTATGCTATTTAAATGTTTTTTATGCATTTTATCTATTTGGACAAGTAGTTGTTGAACTTACTTAGTGATACTGACAGTCTATTGTGCCCGAATGGACCGCTCAGGGCTGTGAGAACCTGGGGCGGGAGATCAAAGAGGGAATAGACGACTAAGTGCTTCCCAATAGGGTCTATTGGTTTTAGCTTCATATGAAGGAACTATGGGAATAATAATTTGTGCCTCCCAAGAGTGTTCTTAGTTTACACACATATCGATACCATAGGAGGAATTAGACATAAGTGCTTCCTCAGAGAGTCTGTAGCTATTATTGCAAGACCATAGGGGAATTGACGTGACAGCTTCCCAGAGTGTTTGTGCCTTGTTTGATTACTGGACTATAGGGGTCTTCTAGTTTGAGCCACCCAGAGAGTTAGTGTGAATTTTTGTTTGGTTGGTTGTGACGAGTCAACCAAGACAAAGAACAAGCTTGGGTTTGTACTGCTTGTGGTTCAGGTAGTCTTTTGAGTTACCTGCTGTGTTTCATGGATTACCTTGGAATAGAGAGCTTTGCTAGTTTTCCTTGGCTGTTTAATTAAATGATTGTGAATGGTAATTGGTAGGATTATTTTCCAGTGTACCCCTAGTTCATTACTATATTTATTTCCTTTACTTTTTCTATATTGATCACTGAAAGTAGGGCAAAAATCTTGTGGTGGTTGCCTATTGGGATTACTCTCACACCTTGTTTGAGTCCTATTTTTCGGCCCAAAAAGATTATATGATTGAAGGGGTGGATAGGGATTGCGGACCTTCTACATCAGGTACTTGATTGCTGGTTGGAGCTGGAGATCATGGGACCAGGCTTGGGCTTGCGATGCTGCTGGAGTTGCTATTTACTTTTAGTACTTTGGTTTCAGTTGTATTTCAGCACGTTTATTTGCTTATTGCTTTCCATAGACACATGTACCATACTACATCATTATTATATCATACATTTCTTCAACTTTTAGTTTCATTAGTTGTATGGTGTTTACTTCTTCCACTATTGTGTATGTTTGTTTTTTCTCTGTATACTTTACCAAATGAGGGCATAGTTTCCCCACCGACTCACCAAGGCCCTCGCTGCTAGTCGGCAGCCTCTGGCATTTGGGGAAACACAGTTGAGGTCATGTGGAAAACTGGGTATGGGGCACCAGCTATGTGGCTCCGGATTCGGGTCGTTACAATTTGAAATTATGTACTTCATCAAAAAATGATACAATGATTAATGTACATGGTATTTTCTCATTTCCAATGTTATCTAGGTACATATAATTCTTTCAGTTTCATTTTATTTTTTCATTAATGTTAGATATATATTATATAAATATCATTTATGATAAAATAATTTTCAGTTATTATCTTTGATTATTATTAATTATGTTAACCATTAATGACCTTGTTAGCTGAAAATTTATATATTATTATTTCCTTAGGATATGAAGTTAATTATTACCAATGATATGTCCAGAAAGTATTTTTTTCTGAGTATTTTTTGGAATATGTTGATTAATTATTACAAAATTAGTTATTTCTTATATATTGGAATATATGTACTTTTGATGAGAATTAATTATTATTTTTTATTTAATTTTTTGAGTACTCTCTAAAACACTATTACTAAAGTTCCTTCAAATGTAATTGACATAATATTTATTTTTATTGTGTATTTATTGATAGATAAATTTTGTGTGCTTTAGTTAATTTCAAATATATAATGTAATTAATGTGTGAATTTTTATAATATTATGGGAGTGTAAGGATTTAGGGCCACACTATACTAAGAAAAAATATGAAGGACAAGAAAATACCATTTACTATCATAGTGGGATTTTGCTTAATTTTTATCTGATGTCATCTAACATCAAGAATATTTAAACCACTCAAGTATATCCTCAAGCACTAAATGATAATATGGTGACTAGTATAATGGGTGGTAATACTAAAATAGTTTAATAAAAATTTCAAAACTAAAGAGGATATCAATGGGAAGGAATTGGAATCCATTCTTGAGAAATATCTGGTCTTATAGAATGGAATAATATATATATATATATATATATAATTCAATTGTAAAAGTAATTTCCAGTAGGGATTCCCCCAAAATATGGGAAACTTATATTAATAGATTTGATATGATCCACACCATAAAGAGAATAAATGACCCAAAGGACAAACAGTTTGGTTGGAGAATTGGGTTCATCTCCCCAATCAATGATGTCCAACAATATACATTTATGATTTCAGAGGGTTTCTCCGACAATGATGCAGAATATCTTTGATTAATAATTGTCATGGAATTTTCCCATTAAATAAATTTTTTCTCACTACATTGTAAAGGTGATTTAGAGATTGTATTTAAGCATTCCATTGTGGAATATTCCATTAAAAAGGTGGAATTGATCCCATTGTTTGATCATGTCCAAAAACTGATGGAAGAATTTTCATATGAACTGTCTCTAACCCATATTTCGTAATCACTAAATGATTTTGCATCTGTGTTTCCATATTTTTATATAGTCTTAAAATATACTGGTTTGGATGAAATGATTATTCACATCACATATCCCATTTTAATTTTATTAGAAATCATATTTAACCTATAATATATTAATGGGATTAATGTCACTCATGAGGATGACAAGAAGATATACTCCTTAACCGATTATACTACTGGATAAATGCCCCATATATTAGACTATCTTCAAAGAGAGATCAATCATTCCTATAAAGACTATTAAGTATTGACCCACTAATTGGTGGATAATTTCATTCTCTATGATGGTCTATATATAGAGGAATTCATTTATAAATTAACCTTTCATAGAGTCCCCATTAGATCAATTATATGATTAGAAATCCCTATTATCATGACAGTGGTCCACACATGAGCTTAAAAAATGCACGAGTATTAAAAAAATCACCCTTAACAGATATGGAGGATCAAATATTTCTAGCCAATAGTGAAAATTGATTGGGTTTAATTCACAAGGAAATGCCATGTTTTTCAAATACATTCCAATTTCATCAATTGGCCTCCATATCTATTTCATACCACAAGATATTCAAGGCCATTTTATATATCTGAAACCGATTTCATGGGGACATATCCCCCCTCTAAAACTATAATGTTAGAGTACATCATTAAAGAAAATGACTTCCTCAGTAAATCATAGAATGCTATACCCATCAACGATCCTAAAACAAAGGCTATCATCATCATTATGGGGTAAAATAACATCACTAGAATTATTTTCCCTCATTAGTTATTGATATAAAATGGTTCCAATTTCTATTATTCCTTATTTAAAAATATATTTTAATAATATAATATTTAATACAAGGATTCATCATTCTTCCATACAGAAGAAAATTTTATGATTTAAAATTTAATTTTTTGTATAATATGATTCTAAATATATTAGATATGAAAATTATATCTTTCATAGAGAGGATCATGCATTCAATATAATATTATCACACTACAACCTACAACACCACATAAATGAAACCATTGATTCATCTTTACAGAAAAATTGTAGATTTAACAATTAAATTTCAAGCAACCAAACTCATTTTCTTAATTTTCTACCATCAATATGATGATGAAAAAAATCCATAAATGGTTTTACAAAAATATATTTATTACATGATGTAATATAGGGAACCATTAATATCAGGTTGGGTGAGACTTTGATAAGAACATTTTCATCAAATTATTTCTTCTGGGAGAGATATATTTTTCTCTAAGAGCTCAATAGATACCATGGACTAAACCACATATAATTATAGCCAACGTGGGAGGAACTTGACATATTACACAAATTTTACACCAATGGATCTTAGTCTTTGATCATTTTTAATAGATAGTGTATCATACATCCTAATAACGTTGGAATCAAATGAATTACCTTTAAAAATATCTTGATAATGATACTCATCCAAGTCACATGATATAAAAATGATCAGCATTATTTCTTACTATAAGACATTAAATAGTACAATTAATATCCTCACATTAAAATGTAAAATTGAATGATAGTAATCCTTACCATAAGATGTTTTATTATGTAGTGAACATCATAGTATCATGACTAAAAACTACACAAAAATTTCCCCATCTGTATAAAATTAAATTCAATTGAAAACATACTGGTTTCATGACATTAAAATATATGAAAAACATTTTATTTGTATAATAATATACTGCACAACAATATCCATCCCACATGACATTAAACCATATGGCCATTATCCTCATATGAGAGTATACATTTTCATTAACATTTGATTCATGTTATGTTATTCACAAAAACAATATATATCAATATTATTGTACTAACTATAATTTAGGGATTCCTAGAATCCCTGAACTACTTCTTTCCATAGAAATTTGAAAAATCACCAACCAGATTTTGGTTCCATATCATTTCACTCATTATTGACGTTAGGTCATGTATTTTTTAAACATTATGATGAGTTTAATTTATGTTACATGATTATTAGATATATAAAAAACTATAAATTTTAAAAATCCCCACTCATGTATATGAGGAAGATCTATACATGAGTCTTTCGAAGTTGTTTCGACATCACCATTCCAATTCAAAGAAATTTTCTCTTTCTTCTATAAGTAGAATGATCTATGTAGGGGTTCCACACAAGAACTGTGTATGACATAGTTATTATTCTAAATTTTATAGATATTTACATTAAAATATCTATTTTGATCCTATTGGAAAGCCCAATCACCCTTACATCCAATGGATTGATCACTCATCATTCCCATCAGGGCCATTATAATAGGCTGATGATTGAGTGAAAATTACAATTATATTTATAGTGACCCAAAAGCCTTTTACATATATTATTACATGATTTTAAGGATAATTATACATGAAATGAAAACCATTGATTGAAAAGTCTAGTTCCATTAGAAGACTATGTATATAATTTTAATACATTAAACCTGAAAACCCATCATTTTATTAATGTTGATAATGATCTACTAACTCCCTTTGAGATTTTATAACTATATAGAATAACCTATGGAATACATAGGAAAAAGGGATGAGCTAAAAACCTTAGTAAGGGAATATAGATAGAAATAAAGCATATATCATGAATTAGAATACATAACATGATAAGAAGGCATGGATCAAGAATAAACATATTGAAGCATAAAATTTAGAACATGGAGACATATGATCATATAAATATTGGAATGTCACAGTAACATATAAAATTACATAAACCCAAGTCAATGTTAACTATGAAAACTATAACACGTGGTGGACAAAGTCCCATATTGGATTAGGATTACTCGCACATCCCATACATGATGTATTATGTGAGTAAACATTACCCAATAAATTGGAGCCTTATCTGGGTGTACTAATCATAACACATTCATGAATATGTGTGCCACATAAATAATTAAAGATAAGGAATAAATTAAATGGTTACCTATGGAATTAAATGGGTATCGTAATCATGTCATAAGTCGTAACCAATAGGAATATAATAGTGGTATCAATGAAATAATGGATTTAAACCAATTATGGATAGAAATAAATGATAAATAAGAATAGATAATTAATAATGAAGTTACACTGATGTGAAAACATAAAAAATAACGGTTACCTAACATTAGAAATGTTCTATATATGTGTGGTTTTAGGGAAAAGAATTATGACTATTTAAAGAGGATAAAACACAATTTCTTGAAAAAATCTTGAAAATAAATAAAATATTTTATCATTATAATTTTAGTGATTTTAGTAAAATATTGGAGGATTAAAATAGTTTATGGAGTTCACTTAAAATGGGCATGAAAAAGAAAATTTTAATTTAATCTGGTTTTCTTATTGAGAGGAATTGAGAAGGGAACCTTAAAAAACATGTCGTACCCCATAAAAAAGATATGTTCGGATACATAAATATGTTTTTTACATATAAATAGAATATAAGAGAAGTATATTAGTATAATGGATGTATAAATTGAGACAAAAACAAAGAAAGTGTAAACTAAAGGAAAAATGAAGGTTCAAAGAGATCCCTTACCTTATGTCGGAAAGTGTTCTCAACCTACACTTAATGTAGTGGATATTCAAATAAGAATAAATAATTACTTAATTAATAACCAATTATATATTTATTTTATTTATTAAAATTTTTTAAGATCATTAATGACCATTTTAATGATTTATAATGTTCATTTTCGTCGTTTTGGGAGAGTTCGTTTCTTGGATTCAAAGACTGTTAATTTTTGTAAAATTATGGAAGTTATTTTTAAATGGGGATAATTTTATAAAATTGAAATTATTAATTATTTTTGAAATTACCAAAGTTTAAATTTTACAATATATCTTTTTTTTATGGTCTGAGGATGATTCATTTGATAAAATGTTAATGATAATTGTTTAATTTATTTTGGTGGGTTTTCCAAGCATCAAAATCAAGTTTCATTTTAATAAATATCATGTATATATATTAGTTCCAGAACATTAAAAAATTAATAATATATATATTTCAGTCTTATTTAACCATAATAATTGTTTTATGACTAGGTATAATGGTGGTAATGTAAAACAATCATTATCCACAAAGACAGTTAACATCCATTATTTGGACAAAGATTTAATTACATTGAATAAGTGGATATGAGAAAAGAGGTGGATCAAAGATATTAAATTAGAAAAATAAATTTAACAAGAGTTGTTATGTTTTTGTGGGTAAAGGAGGTGAGGGGAAGGTAGAAGAATAAATGGAAATAAAAGAGATGGTTCATGAAAGATACCTCTTGAATATCACCTCCCTGAATGACACCGTAAGGAACTTTAAATTGGAAAATTTTTGAGAATTAAAGAACATGGACATGGTAAAGAATATTTCAAATTTAATTTGGTATAAAATTGACAAGCTATAAGTCTTATAAGGTGTAAATGGAAGTGGTAGTGTGGAGATGTATATATAGGGGAGGAGTGGGGTGTTTTTGATTATTATGTTCAGTGGTTAATTATTTTGGATCAAGACTATCAATGGTGTTGGTTAAAATGAAAAAAATAGTACAAATGGTTTAGAGATGTTCAAAAAAATGTGTTCTTACATAATTAATGGCTCAAAAATCCATTTATTTGGCTTAAAATGTAATATACCAAAAATTGATGTATTTTACTATTCAAGAAAAATGTATATATTTTAAAAAAATTCTAAAAATTCATCACAACCCTTTTTAAAAATTTATATTTAAAAATGGTGAAAATTTTATGAAAATAATATTATAAATATGATATATTTAATTATTAAATAAAATCATCATTTATTAAAAAAGTAATCATTTTAATTTTATAATTGATCATATGACCCTTTGAAAAATTAATTAAGGACACATTAAATTCTCTTATAATTTTAATAAAAAATTATATTTATTTATGAATCAATATAATGAAACAAAAATTCCTTTTAAAACATTATATTATTTGTAAAATGGTAAATAAATATTTACGTTATATAAAAATAAAACTCTTTATTTTTCATATTTTAAAATTTTATTTACTTATACCATGATATAAATATATCAATTTTTTATTTATAAGGAACCTAAAATTTATTTTATACAATCATAGGTGATGTTAATATTCCAACGGATAGAATACTATTCACATCCATCAGATTACTGTTACAATGGGCAGACTTATAATAGTCATATCAGTTCCTTTATTCCTATAAATACCTCATATTTCATTTTCTTCTACTTTATCTGTAGTTTATATATTTTCATCTTGAAAAAGAATATTATATTATTAAAATTATTTTTTATTTCTATATATTTTTTTGTGAGATTAGTAATTCTAGTAGATTGAGAAGATCCAAATTTTACTATTGTTATTATCTTATTTTAAATTTTTTATCCCATAGTTATATTTAGCATGCCTATTTTTTAATTTTTGGACTAATGTATCATTCCTAATTTAGAAGAAATTTTTTATTGTGTTCTCCCTGTGATGTGTGCACTTTATGACATAATTATAATAACGGAAATTCAATTGATAAAATTCTGGGTCATTACAAATTTTATCTACATGTGATCTAGATCTACACAGAAAATTACCAAAAAATTATAATACGTAACAATTTTAATGATCTATAAGAATATGTAGTGATTCTTAAACATGTTATCATAGTTTATGATAGAGGTTTTAAATTTAAAAAATCTGCCAAACATGTAATCTTCTCATTTATTTTTAGAATTGATATGGTGTTTTTGATAGTCTATTTTTCATGCCATTAAAATTCTCATTATATGTTCTTGTTATATAAAATTTAACTAAATCATGCATTATTAAATATAATATACCACTATACTGCATGAAATATAAGATATAAATGTGGCTCAATTATTTATTATCCAATGATATGTAGTGATTTCAAGATATTACATTGTAGTCCAATATACATACCACCATCCATATTCACTCCTTTATAATGAATAGTGATAACCCAAACATAGTATTCTCAATTAAAGAATTCATACACAAAATCTATTTAATATCATTCTTCCGCTGACTATAAATTATGTTTCATGTTCCTCATATTTCAATAAACCTTCCATGTATATCAGTAATGAGTATACTGAACTGAAATTGTTAGGTTTATTTGACTATGTATACCTACCCCAATCCGGCCCTATATATGTGCCACTATTATGGTCCATGAAAGAAATTAATCTCATCCTGATGAGAGGGACCTCTAGTCTATGTATACAATAACAATATCATAATAGAACTCATCATCTGAATATTTTCATTGGTTATCCACAATATACATCTCCCAGATCCTAAATCCTAATCCAATATCCTTAATTTTAAATTTATATCCCCGTCATCATTCACTGTAAAAACAGAATTGTGGTTTCCTTATCTCTTGAGTCCCATATAAGTTGTTTCATGGATCTAGTTCACGTTTATAAAGCATTTTATCCTAAAAAACTATTCTTTTGGTCAAATATATATTCCATATAACTCAATAGATTTAGAGAATGTTTTATTACCTTAAACACAACAAATATTTTCAATGTTTTATGCAAACAAACTGCTAATTATAGATACACAAAACTATTTAGGATTAAAAACCCATAAATTGGAATCAAATCAAAAGTAATATCAAAACTCACTATGATTATGATATTAATGTATTAGAAAAAATATAATGTGTAAATTAGATAATGGGAAGTGATTTTATTTCACACTATATAGACCTAGTAAAACATGTTTTGTGATTGATAGATATATTTTTCTTAGTAAAATATAGATCAATGATTTATCATATCCACTCATCTCAATAATGTGCACTAGAAGAAAAATTATTTTTAATGTCGCCAGTTTGACTTTGGTTTCTTATAAACCGACGTAAATAATTTTTTTGGTGAATTTTTGGCGTCGGTTCTTAAAAAAACCGACTCAAAAAACTAAAAAAATATATATATTTTGGCGTCGGTTTTTATGAAAACCGACGCCATAAAAGTTTTAAAAAAATATTTGGAGTCTGTCTTTTAACAAACCAACGCTAAACATTAAAAAAACTACTTTTTGCGTCGGTTTTTTTAAAAACCAACGCCAAAAACAAAAAATAGCTTTTTTGGTGTCAGTTTTTAAAAAAACCGATGTGAAAAGTTAAAATATATTTTTGGCGTCAGTTTTTATGAAAACAGACGCCAAAAAATTTAAAAATAAATTTACAGTGTTTTAGATAATTTTTTAAAATTTGATTTGACTTGTTGTAGAGCTAAAACAGAGTTACGGATTAAAATTTATGGCCTTTGAAAGTTGAACTTCTTTAAGGCTTCTTTTAGAGAATGTCAACTTCCGACATCCATAAATTTTAATACGTAACTTTGATTTTTCTCCACGACCAGTCAAATCAAATATTAGAGAAATATCTAAAACAATATAATTTGTTTCTTAATTTTTTGGAGTCGGTTTTCATAAAAACTGATTCCAAAATTTTTTTTTATCTTTTCGCGTCGGTTTTTTTTAAAACCGACGCAAAAAAAAATATTTTTTTGTTTTTGGCGTCGGTTTTTAAAAAAACTGATGAAAAATGTTTTTTTAAATTTTTAGCATGAGTTTGTTAAAAAACCGATGCCAAATATTTTTTTTTTACTTTTTGGCGTCGGTTCGTAAAAAAACTGACGCGAAAAATGTATTTTTTTTATCTTTTTAGCGTCAGTTTATTTAAAAACCGACGCCAAAAAGGATATCGATTGACATTTTTGGCATTGGTTTTCTAAAAAACCAATGCCAAAAGACCAATGTAAATACTATTTTGTGTCGGTTTCAAAACAAACCGACGCCAAAGAGTAGCGCGGGATCATAATTTCAATTTTTTTCACAACGCGCGTTTAACTTTTTAAAATCCCGCCTACATTTTCGTACAACGCAATTGAAAATATTTCCGTTTACTATATATATATCCAGTTTCTCCTTCATTCATCATTTTCAACATCTTCAATTCAATGAAGATTTAAATGCGACTTCAATCATTAATTTGAACATGGTACATATTCTATTCATTTGTTTTCTTTATTATTATTATCCTTCATTTCAAAACAACTCGATTAGCTTTCTTATAATGATGATTCATTCTCATTTCGAAATACAAGTTATATGATGATAAAAAACATATCATTTCGATGGAATCCCTTAAAACCATTGAAATATGTTTGATGTATTATGATTATTTTATTTTATTTGGTGCATATGATTTTAATTTATGTTTATCATGTTTTCTTTGAAAAGAGTTGTATCAATCAAAACTTTGATAGGTTCAACTTCTAATGGCGATAACTTTTTAACCATAACTCCATTTTAGGTCCATAACCTGTAAAATCAAAGCTTAGGAAATGATCTAAAACATAGAAAAAAATTTTGCTTTTTGGTGTCGGTTTTTATAAAAACTGACGCCAAAAATAGTTTTTTTTTAATTTTTCGCATCCTTTTTTATGAAAACCGACGCCAAAAATGACAATAATTAGTTTTATTGGCATCGGCGTTTTAAAAAGCCGATGCCAAAAAACAAATGTTATTCATTTTTCGCATCGGTTTACAAAAACCGATGTAAAAATTAATATTTTTTACGTGGGTTACTTCAACGTCGGTTAAAAACCGACATCGAAAATAAAAAAAACGGACGTTAAAAACCATTTCTCTACTAGTTAATACATAATGATATAGCCTTTTTTTACTATACCCCTCCTTTAATCCTTATGTTCCATAACCTACTTCATTAGATATGTTTTTGAGTATTCAAAAACCATTCATAGAAATCAATAATAAGAATAATCCACTCCAATGGAAATATTTATTTATCTATGTTTGAATGCTCCAATCCAGAACAATATTTTCATCCCTAATATGTTATATTAAACAAAATATCTCATCTTGAGTGGAGGGACTAAAAATATAAGTATTCCAAAACAATATCAAAGAAAAACCCATCATATAAATATGTATGGTGGTTATGATTTTTTCACACATCCCATTTCTTCATCCCTGGTTCAAACTCCTTGACTTATAATATACACAAACGATATTACAAAATTTCAAATGGGTTACATATCCTCGATGATAAATAGATATACACTATACTAATTATTAGGGAATAAATAAGATGTTTCATTATTAAAACTCTACCCATAATCTCCTGATCCTAATAAATATAATTAAATTGTCAGAGAACTGTTTACCATATCTACAAGAACCATTAATTGATTTTTTATGAATCCTTGAAATTGGGAACTCATTCACCTTAGTTTTTATTCATCGATGTTTCAAAACAAAATAACCATTATGCATAGTTCATGAACCTAAACATTAGTGTCACTAGGTCATGGATGTTCGATAATAAAGACCACCTCTTATTAGTCCAACCCCTTGACCATATACTACGAATGAAAAGCTACATCTTACTTGATAGGGTCAAAACCTGCAAAAGGAATCCTGTGATAAAAGTCATGTCCACACCACCTTTACATGAGCCTTACAATACTTAGGAAATAATTAATGGGTTAAATCTATATGATATAATACATGACATGTCAAAACCCTATAAAGGTTGGCCTAAAAATCAGATTTCTACAATGATTGGCTTTCCCACATGAGGCCAAGTAAAAATAGAGGGATATTACAAATATAATAGCCATAAATTTTTTGTGGTATATATTATTACCCAACCATTTCTCAGGCTATGATCCATAGATCCTATACCTTTGAAAAAAATTGAGCATACATCATTTTCTTCACCAATGGAGTGTTAAATTAATGGAACTTCACAAAATGTGAAATTCCATCGCTTCTGGGTATTCAAGAACTATTTAACAAAAGAATAATTATTCTTAATTTCATATTATTGATCCTCATCATTATGTGTAAAAAAAATATCCAAATAGACCAAATCTTTTTTTAGGGGTGTTATTTTTTCATATACCCATCTATGGGACATAACCTATACCGAACTATACCAATATACCAAATATAGTGTACGGTGATGGTGTTTCTACTAAAAAATATCTCTGAGCATCACATAAGAGGAAACTCCATATTTTCCACCAAACTAGGAATCATGACTGACCTTATGAATTATGTTTTGATGTTGGACTGGATTTTAATTATCTACATACTTTCTGTTTAGATTTTCACATGTTATTAAAACGGTCCCTAATATTCCCTTAAAATCATATTCAACTTATTCATAATGAATCCAATTCTATGGAGGAATTTTTTTCCATTAATAAATTCATTTCGTGTAATTTTTTTTAATCCATGAAAAGTTACACATAAAGAAAACATTGTCTGCGTTTTAGTAGAAATTTATTGTGCACACCTAAATAAGAATAAAATTTCATATCTATATTTCACTTGACCAATCACAAATTAAGGGATGGATTTTTCTTAAAAATATTTTCCATCCTAAGGATATCTTGGTAAGAATATAATTCTTACAGTAATACATATGTTTAATAAATTATTCATGAAATTAATATCAATGCCATAAAACCAATTTTTGAGGGTCTTCTTGGAACTTATTTCCCATAGAAATAATCCTATTTTTTGGCGATGGCCAATTTCCTAGTACACATCAATCGATTTTAATTGATATGTTATAGAGTAAATGTAACCTTATAGGTCAAAATTTATCTTTATTATATGTCAGTATTCATATATGAAGTTCCACCATCATGTTAAGATTATAGAGAAACACAACCACAATTTAAACTTCATGGACCCAGCCCACCACATTGTCTCCTCTCTCCACTAGGAAGACTAACCACATAGTTACTGTGAATCCTTTGGTGACACAACAAAATGACCAACCTCGCCATGAAAGAGGTTCCTTTTGTCAAAATATATGAAAAAATTATGTGAATCACTCCCTTCGTTTAATTTGGAACCTCTTTATGACCACCTATTATAAGGAACCACTAACTAATGGGTGACAATAAATACCCCAAACCTCTATAAAATATATACTCAAAGATACTAAGAAGATAGTGGTAATAAATATTTAAAAATATATATTCAAATGGAAACATACATAAGAAAAAACATAACATATGTAGAGTGGAAGCCTCTAAAGAAATTATAAGTGTAATCCGTTGATGTGTTTTTAGTATCACAAAGCCAATCACGTGATTCTAATCCCATGATGGTGGATTGAACCACATGGTGTTGATGCGAAAAACAAAGAATAAATACCAAAGCTTATAGGGGGATCTAACATCATGAAGCCTAGGCTAACCATGATGTAGTGAGGCTAACCCAGAGATGGACAAGAAGATTACGTGGAGGTCTATTCATGAGGGATGACCCATAAGATCCACTCCAAAAATTACTCATCCTGAGAAACATCCCCCTTATTTGTGCACTACTACTTCCTCTAAGAATTCTAGTTAGCCACACTAGTTTGGAAGTACTCTATGGATATTATTTAAAAATGTAGAAAAATCTAGGAAGGACACTTTAATATTATTCCAAGGCCTCCTAATTCACATGACTGGGGAATTCAAATGAGTAAACACCCTTAAATCACAGACTCCCTTGATAAAATAAAATTTCTAGGGTTCAACCAAAGTGTTAAGAACCATTAAGGGAATTGTGATTTTTGATCCCCTTGGTAACACATACCATTATGTTGGAAGACACAAGAGTGGTCCCTCATTTACCAGGGATGAATTTTATCTCCACTCAATGATCCATGGAATATAAAAAAGGAATATATAAGGCCTGAGTCATAATATATTATCTTATGATGTATATATTCTATTGTAGTAGTCTATCCATTAGTAAACCCTTAATAATTTTTATAAGATTTCATACTATGACCTCTTCTCACCACCCAAGATTACATACAGTGAGAAATATGAGTGTATTAAATTCTCTTTTGGGTATAACAACAAATAATGTTATCATTGGTACCAAGATGGTTTTGGATGATGACACCATAAATAAGAAAATGTTACACAATATGGGATTTGTCTCTAGGTATAAATCCTATCCAAATATAATTATTCAATGTTCTTGAGTATTAATTATCTACTATTTATAAAATAGGGAATAAATCATATGGGTTTAGAGATAAGGGTTGATTATTCTATTAGCTCAATTAAGAAAAATATAGGATGGGACACCTACATTGGTGTAAGTAAAAAAAACATTTCCAACACGAGTATTATTATTATTTTTATACCCCAATAACTAGAAGTTATCATACTCAAAGTTCTTTATTCCTTGTGAGACATTATTTCAGAGAGTTATAATTCTGATAAGGCCTTTGGTAATACCCTATATTCATATGCAACGCAATATTATCTATTTTATATCTTATTATGAAATCTTATCCCTAGATAAAGATGATTAACTATATAGAAAACATCATACTCTCATGATGGTTAACCACATGACAATTTAATTACCGCATGAGATTAAAAAATGATATGATCCTGTGACATGATTCCAAGCTATGGAAATCGGACATGGTGGGCTCTAATTCCTATCTCCTACTGGATACATGGGGTTTATATTCATATGAATAACCCAATATTCCCTTATCAACATTATTTAATAAGTCCCCCAATAAGTTATATTTATAATAAAACTATATTCCTTATTCGGTCCATATCCATGAAGAGATCATACCCCTATCAGGAAATCTATATTCCCTCCGACTTTTATAATATTATTATCAACAATATATATTAATAGAGAGATATATCTTTATAGGTATATATTATTTGATGGAAAACCCAATTTTATTTGGTTATATTTTCTCTAGTGTCATTCTAAAAGGGCCACTCATCTCTTAGTCCATAGATGCAAAACATTTTACATAAAATTCCATTCTTCTTGAAATTGAATGGATTATATGGTTATTTTCACTCATACTTAAAAGGTAATATGTTTCCCATTATGTGGCATAAAATTACATATATTTTTATTCCTTTAATTTGTATAGGTAGAAAGAATATTTAATGGGTGTGATCATAATATTTGGCACCAAACATCTCCCTAAATGGAATTAAACATCATAGTTCCTAGTAACACGGATTTAAACTAAAATATCACCCATTCAGTTTATAAGGAATGATTAATAGAAAAATTAACACATACATATTTTTTCTCATTCACTCAAATCCATGACTAGCCATATAGATTTCATGATAGTTACCGTAAAAATTATTAATAAAACGAGGTAAGATTAACAAATACTTTTTAAAATCTACAAGAGAGTCCTAAAGCTAATAATAAATCCCTCCAAAACATGTGAACGAGCATAAACACTCATCCACATTGTTTGATTCACATTCACAGGCTCATTGATTTTTCTTAGTGATCAGCAACATTAGGAAACTGAGACTATATAATGAAGAAAACTATATTTAGGGAATATGCAATCAGAATGAAGATGTTGAACTAAAGGTGAATCATATAATCATAAAAGTGATGGATAAAATCCATGAATACCTAAATTATTTAATAACATCACCATTTTCAACTTTATCCTTCTACACTATACATAACCAAAATAACCATGGGTAGTATATGATTTATAATATTGAATGTAATTTAACTATGTTAATAAAATCCTAAAAGTATCACTTGGGTAGTGCGATAGAGTTTCACACCACATTTGTGTTTTAGAGTTACCCTATAACAACCTTTACATACCCATACATTTTTTCGAACCTATATAACCTCTATGATTTTTTAAATGTTGTTTTGTATTTTTTAATATCACGATTCCTCCCACAACCAATTACAAATAAGGTCGTTGCCAATTTTTTTTTCTTAGCATGGATAACCCGTTTTTTCATCAATAATGTTTTTCCCATTATCAAATAAACACAATCAGTAAACCCATAAAAAAGTGTAACCATGTTCTCAACATTCTCATAGAACTACATATGAGTGAGTGAATATATCTTACCTAGTATATTTATCCCATTCTAATTAAACTCCATTTTAAAAAATCAAGTTAAATAATTATCTTGAAATACAATGTGAACATTAAAATTCATGTAACATTGGGTTTCTCAAACATTCAGTTTATATATTATTCTCATCCTTTAATGATCTATCCTAAATAAATGTTCTCTAAATATTATATAATATATCATCCACTTAGATATTCCAAATAAATTGAAATAATATAAATTATAATTTTTTAAACCAAAGGATGAACTAAAATTTTCATATAATTTTTTTAAAGCTTTAGTTAATTTACTTAATCCTAATTTTAATACATAAAAACGATAGTTTTATATCTCAAACACTTAATCCGAATAGTTAAACTTCTATATATATTAATATCATTCGTATCATCAATGCATCAATTCTTTATAAGAAAAAAATACAACATTTGAAATGGGAACATCAGTATTTCACTTTTTGTTTATTTTCATCACCCTTAAACACGATTAATTTATATGTATGCATCCTAGAATCTTTTAGATCCTTATATTTACAATGAATAAATAGTTATTTTTAAGGGATGTTCTTCTCTTATCATTTTCAAAATTTCTTCTTCTCCAATTTTTTCAAACTAATAGTATGATGCACATTCGACAGATGGATGGAATATGTTTTTTACAATAGATGCTTATTTTATTCAACCCCTAGTATATACGATCTATCATTGTTTAGAAAATTATGGATATTTTAAAAATCATCTATGATTTTCATTTATCAATACAAAAAGTGACACAATCTTCAAATATCTCATTTAGGGATTAATAAACATTTCTGTAAAATTTTATATTAATAACATACGAAAATTGCCAATAAACACATAAAAAATTTAATATCCAAGTAATTTAACAATCACTTTACCCTACCATTTTCATTATCCATAACCCCATTAAAAATTTGAATTAACATGATTCATATGAGGATAATATGTGAAATTGGAGTACATTTACATTCAAATTTTTATGGGTCTATCTAAATATTAAAGATTGTTACATGAATTTTTTTTAACATAACATCCTCATGTGTACCGACCATTTAGGGATGAACTATATACCATAAAATTGGGGTTGTTTATTTTCATTGTAAAATTTAATAATGGAAATATTTCTTATATATTTTAAATTTGTTAATTTATACATGGAGCTCTCCTCTTTCAAATATAAATATCAATCCCATAGTTAGAAAAACATACAAAAAATATAAGTGAATAAAATGAGTATAATGATCCGTATTTTTTGTAAAAAAATATTACATCTTTTTAGAAGAATATCCTTATAATGGATATTTGAGAGTACACGAATGGGGAATAATGAAGGACTCAATGAAACTCTTTTTGTATTTTCAATTTTAAAATCTAATGTGGATTCAAGTATGAATCTAGTTTACCAATACTAATAAACCATTCAGTCTAAAAACCACTGATTCCTTGTATCAAATACCAATGTAATAAGGTAAGGCACCAGATCTGAGCTACTTTGGTTAGGGTCGTTATAGTAGGTATCCAATAAATTTTAGTAGAAACCTTTAAGAACAAGATTTAGTAAATCATGGATTAGAAAATGTAACCCTATGACTGCCTTCGAGAATATGTCTAAGTATATGATATCATCCTAGGAATTTGGTAATACGATTAATAAACTATGTTAAACCTATGGAAACATATATTGGGAATAATATGTCAATATTTATATGTCATATAAATAATTATTCCTGAATATATCATTATGAAAATTTTTCTCACTTCGTTTTTTGGATTTTGGTCAATAGATAGAATCAAAAAGATTATACCAGCAATGGTTACACAGTTGATGATGAAGAGACTACAAAAGAAAACTAAAAGGAACGAGATATTAAGGAATAAGATAAGGAAGTATATTTAATGGTACAATAATAAAGTATAATGATTAAAGTTCTTATTTTTTGAATTCAATAATTATTTCCTCAAGGGTTCTTTGTTGATAATAATAATGAGGTATATATGGATTTTATTATAGTAATTATTATTTAAGGATTTGGAAGCATGAATGTTATCATTATGGTTTTTTAGAGATCATGTTATTTGTAAATTTGGAATGTGATATTATGAGTTACATTATGCTATTTGGGGAATCTAATTTTGGAAATTTGGTGATATATTTACTAAAATGTTTTGAAAATTTTTTTGGATAGAAGTATTTTGAATGAGACTTAAGGTAAATACTTATGGAATTTTTAAGTTCAACATTGAATATTATTTATTGATTGTAAGGTATTATTTATTGTATACATTTTTCTATCATTTTTTGGGACATTAAACATTTAGAGGATGAAGGAAATACTTTTGGACCTTATAATTCAACAGAAGTGCACCAAGAATAAAAATTCAACATTAATAACCATACTTAGGTATATAAAACGAATTCAAAAAAGATAGAAGCACAACAAAAGGATGAAATTACTGCAAGGAAAGAAATAAATCAAAATTTATTGAGTGTTTTATCTATACAGTAAAATTATTCACCAACATTAGGAAATATATTTTTTAACAAAAAATTTATTTATTTAATTTTCTTACTATGAACTCAACGGTCATTTAACCAATCATGGGATTTGAGGTTTTGTGATGGTTAAAATTCTAATGACCCTATTATATATTAATCTCCATCATAAATTCATGGTTTTATTTCCATTATATGTCCATGTTTTCACTTTCTTCTAATTTCCTATTATTTGAAATCCTGATTTTTTATTTCCTCTACATTTCCATTCCACTCTTATTAAGAAGATGTTTTATTGACCCTATTTCTGATGTGGGTTTCCTAAAAATGAATTTTCATGTATCCAACATCAATTTTTCAAGTTCAAACTGAAATTGTGATGATAAAATTTATTGAAGTAGGGGAGAATGTAACACCCAAATATTTTACGGTATGTTTTCTTTTTTAATAAATTTAGTATTTTGTGTTACACACAACACTAAGTTCAACCGGACCATTATATATTAGATAAGGGAATGTTATAACCTACCTATTAGAATAGAAGGAATGAGTTTTATAATCCTCATTATAAGTCAAAATTTTCTAAAATTCATCTAAAATATTTTATAGGTATATGATATGAATGAATTATATTTTACACATTAAAAGGCTATATTTTTCTAAATGCTGTTTTGTCGCCTTTTGATTACGAACTTATTTTAAATATATTTTTTGGAAATTTTTTAAATTTCATTTGATATAATAAACTAAATATTTTATTTTGGAATATATATATTTACTTTGGTTTATTTTCGGTATTTTAATCATAGGTTTCATGTTTTGATGAATAGTAAAAAATACTGTTTTTCATTGAAAATAGATTTTTCATCCAAATTATTTATAGTGTTAAATAAATTTTTTTTATTGGTATTAAATTATAATTTGATAAATTTTTTATCAGTTAATCTAATTAAAGTCATTTTAATAATTTTTATATTGAATTTCGATATAAAAACATTTCAATCTTTTGAAAATTTTCACTTTAAAATCCCATTTTTTCTTTCTATCAACAAGGTTAATTTTAAATTAATTACTATAACTTATGTGTTTTAAATTTTATAAAATGGACTAAATATTTGGTAAATGAAGATCAAAGTTATCTAAATAGTTCCCATTTCTTTTTTACATTATGAATTTTGACTTTAGTAATTTTTCTATTCTAATGGTTAAATGTAAATCTTGTAATTATAGGTTGAAATAATATTATAAGGACTATAAATTTAACAAAAAACTTTTAAAAATTTAATTGGATTATAGTGTTTCAACCCAAATCATCATTGGGATGAAATTATAACCTTTGGAATCCATTTGGATGAGAGTATGAAATTTATTATATTCTATTTAAAGATTAGTTAAAGATGTCATACTCATATTTTTAATAACTATATAATTATTAATACAAGGTTATACAAAATATAAATTACAAAATAAATAGTTATTTTAAATATAAAACATTTATCATAGTAATGATGATTTATTTTTTATTTTTAAGAAATAAATAATTAAATTAAACGATAACACAATGATCATGCAGTAATTGCTTATTTATTTAAAATATCAATCAAATGGTATTAAAAATACTAAAAAAATATATTTTGACATAATTATTGTTATAAAATAATTTTAATGATTTCCTTACATACTTGGGATTAATTAAATTTTTTTTGGTTTGAATTTTTCTTGTTAATTGATATTTTTAAAAAGTCAAACTAAGGAATTGTGTCTAAATTATCATTAATGTGTTGTTAAAATAAAAATATTTTATTAAATGATATAAAATTCATAAAAATATAAAATTCAGAAAAACTATTGGGAAATGGATGAAAATTTGATCAATTATTCATTTATGGTTTTTTATTTTATTGTAACAATATTATCCCTTAAGGTGTTAAAAACCATGATTTCAACATAAGATTTAAAGGGATTAAATATGGGTTAGTTCCAAAAGATAATGGTAATAATGTGACCTATAATTTTATAAAAAAATTTGGATAAATATTATTTGACCTTTATTAGATTAATATCTTATTCTTGTTTTTAACATTAACATTTCACTAGAAATAACTTATATATTATTTAAATTAAATATAGTTACAAAATGTCACTCTCTTTGTACGTAATATCATTTATGTTCCCTAATAGGGAAAAAATAATTATATGAATGAACCAAATTGTATATTTTGATCTTAATAAAATTATTTTTATTATCTAATTTTTTTAATTTTATGAAATTATATAATTCCATTAAATTATTCGTTAATGCAAAACCGATATTTATTTAATTAATAGAAAAATAAAATAATTGATTTCAAAAATATTAATTTTCATATATTTTGTATGGGTTAATGTGTATAATGAAATTTTTTGATCTATAGGATACATTAGAGATGTTTTTAATAATTTTATTCTAAATCCCACTTTTTCATGTTGTATTTGAATTCGAATTAAATGAATAGTATGAAATTTGACAATAATGATATTTTAGTCAATTAATATTTTAGTAAATTTATTAAAAATTGAAAAAATGTTAAATAATAAAATATGGGATGATATATGGTATAAAGTGGATACATTTTATCATTTATATCCCACATTAATTCCTTTGACTCTATTATTGTCTTATTATATTTTAATATTTTGAGGATTTCTGAAAGTGCCCCTCCCCTCAATTATAAAAGGGAACCTCCTCCCTTACTTGATCACACCAATTTTAGCTATATATCTCAACGAAATTATATCCATTTCTATTCCATACTTTATTAGTTAATTTTATAAGGTTAGGTTTCTTCCAAAATACCAACCCTAGGCCCCTTAAGAGAAGTTATAAAGGAATTCCACCTAAGAAGATGCAATAGACTTTATCGACACCTTCAAGTTAGTTTATCTTATAGTTATTCTTCATTTGTTATTTCCATTAAAAATTAAAAAGTAAAGTATAAAATATATCTATTTATTTTATTATTATTATAGGGAAATAATATTCCACCTTATATCCATCCTATAAAAAAATAAAGAACCACACATGTGTACATATGACTTACCATCTCCACATTGTGGTGTATTCTATTTTTCATCACCACTTTACATGGATAGGTATAATGATGGAAATAATGGATATATATGATAATTATTAAATTATATAGATTATATGAAAATTAACATACCTTGAAATTCCTTATCTATTACTTACTAAGGGAATGATATCATCACTCATGCATACATACGACATACCGTCTCCACGACGCGATGCGATTCATTTTCTATATAAAATATTAAATCATAGATATTAAAATTTATTTATTTTCAGAATATGATATTTATAAAATTAATACCATTATCGATATGTTTATATGTATCTTATGAAAAATATTAGAGAATTTCATCACAAAACATGCATAGGAAAATAAAGCAGTTAATGTCCTAAACAAGAGTAACAACTAAAAAATATCAACACAAATGTGATAAAATAATATAAGAGGGCCATATATTATATCTGAAATATGGATATTGCTCTAGTATATGTTAATAAAATACTTAAAACTGTTTTACATATTTTTAATTAATGTTTGATTAAAATAAGATCTATCTAAGTGTTTTCTCGTCCCAATTTTACTTCTTTAAGATATATTCCTCATTCACCACTTATTACTTGTGTCTTGTGCATATACCAAAATAATGTATATAATATCATGAATCTATTTAATATCATGATATTATAAGTTTATTTTTAATTTATTACTTCATAAGGATTATGATATAAATGTTTCAAAGTGTTATGGGACACTTTGGAATGTTTAAAGATTATTTTCCTCAAGAACTTTTCAATGGCCTCATTTAAATGTATCATCATATATGTAAACATACTTTGTTGAATGTTGTAGATAATTATGGTTTGTATATAATGATACCATCTATCATATGTTATTTATGGTTTTATGATCAGTTTGACCATTAATGTTTTATTTTGATACCATTCATGGTTTAGGGTTAAACTATTCATATTTCATTTACTAGTTTTTCGATACGAATATTTATACTGTTAACATTTCACCATTTTCATTGGAGGTATGTATTGGAAATAGTAAGTGATATGTGGGTCCCTATATTGTCCCTCAATATATCTGTAGATCTTAAAATACAAACCATATATTGACTTGGTCTTGGCCTTTCCCATTTATTTTTATATATGGATTTGGATGATGCCTAAACCATTTATTTTCATATTTCCTGGATGAGGCCTCGACGGTATGTTTTAGATGTCTAATATTATGAAATCCATAATTATGAGATTATTTATTGATATTTTATGTGATTATAAAACTATTTTAATATCCATGGTTACATTTCCTAGATCATGTGATTATTTAAATGGCATGTGTTTCAATTATTTACCTTTCAATATAACTTACTTTATATATACTCATAGATTCAGATTGGTGATTACCCTTACTGGGATAGTGATATCACTCCTTCACATGTCTCAATATTTCTCCATGATTCCTCAAATAATATTATGTCTAATATGTAAGATTAGACAATGCTGGAATAATGGTTGACTTAATGAAACTATTTTTATATTTTATATTTTAAAATATAATGTAGATTCAAGTAAGTATCTAGTTTATTAGTACTACTAAGCTATCTGTGCCTTCAAGATGTGATTACATGTATCAAGTAACAAGGTAATAAATTAATTCAACATATTCAGGATTCTAGGGTCGGGGTAGTTACGTTATATCCATCCTTGAAACGTAGATATTACAAATGACCCACAATACTTCATGGAGGTGTTAGTCCATAGATAAATAGAAGAAAAGATCACTTATAATGAGATGAAGGGTATGGAAGTACAAGATATATTAAATTTAAATAATCATATTTATTTTAAAATTAAAATATATATTCATTAGTTTCATCCACATGTCCATCCATGTGGGGAAGTGATGGAATTAAAATTACAATGGTTCGTGAGGTAGTTGTCCGCAAAATACACAAGCGATTGTTTTGTTTCACAATTGATATAGAAGGAGGTAGATAAATATTATGAAAAAATTATTATATCTCAGAACATTATTGATACTGGTGTAATTATATTGTGATTGTGAGGACATAACTGATTATGGTTAAAGAAGAATAAAAATGAAAGTGGTTGTTTAAGATGATTACCTCTTCTTTGAAAGAAATCTTTTTGATATCCTCACAAGGATCTTGGAGTAGTAAACATGGGTTGAAAAAACTCTAGAACACGAATATGGATATTTAGAAGAGTATTTGGTAGATTTAATTTGATACAATTAGTTCATGGTGGTATGTATAATAAAATAGATCTACTTTCTTTTTATATTGAATGAAAGGACACAAGTTGAATTAAGAAAAATATGTCAATATAATAAATTTATTGTCTTGATAAAATGGCACCATGTGGATAGAATTTTGAATATAATAAATTATATTGTTGAATTTAAATCATAATATAAAATTTGTATAGGTTTATGTGGTATTTTAAAACATATCTTTTGTTTTAATCCCTTTAGAAAATAATTATAACCTTAGTTGTGGTAAATGTTTTTTCAATGGTAAAGGGTTATAATTTTTACTATATGTTCGGAATAGGATCATAAAATTACAATAGAGTTATATTTATACCTTTTACCACCCTATTTGTCTTATTTTAAAAATTTTATGATATTAATATAATTTAAAAAAATATAATTTAACATAAAATTCTATAATGGTCATTTTATGAACCATTTACATAATATGAATTTAATGACATCAAGAATGTTTTGGAATTTGAAATTAATGTATATTAACACAAATTATTCATTATTAAAAACTATAAAATTATTTTCTTAAAATAATTGATTCAAAATAAATTACGCTTACTATTTTTAATAATATTTACATTGATTATTCTACTAATTACATAAGCATGATGTCATTATTTCATAAGAATTTAAAAAACTTATATAAAAAATAAAAAATAAGAATAAATTTTCATATTTAATATAATTTCATTATGATAAAAATATCCTTTAATATGAATTCAAAATTTTCTTTTGTCACTATGTGAAACATTAAGACAATATTAATATCATGAATGTGGATTTTTTATTTTTGTTCATATAAAATATTATATACATAAATTCTAATGAAAAATGATTTGATTAGCCATAAATAAAAATAATAAATGATTATATAATATCTATACTCATAAAATATGTTAAAATAATGTGTTATTTTTATTTTAAGGTCTTTTCACATTTTTTACCATTAATTAACTTGTTTTACCCTTAGGTCTAGTTGTTACTATTTACCATAGTTACTAATCATTGTGACAGGAAATTAGGTTTGAATTATTATATTATATTAATTATGATGATTCAAAGTATCGTATCCATTTTACAAGATTCATTTTCCATTTTTGATAAAAAATCATTTTCTAATAAACGTCCTAAACTGAACGAATGTTTATAAAGAAACACATTTTAAGCATAACTATGAGTTTACCATCATTCCATTTTATAAAAAAACTATTAGATGAATTTTAGAAAATTTATTTATATTTATTATATATAAATATATCATTTAAATTATTCATCAATAGTGATTCAGTTAATTTACTAAGGAACAAAACACCGTGGGGGTTAAAAGTTTTCTAAAAAAATGTGTTTTAAGAAAAAAAATATCTTATATAAAAATCAGGAATATTAATGATTCACATAAAATTAATTTTATTATTTATAATAAAATGGAATATATTTACCATAAGGTGAAATCCTAAATAGAATTATAATTTTAGATTACCATATTTAACGAAATTGTAGAATCTCAAAATGTTTTTTTACTACTCACTGAAAAATAAATTAATTCAATAAAATCTCAAAATATAACACTAATTTTGTTTTAATATGTTGATTTGAACAATAATTCTTATTTTATAAAATAAAATTCCTCCATGAATCAGAAATTTATTATAATATTTACTCAAAAAAATTAATAAAACCAATTTTTTTGAAAAATGAATTATTGATTCATAAAATGACTTTACTAAAAATGGAGTTCTTATTTATAAGAATTAATAAATATTTTTTTACTATGAATATTACACATATATTTTAATAATAGGATTACTCATATTCATATGATCCAATTAAATGAATTGGTTATAAATGTCGCATTTAAATAATTGTATTTCTATAGTATATCACTAGTTTCTTAAAGATTAGTATTTTGTGTCAAGAAATTAGTTGACCATATTATTCATTTAACTAAATTAATATGGTGTTATATTACACCCCCCTAAAAATTTATACCCTAAATTTTTTTCTCAGCCATCAAAGGATCTATATTTCAAAATACCTTTGTTGAAAACCCTCATTACACTAAGGAAAAATAAAATATCATTTGAAAAGGTTAAGTGAGATACATAATGTTCAACAAAAGTGAAACAAAATTGAGTTTACAAATAAAGATAAAATTGGATAAAAGATATAATATTGAAATTGAGGAGAAAAATAATATCCAATTAAAACTTATAATTAATAGAGAATGTAGTGATGAGAAAGATAATGACCACAAAATCATAAATCAGTGAGGGGTGTAATGATAATAAATTCAATAGAAATAAATAATAAATAATAACCATTCTATTTCATGATGATTTTTCTAATGTTTAAGGATTCATTTACTGTCATAGTAGATAGAATAAGAAATCAGACTTAGTTGACTTAGTTTTATTTCAAATAAAAAATTGCATCCTTTCAGGGTTCTTAGATCCATTTCAACTTATATCTCATCTCTTACATTGGGAACTAAATATCAAAGATGAAATTTTCATAAAAGAGACATTAGAATAAAATTTTAATGGATCATAAGATCTATAAGAGAATAATAATTCAATCCTTGAATCTCTAGAAAATTACTAAAATGGTTATCACATGTTATTCGTTATGGATAAATCATCAGATGTTAAAATAATACATTTTTCTCTAAAACTGCAACTATAATAACCAATTTTTTTTAAAAGGTTGGGGTTGAAGGCTCAATTTATTATTTAAACCAAAGACCTCATTATGTCTAGGTAGAGGGATACCCATTACATAGCCCGAAGGCCCAAGGCCAAGTGGCCTGAATACATGGCATGAAAGCCCATTTTTTGGCCCAAAGGACCCCTCGGTGAACAGTACTATGATAGTACACGCGTTGTTATAGTACCCTGAAATAGTGCCTCCTCTGCTACAGTGCTTTCTCCGCTACAGTATTCCACTGCTACAGTACCCCTGCTACAGTACTACTATAGTATCGAAAATTCGTCTCCGCCGGAATTGGATCCTGGGTCTTTTGGATGCCAAGCAGAAGCCTTACCGCATGGGTACATGTTCATTGGCTACAACTATAATAACCAATGTAAAATTTAAAAAAAATCCATAAACAATTAAACATAATACTCCTAGAACATATGTCTTAACAAATTCTAATCCAAAAATCCAAAAATATTTGATCAGATATTTTTTGAGATCGTTATTAACCTTTATCCCTAAAAAACCATAAAGTAGATCGTAATGTCACATATCGAACACATGACTTCCATGGTAACATATTCTCTTAAAGTAAAATAATATTTTCCCAAAATAATATGAATCACCATAAGATAGTTATAAAATAATATAATCTTCCAAAAATTATTATAATTTCTATTAGCCAAATTATTTTTTAATTGATAATATAATTTTACAAATTTTGTGTACATATTTAAAAATAACATTAATCACATAGTGTCATAGTAACTTTTAAATCCAATGGTTTTCTATATAATTAACAAATGTTCCAAAAATTTGATAATTCATTTATCCCAATTAACTATAATTACCTCAAAAAATATCAATTTATCCCTAATGGATATCAATAAATTTTAAATTAGTTTCATAAAATATAAATTCATTATTTCTCGAATAAATGTTTTAGTAAAACTCATACAAAACCAAAATGTTTTTTCTAATATATGTATCCTAGAATATCCTTAATAATATTAACCTCTTATTATATATAACCTAAAAGGGGGTTTAAATTCATTAATAAAATGATCAACCATAAAACTTATCAACCAATTGAAATTTTGGATTATTGAATATCTCTATGGAATATCATGGATTTTAATAGGTTCTTTCCTCTCATTCAACTTAATGGTTCATAGAGATAATTTATTTTAACCCCAATGTATCTTCCAGAATTTTTTAGCTAGGTGTATATTTATTTTCAAAATCATCATGCACTAGTAAATATTGTGTTAATACCCATTCTACACCATTCAGTGTTGTTATTGAAATGTATATTTGTACTATAACAACATCCATTTGTTTGTTTCTATAAATGGATGTATTTTCATAGAAAACAACACTACGGTCATTAAAATAATATATGATGTTCTAATAAACATATGCTTATAATATGGGTTCTCACTAAATTATTCTCATCATGGTCTCCAAAAACAAAAATATCCTTTCTCTAATAACCATAATATAAATCGATACTATTTTTATATAGATAATAAATATTATCATGTTAATATCCAATACATAATATTATGATACACACCTGAATCACAACAATTTAGTGTATTTTGAATCTTAGAAACATAAATAACTTAGAAATTAAATATTACATAATAGCCCAATAATATATTCTTACATTTTACACATCTTATACATACCCTAATTTAAACCATTATTCATAACCCGAGGAATGGGAATATAATAAATGGTGAGCTTAGATGCATAATAGGGGCACAAAAATATTGAAAATAAACAATCATATGGGAGTATAAGATATAAAAAAGGGTATGAGAACATAAATATAAAATAAAATAATCATACAAAATCATTCAAAGATAAATAATCATTAATCAATTTATAATTCATTTTTTTAACAATAGAAAAATGTCAGAAGTTTGTGGAATCATGAATAATCAATCATATTCCCTGATAAAATTACATAATTATAAGAAATAATCTTTTGGGATACACTTAAGTATATAAAATCATTTTCATAGTCATGTATCACTAACAATACTGTCATAGTGGATTGGGTTAACCCCCCATTCCAATATATGGTTAGTCATGTTTCACCCCCATGACTATCATTAGAGACAAAATGCCTTACTGAACAAGATTAACACTCCATTTCAATTCTAATTATATCATCAGATATCCATCATCACGATATTCCTTGGAGTGATATATATTTCTAGGAACAAGTTTCACATAATTAAAAAAATAAATATTTTTTCCAGAAATTCATAAAATAGTCATCATATCATTATATCATAACTTGTGGTAAAGAAACATGTTTCAGAAACATTTCATCATTTTTTCTTCGTATAATCCATTTAAAATAAATGAGTTACATAAACATCTAAAAATAAAATTTATAAACCATATATAGAATGAATATGGATGGTATCACTTGATCTGTAGAGAATAAGTGAAATTGAAGGATGTTATCATAGATAAATAATTCATCTCTAAGATCACTAGAATATTTTTTAAGGAAAATAAACAGTCATTTTAAAATAAAATATATATAATTCAAATATATGGGAAATAATATTGAAAATTTTATCATTTAAATTAAAAAATAATAAAGTAGTAATAAAACCATTAATAAATCACAATGATAAGAAATTATATTCCTGCCAATTACTATAAAATTAATTTTCCTTTCAATGTTTTGGTACAAATGAAAAATTAAATCATTTAAAAATGAATAGAAGATTATATTGAATTTTTTTCATAAATATAATAATGGGAAAATTTAAAATTAAAACTTTATAGGTTAATTGTAAAAAAATTTATGAAATTATATTAAAGAAAACCAAAAAATAGAGGAAAAATATTCCAAAACAAAATCTAAATAATGTGTATTTTTCATAAATCAATTATAATATGATTTTATGTACCAAAGAGAGTAAAATAAAGCTATTAGTTTAAAATTATATTAATTTCTATATGAGAGGAAAATTAAATTATTTTTTATATAAGTATAATATTATTATCATTAATGGAAATCCATGAATTAACAATCCTGATTAAAATGATATTTAAACATAAATACCATACCACTATGATATCTTTTAAATCATATTCCACGTGATAAAATAAATTCAAAAGAAACATACAATATAATTATCACAAGGATTTTCATGATAAAAAATAATAATTGGTAGTAGATATTCCTTATAAAATACAAAAGGTGTATAATATAATATTTGTCCTAGAGAATACTGAAATGGCTCAAACATCTCTGGTCTATCCCGTTGCTGATATTTGGTGTTTTAGGTGTTCTGGGAGGTCAAAGTGATTCATCCCCAACACTTTTCCAAATTTCTAGTTCTGTGAACAGCGTTTCCAATTTTATGAACAGTGTCATGGTGAGTCAGAAATGGTGAGACAGAAATGGTGAGACAGAAATAGTGAGACAGAAACTGTGAGTCAAAAACGGTGAGACAGAAATGGCGAGACAGAAATAGTGAGAGAGAAATGGTGTGACAGAAACTATGAGAGAGAAATAGTGAGTCAGAAATTGTGAGACAGAAACGGTGTGATAGAAATGGTGAGTCAGAAATGGTGAGTCCAAAATGGTGTCATAGAAATGGTGAGATAGAAATGGTGAGACAAAAATGGCGAGTCTGAAACGGTGTCACAGATACGGTGAGACAGAAATTGTGAGACAGAAATGGAGAGACAGAAACGGTGAGTCAGAAATGGTGAGACAGAAACAGCGAGACAGAAATGGTGAGACAAAAACAGTGAGACAAAAAACGGTGAGTCAGACATGGTTTCACAGCTCATGAATAGTTTTTCTAGAACAGTTACATATTTCCTTTTCCAAATTTCCAGATTTTTTCAGTTAATCCAATTTAATGTTTTTTTATGTAAAACACATTTATTGCCTTGTTTTAAGGGATTTATGGTCTAAAAAAATCCCATAACTCCGATATTAAAATTCCTAATGCACGAGATGCATTTACTTGGTTAAATCATGTGGTTTAATGCGATCCAATTTTAATTGAAAATCTATTATATCTTAAACCACTGCTCTATTAAATCATCCAAAGGGACAAGATATCTTCGTCCCTTGTTCTTTCACCTTGTTCTCTCATGAGAGATGCTCAAAACTTTCCTTTATTCCTATTGTAATTGTGAGATTAAACTTTTTTTGGAGGATTGGTTTCACTCGATGTTCTTCTTGCTGCAAGTGCACCCCCTATTTTAGTGAAACCAAATAGTATCCATCAATAATCATCATAAGGTATGATTTATCATTATTCTTTTGGGTTCAACTTCACATTTTTATCCTTTACATGTTATGTAATGTGATCTACATGCTTCTAATGGAGTTTCTTGGGTTTCAGTTGGTGCTGTAATTCCATGACATCCTCGGGTGGATGTTATTGTCATGGGAGGAGGTGATTGTGATCCATTGTGTGGATCATTCTCATATAAATATCCTTAAGAACTATATAAAGGTAGGGGATTCGTTTCTTCTCTTTTATTTTTATGTGAAACTAGAGAGTTAGCATGTTTTAGCCACTGGATAACAATAGAATTGAAATAATAAATATTTGAACTAGATAAATAAATTCATATCAATCGTATGGTATTGCCTCATGTTTTTTCTAGATAGCGTGATACGAATGCTTGAGTTGTTTTGATTTTCATTCTTGATGCAAATTGGTAAATAACGTAAACAAGAAATAATTGATAATTATGTGGATAAAGATAAAGAGGCTTGTAAATAAATGTGGTTCTTATTTTTGTATTTTTTTTATGTTAGTCGAATTGATGCAGTAATAATATTTAATTTATTTCTGATAGCTTACTGTTTAGGTTTTTTAAATATAGAACTTACAAATAATAAATTGGTTAATTCAAGATGGATTAAAGAACTGATTGTTTGATAATTCTTTGAAGGGTTCTGATTTACCCTCTTGCTTGTTCAAGGGACAAGATCCCAACTGATATGATTGTAGTTTTCCTCCTTCTTGTGTTGTGATGTGATCTCAGACGGCTATTGTGATATGTGTGGGAAAGTAGGCCTACTAGTTGTTGTATCAGTTGAAGCCTAGAGTGGCAAGATGCATCAGTTTACGCATGTAGTTGTGAGGGAGGACATTAGGGATGATGAAATGGGTTGGATGTGAATATTCGTTTTTCTACTGATTCTTCTTGGTTGTTTATCTCCTTTGGTTTCCCCATTACTCAAGGAAGCTAGTCCTGCTTACCCTTCTTCCAAAAGGGGCGAAGATGCATGGGGTATGCCACATGCTTTTCGTGTTTAGCTTCTCAAGGGAGGATGAGTCTATGCTCTTCCTATAGGCGGCAAAGACTTGATGGGTAGTTCATCTACTCACCATGTTGATCCCCTAGTGTTTAGAAGAATAGATTGTTTTCTAGAATAGATGAGAATATGGGAATGTAATTCTATATATAAATAATTTAATAAATGAAGTTAACCCATGGGGTTTATCACTTGATGGGGTGCAATTCAGAGGTTGTGATTTGAAGGAACATTGTAATTTGGGTGTGATACTAATGAAATTTAATGTGGAACTGTTATTGGTTAATTAATTTTTAAAGAATTAATTATCATAAAGTGAAAATGATAAAAAGGGAATGAAGTAATGTATTAAATATCTTTAAATGGTTGTGTTCTTATAGGATTCCTAGACTTGGAAGTAGAAACCTAAAGTCTGAGAGATGTTATCTGCAGTTGATTCTAAGACTAGGTTATTCCCGTAGTGTGGTTTGGAGATATAGTAGATTCTGTACTTTTTGTGTTTCTATACACTACTCCACCCTGTGAGTAAGAGAAACTAACACCCCAAGGATTCTTAGCCCTGGGGGGGGGTGTTTTCCCCAACATTCTGGTTGGAGGATGGATGGCTGACTAACCCCTTTGGCCCCACTCTCTTCACTTGGTAGTTACTTGTGATGGCATGCACATTGGTTAGTTTTCCCCATATATGTGTGTAGAGGGATGTAATGGCTATTGGTTATTCACACACACACACACACATATTCTGGGTATAGTTTTCTATGGATTAATATAGGTGTAACGTGTCTAGGCTGTGATGGATTGAGGATCCTTACTTGGTGTATAGGCTATAATGGCTTGAGGTATAATACCCGATGTTTGATGCACGTTATGCGAGCTGTGGTGGCTCCCAAAAACTACCTGGTTACTTTGCTTATGTGGACATAGTGGTTTTTTTTCATGAGGTGAATGTTGTGGTGCTTCGCCCAGGTGTTTGCTGGCAAGACTTTTTGGAGAGAGATACTTAGGACGTGCGACGTTGGGACAAAGTGGAAAACCGGTGGGGAAGTAGTAACGGGGTACCATTGATATTCTTTATTATATTATATACTCATACATGCATTAGTTTGTGAGAGTAGACATGGTGAGGCTGGGAACATAGTATACCTGTTTAGGTGGCGAGTTAGTTTCACTTGTTGTTCACTGTGCTTTATCATGATTTATTTACATTTTCACAAGAGGCTTCAGGGAGGATCCTACTAACTATACTGTTATACTCACCCGATGTATTTATAAATAGCTTTTCATGTCACTTGGAGTAGGTTGGATATCAGGCTGGTTACTACCTGCTTGCAGTTGCAGGAGATGTTTGGGCTTGTGTTTGCTGTTGTTTTACTTTCTTTTGGGTACTTGCAGTTTTCCCCTTTTAATTGTAGTAGTTTTTATGACATTTGATATGTGTACATAGGATTTCTTTTATCACACTGGTTGAGTTGGAGTTGGTTGGTGTCTATCTTATCTCTCTCTTCCGCATGTATTCTCTTAGAGGGTAATGCCTCCCATTTGTGTGTTCTATATAACCTCGGTGCTAGTCGCCAACCCAGGGCTTGTTGGAGGTGGGACTCGGGGGTCATTATCTCCCTTCTCACATTGTCGGACCAGGATGGGTACACTTTATGTGTAGGGGGTCATGAAAAAGCGGTATCATAGATCAGGTTGAGAGATAATATGGAGTTTTTAGTTAGGCACAGGTGAGGTTGTAGGGGTTGGTAAGGCAATGGTGTCATTCATGTTTATCAAGTGATGTAAACACTGGAGACCAGCTGAGACATAGACATTTAGGGCCCCCTATGATCTGATTTATGGAGATTTATATTTAGAATGGATACTAAACAAGGTGATACTAGTTTTAGTGTAGAGACCTAGGAAAGGATCACGAATCATTCTTCTTTGTGCCTCTGTTTGAATGGGTATACCTTTGGATAGGTTAACCTAAAATGAATAAATGAATAAAATTATATAATTAATTAATGATGAGTCTCCCATATTCTAGGTTTAGGAGCTCTAACTATTTTTTATTTTACAAGTATGGCTCCAGGTCAACGTCCTCATCAGGATCACATTGAAGATGTCCAGCAGGTTGTGCCAGCAGATCGCCGCTGGGTAGAGGGAAAAGATGATGACACATGGAGGAGGACACTACAAGAGTTTCAGTGCCAGAGTCTTCATAAGTACAAGGGCTATGTTTCATATGCATTCATAGAAGACTGGTTGGAGGAGGTCGAGATAGGATTCAGTTTGATCCATTCTATGAAGGAGCACTGGGTGTCCTTGGGTGTGATGATACTGCGTGGAGCAGTGAGGAAGTGCTGGTTCTCGTTCCTCATGGATCACAAGTAGTTAGGGATCTCATGGTATGAGTTCTGAGATAATTTTAAAGTCGAGTTTCTTTCTTCAACCGTGAAGGCGTCCAGTCGCCAGTAGCTTCTTACCCATCAACAGGGGAGCTCCAGTGTGTGAGAGTTTGGAATCCGTTTTAGGAACCTTTTATGATATGTTTTGGACCTGTTTCTAGATGAGGAGGCCAGGTCAAGGCATTTCGAGGAGGATTTTCATCTAGAGATCCAGCGTCAGGTCACCCCATTTATCCTGAAGACATATATTGAGGTGATGGAAAGGGCAGAAGTCGTCGAGAGGACTTTGTCCAGAACCAGATCATCACGAGAGGGGAGTCTTCATGTTTTTTCATGAAGAAAAGATGTGGTCTGGGGTTCCACATTTTTAGGGTAGAATAGTTTTCATTTGGCCAAGGGTAGGACCCAGCCCTTAGCATCTAATTTATCCTGGGGCAGTATCTCTCAAGACTATGCCAAGGGATGAGGCACTTGTTTTTCTTGTGGTGGTCTAGGTCATCAGCAAAAAGAAAGTCTGACCTTTCAAAGCAGTCATTGTGCACCAGGTTTTCCACTCCTGGTTCGTCCATTGAGACGGTTCCAGCCGAGGAAGCATTAGTAGCTTACACGAGCTTTAGATCACTAGAGGGTAGATGGGGGTAGGCAGAGGATAGCCCCGTGATGCTCCCCATCCTCAGAGAGCACAGTGCCGCTTGGTTGTGGTCATCCTCAGGGTCAGAGAGGTTGTCGAGGAGGTTGTGTTCAGCTTCATGATTTAGTGTTTCCTACACCAGGCGATCCAAACGTCATTCGAGGTACCCTTTACTTTTTTACTACCTTGGTGTATGCCTTGTTTGATTCTAGATTAACCCACTCCTTCATATCACATACCCTTTTCCATGCTTTGGGACTTGAGGTAAAGAGGCTTCCTATGCACATGGCGTTGACTACACCAGTTGGAGGTCGACCTGACTAGTTTGATGTATGTAGAAACTATGAGCTACTATTGGTGAAACACCGCTATTGGAGAGATTTACTATGTTTATGAATACAACCATATGATTTCATCCTCAACATGGATTGGCTGTATTCGGTGCAGGATATTGTGGATTACTTCAGGAGGTAGGTTGTGTTCTTCGATGTGGATGGAGAGCCGGTGGTGTTCGTTGGTGAGAGATACCCTCAGATGGGTCATAAGAATGTTCCATCCTTATCATCCATGATAGCTGAGATGATGCTGCGTTATTCAGAGGTTCAGTAGTTGGTGTTTCCTAGGGTCGTAGAAGAGTACCCTGATGTCTTTACTGAAGAGGTTGTAGCCTTACCCGCTCAACGAGAGATTGATTTTGGGATCGAGCTATAACCTGGATCATCTCTTATCTTTATGTACCCAAATATGATGGCCCCTTTTGATTTGCGAGAGTTATATATATAACTTGAAGGTCTATTATAGTGTGGTTTTGTTTGGCTGAGTGTGTCACCGTGGGGTGCACCAGTTTTGTTCGTGAAGAAGGCCGATGGCAGCTTGTGATTGTGTGTCGATTAACATCGCTTAATCAAAGTGAAATTAAAGAATCACTATCCTCTTCCAAAGATTAATGATTTATTCGATAAACCAAAGGGTTAATATTGGTTCTCAAAGATTAATTTGCAGTTAGTATATCATCTAATGCATGTGAAGGATGAGGATATCCTGAAGAATACTTTCCGTTATCGTCATGTGCATTATGAGTTTGTCATAATGTCATTTAGTGTAAAGACTACCTTAGTCGTGTTCATGTAATTGATGAACATTGTGTTCCGTATGTTCCTGGAAATGTTTGTGGTGGTTTTCATCGATGACATCCTTGTGTACTCAACATCTGAGAAGGAGCATGTAGAGAATCTACACACCATTTTGGGAGTTCTTCGTCAACATCATCTATTTGAGAAGTTGTCGAAGTCTGAGTTTTGGGCTCAAGAAGTGCATTTCTTGGGGTATGTTTTGTCCCAGCAGGGGGTAGTTGTGGATCCATAGAAGATATAAGTAGTTGTGTCTCGGAAATCCACTAAGAATGTATCAGAGGTGCAAAGTTTCCTTGGTCTCACATGCTACTACAGGAGGATTGTAGCCAATTTCGCTCGAGTTGGGACTCCTCTGACATCTTTGAACAAGAAAGATCAGGCGTTCACATGGACTGAATATTTTCATGCAGCTTTCGATTATCTAAAGGAGAAATTAGTAAGTTCTCCAGTTCTTTGTCTCCCAACCGAGGGAGTTCAGTTTGATGTTTTTTGCGATGCTTCGCATCTAGGGTTTGGATGTGTTCTGATGAAGAAAAGATCTGTTGTTTCTTATGGGTCTCGGTAGTTGCATCCTCATGAACGTAACTATTCCACCAATGATCGTGAGTTGCCAGCCATGGTGTTTGCTCTGAGGTTGTGGAGACATTATCTCACTGATGATCACTTTTTGGTTTTCACCGATCATAATAGCCTAAGGTATGTTTTCTCCCAGCGTGACTTAAACTTACGACAATATCAGTGGATGTTGTTATTATAGGAATATGACTTCTAAATATCATATACACCTGGAAAGGGGAATGTTGTAGCTGAGGCACTGAGTTGAAAGTCATATAGTGATGTTGTGTGTGAATCCAGTAATTCCTAGAGAGTAATGGAAGAACTGTCAGCATTACATCTTGATATGGGAGAAGATGGGGGTAGTGGTTGTCTTTTCCAGAAGACAGTGCAGTCATCTCTGTTACAACAGGTGGAAGAGTCCCGGTTGGGGATCTTGAGGTGGAGGTCTAAAGAGACCGAGTTGTTTGTGGTGAGGCCCCTGATTGCTGGATTGAGGATGAACAACACCGAGTGTTATATAATTCAAGGATTTTTGTTCCTTTGACGATGTGCAAGGAGGTTCTGAGAGAGTTCCATAGTTCTCCTTTTACGGTGCATCCTAGCATGAAAAAGTTGTACCGAGCCTTGAAGAGTCAATTTTGGTGGCCAGGGATGAAGCGTGCTATTGCATAGTCTGTGTCTTGATGTTTAGTCTACTAGAAGGAAAAGGCTGAGCACCGCATCCCCAATGGTTTTCTCCAGCCATTAGATATTCCTCAGTGGAAGTGGGGGGACATCTCAATGGACTTTTTTACTAGTTTACCTCGAGATCTAGGAGGAAATGATGCTATTTGGGTGGTATTTGATTGTTTTACAAAGTTGACCCACTTCATAGCGATCAAGGATTCAAGATTAGTGGAATATTTTTCGAGGCAGTATCTAGAGGATGTGGTGAGACTTCGTGGAGTCCCAAGGATGATCATTTTTGATCAATATCCTTGCTTTAGTTTTGAGGTGTGGAGAGTTCTCCAACATTCTTTTGATTCTCTTATATTCCTTAGCATTGATTTTCATCCTCAAACGGATGGTCAGACAGAGCGAACAATCTAGACTATGGAAGACATGTTACACTCTTGTGTTCTTGATTTTGGAGGTTCGTGGACGAGGTACTTACCCTTGGTGGAGTTCATTTACAATAATAGTTGTCACTCCACCATCTATATGGCGCCATTTGAATCCATGTATGGATGGCCTAGCCTTTCTCCGTTTTGCTGGACTAGGGTCATAGAGTCAGCAATTCTCGGACCAGAAGTAGTGCCGAATACAACATAGACTGTTCAGGTGATTCATGAGAGGATGAAGACAGCACATGATCGTCATAAATCATATGCCGATCAAAGGAGGAGACCCTTATAGTTTTATGTTGGGGATCAAGTGTTTATGAAGGTGACACCCCATCATGGGCAGAGAAGGTTTGGTTGTGGGAGTATGCTTTCTCCCTGGTTTGTTGGCCTTTTCTAGGTTTTAGATCATGATGGAGCTGTGGCGTATTGAGTAGCACTTCCCCCACAGATGAGCCGAATAAAATATTTTTTCATGTGTCACAGATCTGTCGTTATCTTCATGATGACTCTCATGTCATTGATTAGAGAGAGATCGATGTTGATGATGATGCGACCTTCGAGGAGCGACCTGTGGAGATCTAAGACCATAAAGAGAAGGTATTTCATAGGCGTTCTATTCCCTTGTTTGGTGTCTTGTGGCGACACGATGGCATGGAAAAGAGTACCTCGGAACATGAGTCCTAGATATGTGCTCAGTACCAAGAGTTTTTTGATGTTTAAACTATTTTCATGTAACAGTGTCCCCTTTTTGGTTATAGACCTTCCGTTTTTATAAGATAAATTTATTTTGTTTATTCTTATGGCTTTCTCTCTTTTGAGAGGTATCTTGAGGGGTGGTTGTTCAGACCCCTTTTCAGTTTCCTTTTTGGTTGGTTTTGTATTTTTGAGGATGAGAATGGTTTGATAGGTATCTGATATAATGGCTTGGATCTCTCTGGTCCATACCTTTTCTGAAATATGGTGTTTGAGGTGTTCTAGGAGGTCAAGGTGACTCATCCCCAACACTTTTCCAAATTCCCAATTCAGTGAACAGTGTTTCCAGTTTTATAAATAGTTTCATGGTCAGTCAGAAATAGCGAGACATAAATGGTGAGATAGAAACGGTGAGATAGAAAAAGTGACACAAAAATGGTGAGACAGAAACGGGGAGTCAAAAACGGTGAGACAGAAACAGTGAGATTGAAACAGTGCGATAGAAACGATGAGACTGAAACGGTGAGTCAGAAATGGTGAGACAGAAACGGTGAGATAGAAACAGTGAGATGGAAATGGTGAGTTAGAAATGGTGTCACAGAAATGGTGAGACAGAAATGTTGAGAGAGAAATGGTGAGTCAGAAACAGTGTCACAGAAATAGTGAGACAGAAATGGTGAGAAAAAATGGTGAGTCAAGAAATGGTGATTTAGAAATGGTGAGATAGAAATGGTGAGATAGAAATGGTAAGATAGAAACGGTGAGACAAAAATGGTGAGTTAGACATGGTTTCACTTCTCATGAATAGTGTTTCTAGAACAGTTTCATATTTCCCTTTTCCAAATTTCCAGATTTTTCAGTTTCGCCAATTTGACATTTTCTTTGACGTAAAATGAATTTTTGGACTTCTTTTAAGGGATTTATGGCCGAATAAAATCCCAGAACTCCTATATTAATTTTCTAAGGCCCAAGATGCATTTACTTGGTCCAACCGCGTGGTTTAATGCGATCCGATTTTAATCAAAAATCCACTGTATATTAAACTGCTGCTCTATTAAATCTTTTAAAGGGACAATATATCTTCCCCACTTTTTCTTTATCCTTATTCTCTAATGTGAGATGCTTGAACCTTTAATTCCTTCCTAAAGTAATCGTGAGATTAATCTTTTCCCAGTGGATTAGTTTCCCTCGATGTTCTTCTTGTAGCAAGTGCACCCCCTTTTTTGGTGCAACCAAGCAGTATCCATCAATCTTTGATATAAGGTATGATTTATCATCATTATTTTGGGTCAACTTCTCCTATTTCTCCTTTCCATGTTATGGCATGTGATCTCATTGCTTCTAATGGAGTTTCTTGGGTTTTGGTTGGTGCAGTCAAGATGCAACATCCTCAGGTGGATGTAGTTGTCATGAGAGGAGGCAATCATGATCCGTTGTGTGTATCGTTCTCGTATAAAGATTCTTAAGAACCTTTTTAAGGTATGGTATTCATTTATTCTCTTTTATTTTTATGTGAAACTAGGGAGTTATCATTTTTTAAGACACTGGATTACAATGGAATTGACATAATAAATATTTCAACCAGCTAAATAAATTGATATCGATCATATGGTATTGCCTATTGTTTTTGCTATATAGTGTGATATCTATGATTTCATTGTTTAAGTGTTTGTTCTTGATGGAAACTGGTAATAAACGTAAAATAGAATTAATTGATAATTGTTTGGATAAAGATAAAGAGGCATGTATATGAATCTTCTTCTTATTGTTGTATTTTTTTGATGTTAGTCAAATTGGTGGAGTAATAATGTTTAATTTATTTGTGATAGCTTACTTTTTAGGTTTCCTGAATATGGAACCTACGAATAATAAATCTATTAATTCAATATGGATCAAAGAACTGATTGTTTGATAATTCCTTGAAGGGTTTTTAGTTACCCTCTTGCTTGATCAAGGGATAGGAGCCCAACCGATATGATTTTTGTTTTCTTGCTTCTTGTGTTGTGATGTGAGCCCGGATGACAGTAGTGATATGTGGGGGAATGGAGGCCTACTGGTTGTCGTAGCAGTTGATTCCTAGAGTGGCGAGATGCATCAGTTTATGCATGTGGGTGTCAGGGAGGACACTAGGGATGATGAAATGGGTTGGATATGAATGTTTGGTTTTCTGCTTATTCTTCTTGGTTGTTTATCTAATTTACATTCCCCACTGCTCAAGGAAGTTGGCATTTCTTATCATTCTTCCAAAAAGGGAGATAACATGTGGGTTATGCCACGTGCTTTCTTTGTTTGGCTTCTCAAGGGAGGATGGGTCTACGCTCTTAATATTGGTGGAAAACACTCGACGGGTAGTTCATATAGTCATTGTGTTGATCTCCTTTTGTTTAGAAGCATAGATTACTTTTCTATAATTCTTAGTAAAATGGGAAAGTATTGCTATAAATAAATAATTTAATAAATGATGTTTACACAAAGGGTTTAGAGATTACTGGGGTGAAATGATGAGGTTGTGATTTGAAGGAACAATGTACTTTGGTTGTGATGATAATGAAATTTAATGTGGAATTATTATTTGTTAATTAATGTTTAAAGAATTAATTAACATAAATTGAAACTGACAAAAAGGGAATGTAGTAATGTATTGAAGCTCTTTAAATGGTTGTTTTCTTATAGGATACCCAATCTTTGAAGTAGAAGCCCGGAGTCCGAGAAACATTATCTGTAGTTGAGTCTAAGACTAGGTTATGCCCATAGTGTGGTTGTCAGCTATAGTATGTTCTGTACTTTTTGTGTTTCTATACACAACTACACACTATCAGTAAGGCAAACTAACACCCTGGGGATTCTGAGCGCTGGGGGGGGGGGGGGGGGGTTCCCCAACATTATGGTGGGATGATGGATGGCTGAATACCCTATTTAGCCCCACTCTCTTATCTTGGGAGTTACTTGGGATGGTAGGAACATTGGTTAGTTTTCCCCATATATGTGGGTAGAGGGATGTAATGGCTTGCAGTTAGTCACACATATATATTATGGATATAGTTTTCTATGGACAACTATCGGTGTAACGTTAATATGTTGTGATAGCTTGAGGATCCTTACTCGGTGTATGATATGTAATGTCTTGAGGTATAATAACCTACATATTATACACATCATGAAAGTTGTGGTGGCTCCTAGAAACTACCTGGTTACTTGGATTATGTGGACGTAGTGGTTTTGTGATCGTACCACGATTCACTGTTTAAATCCACCCTTACACCGCTGTTTAAAACTAGTTTTGTAATGAATATTTCAAATATAATAATAAATTGGAATTTATGTTTGAATTAATTAATTAATGTTAATAAATATTATAATGGGAAATGTTACTTGTTTTTATTATTTCAATGTAGGTTGAGGTGATTTGGAGGGCCCTTAATGAGGTGGAAGAAAAATGGGCCAAAAGTGCATGGATCCATGGACATCTGTCCACTGTTTTGAACAGTACGCAAAATCCGTGCATTACAATGGGCCTAAATATTATGGGCCAGTCAAAACTTTAATAAGCTACACTTTATATTAAGGAATCCGATCTAGATTCTGCTTCTAAAGGGCCCATCCGAACTGATCTGTCCAAGATATTGAATATGCACAAAGTGATAAGTGGCATTCTTTATTTTATAAATATCTCAAGCTGTATTTGTTTAAATGGTGGAAAACATTCAGTGGTGATATATAGGAAGTGGGGCTACAACTTTCCAGTTTTGTCAAAAAGGATATTCGACTATCTAATATCCAGAAACCTTTCTTCAAGTGGTTTATCAAAATCTGGGTGCCCAAAACCACTTCCCATTTTGGCTATAAAAAGACACCTTGGGCACCCCATTAGGATGTTCACCCAGGAATCAAGGTGCTGCCATTTTGGAGTCCCCTAGGAGTCTTCTCAACATCTCTAGAAGTTCTGGGGGCTATGGTAAGTGCTACTTCAACATCTTCTTCTTCTTCCTCACCCATGGGTTTCTAAACCCCTTGTGATCACCCGGGGAGGAACGTAATGTAAATCCCAAGCTTCATGTTTGTAATATTTTAATAATCATTTGAATTCTAGGTTGTTGTGTTGTTTTTCATCATCCAATATTCTTATTTTATTGAGTTATGTACTAGTATGTCATGCTCAACTCATATGATCATGTTTGGGGGTACCCATTCATGTGATGTTTCACACACCGTTCACCATTTTCTTTTCCCCTTCAAATTGCGGTGTTTGTGTGGTTTATATTGGTCAATTGAACTCACATAATCACTATCAAGGTCATGATAATTTATGTCATGATATTACAATGAAATAACATATAAACCTAGACTGCACATCAAGATCCTCATGTGTTTCCTTGGTAAGTTTCAGTTATGATGTCGAACACAAATCACCCACTCATCGACGGTGTCTGGTGAATCATTGTGTGTTTTCGATTGAACTCTAGGAGGTATCCTAGTATAAACTTAGTAACATTCTGGTTCTAGGTGTTACAAACCAGGGATTAAAACATCATAACCCTATATCATGAAGCGATGAAGGACAAACATCATGAGAGTACCCCGAGTTGATCACACTTAATTAATGATGTTCATTTCTACTTTGTTTTATAGCTTTCATTTTCTATTGTCAAATTTAATCATCAAACCCAAGTATTATAAAACCCCATTTCCCCTTTTACCTTCATAATCAGAATCAAAATTTTGAATTAATGATCTAAGGCTCCATCGAGAGAAGACCTATGGTTGCTTCTATACTGCAGAAATTTTAGTTAAAAATAAACATCTAATTTGACGCACTCAACAAGGCGATCAAATTTTGGAACCATTGTCGGGAGCCAAGATCATTTTTTTCTTTATTTCCTTTTATTTATTTATTTTACTTCTTAATTGGTATTCCTTTAAATACCCCATCCCCATTTTATTGTTTTTGTTTTGGGTTTTGTCTTTATTTTTGGTTGTTTTTGGTGTGTTCTTTCTCCCTCTCTCTCTCTATATCTCTCTTCTTCTCCATATCCCTCTATCTAATTCTATATTATAACATTATATTCTATTTTCACCCTTCTTAAGTGATTTTATCCATATTAAAAAAAACTTCACAAATTATTTGCATGACCTGATCTGGTAAAGAAACACTACTTGAATTTGAACCTGAATTTGAAAAGTCACTTAACACAAAAATCAAGGCATCTAGAGAAGGTCAATCAAGTAACATTGAGGAACCCCTTTTGGAACCTCAAGTGGTTCTAAACCAATACAAAATTGAACCCAATCAAACCCACAAAAATATGGATGCAAATAATTGAACTTTAAAAGAACTGACCACCCCTGATGTGGAGTACCAACCTGCGTACATCCAATATCCCGAGGAAGCGTCCAACTTTGAGATGAGATCAGGTCTCATACACCTTCTTCCTAAATTCCATGGTCTTCTTGGTGAGAACCCTCAAAAACATCTTAAATAGTTTCATATAGTCTGCTCTATCATAAAACCCTAAAATGTGTCTGAGGACCTATTTAAGTTCAGGACCTTCCCTTTCTCCCTTGATGGTGTATCCAACGATTGGATATACTATTTTCCTACCATAATTGGGGGCTGGAATGACCTAAAAAGACTTTTTTCTAGAGAATTTCTTCCCTAACTCCTGAACTTCTTCAATTAGGAAAGAAATATGTGGAAATAGGAAATCACAACGAGAGACCCTTAATGAATATTGTGAGATATTCAAAAGACTTTGTTGAAGCTTCCCCTACCAACAGATTAGTGAACAACTATTAATTCAATACTTCTATGAGGGACTTATCCCCATGGATTGTGGAATGATTTATGCTGCAGCTGGTGGTTCCCTAGTTGAAAAAACTCCTTCGGACGCTCATGACTTAATAGCCAACATGGCTCAAAATGCACAACAATTTAGTCCACGAGCTATTGCACCAACCCGATTAGTTCATGGGGTAAGTCATTCACCCCTAGAACAAAAGGTAGACAATAAACATGATAAGATGCATACCATTCTATGGAAATTATATCAAGCAAAAGGTAACTCACACTCTCATCCCGTTCCATTACATTGTGGTATTTGTTCTGATAATACTCATTTTTCTAAATAGTTCCCACAACTTCAGGATTCATCTGAGTCTTGTGCCGCAGTGTTCCCTGGGCATCCATTCCAACCAGCACCAACGTTCAAGAATGAACTATTCAGTACAAATCCAAACCTCGGGTGGCAAGCACAACCACATTACCGACAAGGAGAAAACTCAAGCTACCCCAAGAAGAACTGGTATCAACAAGGCCAAGGTATGAAACCTTCGTATCCTTCAACATCTCAAAACATTCCTCCTCCTCCCAAGTCTAAACCAAGCCTTGAGGATATGGTGAAGAAAATGGAAACCCAGAACCTCCAGTTCCAACAAAACACACAATCAGCTATTCAAGAGCTGCGAACTGAAGTGGGTAAATTGGAAAAAACCATCGGTGAGATTAATATGCAAGGTTCTGGACAACATCCATCCCAGACCATTGTCAATCCGAAGGGAAAAGGTAATGTATGTGTAGTTACACTTCTTAGTGGTAAATAAGTTTCCCCTTCTACTGATTCTGCACAGTAGGTATGCCCCCCCCATGAAAACTCTCTTTCCCAACCCTAAAAAAATTTCATGTAATGAAAAACAAGACAAAAATGGTAATTGAATTTTCATTGATGATTCAAATGAACATTCTTTTCCTCTTCCTTTCCTTCAAAGAATCTCTAAATTCTAGAAGAATTATGATAATGGGATTGATAAAGAAATAATGGATACATTTAAAAAGGTTAAAGTTAACATTCCATTATTAGATGCAGTTAAACAAAACCCTTAATATGAAAAATTTCTTAATAGCTCTGCACCCATAGAAAAAGGATAAAGGGGAATGAGAGAGTTAACCTGGGAAGGAATGTCTCGGCCTTTATTCAATCAGAAATTCCAACCAAATGCAAGGATCCGAGCACATTCACGATACCTTGTACTATAGGGGAGACCTTCTTTTCTGATGTAATGCTAGAATTAGGTGCTTCTATTACTGTAATGCCTCACTCCATGTATACATCTTTGCAGGTTGGAGATCTTAAACCAACAGGCATCGTCATGAAACTTTCCAACCGAATCACAACACACCCACTAGGAGTGGTCGAGGATATCCTTGTAAAAGTTAATAATCTCATCTTCCATACAAACTTTTACATTCTTGAGATGGAAGATACCCGAACCCAATGACATTCCCCTCTCATACATGGGAGGCCATTCCTAAAAACAACAAATACAATCATTAACATTCACAATGGAATGTTGTCCATGGAGTTCGGTGGAGAAAATTTAAGTTTTAACATCCTTAAAGATTTGAAACACCCCATTGAAGAGCACTCCACTCTTCCTATCTATTTGATGGAAGTTCTCTCTAACAACAAACACACACAAAATTCTATCCTTGACCCATCCTCTGATTTATTTTCCTCTTATTCACCCATGGATGATTTGAGTTTTGGTTCTTGTTTTGAATGTTGTGTGGGTTCAGAAAAATGTAATATTTGCGCTTTAATTGATGAGTGTGTTTGTTCTGAGGTACCCATGACTATTGATGATTCAGAAAATCTCATTTCAATAGATTCTCTTTCCTTTGAGAATAAACATGAGCAGATAGATAGTTTCATGGACCTCACTCCCCGTAAATCTACTCCCTCAATCCAAAAACACTCTGTGTTGGAATTAAAACCACTTCTATCAAATTTAAAATATGCCTATCTTGAGGGTATTGACCAATTTCCCGTCATTATTTCCAATAACCTCTCTCAACAGCAGGAATAAAAACTACTTGTTCTTTTGAGAGAGTGTAAAAAGGAAATAGGATGGACATTGGCTAATATTCTTGGGAATATCCCATCTATTTGTATGCACCATATACTTTTCAATGATGAGTCTAAGCCCATAAGGCAGGCTCAACGCCAGTTGAATCCCACTCTCCTTGAAGTGGTAAAATTGGATGTCAGTAAATTAATTACTACTGGGATAATTTATCCTATATCTGATAGTAAATGGGTTAGCCCAGTTCAAATTGTGCCTAAAATACAGGAATAACAGTTGTGTCAAATTAATGGAATTAATTGGTTCCAATGCGTGTGCAAAACAGTTGGCGATTCTGTATTGACTATTGTTGACTAAATCAAGCCACGCGGAAAGGCCACTTTCCTTTACATTTCATTGAACAAATGATAGAACTACTGACTGGTAAGTCCCATTATTGTTTCTTTGATATCAATTCATGTTATTTCCAAATTCATATAGCCCCTGAGGATCACGAAAAGACCACAGTTACATGTCCTTTTCACACATTTTCATAAAGAAGAATGCGTTTTGGCCTTTGTAATTCTCCTGGTACTTTTCAGGGATGTTTGTTGAGTATTTTTTATGAGTACCTTGAGAGTTTTATGGAAGTCTTTAAGGATGATTTCGTGGTTTAGGGTTCTTCTTTTGATGATTTTTTTTTCGAAAAACTATGTTTTATCCTCCACCGCTGCATTGAAAAAGATCTTGTTTTAAATTATGAAAAATGTCATTTCATGGTTGAGCGGGGGATAGTTCTTGGGAATATCATTTCAAATAAGGGAATTAATGTTAATAAATATACAATTGAATTAATTTCATCCCTTCCATATCCGAAATGTGATCGTGAGGTGCGTTCTTTCTTGGGTCATGCTGGTTTTTACCGCCGATTCATTAAAGGATTTAGGAAGATCACACTTTTATTATCTCAGTTATTACAGAAGGATTATGAATTTGTTTTTGCTAAAAATTGTGAGGATGATTTCAATTCACTAAAAATGAGTCTCACATCACCTCCCATCATTCAACCACCAAGGTGGGATCTTCCCTTCAAGCTTATGTGTAATGACTCTAACTTTTCTGTTGGGGTAGTTTTATCAAGAAGGGTTGAGAAGTCCCCTCATGTGATTGTGTATACCTCACGTACCCTCGTCCCTGCCCAGGCGAACTACACAACCACTGAAAAATTTCCTCGTTCTATTGTTTTTTCCTTGGAAAAGTTCTGATCCTATCTCATTGGTTCAAAAATCATTGTATTTTCTGATCATGCTTCCCTTCGGTTTCTCCTTAAGAAACTTGAAGCTAAGCCCTGCCTCATCCGGTGGATGCTCCTCCTCCAGGAGTTTGACCTTCAGATTAGAGTTAAGATAGGAGTGGAAAATTTTGTAGCTGATAACATTAGTAGAATTTCTCCACCACTGGACCATCATGTAGACTCACCTCTCCCAATTGGAGAATTCTCCCCTCATGAGAACCTTTGTGATATTGTGGACCTTACCCCCTAGTATGCGAACATTGTGAATTTTCTAGCAACATATAGGGTCCCCACTGATTTTAGCACTTCACAATCCCAAAGACTTAAACGTTATTCTAGATGGTACATTTGGGATGACCCATATTTGTGGAGGATCTGTAGTGACCAAGTTGTTCGTAGGTGTGTCCCTGACCATGAGTTCACCTCAGTTTTGGTCTTTTGCCACACATTGGCTTGTGAGGGCCACTTTGGCTCTCAGCGTACTACTCGAAAGGTCCCTGACTCAAGATTATATTGGCCTACATTGTATAGATATTCCCATAGGATTTTTAAATCATGTACTCGATGTCAATTCACAGGGAATATCCCCAAGAGGAATGAAATGCCCCAATAGCCCATGTTATTCTGTGAAATCTTCGATGCATGGGGAATTGACTTTATGGGGCCTTTTACAAATTCATCTGGCTTTGTGTACATCTTACTAGCTATTGAATATGTTTCTAAATGGGTGGAAAAAAAGGCTACTAGGACCGATGACTCTCGAGTTGTTCTCGAATTTGTGAGGTGCCAGATTTTCAGTAGGTTTTGTCTACAAAGATTCATCATTAGTGACCAGGGTTCACATTTTTGCAATTGTAACTTGAAAAACATTCTTCGTAAGTATGGGGTTTTTCATAAAGTCTCCACTGCATATCATCCCCAAACTAACGAACAAGAAGAAATTACAAATCGGGAAGTTACGCGAATCTTGGAGAAAACGGTACAACCCAATAGGAAAGATTGGAGTTTGCACTTGGATGATGCACTTTGGGCATACCGTACTACTTTTAAAACCCCGATCAGAATTTCACCATATAGGATTGTGTTTGGAAAGGCTTTTCACCTCTTGGTGGAGGTATAACACCATTCATATTGGGTCATTAAGAAATGTAATATAAATCTCTTAGATATAGGTGAGCATAGAAAGTTGCAGATTCCGGAGTTGGAAGAAATTCGGCGTGATGCATATGAGAACTCTCAAATCTACAAAGAAAGGACAAAGGCAATCCATGATGGGATGATCCATTAGAGGAAGTTTTATATTGGTGAGAAGGTCCTCATGTACAATTCTAGGCTTAAGCTCCACCCAGGTAAGCTTCGTTCACGATGGCTCGGTCCTTATATTGTTACTAATGTTTACCCATTTGGTGCAATATAGATTTTTCATGAGCAGAGTGGACAAAGTCTTACCGTCAATGGGCAGCGACATAAACACTTCTATGAGGATTTTTTGAAGGATTCAGTGGAGTAAATCCACCTTATCGACGCATCATACCAATAAAACACCCCCGGTTTTATCCTTACTTCTCACATCTCAATTATTTCAGTGAGGACACTGAACATTCTAGGTCTGGGGTGGATACATTCCTAGGTTAGTTAGTAATTTTCATCATTTTCTTTTTTCTTCTCTTTTTATCCTTCTTTATGGTATTTTTATTTTTCCCCATCAACAATTTCAATGTTTGATGATTTGGTGACCATAAAGGGGGAAAGTAAAAATACCATAATGAAGGATAAAAAGAATATTTGAAGGAATTTAACATCAAGGAGTAATTTTATTTTTTTAGTGAATTGGTTTTATGTCAATGATATAAATGGTTGTATCTATGTGAAACCTTTGAGATGATTGATGCTTCTTATGTGAGTAGTTTTTGGGAAAACTATGTCACTAATATCTCTACAATTTTTTTTTCACCAAACTATAAAGTGTGATTATTTCTTACTTAATATAAAGTAAATATATTTTGGGTAAATATTTTTCAGCTTTAAATAATATTTCCATACGTTCAATACTTATCTGATCTGTTTTATTACTGTACTAGATTGACCTATGCGCGTGTACCAAATGTTCTACTGTTGTACGCCCTAAAAAAACAAAAAATTGTTTGTGTATTGGGTAGGTCAAAAACCACACCTCCTCAACCTTTCATCTTGTTATAACTATTGCAATTAGTGTCGTGAGGAGATCAAATAAGGGTTGAGAGATGAGTGTGAGATTTGTTCCAATTGCAACTTCAAAAAAAAAATTAATAAATGAGGGGAGTAATGAAATGTGAAATATATGCGGATATCTAGGTCGGGAACTTATGGTTTGACTTCTGGGAATGATTAAATGAGTTTGTCTTGAAATATGATTGAAAAGGATGTAGGGTAGGTTCGGTGGACATAATCATTTAAGCTAAAAAATGTTAAAATAACCTATATTTATTGGATAGCAAGTGGAAATAATAGCAGGGAATGGTTTCCACACAAACACATGGAGATTTAGTTTCATGGTTGACTTTTAAATTCCTTTATCAATTTGATATCATGCATCTTTTGAAATTTCACTGTGATATTATTTATGAGACATCTTTTTCAATTTTCACTAGGAAGAACTCCTTGGTGTGGTTCGTGCATTGATCACATTACTTTAATTAAAATTTCCTCAAATATTAAATCTTCATGATTTTGGGAATATATATTTGCATCATTTTATTTGGATATTTGATTTTTCTCAGGAGTTCAAATCGTTAGGTGTGGGGGTGTGATCGTACCACAATTCACTATTTTATTTCAACCTTACACTGCTGTTTTAAACTAGTTTTGTAATGAATATTCCAAATATAATAATAAATTTCACTTTATGTTTGAATAAATAAATTAATTTTAATAAATATTATAATGGGAAATGTTACTTGTTTTTATTATTTCAATGTAGGTGGAGGTGATCTGGAGGGCCCTTGATGAAGTGGATGAAAAGTGTGACAAAATTTCATGGATCCATGGACATCTGTCCACTATTTTGAATAGTACGCGAAATCCCTCATTCAAATGGGCTGAACATATGTGAGCTAGTCTGAAATTTAATAGGATACATTTCATATTAAGAAACCCATTCTTGATTAGGCTTCTAAGGGTTCCATACGAACTGATCTGTCCAAGCTACCGAATATGGACAATGTCAAAAGTGGTGTTCTGTATTTTATAAATATCTCGAGCTGTATTTGTCCAAATGGTTCCAAAAATTCGGTAGTGATATATATGAAGTGGGGCTAAAACTTTCCAGTTTTTTCAAAAGGGATATTATACTGTTTAATAGCCCAAAATATTTCTTTAAATGGTTTATCAAAATCTGCGTGCCCAAAACCACTTCACATTTTGGCTATAAAAAGACACCATGGGAACCCCATTTGGACGTTCGTCCAAGAAGAAAGGTGCTGCCATTTTGGAATCCCAAAGGATTCTTCTCAACATCCCTGAAAGTTCAGGAGGCTATGGGAAGTGCTACTTAAACATCTTCTTCTTCTTCCTCTCCCACGGGTTTCTAAACCCCTTCTGATCACCCGGGGTGGAACTTGATGTAAATCCCAAGCTTCATGTTTGTAATATTTGAATAATATTTTGAATTCCAGGCTGTTGTGTTGTTTTTATAATCCTCTATTCTTATTTTATTGAGTTATGTACTGGTATGTCATTCTCAACTCATATTATCATGTTTGGGGGTACCCATTCATGTGATGTTTCACACACCGTTCACCACTTTCTTTTCCCCCTTCCAATTGCGGTGTTTGTGTGGTTCATATTGGTCAATTAAACTCACATAATCACAGTCAAGGTCATGAACATTTATTTCATTATTTCACAATGAAATAACATTTAAATATGGACAACACATTGAGTTCTTCATGTGTTGCCTTGGTGAGTTTCAGTTATGATGTCGAACACAAATCACCCACTCACCGGCGATGTCTGGTGAATCATTGTGTGTTTTTGACTGAACCCTAGGAGGTATATTAGTATAAAATCAGTAAAATTATGGTTCTGGGTGTTAAAAACCAGGGATTAAAAGATCACAACCCTATATCATGAAGTGATGAAGGATAAACATAATGAGAGTACCCAGGGTTGATCACACTTAATTAATTCTGTTCATTTCTATTTTGTTTTATACCTTTCATTTTCTATTGTCATATTTAATCATCAAATCCATGTATTATAAAACCCCATTTCCCTTTTTACCTTCATAATCAGAATCAAATTTTGGAATTAATGATCTAAGGCTCTTTCGAGAGAAGACCTAGGGTTGCTGCTATACTGCAGAAATTCTAGTTAAAAATAAACATATAATTTGACGCACTCGACAAAGTGATAAAATTTTGGCACTGTTGTCGGGGAGCCAAGATCATTTTTTTTATTATTTACTTTCATTTATTTATTTTACTTCTTAATTAGTAATCCTTTAAATACCCCACCCCCATTGGATTGTTTTTTTCGATTTTTTCTTTATTTTTGGTTTTTTTGGTGTGTTCTCCCTCTCTCTCTCATTCTCAATCTCCCTCTCTATAATTCTATATTATAACATTATATTCTCTTTTAACCCTTATTATGTGATTTTATCCATATTCAAAAAACAACTTCACAAATTATTTGCATGACCCCATCTGGCAAAGAAACACTACTTGAATTTGACCCTAAAATTGAAAAGTCATTTCACACAAAAATCAAGGCATCTAGAGAAGGTCAATCAAGTAACATTGAGGAACCCCTTTTGGAACCTCAAGTGGTTCTAAACCAATCCAAAATTGGACCCAATCAAACCAACGAAAACATGGCTGCAAATAATCAAACTCTAAAAGAATTGACATCCCCTGATGTGGAGTACCAACTTGTGTACAACCAATATCCAGAGGAAGCAACCAACTTTGAGCTGAGATCAGGCCTTATCCACCTTATTCCTTAATTCCATGTTCTTCCTGGTGAGGATCCTAACAAACATATTAAAGAGTTTCATATAGTCTGCTCCACCATGAAACCCCAAAATGTGTTTGAGGACCTAATTAAGTTTAGGGCCTTCCCTTTCTCCCTTGATGGTGTAGCCAAAGATTGGCTATTGTATTTGCCTACCACAATTGGGGGCTAGAATGACCTAAAAAGACTTTTTCTAGAGAAGTTATTCCCTGCCTCCCAAACTGCTTCAATTAGGAAAGAAATATGTGGAATTAGGTAATCACAAGGAGAGACCATTCATGAATATTAGGAGTGATTCAAAAGACTTTGCTCAAGATGCCCCCACCACCAGATTAGTGAACAACTATTAATCCAATACTTCTATGAGGGACTTATCCCCATGGATCGTGGAATGATTGATGTTGCAGCTGGTGGTTACCTAGTTGACAAAACTCCTTCTGCCGCTCGTGACATAATAGCTAACATGGCTCAAAATGGACAACAATTTGGTACACGAGCTATTGCACCAACCCGAGGAGTTCATGAGGTAAGTCATTCATCCCTAGAACAAAAGGTAGACAATAAACATGATAAGATGCATACTATTATAAGGAAATTATCTCAAGCACAAGGTAAATCACACACTCCTCCCGTTCCATTACATTGTAGTATTTGTTATAATAATACTCATTTTTTGGACCAGTGCCCACAACTTCAGGATTCATCTGAGTCTTGTGCTGCAGTGTTCCCTGGGCGTCCATTCCAACAAGCACCATTGTTCAAGCAAGAACCACTCAGGCCAAATCCAAACCTCGGGTGGCAAGCACAACCATAATACCGACAAGGATTAAACTCAAGATACCCTAAGCAGAAATCATATCAATAAGGCCATGGTATGAAACCTATTTATCCTTCAACATCTCAAAACAAACCTCCTACTCCCAAGTCTGAACCAAGCCTTGAGGATATGGTGAAGAAAATGGCAACCCAAAACCTCCAGTTCCAACAAACCACACAATCAGTTATTCAAGACCTGTGAACTCAAGTGTGTAAATTGGAAAACACCATCGGTGAGCTTAAGATGAAAGGTTCTGGACAACTACCATCCCAAACCATTGTCAATCTGAAGGACCAAGGTAATGTATGTGCAGTTACACTTCGTAGTGGTAAAGAAGTTTCCCGTTCTACTGATTCTGCACAAAAGGTATTCCCCCCTAATGAAAACCCTATTTCCCAACCCTCAAAAATTTCATGTAAACAAAACAAGAAAAAAATGGTATTTGAATTGTCATTGATGATTCAAATGAACAATCCATCCCTATTCCTTTCCCTCAAAGACTCTCTAAATCTAAGAAGAATTATGATATGTGATTGATAAAGAAATAATGGATACATTTAAAAAGGTTCAAGTTTACATTCCTTTATTAGATGCAGTTAAACAAATCCCTAGATATGCCAAATTTCTTAATGAACTTTGCACCCATATAAGAAGGATGAAGGGGAATGAGAGATTCAACCTGGGAAGGAATGTCTGGGCCTTGATTCAACCAGCAATTGCAACCAAATGCAAGGATCCGGGCATATTCACGATACCGTGTACCATAGGGGAGACATTCTTTTATGATTCTATGCTAGACATAGGTGCTTCTATTAATGTAATGCCTCACATAGTGTATACTTCTATGTAGGTTGGATAGCTTCAAAAAACAGGCATTATCGTGCAACTTTCCAACCGAAGCACAACACACCCATCAGGAGTGGTCGAGGATGTCCTCATAAAAGTTAAAAATCTCATCTTCCCTCCAGACTTTTACATTCTTGAGAGAGAAGATAACTGAACCCAAGGACATGCCCCTCTCATACTTGGGAGGCCATTCCTCAAAACAGCAAAAATGATCATCAATGTTCACAATGGTATGTTTTCCATGGAGTTTGGTGGAGAAAAGGTAAGTTTTAACATCCTTGAGGCTATGAAACACCCCGTTGAGGAGCACTCCACTCTTCCTATCTATTCGATGGAAGTTCTCTCTAACGACAAACACACACAAAATTCGATCCTCAACCCATCCTATGATTTATTTTCCTCTTATTCACCAATGGATGATTTTATTTTTGGTTATTCTTTTGAATGTTGTGTGGGTTCAGAAAAATGTAAATTTTATGCTTTAATTGATGAGTGTGTTTATTCTGAGGTACCCATGACTATCGATGATTTTGAAAATCTTATTTCAATAGATTATCTTTCCTTTGAGAATAAACCTGAGTAGATAGATAGTTTCATAGACCTACTACCCCCTAAATCCACTCCCTCAATCCAAAAACCCCTGGTGTTGGAATTAAAACCACTTCCATCAAATTTAAAATATGTCTATCTTGAGGGTATTGACCAATTGCCCGTCATTATTTCCAATAACCTCTGTCAACAGAAGGAATAAAAACTGCTTGATCTTTTGAGAGAGTGTAAAATGGAAATAGGATGGACATTGGATGATATTTTAAGGATTATCCCATCTATTTGTATGCACCATATACTTTTTGACGATGAGGCTAAGCCTGTATGGAAGGCTGAACGCCGGTTGAATCCCACTCTCCTTGAAGTGGTAAAAATGGAAGTGAGTAAATTACTTACTGCTGGGATCATTTATCCAATATCTAATAGTAAATGGGTTAGCCTAGTTAAAATTTTGCATAAAAATTAAGAACAACAGTTGTGTCAAATGAAAGGAATGAATTGGTTCCTATGCATGTGCAAAACAGTTGGTGAGTCTGTATTGACTACCGTTGACTAAATCAAGCCATGCGGAAATACAAATTTCATTTACCTTTCATTGACCAAATGTTAGAATGACTAGCTGGTAAGTCCCATTATTGTTTCCTTGATGGCTATTCGGGTTATTTCCAAATCCATATAGCCCCTGAGGATCAAGAGAAGGCCACATTTACCTATCCATTCGGCACATTCGTATACAGAAGAATGCCTTTGGCCTATGTAATGCTCCTGGTACATTTCTGCGATGTTTGTTGAGTATTTTTATGAGTACCTTGAGAGTTGTATGGAAGTCTTTATGGATGATTTCATGGTTTATGGTTCTTATTTTGATGATTTTTTGCAAAAACTAGGTTCTGTCCTCCCCCACAGCACTGAAAAAGATCTTGTTTTAAATTATGAAAAATGTCATTTCATGGTTGGGCAGGGGATAGTTCTTGGGAATATCATTTCAAATAAAGTAATTCAAGTTGATAAATCTAAAATTAAATTAATTTCATCCCTTCCATATCAAAAATGTGTTCGTGAGGTGCGGTCTTTCTTGGGTCATGCTGGTTTTTCCCACCGATTCATTAAAGACTTTAGTAATATTGAACTTCTCTTATCTTGGTTATTATATAAGGATTCTGAATTGGTTTATGATAAAAATTGCAAGGATTATTTAAATTTACTATAAATGAGTCTCACATCACCTGCCATCATCCAACCACCAAGGTCGGATATTCCCTTCGAGCTAATGTTTGATGCCTCTGACTTTGCAGTTGGGGCAGTTTTATCACAAAGGGTTGAGAAGTCCCCTCATGTCATTGTGTATGCCTCACGTACCCTTGACCCTGCCTAGGAGAACTACAAAACCACTGAAAAAGAACATCTTTATATTGTGTTTTCCTTGGAAAAGTTCCGATCCTATCTCATTGGGTCAAAAATCATTGTATTTTCTGATCATGCTGGCCTTCGGTTTCACCTTAAGAAACTTGAAGCTAAGCGCCGCCACATCCGGTGGATGCTCCTCCACCAGGAGTTTGACCTTGAGATTAGAGATAAGAGAGGAGTGTAAAATTTGGTAACTGACCACATTAGTAGGATTTCTCCACCATTGGACCATCATGTAGACTCACCTCTCCCCATTGAATAATTCTTCCCTCATGAGAACCTTTTTGATGTTGTGGACCTTACCCCCTGGTATGCGAACATTGTGAATTTTCTAGAAACATCTAGGGTCCCCACATATTTTAGCACTTCAAAATCCCAAAGGCTTAAAAATGATTCTAGATGGTACATTTGGGATGACCCATATTTGTGGAGGATCTATAGTGACCAGGTTATTCTTAGGTGTGTCCCTGACCATGAGTTCACCTCAGTTTTGAGCTTTTTCCACACATTGTCTTGTGGGGGCCACTTTGGCTCTCAACATACTTCTCGAAAGGTCCTTGACTCAGGATTATATTGTAAAACATTGTATAGATATTCCCATAGGTTTTGTAAATCATGTACTCGATGTCAATTCACAGGGAATATCTCCAAGAGGAATGAAATACCCCAACAACCCATTTTATTCTGTGAAATCTTCGATACATGGGGCATTGACTTCATGGGGACGTTTCCAAATTCTTTTGGCTTTGTGTACATCATACTAGATATTGAATATGTTTATAAATGGGTGGAAGAAAAGGCTACTAAGACTGATGACTCTTAAGTTGTTGTTGATTTTGTGAGGTCCCAGATTTTCAGTAGGTTTGGTCTACCAAGATTCATCATTAGTGATCAGGGTTCACATTTTTGCAATCGTAACATGAAAAAAATTCTTCATAAGTATGGGGTTGTTTATAAACTCTCCAATTCATATCATCCCCAAACTAACGGACATGTGGAAATTTCAAATCAGTAATTTTAGCGAATCTTGGAGAAATGGTACAACCCAATAGGAAAGATTGGAATTTGTGCTTGGATGATGCACTTTGGGTGTACCGTAATGCTTTTAAAACCCCGATCGAAATGTCACCATATAGGATTATGTTTGGAAAGGATTTTCACCTCTCTGTGGAGGTAGAAAACCATCCATATTGGGTCATTAAGCAATGTAATATGAATCTCTTAGATGCAGGTGAGCATAGGATATTGCAGATTCAGGAGTTGGAAGAAATTCGGCATGATGCATATGAGAACTCTCAAATCTACAAAGAATGAAAAAAGGCAATCCATGATGGGATGATTCATTATAGGATGTTTCATATTGGTGAGAAGGTCCTCATGTACAATTCTAGGCTTAAGCTTCACCCAGGTAAGCTTCATTACTGATGGATCGGTCCTTATACTATTACTAATGTTTACCCTTTTGGTGCAATACAGATTTTGCATGATCAGATTGGGAGAAGTCTTACCGTCAATGGGCAGCAACTTAAACACTTCTATGAAGATTTCCCGAAGAATCTTGTGGGGGAAATCCCCCTTATCGAGGCATCATACCAATAAAACACCCCAGGTTTTATCCATCCTTCTCACATTCTCAATTATTTCAGTGAGGATACTGCACATTCTAGGTGTGGGGTGGATACATTCCTGGGTTAGTTAGGAATTTTCATCGTTTTCTCCTTTCTTCTCCTTTTATCCTTTTTATGGTATTTTCATTTTCCCCCATCAATAATTTTGAAGTTTGATGATTTTGGTGACCATAAATGGGGGAAAGTAAAAATACCAAAATGATCGCTAAAAAGAATATTTTTATGAATTTAACATTTTGGAGTGATTTTATTTTTTTTAGTGAATTGTTTTAATATCAATGATATAAATGGTCGTATCTATGTGAAACCTTTCAGATTATTGATGCTCCTTGTGTGAGTAGTTTTTGGGAAAACTGTGTTAGTAATATCTGTACAATTTTTTTGCACCAAACCACAAAGTGTGATTATTACTTACTTAATATAAAGTAAATATATGTTGGGTTAATATTTTTCATATTTAAATGATATTTCCATACATTCGTTCCTTATCTGAACTGTTTCATTACTATACCATATTGACCTATGCGTGTGTACCTAATGTCCGACTATTATACGCCCTAAAAAAACAAAAATAAAAAATAAAAAAATTGGGTGAGTCGTGGGCAGGTCAAAAACCACTCCTCCTCAACCTTTGATCATGTTATAACTATTAAAATTAGTGTCATGTGGAGATCAAATAAGGGTTGAGAGATGAGTGTGAGATTTGTTCCAATTGCAACTTCAAAAAAATATAATAAATGAGGGGAGTGACGAAATGTGCAACATATGGGGATATCGAGGTCAGGAGCTTATGGTTTGACTTCTGGGAATGCTTAAATGAGTGGGTCTTGAAATATGATTGCAAAGGATGTAGGGTAGGTTTTGTGGACATTATCATTTAAGCTGAAAAAAGTTAAAATAACCTATATTTATAGGATATCAAGTGGAAAGAATAGCATGGAATGGTTTTCACACACACACATGGAGATTTAGTTTCATGGTTGACTTCTGAATTCCATTTTCAATCTGGTATCATGAATCTTTTTTAATTTCACTATAATATTATTTATGATACATCTTTTTCTATTTTCACTAGGATGAACTCCTTGGTGCGGTTTGTGCATTGATCACATTACTTTAATTAAAATTTTCTCAAATATTAAATCTTCATGATTTTGGGAATATATATTTGCATCATTTTATTCGGATATGTGATTTTTCCCAGGAGTGCAAATATTTAGGTGTGGGGGTGTGATCGTACCACAATTCACTATTTTATTCCACCCTTACACTGCTGTTTAAACTAGTTTTGTAATGAATATTACAAATATAATAATAAATTGAAATTTATGTTTGAACTAATTAATTAATTTTAATAAATATTATAATGGTTAATGTTACTTGTTTTTATTATTTCAATGTAGGTGGAGGTGATTTGGAGGGCCCTTAATGAAGTGTAAGAAAAATGGCCAAAAATTGCATGGATCCATGGACATCTGTCCACGGTTTTGAATATTACGTGAAATTCGTGCATCAAAATGGTGTGAAATTTTGTGGTCCGGTCCATAATTTAATACACTACATTTAATATTAAGGAATCCAATCTTGATTCGTCTTTTATGGGGACCATCCGAAATGATCTGTCTAGGTAACCGAATATGCACAAAGTCAAAAGTGGCGTTCTGTATTTTATAAATATCTCGAGCTGTATTTGTCCAAATGGTTCTAACATTTCGATGGAGATAGATAGGATGTGGGGCTACAAATTTCCAGTTTGGTCAGATGGGAGATTCGACGGTCTAGTAGCCGAAAAGCTTTCTTTACATGGATTATCAAAATTTTGGTGCCCAAAACCTCTTCCCATTTTGGCTATAAAAAGACACCTTGGGTACCCCATTTGGAAGTTCGGACGTGAAGCAAGGTGCTGCCATTTTGGAGTCCCCGAGGAGTCTTCTCAACATCCCTATAAATTTTGGAGGCTATGGGAAGTTCTACTTCAACATCTTCTTCTTCTTCCTCTCCCATGGGTTTCTAAACCCCTTGTGATCACCCGGGGAGGAACGTGATGTAAATCCCAAGCTTCATGTCTGTAATATTTGAATGATCTTGTGAATTACAGGTTGTTGCGTTGTTTTTCATCATCCACTATTCTTATTTTATTGAGTAATGTACTGGTATGTCATGCTCAACTCATATGATCTTGTTTGGGGGTACCCATTCATGTGATGTTTCACACAGCATTCACCACTTTCTTTTCCCCCTTCCAATTGTGGTGTTTGTGTGGTTCGTATTAGTCAGTTGAACTCACATAATCTCTGTCAAGGTCATGCACATTTATTTCATGATATCACAATGAAATAACATACAAACCTGGACAGCACATCGATTTCTTCGTGTGTTTCCGTGTTGAGTTTCAGTTATGATGCCGAACACAAATCACCCACTCATCGGCGGTGTCCGGTGAATCATTGTGTTCTTTCTACTGAACCCTAGGAGGTATCCTATTATAAACTTAGTAACATTCTGGTTCTAGGTGTGAAAAACCAGGGATTAAAAGATCATAACCCTATATCATGAAGCGATGAAGGATAAACATCATGAGAGTACCCCGAGTTGATCACACTTAATTAATCTTGTTCATTTCTACATTATTTTATAGCTTTCATTTTCTATTGTAATTTTTAATCATACATCCCAAGTATTATAAATCCCAATTTCCCTTTTTACCTTCATAATAAGAATCAAATTTTGGAATTAATGATCTAAGGATCCGTCGAGAGACGACCTAGGGTTGCTAGTATAATGCAGAAATTCTAGTTAAAAATAAACATCAAATTTTACGCGCTCGACAATGCGATCATTTTGTTGCACAAGGTGCATGTTTTGGTGCTTCACCCAGGTGTCTGTGGGAATTCCTTTTTGGAGAGAGATGCTTAGGACATGCGACATTAGGGAAAATCATAAAACTACTGGGGATGTAGTAGTGGGGTACCCTTTATATTCTTTATTATATTATATACTCTTGTATGCGTTACTTGGTGAGAGTAGCCAAGGTGCGGCTTGGAACATAGTATACCTTTTTAGGTGACGAATCAGTTTCACTTATTGTTCACTTTACTTTAGCATGATTTCTTTACTTGTTCATAAGAGGATTCAAGGAGGATCTTACCGAGTATAGTTTTATACTTACCCTATCTATATATAAACTGCTTTTCTAGGTCACTTGGAGCAGGTTGGAGACCAGGCTGGTTACTACTAGCTTGTGGTTGCAGGAGCAGTTCGGGCTTGTGGTTGCTTCTGCTTTAATTTCTTTTGGTTACTTGTAGTTTTTCCCCTTTTAGTTGTAGTATTTCTGTATGAAATTTGATATGTGTACTTGGGATTTCATTTATCTTACTGGTTGAGTTGGAGTTGGTTGGTATATATCTTATCTCTCTCTTTCACATGTGTTCTCTTAGTGGGTAATGCCTCCCATTTTTGTGTTCGCTATACCCTCGGTGCTAGTCTCCAACCTGAGGCCTAATGGAGATGGGACTCGGGGGTCATTATCTATCTTCTCACATGATTGGCCCAGGTGGGGTACACTTTGTGTGGAGGGGTCATGAAAAATTCAATTTGAGACGACATAACCTGACCACTTTGATAACATTTGAATCCAAACCACTCAGATTAAATATTTTGAATTGTAATATTAAATGACATGAGATAAAAGGTATAAATTATATAAAATTTCATTGGGTAGGTATATAAAAATCATAAATCATAATAGCTTCATAACATAAAACATGTCTCGATGAAATACTTTTGAGATAACAAACACTTTACTCTTTGGTAATCATCCAAAAAAACTAATGAAAGAGATAAGCATAGATTAATTTTTAAATCCCCTAAATTTTAATGATATGTGTCATAATAAATATTAGGTGATGTATATACACCCCATGAATGAATGAAATGATGAATATAGAATATGTATCATAGAAATAAATGTGAGAAAGAAAACCATTACCTAAAGTTTTAATTTAGGTCAATTCCCTAAAAACTCATGTATAATATATTTAAATTTTTTATATTTATATAAAAACTAATTTAAACACTTATAAAAAATATGTGAACCTCATATAACATTTAAACACCAATTTAATAATATTTTCTTACTAAAATCATCATTTCTAGGAGTTACCTATTTTCTTTCCCATGAATGGTTTGGTTTTTCAGTTACAGTCTTATTACATTGCCCAAGATCCAATCATATCCAAGAATTTAATTATTTGATAAGTGTCATATAGAATAATTTCATACACTTTTCTAACAATTCATATCATGATTAGATGAAAAATGAATTACATCACTTCATGGTGATTATAGTTCATATGAATTAATAAGTTTTGTTTCCAATTTTCAATAGATGGAATGAGAGTAAGTTTACTAATAACTCTCCTTTATAGAATTCATAATATATCATATATTTAAAATATATTAATTAAATATATATTTATTAGCATCATTAAAATGAGTAAATTAAAAATGAATCAAATCATATAATGGAAGTGGTAGTCCACACATACACACAAGGGATGCTGCCATTATTACTGGTTTAAAGAGTAAGGAAGTGGATGATATATAAAATTTTTAGTAACATAATTATGTCATAATTATCATATATATAAGTAATTTACATTATATTTTCTATCCTAGTGATCCAGTGATGAAAAAAATATACATAACTTAGTTAGGTGGTAGTCTTCCACACACAAGAGTGATGGTTTTGATCCCATCTGATAGAGAAGAATATGGAATTATATTATTCCATAAATATAATATCATAAAAATTAATGGGAGAAACTAGTTTTTTATATTGTAATGGTTATGAAAAAACATTTGGTGGTAAATTAAGATCATAATTTAATGTGAATGGTTCAGGTGATTACAACTTCTTTGATGGAGCTCTTTTTCAACAACTCTTAAGGACCTTAAGGTTAGACTTTTAGGAAGACCAAAACCACTTGAACATTGGTATGCATGTTTATTAGAGATTTTTTGGGTTTTTAATCCAGTTGGATAACCATAAGGTAATGAAGAATAGAAAGGCATGACTTTTCATTGTGAAGGAAAGGACACACATGGAATTAGAAAAACATTTAAACATAATAAGTGAAATTTTATTGTGAAAGAATAACCATGTAGACATAATATAAATTATATGATATTATATGTTTTAAATCATTTTTACCCTTAAATTTTTATAGGTTTTGGTATTATCTTTATAATTTTCTTTTGGTTTAGCCCCACTATTAACCTATTTTATCCTTAACCACGATAATGACTTTATTAATATTAAACGGTTGTAATTTTAATTATAAGGAATGAATTTTATAATAAATGTATATGGTATGATATATTAGAAAATTTATAATCATTTTTTCTACTGATAAGATATTATGTATTTTAAATAATTTAATATCATATGATTTAACATTAAATACTATTAAAGTCATTTTAATATCTATTAAAATAATTTGACATTAAAGACGTCATAAAAACAATACAATTTGTGTATAGTAAATTTAAACATTAATAATAATTTTTTTAACTATAAAATTATATTTTCACCATAATTATTCCGAAATATATTACATTTAATGGTAAAAAAATATATACATTGATTTCTCCACTATTTTCACAAGAAATGTGCGAGCATTGTTTAAGTGCTTAAGGTAATTTTATAATCATGAAAAATAACAATTAAAATAAATTTATAAGATGTATTTAATTATTATCCCAAAAATAATTTATTATTTTTTTCAAAAAAAAATTATATGTAGATGATCATATAATAGAAATCAAAAAGCTTGAGTGCAATATTTTGTATTTTTCAATACATAAAAATATTTTATAGGTCATTATCAAACGAATAGGATATAGGTTTTATTAAATTAGATACATATATGAGTATGGTGTAAACACACTCATTCAATGGTTCATAGTTATGTTTTAGCTATATTTGAATGCCTTTTCACATTACTGTTGAACTTAATTAACAGGTTTCACCCTTTATGGTAGTTATAGTTGTTTACCATTGATTCAATTAAAAAAACAAAAAATTAAATTAAATAAATTAAATTTTATTAATTAGTATGATTAAAAATATTTAACCCATTTTAAAATATTCATTTTTATACATGTATGAAATTAATTTTAAAATAAGTGCTCAAAAATAAATAAAATCAATTTTTATCAAAATTCATTTTTAAGAATAATATTGAGTTTATCTTAATTCTGTTCTATGTCAAAATAACTAGACCAATCTTAAAATATTTTATTGAATAGATAATCATTACCTTTCATTAAAATCATTCATAAATATAGATGAATTTAATTTTTAAAGTTAGAAATACATTTTCCATATGAAAATATTTGTTAGGAAAATATGTTTTTAAGAATAACAATTAACTAATATCACAATCATGAATATTTTTTATTAAAATTTAATTAATTAGATTACTTTAAAAAAATGGATCATATATAACTATATGTTTAAATCTTTAATATAATAGTACTTTTAAATTACGATATTTAAATAAATTACTGTATTTGAAATATCGTTATTTTTACTATTCACTTAAAAATCAATCATTTCAAAAAACTGAAATGTTCCCAAAAAGTAAACTTTGATATTAGTATTTGAAAAATAATTATCATTTTATAAACCGAAATTCATTAAATTCCAAGAAATTGATTGTAACATTTACTCATGAAAATAAATGAAAACAATTTTTTCAAGAAAACATGTTTTTGATGTATAAAATGACGTTACTAAAAATTGAGTTCTTTTTTAAAAGGAATTAATTGGTATATTTTATTGGGGAGGAATTTAATACATATATTTAGTAATGAGGTTACAGATATCTATAACTACCAACACAAATACTAGGTTATAACAATGAAATTTAAATAATAATATTAATATAGTATATAAATTTTTTTATTTGGATAAATATTTCATGTTATAAAAGAAATTTATTTTATTGTTCATTAAGGTAACTTTTTTGGGTGTTATCAGGTGTTAGTAATCCTCTTCTTGGTATGATAAATATTGAATAGATTTTATCACAACCAAGAATCCATTTTTATAGAGGAATTAATATTTATTAATTTTTTCATGCTTGGTCTCTATTTTCCATTAAAGTTACCATCGTCTTTGGGAACCATGGGATTATTATAATACTTATCCTTTATATTTTGTGAAACTTTTTTGTTGAATATATCGATTAGAGAACATTAAGATTATTATATATTCTAATAATTCTGGAGAATATTTAACTCTCTAGGTAGGATTATCAAATAGTTATTTATAGTATGCACAAATTAATTAACCTTTAGAACATATTTCTGAAATCTTCATGTTTTTATTAATTGAAAAATTATATAATTTTTATTTATGTATTCCATTAACTAAACAGGTACTCTTATTTCCCACTGAAATTCGTTACCGTTATGGTTACAAAATAAATCCTATATTATTATTCTCCCTGGAATATTTGAAATATTAGTGGTAAGTACTCTCCATTTATAGTAGAATAATAAATTATTAGAATAGAATTCCATGTTTTCAATTTTCCCTATCGTCAAAGGCGTACTCAATTTAGTTCATTTCTTTTCATCACTCAATATGGAAACATCATTCACTTTACCCTGTTTTATTAGTAATTTCCCAATTGGTCATCTTTTCTTGTAAAAAGAGGATGTTGTCTTGTTTGATCAATACTCACACTCTTCATAATTATGGAAACTCATGATTCAGTAATCACCAAACTCTTCTAAGCATTCTAACATGTTTTTAATTGGAATAATCATCTTCTTATTTGATATATAAACATAAACAACTTAATATCTCTATCATTTATATCATCACCACCATACTATTTTAATTCAATAATCTTCTTTGGTTGAAATTGTTTTCAAAAAATAATTGGACCTTTTCTTGAACCTCCGGAAATATAAAGAATAGAAGACTATACTTGCTTATTTTTTACTTGATGTAGTCTAGCTAACTTGACGTTCATTCATATTATGAGAAATAATATAATTACTTTGGGATTATTTTAGGGGCATATTTTTCCATGATATACCAATGTACATTATTAACGTGAGTATTGTATCCTTTTAAATTTTATCATCTCTTTCTTTATAAATGTTAATTTTTAACATGCATATTCATATAAATAATATTAGTTCAAAATGATTTATTTGGGTTACGGTATATACTTCTTCCTGATATTTCTATATATTTTTTATGATATGAATCCATACCCTTCATTTTTAATTCTTAGTCTATAGTGGAGTATCACCCACATATAATGTATATATTTTATTATTTATTCATTCATTTTTACAAGTAATTAAACTGTTTGACTACATGTTTCCCCATATTGACTTACAACTTATGAATCATCATGTTGGGAGAAAATATTTCATCCTTAAATGAAATAAATCTGTTCTCCCAATGAATCAACATATTTCGAGTTTTTTCTTCATGAAATTATATATTTTCATTAAATATATAATCAATCTCATTCATTTATTTTTATTCAATAAAGTATTGAGTAATTATAGAATTCATATTAGATATATGCAATTATTATAAAGAATGGATGATCAATTTACTGAATATATCAACATTATCCATCCCATCAATTAATTTCTATAGATTTTATCATGTAAAGGAATATTTATATTCATAAAAAAATAATATTTTTACATTGAACATATATCCAACAGGATTTTCCCTCTTTTTCTAGTTGTAAAATTTCATCCTAAAATCATTTCAAAATTTTTAATAAATATGTAATAAAATTAGTTTGGATTGTTTTTGAATAATTTTTATCCATAAAGTAAAAAATAATACTGCGATTATTTAATAAAAAGTCATAACAAGTATAACATTAATCACCAAATTTTTGTAGTCAATAGATTCATCACTCAGTTTTCTATAAGAATGTATTAAAATATCACAGAATTTTGAAAATTTATAAATAATATTTTACTTTTTATTCCTCTCAAAATATAGAAAATATGTGATTCAGATAATAAGATCCATGAAAAATCAGATCTAATTTGTGGAAAATATGTATTAGATCTAATAAAACTTATAAGGCCTAGTGGTTATTGAAGACAGAAGAGGTTGTGTGCGGGATAATTTTGTGTTGGGTTTTTTTGGGGTTTACATTCTATTTAGATCAAATCTTAATCTAAAATATATATCCTCATTAATTAATATGTATTTTTTGATACACACCCAACCCACCAAGATAAGAAAACTAAAATTGAAAATAAAGATTAGATGGTTCGACAATGATATGAGAACCTACTTCTTCTAATTTTTTACACCCCTAATATCATAGAACTTATTATTACATATATGTTGAATTAATCGAAACCTATTAGAGCATGTAACAAAATAGTTCAGTAGGTATCAATGGAATCATAATGGAAGGCGTCATCTACTTCCCCGTCTTCATTAAATGATGGATATTGGGATTTTTTATAAACCATCACATAGTTTTACAACTATAATGGAGTTTTTTTATTATCTAATATGTTCTTCTCTGGTCAAGAAATGGAATTTTCAATATATATTCAATTTCAATAATATTATCAACAAATGAAAATTTATACTGTTAATGTTTTCCACTCAGACTCAGTGTGATATTTTTTCACAGAGGTTCCTTAACCCTACAAATGAAAAATGAAAACAATATTCATAATCATCCACAACGTATAGGTTGTTCGTAATGATTGTTATCACTTCTCTCCTTATTCCATAGATTTTGTTTTATATTTATTAGAATAATAGTCAAATCCCCTTTCTAATTTTATTATTATTTTTGACTCATATATTGAAAAAAATATTAATAACTCTATACGATTTTTCCTATTATCATATTTATACTCACCACTTAATGTGATTTTTTTATTTGAATAAGGACACTCCATTTATTAAGGAATGGAAATTTACCCCACTTTAAAAATAATTACAACATGTTAATGTATATTATTAATGCATACATATGACTCTTGATTTTTAAATGTAATGAATATTTTAAAATATCATAGTATGTTATCTAACAAACTATTTATTTAATTTTATATAAATTCCTTCATCCATATGTTCATGAAAGAATATGTCACAATGTGATATAATAGATTGTATTGTGGATATATTATTTCTTTTGGGAATCTTTATAAAGAGGAATTTTCCTTCCAGAATATTTTATATCAAAGGGAACAATGGTCATAAAAATATCTTAGGAGTGAGTAGATTATATACTAAACAACTGTAAATCATGAACCATTCGATAAAAGATCCAATTTTTATTCACATAATTCATTTTTATGTATATAGTACAATAAATCATCTATGATCACAACAATAAAAAACCTTGATTATGCTTTACATGATATGAATTGTATATTATTGTTTCATTTTATATAGATCATATTCAAATAAATTTATAACTCTGCAAGAAAAATATTCTAATACATTTTTATAAATTTCATCTCCATATATTTTCATATTTCATCTTCAATTTTGGAATATGAATTAAACAAACTTCCATAATTTGGTACTAAATTTTTTCATGATTTTAATCCTCTAATATAATTATTTTTCTTATAATAAGTATGGAGTATTTTTATATTGTTTTATATTTTGATAATACAGTGGAGAAACATTAATATGGAATGGCATTGAATATAATGTGATGTAATTTAATTTTATTTAAATGATACATTACTGATATTTTTTTTCTATTGTGAATATTTGTGAAAATTAGATCCCCATAGCAGTTTATAAAATTGACGTAATAGTCTAAAACCCACACTCTTAGATCCTGTGCTGAAATCCATAGATTTACAATTTCGACTTTGATACAGATAATAATGACTTAAAATTTTCACATAATCCTTACAATATCAAAGGTAATACATGGATCATTTCCAACCATGAGGGACTTTTTGATTTTGTTCTTTTTAGAATTTGGACAAAATATGACATAAAAACTCATAATAATGTGGACTCAAAATTCATCAAAATAAAATTTCTCCCATTTAACCTATCTTTTCTTATTTTTTAATAGGTCATGAATATCATACTTATGGAATCCTTTATAGACATAAATCATTAAACATAATTGTTTAAAACCATGGGAAAAAGAAACATAAGAAGGGTGAGAACAAATTTTCAGTTAGGGTATACATAATAATTAATAATTTAATTTCATCAATGGGAATAAGAGTTCATAATGTTATAATGAAATGATCAAAGTACATAAGAGAATCATAAAAGAACTCATACACATCAATACATAGCCCATAAAATATAAAAACCTAAAAAATAAAAGATTCCTTAGAATACATAATCATGATCAATTTTAAAACAATATTAATAATTAGAAACATTATAAACCTATAGAAATAATAAATAAACACATCTTTTCGTGGAGGCAGTAATCCACATGTACAAGAATGAAATTATCATTTTTTGAGTGTGTGAAATGGTGATAGAGATAGTTATATATGACATTTCAATAAATTAACATATATAAATAATATAATATATATTTTATTTATGTCATATATGTTTAATTAAATCCTTCCTTAAAACTTTCCATGAAATGTGTGATCATATCACATTGCTTTGAGGATGTTGTAGTCCACAGATATCCAAATGATGTTATCGTATTTACACAATATGGAAGGCATAAAGGAATGTGTTATATAAATATTACAAATATAAGGCCCCATCAATAAATATTACTTAATCTTGAGTTAATTCAAGAATACAAGTTGAGGATCTTTTCAGGTTTAGAGTTTTAGAGAATTAGATCATAAATCATGCATTACATTCCACATTTAAACAAAGTGGTTACATAAAAGATAGCATTCATTTTTTCCCATCAACATAAACATATTTAAAACAAAACATGGATTATTTCATGACACTTCCTTGACACTATCATCACATCATGTACTTTTCCCTTGACCTGTGGAAAGCATTTAAAAAACTTGGGATGAGCATAAAAACCTCAGTAAGGGATATAAAAGTACGAAATGAAAACATTATTCCATGTATACATAAGAATCAATGAAATCATAATTTACCCATAAAACATAATCACTTTAACATACCTCATCAAATAATGAATAAATCAGAGAAATCATAAGACATAAAGGTAACTTGAGGCATTCAGAACATTCTTACGTAGGGAGTAACCCTCATGGTTACGTTTGGAATACCCATCACAGTATATTCCCTAAATCTCATCGGAGAAACCTTAAAGTTTAACCCCTTAGCATTACCCAATGCATTGGAGAGGTATCTTGGGATCACCTGCCCTTAGTTTATCACGGAACCATCCATCTTCATAACAATGCCCAAGAACCATAACATAATCATATCACATAAAACATGCATAAAGGAAACATACCATTTCCACATTTTAATCACAAGATATCAGTACAACACAGTGATATAATAAAAAAATTTATGAAAACCATTTTCAACACCAATATAAAAGAAAATTAAAGCATGGTATTTATTTTTCATTTAAAAAAATGTTATGGCTTGTAGAGGAAGCTGAAACTCAAATAATGGTCACGGCGGCAGAGAAGTCATTGTCGCCGCATACGTACGACAAAAAATTCCCTTTTGTCGTTTAGTAAAACGATTCGTATAAAAATATTCCTTTTGAATAAAAGTAAAAGTCAAAGGGTTTTATACACCATATAAAAGGAAGTTATGTATAAAATAAAATAATCCTCAATGAAAGGAGATTGAGATGAAGTCCCATACCTCATATCCGACTTGACTTGATCGTTCTTTAACCTCATGAATAATAAACTTTAGTTAATTTCTACTTTCTTAAGAACCTTTTTCAAGTTAATTATTCCTTTTATACAACTTATTACCATGTTATGAACACAATGTAATTATTTAAGTTTATAATGGTAGTTTTGTCGATCATTGGTACTTGAGTCAAAAAATAAACTCTTTAAAATTACAAGTTGTTCATGTGGTAAAATATCCATTATAGCCAGAATTATATTCATGATGTAAATATTATATATATCATATAAATCCAGTATATACATGCATTTATAATATTACATAACATTTAGAGGTAAGAAATGAAATACACTGTTCATTGAGACGGTAAGCCGTATGTACGCATGAACGCTACTTTCATTTCTATTTCTTACTTAATGGAGTGAAATCATAATGATATAAAGGTATATTATAATTCCAGTATAATATCATATATAATATCATTAACTACATCCCTTATACATCCCACATATAGAATTAACGAATCAAATCACTTTGAGGGGGCGGTAGTCCGCACTTCCTAAAATGAAGATATCGTGTTTACCCAAAATGGAAACCATAAGGTATGCCATAAATGAAAAATACAGAAGCATAAAGAATACATAAACATATTATATATCATATATAAATATAGTTACATCTTAATGGACATATTTAAAGGTGTTAAAAGAAGATTGAACAATCATCATTTCGTGAGGCAGAAATTCGTCATCCGCAGAAACAGTATGTTCTTTAACCATTAGATGAAGGTGTGTGTATGTTTAGATAGAATAATTCACATAACAACATCCTAGTATATTGAATATACTGGTGTTGTTACAAAATAAATGAATAAAAGGATTTTAGGGGGTTGGAGAAGCAAAATAAAACAAAAGAACACAAGTGAAGACATTACCTTTGAATTGGGAACCTCCTCTTTGTTTGATCCAAAAGGGTTTCTTGAAGAGCTTCCTGCCTAAGATAAGGCTTCTAAGATGAAGAGAGATATGTGGAGAGATAAAATTAGCAGATCTTTTCCGAGCCAATGGCTTGAGAAGTGTGGGTAAGGAGGTAGAGGTGGGGGCCTTTTATAAGAGGAGAGGAGGGGCACTCTTGTAAAGTAAAGAAATGTTACGTTATTTTAAGAGGATTTTTGGATTTTAAAGGTACCATGTAAAGACCCGGAAATTTCAAGGAAATTTTTTCTTAATTTTCTTTGGAATTTTACAAGAACGCAGTTTCTGACGGTGCCTGATTCCGAGGCCCGGTGTGCCCGGAATTAATTTCCGAAGTTTGGCTCGGGTACGTTCAGTGAACGAGTGAGCGGGAATTTCTATCTTTTGAACCGGTGCTCGGAATTGAAATCTGATTGTACTGATGAACTCGCAACGCCGGTAATAGCTTAAGGGAACCTTTACCGTAGTTGCGTTTGTGCGGGAGAAGAAGTTAATTATTTGGTGTTTTATTAAAAAAGTGAATAAAATTGTTAAATCAATTTTATTTCATGTTAAGTTGTTAACTTCTCCCATGGGAAGTTGGTGGTGGGCCCAAATCCATCCATCTTCCCATGTGTGGATATTTGAAAGGGTGGGGCCCAAACAAACCCCTCCCCACCTCTTCAAATTCCTTAACTTTCCTAACCCCTCTAAAACCCCCATTTAAGTTTTCATAACTTAACACCTCCTTAATTTTATAACATCTTATGTTAATAACTTAAGTGAGTTAAATATGGGTTTTGAATTTTCAAACTCTTGAAATTCAAAACCTATATTGGGTTAATAAAATAAGTGGGAGGATTATTTTATTTTGGGGTTAGTTGTTCTTGTGGTGGAGACTTGGGAGAGAAAAGGTTAAGTCTTCTTCTTCTTCAACATCGACGAAGAACGTGAAGAACACCTCCAACGAAGAACATCTACACCGAAGAACGCGACGTCTTCTTCCAACGACGTTTCCCCTTCGAACGCACCTCGACGACAACAGAGTCGACATTCTTTCCCCGCGACGCCCGACCTCCGCGACGCTCGTCTTCCGCGGGTTGTTGACGTGCACCGTATCTGAATCAAGGTAGGGGTTTATTTATTTAATTGTTCGTGAATACAAACTTGGTGATAATCGTGGATTAAAACCCTTTTTGTTATTGAATAACGCGAGGGGGTCGGACCGCACAAACACGACCGACCCTCCTCCTTTGTTTTTCGTGATGGTATCTTGAGGATGATACGAGAAAACGTGGTGCCGTTGCACCACAAGATTTATTGCGGAAGATACGCGCGGCACCGTCGCGCCACGCCGTGGAAAGAAATCCAAGAACGCGATGTCGTCGCGTCGCGTCGAAGAAAGTCAATGGCGCCGTGGCCGGAACGGGGCCGCGGAGGAGGGAAGCGATGCCGTCGCATCGTGCCGAATGGCATAGGCCGCGGCCGGTTCCGGGCCGCGGCGGAGCAAGATGACCGGCGGCCGGCACCGGGCCGCCGGTGTCGGCGAAGGAAGGACCGGCCGTCGCCGGTCCTTGGTGGCGAAACCGGCCGGCCAGTGCGGGCCGACCGGGCAGTGGAGACTGGGGGAATTAATTCCCACGGCCGGGTCTTCAAGCGGCCCCAATTAAGGGGCCGCGGTTTCACAATGGGGGGGGGGGGCTTTGCCCTTCGCGCGCTGCACTCGAACGATGCGCTGGTCGCACCGTCGGCCGGGTCGCGCCGCCGGCCGGGCCGGGTCCAGCCGGACCGGGTCGGGTCGACCCGGTTCGAGCCGACCCGGTTCGGGTCGGACCAGGGGGGGTCGGGCCGGGTCGGCCCGGGCCCAGACCCCCAGTTTCGGACCACTTTTGGTCAAATGCCCGTATCTTGGGCTACGGGCCTCCAAACGACTCGCCGTCAGCGGCAACGCGGTCCTTGGATCGAGACGGTCGTTTCGGTATACTATACTCAAGGTACATCTTCCTTTTCGGGAGGCTACGTGGTTAAAACTCCATAGTTAAGCGTGCTTGGCCTAGAGTAGTGATCAGGATGGGTGACCTCCTGGGAAGTTTCCCAGGGTGGGTGTGAGACGGAAAAGCCAATAACTTCCAGACCAGGTGTCTGATTGACGCGCCGTCTATTGCGTTGTGTTCCTATTGACGATACAGAACTTTTGGCATCCTCCGCCTGAGTTTTGGATGCAGATGGATAGTGGCCAGGTTGGATCGCACCGAAATCCAACCGGGACCCTAGAACGGAAAAGCTGATATCATTCTGACAGAACGTCCGTTTGACAAAACGTCAGCGGCGTTGGTGATCGCGTTGAGAAACGGTCCCTATGAGTTTACCCAATGAGAGTTCGGGGTACAGTTGAGATATGGCCGGGTTTGGTTCGCTCACGAAACCAACCGGGCCCCTGGGATGAAAAGCCTAATAACTCACAGACCGGGCGTCCGATTGACGCACCGTCTGTTGCGTTGAGACCCCTATGACGTGGCGGTCCTTTGAGATACTTCTTCGTGGGACTTTGAGATACTTGGAGTATCGAACTGTAGCTCGTGGAGCGGACCCTCCCAGTGACGAGCGTGCGGAGTACGGAGACCATGTAGCTGGCTGAGACCTGACGACTGCTGATCGAACGACTCGGTGTGTTACAGAGGTGCGCTTGGTTGTAACGGAACATGGGAGCGCTTGGTTGTAGCGGAAGACCCACGACAGAGGTGCGCTTGGTTGTAGCGGCACATGGAAGCGCTTGGTTGTAGCGGCAGACCCACGACAGAGGTGTGCTTGGTTGTAGCGGCACATGGGAGCACTTGGTTGTAGCGGCAGAACCACGATAGAGGTGCGCTTGGTTGTAGCGGCACATGGGAGCGCATGGTTGTAGAAGCTGGCCCACAGTACTCGATGGGTGGAGTTCTTCAGCAGTCTTAGGTTAGTGAGCAGTACCTCGGAGTCGTGACAGGACCACTGTACACTCCAGAGACGGAGCTCTTCAGCAGTTACGGTTTCGATAATGAAAATCCTGGTTGAGCTGAGACTTTTGACCTTGTGTTTACATCATGATTGACATGGGTCACTTGCTAACTTAGGTATATGTATGGGCATTTACTCGGGTAGTGGTTATCCATTGATTTCACAATCCTTGTGTTTCCTCATGATTGAGATGGGTTACTTGATAACTTAGGTATATGTATGGGAATATACCTAAGTAGAGGTTATCTGTTGAGATCTTCTTTGTGGTTATCCTTGTTGGTTTAGTTAGACCTTGAAGGTCTCGGGGTCCCTACTGAGTATCGTTATACTCACCCATGCACGGGCTATGCTCGAACCTCGTTGTGTTGGTTGCAGACGACGGGCAGTGCTGACAGAGGCTGAGTGTTCGAGGACTGGACGGTACCTGGAGGTGGACTAGACGACGAGATGGTACCTGGAGGAGGACCTCACGACGAGATGGTACCCAGAGGTGGACGTGACGACGAGGCAGTACCCGAAGGTGGACCACTGGGCGAACATACTCGGAGCGGACGACGGGACCCGAGGGGCAGAAGAGCTATCTGTACCCACCCTTCAGGTGGGATTTCCAGTGGACAGCTCGGCGTAGCAGCTTTACTTTCCAGTTGCTGTTTTCCCTTCGAGTTGTACTTTACATGTGGGCTTGTATTTCCGGCCCCTTTTTTCTTTCCTCACTTACTGTTGTACTCAGTTTTTACTTAGTGTTTACTTCTTCCGCTTGTACTCTGTGTGATTGTTTACTTTACAAAGGCAATGCCTTCCCTTTTTACCGGGATTTACGCCTTGGTGCTAGTCGCCAGCCCCTGGCCTATGGAAGGCGGGCTTGGGGTAGTCACGGCACGGGCCCCGAGGACGGGTCATGACAAATTGGTATCAAAGGAGTTCGGTTCTACCACAGAACTTATAACTCTGATGTTTCTTTCTGTGAAGCAATAGTGTTGAGTGTACCGAGTGTGGTTTTCAGTTCAGGGAGTCCAGTGTTGGTGCGGGCGGCCGACGTATCCATACACCAGGACCCTGACAACTGATTTCTGACTTTGTGCACGAAAACTCTAATTGCGTGTGTGTTTTCAAAGGTTTTCCCTTAAAACAGCTCAAACCAGGTCATCTCACCAGGTATAAACATTTGACCGTGTCACGATGTTTCTTTCAGAATGCCTTTTCACGGACGACCAGCTAGAGCCCCGAGAGTGGTACGTACTGACAGCCCACCGAGTGACGAGGCCTCAGTATAGGGCCCTATCCCAGTTGAGGCACCAGCGGAGGCACCAGCGGTACTGCTACCCGTTGGGCCACCGATGCCACCAGCCCCAGCAGTAGGCGATGCACGATGCTTGAGCACGCTGCACGAGTTCCAGTGCCAGAGGCCACCCAGGTTCCGGGGAGAGACGGACCTGCAGGCGGCTGAGGTTTGGCTGGAGGCTGTGGTGAGAGTCTTCAGGCTAGTGGGGACGCCGACAGACTTCATGGTGATCTTTGCTACCAGCCTCCTTCAGGCAGCAGCAGGCAGGTGGTGGAGCCACTTGTTCCAGTTTTGCGATGAGATGAACTTCTCATGGGAAGACTTCGAGACCTTCTTCAGGGTGGAGTTTGTGCCAGTATCTCTACACCCCGAGTGTGTACAGGAGATTCTGCCTTTGCCGCGTGCTTTTCGATCAGTATCCGAGTCATCTGTGGGCAGTAGACAGATGATGCAGACGTCCAGGAGGACCGGACTAGCAGTTGGACGATCTCGGGTTTTAGGACCGGTGGTGCGGTGCACCCGAGGTGGGGTCAGAGCCAGGCGTGCCAGAAACGGACAATGTTACTCCTGCGGCGGAAAGTGTCACATGGCATGTGACTGTCCGACTCCTCGTACGATTGATCAGCGGGTGTTGGAGGAGCCACCGAGACAGAAGCAGCGGCGAGTGCTAGAGTAACAGCCGAGCAGTGGACAAGGCAGTAGATCTCTGAGAGCAGGTGGGCAGGAGAGGAACTAGTGGATACGTCCTTTGTACTTCTAGTTCCATGTTGCTTTGTATTCGTGTCTTTTTACTATGAGCTGCAATAATAAAAAGACACTTATCTTTGTTGCTTTCCTGTCCTTTTGTTTGGTTGATAATGAGTGGTCCCGGTTAAACTGTTGACTTGACCCTCACTTTCAAGATTTCTACTGGAGGGGACCCAGTGACCTCACACTGATGCCGAAAGTGTGACTCGACCCTTGGAGGCGAGAGTAACAGTTGGATCTCTTAGTAGATACGTCGAGGCCTTACGACGTCATCCATGGAATGAATTCATCATTCATGTCAGGATTGACTGTATTAGGAAACGAATGTGGTTCATCTAGGGGATGATACTGGGTTTCTCTTATCAGCAAAGAAGAAATCATAGCAGCTCTTGTGAGACTAAAGGAGGTCCAGGACATCCAAGAGAGGATGAAGACTGCTCAGTGTAGTAAGAAACAGGAAACCGGTGCCAGTCATAGAGACTCATGCGTGTTAAGAAGAAGAAGCTTAAAGGAGAGATGAGTCTACGAAGCAGTAGACATGGAGGCAGAGCTAGGAGAGCAGCATGAGGTGGTGTACATCCTAACATGGTACAACCACCCGCCGTAGTTATTCCTGCCAGGCTCAGGGAGCTGGAGGGCGGAGGAAGAGTGCGCCTGCATGCGGTCAAGGAGTGTGACCCAATGGCTCTAGAAACGATTCAAGGGACAGTCTGTGTCCACTACTAGATGTTTTAGTAATTGACGTCGATGTGAATCATTTCTTGCTTTCACAAATCTTGTTCCAGACCTAGAGTTTCTGGTAAGCCGTGGACTTGACCCTCACGTCTGGAGATACCTTGGTAGGAGACTTGATAATCACACTTACGCCGACGGTGTGGTCAGACCCTCGAGGCGAGAGTTTCAGTTGGAATCTCTTGGTGACAGCGTCGAGGCCTTACGACGTTAGTTTGAGTATGGAATGGGAAATAACTGTTCATACTCAAATTGATGGTTTTAGGAAAACGTCGGGATGGGTTTTCCTTGGTCGGTGAAAAGGAAACCCCAGGCAGCACGGGATAAACTCTTTCACGGGAGGGTGCGACCGATCACTCTTGAATAGGCCAACCTTACCCTCGTGGAGGCAGTCGTTTGAGTTCCAGTTCTAACAGGAATTGGAAACATCTGGAGTTTGAGGATGGCGACCACGTTCTTATACGGGTCTCACCTTGACAAGGTTTACAGAGATGTGGCCAAGGCGGCAAGTTATCTCCAGGGTTCAGCGGACCTTCTCAGGTCCCCATCTGGGTAGGCGGGGTGGTTTACCACTTGACCCATTCACCGCAGTTGCACCAGGTGCACGATGACTTCCACGTATCTCAACTGAGGAGATACGTGCTTGACCCTGCACATATCATCGACCATGAGGAGATGGACGATGGCGATGAGGTGTCTTTCACGGAGGTTCCAGTGGGGATCGAGGATCGACAGGAGCAGATCCTACGAGGACGATCGATTCCTCGGGTGCACTTTCTTTGGCAGTACGAAACCTCTAGGTAAGCACATGGGAGCGGAAGGCTCAGATGCGTGCTCTATACCGCTTTTGTGACCCTAGTTTGTATTGAAGATTTACGGGGACGTAAAGCCCTGAGGTGGGAGTAATGTAAAGACCCAGAAATTTCAAGGAATTTTTTTTCTTAATTTTCTTTGGAATTTTACAAGAACGTAGTTTCTGACGGCGCCTGATTCCGAGGCCCGGTGTGCCCGAAATTAATTTCCGAAGTTTGGCTGGGGTACGTTCAGTGAACGAGCGAGCGGGAATTTCTATCTTTTGAACCGGTGCTCGGAATTGAAATCCGATTGCACCGATGAACTCGCAACGCCAGTAATCGCTTAAGGGAACCTTTACCGTAGTTGCGTTTGTGCGGGAGAAAAAGTTAATTTTTTGGGGTTTTATTAAAAAAGTGAATAAAATTGTTAAATCAATTTTATTTCATGTTAAGTTGTTAACTTCTCACATGGGAAGTTGGTGGTGGGCCCACATCCATCCAACTTCCCATGTGTGGATATTTGAAAGGGTAGGGCCCACACAAACCCCTCCCCACCTCTTCAAATTCCTTAACTTTCCTAACCCCTCTAAACCCCCCATTTAAGTTTTGATAACGTAACACCTCCTTAATTTTATAACATCTTATGTTAATAACTTAAGTGAGTTAAATATGGGTTTTGAATTTTCAAACTCTTGAAATTCAAAACCTATATTGGGTTAATAAAATAAGTGGGAGGATTATTTTATTTTGGGGTTAGTTGTTCTTGTGGTGGAGACTTGGGAGAGAAAAGGTTAAGTCTTCTTCTTCTTCAACATCGACGAAGAACGCGAAGAACACCTCCAACGAAGAACATCTCCACCGAAGAACGTGACGTCTTCTTCCAACGACGTTTCCCCTTCGAACGCACCTCGACGACAACGGAGTCGACGTTCTTTCCCTGCGACGCCTGACCTCCGCGACGCTCGTCTTCCGCGGGTTGTTGACGTGCACCGTATCTGAATCGAGGTAGGGGTTTATTTATTTAATTGTTCGTGAATACAAACTTGGTGATAACCGTGGATTAAAACCCTTTTTGTTATTGAATAACGCGAGGGGGTCGGACCGCACAAACACGGCCGACCCTCCTCCTTTGTTTTTCGTGATGGTATCTTGAGGATGATACGAGAAAACGTGGTGTTGTTGCACCACAAGATTTATTGCGGAAGATACGCGCGGCGCCGCCGCGCCACGCCGTGGAAAGAAATCCAAGAACGCGATGCCGTCGCGTCGCGTCGAAGAAAGTCAAAGGCGCCGCGGCCGGAACGGGGCCGCGGCGGAGGGAAGCGATTCCCTCGCATCGCGCCGAATGGCATAGGCCGCGGCCGGTTCCGGGCCGCGGCAGAGCAAGATGACCGGCGGCCGGCACCGGGCCGCCGGTGTCGGGGAAGGAAGGACCGGCCGTCGCCGGTCCTTGGTGGCGAAACCGGCCGGCCAGTGCGGGCCGACCGGGCAGTGGAGACCGGGGGAATTAATTCCCACAGCCGGGTCTTCAAGCGGCCCCAATTAAGGGGCCGCGGTTTCACAAAGGGGGGGGGGGGGGGGGGGGGTTGCCCCCCGCGCGCGGCACTCGAACGACGCGCTGGTCGCACCGTCGGCCGGGTCGCGCCGCCGGCCGGGTCGCGCGTCCGACCGGGCGGGGTCCAGCCAGACCGGGTCGGGTCGACCCGGTTCGGGCCGACCCGGTTCAGGTCGGACCAGGGGGGGTCGGCCCGGGCCCAGACCCCCAGTTTCGGACCACTTTTGGTCAAATGCCTGTATCTTGGGCTACGGGCCTCCAAACGACTCGCCGTCAGCGGCAACGCGATCCTTGGATCGAGACGGTCATTTCGGTATACTATACTCAAGGTACATCTTCCTTTTCGGGAGGCTACGTGGTTAAAACTCCATAGTTAAGCGTGCTTGACCTAGAGTAGTGATCAGGATGGGTGACCTCCTGGGAAGTTTCCCAGGGTGGGTGTGAGACGGAAAAGCCAATAACTTCCAGACCAGGCGTCCGATTGACGCGCCGTCTGTTGCGTTGCGTTCCTATTGACGATAAGGAACTTTTGGCATCCTCCGCCCGAGTTTTGGATGCAGATGGATAGTGGCCGGGTTGGATCGCACCGAAATCCAACCGGGACCCTGGAACGGAAAAGCTGATATCATTCTGACAGAACGTCCGTTTGACGAACCGTCAGCGGCGTTGGTGATCGCATTGAGAAACGGTCCCTATGAGTTTACCCTATGAGAGTTCGGGGTACAGTTGAGATACGGGCGGGTTTGGTTCGCTCACGAAACCAACCGAGCCCCTGGGACGAAAAGGCTAATAACTCACAGACCGGGCATCCGATTGACGCGCCGTCTGTTGCGTTGAGACCCATATGACGTGGCGGTCCATTGATATACTTCTTCGTGGAACTTTGAGATACTTGGAGTATCGACCTGTAACTCGTGGAGCGGACCCTCCCAGTGACGAGCGTGCGGAGTACGAAGACCGTGTAGCTGGCTGGGAACCGACGACTGCTGATCGAACGACTCGGTGTGTTATAGAGGTGTGCTTGGTTGTAGCGGCACATGGGAGCTCTTGGTTGTAGCGGAAGACCCACGACAGAGGTGCGCTTGGTTGTAGCGGCACATGTGAGCGCTTGGTTGTAGCGGCAGACCCACGACAGAGGTGCGTTTGGTTGTAGCGGCACATGAGAGCGCTTGGTTGTAGCAGCTGGCCCGCAGTACTCGATGGGTGGAGTTCTTCAGCAGTCTTAGGTTAGTGAGCAGTACCTCGGAGTCGTGACAGGACCACTGTACACTCCAGAGACGGAGCTCTTCAGCAGTTACGGTTTCAATAATGAAAATCCTGGTTGAGCTGAGACTTTTGACCTTGTGTTTACCTCATGATTGAGATGGGTCACTTGCTAACTTAGGTATATGTATGGGCATATACCCGGGTAGTGGTTATCCATTGATTTCACAATCCTTGTGTTTCCTCATGATTGAGATGGGTTACTTGATAACTTAGGTATATGTATGGGCATATACCTAAGTAGAGGTTATCTGTTGAGATCTTATTTGTGGTTATCCTTGTTGGTTTAGTGAGACCTTGAAGGTCTCGGGGTCCCTACTGAGTATCGTTATACTCACCCCTGCACGGGCTATGCCCGCACCTCGTTGTGTTGGTTGCAGACGACGGGCAGTGCTGACAGAGGCCGAGTGTTCGAGGACTGGACGGTACCTGGAGGTGGACTATACTACTAGATGGTACCTAGAAGAGGACCTCACGACGAGACGGTACCCAGAGGTGGACGTGACGACGAGGCAGTACCCGAAGGTGGACCACTGGGCGGACATACTCGGAGCGGACGACGGGACCCGAGGAGCAGATGAGCTATCTGTACCCACCCTTCAGGTGGGATTTATAGTGGACAGCTCGGCGTAGCAACTTTACTTTTCAGTTGATGTTTTCCCTTCGAGTTGTACTTTACAGTTGGGCTTGTATTTCCGGCCCCTTTTTACTTTCCGCACTTACTGTTGTACTCAGTTTTTACTTAGTGTTTACTTCTTCTGCTTGTACTCTATGTGATTGTTTACTTTACAAAGGCAATGCCTTCCCTTTTTTACTGGGATTTACGCCTTGGTGCTAGTCACCAGCCCCTGGCCTATGGAAGGTGGGCTTGGGGTAGTCATGGCACGGGCCCCGAGGACAGGTCGTGACATACCAGATTTATATATTTAGAGGATAAGGTGATAAGGGTTCTAAATATACTCATCCAATAGGTCTTATACAAGTCTAAGTCTTATATTTTACATTATCTTATTATTTTAATTAAATCGTTCAATAATGAGATAATTGCTGCATCATCATGGTGTCATAAACAAATTAATTTATTTAATGTCTAAAAATCATAAAAAAAATAATATGATGTAGGAAATCATTTTAGATTTCCAATGAATATTTATAGTCTAAGAATTCACTTACACAGGCAAAACTAAAAATGTTTTACTCGGGTGATACATTCTTTAGTGATATTCTCCTTTCATTAAAAAATAATATGATAAAGTGTCACTATCACCCAAAAGTGATTCCATGGGGTCCCTAATTTTGGCACAAGGCATCCCATTATCGGCCATGACACAACCAGTAAAATTAGGACACATGTTGGTCTCATTTGTTATTATTATGATATAATTTTATTACCCTTAACAACCCGATTTTCTTTTAAAGGTAGGTTCTGGTCAAAGACCAGAACTATGAAATTTATTCAAAATAGAAAGTCACAAACGAGTTACAACAGACGGAAAGAGAGCAATTTTCTTGAATCCTTAATAAAAGTAGGAATAAACTCTGGCGGGAGTTTATTCATCCAAGTGATCTAATGAAAGACTCCCATGTTGGCAAGTCCATCTGCGACCATATTAGCCTCCCGATAGGTATGTGTGGCAATAAAATTGAGTTCATTGAGCGTAGAGAGGAAATCCATCCATCTGGGAGTGAGAGGCCATGCCAGATGACCATCACCCTTCTAGATGGCTTGCACAATGGTAGTGGAATCACTCTCAATCCAGATATTCTTCCAGTTGAAGCGCTTTGCATAGGAGACGACATGAATGGTAGCAAGCATCTCGGCCTCCAGTGCAGAAGCAGTTCCACAGCTTCCAAAGAAACATCCAAGGATCCGGTCTTGATGATCTCTAAAGATTCCCACGCATCCAGAAAGACAAGGATTGCCCTTTGAAGCTCCGTCCACATTTACTTTAATCCAACCAGGAGCAGGTGCCTGCCAGAAAACTTTAATAGTGTATCGAGGTTTTGGGAAAATAACTTTGACTCCAATTTTGCGAAGGGTTTCAAAATCTATGACAGAATTGTCACAATAATACTTTTGTATCGTAGCCGCTTCTCTCATAGCCAATAGAATATGCATTTTACCTGCATTAATATTAAATGAATTATTGTTGAAAACAGAATCATTTCTACCGTACCAAAGAATATGCATAAGCTCCGCAACAGCCGTTAGAAAGTGATTCTTGATTTGAGGAGATCTTGGGAATTCCAATGTTCTTTTTAGTTGAGAGAGAATAAAAGTATCTAAAATTCATCTGCAATCAAATAGGTCAAAAATGTAATGCCAAAGGGCCATAGCAGTATCACAAGATAAAAAAAATATGATTGATGTCCACGAGATGTTGGTTGCATAATCTATATTTAGAGCAAAGGCTAAATCCGTAGGATTGCAGGCAGATATCAGTTGGAATTTTTTGATGAGAAATACACCACATAAGGGTAAGGCGATAAGGCTTAATCCAAGATTTATTGAGGTTAGAAACCCAATTAAAATTTTCATCCTTATTAGGGAATTGATAGCGATAAAACTTTTTAGATTATAACAAGCCATTATGAGTAGGTTCCCAAACAAGGAGATCCTCATTGGAGGTGAAATAATAATTATCCACAATCCCCTTGATAGGATCCAGAAGTTGAGAATCAGGGGAATTGATCATCTATCTAATAGAGCAACTTGAAGTATTATTAGAAAATGTATTAGGAATATCAGTAATGAGAGGGTAGCCAGTCCAGTTAACAAACAAAAAATTTAAAGAAGAGTTTTTACTAACAAGCCATCTCGAATTTTCCATGATAGAGTGAAAAGAAGCTTTGATCGAAGGCCAAGAAGAAAAGTCATATAATTAGAAGAGCCAGACTTAAGATTATCAAGGAAGTGACTTTTGAGGAATCTCATGGAGAGAGAGTTATTATGAATGAGGGACCATGTGAGTTTGGCTTGAAGAGCCTCATTAAAAATTTTAAGATTCTTAATACTGATTCCTCCATTTTCAATAGGTTTACAGCAAGTGGCCCAAGAAACTGTAACTAATTTCTTTTCCAGAGTACTTCCACTCCAGATGAGATTCCTGATAGCTGTATTAAGTCTTTTTATCAGCCCCAAAGGCCATTTTTAGACCATCATGGAATAGACATGTTTAGAGACAATAATGGATTTCACATGGCAAATTCTTCCAACCATATAAAGGGATTTACCTTTCCAGGAAGGAAATTGATTTAGAGTTTGATCAACAATGCTAAGAAAATAACAAGCTTCGGGCCGACCCCAGAACAGGGGAACACCAAGATAAGTAAAAGGAAGGGATCCTTCCTTTATCCCTAAAACATTGGTGATATGAGATTTCCTATTAGAGGGGATGTTTTTACCAAATTAAATGGAAGATTTTTTCCAGTTAATGCGTTGACCAGAAATCTCCTCATAGTGAGAAATGTTGGATTTAAGGTTATTGAAATTTATTTTATCTCCCTGAAGAAAAAGGATAATATCATCGGCATATAACAGGTGATAGGGAGCATGAAGATTCTTGGAAGTAATGATAGGTTTGAGTCTGCCTTCCTCAACATTGAGGGAGAGCAGTTTACTAAGATAATATTCAGCGATAGAGAAAATGATCGCAGAAAGCGGATCACCTTGCCTAACACCTTTAGAGCATTTGAAATAACCCCTAGGTGAGCCATTAATAATCATAGAGATGTTTGCAAAGTTGAAGATGATTTTAATTTTATTAATAAAGGAGTCATTGAAGCCAAAACTAGAAAGGACCTTAAAAATGAAGGTCCAGTCAATCGTATCGAAAGCCTTAGTGATGTCAAGATTAAGATCAATGTTCCCACCTCTAGTGTTTCTGTTCAATAAATTGGTGGATTCAGAGGCGAGGAAAATACAATCTTGTATAGATCTACCATTGATGAAACCAAACTGGTTCTAGGAGACAATTTTATTACTTATATTAGAAAGCCTATTAGCAAGAATCATGGTGATAATTTTAAAAATAGAATTTATGAGGGAAATGGGATGGAAGAGGTGAATTTCATCCACATTATCAACTTTAGGAATTAACGTGAGGAACTGAGAGTTGAGAGCATGTGGAAGAACACATTTTTCAAAGAAAGATTTAACTAAGTTGCAGTCATCATTTTGAAGGACATCCCAATGTTTTTGATAGAAACCATTGTTGAAACCATCGGGGCCCGGGGCACTGTCCGGGTTTAGACCAAAAATAGTATCCTTGATCTCAGAATCAAGAGGGATGCAGTTAAGCAAACAGTTATACTCAGAAGTCACCATACAAGGAATAATGTTTGGAAGGATATATTTGTTAATGCTAGGACCATTGAAAATGCCAGTGAAGTATGAGACAACATAATTTTCAATCTGTTCCTCAGACTCAATGATTTTACCCTCAACTCTTAAGCAAGAGAGAGGCTTATAGTTTTTCCCAATCCGTTGTAAAGAGATGTAAAATTTGGTGTTTCTATCCCCATCCTTGAGCCATTTAGCTCTGAAGATTTGTCTTTTGAAAGTATCCTTAAAGTTTAGAAGAAACATCAATTTAGTAGAGATGGTGATTTCATCCTGGGGGTCAGAAATGAATGAAGTGTTGTTAACTTGAAAGAGGGGCAGATCCTTTTCTAAATCTTGGATATCTTTATCAATTAAAGATGTTTTATCAGAACACCATTTTTTAAGAATTTTCTTCATATTTTTCAACTTAGTGGTGCAAAAAAAGTATCCCTGTGATTGCCCATATTATTCCAGGATGAATTTATAAGAGAGACACAATCCGAGTCAGAAGACCCGGCCAAATTAAATCTTAAAGGAAAGGAAGGTTTCCGAGAGTTTTGAGTAAGGCTGACTAATATCGGATGATGATCAGAAGCAAGTTTAGTAAGGGTGGCACACAAGATCTGGTTATAATTATTAAGAGAAGATTCATTAGTGAAGGATCTATCTAGTTTACTCGCCACCACACGGTTGTAGTGGTGTATATACCAAGTGAATTGGGAACCAGTAAGGATAATCTCAATGAGATTATTACTTTCAATGGAAGCTTTAAATTCCCTGTCAGATATAGAGGAGAATGAGTGCCCAATTTTTTCAGAGGGGGAGAAAATAGAATTAATGTCCCCACCCAAATCTCAGGGATCTTGAATCATGATAATGATGTCAGAAATCTCCTTCCAATGAGATCTTAGATCAAGGTAATTATTCTTGGCATAGACAAAAGTAATGAAGATGTGAGAGCTACCAAGGTAAAAATCGCACGTCAATGCTTGTGCAGAGAGACTAAAGATATTAACATTTTGCAAAGAGGAGTGGAAGAAAATACAAAGAGTGTACATATAACCATTGTTAAAAGCACCCAAGAAAGAGAAACTAAGGTTACCCAGGTGCGTGAACTTAGGGGAAAAATTGACTTTCGGATCAGCAATAGCAATCAGCATGGGATGATGAGTAAAAATAATACGCTTCAAAACATTAAGGGTTCCAGGGTTTTCAATCCCCTGACAATTCCAATGTAGAATATGAATAATTATTTACCTTTTGGGTTTGACACCCGTTTCTTTTTAGAACCAACACTTTGACCTCTAGTTTTCCTAGGGGAAGTGGTTTTGCTGGGAGAGCAGATTTTATCCTTTTTGGGCATAGGAGACTCAGGATTGGAAGTATTACATCCTGCCTTAATTTCAAGAGTAGATAGCACACAAACAGGCTTGAGAACCGAGCCTGGCATCAAAGGATCCAGGTCTGAAACAGAATTGGTCACCAAAGCAGGAGGACATCCATCCAAGACAGTGATCTCCTGATGATCCGGATTTTCTTCAGAAGGTTCGGAGGTTGATGGATTTACATCAACCACAACATTTGGAGTACAATGCCTGGAAACAGTGATGGACAAATCTGCTGATTCCAAATATGGAATCTATTTTACCCAATTCCAATAAAAAAACTTACAGTAATTAATTAAAAAATGATTCCTGTTGTCAAAACAAATAGCGGTTTTTTTAAACAATATCTATGAAACGTTTGGCACTTGTTTATGCCAAATTCCAAAGTGAAATCAATTATAATGACACAATTGGAATAAATGGTAAACATATATTCTAATTAAACATTAAAACAAATTAAAAGGAAAATCTAACCATATAATTAAATTATTTGAAAAATCAGTTTTGAAGTAAAATTTAGTATTTTTTACTATTCATTAAAAAATGAACATTGTCAGAAAAATACCAAATAAATATCCAATTTAAATTTCAATGTACCAGTCCTAAATAATAAGTTTATTTTGAAAAATAGAGCTTATAAAATTTTCAAAAGATAGATTTAAAAATGGTTCTCCATCAAAAGGTAGTAAAACAATCATTTAAAAAATATTAGTATATTCCATGCTTAAGATTGGATTTATTCTCATTTTAAGCCTCTAAAATACAATCTAATTCACAAATAGACATAGATAAGAATATCTGTTATTCATTACTTACTTGGGGTGTTACATCCTTCCCCCCTTTAGAAAATTGCATCCCTGCAATTTATTTACTTATCGAATAAGTGGGGGTATTTATCCCTCATTTCATTTTCAGATTTCTATGTTGCCTCTTCAATCATGTGGTTTTTCCACAAAAACATTACTTGATGAATCAAATTATTCCACAATATTTGCTCCTTGTAGTCAAGAATCTAGACCAGTTGTTCCTCATAAGATAGGTTCTCTTCCAACTGAACTACCTCTAGACTCAAAACATGAGACGGATCTGGCATGTACTTCTTTAACATTGAAACATGAAAAACATTGTGTACCTGAGATAAACTCAATGGTAAAGCCACTTGGTATGCAAATGATCCAACTCTCTCTAGAATTTCATATGGTCTAATGAACCTAGGACTCAACTTTCCTTTCTTAACAAATCCCATCACACTTTTCCATGGTGATACTTTGAGAAAAACATGATCACCTACATCAAAAGAGAGATCCTTCCTCCTGTTGTATTCATAACTCTTCTGCCTGCTCTGAGCTATTATCATGTGTCTCTGTATCAGCTGAACTTTTTCTGCCAAATCTTCTACCAATTATGGTCCCATAAACTTCCTTTCACCCACTTCATCCAAGAAATATAGAGTTCAACACCGCTTCCCATATAATTCCTCAAATAGTGCCATCTGTATACTCGAATGAAAACTGTTATTATAAGAAAACTCATCCAAAGAAGGATGTTGGTCCCAACTTCCCTGATAATCCATTGAACAAGCACATAGAATATCCTCCAAAGTCTAAATTTTTCGTTCTGACTGCCCATCTGATTGAGGATGAAAAGTTGTACTAAAATTTAATTCAGTACCCAATGACTTCTGAAGGCCTTTCCAAAAGTTAGAAGTAAACCCGAGATCACGATCAAATACAATAGAGAGGGGAACTCCATGTAACCTGAATATCTCTTTAAGATACAAACGAGAAAGTTGATCTAGGGAAAAGTATCTCGTATTTTAAAGAAATGAGCATATTTAGTCAAGCGATCAGCAATAACTTAGATTGCATTATTACCTCGAGGTGTCTTTGGAAATCCCACAACAAAGTCCATGGATATATTCTCCCATTTCCACTCTGGTACTGGTAAAGTTTGAAGTATCCCTTTCGGTAACTGTCATTCTGCTTTAACCTGTTGACATGTCAAACACTTCACAGTAAAATTAGAAATATCACTTTTCATTCCATCCCACCAGTAATATTCTCAAATATCTCTAGACATCTTAGTACTGCCTAGATGAACTGAAAACGGAGAAATATGAGCTTCACATAACAACTCTATCTTAAACTTTGAAACACAAGGCACACACAATCTCTTCCCAAATCTCAAAACATAATCATTATCAATGTTGAATTCAGAAAACTTACCCTTCTGAACCAGCTCTACCTTTTTATACAACTCATTGTCCTGCTTCTGTGATTGCATAATTCTACTTTATAGAGAAGATTTCACTGATACCTGAAACAAAACAGAAGAACATCTTACACCAACTACTTCTATGCCAATGTTAATCAAATCCTTAACCAAAGGATCATGTTCCAAATGCAACATTGTTAATGAAGTATTACTTTTTCAACTCAAATCATCAACAAATTTATTTTCTTTTCCTGAATGGTAATGAATTGTACAATAATAATCCTTGATTAATTCTAGCCATCTCCTATGGCTCATTTTCAATTATTTATGAGTGAATATATACTTTAAACTTTTGTGATCGGTATATATTTCACACATTACTCCATACAAATGATGCCTCCAAATTCTCAAAGCAAAAACAATAGCAGCTAATTCCAATTCATGTGTAGGGTAATTTACCTCATTAGTTTTCAACTGACGTGAAGCATAAGCAATTACCTGATCATTCTGTATTAGGACAGAACCAAGTCCTTTCAATGAATCATAATTGTAGATAACAAACTCACCATTCCTGGAAGGTAGTTCCAAAACTGGAGCATTCACCAATCTTCTTTTTAGTTCCTGAAAACAATCATCACATTATTTTGTCCAGATAAACTTAACACCCTTCCGAGTTAGCTTAGTCATTGGACTAGATAACAGGGAAAAATTTCTAACAAACCTTCAGTAATAGACTACCAAACCATGGATGCTATGAATCTCAGTTACATTTGTGGGTCTTGGATATTCTTCCACAACCATTGTTTTTTCAGGATCAACAGTTATCCCATCTTTAAAAACAATGTGACCAAGGAAAGAAATTTGTTGCAACTAGAACTCACACTTGCTGAATTTCCCATACAATTTATTTTATTTTATGGTTTGCAAAATAACCCTTAACTGTATTTCATGCTCCTCTTTACTTTTTGAAAACACCATAATATCATCAATTAAAACAACCACAAACTCATCCAAGAACTCATGTAAAATTCTATTCATAAGGTTCATGAATACAGTAGGTGAATTGGTTTGCCCAAAAGGCATTACTAAAAATTCATAATGGCCATATCTTGTACGAAACGTGGTCTTCAGAACATCTTCCTCCTTTACCTTCAACTGATGGTACCCCAATCTCAGGTCTATCTTTGTAAAATACTAAGTCCCTGGAGATGATCAAACAAATCATCGATATGAGGAAAAGAATATTTGTTCTTAATAGTGATGTTATTCAAGGATCTATAATCAATGAAAAGTCTCATAGAACCATCTTTATTTTTAACAAATAAGATAGGAGCACCCCATGGTGATGTGCTAGGTCAAATGAAACCTTTCTCTAATATATCTTGCAATTGCTCCATCAACTCTAAAAGTTCAATTTGAGCCATTCGATAAGGAGGTTTTGAAACTGGATTAGCGTCAGGAACTAAGTCAACAGTATAATCAACTTCCCGATCTGGTATTATTCTAGGAAACTCATCAGGAAAAACATCAGGATACTCATTTACCACTGGCACATCATTAATCTAAACAGTTCCTTTGTTTTCAACAATATGTGCAAGGTAACATTCATTTCCATATTTTACAAGTTTTTCAGCCTCTTGATATGTTATCAAAAGTAAGGGTGCATTCATGAACACAAAATGAAAGTCTTTCTGAAAAGAAACTTCTTTAGCTCTATAATCAATCTTAGCATGGTAAATAGAGATCTAATCTATACCCAGGATAACAACAATATCTTCTAGAGGTAAAACAATAAGGTTTGCAAGTAGGTTGTTTCCAAGGATAAGGATAGGAAGACTCTTATAAATTATTTTTGCCTCAACATTTCCCCTAGGTGTTTTTACCAAATGTTTAAGAGTCATTTCTTGAGATGGTATTACCAATTTACTAGAAAAGTTTTTAGAGATGAAAGAATATGTAGACCCTGAATCAAACAACACATTAGCATAATCTGAGAAAACAAAAAAAGTACCAGATACCACTTAATTTGATGGCCCAACATCTGCTGAAGTAGTTTCAAAGGATTTTACCACCCCTTTATTCTTGTAGTATAACTTTTTCCGGTCACTCGAGCTCTTTTTCGGACACTCGTTTGAATAATGACCCATCTCATTTAACTTGAATCATTTTACAAACTGTAAATCAAATTTGGTCTTACCATCACCTTGATCTTTATCATTGCAATCACGAGCCTTATGTCCCATATTACCACATCATTAGCACTTTCTAGAATTCAGAAGACATTCCCCATCATGATTTTTACCACATTTATCACAAACATGAAACTTAGTTTTCTTACCATCAGACCTTTTTGAAGAATTTTTCCCTTTCTCCTGCCACCTCGGTCTCTTCTTCTGTTGGTTGTTATAGAACACTTGATCATCAGAAAACTCCACTTCCATCTTCTCAGCACTTCGAACAAGCTTTTCATAACTCTTGAAATCACGAGAAGCTAAAGCCATTTGATATTTTGGCTTTAATCCTGGGTAAAAATGATCTATTTTACTATCAAGGTCTTAGATAAAATTTGGAGCATACCATACCGATTGAGTGAACCTTTCTTCATAAGCAGCCACTGAGTAGTCCTCTTGCCTCAATTCCAAGAATTTGTATTCCATCCTAAGTTGAACAACCTTAGGAAAATACTTCTCAAGAAACATACCTTTTAATTCATCCTAGTCAAGAGCATCAATCTCATCAGCGCCCCTAATATTTTTAACCATCGACCACCCCTGATCTACTTCACCCTCCAACCGGTAAAGAGAAAGACCAACCTTTTGATTGTTTGAACACACCATGACATCGAAAATATTCCCCAGTGCTTTAATCCACCCTTAAGCTAGCACAAGGTCATATGATCCTATGAATGATGGGGGATGTTGCCTCATGAAATGCTTTACCACTGACATGTTCTTCTGCGGTTGATCTGGCTGCTCTCGTGCATGGATACCAACACCATTTATCACTTGAGTCAACTACGCCATTACTACAACAAACTATTCAGTTCCAATTCCGACCATCTCAGGATGCTGATTCACAAGTTCATTTCCTTCTGTATGCCTTCCTAGCACTACTTCCCTGTTTCCTCTGTAGAAAACCATTATGAACAAACATGTCTTAGATGAAGCAACATGGTAATATTAAAATGTTATATCATTTCAATTTTACCATAAAAATAATATTTTTGGATAATCATTTAATAGTATTCTAACTCCTAAAGTTATCTAAACCGACCTCTGATACCAACTATAAGGCTCCAGTCTTAAACATTACTTAATCTTGAGTTATTTCAAGAATACACGTTAAGGATATTTTCAGGTTTAGAGTTTTAGACAATTAGATCATAAATCATGCATTACATTCCACATTTAAACAAAGTGGTTACATAAAAGATAGTATTCAATTTTTTCTACCAAGGGAATCATATTTAAAACAATACATGTATTCTTTCATGATACATCCTTGACACTATCATCACATCATGTACTTTTCCCTTGACCTGTGGAAAACATTTCAAAAACTTGGGATGAGCATAAAAAGTTCAGTAAGGGATATAAAAGTACGAAATGAAAACATTAGTCCATGTATACATAAGAATCAATGAAATCATACTTTACCCATAAAACATAAACACTTTAACATACCTCATCAAATCATGAATAAATCATAGAAATCATAAGACATCAAGGTAACTTGAGGAATTCATAACATTCTTACGTTGGGAGTAATCCTCATGGTTACGTTTGGAATACCCATCACAGTATATTCCCTAAATCTCTTCCGATAAACCTTAATGTTTAACCCCTTCACGTTACCCAATGCATTGGAGAGCTAAATCAGGCTCACCTGCCCTTAGTTTGTCACGAAACCACCCATCTTCATAACAATGCCCAAGAACCATAACATAATTGTATCACATAAAACATGCATAAAAGAAACATAAAATTTCCACATTTCAATCACAAGATATCAATACAACACATTGATATAATAAAAACATTATGAAAACCATTTTAAATACCAAAATAAAAGAAAAGTAAAGCATGGTATTTAGTTTTCATTTAAAAAAAAGTTATGGCTTGTAGAGGAAGCCGAAACTCAAATAATGGTCACTTCGGTGGAGAAGTTGTTGTCGCCGCATGCGTACGACAAAAACATTCTATTTTTTCGTTTAGTAAAACAATTCATATAAAAAGATTCCTTTTGAATAAAAGTAAAATTCAAAGGGTTTTATACACCATATAAAAGGAATTTGTGTATAAAATAAAATATGCCTCTATGAAATGAGATTGAGACGAAGTCCCATACCAGGTATCCGACTTGACTTGATCGTTCTTTAACCTCCTGAATAATAAACTTGAGTTAATTTCTACTTACTTATGAACATTTTTAATGTTCATTATTTCTTTTATATCACTTATTACCATGTTATGAACACTATGTAATTATTTAAGTTAATAATGGTCGTTTTGTCGATCATTGGTACTTGAGTTAAAAAATAAAATCTTTATAATTACAAGTTGTTCATGTGGTAAAATATCCATTATATCCATAATTATATTCATGATGTAGATATTATATATATAATATATATCCAGTATATACATGAATTTATAATATTACATAACATTTAGAGGTAAGAAAAGAAATGCACTGTTCATGGAGACGGTAAGCCGTACGTACGCATGAACGCTACTTTCATTTCTATTTCTTACTTAATGGAGTGAAATCATAATGATATAAATGTATATTATAATTCCAGTATAATATAATATATAATATCATTAACTCCATCCTTTATACGTCCCACATATGGCATTGACGAATCAAATCACTTGAGGGGGCGGTAGTCCGCACTTCCAAAAATGAAGATATCACATTTACCCATAATGGAAACCATAAGGTATGCCATGAAAAATAAAGAAGCATAAGGAAAACATAAACATATTATATATCATATATAAATATAATTACATCTTAATGGACACCTTTAAAGGTGTTAAAAGAAGATTGAACTATCATCGTTTCGTGAGGCATAAATTCACCATCCACAGAAACAGTATGTTCTTTAACCATTAGATGAAGGTGTGTGTAAGTGTAGCTCGAATCATTCACATAACAACATCCTAGTATATTTAATATTCTGGTATTGTTACAAAGAAAGGAATAAAAAGAGTTTAGGTGGTTGGAGAAGCAAAAGAAAACAAAAGAACACAAGTGAAGACATTACCTTTGAATTGGGTACCTCCTCTAGGTTTGAACCAAAATGGTTTCTTGAAGAGCTTCCTGCCTAAGGTAAGGATTCTAGAATGAAGAGAGGTATGTGAATAGATAAAATTAGTAGAGCATGTCTGATCCAATGGATTTATAAGTGTTGGTAAGGAGGTAGAGGTGGGGGCCTTTTATAAGAAGAGAGGAGGGGCACTCTTGGAAACTAAAGAAATGTTACTTTATTTTAAAACGCGTTTATGATTTTAAAGGTCCAACATTGATATATTTAGAGGATAAGGTGATAATAGTTCGAAATATACTCATCAAATAGGACTTTGACAAGTGTAAGTCTTAGAGTTTACATTATATTTTAATTTTATTTAAACCGTTCATTAATGAGATAATCGCTGCATCATCATGGTGTCATAAACAAATTAATTTATTTAATGTATGAAAATTATAAAAAAATACTATGATGTAGGAAATATTTTTTTATTTACAATTAATATTTATAGTCTAGGATATCACTTACAAAGAAAAAACTAAAAATGTTTTACTCGGGTGATACATTCTTTAGTGATAGTCTCCTTTCTTTAAAATATAAAATGATAAAGTGTCACTATCACCCAAAAGTCATTCCATGGGGTCCCTAAGTTTGGAACAAGGTATCCCATGGTCAGAAATGACACAAATAGTAGCATTAGGACACATTTTGGGGTAATTTTTTATTATTATGATATTATTTTATTACCCTTAACTACCCGATTACTAATTAATCACGATAATTAAAGATAATTACTGTCATTACTATTCATAATGTCCAAAAACAAAAGAGACTAAATAAATAATTTGGACCTTATGATTCCAAATATGGAATACATTTTAACAAATTAAAAACACAAAAATTACAGTAATTAATTTAAAAATGATTCCCGTTGTCAAAATAAATAATGGTTTTTTTGAAACAATATCTATGAAACGTTTGGCACTTGTTTATGCCCAATTCCAATGTGAAATCAATTCTAATGACCACCATTGGATTAAATGTTAAAATTATATTCTAATTAAACTTTAAGACCAATTAAAAGGACAATCTAACCATATAATTATAATAGATGATAAAGTAGTTTTGAAGTAAAATGTAGTATTTTTCACTATTCATTAAAAAATGAACATTGTCAGAAAAATACCAAAAAAAATATCCAATGTAAATTTAAATGTCCCAATCATAAAGAATAAGTTTATTATGACAAATAGAGCTTATACAATTGTCAAAATATAGATTTAAAAATGGTTTCAATCAAAAGGTATTAAAATAATCCTTTAAGAAATATTAGTGTATTCCATGCTTAAGATTGGATTTATTCTCATTTTAAGCCTATAAAATACTATCTAATTCATAAATATACTTAGATAAGAATATATATTATTCATTACTTACTTGGGATGTTACAAGAAAAGTATCAAGAAAATAGAAATATCATAAATATCATATTAAAATATTATGTACCTAATATTTCTAATCCATGATAGGTGGTATTGAAAAAATAAATGACATCATTTCACAAGCCAGTAATTCACCACACACAAATTGTAATTTTGTTACCCATTTATTTAAGTTTGTATATGTGTAGGCTAGAACCCGAACATAAAAAATATCAGTATATTTTGGATACTAAGTTTATTACAAAAAAATTTAATGAGAATATTTTATGGGTTTGAGAATGAAATAAAACATAAATGCATGTTGAAGAATGTTACCACTTCTTCAGGTAACTCCATTTCGTTGGAACAAAATGGATTCCTTGGTAGGATTTCATCCAAATGTGTGGACTATAGAGTGATGGGAAGGAATCTAGGAGATTATTTTCTGTAGTTTTATTATTATCCTGATGTCATTAGAGGAGAGAATAAGTGAATAACAGAGGAGGCCTTTTATAAGTGGGAAAAAGGACACATTGGGTATTCATGAAAATACTCAAGTGGTACCCACATTTTATTTGATCCTAGGGCTCAAAATCCAACTTTATATACTACTATAGGTATAATGTTGAAAATATGTACAGAAATTATTTTTTATACATGTTTAGGGTAATTTTTACAACTTATTTTCCATGTATAGTCATTAATTAAAATAATTTTTCTAAATCATTGTAAATTAATTTAACACATATCGCTAACCATTTCAGTAAAAAACATTATTGAACATATAATACATTACATATTATTATTAAAAATACATAATCCTTTTTCTTAAATTCAAAATATATAAGTGGTATAAATTAATTTAAATCTAATCCTGCAGACGCGACGAAAAAACGAGGGTTTGATGTAAAATTGTTCAAAAGTTTGCGTTGTTTTTATAACTAAATTCAACGTAAAATTGTATAAAATGACCTAAATTTGTTTAAATGATATAGTATTGGTATAATTATACTTTGAATAAAATTAATACATGATTTTTATATACAAATAAATTTTGTCCAGAATTCAGTTTTGAACTAAATTGAGTATTGTTTGCTATTCTTCAAAATATTTAACTTATCATAAAAATACCAAAAATTCCACAAAAGTAAGTTTTAATATTTATCATTAAAATTTAATTTTAGTTCATCATTTAAAAATTATAAAACATCCAAAGTTTTTAAAAAGTGAGTATTCCATTAAAAAGTGGTAAAACAGTCTAATAAAAAATATATATTTTTGTGCTTAAATTCAATTTTTTATTTTCTTGAGCCTATCAAACTGATTTGTTGAATATAATTTTTTTATTAAATATATAAAATATAAATTTCATAAATATATTTAAATAATAGTGACTAATTTAGTTTCAATGTAAAAACATCATTCTATTCATAGAAATAATTTTTCTTAAAAACACACATTTTATATTCAATTGGTCATTAGTTTAATTTCTAATTAATTGGTAACCAATGAATTAATTTTATAAACATGTGTGACTATAATTTTAATAATTTAGTTAATAATATTCATTTTTCATAGTTATAATATCTTGATGAAAAAATGGGATAAATTTTTTTAATACTGTATTATTATCACTTATGTCCCCTCTTTTCATGTAACATCAGTCATCAAAGGGATTTTAAGTTGCATGAAATATAAGATAAAAATTGTTTTATATGTGATGAAATATAAACTATGTATTGCACATAACACAATATAAAAATGAATTTTAATTAATTTTAGTCAATTTATTTCATAAACGTTCATGATATTACATCCTACCCCCCTTAAAATGAATTTGGACATTGAAATTCACCTTGTTTATTAATGAATTAATAGTTTCAGAATTTATTTATTAAAAAACACATGTCAAGAAAAGTTAATAAAAAATCATCTTCAAAAGGGTATGCAGGAAACCAAAAACTCATTGGATTTTTCACATAAATATTATTAAACATCGGGAGAACTTTGGTGAGAAATTAAAATACTGATTTGGAAGAAAAACTAATTCACGTGGAATAATAGAGTGTGATAGAGAACATGGTCAAGAATAAGTAAATGAAAAAAGAATCCAAAAACTGAATAAGTATGGAAATGGTCATTGATATCATCAAAAAATATTGTAACAATATAAAATTTTACTTCTAGATCCTTTTTCCTTATGATGAAAAATTTATTTCAATATATTTGAAGAAAAAAGAAATAAAGAAGCCTAGTTGAAACGTGAAATTCATCCTTTACCAAAATATCATCATTTTCTAAAGATGATGAGTATTCAAGATGAATTATTAACACCAAAATCATTGAAATAAAATTTTTAAGACCACATAACTATAAAAGGGACAGTAAACATATTCCATATGTCTTTAGACATTAACTAAAACCAAAAAATTTAGTGCATGGTAGGACAATTCCAAAAATAAGAAAACACTATTTGATAAGATAATATTTTAAATTCAATAGTAATTTCCAATGGTGAAACTAAATAATTCCATAACCCTATATCCCAAATAACCTAAATATCTTCAAAATTAATGAGTTTATTAACCTAACGGGTTATATTATAAATTCTAGATTTCAAGACCAAAACATGTATACCTTCTTTTTAAGTAACCTCATTTATTTAGTCTCCAAATCCCATTTCAATAATGTGTATATCAATAAGATCATATATTTTTTTTCTAAAGTTACCTCAACATACAAGATCATATAATTCCAAATGGATAAAAATGTCTTAAATATTATTTCTAAAAACTAATGGAATAATTACCATTAACCCAAAATTATACATATAAATCAACATAATAAAATTTCTCCTAATATTTCATTTATAACCCCAATATTTTTACTACTAAAAAACCTCAAATGGGGTGTCTTAAGACATTGAACTTATAATCAACCTTAATATTATTGATCTATAATGGTATAGATAACTCAAAATATAACCTCATATAATGAAATCATAATCTCGAATGATATCAAAATAAAACATTGATACCAACTATATCTTCCCAAAACCCACACTACCAGATCATGTGCTGAAATCTTTAACTTTACACTTCATACATTTATGCTGATAATTATGACCCAATATTTTTTCGTAACATTAAAACATCAAAGGGAAAAAACGGATCTTATATAAACTAGATAAAATTTTTATTTTATAGTTTTATATAATAAAGAAATATATTAGATAAAAAATCATATAAACATGAACTCATAATTCATCAAAAGAAAAATTGTCCCATTTAAAATAAATATTAATATTTCAGAATATACCACCAACATAATAATTGTGAAATAAGTTATAGAAATATATCATTCAACATCACTCTTTAGAATCTGGGGAAAATGAAATATAAAAAGGGTGAACTCAAATGATTAAAAGGGTAAGAAAAACCATAAACTATTATATGTCATGAATGAAAATAAGAGTTCATAAGGGCATGATGACACAACCAAAGTGAATGAGAAAATCATAAAAGAACTCATACCCCAAAAATACCGAGACCATTAAATATGAAATCATGGAAAAGGTTAGTTTCATTATAATCAATAATCACAAACCATGAGACAATAATCTCTATCATTAGAAACATTATAAACATATACAAAACATAAATAAATACAAAATTGGTATCTTGGGGAATAATTATACTTTTCACTCTTATAAATGGAATAACCATGCAGTCAACTTCAATAAACGTGACTACTATATATTGAATATCCATATGGTTGTCTTCCATATATAATTCATTAGACGGATATCATAGATCCATCCATCCTTGGTCTATCATAAAACCACCCATAATTGGTATATCATGAAACCAAACATCAAATGTCCAAGTATCATTAAAAAACCATTACACATTTAATCTTCGATAAACTCATTGTAGAAACCAATAAACACATTTATAAATTGAATAACATGTAGAAAAGATATGTGTTCTATAATAATATATTTGAAACATGATTAGCTGGTGGAAAAAAAATCAGTACCATGACAATCTCTTTAGAACACGTTTGACCCATGGAAAAAATGGGTTCAATAAAAATCTCTTTAGGACATGATTATCCCATAGAAAATAAATTGGTTCAATAATAATCCCATTCAGACATGATTAACCCATATAAGATAAATGGTTTCAATAAAAATCAATTTTAAACATGATTAATGAATTGAAGGGTAATGAGTTTCAAAACAATATCTATGAAACTTGAATAACCCATGGAAAGGAAATTCATTTAATAAAAATATCATTGAAATAATATTAATCAATCCAAAGAAGGAATGAGGATGGTATCAATAAAAAATATCCCAAGTGGAGGATAATCTACAATAAGTTTTGATGATGTTGATGAATGAAAATCACCTTAAAAGATCATTAAAACCATTCTTGAGTAAAATAATCATAAAAAATTCAAAAGTCTCCCATAACACTTCAAAAAATTTGAATCATAAGACCGATGAAGGAATAAAATAAAATTAAACATAAAATATTGTTATAATAAGGATATTCATAATATATAATGTCAATGGTGGAGTATAAACCCATTGTAAAAGAAGTGAGATTTATAATATAAAAAATGTATCCAGGAAGAATAATTATAACAAAAGTCTATTTTCAATTTGTTAACTTTGAAACCATAACCCCCCCCTGAAATAGAGACAAAAAGATATATTTTGAAATCCCCATAAAATTTGGATAATAATCATAAAATATGTCCATGTAAAGTATATACACCACCAAAAAAATTAGCAGGGAATATGGAATATGCCTCACATAAATAATAATGAGACTAGAAATCCCCTTACAACTGTTGTAACATTTTCATTAGAGGCCCTAAAAGTAATAATAATCAAATTAAAATTTTTTATTCCATGAATATAAACTAAATCATGATAAAATATGTCAAAATTAGTATTAGATACTCCACACAAAATAAATAAGTGGTTATTATGAGGTACAAATCAAGAATGTAAAAGTGAGACATGAATCCATTAAAACGTGAGAACTTTTGAATATTGATATCTGCTAAATAATAAAATAATTTTAAGAATTTAATATCAATAAAATAACTAAAATCATGATATAAAAATTAATAGTTTAGTACATACACAATATAAATAAAACTAGGTGTATAACATTACAGTATGCCTTAATGAAATGGAATTTAGATGAAATCCCTTATCTTGAGTCTGATATGTCATGATTTTACTATTTATTCCTAAATAATATACTAATTTTAATTATATACTTTTTAAATATTTTAAATGTTTATTAATACTTTTATTTCTCTTATAAAAAATTTATATACAAGTACTTAATGAGTAATGTTTATATCTAATGTTTTGACCATATTTCATTTATGTGTCAAAAACAACTTTGGTATGTCAAATGTGGTCAAAGGGATTATTATAAAACATATGAATAATAATACTAATTTAATAATAATAATATTTATACATAAATTATACTTTTAAAAAAAATCATCATTTATGGTTATGAAAATGAACCAATGTTAGAATCATGGAGATGGTAGGCCTTATGTACGCATGAGTAATGTTCCCATTTTTATACGATCGTTATAAAATGAAGGAATGTGACATATATCATAGTAAAATTATAATTATATCATAAGTAACATATTATTTAATCATAAAAAGTAATATATATAATTATTGTTATTTAAAAGGAATCACATCTCTACGAGGAGGAGGTAGTCCACACATCCACGAACGACGTTATCAATTTTTCTAGTGTGAGAAAGGGTAATAATGAATATTATATATTAAATATATGGATTGGTAATTATTTTATTAACATAATATATGTTTTATGTATCTCATGTATGTTTAATTAAACCCATACTAAATACATTAAATTTGAAGGGTGTATGTATCGTATTGTTTTGAGGAGGCAGTAGTCCATACATCCACAAACGATGTTATCATATTTTAAAAAATGGAAGTCATGAAGTTATGTGTTATATAATTACTAAATAAGGATTAATAAAACATAAATATTATATATATCATATAGAAAAAAGTTTTACATCATAATTCCCAACCATGAAAGGTGGTAATGAAAAAACGAACAACATCATTTTGAGAGGCAGTAATGTGCCATACAAGAACAGTAAATTCAAGACCCATTTGATGGAAGTGTATGTATGTGTAGGTTTAAACCGTAACATAAAAAAATATCAATATATTTAGGAGAATTAATTTATTATATAATCATATAATAAAAATATGTTAATAGGTGGAGAAAGAAATAAAACATAAATGCACATTGAAGAGTGTTACCTATTTTTTGGGTAAATTCATTTTGTTTGCATCAAAGGGATTCCTTGGTTGGATTTATTAAAAAATTTATGAATCATGAGTATTCTTTGGTAATTTTGGAGCTAATTTGGGTAGATATTTATTGGTGTGAATAATTGAAGAGGAGAGAAGTCCTTTTATATGGGGAAAATGATACATTGGGTATTCATAAAATGATTTTAGTGCTCCCGAATTTTAACTTGTCCCTCAAGGATTTGAAAATTCAATTTTATTTATCATTATAAGTGAAAATGTCATAATATGTTTTTACAGTAATTTTTATAGATGTTTAGGTCCATTTTTAAACCTCATTCTCTAATATTAGTGAAAAATTAATCTTTTTTTCTTTAATAATTTTAAATAATTTTAATTACATTCAGTAGTCATTTTGGTCAAAAACTAAGTTGAAAATATTATAAATTATAAATTATTGTGATTCTATATAAATAATACATTTTACCAAATTCTAACCATTCGGGTGGTAGAATGTAATTTAAAATTAATCCATCAGACAGGACAACAAAGCATGTTTTTAAAGTACCAAATGATCAAAACTATGAAATATGTTTATATCCAAATTGAATTTTCATCTATTTCCAAAGACCTAAATTGGTATAAATTTCATAAAAATTCTTAAATAATAATTTAAAACAGATTAAAAACATTATTTAACTCTATAACTAATGTAATTCCCTGACTATAGTTACCCAGAGTTGTGCATTGTTACATAACATTGGAATGATACAAGGAATCATTTTGCAAAAAGACCGATCAGTTTAGTAGCCTTAGAAGCGCTAGATACATACATAAGTTCTATATTACACCATGAAATAATGAAAAAAACATCATTTTGTACCCTTTTAACACACTCTTATCTATTAGCCTATTCATGTAGGTTAATCAAAAAATACTTCTTCACATCCTGGGAAAAACCAAACATAAGAAATGGGTGAGCTAAGATACTCAGTAAGGATACAAATAAAGTGGAAACATTCATAAATAAGCATAAAATTTTTAATGAATGAATAAGACTAAAACATAAGCCTCTTAAACATAAATTTAATCATAATATGGAAATATAAATCAAATAATGCCATTTATTTATTCACATGGATATTATACTAGTCGAATAATCACATGTAATATCAATAGCCAATTTCATAATGATGGAATGCATAATATCAGACATAATAACCACATAGTCAAGGCCTCATACCAAGACTACAAATAAGATTTTTTCAAGGCCTTGTGCCAAGATACTAGTTTGTCTCATGAGACTTACCGATGCATCGAGGAGTTATAGCGGGCTCCACCCATCATTTACTAAGTCCAATGAATTTCTCCTATAAAAGGATGAAACGTAACATAAAAATTCGTATTAAAAATCGCGTAAAAAATGGTAATATTTTAACCATAATAAATGAATTGTATAAAAATAACACATCCACAGTAAAACATATCACAAAACCTTCAATACAATATATAATATTTGTATCATAATAAAATAACTCCAAACAAGTGTAAAATCCATCAATGGATGTTGACATAGATGAAATCAAAACTATTTGAGAGAAATATCTCTTTCAATTTTGAAATCATTTAAAAGTCACATAATTATAAAAGAAAACATTTATTATGAAAATATTCTTATAATTTTTTAAGGTTATCTTCGATGATTTTATAACGCCCGAAAATAGCCGCACCCACCGTATAAGTTAAAAAAACATTCTTACCTTAATTTCTTGAAAAGGTCATAAAGTACCTTATTTGGAAAATGAGAGAAAGATTCCTTTAAAGACATTTTGTAAAAGGTCAAACTAGGGTATAAATGAATTTAACTCATAGTCTAGTAAATAGTAAAAATATTTTGAGATACATTCTTAAGAAACATGGATGTGGATAATAAAGATGTTCTAGTAGATACTTACATATTAACAACCTCGAATAATAAAGAGATTGTGAAATTTAACCCTTACGTTGTAATTTTCCTTGGATTAGGGTACTTTAACCTTTTTTATAATAGTTAAATCATTGTTATTAAATTATACAATAACCACTTACATAAATATGATATCATATATGATCTTCTAATAATGCTTTGTTAATGATATTTCAGTAGTATCATCGTTCCAGGTGTTAACTGATTCATTTTACTTTTTATGTTTTTTTGTGTAAGTCATGATTGTTATGGATAAGATGTATATCATTCATATACATAATGATATTATGTTCTTAGACATTATTTATAATCATCAAATGAAAATTAGTCTTGAATAGTTACGATAGGGAATGAATCTCATCACGTTCGTGGAGATAGTAATCTGCACGTACACACGAACGAAAATATCATTCTTTTGAGGGTGAAATATTATATAATTGGATGGTATACCATATATATACTGAATAATTAAAATGTTATATTTATTATTTACATCATTTATACTCATTATTATTACCATCCAAATAATAAAGTGTTGAATAACAAACTATACCACGACATGGAGATGGTAAGCTTTACGTACGCACGTATGGTGACATTGTCATTCATAGGATGGATAGAATAATGAATATGGATGTAACATATTTATAATAACATAAACGTATATATAAGTCATTGGAGGTATTTTTTGGTATGGAAACTACAAAGAAATAGGAAGTGGAAGAAGAAATGAACTTAGAAAGAGGTGATGAAATTATTACCTCTTATTTAGGTGGTTCCTTTTCATTTGATGAAAAGGCTACTCAGGTTGGATTTATGATCAATGTAAGGCCCCTAGGTTGAAGTGTGGGAAGTTTTTATGATATTTGGGTAGGTTATGGCCGAGACAAATGTATTTGGAGGTTTTATTTTGAGTGAAGCGAATGTACCCTTTTATAAAAGAGGTGAGGGTCACTTTAGGAAAGGTTTAAAATATTAGTTTATTATACAATCATTTTCCATTTATAATGTCTCAAAATAGATTTATTTTAACGATAAGGTGGCGATGGGTCTATTTACTCTCAATAAATAGGGTTTATATAGGTTTAGTTCACCATATTAACCTTAACTTTCATATTTAACTCTTAGTAAAATAGTTTAACATTTACCATGTATTCTTGTATTATTATAATAAATGGATAATAAACATACTATAAAAAGACCAAAATTCCCCAAGTTGTTAATTATTGATATATATAACCTTATATAAGTCATTTATAAGAAACATAGATTTTTATAAATATTATATCAATCAATAATATAGTATTGTTTTTTAAAAACTCATTTATGTCAATTTTGACACTATTTAGTAATAGATTTTTGTTAATGTCCTAAAAAATTTATTAATTACAAAAAAAATCATTTAATCAATCCTAAAATTTCATATTAACTTATAAAATTCTTGGAATTCATCAAAAGACTCAATTTACATTTATTTGGATATTTGAAATATCAATTAATTTAATCTTTCATTAAAAATGTAATTATTGTGTCATCATTGTGTCATAAATAAATAAAATTATTTAATGTCTAAAAATTATAAATAAAATACCATTATGTAGTGAATATTTATATATTTTTAGAGAATATTTATAGAAAAATTTATCTTATGTGTAACCCTATATTAAAAATTTTTTAGTTATTAAACATTGAATTTAACACTTTTAACTCTTCTTTAAATAAAAAAATAATAAATGTCCTATTCTAATCCAGGTGTACCAAAATGGTCATATTTTATTCCTAAGGTTTTTTTGGTCTAAATACACTTATACTATAGAATTAGGACATGTTTTAGGGTAATAATAATATCTTTTTTACCTTTAATTACCCTATTTACTTTTAACTATGGTAAATAAAAGTCAAAAGTTACATTTCACCAAAAATTATTTTCATCTCATTGAACCAAATTTTACTTACTGATATCAACCAATTCTCTTGGATTTTTGAAATTAAATTTATAGTAGTGTTAAAATTACATTTTATGCAAAATTTCTAATGTGTCTAGAAGGTGGGTAAAAGACGGTAAAGAGATCAAATAAATTTTATACATTTAATTTTATTATAAAATGACTCCAATGAATTAAATTGAACTAATATAGGTATTATGTATCTATTTTGACTTAAAATAAATCTAAATAAAATAAATAATTATTTTAAAAAAAGCTAGTCTTAAACAATAACACAATGTTTTCCACTATTCATCAAAAATTGAATTTTTTCAAAAAAATACCAAAAATTCACTCTAAGCAAATTTGGATATTCCAAATCCAAAAATGAAGTTCATTTTGAAAAAATAAAATTTAGAAAATTTCAAAAAGTGGGTATTAATGCTCATAACGACTAGTTTGATTGGTCATGTTGTGTTAGAACTCGAAATTGGATACATCACAAGACATTGTATTATTGAAAGGGAAACATACCGTGGAAGGTTGGGGTGTTACATTGTCATCTACTTCACATGATTTCATCCTCGAAATTTATAGAATACTACGTCACAAAAAAAATCGGTCGTTCTTCATCATAAGTTCCTCGGGTTCCCATGTTTCCTCTTCCATCATATGGCTTCTCCATAAAATTTTTACCAGACCAATCGTATGGTTTCACAACACTTGTTCTCTAATATCAATAATCCCGATAGGCTCTTCACAATAAGACAAACCAGGTTCCATTTCTATTTCTTCATAGGTGATTACATGCGTTGGGTCAGACATGTATTTTCGCAATAGTGATATATGGAACACATCCTTAACTTTGGAGAGACTTGAAGGCATTGCCAAACGGTAAGATACAACTCCAATTCATTCAAGAATTTCAAAAGGTTCAATCTACCTGGGACTAAATTTACCATTATTTTGGAATCGTATAAAACCCTTACATGGACATATCATCATGAAAACATTATCACATACTTGAAATTCCAAATCCTTCCATCAGTTATCAGCAAAGCTCTTTTTCTTACATTGAGATTCTTTGATACGAGTTTGGATAAACTTAAACTTTTCCACTGTTTCCTCAACATGTCCTAGGCATAAGAGTTCTCTTTCACCAATATCATCTCAAAAAGTTGGTGTGCGACCTCTCTTTCTATATAATGCTTCATATGGTGCCATCTGAATAATTTAATGTAACCTATTATTATAGGAAAATTATAACAGAGGTAAATATTGATCCCACATACCTTAAAAGTCAAGTGAGAAAGATCATAGCATGTATTCTAAGGATTGAATAGTCTGTTCTGATTGTCCATCAGTTTGAGGCTGGTAGGCAGTGCCCAAATGACGTTCAATATCTAGGGACTTTTAAGAACTTTTACAAAATCTTGATGTAAAACAGGGATCATGATCAGAAATAGCCAATAGGGGTACTCCATTAAATATTAAAACTTTATTAATATATAGTCTGGATAGATGTTCAAGTGGTAAATTTTCTCTTATGGAAATAAAATTTGCTGAAATGGTAAGATGATCAACAATGTCCCATATTTCATCATTCCTTCTAGGAGTCATTGGTAGGACCATGAAAAAATCCATCATAATATCATCCCATTTCCACTCATGTATGGGAAGAGGTTGTATGGATCTTCTAGGATATTGTTTTCTAGCATACACCTACTGACAAACCATATATCTTGACACATAATTAGCAATCTCCATCATAATGTTGTCCCACCAAAATTGTTTCTTCAAATATCTATACATATTAGTGCTACCAAGGTGTATAAAGAAATTGGAGCTATGAGAAGCATCAAAAAATTCACTTTCTAGATCATGTATATTAGGAACACAAAGTATCTTCCCAATTTTCTAAATAAAATCTTCATATATGAAGTCTATCAATCTTCTGTCATTCAAAGATTTAATTTTCTTCTGAAACTCCTCATCATCTATCTGATAACTTTTTATCCTTTGTAGTAAATATGTTTTGACAACCATTTGAAAAATTATCGATGTTTCACCTTCCATGATTATTAACATATCCATATTTACTATATCCATTAATATAGGATCCCTTTGAACTCTCATCTTTTTCATAACTCCATGATCCTTTCTACTCAAAGCACTATCCACCTTATTTTCCATCACCAGATGGTGGTGTATAGTGAAATCATAATCTTTAAGTAGTTCAAGAAATATCCTTTGCCTCATGTTGAGTTCTTTCTATGAGAAAGTATAATTCAAACTCTTGGGATCATTATATACATCACATTTTTCACTATAGTGATACTGTCTCCATATCTTTAGAGAAAATATTATGGATGCTGACAACATATCATGAGTCAAATAGTTTTGTTCATTAATTTGTAGTTGTCGTGATGCATAGGTGATAACTCTATCATTCTGTATAAGGAAAGAACCAAGTCCTATCACTGAAGCATCACTATAAATATTAAAACCATCATTCCACGATGGTAGAGACAAAATAGAAGTATTGACTAATATTTTATTCAATTCTTCTAATCATTCTTCACACTACTTTTTCCAAACAAATTTAACTCATTTATGTGTGATCTTGGTTAATGGGTTATCCAATCAGAAAACATTCTAGGCAAAATGGTAATAATAACCCGCTAAACCAATAAAACTACGTACCTCAGTTATACTAGTCGGTGCTAGTCAATTGTGTATTTATCTTGTCTTGGATGAATGAATAGAGATTCCATATTTAGAGAAAATATGTCATAGAAAAGAAATCTCCTAAAGCCAGAATTCATACTTTCTAACCTTCCCATATAATTAATTTCTTATGAGGGTTTTAAGAATAGTGTGAATGTGATTTTCATGATCTTCATAGATTTTTGGGTATACCAAGATATCACCAATAAATACAACTACAAAGTCATCAAGATATTCGTTGAAAACACTATTAATTAGATCCATGAAAACAGAAGGTGCATTAGTCAGTCCAAAATGCATTATTGTAAACTCGTAATACCCGTACATGGTATCAAAAGTTTTCTTCAGAATGTATTTCGTTTTCACGCACAGCTAATGGTATCTAGATCGAAGGTCAATATTTGAAAAATATTGAGATCCATGAAGTGGATCGAATAAATCATCAATGCGAGTTAGGAGATACTTGTTCTTTATTGTTCTAACATTGTTCTCCCTGAAGTCAATGCACAAGCTTATAGATCTATCATTCTTATTAACAAAAATAATAAGTGATCCCCATGGAGAAACACTAGGTATAATAAATCCCTTATTACTCAATTCCTCTAGTTGTTTTTTTAGTTCCACTAACTCCACAGTGTCTATTCTATAAGGGTTCTTTAATATGGGCCTTGAACCTGGAATTCAGTCAATGGACAACTCAATTTCTTGATATAGATTATGTCTTGGCAAATCATCTAGAAACACATCCACATATTCTTGCACAATAGGTACATCCAATATTTGAACATTTCTTTCCTCACCCATAGTTATTTCACTATCTTCCAACACAATAATTTAATTTAGAAGAGATACTGGGGGTGAATCCTGATAAGAAACAAATGGTGACATTTCTTCTCTAATGATAAGGTACTCCTTATCATTATCGAAAATTTTAGCCTCCTTATTCTTACAAAAAAATTTCATATCATGGTCGGAAATCCAATCCATACTGGGGATTATATCAAATTCCATCATGGGTATGATAATGAGATCAGCAGATAAATAATGTTTATATACCCTAGTGAGAACCGATTCACAAATATTTGTTGCAATGATACATCCCTTGGGAGTTTTGACTGAAAACTACCTTGTTAAATAAAATTGGAAATACCTAATTTTCTTAGCTAACTGGGAAGATATGAAATAATGCGATGACTTAGAATCAAATAAATTATTTTCTAAATTTGAGGAAACCATTAAATTACCTACCACCACATCCTTCGAAGCTTCAAACTCAGTTGTATTAATTGTATAATCTTGGAACTTCTGCCTATGTCTTTTCTGAGGTAAGTCTCCCCAGCTCTTAGGACATTCATTTGCTTAATTTCCCATTTCTCTACAATTGTAGAATTTAACATTGACAACCTCTTTCTTCCCTTTTCAATCACAATCATGGGGGATTTTTTCACCACACTTGTAACAGACTCCCATCCCCTTCAAGAAAATACTAGGGTGATTCTTCCCACAATTACAACAGGATGGAAATTCAACTTTTCCCTACTTCCCATTATTTCTATTTCCATAGTGTTCAACAAATATCTTCTACTCATGACTTTCATTAAAGTCATAAGACATAGAGAATTCCTTTTATGTATTGATGTCACATGAGGCTATATATTCAAATGATGAGAAATATTGTAAGACTAATGATCAATGGAGAAATGGTTATAACCCATGAAAGAATCAATCAATCTTACTCCTTGGGTTTCATATATAATCTGCTGCAAGCCTTGCTATCCTTGTAAAGATAACCTCATACTTTCCGACATTCTCATCTTCCTTTTCCTTAGACTTAGAAATTATCTTTTCATATCCGCTCGATAGTCACAAGGAAATAATTTTCCTAAAAAAATCATTAAAATCTCTCCATTCCATACTTGATACTTCTTCATCCTCAATTATGTTTTGAATTAATGACCACCATTGATCTGCATCTCTTGTGAGGCGATAAATTGGCATGGAAACTTTTTTCCTTTTGCTACTCCCCAAAGCCAGGAATATTTTCTCTAAGGAACTTATATATTGCTCAGATACAAATGGATTTATAGTACCATTTAATGTTGGTGGTTGGTGCCTCATGAAGTGGTCTAACATTGATCCTCCATGTTGTAGATCATTGTGGTTCTTATGGGTAATGTTTTTATTCATAACCTGAGTGAGTTGTCCCAGTATGGTGATAAGCTGATCAGCACCAGTTTCATTACAAGCTCCCCAATAATTATCTTGAGTTGAAGGGAAATCCCTATATGGATTACACGCATTGATACGATTTCTATTCCTTCCACTTGGTGTCATTTCTAAACAACGACATACACTAGATTAGTTTATCCATCGCAATACATAATTCCATATTTTGAAAACACTTAACATAAATTGAAAAGCTTATGGATATAATCCATAATCATAAAAATGTTTTCTTTGAGGAATTATATACTCGTAAATCCTTCATAATTGTTTGTAAAGAAAATGTGAATTATCCTAAGCATATCCCCTGGGAGTGTCGTAACCAAGAGTAAAGTTAGGCTTGTTATCGTGTACCAGGATACCCCGGGTCAAATCCAAAACTCCTTGTGGGAGTTTTTACTCCTAGGAAAATCTACACCAGAGCCACATCTACCTTCTCGTATCTAGATAGGGAGATATTTCTTGAAAAATACACAAAATAACTACTTTACTAAAATTCGAGGAAGTTCTTTAATACAAACCCACAAATTATATCTTCGGGTAGTGATATTTAATCAGAGTTTTTTCTAAATCCAGTTTCCATGGATTGTTCTAAACTTCATCTTATAAAAACTATAAGGTGGAGACCCAATCTTGACATACATGGAAATTACATTACTTTTTCAGAATACTTAATACAAAACAAAAAAAAAACACCCAAGGACTTTAATAGTTTAGTGTCTTTGGAAACTCGGAACATAATCTTTTAATAATGGTGAAAGATCTTCAACATCTTTAATAAAGATCTTCCCCATTGGATTTCTTACCTAAAACATTTCTTTATATACTGGGGGAAAGAAAACATAAAAAGGTTGAGCTCAAATTCTCAGTAAGGGTAAACATGGAGAACATAAAACAATCCCTAAACATTTAAACGTAAGAACATGAACATAAAACATCAAAATCATGGTTAATGACATAAATCTTGGCAGTGCATAAGGCATAGATCATAAAGGAAGATTAACCATGATAAAATATCATTGGAATAAAACAGGTAATTTTTGCAACCATTAAGAACATGTTATGATTTTCATAGTTGCCAAGGCATTGTTGTCAAGACCATCATAGTGGACAAAGTCCATTACTGAACTGGGTTTACTTTCCGTTCCAGCCCTTTATTACTGAACCGAATTCTATTGTCATTCCAGCCATGTCTATATCATGAGATATAAATCTTTATACAATGCATTGGAGTGAGATATAGGTCCCACCCATCTCATAATGAAATCATTCTTACTTTTTCCTCAAAATAAACATAAATCATTTATCATAACCCAAAGAATAAAATGGGTTTCATAAACATCATCCCATCTTAATGTAATGCATATAAAACAAATGGATATCATTTAATAATAAGAAGAATCAAAACATGTAAATAATAGAGGCATTATACTTGAAACATAATCTAACTAAATAATTTCGTCTTAGATGGAAAATAGTTTTGACAAAACACTTGAAATGAATTTTCAGGAAAATATCCATTCTTCTTCAAAATCATTTTCTTTTCACAAAATTACATTCAATTTTAAATGAAAAGTATTTTGTAGAAAATAATCATGAAATTTTGTAGTGTAAGATTCATGAAAATTAGGCGTTATGAATCCATAAAAATCTGTTCTTGCTGTATCAGTTAAAAAAACATTCTCTTCATACTTTTGGTGGAAAAGTCAAAAAGTCCCTCGTACGGTAAACAAAAGAAAGATTCCTTCCATATCACAATGTAAAAGTAAAATAGGGGTAAAAATTAATTTAAACATACATGTAATAATATTAAACAATTTATGATTTTTTTATGGAAACAGATGAAAAATTTAACCACAGTAAATACTTACGTATAAGCAATCTCGAATAAAAATGAGATTTTGAAAAATTATCCATTACCTTAGGTCCAATTTCTTCTATACGTGTCCAAAACTCCTATATAGTGGGTTGAAACATATTATTAACATGTAACAGAATTATAATAATATTTATGATATCATATATGATTCACTTATGAATTTATATTACCCATTCTTTTGTCAATTGCATGTTAAATTAGCGTTTTGGGTAAAATAGTTTCATTTATCGTATGTGTTTGGACTTGTTGTTGTTGATATTATTATTACTTATATCATGACTTACTTAAATAATGTAATAAATTATTTATATATCATATATATTCAGTATATATATATATAATAGATAGATAAATGAAATGAAACACATCGTTCATGGAAACGGTAGGCCGTACATACGCATGGACGTTGTTTTCCTTTCCTTATTGATTTGAACGGAAGTAAGTAGATGACATATATATATATATATACACATAAATAAATTATCATTATTATTTCATATATATAATTACTATTCCTTCTATATACTTTATAATCATTCTAGAATGGTTAACATGGAGAATGAATCTCGTCGCACCGTGGAGACGGTAATCTGTACGTATGCACGAGCGATTATATCGTTCCCATGATTATAGAATGGAATTGGAGTGGATGATATAATATATCAGAATCAGTATGATGTTATAATAACCATATATAGTTATTCTTTACACCATCACACACATCCAAGTAAGGTGGGGGTGGAAAAACATATTACACCACGACATGGAGATGATATTCAATACGTACACACGCGCGGTGATTTCATTTTCCATAGGATGGATAGAAAGTGAAATGGGGTTATTTCATATTTATAATAACATATAAGTATATTATATATATGCATGTCATTAATTTATAATGAAAAAACTAAAAAAGGGGAAGTATAAGAATAAATAAAATTGAAAGAATCGGTAGAAGAGATTGCCTCTTCTTCGATGCACCTCCTCTTAACCTCCTCTTAGGGTACTAAAGATGGTGTTTGAAGAAGACCCGAACCTCTATTTGACTTCTATGTAAGTGGAGAAGTGAAATGGGAATGGGTTTTCCGAGATTGAAGGCCCAAATTTTTGTGAAGAGGAGAGGGAGGAGGTGCCCTTTTATAAGAGGGGTGAGGGGCACCTTACGAAAAACTTAAAATATTATTTTATAATAAATTCATATTCGGTTTATAATGGCTCCAAAGTGACTTATTTCGAGGATAGGGTTGGGATTCATCGAAATAATCTCAACCAATAGGTTTTAGACATGTTTATATTACCATTTTAACCTTATCATTTAGATTTAACTCTAAGTTAAATAATTTAAATTTTACCGTGTCTTCTTGTATTCTTACACTATATGGTTAATAAACTTACTATAAACTACCAATAAAACCCCAATTGAATCATTAATTTCATATATATTATTATATAAGTATTTTTTCCATACCATAGATTTTTAAAAACATTATATCAATTAATAATATAATATTTGTTTTAAAAACTCTTTTATGTTAATTTTGACACTTTGGTATTTTCTTTTTTCTAAATTCATAACAGCATTATGACTTAATAAAAATTCATCTTACCAACCGTTATATAATATATTAACTAATAAATTAGTTTAATTCATAAAAAGTCTCAAATTATATTTATTTGGGTATTTATAATATCAATTATGTTAATATTTCATTAATAAGGTAATTATAACATCATCATTGTGTCATACATAAATTAAATTACATAATGTCTAGAAAATATAAATAAAATTCCATTATGTATGAAATATTTTTATCTTTATAATTAATATTTATAGCCGAATTTATCTTATGTATATCCTTATATTAAAAATGTTTCATTTATTAAATTTTGATTTTAACTATTTTAACACTTCTTTAAATAAAATAATAATAATTGTCCTAATCTAATCCAAGTGGATCAAAAAGCATCATATTTTATTCCTAAGGTTGTTTTTCGTCGAATTATACTAATCCAATAGAATTAGGACATGTTTTAGGGTAATAATAATATCATTTTTACCCTCAATTACCCTATTTACTTTTAACCGTGGTAAATAAAAGTCAAAAGTTACTATTCACCAAAAATTATTATTATCTTATTGAACCAAAATTTACTCCTTAATATTAACCATGTCTCTTGGATTTTTGAAATTCAACTCACTGATGTGGTAAAATAAAGTTTTATGTAAATTTTAAAATGCTCCTAGGAGGTGGGTAAAAGACGGTAAAAAGTTCAATAAAATGTTTATATATCTAAAAACACTATAAAAAGACTCCAATGAATTACATTGAACATATATAGGTATTATATATCTATTTTGACCTAAAATAAATTTAAATAAAATAAATGATTATTTAAATAAAAAATTCGGTTTTAACCAATAACTCAGTGTTTTCTCTATTCATCAAAAATTGAAAGTTTTCAGAAAAATACCAAAAATTCACCCTCGGCTAATTTCGATATTCCGAATCCAAAAATGAAGTCCATTTTGAAAGATAAAATTTATAAAATTTCAAAAAGTTTGTATTACTATTCATAACGGCTAGTTTATATAATATTTTAATAACATATCGTTGTTTAGTGAAACTCGGTATTGCGTACAACACACGCTATCGAGGAAGGTTGCTCCTACATGTAATGCAAGCCAAGTTAGGGTTGAATGTAGTGCAAGCTTCATTTTGTATTGCGTATAGCACAAGATAATCTTGGTGAAGTGTACAACACAAGACATCAAAGAAATTAAAAAGAATACTTCTCATAAAATCTCGGGGTGTTACATTCTACCCCCCTTAAAATGAATTTCGCCATCGATATTCATTGGGATTATAAATGGTTTTCTATATGAAAGTTTATTTCACAGAAACCCACATCGTAAAATGGATTACTAAAAAATAATTTTAAAAAGTAAAGTAATAAAAATAATAGATACCCAGATTAACTCATCACTGACTTTCTACATAGGGAAATATAAGTGAAAATATGGATATGGAGGAGAAATCTAACCATCTTGTAATGATGAAGAGTGGTGGAGAACATGGCTATGAAAAAGGAAAAAATCACAAAGCCAAAAAGTTGTGATGATCTATGGTACCATCTAATTCATCAGATAGGAGGGCACTAGGACGGCATTTTTGGTTTTCAAGATCATTTCCCTAAAGTTGATGAATTAAAATAAATGCTTACTTGATTTTGGTACAATCTCACCGTTGTTCGTGCCTTGTAGAATTTCCACTTCATCTCTTAAAGAAATGAAGTTGAATTTTTCATTCGTGAAGTGTTATCAGATCATGCAATAGAATGATAGGTCATTCCATCTATCTCAAACATATGGTTAGAAAAAGTTATTAAATATACATAAGTCCATCTATGATGAGATTAATCGTAAATGGTTCCAAAAATGGACATATAATTCATCTATCACACTGCTTAATAAAATAAAAATAATTTCTACAAACTAGGGACTTCTTGTAGGCCAGTGGTAGGTGATAAAGGCCTATCACACTTCGGTTGTGGGTTCGATTCCCACAACCTTTTCCGACGCAACAGGTTGTTATCCATCCTACAGGTTGTCCTTTTTTCTAAAAGTACACTATTATTCCAGAAATAATATCGAAAAAAGGTTCTAGCCTTAAACAATACTATCTTATGTCCAGATTAATCCATTCCAATATTTAGGCTTATCTAGAATACTTCTTTCCAATCTCATAGTATAAAGAGAATGATTGCTAGAAAGGTCTTATAGCAGGCATGTTAATACCATCATTTATATATCATAAGATATATCTTGTTGGTCACATTCCAAACATCTGAATACCTTAATAATGTATTCTCTAGGAACAGGAATTACCATATAACCTTAGTGAAAACATGAATGTTGTCCAAAGGTAACTCTTTCCACATACCAAAACACCAAAAATTCTATATACTCAAACCATGTTACCACTCTGTCCTTATATCAATCATGAGCTCATTAATACTATCAAATATATTATTTTTTCCTTATTCATTCATTATGCGCATATCATCTACTTTCCAAAAATATTTTAAACACTTGTCATGCTTACCGGTACCATATAATTATTTCAAACCATAATAAACCAATACATAGATATTCCAATATTTCACAAAATGAGATTCCACAACATTATTTTGGAATACCGTTACATAAACACATAATCATTCGACCACTTTGTTGTCATACTCACCATCACAAATAGTGATCGCATGTGACTTCCCTTTGTCATTTTCCTCAAGAGGTTGTTTACGTCGATCATCATTAACCCATGGATTAGGGAATTGATTAGCATAATGCCCCATTTCCTTGCACTTGTAGCATTAGAGTGTTGGTGGTGCGTTCTATATAGTCTTTTCTCTATTCATATCATTAGATACATTTTTCCCAATAATTCAACACTCAGCTACTTGATGACCTTCTTTTCCACACATAAAACATTTTCTATTCCTTTTAAGACAATCTCCACCATGCTTCTTTCCACACTTTGAGCATAACGAACCATTCTTCTTCTTTTCACCATTATTTTGAGATTTTTCCTTGAACTACGTCTTTAGTTTCTTGTCAAAACCTTGAGATGGATATGTAACATCAACTTCCAGTTCTACCTTGACAGCACAATACACAATTTTTTTATAGCTATTGAAGTCTATTATATGTAATTTCCTTCGAAGTCTTGGTTTTAAGCCACTGAAGACTCGATCAACTTTACTTTCAGGTTGGATGATAAAGCCAGATGCATACCTTGAAAGCCTCGTAAAATTCACCTCGTATGTACTAACAAATTGATCATCCTTTTTCTTAATCTCAAGGAACTACTTTTCCATATTTTTTTGAATAATACGAGGGAAGTACTTATTGAAAAATTGGTTCTTGAACTAGTCCTATTCCATGGATTCAATTTCATCTCGGGGCCTTGTATTCTTAATTAGAGTCGACGACTAGTTTTCTTCACCTTCTAAATGGTAGACAACCAAAATGACTTTTTCATGTTCCAAACATCAAATTAGGTAAAATATATTTTCAATGGTACTGATCCATTTTTCAGTAACTAGTGGATCAGAAGACCCACTGAAAGAAGGTGGATGTTCCCTCATGAAGGAATCAATAGAATATTGTCCCCTTCTCTACTCATTTGGAAGTCCAGAATGATTCATCGCTTGTATATGTATAGAAATAATATGTTTCACTCCATCTCCCAAAACATTGGTTTGTTCAGGAAAACAATCATTGCATTTCTCATTACATTGATCAACACGGTTCCTTCGGGTTCCAACCATCATCTAAAACCCAAAAAGAATAGTGTGAGAGGAAAAAATCATGCTAGGAAAACAACATAATAATGGGATAGTACCTTCAATATCTAACATATTTGGTTTAAATATATGATCGTTACCGTAATTATAAGACAATAACCTAAACATATACTTATACTTAGGGACATCACTAGACATACCTTAGAAATATCTATAGGGATTTCACTAAAGTTTTCGCATCCTAGTTTCCAAAGGTTAACAAAACCTTTCCTCTGATACCAACTGTAGAGACCCAATCTTGAAGTACATGGAAATTACAATACTTTTGTGGAATAATTAATACAATAAAAAAATAGACACCCAAGGACCATAATAGTTTAGTGTCTTTGGAAACTCATAACATAATCATCTAATCATGGTGAAAGTTCTTCAACATCTTCCATAAAGATCTTTCCATTTGTTTTTCTTACCTAAAACCTTTCTTTATATCCTGAGGAAAATAAAACATAAAAATGGTGAGCTCAAATGCTTAGTAAGGTTAAACACGGAGAACATTAAACAATCCCTAAACATTTGAACGTAAGAACATGAACATAAAACACCGAAATCGTGGGTAATGACATAAATCTTGGCAGTGCATAAAGTATAGATCATAAAGGAATATTAACCATGATAAAATAGTATAGGAATAAAACATGTAATTGTGGAAACCATTAAGCACATGTTATTATTTCCATCATAGCCATGGAATTGCTGCGAAGACCATCATAGTGGACAAAGACCATTACTGAACCTGGTTTAATTACCGTTCCATCCCTGTATTACTGAACCGGATTCACATGCTATTCTAGCCATGTCTATCTCATGAGATATAAATCTTTACCCAATGAATTGGAGGGAGATATAGTTATCACCCATCTCATAATGAAATCATTCTTACTTGTGCCACAAAATAAACAAAAACCATTCATCATAACCCAAATAATAAAATGGGTTTCATAAATATCATCCCATATAAATGTAATCTATATAAAAAAATGTATATCATTTCAAAATAAGAATAATCAATCCTTTTAAATAATAGAGACATTATACTTGAAACATAATCATACTAAATAATTTCATCTTATATGGAAAATAGTTTTGACAAAACACTTGAAATGAATTATTGAGGACAATATCCTTTCTTCTTCAAAATAAATTTCTTTTCACAAAATGCCATTCAATTTTAAAAGAAAATTATTTTATTTTAAAATAATAATAAAATATTGTAGAGGAAGAATCATTAAAATTAGGTGTTATAAAACCGTAAAAATCCCTTCATGCCGTATAAGCTAAAAAACATTCTCCACGTACTTTTGCCGGAAAAGTCAAAAAGTCCCTCGTATGGTAAACAAAAGAATGATTCATTCCATAAAACAATGTAAAATTCAAAGAGGGGTAACAATGACTTTAAAAATACAGGTAATAATATAAAAAAATTCATGAAAAACATTTTCATGGAAATTGATGAAAAATATAACCCCAGTAAATACTTACGTATAAGCAATCTCAGATAAAAATGAGATTTTGCAGAATTATCCCTTACCTTAGGTCCAATTTCTTATGTACGTGTCCGAAACTCCTGTATAGTGGGTTTAGACATATTATTAACTTGTAAAAGAACCATAATAATATTTATGATATCATATATGATTCACTTATGACTTTATATTACCCGTTATTTTTTCAATTCCATGATAAAGAAGCGTTTTGGGTAAAATCGTTTCATTTATCATACGTGTTTGGACTTATTGTTATTGATTTTATTATAACATATATCATGATTTAATTACATATAGAATGTAAAAAATGATTTATATATCATATATTTTCAGTATATATATATATATAATAGATAGATAAATAAAATGAAACACACCGTTCATGGAGACGGTAGGCTGTACGTACGCATGAACACTGTTTTCCTTTCCTTATTGACTTGAATGGATGTAGGTAGATGATATATATATATATACATAAATCCAGTAGAAGTTTTATGTCATATATATCATTATTATTCATTATATATACATTATAATCATTCTTGAATGGTTAATATGGAGAATGAATCTAATATCGTCATGGAGACGGTAATTCGTACGTACGCACGAGCGATGATATCATTCCCATAATTATTGAATGAAATTGGAGCGGATTATATAATATATAAAAATCAATATGATGTTATAAAAACCATATATAGTTATTCTTTACACCATTATACCCATCCAAGTAAGGTGGTGGTGGAAAAACAGATTACACCACGGCGTGGATACGGTATTCTGCACGTACGCACTCGCGATGATTTTGTTTTCTGTAGGATGGATTGAAGGTGAAATGGGGTTGTTTAAAATTTATAATAACATATAAGTATATTAGTTATACTCATGTCATTAATTTATAATTAAACAACTAAATAAGAGGAAGTAGAAGAATAAAGAAACATGAATGAATCAGTAGAAGAGATTACCTCTTCTTCGAAGCGCCTCATCTTATCCTCCTCTTAGGGCACTAAAGTTGGACTTTGAAGAAGACCAGGACCTATAGTAGGTTACTATAGAAGTGGATAAATTAAATAATCAGGGGTTGGTTGATCTTGATTGCTCAAATTTGTGTGAAGAGGAGAGGTAGGAGGTGCCCTTTTATAAGAGGGGTGAGGGGCACCTTAGAAAAAACATAAAATATTATTTTATAATAAATTCATATTCAGTTTATAATTGATCAAAAGTGACTGATTTAGAGGATAGGGTGGGTATGGGTCTAATTCCTCTCAACCAATAGGTTTTAGAAAAGTCTAGGTTACCATTTTAACCTTATCATTTAGATTTAACTCTATGTTAAATAATTTAACTTTTACCGTGTCTTCTTGTATTCTTAAACTATATGGTTAATAAACATATTATAAACTGCCAATTGAAACCCAATTGGTTCATTAATGTCACATATTTTATTATATAAGTCTTTTGGCCGAACCTTAGATTTTTATAACCATTATATCAATAAATAATATAATATTTGTTTTAAAAACTCTTTTATGTCAATTTTGACACTATTTGGTATTTACTTTTTTCTAAATTCATAACAACATTATTACTTCGAAGAAAATTCATCTAACCAACCATAATATGTTATATTAACCTATAATTTAGTTTAATTCATAAAAATTCTCAAATTACATTTATTTCAGTATTTATAATATCAATTATGTTAGTATTTCATTAATAAGGTAATTACTTTATCATCGTTGTGTCATAAATAAATTAAATTATTTAAGGTCTAAAAAAAGTAAATAAAATACCATTATGTATGAAATATTTTTATATTTATAATGAATATTTATAGCCGAATTTATCTTATTTATATAACAATATTAAAAAAAATTAGTTACTCAACATTGATTTTAACTATTTTAACTCTTCTTTAAATAAAATTATAATAAGTGTCCTAATCTAATCCACGTGGACCAAAGAGGTTCATATATTAACCGTGGTAAATAAATGTAAAAAGATAAAATTCACCAAAAATTATTTTTATCTTATTGAACCACATTTTACTCCTAAATATTAACCATGTCTCTCGGATTTTTGAATTCAACTCACAGAAGCGGTAAAAATAAGTTTTATGTAAATTTTCAAATGCTCCTAGGACGTGGGTAAAAGACTGTAAAAAGTTCGATAAAATTCTTATACATCTAAAATTATTATAAAATGGCTCCAATGAATTAAATTGAACTTATATAGGTATTATGTATCTATTTTTACATAAAATAAATTTAAATAAAATAAATGATTATATAAATAAAAAATCGGTTTTAACCAATAACTCAGTGTTTTCACTATTCATCAAAAATTGATAGTTTTCAGATATATAAGAGAAATTCACCCTAGGCTAATTTCGATATTCTGAATCCAAAAATGAATTCCATTTTGAAAGATAAAATTCATATGATTTTCAAAAGTGGGTATTACTATTCATAACGGCTAGTTTATATAATATTTTAATAACATATCGTTGTTTAATGAAAATCGATATTGCGTACAACACACGCTATCGAGGAAGGTCACTCTTGCGTGTAATGAAATCCAAGTCAGGGTTGAGTGTAATGCAAGATTCATTTGGTGTTGCATATAGAGAAAGCTAATCTTGGTGAAGTGTACACACAGTACATCAAAGAAATTAAAAACAATACTTCTCATAAAACCTCGGGTTGTTACATGTAATGCCCTGATACTAGTTACCCAGAGTCGGCGCATTATTAAATATCATTGTCATGAAACAAGGAATCATGTCCCGAGACACCGATCAGTTTAGTAGACTTGGAAGTTCTAGATACCTACATAAGTTTTACATTACATCATGAAATAATGAAAAACAAAATCATTGTGTCCCATTTGAACACACTCTTATCCCTTATACTATACTTGCAGGTTAATCATAAAATAATTCTTTGTATCTTGGGAAAAATAAAACATACGAAAGGAGTGATCTCAGATGCTCAGTAATGATAACAATAAATAGGAAACTTTCATAAATAAGCATAAAAAGTGTAAGGTAATGTATAAGACTAAAACATAAGCCTTTTAAAAATAAACATCATCATAATTTGGAAAATATAAATCAAATAATTCCATTTACTTATTCACATGAATATTCTACTAGTTGAATAATCACATGCAATATCAACAACCAATTTTATAATGATGGAATGCATGACGCCATACATCATAACCACATAGTCAAGGCCTCGTTCCAAGACTAAAATTATTATTTTTTCAAGGCCTTGTTACCAGACTGTAGTTTATCTAATGAGACCTACCGATGCATCGAGGATCTATAGTGGGCTCCATCCATCACTTACTAAGTCCAATGCATTCCTCATATGAAAATGTTGAAACATAACATAAACCTTCAGATTAAAACTAGCATATGTAATGTTAATAATTTAACCATAAAACTTGAATGGTATAAAAATAACAAATTCGTTGTCAAACATATCACAAAACCTTCAATAAAATATGTCATATTTGTATCATAATAAATCAACTTCAAAAAAGTGTAAAATCCATCAAAGGATGTTGACATAGATGAAATCAAAACTATTTAAGAGAAATATCTCTTTCTATTTTGAAATCATTTAAAAGTCACATAATTATAAAATAAAACATTTATTGTGAAAATTTTCTTATAATATTTTAAGTGAAGATTTGACGATGTTATAATGGTGAAAAATAGACTCACCCCTCATATAAGATAAAAAAACATTCTTACCTTAATTTGTCAAAAAGGTCATAAAATACCTTTCTGTAAAATGACCGAAAGATTCCTTTCAAAACAGTTTATAAAAAGTAATCCAAAGGTTATAAATAACTTTAACCCATAGTCTATTAAATAGTAAAAATGTTTTCAAATACATTTTTAAGAAACATGGATGTGGATGATAATGAAGCCCTAGTAGATATTTACATATTAACAACCTCAAATAATAAAGTGATTGTGAAATTTAACCCCTTACTTTGTAATTTTCTTTGGTTGAGGGTATATTAACCTCCTGTATAATAGTTAAATCATTGTTATTAAATTATACAAGAACCATATACATAAATATGATATCATATTTTATCATCTAATATTTCTTTTTTAATGATATTTCAGTAGTATCATTGTTTAGGGTGTTAACTGATTCATTTTTCATTATATGTTTTGTTATGTAGGTCATGTTTGTTATGTATAGGATGTATCTTATTTATATACATAATTATATTATGTTATTAAACATTATTTTTAATCATCAAATGAAAATTAGTTCTTGAATAGTTACAACGTGGGATGAATCTCCTTACGTTCGTGGAGACGGTAATCCGTACGTACACATGAGAGAAAATATCCTTATTTTGATGGAGAAATCATATATAATTTAATTTTATTTCATATATAATGAATATTTAACATGTTATATTTATTATTTAAATCATTATTACTCATTATTATACCATTCCAAATAATTAAGTGTTGAATAAAAAACTACACCACGATGTGGAGACGGTAAGCCGTACGTACAAACTTATGGTGACTTTGTCATTCATAGGATGGATAGAATAATTAATATGGTTATAAAATATTTAAAATAACATCAAAATATGTATAAGGTAATGGATTTTTTTATGGAAACAACAGCGAAAGGGGAAGTGGAAGAAGATAAGAACATAGAAAGAGGTGATGGAATTATTACCTCTTTTCGGGAGCTGCCTTTTGATTTGATCCAAAGGATCCTTAGGATGGCATTATGATCAGTGTAAGGACACTAGGTTGAATTGAGGGAATCTGGAAGGATATTTGGGTAGGTTTTGGCTGAGCAAAATGGCTTTGGTGGTGTGATTTTCAGAGAAGGGGAAGTACCCTTTTATAAGAGAGTTGAGGGTCCCTTTAGGAAAGGCTTTAAATATTAGTTTATTACATAATCATTTTCTATTTATAATGGATAAAAATAGATTTATTTCTAGGATATGGTGGGGATGGGACTAATTACTCTCAAAAAATAGGTTTTAGTTAGGATTAGGTAACTGTATTAACCATATTGTTCATATTTAACTCTTGGTAAAATAGTTTAACATTTCCCATATATTCTTGTATTATTATAATAAATGTCTAATAAACTTACTATAAAAATCAATTAAAGCCTCAATATGTTCATTATTGATATAGATAAAATTATATAAGTACTTTGGCTCAACTGTATATTTTTAGAAATATTATATCAATCAATAATATAGTATTTGTTTTTAAAAACTCATTTTTGTCAATTTTGACACTATTTAGTAATTGATTTTTGTTAAAGTCCTAAAATCATGATTACTTGGAAAAAAATTCATTTAATCAATCCTAACATGTCATGTTAACCTATAAAATTCGTGTAATTAATCAAAAGTCTCAATTTACATTTATTTGGATATTTAAAATATCGATTATTTTTATCTTTCATTAATAAGGTAATTACTGCATCATAATTGTGTCATAAATAAATTAAATTATTTAATGTGTAAAAATTATAAATAAAATACCATTATGTAGGAATTTTTTTATCTTTCTAATGAATATTTTTTGTCGAATTTATCTTATGTGTAACCATATATTAAAAATGGTTTAGTTAATAAACATTGAATTTCACACTTTTAACTATTCTTTAAATAAAATAATAATAAATGTACTAATCTAATCCAAGTGGACCAAAAGGATAATATTTTTTCCTAAGGATTGTTTTGGTCAAAACACACTTATCCAATAGAATTAGGTCATGTATTACTGTAATAATAATATCATTTTGACCTTTAACTACCCTATTTACTTTGAAATGTGGTACATAAAAGTCAAAAGATATTGTTTACCAAAAATTAGTTCCATCTCATTAAACCAGATTTTTATTATTGATATCAATTGTGTCTCTCATATTTTTGAATTTTAATTTACAAAAGTGGAAAAATTACGTTTTATGCAAATTTGCAAACGTGCCTTGAAGGTTGGTAAAAGAAGGTAAACAGTTCAATAAAATTTTATACATCTAATTTCATTATAAAATGACTCCAATGAATTAAATTTAACTAATATAGGTATTATGTATCTATTTTTACTTAATGTAAATTTAAATAAAATAATTAATTATTTAAATAAAAAGTTGGTATTAAAAAATAACGTTGTGTTTTTCACTATTCATCAATAATTGAATATTTTCAGAAAAATACCAAAAAATAACCCAAAGCAAATTTGGATAATCCATATTCAATAATGAAGTCCATTTTGAAAAATAAATTATGGTATATTATAATGCCTCAAATATTTTGATATATACCTACATGATGTTGGTCTCTTTCCCTTGACCATTTTGTGGAAGTCTTATATTGGAAATAATTATATATCGTTGAATCATGTTCGACCATAGTGAGCCAGTTGATGATGTATACTATTGTGTTCAGATTAAAACCTCTAGTTTTATGGGAGGATCAATCATTGGTGAGTCCATTTATAATGACCAAGGTGAGACCACAATATTCACCAAAACTCCTGAAGAATTTCCAACATCATCAAAGTGTATTCATTAATCACCACTGGTCATACCATTCACGGGGGGTGACTTTGTAATTAGTAAATTTTCTTTTTATTTATTGGAATTTTGATTATGTAAAGTGATGATAGATTTCAGAAAGTGAAGATAATATTGATAAATGAACATTTACATAATCTTCCCTCTATTAATGAATGCGTTTCTAATTATAGTGATGTGTTAATTAAGAGACATTGTTATGTTCTAATTCAAACTAATAGGATGGTGGATTAAGTATCATAGTACTTGAAAGCCCATAATATTAATTTTTCCCCTCATTGTTTGGTGTTGGATGTTTTAATTATTTGGATAATGATAAAGAGATATTATCTTAAGGGATGTATTAGTGATATATACACTTACACCAAGAAAAAAATAAAAATTCACTCATAAATATCATAATATGAGGCAATGGATATTGATATAACTACTCAAGGATTATGATTATAACACCTATATCACTGCAGTGTTTAATTTTATATAATTGTTTTATATTTTAATTTTTTACACTAGGACAAATCAATGGATTTTAGAATTTCGTCTTGATTATTTTTTGGGGACTTATTGGGAGTGGTAAAAAGGGGAATGAAACATGAAGCAAGTCTTTATGGGTGTCTAGATAGAATCCATGTAGAGTATAGGATAAAAGTATATAATGGGTGGTGTTGCAATGTAGTTCTCATATGTCCACAAAGGGATAGAGTTAAATGATTATGGGATATTCCATGGAGGACTTTTATCAAGGGGAATACCCTCTTCCACATTAATTTAGATTTTTTTGGAATATAGGCTACACCATAAGGGTCTGGGGTCAGGGATCGGGGTCCCTCTACTCTGATTAGAGGCCCTCTATTATGTTCCATGGACCATTATTAAACAAGAACATATATTTTTTATTTAATGTAATCAGTTTCCAAACCACATCGTGGAGGTTCTATAGTTAGAAGAATATTCAATGTGGCAATTCAGGTTGTAATACACAGTAGTTTTTCCAAAATGAATTAAAAGTTGAATTGGACTTCTTAAATAGTTTGATACCAAATTTATAAGGAACATTAGAGTCATCAATGAACTCCCCAAAGTGTAATATACATTGAGAATGGGATAATAATGAGGTTTTTTTTGGGCAAATTGGTCTAATAATATATTTTATGGATTTTTAATGTATGTAAATGGCTTGGAAACATAGTTTGTAAAACCAGGATATTTTACACTAACCAAAAAATTCCCCAATTATACATGATGTCCCAATACCTGAAACCATGTAAAATATATACAGTTTCCAAATAAATGAACATATATCAGGTTCTATTACTTATGTAGTGTGCATTGTCTTCCCAAACAATAAAAAAATCATATTCAACACAAAAGGCCCACTAAAACCTTTATAAAACCCATAAAACCTCTTCATATAGACCCCAAACACTAAATTATATAAAATTATATTTAAAAAAGATTCAATACCTCATTAAAATGGTGTTTCTAGTGGAGTTATCACTAATTCTATGATGAATACTTATATGACATTATATCAAATCTTAGATAGATTAGTTAATTATATGTCACTAGAGAGAAGAATTACAATGTGTTAGATATCATTGTGGAATCTATTATTATATAAAAGATTCATAATGAAAATTATTCATATAATGTTCATTAAGATATCTAAATTATTGAAAAGTTTTGAAGACACCATTTGTCTATAAATATGGAAGGCCTCCCCTGATGTAGTTGACAAAAGAGGACTGTCATGGGTAATTTATTAATAAATTTACATCACCCAATCAAGCACCATAGTAGACCGAACTAAGAGAGTTCTATTATGGAAGACACATAAAAACCATAAATACATATTTTCACTATTTATTATTAAGATATATTATAGAATAAATATACTAATATAGAGGGGATATATTAAAATCATGGTGAAATATAAATATATATAAATGAATATGAAAACTAAAATAAAAAAGTCATTGATGTAGGTGAGAAGATGTTTCCATTATTAGGTGTTTGTAGTTATTTAAATCAATGTTTTATAAAATATTTATCTCAATAAATTACTATATTTAGTTATAGAGTCTTATAAACCTATACACCCATATCTGAATATTAATTAAAAAACATTGAGACGACTGAATTAAGGATATTTCCCTCTCAAACTACTACATGGAAATATCTTCACAAAAAATTATCATAAAAATTTTACACCACGAAATGTAATATGATAATGTTGAATGAGAGGGATATAAATGAATTGGAAGAATAAGTTAGTCATAATGATATAAATGTTACAATACACCACAAAACGATTAACAACTACTAAAATCCTAGAATAAAATAATAAATATGCATTCATGTAAAGGAAAAAGCAAAACAAATACATAAATATCCATTAAATAATAAACAAGGTTAATATATTATTTATAATATAGATGTGAATGAAAAAGATGGGTAAAATAAAATAGAAAATGAACAAAAGATAAGTACAATGTAAAAATTATTAATATATAAATAAGTATAATATATATATATATATAAACAATTATTACAAAAATCAATATACACCTCTCTATATTTTTAAATTGTTTTTTTTTGAATGGAAGTGAATGATAAAATTTATAAGGAATAGGTTGGATATATTTATATCGAATGGAATAATATAAAATAATTTACTCCTTTTTTGTTATAAATATAAATATTTTTGAATGTCATCTTTAGTGATATTTATAATTTTTTTCTTATCTTTTTTTATATACAATATAATATAAATTTTTAACATGGATAAATATTTATTTCTTGACTACTAAAGTAAACATTTTTAGTATGATAGACAAATAAAATTTCATTTATATAGATTTATATGATTTTTTTTCTTCAATCTGATTGAATTTAGAGAATCCTTAACGAATATTCTTTTTATTATAGATATTATCAATCAAAATTTAAATATTATATCTGTTATACTAGTACTGTGTGAGAAATGTAATCCAAATTTAAAATTCACAAAATTTCGAAAATATTTATAGGCCCCACATGAATAATTAATTTGGCCCGTTTTTGATTAGTTCATATTCTGGCCTAGTTGAATGAAATATATCCACTAAAATATATAATCAGAATTAAATTTTGTTTAAAAATATAGAATGTTATGGAAATTATTTTGATAGAAATATAAATTTTTTTCTATGAAAATATAAATAATAATAATGTAAAAAAATTAATTTACCTTGATATAATAAATTCAAAATGAGGGTTTAAAGATATTTTTAACTTTTTTATAAAGATATATATTTAAATATCATAAATTAATATAAATATTTGAAAATAATTAAATATTCTATTTTCATAATTAATCAAAAATTATCCCTCAATCGTAAAATTTTCAAAATTTCCATCAAAATGATAAATTAAATGGGTTTAAAACATTGGATTTTAAAATTAAAAAATTGAAAATATGATTTTTAATAATCCTCCACAATTATAAATTTAAATCATTCGAAATACTTAAATAATATAAATATAAATCCACAAATAATTTTGAAAAAAGAAAAATATGCATTCCCAAAATATCATATGATAATTTATCATCTTCTAAAAAAAATTGATTTTTATATTTGAAATATTAATATTTACAACATAAAATATCCAACCACTACCCAGTGAAAACATACTATGTAATAAACTTTATGTTACTCTTTTCAAAAAAATATATTCTATATGCTTCAATTGTCATGCTCTAAAAATGAATGTTTCAATATGGGATATTCAAATTTTAAATCTCATTACACTATGAGGCCTACATTTTTTTTCAATGATGAGTAATTTTCATGCTCATTTTATGAACATGATTTGATTATAAAGTCATTAAAAAAATTTATAGAAAAATAGAGGACACAGAAATATTAAATAAACTACATGAATAATCAAGTAAAAACATATGAAATATACCTCACCCAATTACTCTTATGATATGAAACAAAATGTCTCTTTTATTATTATAGTAAATTTTCCAAATAATTAATGAAGGGAATGAATTCTTCCTAGTTTAGTTCCTTTCTTCAATTTTTTTGTCAATTTCAAAAATATTATCCATCGAAGAGGAAATGATAAAAGTTTATGTGAATGAATTAAAAATCATGAATTTTACTATAACAAAGAATTCCATCCCAAATCCAATTTAATTTTTTTAATTTTTTTAATTTTTTTAATTTTTTAACGAAAATGATGATATGAATGATTTAAAATATACAATGAATCATGGTTATGTATCTCTCTTTATCTCTCCATTTCTATGAATAATTATTCACCTCACACCACATTGCAATAAGCTTCTTCATAAATAATAAACATGAAATGATAAATCCCTACACTCAAACATGAATAACCTATGAAAAAATATTTTGATTATGGGTAAGCATGGAAAAATCATCGTGTAATGTATCTTAAAAATATATAGAAATTACTGATCTATATGGGAAAAATAACATTTTATGTATAGTGGAGGTCTCAGGTTGAAAATGGCACTATCCAAATAACTTCCTCAGATATTTTTAAAACTTTTCATAAACTATAATCCATTGAAAGAGATATAATTACATGTATTTGTTCACAAAAATAAACCATGTTTCATTCAATAATGTTATATTATTAGGAATAATATGTCAAAGGGGATTGAAATATCTCAATGGACAAGAAAAATAATTTGTGTCATCATTTTATAGGGAATGAATTAAAATATTTGGGAAAATAAACTTATTATTGAAAATAAATTTATAGTAAAACATTTCAACATAAAATATAATTTAAAAATCTATCTATTCATAATTTAAGAAATATATCTAAAAATAAATTCAATATTGAAAATTGTTAATAATACTTATTGATGCATAATGTTTAATAAAATTAAAAAATTTAAAATGAAGATAATTTTTTGAAAAAACTATATATCTAAATATAATTAAAAATCCATTATGGACTATTATATTCATATAAAAAGTATTGAAAAGTACAATAGAAGTAAATAAATAAAATGAATTTTTTTTTGAAATGGTTTATCCTTGAGTGATTCTCTAAATTAATCCCACTTAAAAACAAAGTGACAAGTATATAATCAGAAAAGAAACAAATTATTGAATGCATAAGTTCCCATAAATATTTCCATGGATGGTTTAAATTTTTATTTAACGTATAAGATGTAGTTGTAGAATTAATAGATAATATTAAGATTTTTCTCAACACATTTTTATGGAAATTAATTGTGGATATAATATTGTTAAAATGGGTTTGTGGATATTTTATTTGGATTGAGAATATTTGTTTAGAAGTATGAAGTTATAAAAATTAATGGATCTTATAGGAAGCATAAAATATATTTTGGTACATGGATCAAAGTGCATAAGTTGGAAAATAAATTATATTAGTGGCCAATCATATGGTGTTTCTAAGAACTATAAGTAAATTATCATATGAGTAAAATATTTCATCCTATTTAATATATTTTTCACATAAAAAAATATAACCCACCCAAGATAATTAATCTATTTGTAAGTCATTATTATGTAACATATTATAGCCATGTACTATATTTGTTTATGGAATATTTATTGTAATATAAGAAGTTTTATCTACATATGATATTTTTGTTTATAATATTTTTATATCTTTTGAAATGGATAAATATTTCTCTATAATTGTAATATTCTCAATAAGGGAATTCAGACTATTACATAACTAGTATTCACATACTAAGAAATATATATATTTCCTATTATTTTAGATAACACTGATATTTTAAAGATTACGTTTTCTATAATTGTTAAGTTGGGTTACAATAAGAAAACATAATTGCAAGGACCTGGCCCCAGTTTCCCAAAGTCGGTGCCTTATTTTATTACATTGAAATATAAACAAGGAATATTCATCCTAAAGGACCAAGTAGTTTAGTAGATTTTCGAAATAAGGTACATAAATAAGTTCAACTTTACATCATCAATGGAAAAAAACAACACTAATTTATTCCATTAGAGACATCCATGCCTCTTAGATTATTCTTGCAAGCCATTCATAGTTTACTTCTTTATATCCTGGTAAAATAAAACATAAGAAATGGGTGACCTCAAACACTCAGTAAGGGTAATAAATATAGTGGAAGATAGCATAAACATAAGACATGGTAAACAATTGAAAACACATTCCTTAAAAATAATGAACTTGAACACATTATGCAAGGAATTTGAGCTGAGTAAATAATGCCATAATAAAACATAATAAAGTTTATTCTACTAGTAAAATAACCACATGAATGTTCAATTAATATCTTCATAATTAGGGAAGGGCATATGCCGGACATCATAACTATGTCGTCCAAGCCTTGTGATAGGACCATAAATAATCATTTTGTTAAGGCCTTGTTCCAAGACCGTACTTTGTCTCATGAAAACTACCGATGCATCAAGGGGCTATAGAGGGCCCCACCCATCAAATAATATGTCCAATTCATTCATAATATGAGTGGGGATAAACATAATCAACATATAAAATCATATGGAAACTATCTTATGAAGTGTATCTATCTTTCCCTAATCATTAAACATAAACACATACCATTCAAAGTAATATAGTGAATGGTTTAAATAAATCACATACAAAATAAAACTAGTCATAATAAATCCAATTAAATATGTTATATGACATCATAAATGATTAATCCCAATAATAATCAACAAGAGTGTTGAATCAGATGAAAATACATTAAAAAATCAATAAGCAATTCTTGAGATAAATACTCTTTTATTTTGAATAGAAGAGTTATTTTGGAAAAATCATTGTATATAACCTGAAGTGAAGTATGATAGTATTATCATAAAAAATCGATAATTTAATAAAGATAATGGTTTCCAAAATAAGATTATAGAGTTCCCTTGAAAAAAGATAATAATTTGAAAAATTCTCCTGAATCAGGCTTGTATTTTGTAAACTATTCTGATAGTTTCTTTTAGAACATGTAACTATCCATATAATAGGGAAGGATTATGGATAGTGTACATATATATAATACTCAAACTTAATATATGTTTAGTTCATAATAATACATAATAATTTCATTGTGGTAATTAGACAAAGAAAGTAACCCGAATGAAAATGGATGTTCGGGTGGGAAACCCCTTTAACTCTGAACGTGTTCAGCTCTTGAACTAATGCTCATGTAATATGATATAATACTTATTAATAACTTATTTAAGAAACTATTTGACATGTATTTATTTTTTCATAATTTTATTTAGTTCATTTATGACCTTATTGTTAAGTTATTATATTGAATTTCATCGTTTTGCAGTGTTTGTCTCTTTTATTTTCATAATCGGTTCACTTATTATTAAGTAATGGAGTTCATGTAAATCTCCAGAATAGAATTCACATATTATTTAAGATCATAAATAGGTTTTATTGGTCATTTATTTAATTCAATTACATGGAATGAGGATTAATTATTATTTAGATCTTTAATGATAATTGTTTCAGTTAATTTGTGGGTTTTGATTACAATGAAATCATTTGCCTTTATAACTTAATAGAATTTGTAAAAAGGGATTACATAACCATAAATAAGGTATATTACATGTATAATAATCTATTTCAGCCATAAAAAGAATGTTTTGATGACCATAATTGAGAATGATAATATAAATTGAAAGCTCGTCATCCTTGAATGTGGTAAATTGACACATCTTGGATGGTGTTCCTGCTACTAGTATAAAAGAAGGTAAAAGGAAGATATGATGATAAATTATTATGCTATCATGAAAACATTATAGTACATGTATGGAACTGGATTCATCACAACATTTGGATAAGGATAGGTAATAATATAAAAAGAAAACAAATGAACATTAAAGGAAAGGCAAAGAATTAAAAATAGAAATTTACTTCTTGAACCAAAATTCCTTGAGAACCAATTAAAGGTAGAGTTTTTAGTCTTTTTATGAAACCGAGGCTTTCGGGACGTGGGAGAAGATGTTGGGAGGATATCTGGACAAAATTTGGAGAAGGCACAAGGCCTGAGAGGAGTGAAGAGAAGAGGGTGGGAGAGGGTGTTTTTATAGTTGAGGAGAGGAGGGTTTTCATAATGTTTTTATCATTAGTATATTAATTTCCCTCAACACCCGAAATAGTGATGATTACATGACCAAGAATAGTAATATATGCATGTTTGTTAGAACCAAGTGGGATTACATCAGCCTTGCATCGCCTATGATGCAGTAAATCAAGTATTTAACATTTATCGTAATTTATTGTATTTTACTATTCATAAAAAAATCAAGTATTCTAGAAAAATCCCATAAATTAACCCTAACCATTTTCAACATGAAGAATTGAAAGATGAATTCAATTATCCAAAAATAATTTTCTAAATATGATTAATTTGATATTTAATTAAAATCATAATTTATTCTAAAAACAACTATTTTAAAACATTTATTTACTTATTCCAAATCATAGGTATATCGTACTTCCACTTAAATATTATTCATATACTATCATAGGTAAGGTTACTATAAATTAGGGTATATCACTATTAATAAGGGTATGTTACTATTCATAAGTTTAGGTTACTATTCATAAAAAATTATGTTTTTTTCTTATCAGACTCCAAATAACTTAACGAGCGCAACCGTGTATGTTATATTTTCGAAATTCAATTCACAAAAGTGAAAAAATTATGTTTACTTGGATAGGTTATAACAAATATGTGTTTGTAGAGACTTTGTGATTCTTGCATTATATAAAAAATCTATTTGTAAATTTTTGGGGGGTTACGTTATCCCCTCCTTACAAAAATTTGGTCGTCAAAATTTGAAATTGTTACCTAAAAAGATTTAGGTATGTCTTCAACATCAGCTCCTCATGCTCCCATGTTGCTTCTTCTATATTATGGTTCCTCCAAATAACCATCACAAGATGAGTCATCCAATTTTTCAACACTTGTTCTCGGGTATCAAGGAACTTGATTGGATCATCACAATAATATTGATCAGGCTCAAGTTCTATTTTCTTCATAGGTGAGTACATGCATTGGGTCTGGCATGTATTTCCTTATCATTGACATATGGAACACACTGTGAACCTTGGAGAGACATGGTGGAATTTCCAAATGATATGATACGGTTCCAATTGAATCTAGAATTTCAGAAGGTTCGATGTACCTGGGACTTAATTTTCCATTATTACTGAATCATATAATACCCTTCCATGGGGACACCTTTAGTAAAAAAAATATCCTTCCTGAAATTACATGTCCTTTCTTCGGTTATCAGCGTAGATATTTTTCCTACTTTGATCTATATTGATATGGGTTTGGATAATCTTTACCTTTACTGATTTTTCCTCTAAAAGTTCTAGGTTTATAATCTTTCCCTCGTTGACATCATCCCATCAAGTTGGTGTACGACTTCTCCTTCCATATAATGCCTCATATGGTGCCACCTAAATACTTGAATGGAAACTATTGTTATAAGAACATTCTATGAGAGGTAAATACTAATCCCACATGCCTTGAAAATCATGTGAACAAGACCTCAACATTTATTTTAAGGACTCAATAGTCCGTTTGGACTGTCCATCAGTTTGTGGGTAGTTGGCAGTTCTCAAACGAAGATTAGTAGCTAGGTCCTTCTGAAGACTCTTCCAGAATCATGATGTAAAATGAGGATCACGATTGGAAACAATTGATAAGGGTACATGATGAAGTCTTAAAAGTAAATTAATATATAGTCTTGCTAAATGGTCAAGTGGTAAATCTTCTCTTATAGCATGAAAATGTACTGATTTTGGAAGATGGTCAACAATGACCCATATCACATCATTATTTCTTGGAGTCTTCGGTAGCCCCATGACAAAGTCAATTGTAATATCATCCCATTTTCACTTAGGTATAGGAAGTGGTTGCATGAATCTTCCAGGATGTTGTCTTCCAGCCTTCACCTGTTGACAAACCAAAGATCTTGACACATAATAAGTAATCTCCCTCTTCATGTTTTCCCACAAAAAATGTTCATTTAGATCTCTAAAAATATTTGTGGTACTAGGGTGTATAGTGAAATTAGATCTATGAGCATCATCCAATACTTCCCTCTATAGCTCAAGAATATCAGGAACACAAAGCCTCTTCCTAAATTTCTAAACGGCACCTTGACATGCGAAGTCAGTCAATTTACAATCACATATTGCGCTAATTTTCTTTTGAAACTCCACATTATCACCCTGAGAACTATTTATCCTTTCCAGTAAAGAAGTTTTTTCAACCATTTGAAAAAATAGTTACGTGTTACCTTCCTTGAAAATTCCCATAACCATCATTACTAGGTCCATGAACATAGGATCCTTTTTAACTCTCATATTATTCATAATTCCGTGGTCCTTTCTAATCAAAGAATCTACTACCTTATTTTCCTTCCCTGGGTGGTAGTGTATTATGAAATCATAGTCTTTGAGTAGTTAAATCCATCCCATTGGTCTCATGTTGAGTTATTTCTGTGAAAATTTATATTTTAAACTCTTATGATCTATATATATCTCACATTTTTCTCCATAGAGGTAATGTCTCCAAATATTCATAGAAAATATTACCACTAATAACACAAGATCATGAGTTAGATAGTTTTTTTCATGAATTTTTAGCTTTCATGATGAAAATATAATCACTTGATCATTCTGCATAAGGACACTACCAAGTCCTTTCTTTAACGCATCACTATAGATAAAAACCCATTATTCCCCAATGGTAGGGTTAAGATAAGAGAATTCAATAACCTCCCCTTCAATTATTCAAAAAATTATTCACATTCCTTGGTCTATATGAACTTAACCACTTTCTATGTAATCTTGTTCATTTGGTTGGCTAAACGGGAAATTTTCAAAAAGAAACACCGATAATAACCTATTAAACCAATAAAACTACGTACCTCAATTATAGTTGTTGGACTATGACATTCTTTCACAACCTTTGTCTTCACAGGATATAAAGATATTCCATCCTTAGAGATAATGTGGCCTAGGAATGAAAATTATTGGAGCCAAAAATCACACTTTCTAAACTTCCCATGCAATTCATTTCTTCTCAGAGTCTTCAGAATAGTGCACAAGTGATTTTCATGATCTTCATTGGTTGAAGAGTATAACAAGATATCATAAATAAACACCACTACAAATTCATCAAGATATTAATTGAAAAAATATTTTCATCAGATCCATAAAAATATATGATGTATTAGTCAGTCCAAAAGGCATTACTATAAACTCGTAATGACCATTCCTGGTTCAGAATCTTGATTTTGGAATGTCATACTTCCTCACATGAAACTGATGATATCTGGATCAAAGATCAATAATCAAAAAATATTGGGATCAATGAAGTTGATCAAATAAATCGTTAATTTGTGGTATAGGATAATTATTATTTATTTTAATAGCATTGATTTATTTTTAATCCATGCACAACCTCATAGACGCATCTTTCTTATTAACAAAAAGAATAGGGGATCCCCATTGGAAAATACTAGGCCGAATAAATCCTTTATTACTCAATTCCTCTAGTTGTTTCTCTAGCTCCACTAACTCTACATTGGATATTCTATAAGGGGTATTTGATATGGGCCTTGAACCTATAATTAAGTCAATGGAAAACTCAAATTTCCATCTATGGAGAATTTTTAGGTAAATCCATTGGAAAGATGTCAATATATTCTCGCACAATAGGTACATCTTTTATTTGAGCATTATTATCCTCACCCATAGTTATTGCATTCAATTAATCCCCAATAATCGAATTTAGTAGAGCTATTAGGGGCGGATCTGGATGTGAATCACATGGCGAGGTTTCTGCTCTAAAGAAAATGGATTATACACCATTCTCAAAAATTGTAACTTCCTTCTTCTTATATTAGATATTTGCATCATAATTTGATAGCCAATTCATACCGAGTATTATATCATATTAAACCACTGATATGATGATAAGGTTAGAAACCAAAGCACATTTATTTGTCATAAGGGGGACTAATAGACATTCCTTTGTTGCAATGATAAATCCACTTGGAGTTTTGACTGATAACCCCTTTATTAAATCAAATTGGACAGATCTAATTTTCTTGGTAAACTGGGAAGATATAAATGAATGTGATGATCCAGAATCAAATAAATCCTTGACTAAGATTGATGAAATGAACAATGTACCTACCACCACCTTGTCAGGATCTTCAACCTCCACGGTTGTGATCATATAAGCTTGTATCTTCTCCCTTGTCCTTTTCTGTTGCATGTTTCCTTGACGCTTTGGACAGTCATTAGCATAGTGTCCCATCTCCCAACAGTTATAGCATTGAATATTAATGGTTTATTTCTTCCCCTTACAATCACTATGAAGATGGACTTTCTTCCCACATTTGTATCACGCTCCTTTTCCATTTAATCAAGCACCAGGGTATTCTCTTCCAAAATTATCGCAGTGTGGAAGTTCAACTAGTCCCTTATTACATGTTTCCTTGTTCCCTTTCCCAGAGCTTTCAACACCCCTCTTATTCTCTTGCTTTCTCTTAAATTCATAAGACACATAGAACTCTTTTTCTCTCTTGATAGCACATAAAAATATATCCTCATATGATGAAAAACACTAGGATAATAATAACCACCAGAGGAATTGATTTTGGACATCAATGAATCAATCAATTTTTTACGTTGTATTTTGTATGTAGTCCACATCATATCTTGCTATCCTTGTGAATTTTTCATCATGGTTTTCAAAATTATCATCTTCCTTTTGCTTCAAATTCAAAAACTAATTTTCCATATCTTCTCGTTGTTCATGAGGAAAATATTTCACTAAGAAGATTTCCTTAAAGTCCCTCCATTCTATCTCTTCTATCTCTTGCTCGTCCTTTGTGTTTTGGATTAACGACCATAACTGATCCGCATCTCCCGATTGATGATAAACAGCCATGACAACCTTCTATATTTCATTAAATCCCAATGTGAGAAATATCTTCTCTAGGGAACTTATCTAGTTCTCAGCTACAAATAGGTTTGTAGTCCCATTGAATGATGGTGGTTTTTTTCGCATAAAGAGATCTAACATAGCTTCTCCACGTGGTGGATCTGGATGCTCCATACAGGTAAGGTTATTATTCATTACCTAAGTAAGTTGTCCTAGTATAGTTATAAGTAGCTCAATACCCCTCACATCACTAGAGCCAACATCATTATCTTTCATTGGAGAGAAATCCCTACAGGGGACACGCGTGTTCGCGCAGTTTCCATTCCTTCCATGAGGAGCCATTCCAGATAATGGAATATTCTATAATAGGTTATGAATCATAATGTATAATCTTAACTTAAAAAAATACATATATAAATCGATATCCTACTCCTGGTTAATACCATAATCACAAAAATGTGTTCTTAAGGAAAAATTTACATTTTAATACATCATAATGGACTGTAAAGAAAATGTGAATTTTCAAAAGAATATCCCCATGAGGCGTTGTAACCAGGAGGGTAGTAAGGCCTATTGTTGTGTACCAAGATACCCTAGGTCAAGCCCAAAACTCTTTGTCAGAGCATTCACTCCTAGGTACATCTTTGCCAGAGCCGCCTATACCTTCTAATATGCAGAAAAGGATATATTGCGTGAAAGATTGACATAATCTTTCCTTACCTAAATACCAGGACGTGATGGTATATTTATCCTCAAACACAATATTAGGTACTCTTCCCTGATCTACATTTTCTAGATCTAGTTTCCATGTTTTCTACTAAACTTCCACTAATACCAACTTTAGGGACCCGACCCTAGTTTCCTGAAGTTAGTGCCTTATTTTATCACATTGGCATATAAACATGGAATATTCAACCTAAAGGACCATGTAGTTTGGTAGATTTTGGAAATAAGATACATAAATATGTTGAATTTTACATCATGAAAGGAAAACAACAGTAATTTATTCCATTAGAAACATCCATGCCTCCTAGATTATGCTTGCAAGTCATTCATAGTTTACTTTTTCATATCCTGGGAAAATGAAGCATAAGAAATGGGTGAGCTCAAACACTCATTAAGGGTATTAAATATAGTGGAAGATAGCATTAACATAAGACGTGGTAAACAATTGAAAACACGTGCCTTTAAAAATAATAAAATTGAGCACATTATGTCAAGAATATGAGATGAGTAAATAATTCCATAATAAAACATAATCATGGGAATTCTACTAGATGAATAACCACATGAGAATTCAATTAATAACTTCATAATGAGGGAAGTGCATATGTCAAACATCATAACCATACTCTCCAGGCCTCATGCTAGGACCATAAATAATCATTTTGTCAAGGCCTTGTGCCAAGACCATAGTTTGTCTCATGAGACCTGCCGATACATCAAGAGGATATAGAGGGACCCACCCATACCATAATAATTCCAATGCATTATTCTTATGAGTGGGGATAAACATAATCAGCTAATATATTCATATGGAAACTAACATATGAAATTTATCTAACTTTCCCCAATCATTAAACATAAACACTAACCATTCGAAGTAATATGTTGAATCATTTAAAGATATCACATACAAAATATAACTAGTAATAAACCATCCAATTCAATATGGTATATGAAATCATAAATGATTAATTCCAATAATAATCAATAAGAGTGTTGAATCAGATGAAAATACTCTAATAAAATCATTAAGCAATTCTTGATATAAATAATCCTTTATTTTTAAAAGAAGACTTCTTTTGGAAAAATATTTGTATAAAAACAGAAGTGACGTAAGATATTTTTCACAATATAAAATGATTTATTTAAGAAATATAACAACTTCCAAAAAAATATTATAGAGTTACCTTGAAAAAAGGTAAGAATTTGAGAAATTCCCTTGAATCGACCTCGTATTTTGGAAACTCTTTTTGAATGTTTCTTTTAAAACATGTAACTATCCAAAAAATATGGAAGGATTATTGATGGTGTACATATATATAATACTAAAACATAATTTATTAGGAGTACATAAGAATACATAAGAATTTCATTAATGTTTTTAGAAAATTAATGTAACCCAAATGAAAATGGAAGTTCCGGTGAGAAAACCCTTACCTTAACTATGAACGTGTTCCTCTATTGAACTTAAGCACATGAATGTAAAAATATAATTAATAATAAATTATTTCAGAACATATTATACATGTATTTATTTTTCATAATTATTTTTAGTTCATTTATGACCATATTGATAAATTATTATATTGAATTTCATCGTTCCACAGTGTTCGTTTCCATTATTTCCCTAATCGGTTCACTTGTTCTTAAGTGACAAAGTTCATGTAAATATTCAAAATTGAATTAGAATATTATTTATGATCATAAATAGGTGTTACTGGTCATTGATATAATCTGGTTACATCAAATGAGGATGAATTATTATTTAGATCTTTAATGTTGACGGTTTCAGTTAATTTGTGGGTTTTGATTACAACGAACTCATTTTTCTTTATAACTTAATACCATTTGTTACATGGGATTATAGAACCATACATAGGGTATATTAAATATATAATAATCTGTTTCAAATATAAAAAATAATGGTTTTAGGACCATAATAGAGAATGATAATAGAAATCAAAATCCCATCATCCTTGAATGTGGTAAATTGACACATCTTAGATAGTGTTCTTGCAACTAGTATAAAAGAAGGTAAAAAGAAGATATGATAATAAATTATTTCACTATAATGAAAAAAATAATGTAAATTTAAGTTACTAGATCCATCACAACATTTGGACAAGGAGAGGTAATAATATAAAAATAAAACAAATGAACATGAAAGGAAAGACAATGAATTGAAAAGAGGAATTTACCACTTGAACAAAACTTCCTCGAGAGCCTCTTTAAGGGAGATGTTTTGGTCCATTTATGAGACCAATTATTTCTGGACGTGGGAGTGGAGGTTGGGAGGATAATTTGAAAATATTTTTAGAAGACACAAGGCATGTTAGGAGTGACGAGAAGAGGGAGGGAGAGGGGATTTTTATAATGGAGGAGAGGAGGGTTTTCAAATTTTTTTAATCATTACTTTATTAAAATCCCTCAAGAAAATAAATATTGATGATTCCATGACCAAGAATAGTAATAAATGAATGTGAGTTCGAAACAAGTGGTCTTACATCAGCCTTGAATCACGTATGATGCATTATATCAAGTATTTAACATTTATCTTAATTTTTTGTATTATACTATTCATAAAAAATTCAAGTATTCTAGAAAAATCCCAAAAATTCACCCTAACCATTTTTCAATGTGTTGAATTAAAAAATGAAGGCCATTTTTAAAAAATAATATTATAAATATTATTAATTTAATAATTAATTAAAATCATAATTTATTAAAAAAACAATAGTTTTAAAACATTTCTTTAGTTATTCCAAAGAATAGGTATATCATACTTCCAATTAAATATTATTTATATACTATCATAGGTAAGGTTACTATTCATTATGGTATATCACCATTAATAAGGTTATGTTAATATTCCTAAGGGTAGGATACTGTTCACCAAAAATTAAGTTTTTCTTATCGAACTCAAAATAACTTAATGATCCCAATTGTGTATGTCAGATTTTCAAAACTCACATCATTGAAGTGAAAAACATATGTCTACATGGCTAGGTTATAAAAAATTGGTGTTTTTAGAGACTTAGTAATCCTTGATTTCTATAAAAAATATATTTGTAAATTCTTGAGGTGTTACAATAATTCCCACCCTGGGTAGGTTGGAGTATGAAGACATTATCTGATATATACTTAAACAATGATCTATAGATAATATCCTCATGATATATGATGACGTATATTTGTGGGATATTACTTTTTCGAGATTATTTTATTACATAAAAAGTCATTTATGTCATTTATAATAAGGGGAGAGTATTTTTGAATATTAAATATTGAAAATGGGTGGAAGATCTACCAGTTTATTTTTATATATTCTATAAGAACTAGGTTAAAGAAAGAGGTATAATGTATATAATATTTTTTTTGGTAGGATCTAGAATAATTTTTATATAATAATTTGGGAATGTGAAAAGGATGTGCACATTAATGTCATTTCATGTTCTGAAAATGTAACGTCAATGAAGGATAATGGTACTGCTTAGAAATAATATAGTGAGAACAAAAATGAACCATGTTAGAGGTATAAAACTATGAGATCTTTTAGTATAGATAGGGTTTGAATATTATTATATTTTTTTCTTGAGAATAAATCATTGAAATTATGACTTTATGATTTGATTAGTAGATCTACAACATATTCCACATGATGTGAGTAGGGAAAAAACAACATAACATCAAGGCTCATGGAGTAAGTTAAACATCATATGTTTTTAAAGTAACAGCATATTCGATGTGATATTTTTCATCTCATTACAATTCCATTATAACTATACTATGAATCTATAATATTTCATTGTATATCTTGATATGTATATTGTGCTTATATTCCCATGTATTTATACTAAGTCCCCTGAATATATAGTGATGAATTCATGGCTATGAAGACTAACCAGCCATGATAAGTATAACAAATTTTGAGAAGGATACAATGCTTATTATGATTATAGTTGTAGCATTAATTTCATTTTTATAATAAAGGGTGAGTATAATGCTAACATTTGATTAGGCCGAATAAAAACTGGTTAACTAATTTTTTTAAAAGCATAAAATAAATTAAAAAAAGTAGTCTCTAATGATTCATCCCCCCTTCCCAGAGGGGAAATGTGATCATTGACAACTAAATTGATAACAATGAAAATATATCCCACTATGTGATATGAATGACAAATATGAATTTTTTAAACATTATCTGAATACATACATTTGATGGAATGACCAATCATAGTTAAAAAGAACATGATGTTTCCTTATCTTCTATCAGTTGGTTATGAAGTCCAATAAAAAGTGACTAATGCATCTTATCCCATTTAAAACAATTCTCTAATATCCTTTATAGAAAAAATACATAGTGTGTTTGACGATAAGGCCATGAATTCCATTATTTTATCTTTTTTCGAAATAGTCTTCACTAATGTTAGGATACTGAAGTCAACTAAAATAATATTAGAAAATCAAAAATGAAGTTATAAAGGAAATATTAAATTTTATGAGTCAAACAACATATATTTTTAGAATCATATTTTAAGATATAGTGTTGATAAAGGAAAATAGATTTGAAGATTACTTCCCATGAGTTAAAAAAAATTATTTAGTAATATTTCAAAATTTAGAGATAAATTATAGTATTCTAAAATTTTAAAATATTTTATGTGGAATTTTTTAGATATGATTGATCCTAAGTTCACATATTTAGAAAGATAGATACTTTCATTCCTAAAATGTGCTATGTAATATTCTCATATCCTATTATATAAGAAGGATTCTATCTTTTAAAAATAATGATAAATATGTAATAGTTTATTTCACCACATGGAATGTGATATTCAAATATATTGATATTGTTTCTATGAAAATTGATTATAACAATTAATAATTTGATATGATATTCAACGATACATGACATGAATTTAAAGGGTCATAGGGAAGTGATAGTAAAAATAGTGGTAGGTCTCTAGATAACTTTAAAAAATGAAACTGAATTGGAAATTTTTCTATGCACAATCCAAAGAATATGGAAGAAATTTTTTAATTAAAAAATTATAATAAAAATCAATTGAAAATTTTGTATAAAAGATCAAATTATCTTCCAAATATATGGGAATAATAAATTAAATGAAAAGATACAAAAAGATAAATTTTATAAGAAAAGTTGAGTTTTATAATCATTATTAAGGTGGTGAATCTGAAGTTGAATTTGATGGTATATTTAAAAAAAAATTTAATCATAATTAAAATTTATTAAGCATAATATAGAGTGAAGAAAAATATTTACAATCAATTTAAATTGAAAATAAGCTAAAATATTTTCTTAAATATTTTCTTGAGAAATAATATGATAATTAAATAAAATAATAAATTATGGATTCACACCAATAATATTTATAATGAATTATTTTGTTTTCAATAATGAATTAAAAATTATTTTATTTATAATAATTTAACATAAAAAATAATTAGGGATATGGAAGCCATAATTTCTTGAAAATTTGAATAATTATCAGAGGATTGGTCTATATGCCTTACAATTGTAAAAGGGTTAATAAATATCATGAATAACTTCAAAAATTATACTATGGATGAAGAAGAGTTATTCAATGTGGTTGTGAAATACTGAAATAAAAATAATATTAAAAATATACATTAAGAATATCCTTGATAATATTTTCTTGCTAATAGGGCATGATCGAACACAAATTATGATAAGTACTATTCTAATAAAAATGAGATAAAATATACTATAAAATACATAGAACAACCTATAAACTAAGGTGGTGAAATTAGTCTAGTACAATTGAACAATTAGAAATTAGAAATATATAATAATTAAAAATATGGACTAAAGGTTTAAAAAAATATTTATATAATCCAAGATTTTTTAGAATCCAAGGATACTATTGGAATAATATTTCATTTTTAGGAAGTAGATAGTAATCATAGGGTAGTTTTCATGAATTAATGAAGTCATAATTATATATAAAGTGTATAATCCCACATCAAAATTCCACTAAGCAGTTCCCTGAGATTGTGGACAAAATTCCTCAAGAAATCCCCCACATATTCCATAAGATGTCGACCAGTCGTGAGTTCCTAGGCTGTGTCCAGGCAGAGACTATTCCTTCATAGATCAAATTAGAGTATAATAATATATTAGAAATAAGAAACAACATATGTAGATTATATGAAAGCCTCACCTGACACCTGTAGTAGTAGAATTACTAACTACAAATAAATAGTAGTAAAAAATAATAATAAATCTCCCGTGTAAATAAAAAATAGGTGAAAAATGAAAAAATAAATAGAAACAAAAGATGTTGATCATGATTTCATGTAACTATAAAAAATTAGTACACAAGGAATATTTGATATTGATATATACGGCATGATATACAAGAATATAAAAAAGGCCAAAAAGAATCTACTACTAGCATTATGAGTGTAGAAAAAGTCACATGATCCCGAACTACATCCCAGTATAGCCAAATAAAATATCAAAAAATGCCACCACCCTTTTTATATACCTGAAATCATGAAGTATTCTTGGGTATAGAGGCAGCAGGGCATGTGATATACTAAATATTCCACCACTAATGGTGTCTAGATCAATCCAGTTCATTCCATGTAAAATGAACAGTTTTCCAATAGTAATAAATTTAAGTAAATAACTAAATTAAAAATTTTGGTCTAGGTTCCACCTGGATACCCAAAAAAACTACTACATTAATCCTAAGAAAAATGTCTTTGAAAAAAGTAACTGGTAAAGTGGTTATAATGTATAATATTGGGTCCTCATAAATTAAAAATCTAGTGTGGATTGACACAAAGCTTGTTATTTAACATGGCAGACACATCCCTATAATCTAATTTAATCATTATCACATTTTAATGTTCCTAACATGTAATCAAATTTAATACTAGAAAAGAGACATCAAATATAATTTGTAATCTTGAGCCCATCCAAGTTGATCCATAATGTAACCCCAAGGTGTGTTACAGAAGCTTGTGAAATACCCAATACTATATAGCATGTCCAAAGAGACCCATAAAACGTGACCCTCATATCACCCTCAACATGGTGTATGAATAACATATAAGCCAATCCTTGGAATATCACAAAGGGGATAATGTATCGCCCGAGGCATTGTAAAACCACTTTTCCAACAAAAAAAATCCATGGTTTCTCCCCTAGGGAACCAGTGTCACTGATGGTATAAATAATATTCCCATGTTCCCAATAGAGGCAAGAAATTTTATCTCTTATCACATCCAACAGACCCATGTACCTGGCATAGTTAGCCCATCCATGATGTCCTTTAGTCAAGACCCATGTTCTTTCTTGGTCTATAAGATGGCAAGGCATAACTAACAATACCACATACCATAAATAAGTAATTATTGTACAATAATACAAGAAAGACAACCAATTGATTTTATCCAAGAAAAACAACAATGGAATGAAAAATTAATCCCATGTTACTAAGAAACAATCATAAATTATAATTCACAAGGTATAAGTCATACGAAATAAGCATTAATCATATGGGAGACTTTTTATACAAGTTATAAAGAACCAAGGGACTTACTCATGAACCACCATTCCAATTACGTTAGTGTATTATTTTAATATAATTGTTCAAAGGAAAACTCACCTTCAAAGGTGTTTAATCAATTTCATATAATGGTCACTAAGACTCTAATGGGAAATCCCACCAATTAATTATCTTGTGTCATGGAGAACAATAGAGGATTTATTCAAAAGTCACTAGAGTCATAATAGGGATGAAAATGAATTGAATTCAATTTATTTATAAACATATAGTTGTCTCCATAATAGTTCATCTTGTGGAACGACAACGAATAACATAAAAACAATATAATATACTAGAAATAACTAGACCAATTACCATAGGTTCATATAATACCAGTCATCCATTTGTTATAATTGTGTCGAGATTGAATAAAAGATGTTATAAGAATAATCAAATTCATTGAAAATGGAGAAAAATAGATTCTAATGAAATAGAAAAATAGAGGAGTAGATAAAAAAGAATGGATTAAAGTGGTGTGTAGAGATAACCTCAAGATTTTCAACACAATTAAATGTGTGGTATTTGGATGAAAATGATGGGGGTATCAAAATCCCTGAGGAGAGGAGTAGGAGGGAACATGAGTGGTTATTGGAGGAGAAAATTAAGGGGAAAGAAGAAAGTGGGATTAAAAACATTTTATGGGAAAAATATTCATTCCCACTTTAATTACTAGGGCATAGGGTTTTCCCACTTGGTTTTCCAAACCATGTTCCAACCATGCACCTAGTTTTTCTTAAGGAAGGACCCTGCTCAACATAAGAGAATTGTTTGGTTAGCCATGAAAAAGTCTTGCAGTATCCATTGTAAAAATGAAATATTTCTCCTCACATGGGAATTTGCCTAGGTTTTAAAAGTTTTAAAAACCCATGTGGCCCGCTAATCCCTTCTACCACACTCTAGTATAGTTAGGGAAGATATACAGGCTTGGCCACACTATTTATCCTAACCATATGGCCCAGTATCATTTTATAAAACATAGTTATATGAGCCACAAAACATACCCAAACGCCCTTATCAGCACCAGGATTCTATTAGGTAACGTTACAGTGGAGAAACCATGGAATTAATGCTGAATAATGATATTTTTTCCCATTGAGAAAAGTCAGGATGTTATAACCTCCCCTCTTTAATAGAACTCATCCTAGAGTTTCCCTTCTAAGGTTAGTAAACCATCGTCTAAGAAATGTTCCATCCACTCTAAATTTACATCGACCTCCCGATCCCTGCTGTTGTCTAATACACATCTATGTTTCCACAGCACTCAGACGAGTGGAGCAAACATATCTCCAGGAGCCTTCATGCTCTGATCAATGATACATATCAAATGCTCCACAATGTATGCATATTCTTCTAACTCAATTTCTTTAGGGTCAAATGAATGAGATGGTTTATAATGATAACCAAAATGTTGTGATACATGGATGATGTCAGGCATGAAAATATTCATCGGAGGTGAATTCAACTGATAGGCCAATGCCCCTACTCCCACAAATATATTGAAAGGAATGATATTTTGCGGTGATAAAATTCCATCACTCTTAATCCATTTATGAACCAATCTATGTAACACATCCATAAAGAACCAATGTCCCACCTTAAACACTAGATGTTTGAGGAAACAATCAGTATAAGACTTATTCATGGATTGAGCTATATCCATATGCTTCTTAATCAACTTGATATGCTCTAAAGTGTCCTGAATGAGATAATGAAATAATAGTGCTTCCTCCACCGCAACTACTAAGTAGAGAGGTGAACAATATGGCCTACTAAAATGGTCCTCATATGGTGTCATATGAATCATTTCCTAAAATATGTTATTGTAGGAAAACTTCACAAGACATATATATTTTTACTATAAAACTAAAAAATAAAAGTTACATTCCTAGAGCATATCCATTATCACCATTATTGTATGTTTGGAATTCTCATTGGTCTAAGTGTGATAATATGTACTCATGTGCACCTACTAACCCATTTCTTTCTATAACCCCATCCAAAATCATGAGGTAAAACATGTATATCAATATTAAATGTAATAATGAGGACCACCAAGAATATACATAATTTCATAGATATAAATACTCTTAAGCTCATTAACCATTATGGTATAGTGAATCAGTACAAAGTGTGTGACATTGTTTAACATATTGATGATCACCCATAATGAATCACTACATTAATAGGACCATAGGAAGCATTTCGCATAATATATTTTGAAAGTTCTCCATTTCCACTCGAGAATAGATATAACTTGAAGAAGCTCAGCAGGCCACTGGTGCTCGTCCTTCATCTATGGATAGGTGGATCACCTAGTTAAAAAATATTCAATATTCTTCTTCATACATAGACACCAATACTAATGATGTGTTCCTCAGTATATATTGGTAATAATAACTGTAAATTCATAGGCATAGGCATGATAATACATCATAAAATCTTCCCGTATATCATAAGGCACCTAAACACACCCACAATAGAGTAAGATCTTATTTCCATCAACAACCCAACTAGAGGTGGGTTTTCTATAGAGATGCCTTCCCTTAGGCTGAGGACCTCAATATATGAATGATGTATCATCCACACCCTCTATATAAGATCATATTTCACTTAAAAATCTACTAAAACTAGATAACCATGTTGTTCCGGAACATATGCGCGGATCTTAGAAAATAGATCCCTCAACTATCACTCACAGTAGGCTAACTAGAAGTCTTGTGTATGATTCTTCTGGATATAGGAATAATCTATACAATTACACTTATAGGGTGTATAAATAAGCTCAATGTCAAATTAAAACATTTATTCTACCCACATGAACATCCATAAATTCAGGTAATGTAGTAGAGAGATGTATTGGATATATTTTTTATCTGTTAAAACAAGACAATAGTCACAAAAATGATAATTCCACCAAAAACATAGAGAATAAACCTCATATTTTAGATTGAGGTTGTTGGGTAGGGTTTCTATACTAATGGGGTGTCAGCTGTTGGGACCCATTTGCTGCAACCTATTCACCATACATAAGTTCTACTCCCAGTTCAAATATTTAAGAATCAAAATAAATAGTGCGGCCTCTTCTTGGCTTGAGCAGACTCGGAATTGGTGTTGAAGTTAGTCTTTCTATTAACTCCTGAAATACTTCATCACAAGCTTCAGGAAAGGAGAATTTCACACCCTTCTTAGTCAATCCCATAAGAGGAGCTTCTATGTGGAAGAAGTAATGAATGAATCACCTGTAATATATAGCCATCAATAACAAACATCATATACCAAACACATTCTTCGTATGATCCCCAGAGATCACAGTGATCGCCCTCTCTAGGTCAATATAAACACATGATTCAGAGATTATATGACCCAATATGTTAAGATTATTGATCTAAAAGTGAAATTTGGTGAGCTTCAGATAATGCTGGTTCTCACTCAATGTATTTAGTACGACCTCATGGTAATTAGTTTGGTCATTTATGGTGAATGAATACACTAAAATGTCATCCAAAAATACTACCAAAAAGGAATCATGGTATGAGTGGAAAACCCAATTATTCAAAGATATAAAGTCTTATGGAACATTTGTAAGTCTGACAAACATTACTAGGTACTCATACAAGCTGTATGAACTATATAATGTTATACATTTTATGTCTGATTACCTCACATGCATATGATGGTAGCCAAACCTCAAGTTGATCTTAGAGAAATATGTCACTCCTCATATATTTTCAAAGAGATCATCTATATGCAGTAGTGGACACCAGTTCTTCAACGTTAGCTGGTTTAGTCGGAGTCAATCCTTGCATAATCTAATATTAATGTCAACCTTCTTAGTGAAAAGGAATGGTTAACCCCATAGAAATATTCTTGGTCAGATAAAACCTTTTGCGTCTAAATATTGAAGATGCTTCGTGAGTTCATGGAGCTCTATAAGTGTCATACTATAGGTAATAATTGACAATGGTGATGCACCTTTAAATAGTTCAATGGTAAAATTAACCTCTCTACCATGAGGTAAACTAGAGAAATTGTTAGGAAACATATCCCTAAAATGATTCACCATGGGAATGAATTACACATGGTGAATTCCCATTAAACTCATAAAGAGATTATATATTTGGGATGTCACTCTACCTATCCCCTAAATTTTGGGTCTATAACGACAATTCTGGATATTCATTTATCCATTATGATCATACATGCTGCCCTTGGGTTATGTGAAAGATACATTTTGATGATTGAAATCCACATGGGCATGATATGGAACTAGCTAGTTCATTCTATGAATGACATCAAAAAGGAAATATTTTGGAAGAAAAGACTTAATATTAAAAAATACCATCCTACCTTCTGGGGGAACTCTTTTAACTAGTGTGTACTCTCTTATTTGACCTCTAATGGTGTATATAGAATCATCTTGATAATACAACATTCTATCTCATGGAGTAAAACACCCCAAGTCATAGCAGATATAATAGAGTGTAATTTACCTATATAAAAAATGAATGAAAATAAAGTAGAGGCCACAATAATAGTACCTCATATTGTAGTCATCCCTAGAGTTTTCTCCTCAGGCATAGGTTGCACTGTATACATATGACCTAAACCGCAACCTTGAGATGCAGTTTGACTATCTTGCGATGGTCCTTTCTGCTAAAGCTAAACCCCAAAATCATGAAAACGTTTTCTATGACCACATCCTCATCCTTATCACATAATAGGAGACCAAATCCAATTCTATTGTGGATTCGCTAATCATATACCTGAAATTGGGTTTGGTAGGAAAACCCACTCACTAGGCCCTAGAGGAAAAGAAAGGAAGAAGAACAGACGGTGACCCACCCTGCCACATTATTGTCACTCAATTTGGTTCCTAAGGCACTAGAGATTTTTATGGCATGAAGTACCAATATGGTGAAGCAATACATAGTGCTTGATGTGTGTCCCCTAACTAGAACCGCCCCAACTTGAAACCCCAAAATGATGCTTCCTTCTTCAAGATGAACCATATCCTCATCCCAAAAACTGAAATTTCATGGCTCAGAAAACCATATTACATTAGGTTATACTATATAATAAGGGTCTAGTTCACTATTTATGAAATTGTATCCAATTTTAAGACATTAACCTCCAATCATACAACATAAACAAGTCGGTCCTCAATCATCACATAGTCATCTACTCATCAATAATCAGAGTTGGAGAAAAATGATTCAGTTGAGTTAAATGAGATGAATACTCTAACACAGACCTAGATCCCTACTAAAGAATAATAAAATCCATTAAATGGTTTTGTCATAGAGTATTTGGAATAAATACATTTTAGAATGTTATTTGGAAGTCTACCCAGACTATACCTTGATGATGCCCAGGTTAAGATATGACATCCCGCCAATTCATGGTGGAGTCATAGTGCATATAAGTATAGATCTTGATGCTCATATCTAGAGGTATAATATGATGGTCAATGATACAAATAACACCCTCTAGACATGAATTAGTTTCATGAGGTCCTCTATCCCCCCAAAAGGTAGTAGGATACAACTTTAGAAACTCTTGAGTCATCTATGTCATAGTAGGGGCTGGTCAGGGATCACTATGAAGAGATTTCTCGAACCTAAAGAATATATAATAGAAATGAGCACCAATGTCTAATGTAAGATCCAAAAGAGGTTCCCCATGTGGCATCATATGATGTATCATTGGGGTATTTGGGTCCACCACATCTATAATAGGATCATTACCATTTTCTTGTTGTATAATGTGATAATATCATGGTGGAATAAGCCTATAATTTTCAGGGAAATACATAGATAATATTTAAAATAGATAGGAAAATAATAACAAGAAAAGGGGTGGATACAAGCCCCCCTATAAATAGATTACACCTCTCTGCCTGCTCTAAAACCCAGGTCTAGGTGGTAAGACAGAGTAAAAAAAGAATCCCGAGAGACACCACCTACTACCAATTAGTAATGATAGTTCACGGTCAAGGTCATATAAAAATCAGCATAAGTTTGGATATATGGAGTTTCAAATGCAAGGTATAGAGGAAAATAAATCTACCTTTCAATTATAATCTTTATCTAGAAATAACCTTTTCTTATTGAGAAAATTTTAACTGAAATGTATTCACATTTTTATGATAGATTTAATCATCCAATTAATATCATTTCCAAATTCAATTTATAACTTCCTAGACCAATTATAAATATAAATTGGCATGTCAGGTTATTGTAACATGTCCATTACACCTGATAACTCGATGTAACATTCCATATAAAATTATTTTATTGAATGAATTTCTATTTTCCAATTTATAGTAGAAATAAATCCTTAAATATTCATTAACATTCAGCAATAAACCCAAATATGGTGGTATAATCGGTCAATTGAACAAACTATGTCATCTTATATAAACACTAGCACACTACAACACATAACAAATAAGTCACCCACAGTAAGAACATATAGTTTATGTAATACACAAAGAAAGTAAACATGGCATGATATATAGCATAACATTTAACTCTTATGGTGCCTAGTATGAATCATGCTTCTATATTCCCTAATATCATTGAGCCACAATAAATAAATTTAACCATAATAATATCAAAATTAGAATCATCAAAAAAACATTTTATTCACCCTATGGTGAAATCAGATCAATTGTAATATGGCATCCAATAAAGGCAATAACCCATTACAAGTACTTTGGTTTTACCATCTACGTCAGTCAACTTCTCCAAGGAATATGTTTATTAAAAAATCCCAATACTCATAAACTCTTTTCTAACCCCAATATAGTAATAAAAAAAAAGGAAAAACACTCTTACCACATTGAATCATCCCTCCCTAGATTCCAATTTTCAGTTTTCTGAGATAGTGGTCACAATACCTCAATAATGACTCCCCATATTGAAGATGCTTCAGACTAGTTGTGATTTCCTAGGGTGTTTTCATGGGGAGAATCATCCACCATAGGTCATATCGGATAAAATGTTATATAATAAATAAGAAACAATAAAACTTTACACTATGAAAATAGGACCACTCTCCCACCATTAAAGAAAAATTAATAATAAATAGATATCAACATAAAATAATAATAAATATTATAAGTTAAATAAACAACAAGTATAAGATGAAAAAAAATAGATACAAAATATTAGGATCATAATGTCCTAGAACTATAAAAAATGATTTCATAGGGTATAAGAGATACACTAATATACCACATGATATTAATGAATTCAAAAATTCAAATAAGTTTATTCTATTAGCATCACGATTATAGGCTCTGACCCTTTCTCTCACACTCTATCCTAATATAGTGAAATCAAACATAAAAATTAAGATGCCTCCCTTTATCTCTAATTACAATCATGATGTCTAATTTGATACCAAGTGAATCCAAATCAGAGCATGATATATACATTGAAGGCCACCACCAACAATGTATAAATCAATCCATTTTGTGAAGTTATAAAATTAAATGTTTTCTATAATAATAAATGCAAGGAAATCACTAAATAAAATACAACGGTTAGGGTTCCACCATGATATCGACAACAACCATCATCATCGACTGAAGATGAATTTCTCTTAACCAATGAACCCATACATAAGTTGTAAGTTATCTCATGGGTAATCATAAATTAAACACTATGTGTGGACCAACACCAATCTTGTGATTGGGCTTCGATGGTGTGATCATATTGCATAAATTAATAATTCATATGATTTAATGTTATTAACAAGGGATAAAATGTAATCAAATATAAGAAAATATAAACTATTTTCTTGTATCCTGATCCAATCCATTATGGTTCACAATGGAATCCCTAGGGTCTCTATAGTAGCATATGTAATATCCAATTACATATAGCCCGTCCAAGTGGACCCGTAAAAGGTGTCCCTTATATCAACCTAAACATGGGGTAAGAGTAACCTATATTGCCATTCTAGGTATCACACATTGGGGAATGAGTATCATCTGATGCATGGTATAACCATTTTTCAATGAGACCATCCACAATTTCTACCCTAGGGAACCAGTGTCACTCGTGGTATAAATAATTCACCCAGAGGGCCCTTACGAGGAAAGCCAAGGGTTTCTACCCATACATCCAATAGATCAAAGTACGAAGAATTAAATGTCCATCCCCAATGTATATATGTTGGGACCTTAGTTCTCTCATATTCCATAAGTAGGAAAGACATATGAAGCAATACCGAATTTCATCATCAAGGGAATTTAGTACCATAAAACAAGTAATATATCCAATTCATTTTATCCAATCCATACAACTATAGAATTATTCATTAAGAACAATGAACTGTGAAAAAATTAGAAAGTATACTTCACATGGTACTGGGAATAACCAACAATAATGAGTCATGAATCAGGCCTTACAATTAAGACATAAAAAAGGGACTTACTCATGGCCTACCATTCCTGTTATTTAAATTTAATAATTTATGATATTTGTTCCAAGGTAAAAACACCTCATGAATTGATTAGTAAATTATATATAATGGGAAATAATCATCTAATAGTAAATCCCACCAACTAGGGTCGATTAATTCAAGGAGATTAACCAAGGATGATTTGATGCTCACTAGAGTAATAAAAGGCATGGAAAATAGTTCAATATAATTTATGTTACAATTTTGAGGCATCAATAGAAAATTATGAGACACAATATGATTGACCATATCATATACACAATGAAACATATAGGGAATTAACTATACAAACTACCATAACTTCATAGAAGACCACTCATCTTTTTTCAATCCTTATACCAAACTATAATGGAATACCTCAGAATAATATTCAAATTTTATGAAAATTGGGAAAATGATTTTGCACGAAAAAAATAGAGGAAGAGAGAAATAGATAATAGATGGAATAGGAGTGTAGAATTTACCACAAGGTTTGCAATGCCTCTAATAAGGATGGATTTGGATGAAAGTCAATGGGACAATGAAAATCTATATGGAAAAGAGGTGGAGAGGTCTTGGGAGGGTTTTGGAGGAGAAAACTAAAAGGGAATGATAGAATAGGGATTGAAAAAATTTTAGGGTAAAAAGATTCATTTCCCCTTTAATTATTGTGCTTCATGGTTTGGACACATTGTTTTTTATACCATGCACCAATTGTGCACCTAGTTATGCTTACGGAGGGACCCTGAACAACATATGTGTATGTTTTGGTTAACCATGCAGTATCCATGCGGTAACCACTATAAAAATTGACAGCGATGCTCTAATGGGTGTGTGCATGGGTCCTGATGGTTGAAAACAACTTTTCCTACCCCCCCTCTCCCTTCTGGCAGGATCTTATACGGTTAGGAAAACTATACAGATGAAACCATGCGGCCTAGAATGATTTTCCAAAACAAGGGGCTCCATGATAGGAACAAGACCCCAAACCCTCATGACAACCATTAGTTTTATAGGAAACCATAAAAAGGGTAAACTAAGGAATTAAGGAAGAAAAATTGGTCTGTAACTATGAGAAATACCGAAACCTTACAACCTACCCTCATTAAGACAACTCATCCTAGAATTTTCCTTCAAAGGGTTATAAGGAACCATCTAAAAAATGTTCTGGATGATATGCATGTACATAGGACTACTACTCCTTTGTGTCATCTTGTACATGTATGTTCTTCCATAGCACTTGGACCAGTGGAACTGTCCTTCCTTAGAGAGCCTTCATGATCCGATCGACGATATATATCTGACGCTCCTCGAAGGGTACATCCACCTCATTCTACATGTCATAAGGTTCAATAGAATGAGAGTAGTTAAAATTATAAATATGAAGTTGTGATATATGGAATAATTCATGCATGGAAGGGTACCTCATTGGAAACATCAATTGATAGGATACCAGTCTGAATCTCTCTATTATCTTGAAATACCCTTCTTTGTGAGATGATAACTTGGCCTGTCTCTGAATCCATCTACTACCCAATCTAGGCGACACATGTATAATGACCATATATACCACCTCGTACTCTAGAGGTCTATAGAAATAATTGGTATAAAAATTATTCCTAGACTGAGTAGTATTTATACACTTTTGAATCAGTTGGAGATGATCTGAAGTCTCTTGAAGAATTTGAGGACCTAGTAGTAATGCCCACCTAGCCTCTAAATATCACATTGGTGAACTACATGGCTGACCATAATGTTCATCATATAGATTTATCAGAATCATTTACAAACAACTATTATTTTATAAAAAATCCATATGAAGAAAATGTTTTTACCATGATCATCCAAAATCATTGAAAATCCCAAGATATTGTCCTCTGGAACCTATATCATCCATTAGGACTTCTGGTCGGTCTAAGGGTGGTAATTTGTTCTCAAGGAAAGATATGATACTAATGCTTTATACAACCCCTTTTATAATAATGAGGTAAAATGGGAATCTTGTTCTGATATGATTGAATGAGGAACAACAAGAATATTAAAAATTTTCTACATATAATGCCTCTCATGCTCATAAACTGATAAGGTCTCTCAAATCTATAGGAAGTCTTTGACATTGGTCAACCTATCAAATATCAAAAATTCTATAGCATTGTCTTGAGGGGATATCATAAAGCTAATCACAAAATCAATTTTGATAATGATCCATTTCCACTTGGGAATGGATAGAAGATGTATAAATATAGAAATATTCTAGTGGTCTTCCTTCACCTACTGACAGGTGGATCACTTTGATATAAAATCCAAAACTACCATCTTCATACCTGATCAATGATACTGAAGACTCATTCCTCATAACGTCTTGGTAATACACAAGTGAACAATCCAAAGAGACATGATATTCCTGTGTCAAGTCTTCCCATATATCAGAAGGAAATCGAACACACTGACACTATAATAGCATCTAAATTCCATCATAAACCCAACCAAGTGATGGGTTATCAGAAGAGATGAATTTCATCTAGATGAGGCCCTCTAGATCTGAATGTTGTATCATTATCACCATCTCCATAAGAAAGGATTTCAATTCCAAAGAAGCCAAAAGAGGATTCCCATTCAATTCTTGAACCTCTAGGTGTATCTCAGAAAATAAATCCATCAACCTCTCTCACTACTGTCCACCTACAAGGCTTGTGCTAGAGACCTACAGCTTAATGAACCATCCACAACATGACCCTTCCTAGGTTTATAAGAAAGTTCAATGTTGAATGACTGCATATATTCTACCCACACACACTACATCAGATTAATTTCATGGTATGTGGAGATGTATTTGAGACTATTGTGATCAATGTAAACCAATAAAAATCTCACACAAAAGATAATACCTCCCACATCATAGATAAAGAACCATAGATTCTAGATCAACATGAAGTGTAGTGTATTTCCTATCACGTGGCTTTAGCTACCGAAACACATACACTACATCTTGATCAACCTGCTTCATCGCTTCTCATAGACAGATTCCAGAAGGATCATTGTAAATAGTACAACCTCTTCCCATCTCTTCAAAAACCAGAATCGACAATGAAGTCAGTCTTCCAATAAACAAATCAACGATTTCCTAATAATCATTAGAATAGATGAATTTTCCAACCTTCTTAGTGAATCCCCTATCTTGATCTCCTATGTGGGAGAAATCTATAATGAATCGCTTTTAATATCCAACCAACCCCAGGAAAATTCATATATAAAACACATTCTTGGGATGATCTAAGGAGATCACGGTGCTCACCTTCATTGTGTCTACAAATACCCCTTCCATTGAAGTTGGATTTCCCATAAAGTGAAACATACTGATCCAAAAAGTGTCATTTGTATAGATTCATATAATTTTGGTGCTCTCTCAGTGTATACAACATAGTCTCATGATGGTTTGGATGGTTGTGTCTAGTGTGAGAATACACAAATAAATCATCCACAAAGACTACCAAAATGGAATCAAGATATGGGTGTAAAACCAAGTTCATAAAAGTAATAATGATTTTTAGTGTGTTCATAATTCCGGACAGAATGACTAGGTACTTGTATAAGCCATCTCTACTGTAGAACACTATATGTTTATGTGCAGTTACCTCCCATGCACCTGATGGTAGTCTGAACTCAAATAGATCATAAAGAAAACTATATATCTTTGTATCTTGCCAAAGAGGTCATCTATAAAAGGTAGATGATACTGGTTCTCAACCGTGAGGTGGATCAGTTTGTGGTAATCCAAGAATGATCTAATGGTACTGTCCATCTTCTTGAAGAAATAGATAGGAAAACCCCATGGTGAAGGGTTGGGTCTGATAAAACCATTTCCCACTAGATGTTCAAGTATCATCTTTATTTCTAGGAGAACTATAGATTCCATTCTATTGGGAGGAATTTACACCAGTTCTGCATCTCGAACTTTCTCAATGGTCTACTTGACCACTCTCTCAGGAGGTAAAATAGAGAAATCAGCATGGAAAACGTCCCTAAAACAGTCAACCATAAGAGGGAATTCCACAAGCTACATTCCCCAATCACTCATAATGATATTCTCCATTTATAATATATCTTTTTATTTCCTCTAAATATTAGGCCTAGGTAAACAATCTTGGATATCCCATTTGTCTTTTTGAATATAAATACTACCCTCTAGTGATGTAAAAGAGACCCTCTCACGATAGAAATCCAAACCTTCTCAATAAATAACTAACTAGTCCATATAGATAATAATGTCAAAGATGATCATCTTGAGGATGAAAATACTCTATAAGAAATGTTACCCACTTACCTCAAGGGCCACTCTTTTCAATGGAGTATACTCTCAAATCGGACCCCTAATGGTTTATCAAGAGTCATCACACCTCTGGAGTAGTCTATCTCTCATCCTAGACATCCAAAAACCATATAAAATTTAAATGAGTGCTATGAACCTATATCAAAATAGATGAAATTAAATTATAGACTACTATAATAGTACCTCAAATAGTATAGTTCCATGGGATTTTATCCTTAGGCATCATATACACTACATATATATGTCATGAATCATTCCCTTAAGATAGTTTTGGACTTCCTTAGTCAGGTCCACCATGAAATTTATAACCACATAAGACTGGATATGTCATCCATAACTAACTCCTTAGACATATAATCTAGTTGAAGGCTAACTCTCATCTTGATGTGGATTCGATGATCCGGTACCTTAATGAGGTGTTGGTACAGATACCTAGTCACAAGGAACTAGAGGAAAAGACCCACAAAAGAAATTAAGGTGACCCATCCAACCACATGCTCGTCACTCAATAAGGTTCCACATTTATTTGGGATTTGAATGGATTGGTCTTCCACAATAGTGACATGCCAAATATCTGTCGGTGGATGTCACCTTGCAAGAATCACCCCCACATTCACCCTCAAAACATCACATTATTCTACCAAATAAACCAATTCCCTACCATAGAATTGAAGTACCCCGGCTCACACTGTGAGCTTCACCTAGGTTCCATTATATAATAAGGGAACAGTTCACAATTTCTACCATTATATATAACCAAAAGACACTCAATTATGAACTGAAGGTGTGAAAAATATCATCCTCAAATTGCCTCATAGTCATCAAGTCATCATTAGTCAGATCCAGAGAAAAACTCTATAGCTCAGTAAAATCAGCTGATTACTCTAACATTGAAATGATGCCCTGCTGAAGATACAAAAAATCTATATCATTTTCCAATATCTTTGTATGTGGAATGAAGTGATCATATAATGATCTCTAGTAATCAACCAAGACCATACCCCAATAATGCTCTTATTGAGAGATTCCATCCCACTATTGCTTTGTAGAGTCATATAGAATGTATGTAGTGAGATTAAACCACTACTCTATAGGAATATCAAGATGTATGAAGAAAAAATGAATGGCCTCTATCCCTAACTCAGTAGCTTCGAGTCTGCTATCCCTTAAAAATGTGGGATGATGTTGCAGCTGGAACTCCCGAGTCAACTCTGCCATAACAGAGGAAGTAAGGGGAGAAACCAGAAAAGATTACATATACTGGAAACATCTATCATGGAATTAAGCATTTGTGTCCATTATATGATCAATTAGAGGTATCTCATGTGATGTTATAAGTGGTATCACTGGTGGCTTAGGGACGAGAACCTCTAGATCAAGCTCATCACCACTTTCTTGGGATATGATGCAATGATGTCATGGTGACATAACTCTAAAATTTCAAGATCACTCCCAATATATGATTTAGAAATGATAAAAAAATGATAAAAAGAAAATGGGTAGGTATAATACTTCTAGTAAAATAATCACACCTCTCTATATACTCCAAAATATAGTTATATGTGGTAGGGGGGGGGCAGAAGGATCATTTGAGGCACTACTTACTGACCACTACTAAGGTCAGGTCATAGATGAGGCATCATAAAATTTAGTAGAATTACCCATATATGAAGTGTCCAATTCATGGTATAGAGGAAAAACATTTAATTTTAATTCAACATCTTCATCTAGAAGTTATATTTTCTTTTAAAAACATTTAATTCTTGATATTTATTATTATTTATTTGATTTTAGAAATCATGATCTACTTAATTACATCACCAATTACAATTTATAAAGGGCCATACAAATTATTAATTTAAACTTTACTATCATGAAACTATAAAATGAGCATTACACCCAGTAATAAGATGAAATATTCCACATATAATGATCTGATTCAATAAACTACAATTTCAAATTTATAAAAGTTCCCATTCATTAAATTTTCATTGGAATTCATCATTCAAACCAACAAATGTGGAATAAACCGTCAATTAAACCAATTATTTCATCCTCCTAAAACACCAGCACATTGTAATTCATGACTAAAAAGGATCCCCCAACAATCACATGAAACACAGGCAATTCAAACATAAATTTTACATGAAATGGTATAATACATGAAATTTAAATCATATAGTGCCTGGTATGATGAATTACTCAATATGAATATATATAATTGGGCCTCAGTAAATAAATTTAACCACAGTAATATAAATACTAGACATGGAAAAATGAATCTAATTAAATCTACGGTGAAATAAGTTAGATTGTAACCATTCATACAATAAAATAGATTACCCATCCTAAAAAATTTGTGTTTCCCCTATACATGGGTTAACTACTCCCAGAAAAAATATTATTACTAAATCCCAATACTCATATTCTCTTATGTAGCTCCAAAATAGTAGGTGAAAAAATGAAAACCTTTGATACCACTCTTTATCATCCCACCCAGAATTCAACTTATATGTTCTATGAGAAGGTGTCCACAAGACCCAATGAATGGCTACCTATATGATAGAGGCTGGTGACTAGAAGATAGGGCCCATGGTATTCTTGTGGGTATAACATTCCCCCATAAAACAGAGTATAGAAAAATGTTATATAAGAAATAATAAACAATGGATGTAGAAACTTTGAAAATAGGACTAGTAAACATTCATAGAAAAAGTAGTAATAATTAAATGATAATTGAGGAAAATAATAATAAATCAACCATGATAAATAAATTATAGGTATAAGATGAAAAATAATTAGATACAAAAGATGATATTCATGATCTCATTTAACCATAAAAAATGAGTACATGGGAAACAAGGGATACAAACACATACAACATTACATACAAGAGTACAAAAATTCCCAAAAGTATCTACTTTTAGAATCATGAGAACATAGCTGGTCCATTTATCCCACATTTTATCCTAGTACAGTCAAATCAAACAATAGAAGCATGTTGCTTCCCTCCTTTTTTTAACTGCAATCCTAATTTCAGCTTGGGTACTAATGGCGGCCCAAGCAGGATGTGAGATATACTAAGTAGAGCACCACCAATGGTTTCTAGATCTATATAGTTCATGTGATATTAAAAGAACATTGTTCCAATAATAATAAATTTAAGGAAATAAATAAATAAAACCCGATGGTTTGTCATATGCATGGATACCTGACTACCACTCCCATCTTCGGCTGAATCCGGATGTCTTAGAACTGAGGAACATGTACAATAGTGATAATGTACTATCATGGGTAATTATATAGTAAACCTAAAGTGTGGATTGACCCCAATAATGTTATTTGTCTTTGTAGACATGACCCTATGACATAAATTAATAATTCGCATGATTTAATGCTATTAACAAGGCATGGAATATAATATGAGAAAGGAAACAATCAAATCCATTTGGTAATATAGTGATTGTCCAAGAAAATACATAAATGAATCCCAAGGGTCACTAAAGGAGCTTCTGAAATAACCAATATCATAGAGCTTGTCTAAGGTGATCCCTAAAAGGCATCCCTCGTATCACCCTTGGCATTATGTATGCGTAACCTATGATCCCTGTCCAAGTATGTCAAATAGTTGACTATGTATCACCAAAGTCATGGTATAACTATATTTTAAATGACCCCCCATAGTATCTCCCTTAGGGAATTGGTGTCACTCAAGGTATAAATAGTCTACCGAAATAGCTCATATAAGGATATACATGTTTCTATGCTAGAACATTCAATAGATCCAAGTACCAATCATGGAGAGGCCATCCACGCTACCCATAATTTGGGACCCATGTTTTCTCCTATCTTATAAGAAGGTTTGAAATATCAATCAATACAACATATCATCAACAAGGAATTTTAGTAAGATAAGACAGGAAATCTATCCAATTCATTTTATCGAATCTAAATAACTATGTCATGAGGCATTAAGCACAATTTACTAACCAACAACAATAATGTATAAGGAACATGGTATAAGACCCAATAAATAAGCATGAATCCTGAATCATGCATTATAAGCAAGGAATGAATCACATTGTGCTTTAATCATGGCACAAATCTCTTCTAAATGCAGTTTATTAATTTAAGTAATTTTTAATAGAAACAGACCTCATGAGTTATTTAGTAAATTAGATATAATTTTCACTAATCCTGTAAGAGGAAATCCCACCCAGAGGGTTGATTGAGTCCATGTGATAAATGATTGACTCTTTTCTTACAAGAGTCATAAATATTATTAAAATTATTTCAATTTAATTTAAATAACAATTTATAGGATTCAACAAAAATCTGACATACAACATGATGGCGCATAGCATAAATGCAATGGAAATTGGAAAAAAACTAGACCACCAACCTTAGGATAATATAATGCCTCGTGTTCCTTGTACACCCATGAATCAAGATTGAATAGAAGATATCAACAGAATTTTCAAATCCCTTAACAACTGGGAAAATTATCTCACACCAAAATAGTAGAAAAAATGAACAACAAAATGAAGAATTGAAAGGAGGTGAGTGTAGAGATTACCTCAAGCTTTCTAGTGAATCTGATGATGAAAAATTTGGATGGTCGATGAAGGGGGAATCAAAATCTATAATGACAGGTGGAGGAGATCTATTGGGTGGTTTTTGGAAGATAAAATTAATGTGGAAGGAATAAATAGGGTTTAAAAACATTTTGGGGGAAAAAGATTAATTTCCACATTAATTAATAGGCCAAATGGCTTGTCCGCACTGTTAGAAAAACCATGCACCAAACATTCACCTAGTTATTCTTAATGAGGGAACCCACATGGATTAGGTGCACGATTTGGTTAAACATGAGAAAGATATGAGGTTTCCACTATAAAAAATGATAGTTCCCTTTGAACGTGTGTGTGCATGGGGACACATTGTTGCAAACAATCGTGCAACCCCCTTTCCCTTCTTCCACACTTCAAAATGGTTATGGAAACCCTATAGGCAGAGTAGAATGATTTCTCCAAAAAATGAGGCTTAGTCTAGTTTTTGAAAAAATAGGGCTCTAGGATCTTAAAAACCCCCAAACACACTCATAACCACTATGATTCTCTTTGGTGTCATTACAAGGTCCAAACCATGAAAATTATGATGAAAAATAGTGGTTTTACCATTGATAAAAGATATTAAAATTCATAAAAATATTTTGATTAATAATATTAATGAAATTCTGTTTATGAAATTAGTTGATAATCTTAAAGAAATGTACATCTTATGTGAGCTATGAAGACATTATCTAGATATTTTAAGGCAAATAGGTCCATTTTGTAAGGATTATCATCTAATAATAAAAGGATTATTATTAGATGAAATTGGTGCTCAAAATTTAAAATTCGATAATGTAATATATGTGAAAGTTAAGAAGCATTAAATTTTATGTGTAATAAAATTCTTCGAAAATGGATTTATTCTTTTATAAATACAGACTCTTGTGTTGGACTCCTCTTGTGTTAATCATGTTTTAATGATCACAAACCCTATACTTTCTGTATAGCTTGTTCATCTTGTTTAATCAATCTAATGTCATGTGTATAGATGATTAGTTTCTTTATTACCTAAATAATTATTGTAGACTTTTTTAGTTCATAATTGATTTCCTTGATAAATGGTTGAGTATAATCAATTACATGAATATCATTGTTTATGTCTAAATACTAATATTTGGCTATGTATGAGACACTGTGAGTCTTCCACCAGTTATTCTTTTCTGACAATGGAACCAGACATCATGACCAGACACCGTGACACATACACCGTGACCCAAACACCGTGATAGAGATACCATTACTAGACACCGTGACCCAGATAGAGTGACCCAGACACTGTCTAGACACCGTGACCAGACACCGTGACCTAGACAACGTGACCCAGACACCGTAACCGAGACTATAACAACCCATAATTTACATACATTTCTATTAAATCAAAATTAAAGCACACTTATTACAACATATAACAAAACCATGAAAGGACCGTATAGGTATAATGTCTTCGGAAACTGGGAAACATAAACAACTGGTTCATAAATCATCTACACTGTCTCCCTTTTATTTTATCATATCTATAGTCCCTTTTGGCATATCTTACTTAATATCCTTATTCCTAACCTAGGGAAAATAAAACATACAAAAGGTTGAGCTTAAATGATCAGTAAGGGTAAACCAAAGAAATATCATTCATATCATATTCATAAGAACATAACATTTTGAAAATATTAACCTGCAAAAGAGATCTTATTATCATAACACAAGATAAATCATAATAGTGAAATGTAATATCAATAATCATAACATAAAACATGAAACATTGTGGCATACACACATAACAATAGAGAATCATTTCTTAGTAGTCAAGACTCATTGCCAAGACTATCTTAGCGGAAAAAGTTCATTTCTGAACCGAGTTCACTCCTTGTTTCAGTCCTGTTTCACTGAACCAGATTAACCTACCGTTCCAGCCATGTCTATCTCATGAGATATAAATCATTACCCAATGCATTTGAGGTAAATATAGGTCTTACCCATCTCATAATGAAACAATTATTATGTGTGCCACAAAATCATAAATCATACATCATAGCATAACCCATTTAATAAAAATGGGATTCTTAAACATCGTGGCATCTTAACATAATCAATATAAGATAAAAGGAATTCATAAAAATAATTCCATCATAAAATAATCAAATCAATGTATAAATAGGGATAGAAAAAGAACCCAATATTATCTTAGATGGAAAATAATTTTGATAAAACGCTTGAACTCCATTCTTGAGGAAAATATCCTTTCTACTTTAACAAAATTTTCCATTATTAAAATGTCATATAATTATAAAATAAAAGAACTAGATTAAAAATAAACTTGAAAACTTGTAAAGTAAGCTTCATGGAAATAATGTTCTAAAAATTTATTCATGCTGTATAAGTTAAAAAATACATTCTTCTCATACTTTGGCCGGAAAAGTAAAAAAGTACCTCATACGAAAAACGACAAAAGATTCTTTCATATCTTTTAATAAAAACTCACCGAAGGGTAAAATTGGATTTAAATAAAATATAGGTGGATGGAAATAATATTACATATTGAGGAAACCTAGATGTGGATGATAAATATTCCCCAGTAAATTTTAATGTATAAACAATCTCGAATAAAAATGAGATTGTGAGATTTTCCCTTACCTTAGGTCTGATTTGCTTCATTCGTGTCCAAACCTCCTGTATAATGATTTAAATAATATTATTGACTTATTCAAGAATCTTACTCATTGTTATGATATCATATATGGTCATATTCTTAGCTTATTATTAGTAATATTTCATTGTTACTTGTTATTCGGGTGTTTATTGCCTTTTGTTCTTATGCGTGTTTTGTCGAATAAATTTTTATTTTCTTTTAGGTTATAGATACCTCGTTTACAGAATGTTATTAGAGTAATATATATCATATTTATTCACTAAATTAATTTATATAATCATTATGTAAGGAAGATCATGTAGAATGAGTCACATCACATCGTGGAGACGGTAGGCCGTACGTACGCACGAGCGATGATATCATTCCCATGATCGTGGAATTTTATTGAAGTGTATTTATACTATTTCAGAATCAATATCACTTGGAAATAATAATATATAGTTATTATTTACACCATTATACCCATACAAGTATGGTGGTGGTGGAAAAAAGATTACACCACGGCGTGGAGACGGTATTCCGTACTCACGCACGCGCTGTGATTTCATTTTCTGTAGAATGGATAGAAGGTGAAATAGGGTTGTTTCATATTTATAATAACATATCAGTATATGAGTGATACTGATGTTATTACTTCATAATTAGACAACTAAATTAGAATAAGTTTAAGAAGAAATAAAGTTGAAAGAATCGGTAACGGTCATTACCTCTTCTTTGAATAGCCTCTTCTTTGAAGAGCCTCTTCTTAACCTCCTCTTAGGGCACTAAAATTGGTCTTTCAAGAAGACCATGACCTCTAGGATATTACTAGGGAAGTGTATAGGAGAACTTTTAAGGGTTTTTCCAAGCTTGGAGGCTCAAAGTGGTGTGAGGAGGAGAGGGAGGAGGTGCCTTTTTATAAGGGAGGAGAGGGGCACCTTAGGAAAAACTTAAAATATTATTTTATTATAAAGTCATATTCATTTTTTTAATAGCTCCAAATTGATTTATTTAGAATATAAGGTGGGTATGGGTCGAAATAATCTCATCCAATAGATTTTAGATAAGTTTAGGTTATTATTTTAACCTTATCATTTATATTTAACTCTAAGTTAAATAATTTAACTTTTACGTTGTCTTCTTGTTGTTTTACACTATATGGTTAAGAAACATACTATAACAAGCCAACCAACCCCAAATTTGTTTAATATTAATATATATAACCATATCTAAGTCATTTTTCCGAACCATATATTTTTAGTAATAAAATAACAATTAATAATATACTATTTGTTTAAAAAACTATTTTTTGTCAATTTTGACACTATTTGTTAATTTATTTTTGTGAAAATCATAACAACATGATTAGTTCAAAAATAGTTATTTAAATCAATAATAACATGTCATATTATCCTATAAAATTATTTTAATTAATAGAAGTCTCAAATTAAATTTATTTGGGTATTTATAACATCAATTATGTTAATATTTCATTAATAAGATAATTACTGCATCATCATTGTGTCATAAATAAATTAAATTATTTAATTTCTAAAAATTATAAATAAAATACAATTATGTAAGAAATAGTTTTATATTTCTAATGAATATTTATAGTCGAATTTATCTTATGTATATCCCTATATTAAAAATGTTTTAGTTATTAAACTTTGATTTTAACTATTTTAACCCTTCTCTAAATAAATTAATAATAAATGTCCTAATCTAATCCAAGTGGACCTAAATCGTCATATTTTATTCGTAAGGTTTGTTTGGTCGAATTAAAATTATCTAATAGAATTAGTACTTGTGTTAGGGTAATAATAATATCATTTTTACCCTTAATTACCCTATTTACTTTTAATTGTGGTAAATAAAAGTAAAAAGTTACTATTCAAAAAAATTATTTTCATCTCAATGAACCACATTTTAGTCCTTGATATTAACCGTGTCTCTTAGATTTTCGAAATTCCACTCACAGAAGCGGTAAAATTAAGTTTTATATAAATTTTCAAACTCTCCTAGGAGGTGGGTAAAAGACGGTGAAAAGTTCAATAAAATTTATATATATATATATAATTATTATAAAATGACTCCAATGAATTACTTTGACCTTATATAGGTATTATGTATCAGTTTTTTCCTAAAATAAATTTCAATAAAATAAATATTTATTTAAATAAAAAGTCGGTTTTTAAATAGTAACCCAGTGTTTTCACTATTCATCAAAAATTGAAAGTTTTCAGAAAAATACCAAAATTTCACCCTAGGATAATTTCGATATTCTGAATCCAAAAATGAAGTCCATTTTGAATGATAAAATTTATAAATTTTCAAAAAGTGGTTATTATTATTCATAAAGGCTAGTTTTAATAATATTTTAATAGCATATCGTTGTTTAGTGAAACTCGGTATTGCGTACAATAAACTTTACTGTGGAAGGTCGTGATTGCGTGTAAAGAAACCCAAGCTAGTGTTGTGTGTAGTGAAAGATTCATTTGGTGATGTATATAACATAAAAAAAATATTTCTCATAAAAATCTCGGGTGTTACATTCTACCCCTTTTAAAATGAATTTGGCCCTCGAAATTCGTCACTTTGTAACAAACAGACGAGGATACCACTCCATAATCATATCCTCAAGATCCTGTGTAGCCTCTTATAATTGGTGGTTCCTCCATAATACATTCACCAAGAGAGTGGTCTTGTTCCGTAGAACTTTTTCACTACGATCCAGAATCTCTATCGGCTATTCTTCATAAGAAAGATCTTGCTGCAGCGGTACAACTTCTGAGCTGAGTACATGTGAAGGATCGAGTATGTACATTCTCAGGAGCGATACATGGAACACATCATGATCTTGAGAGAGATTCGATGGAAAATACAATCCGTAAGCCACTTTCCCAACACGATCCAGTATTTCGAAAGGACCGATATACCTAGGGCTCAACATTCCCTTCTTTACAAATCTCATTACTCTCTTCCAAGGAGATATTTGTAAGAACACTTTATCACCCACTTAAAACTCTAGGTCTTTTCTTCGGTTGTCGGCATAACTTTTTTGTCGACTCTGAGCTGCTCTTATGTGTTGTTGAATAGATCTGACCTTTTGTGCCATCTCATCAACAAGATCAGGTCCTAATAGCTTTCATTCCCCCACATCATCCCAACAAGTTGGAGTCCTGCATTTCATTCCATAGAGAGATTCATAAGGAGCCATTTGAATACTGGAGTGAAAGCAATTACTATAAGAAAATTCTACCAAAGGTAGGTGATGATCCCAACCACCTTTGAAATCCATAGAGCAAGCTCTTAACATATCTTCTAGAGTTTGAATTTTTCTCTCAGACTGACCGTCTGTCTCAGGATGATAAGTAGTGCTAAAACTCAACTCTGTATCCAGAGTATGCTGAAGGCTTCACCAGAACATTGAGGTAAACCTCGGATCCGGATCAGATACAATGGAAAGTGGTATTCTATGTAATTTTATCATTTCCTTCACATATATCCAGGAAAGCTAATCCAGAGAGAAATCCTCTCTAATAGCAATGAAGTGTGCTGACTTTGTAAAACAATAAACAATGACCCAGATAGCATTATTACCATTGGATGTTTTAGGAAGTCCGGTGACAAAGTCCATAGTGATGTTTTCCCATTTCCATTCGGGTATGGGTAATGGTTGTAACATCCCCTTAGAATTCTACCTCTCAGCTTTAACTTGCTGACAAACCAAGCATCGAGAGACATATTAAGCAACACCACTTTTCATGCCATCTCACCAGAAGTAGTCTTTCAGGTCCCTATACATCATCATGCTTCCAGGATGAATAGAGAATTAAGAACTATGAGCCTCATCCTGCAGCTCCTTCTTTAATTCGGGTATGGGAGGAACACAAACCCGATTCCTGAACATTGTTATCCCTTCACAATCGAGGTTGAATTCAGGAACATTTCTCACCTTCTTTTGTAACTCTACATGTTCTTTTTGTGCCTCTTTAATCTTTCGTATGTATATATGGTTGAACATTCATTTGATAAAGTTAAGATATTTCCCCTTCAATTATAATTCCAAGATCCATCCTTTGTAAATCCATATATATTGGATCTTTTGTGATCCTCATCATGGATAAACTACCAAGGTCTTGTCAACTTAATGTGTCTCCCACCTTGTTTTCCTTCCCAGGGTGATAATGAATTGAGCACTCGTAATCCTTAATCAGCTCCAATCATCTTCTTTGGCGCATATTCATCTCCTTTTGTGTGAAAATATACTTTAAAATTTTATGATCAGTATAAATATCACATCATTCACCATAAAGATAATTCCTCCAAATCATTAATGCAAAGGTTACCACAACTAACCCCAAATCATGAGTTGGGTAATTTTGCTCATGGATTTTCAACTGTCGTGAGGCATAAGCTATCTCCATATCGTTTTGCATGAGAACACACCCTAGCCCCTTCTTGGATGCATCACTGTTGATCACAAACCTTTCTCCACTACAAGGTAGTGTGAGCACAGGTGCACTGGATAACCTTATTTTTAACTCCTTGAAATTCTTTTCAAATTCCTCCATCCACATGAACTTAACTCCCTTTCAATTCAACCTGGTGAGTGGATTAGATAATCGTAAAAAATCTTTCACAAAACGTAGATAATATCCAGCCAAACCATGAAAAACTTTGGATCTTAGTTACTGTTGTTGGTCTCAACCATCTTTCGATAACCTCTGTTTTTGCTAGATCCACAAATATCCCCTCTTTTGAGATTATGTGACCCAGAAATGCAACTTTCTGAAGCCAAAATTCACACTTGGTAAATTTGGCATAAAGCTTCTCCTTTCTTAGGGTAATTAATATAATTCTCAAGTGACTTTCATGTTACTCTTTGCTCTTTGAATATACAAGAATATCATCTATAAAGACTACCAAAAACTGATCAAGATAGTCTCTAAAGACTCTATTCATCAGATCCATGAAGATAGAAACAGAATTAGTAAGACCAAAAGGAATCACTATAAATTCATAGTGTCCATACCTTGTACGGAAAGCCTTATTTGATATATCATCCCTTTTGACCCTTATTTGAGGATACCCTGAACGAAGATCAATCTTGTAAAATTATTGAGCTTCACATAGTTAGTCAAATAAGACATCGATACTTGGGAGAGGATATTTTTTCTTGATAGTGATCTTGTTAAGTTCTCGATAATCAATGCAGAGTCTCATTGATCCATCTTTCTTCATAACAAACAAAACAGGTGCTCCCCAAGGTGATGCACTAGGGTGTATGAATCCCTTATCAATATTCTCTTGGAGTTTCTTCTTCAATTCCTACAACTCAATTTGGGCCATTCTATAAGGTATCTTTGAAATAGGGAAAGCACCCGGTATGAGTTCTATTGAAAACTCAACTTCATGATTTGGTGGAAGACCTGACAATTCCTCCCGAAAGAAATCATCAAACACCCGTACAAAGAGAATATTCATAATCATGGGTTTCTCATCAACCATTTGAGATAAATAACCTTCATTTGGTGGAATCAAGACCAATAAGATGGAAGAAATTTCCACTGGAAGGTTTTGTTCATCCTTGCATTGATAGACGATCATAGATTGATCTGGAATATGAAATGTGACTTCCCTTCTTTGGAAATTGATATGAGATCCATATAAAGAAAGCCAATCCATGCCATGAATCAAATCAAATTCCATTATAGGAAGGACCACAAGATTTGTAGGAAGCACTTTCCCACAAACTTCAATCGGAGAAGAATTGTAAACTTTTGATGAGACTGTTGTGCCATTAGGGGTTGTCACAAATAACTCAACATCTAATTATTGAGGTAATATGGTGATACCTTTAGAAAATTCTTCAGAAATAAAAGTGTGGGTGGATCCAGAATCAAATAAAACATTTTCTACTATAGAGTGGATGGTAAGTGTACCTCTCACCACTTCATTATCATACTCCACATCGCTGATAGAAATTGGATGTGACTTTTCTTTGTCTTTAGCCTTAAGAGTTTGTTGAAGTAGATCATAATAAAAAAACCTTGGATTAGGTAATTTATTATCATAATGCCCCATTTCCTTGCACTTGTAACATTGAAGTGTAGGAGGTGCACTCTGTGTAGCCTTTTCTTTGTTCGTATCACTAGACATCTTCTTCCCATCATTGAAGCATTCAAATGCGTGATGGCCTTCCTTTCCACATTTGAAAAATTTAATTGTCCCATTAAGACAAATCCCTCCACGTTTCTTTCCACACTTTGAGAATAAGGGAAAACTCATCTTCTTTTCAGTGTGGTCTTTAGATTTTCCTTTGAATTCCATTTTCCTCTTCTTATGAAATTCATATGACTGATGGGTTACTCCAATCTCCATCTCAACCTTGAGAGCACATCGAACGATTTCCTCATAGCTGCTGAAGTCCCTTATGGATAACACCCTTCGAAGAATTGGTTTTAAGACACTAAAGAATCAATCGATCTTACTCCCAGGTTGGATAATAATACCAGAAGCGTACCAAGGAAGTATTGTAAAATTTTCTTCGTAGGTACCAACAGATTCATAATCCTTTTTCTTTAGTTTAAGAAACTCCTTATCTATCTTTTTTTGATGAATATGAGGGAAGTACGTATTGAAAAATAAGTTCTTGAACTCATCCCATTTCATGGACTCAATTTCATCTCTTGGACTCTTATTCATGATAAGATTCCACCATTGATCTGCTTCACCTTCCAAACAATAAACCGCTAAGATGACTTTATCATGTTCAGAACATTGAAGAACTGAAAATATATTTTTAAGGGTATTGATCCATTGTTCATCCACTAATGGATCAATAAACCCGCTGAATGAGGGTGGACATTGCCTTATGAAGGATTCAACAGAATTTTGCTCATTCCTTTGCTCGTTTGGAAGTCCTGCAAGATTCATCGTTTGAGAAAGTTGTGTAAGCATGGCTACAAGATTTTTCATTCTATCTCCCATAACGTTTGGTTTTTCAGGGGGACAATCCTTGCATTGCCCATTGCATTCGGCATTAACACAGTTCCTACGGGTTCCACACATTGACTAAAACCAAGAAGAATAGTGTGAGAAATTATAATTATAATAGGAAAACCACATAATCAAGTATAAAATATCACACTTAAGGTATTATAATAGGTTTTTCATGGCCATTTTTAAAACACTAAGATTGTGTTCTATGCTTCGACTTATCCTTAGGGTTCTTACTAGGGCTTTCACATCCTAGTTTCCCAAGGTTGACTATAAATTTCCTCTGATACCAACTATAACAATCCATACTTTACATACATTGCTATTACATAAAAATTAAATCACACATATTACAACATATAACAAAACCATGAAAGGACCGTATAGGTATAGTGTCTTTGGAAACTGGTAAACATAAAAAACTGGTTCATAAATCATCTACACTATCCCCATTCTATTTTATAATATCTAGAGTCCCTTTTGGAATAACTTACATAATATCATTCTTCCTGACCTGGGGAAAATAAAACATACAAAATGGTGAGCTCAAATGCTCAGTAAGGGTAAACAAAAGAAATATCATTCATATCATATTTATAAAAACATAACATTTTGAAAATCATAACCTGCAAAAGAGATCATATTATCATAACATGGGATAAATCATAATAGTGAAATGTAATCCCAATAATCATAACTTAAAACATGAAAATTTGTGTCATACACACATAATCATAGAGAATCATTTATTAGTAGTAAATACTCATTTCCAAGACTATCTTAGCGGAAAAAGTCCATTTCCGAACCCAGTTCACTCCTCATTTCAGTCTTGTTTCACTGAACAGGATTAACCTTCCATTCCAGCCATGTCTATCTCATGAGATATAAATCATTACCCAATGCATTGGAGGTATATATAGTTCCCACCCATCTCGTAATGAAACCATTCTTATGTGTGCCACAAAATCGTAAATCATATATCATAGCATAACCCATGTAATAAAAATGGGATTCATAAACATCGTGGCATCTTAACATAATACATATAAGATAAAATGAATTCATAAAAATAATTCCATCATAACATACTCAAATCAATGTAAAAATAAGGATATAAACAGAACCATATATTATCTTAGATGTAAAATAATTTTGATAAAACGCTTGAACTCCATTCTTGAGGAAAATATCCTTTATACTTCAAAAACATTTTACTTTCATAAAATTTCTTATAATTATAAAATAAGATATGTTGATTAAAAATAAACTTGAAAAATTGTAAATTAAGCTTCTTGGAAATAATGTTCTAAAAATCCATTCATGCCGAATAAGTTAAAAAAAGACATTCTTCTCGTACTTTGGCCGGAAAAGTCAAAAAGTACCTCGTACGAAAAAACGACAAAAGATTCCTTTCATATATTTTACTAAATACTCACTGAAGGGTAAAATTGGATTTAAACTATTTTATGTGTATTGAAATAATATTATATATTTAGAAAACATGGATGTGGATGATAAATATTCCCCAGTAAATTCTTAAGTGTAAACAATCTCGGATAAAAATGAGATTGTGAGATTTTCCCTTACCTTAGGTCCGATTTGCTTCATACGTGTCTGAACCTCTTTTATAATGAATTAAATAATGTTATTGACTTATTCCATAATCTTACGCATGGTTATGATATCATATATGGTCATATACTTAGCTTCTTATTAGTAATATTTCATTGTTACTTGTTATTCTGGTGTTTATTGTTTTTTGTTCTTATGCGTGTTTTGTTGAATAAATTCTTATTATTCATTTAGGTTATATATAACTCATTTTCATAATGGTATTAGAGTAATATATATCATATTTATTCATTCAATTCATTTATATAATCATTATGTAATGAAGATCATGTAGAACGAGTCACATCACATCGTGGAGACAGTAGGCAGTATGTACGCACGAGCGACGATATCGTTCCCATGATCATGGAATTTTATTTAAGTGAATTTATACTATTTAACAATAAATATCCCTTTAAAATAATCATATTTAGTTATTCCTTACACCATTATTCCCATCCAAGTATGGTGGTGGTGGAAAACAGATTTCACCACGGCTTGGAGACGATATTCCGTACGTACGCACGCGCGGTGATTTCATTTTCCGTGGGATTGATAGAAGTTGAAATAGGGTTGTTTAATTTTTATAATAACATATTATTATATTAGTGATAATGATGTTAATACTCCATAATGAAACAAATAAATAAGATTAAGTAGAAGAAGAAAAAAAGTTGAAAGAATCGGTAACATACATTACCTCTTCTTTGAAGTGCCTCTTCTTAACCTCCTGTTAGGGCACTAAAATTGGTCTTTGAAGAAGACCATGACCTCTAGGATATTACTAGGGAATTGGAGAGGTTAAATTGGCAGGGATTGGCCGATCTTGAAGGCTCAAAGTGGTGTGAGGAGGAGAGGGAGGAGGTGCCTTTTTATAAGGGAGGACAGGGGCACCTTAGGAATAACTTAAAATATTATTTTATTATAACGTCATATTCAGTTTTTAATAGCTCCAAATTGATTTATTTCAAAGCTAAGGTGGGGATGGGTCGAAATACTCTCATAAAATATATTATAGAAAAGTTTAGGTTACTATATTAACCTTATCGTTTATATTTAACTCTAAGTTAAATAATTTAACTTTTACTGTGTCTTCTTGTTTTCTTACACTATATGGTTAATAAACATACTATAACCAGAAAAAGGAACCCCAAGTTGTTTATTATTAATATATATAACCTTATATAAGTCATTTTTACGAACCTTATATTTTTAGGAATAAAATAACAATTAATAATATAATATTTGTTTTAAAAACTATTTTAAGTCAATTTTGACACTATTTGGTAATTTATTTTTGTGAAAATCATAACAACATGATTAGTTCGAAAAAAGTTACTTAAATCAATACTAACATCTCATATTAACATATAAAATTATTGGAATTCATAAAAAGTCTCAAATTACATTTATTTTGGTATTTATAACATCAATTATGTTAATATTTCATTAATAAGATAATTATTGCATCATCATTGTGTCATAAATAAATTAAATTATTTATTCTCTAAAAATTATAAATAAAACACCATTATGTTGGAAATCATTTTATCTTTCTAATTAATATTTATAGTTGAATTTATCTTATGTATTACCCTATATTAAAAATGTTTTGTTTATTAAACTTTGATTTTGACTATTTTATCCCTTCTTTAAATAAATTAATAATAAATGTCTTTATCAAATACATGTCAACCTAAATGTTCATATTTAATTTATAAGGTTGTTTTTGGTCGAATTACACTTATCAAATAGAATTCGGACATGTGTTAGGGTAATAATAATATCATTTTTACCCTTAATTACCCTATTTAATTTTAACCATGGTAAATAAAAGTAAAACGTTACTATTCACCAAAAATTATTTTCATCTCATTAAACCACATATTAGTCCTTTATATTTACCGTGATTCTCGGATTTTATAAATTCCACTCACATAAGTGGTAAAATTAAGTTTTATATAAATTTTCAAACACTCCTAGGAGGAGTGTAAAAGACGGAGAAAAGTTCAATAAAATTTTTATATATCTAACTTTATTGTAAAATGACTCTAATGAATTAATTTTTACTTATATAGGTATTATGTATCAATTTTGACCTAAAATAAATTTCAATAAAGTAAATAATTTTTTAAATAAAAAGTCAGTTTTTAAATATCAACCTAGTGTTTTCACTATTCATCAAAAGTTGAAAGTTTTCAGAAAAATACCAAAATTTCACCCTAGGATAATTTAGATATTCCGAATCCAAAAATGAAGTCCATTTTGAATGATAAAATTTATAAAATTTCAAAAAGTGGGTATTACTATTCATAACAGCAAGTTTTAATAATATTTTAATAGCATATTGTTGTTTAGTGAAACTCGGTATTGCATACAAAACACGCTATCGTGGAAGATCGCGATTGCGTGTAAAGTAAGCCAAGATAGTGTTGTGTGTAGTGAAAGATTCCTTTGATGATATATATAACATAAATACAAAATATTTCTCATAAAAATCTCGGGTGTTACATTCTACCCCCTATAAAATGAATTCCGCCCTTGAAATTCTTCTCTTTATAACAAAAAGATGAGGATACCTCTCCCTCATCATATCCTCAAGCTCCCATGTAGCTTCATCTAATTAGTGGTTCCTCTATAAAACGTTCACCAAGCGAGTGGTATTTTTCCGTAGAACTTTGTCACTACGATCCAGAATCTCAATCGGCTGTTTTTCATAAGAAAGATCTTACTCCAGCGGTACAACTTCTGAGCTGAGTACACGTGAAGGATCAAGTATGTACTTTCTCAGGAGCGATACATGGAACACATAATGAAATTGAGAGAGATTCGGTGGAAGCGCCAATCGGTAAGCTACTTTTCCAACACGATCCAGTATTTCAAAAGAACTGATATACCTAGGGCTCAATATTCCCTTCTTTCCAAATCTCATTACTCTCTTCCAAGGAGATATCAGTAAGAACAATTTATCAACCACTTCAAAATCTAGGTCTTTTCTTCGGTTGTCAGCATAACGTTTTTGTCGACTCTGAGCTGCTCTTATGCGTTGTTGAATAGATCTGACCTTTTCTTCCATCTCATAAACAAGATTAGGTCCTAATAGCTTTCTTTCCCCAACTTCATCCTAGCAAGTTGGAGTCCTGCATTTCTTTCCATAGAGAGCTTCATATGGAGACATATGAATACTGAAGTGAAAGCTATTATTATAAGAAAATTACACCAAAGGTAGGTGTTTATCCCAACCACCTTTCAAATCCATAGAGCATGCTCTTAACATATCTTCTAGAGTGTGAATTGTTCTCTCAGACTAACCGTCTATCTGAGGTTGATAAGCAGTGAAAAAACTCAACTTTGTATCCACAGTATGCTGAAGACTTCGCCAGAACATTTATGTAAACCTCGGATCCTGATCAGATATAATGGAATGTGGTACACCATGCAATCTTACCACTTCTTTCACATATATCCTAGAAAGCTGATCCGGAGAGAAATCCTCTCTAATAGAAATGAATTGTGCCGAATTTGTAAGACGATCAACTATGACCCAGATAGCATTATTACCTTTGTATATTTTAGGAAGTCCGGTGACAAAGTCTATAGTGATGTTTTTCCATTTCCATTCGGGTATAGGTAATGGTTGTAACATCCCCTTAGACTTCTGTCTCTCAGCTTTAACTTGCTGACAAACCAAGCATCGAGAGACATATTCAACAACATCTATTTTCATTCCATCCCACCAGAAGTACTCTTTCAGGTCCCTATACATCTTTGTACTTCCAGGATGAATAGAGAATGAAGAACTATGAGCCTCATCCAGCTGCTCCTTCTTTAATTCAGGTATGGGAGGAACACAAACCCGATTCCTGAACATTATTATCCCTTCACAATCGAGGTTGAATTCAGGAAAATTTATCACCTTATTTTGTAACTCTAAATCTTCTTTATGTGCATCTTTAATCTTCGCATGTATAGATGGTTGAACATTCATTTGATAAAGATAAGATCTTTCCCCTTCCATTATAATTCCAAGATCCATCATTTGTAAATCCATAAATATTGGATCATTTGTGATCCTCATCATGGATAAACTAGCATGGTCTTGTTGACTTAATGTGTATGCCACCTTGTTTTCCATCCCATGGTGATAATGAATTGAGCCGTCGTAGTCCTTAATCATCTCCAACCATCTTCTTTGGCAATTTTCATCTCCTTTTGTGTGAAAATATACTTTAAAATTTTATAATCAGTATAAATATCACACCATTCACCATAACAATAATGCCTCCAAATAATTAATGCAATAATTACTGCAGCTAACTCCAAATCATGAGTTGGGTAATTTTGCTCATGGATTTTCAACTGTCGTGAGGCATAAGATATCACCATATCGTTTTGCATAAGAAAACACCCTAGCCCATTCTTGGATGCATCACTGTAGATCACAAACCTTTCTCCACTACAACGCAGTGTGAGCACAGGTGCACTGGATAACCTTCTGTTTAACTCCTTGAAATTCTCTTCACATTCCTCTGTCTACCCGAACTTAACTCCCTTTCGAGTCAACCTGGAGAGTGGATTAGATAATCGTGAAAAATCTTTCACAAAACGTCGATAATATCCAGCCAAAACAAGAAAACATCGGATCTTAGTTACTGTTGTTGGTCTCTACCATCTTTTGATAACCTCTGTTTTTGCTGGATCCACAGATATCCCCACTTTTGAGATTATGTGACCAAAAAATGAAACTTTTTGAATCCAAAATTCACACATGGTAAATTTTTCATAAAGCTTCTCCTTTCTCAGGGACTTTAATACAATTGTAAAGTGACCTTCATGTTCTTCCTTTCTCTTTGAATAGACAAGAATATCATCTATAAAGACTACCACAAACTGATCAAGATAGTCTATAAAGACTATATTCATCAGATCCATGAAGATTGAAACGACATTAGTAAGACCAAATGGAATCACTATAAATTCATAGTGTCCATACCTTATACGGAAAGCCTTCTTTGGTATATCCTCTCTTTTGACCCTTAATTGATGATACCCTGAAAGAAGATCAATCTTGGAAAAGTATTGAGCTCTACGTAGTTAGTCAAATAAGTCATCAATGCACAGGAGATGATATTTGTTCTTGATAGCAATCTTGTTAAGTTCTCGATAATCAATGCAGAGTCTCATTGATCCATCATTATTCTTAACAAATAGAACATGTGATCCCTAAGGTGATGCACTAGGGCGTATGAATCCATTATCAAGAATCTCTGGGAGTTTCTTCCTCAATTACTGCAACTCAATTGGGTCCATTCTATAAGGTGTCTTTGAAATAGGAAAAGCACCTGGTACAAGTTATTTTGAAAACTCAACATCACAATTTGGTGGAAGACATGAAAATTCCTTCGGAAAGACATCATCAAACACCCGTTTAGTGGGAATATTCTTAATCGTGAGTTTCTCACCAACCATTTAAGATAAATAACCTTCATTTAGTGGAATCAAGACCCATATGATGGAAGAAATTTCCACTGGAAGGTTATGTTCATCCTTTCATCGATATATTATCATAGATTGATCTGGAATATGAAATGTGACTTCCCTTCTTTGGAAATTGATATGATCTCCATATAATGAAAGACAATACATGCCAAGAATGACATCAAATTCCACTATAGGAAGGATCACAAGATTTGTAGGAAGCACTTTCCCACAAACGTCAATCGGAGAAGAATTGTAATCTTTTGATGCGACTATTGTCCCATTAGGGGTTGTCACAGCTAACTCAACATCTAATTATTGAGGTAATATGGTGATACCATTAGAAAATTCTTCAGAAATAAAAGAGTGGGTGGATGTAGAATCAAATAAAACATTTTCTACTTTAAAGTGGATGGTAAGTATACCTTTCACCACTTCGTTATCATACTCCACATCGCTGATAGAAATTGCATGTGACTTTCCTTTTCCTTTATCCGTAAGATTTTGTTGATGTTGATCATCATTAACAACCCTTAGATTAGAGAATTGATTAGTATAATGCCCCCATTTCCTTGCAATTGTATCATTTAAGTGTAGGAGGTGCACTCTATGTATCATTTTCTTTGTTCGCATCACTAGACATATTCTTCCCATCATTGCAGCATTCAAATGCCCGATGACCTTCCTTTCCACATTTGAAACACGTACATGTCCCTTCAAGACAACTCCCTCCATGTTTCATTCCACATTTTGAGCATAAGGGAAAACTCGTCTTCTTTTCAATGTGGTCTTTAGATTTTCCTTTGAATTCCATTTTCCTCTTCTTATCAAATTCATATGACTGAGGGGTTACTCCAATATCCATATCAACCTTGACAGTACATCGAACGATTTCTTTAAGGCTATTGAAGTCCCATATGGCTAACGCCCTTCGATGACTTGGATTTAAGCCATAAAAGAATCGATCGATCTTACTCTCAGGTTGGATAATAATACAAGAAGCGTACCTTGCATGTCTTGTAAAATTTGCTTCATAGTTACCAACAGATTCATCATCCTTTTGATTTAGTTCAAGAAACTCATTCTCCATATTTGTTTGAAGAATACAAGGGAAGTACTTATTGAAAAATAAGTTCCTGAACTCGTCCCAGTCCATGGACTCAATTTCATCTCTTGGCCTCATATTCTTGATAAGATTCCACCGTTGATCAGCTTCACCTTCCAAAAAATAAACTGCTAAGATGAATTTATCATGATCAAAACATTGAAGAACTGAAAATATCTTTTCAGTGGTACTGATCCATTGTTCAGCCACTAATGGATCAGTAGACCCACTGATTAAGGGTGAATGATGCCTCATGAAGGATTCAATAAAATGTTGCTCCTTCCTTTTCTCGTTTGGAAGTACTGCAAGATTCATAGCTTGAGAATGTTGTGTGAGCATGGCTACAAGATTTTTCATTCTAGCTCCCATAACGTTTGGTTGCTTTGGGGGATAATCATTGCATTGCCCGTCACATTCCGCATTAACACGATTCCTTTGGGTTCCATCCATTGACTAAAACCAAGAAAAATAGTGTGACAAATAGTAATTATAATAGGAAAACAACATAATCAAGAACAAAATTTCCCACTTAAGGTCTTATCATAGGTTGTTCATGGACATTTTTAAAACACTAAGATTGTGTTCTATGCTTAGACTTATCCTTAGGGTTCTTACTAAGGCTTTCACATCCTAGTTTCCAAAGGTTTACTATACCTTTCCTGTGATACAAACTATAATGACCCATACTTTACATACATTGCTATTACTTCAAAATTAAAGCACACTTAGTACAACATATAACAAAACCATGAAAGGACCGTATAGGTATAGTGTCTTTGGAAAATGAGAATCATAAACAACTGGTTCATAAATCATCTACATTGTCTCTCTTTTATTTTATCATATCTAGAGTCCCTTTTGGCATATCATACTTAATATCATTCTTCCTAACCTGGGGAAAAGAATACATACAAAAGGATGACCTCAAATGCTAAGTAAGGGTAAACAAAAGAAATATCATTCATATCCTATTCATAAGAACATATCATTTTGAAAATCTTAACCTGCAAAAGTGATCATATTATCATAACACGAGAGAAATCATAATAGTGAAATTTAATCCCAATAATCATAACTTAAAACATGAAACATTGTGGCATACACAAATAATCATAGAGAATCATTTCTTAGTAGTCAATACTCATTTCCAAGACTATCTTAGGGGACAAAGTCCATTTCCGAACAGAGTTCCCTCTGCTTTTCATTCCTCTTTCACTAAACCGAATTAACCTGCCATTCCAGCCATGTCTATCTCATGAGATATAAATCACTACCCAATGCATTGGAGAGAGATATAGGTCCCACACATCTCATAATGAGACCATTATTATGTGTTCCATAAAATAATAAATCATACATCATAGCATAACCCATTTAATAAAAATGGGATTCATAAACATCATGGAATTTTAACATAATCCATAAAAGATAAAAGGACTTCATAAAAATAATCCCATCATAACATAATCAAATCCATGTAACAATAGAGATAAAAACAGAACCCTATATTATCTTAGATGGAAAATAATTTTAATAAAATGCTTGAACTCCATTCTTGAGGAAAATATCCTTTCTACTTCAAAAACAATTTCCTTTCATAAAATTTTATATAATTATAAAATAAAAGAAGTTGATTAAAAATAAACTTGAAAACTTGTAAATTAAGTTTCATGGAAATAATGTTCTAAAAATCTATTCCTGCCAGATATGTTAAAAAAAAGACATTCTTCTTGTACTTTGTCCAGAAAAGTCAAAAAGTTCCTCGTACAAAAAACGACAAAAGATTCCTTCCATATATTTTACTAAAAAACTCACCGAAGGGTAAAATTGGATTTAAAAAATTGTAGGTGGATTGAAATAATATTAAATATTTATGAAACATGGATGTGGATGATAAATATTCCCTAGTAAATTCTGAGTTATAAACAATCTCAGATAAAAACGAGATTGTGAGATTTTCCCTTAACTTAGGTCTGATTTGCTTCGTACATGTACAAACCTCTTGTATAATGATTTAAATGATGCTATTGACTTATTCCAGAATCGTAATCATTGCTATAATATCATATATGGTCATATTCTTAGTTCTTTATTAGTAATATTTCATTGTTACTTGTTATTCGGGTGTTTGTTGCTTTTTGTTCTTATACGTGTTTTGTTGAATAAATTCTTATTCTTCTTTTAGGTTATAGATAAATCATTTCCGGATGGTATTAGAGTAATATATATCATATTTATTCATTCAATTCATTTATATAATCATTATTTAATGAAGATCATGTAGAACGAGTCGCATCACATCGTGGTGACGGTAGGCCGTACGTACGCACGAGTGATGATATCATTCCCATGATCGTGGAATTTTATTGAAGTGTATGTATAATATTTCAGAATCAATATCACTTTAGAATAATCATATATAGTTATTATTTACACCATTACACCCATCCATGTATGGTGGTGGTGGAAAACAGATTACACCACGGCGTGGAGACGGTATTCCGTACGTACACAAGCGCGGTGATTTTGTTTTCCGTATGATGGATAGAAGGTGAAAGAAGGTTGTTTCATATTTATAATAACATATTAGTATATGAATGATACTGATGTTATTACTTCATAATGTAACAACTAAATAAGAAGAAGTATAAGAAGAAATAAAGTTGAAAGAATCGGTAAAAAACATTACCTCTTCTTTGAAGCGCCTCTTCTTAACCTCCTCTTAGGGCACTAAATACATCTTTGAAGAAGACAAGGACCTCTAGGATATTACTAGGGAAGTATAGAGGAGAAATTGGTAGGGTTTGTCTGAGAATGAAGGCTCAAAGTGGTGTGAGGAGGAGAGGGAGGAGGTGCCTTTTTATAAGGGAGGAGAGGGGCACCTTAGAAAAAACATAAAATATTATTTTATTATAAAGTCATATTCAGTTTTTAAAAGCTCCAAATTGATTTATTTCGAATATAAGGTGGTGATGGGTCGAAATCATCTAATACAATATATTTTAGACAAGTTTAGGTTAGTATTGTTACCTTTTCATTTAGATTTAATTCTAAGTTAAATAATTTATCTTTTACCGTGTCTTCTTGTTTTCTTACACTATATGGTTAATAAACATACTATAACAAGCCAAAAGAATCAAAAGTTGTTTATTATTAATATATATAACCTTATCTAATTCATTTGGCTGAACCATAGATTTTTAGGAATAAAATGACAATTAATAATATAATATTTGATTTAAAAACTATTTTATGTCAATTTTAACACTATTTGGTAATTGATTTTTTTGAAAATCATAACTGCATGATTAGTTAGCAAAAAGTTAATTAAATCAATACTAACATGTCATAGTAACCTAGATAATTATTTTAATTCATAAAAAGTATCAAATTACATTTATTTGGGTATTTATAACTTTAATTATGTTAATATTTCATTAATAAGATAATTACTGCATCATTATTGTGTCATAAATAAGATAAAGTATTTAATGTATAAAAATTATAAATAAAATACCATTATGGAGGAAATCTTTTTATATTTCTAATGAATATTTATAGTCTAATTTATCTTATGTATAACCCTATATTAAAAATGATTAATTATTAAAAGTTGATTTTAACTATTTTAACACTTCTTTGAATAAATTGATATTAAATGTCCTAATCTAATCCATGTGGACCTAAATGGTCATATTTTATTCCTAATGTTGTTTTTTGTCGAATTACACTTATCCAATAGAATTTTTACATGTGTTAGGGAAATAATAATATCATTTTTACCCTTAATTATCCTATTTACTTTTAACCGTGATAAATAAGAGTAAAAAGTTACTATTCACCAAAAATTATTTTCATCTCATTGAACAACATTTTAGTCCTTGATATTAAAAGTGTTTCCTGGATTTTCAAAATTCCACTAACAGAAGTGGTAAAATTATGTTTTATATAAATTTTCAAACTCTCCTAGGAGGTGGGTAAAAGACGGTGAAAAGTTCAATAAAATTTTTATATATCTAAAATTATTATAAAATGACTCAAATGAATTACTTTGAACTTATATAGGTATTATGTATCAATTTTGACCTAAAATAAATTTCAATAAAATAAATAATTATTTAAATAAAAAGTCAGTTTTTAAATAGTAACCCAGTGTTTTCACTATTCATCAAAAATTGAAAGTTTTCAGAAAATAACAAAATTTCAACCTATGCTAATTTCGATATTCCGAATCCAAAAATAAAGTCCATTTTGAAAGATAAAATTTATAAAATTTCAAAAAGTGGGTATTACTATTCATAACGGCTAGTTTTAATAATATTTTAATAGCATATCGTTGTTTAATGAAACTCGGTATTGCGTACAACACACACTATCATGGAAGGTCGCAATTGCATGTAATGCAATCCAAGCTAGTGTTGTGTGTAGTGAAAGAATACTTTGATGATGTATATAACATAAAAACAAAATATTTCTCATAAAAATCTCGGGTGTCACATTCTACCCTCCTTAAAATGAATTTCGCCCATGTCAGATTGTAACAAATAGATGAGGATATGTCTCCCTCATCATATCCTCAAGCTCCCATGTAGGTTCTTCTATTTGGTGGTTCCTCTATAAAACATTCACCAAGCGAGTGGTCTTGTTTCGTAGAACTTTTTCGCTACGATCTAGAATCTCTATCGGTTGTTCTTCATAAGAAATATCTTGCTCTAGCGGTACAACTTCTAAGATGAGTACATGTGAAGGATCGGGTATGTACTTTCTCAAGAGCGATACATGGAACACATCATGAAATTGAGTGAGATTCGGTGGAAGTTCCAATCGGTAAGCTAATTTCCCAACACGATCCAGTATTTCGAAAGGACTGATATACCTTGGGCTCAACTTTCCCTTCTTTCCAAATCTCATTACTCTCTTCTAAGGAGATATTTGTAAGAACACTTTATCACACAATTCAAACACTAGGTATTTTTTTCAGTTTTCAGCATAACTTTTTTGTCGACTCTAAGCTGCTCTTATGTGTTGTTAAATAGATCTGACCTTTTCTGCCATCTCATCAACAAGATCAGGTCCTAATAGCTTTCTTTCCCCAACTTCATCCCAGTAAGTTGGATCCCTGCATTTCTTTCCATATAGAGATTTATAAGGAGCCATTTGAATACTGGAGTGAAAGATATTATTATAAGAAAATTCCACCAAAGGTAGGTGTTGATCCCAACCACCTTTGAAATCCATAGAGTAAGCTCTTAACATATCTTCTAAAGTTTGAATTGTTCTCTCAGACTGACCGTCTGTCTGAGGATGATAAGCAGTGCTAAAACTCAACTCTATATCCAGAGTATGCTGAAGACTTCACAATAACTTTGAGGTAAACCTCGTATCCTGATCAGATATAATGGAAAGTGGTACTCCAAGAAATCTTACCACTTCCTTCACATATATCATGGTAGGATGATTCAGGGGGAAATCCTCTCTAATAGCAATGAAGTGTGCTAGCTTTGTAAGAACATCAACTATGACCCCGATAGAATTAATACCTTTGGATTGTTTTGGAAGTCCAGTGACAAAGTCCATAGTGATGTTTTCCCATTTCCATTCGGGTATGGGTAATGGTTGCAACATCCTCTTAGACTTCTGTCTCTCAGCTTTAACTTGCTGAAAAACCAAGCATCGAGAGACATATTCAGAAACATCTCTTTTCATGACATCCTACTACAAGTACTCTTTCGGGTCCCTATACATCATCATGCTTCCAGGATGAATAGAGAATGAAGAACTATGAGCCTCATCCAGCAGCTCCGTCGTTAATTCGGGTATGGGAGGAACACAAACCCGATTCCTAAACTTTATTATCCCTTCACAATTGAGGTTGAATTCAGGAACATTTCTCACCTTCTTTTGTAACTATACATCTATTTTCTGTGCATCTTTAATCTTCGCATGTAAAGATCGTTTCAAATTCATTTGATAAAGATAAGATATTTCCCCTTCCATTATAATTTGAAGATCCATCCTTTATAAATCTATAAATATTTGATCTTTTGTGATCCTCATCATGGATAAACTAGCATGGTCTTGTCGACTTAGTGCATCTTCCAACATGTTTGCCTTCCTAGGGTGATAATGAATTGAGAAGTCGTAATCCTTAACCAGCTGCAAAAATCATCTTTGATGCATATTCAGCTCCTTTTGTGTGAAAATATACATTAAACATTTATGATCAGTATAAATATCACACCATTCACCATTAAGATAATGCCTCCAAATCATTAATGCAAAGAATACCGTAGCTAACTCTAAATCACGAGTTGGGTAATTTTGCTCATGGATTTTCAACTGTTGTGAGGCATAAGCTATCACCATATCGTTTTTCATGATAAAACACCCTAGGCCCTTCTTGGATTCATCACTGTAGATCACAAACCTTTGTCCACTACAAGGCAGTGTCAGCACAGGTGCACTGGATAACCTTCTTTTTAAATCCTTGAAATTCTCTTCACATTCCTCCGTCCACATGAACATTACTCCCTTTCTAGTCAACCTGGAGAGTGGATGAGATAATTTTTAAAAATCATTCACAAAACGTCGATAATATCCAGCCAAACCAAGAAATATTTGGATATTATTTACTGTTGTTGGTCTTGACCATCTTTCGATAACATCTGTTTTTTCTAGATCCACAGATATCACCTCTTTTGATATTATGTGATCAAAAAATGAAACTTTTTGAAGCCAAAGTTCACACTTGGTAAATTTGGCATAAAGATTATCCTTTCTCAGGGTCTTTAATACAATTCCCAAGTTACCTTCATGTTCTTCCTTGCTCTTTTAATAGATAAGAATATCATCTATAAACACTACCACAAACTGATCAAGATAGTCTCTAAAGATTGTATTCATCAGATCCATGAAGATAGCAGAGACATTAGTAAGACCAAATGGCATCACTATAAATTCATAGTGTCCATACCTTGTACGGAAAGCCTTCTTTGGTATATCCTCCATTTTGACCTTTAATTGATGATACCCTGAACGAAGATCAATCTTGGAAAAGTATTGAGCTCCGCATAGTTGGTCAAATAAGTCATCAATGCATGGGAGGGGATATTTTTTCTTGATAGTGATCTTGTTAAGTTCTCAATAATCAATGAAGAGTCTCATTGATCCATATTTCTTCTTAACAAACAGAAAAGGTGCTCCCTAAGGTGATGCACTAGGGCGTATGAATCCCTTATCTAGATTCTCTTGGAGTTTCTTCTTCAATTCTTGCAACTCAATTGGGGCCATTCTATAAGGTGTCTTTGAAATAGTCAAATCACCCGGTACGAGTTCTATTGAAAACCCAAATTCACAATTTGGTGGAAGACCTGGAAATTCCTCTAGAAAGATATCCTCAAACTCCCGTAAAATGGGAATATTCATAATCGTGAGTTTCTCGCCAACCATTTGAGATAAATAAGCTTCATTTAGTGGAATCAAGACCCATAAGATGGAAGAAATTTCCACTAGAAGGTTATGTCCATCCTTGCATAGATAGACGATCATAGATTGATCTGGAATATGAAATGTGACTTCCCTTGTTTGGAAATTGATATGAGCTCCATATAGAGAAAGACAACCCATTCCAATAATCACATCAAATTCATATATAGGAAGGATCACAAGATTTTTAGTAAGCCCTTTCCCACATGCTTCAATCAGAGAAGAATTGTAAACTTTTGATGTGACTGTTGTGCCATTAGGGGTTGTCACAGATAACTCCACATCTATTTGTTGAGGTAATACGGTGATACCCTTAGAAAATTCTTCATAAATAAAAGAGTGGGTGGATCCAAAATCAAATTAAACATTTGATACTTTAGAGTGGATGGTAAGTGTACCTTTCACCACTTCGTTATCATACTCCACATCACTGATAGAAATTGCATGTGACTTTCCTTTTTCTTTAGCCTTAAGAGTTTTTTGAAGTCGATCATCATCAACAACCCTTGGATTAGGGAATTGATTAGCCTAATTCCCCATTTCCTTGCACTTGTAACATTGACGTGTAGGAGGTGCACCCTGTGTAGCCTTTTCTTTGTTCGCATCACTAGACATCTTCTTCCCATCATTGCGGCATTCAAATGCCCGATGAACTTCATTTCCACATTTGAAACATTTACTTGTCCCTTTAAGATAACTCCCTCTATGTTTCTTTACACACTTTGAGAATAAGGGAAAACTCATCTTCTTTTCAGTGTGGTCTTTAGATTATCATTTGAATTCCATTTTCCTCTTCTTATCAAATGCATATGAATGATGGGTTACTCCAATCGCCATCTCAACCTTGAGAGCACATCAAAAGATTTCCTCATAGCTATTGAATTCCCTTATGGCTTACGCCCTTCGAAGACTTGGTTTTAAGCCACTAAGTAATCGATCAATCTTACTATTAAGTTGGATAATAATACCATAAGCGTACCTTGAATGTCTTGTAAAATTTGCTTCGTAGGTACCAACAGATTCATCATCCTTTTTCATAAGTTAAAGAAACTCCTTCTCCATCATTGTTCGAATAATACGAGGGAAGTACTTATTGAAAAATAAGTTCTTGAACTCATCCTATTCCATGGACTCAATTTCATCTTGTGGCCTCATATTCTTGATAAGATTCCACCATTGATCAGCTTCACCTTACAAACAATAAACTGCTAAGATGACTTTATCATGTTCAGAACATTGAAGAACTGAAAATATCTTTTCAGTGGTATTGATCCATTGTTCAGACACTAATGGATCAGTAGACCCACTGAATGAGGGTGGACGCTGCCTCATGAAAGATTCAACAGAATGTTGATCCTTCCTTTTATTGTTTAGAAGTCCTGCAAGATTCATAGCTTGAGAATGTTTTGTGAGCATGGATACAAGATTTTGCATTCCATCTCCCACAAAGTTTGGTTGCTCAGGGGGACAATTATTGCATTGCCTGTCGCATTCTGCATTAACACGGTTCCTTTGGGTTCCAGACATTGACTAAAACCAAGAAGAATAGTGTGAGCAATAGTAATTATAATAGGAAAACCACATGATCAAGAATAAAATTTCACACTTAAGGTCTTATCATAGGTTGTTAATGGCCATTTTTAAAACACTATGATTGTGTTCTATGCTTAGAATTATCCTTAGGGTTCTTACAAAGGCTTTCACATCCTAGTTTCCAAAGGTTTACTATACGTTTCCTTTGATACCAACTATAATGACCCATACTTTACATACATTGCTATTTCTTCAAAATTAAAGCACACTTTTTACAACATATAAAAAAACCATGAAAGGACAGTATATGTATAGTGTCTTTAGAAACTAGGAAACATAAACAACTCGTTCATAAATCATCTACACTGTCTCCCTTTTATTTTATCATATATAGAGTCCGTTTTGGAATATCTTACATAATATCATTCTTCCTAACCTGGGGAAAAGAAAACATACAAAAGGGTGTGCTCAAATTCTCAGTAAGGGTAAAGAAAATAAATATCATTCATATCATATTAATAAGGACATAACATTTTGAAAATATTAAACTTCAAAATAGATCATATTATCATAACATGAGATAAATCATAATAGTGAAATGTAATCCCAATAATCATAACTTAAAACATGAAGTTTTTTGGCATACACACATAACCATAGAGAATCATTTCTTAGTAGTCAAGACTCATTTCCAAAACTATCTTAGAGGACAATGTCCATTTCTGAACCGAGTTCACTCCTCGTTTCAGTCCTGTTTCACTGAACAGGATTAACCTGCCATTCTAGCCATGTCTATATCACGAGATATAAATCATTACCCAATGCATTGGAGGGAGATATAGGTCCCACCCATCTCATAATGAAAAAATTCTTATGTGTTCCACAAAATCATAATTCATACATCATTTCATAACCCATGTAATAAAAATGGTATTCTTGAACATCGTGGAATCTTAACATAATCCATATAAGATAAAAGGACTTCATAAAAATAAGTCCATCATAAAATAATCAAATCAATTTAAAAATTGGGATAGAAACAGAACCCTATATTATCTTAGATGGAAAATAATTGTGATAAAACGCTTGAACTCCATTCATGAGGAAAATATCCTTTGTAAGTCAAAAACATTTTCCTTCAATAAAATGTCATATAATTCTAAAATAAAAGAATTTGATTAAAAATAAACTTGAAAAATTGTAAATTAATCTTCATGGAAATAATGTTCTAAAAATCCTTTCCCGCCGTATAAGTTAAAAAAGTACATTGTTCTCGTACTTCGGCTGGAAAAGTCAAAAAGTACCTCGTACGAGAAACTATAAATTATTCCATTCATATCTATTACTAAAAACTCACTGAAGGGTAAAATTGGATTTAATTTTTTTAGGTAAATTGAAATAATATTACATATTGAGTAAACATGGATGTGGATGATAAATATTCCCCAGTAAATTCTGAAGTATAAACAATCTTGGATAAAAATGAGATTGTGAGATTTTACCTTACCTTAGGTCTGATTCGCTTCATACGTGTCTAATCCTCTTGTATAATGATTTAAATAATGTTATTGACTTATTCCAGAATCTTAATCATTGTTATGATATCAAATATGGTCATATTCTTAGCTTCTTGTTAGTAATATTTCATTGTTACTTGTCATTCAGGTGTTTATTGCTTTTTGTTCGTATGTGTGCTTTGTCGAATAAATTCTTATTCTTTATTTAGGTTTTAGATAACTCATTTCAAGAATGGTATTAGAGTAATATATATCATATTTATTCATTAAATTCATTTATATAATCATTATGTAATGAATATCATGTAGAACGAGTCGCATCACATCGTGGAGATGGTAGGTCGTACGTATGCACGAGCGATGATATCATTCCCATGATCATGGAATTGTATTGAAGTGTATGTATACTATTTAAGAATCAATATCACTTTACAATAATCATATATAGTTATTCTTTACACCATTATAACCATCCAAGTATGGTGGTGGTGGAAAACAGATTACACCACGGCGTGGAGACAATATTCCGTACGTACGCACGCGCGGTGATTTCATTTTCCGTAGGATAGATAGAAGGTGAAATATGATTGTTTAATATTTATAGTAGCATATAATTATATGAGTGATACTGATGTAATTACTTCATAATGAAACAACTAAATTAGAATAATTAGAAAAATAAATAAAGTTGAAAGAATCGGTAACAGACATTACCTCTTAATTGAAGGGCCTCTTCTTAACCTCCTCTTAGGGAACTGAAATTGGTCTTTGAAGAAGACCAGTACCTCTAGGATATTACTAGAGAAGTGGAGAGGAGAAATTGTCAGGGTTCAACCAAGGTTGAAGGCTCAAATTGGTGTGAGGAGGAGAGGGAGGAGGTGCCTTTTTATAAGGGAGGAGAGGGGAACCTTAGGAAAAACAAAAAATATTATTTTATTATAAAGTCATATGCAGTTTTTAATATCTATAAATTGATTTATTTCAAAGATAAGGTGGGGATGGGTCGAAATAATCTCATCTAATATATTTTAGACATGTTTAGGTTACTATTTTAACCTTATAATTTAGATTTAACTCTAAGTTAAATAATTTAACTTTTACAGTGTCTTCTTGTTTTCTTACACTATATGGTTAATAAACTTAATATAAAAATCAAAATGAACCCCAAGATGTTAATTATTAATATATATAACCTTATCTAATTCATTTTTCCGAACCTTAGATTTTTTGGAATAAAATAACAATTAATAAAAGAATATTTGTTTTGAAAACTATTTTATGTCAATTTTGACACTATTTGGTAATTTATTTTTGGGAAAATCATAACAGTATTATTAGTTCTAAAAAAGTTAATTAAATCAATATTAACAAGTCATATTGACCTAGAAAATTATTTTTATTCATAAAAAGTCTCAAATTACATTTAGTTTGGTATTTATAACATCAATTAAGTTAATATTTCATTAATAAGATAATTACTGCATCATCATTGTGTCATAAATAAATTACATTATTTAATGTCTAAAAATTATAAATAAAATACGATTATGTAGGAAATAGTTTTATCTTTCTAATGAAAATTTATAGTCGAATTTATCTTATGTATAACCATATATTAAAAATTATTTACTTATTAAACATTGATTTTAACTATTTTAACCCTTCTTTAAATAAATTAATAATAAATTTCCTAATCTAATCCAAGTGGACCTAAATGGTTATATTTTATTCCTAAGATTATTTTTGGTCGAATTAAACTTATACAATAGAATTAATACACGTGTTAAGGTAATAATAATATCATTTTTACCCTTAATTACCCTATTTACTTTTAACCGTGGTAAATAAAAGTAAAAAGTTACTATTCACCAAAAATTATTTTCATCTCATTGAACCACATTTTAGTCCTTGATATTATCCATGTCTCTCCGATTTTTGAAATTCCACTCACAGAAGCGGTAAAATTATGTTTTATATAAATTTCAAACACTCTTAGGAGGTGGGTAAAAGACAGTTAAAAGTTCAATAAAATTTTTATATATCTAAAATTATTATAAAATGACTCCAATGAATTACTTTGAACTTATATAGGTATTATGTATCAATTTTGACCTAAAATAAATTTCAATAAAGTAAATAATTATTTAAATAAAAATTTGTTTTTTAAATAGTAACCTAGTATTTTCACTATTAATCAAAAATTGAATGTTATCAGAAAAATACCAAAATTTCACCCTAGGCTAATTTCGATGTTCCGAATCCAAAAATGAAGTCCATTTTAAAAGATAAAATTTATAAAATTTCAAAACGTGGGTATTACTTTTCATAATGACTAGTTTTAATAATATTTTAATAGCATATCGTTGTTTAGTAAAACTCGGTATTGCGTACAACACACGCTCTCGTTGAAGGTCGTGATTGCGTGTAAATCAAGACAAGGTAGTGTTGTGTGTAGTGAAAGATTCCTTTGATGACGTATATAACATAAAAATAAAATATTTCTCATAAAAAGCTCGGGTGTTACACATACACCGTGACCAGACACTGTGATCCTAACACCACATCTGTGCTACAAGTTCCTGATCTGTATAAAACTTTTCCATCTTAACTTTCTCACTGCTCAAATTCAAAGAAGGAGACATTGTTTCAAGGAGACACCATTTCATGGATACTCCATTTACAGACAGATTGTGACACCATTTCTTAATCTATTTTTTCATTTTTCAATTTAATCTCTAACGTCCATATTTGAATCTTTTAAGTGCACTCGAATAATTAATTTTTCTACATAGACTTGTCTCATGATAGTACGAGGTATGAGGTGCAGAATACATGCATCCTATCTGCTCCAAAAGAATCACACATAGAATAAAAGAGTAGTGTGGACTAGAAACAAGAGATTGCGAAAATGAATAATCTCTTAGAGAATTATTGAGAAAATAACTGACATATGAAACTATACATATCTGAAGAACACACAAAGAATTCTTGAATAAAAAAGATTGTGATACCTTTGATTAGAGTCAAAGACATCTTCGAACTATCAACACCATGAAAAACTTGAGCCATATCTAACTGACTTGCGATAATCTGTTTTTCAGAAGAGGACACGATTCCTGCATCTACATCACCATACAATTCCAGAGCAGCATAGACTAACAGTGTCACGACCTGCCCTCGGGGCTCGTGCCGTGACTACCCCAAGCCCGCCCTCCATAGACCAGGGGCTGGCGACTAGCACCAAGGCGTATATCCCAACTAAAAAGGAAGGCATTGCCTTTGAAAAGTAAACAACCACCACAGAGTAAGAAAGCGGAAAAGTAAACACTAAGTAAAAACAGAGTACAACGGAAAGTGCGGAAAAGTAAATGGGCCAGTATACAAACCCAAACTGAAAGTAAAGTACAACTCGAAAGGGAAAATAGCAACTGTAAAGTAAAAGCCGCTACACCGAGCCGTCCACTGGAAATCCCACCTGAAGGGTGGGTACAGATAGCTCCACTGTTTCTCGGGTCTCGTCGTCTGCTCCGAACACGTCCCGCCTAGTGGTCCACCTCCAGGTACCGTCCAGCTCTACAAGCCTCAGCCAAGATCAACGTTGTCCGTCATCTGCAACCAACACAACGTAGTGCGGGTATAGCCCGTGTAGGGGTGAGTATAAGCTACTCAGTAGGGACCCCAAGACCCCTTAAGGTCTCTCAAAATCCACAAAGGATCAACCACAAAGAAAGGTAGAATCACGAAGTAACAACCGACACTGCTTAGGTATATGACCATACATATACCTAAGTCATCAATTCCAATACGCTCCAACCTCCGAGCCCAAGTACAACTCAGTCCACACAAGAAAGTAAACGTATTCCACATAGGGAAGCAAAACGAAATCCACACAGGATAGCACAACTCAATCCACACAGGAAAGCAACAGGATTCATCTCACACAGGTATACTTCTTCGAAAGACGATAAAGATGATCTCTGATCCATCTAAGTCGTCGGACCCATGAAGGATCGATAGGTAACTAACCCCCGCAAAAGACCCACACAGGATCAGGCCCACATAGGACCTGTAGGCGCTGGTTCACACAGGACCACTGAGCGCAAAGACCCACACAGGATCGGACCCACACAGGATCGGGCCCACATAGGACCTGTAGCACTGATCCACGTAGGATCGCTGAGTGCTGTAGTTGTCGTCGAATCCACCAAGGATCTCAGTACTGTCGTCGTCGCAGTCACAGTAGTAGTAGTAGTAGCAGTAGCAGTAGCAGTAGCAGTAGCAGTCACATTCGCAGTCGCAGCCAGCACTAGGGTTCCTGCACACAGCAAGCTCGTTCGGAGGGTCCGCTCCACGAGCCGAGAGGCTGATACATCAACTGTCACAAAGTCCAGAGTTGATGTATCCAAAATTTCTGTATCGTCAACAGGAACTCAACGCAACAGATGACATGTTGATCGGACGCCCGGTCTGAGAGTTATTGGCTTGTTCGTCCTAGGGGCCCGGTTGGTTTCTAAAGAAAAACCAACCCGACCGTACTCCACCTGCGTCCAAACCTCGGGCAGAGTATTCCAAAAGATCCATCTCACTAAGAGGAACACAACAAAGCTGATGGCACGTCAATCGGACGTCCGTAGCTCAAGATATGAGCGTTTCCGCTCCGAGGGCCCGGTTGGTTTCGTGTACGAACCAACCCGGCCAAACACAAAGTATTCCGAAACCCTGAGTGTAATATACTGAAAGGACCTTCTCAATCCAAGGATCGCATTGCCGCTGACGGTTCGTCAATCGGAGGTCCGTAGCTCAAGTTATGAGCAAAATACCGAAGTCGTCTAAAAAACGGGGGGTCCGGGTCCGGGCCGACCCGGCCCGACCCCCCCTGGGTCGGCCCGAACCGGGTCGACCCGAACCGAGTCGACCCAACCCGGGTCCGACCCGGCCCGTCCGGCGGCGGTCCGGCGCGGCGGCGCGGCCTGGCGCCACACGGGGTCACGCGCGGGGGGGGGGGGGGGGGGGGGGGGGCAAAGCCTCCGCTTCCCAGCTGGCGGCGCGGCTTAAGAGCCGCGCCTTTTGGAGAACCGGCCCCCCATGTGGGGGCCTGCTTTTGAGAAAACAGGGGGGGGCACTGCCCCCCCTTTGTGTAACCGGTCCCCCCCCCTCACGTGGGGGGGGCCTTCTTGTGGCCAGCCGGGGGAATTAATTCCCCCGACACCTCTCTTCCGGCCGGCCCGACATGGCCGGCCGGTCCTTCCCCCACGGGACCGGCAATGCTGGTCCCCTTCCGGTTTCTGACACCGGCAGCCGGGCGAGCCGCCAGTCTTCTCGTACCGCCGCAGCCCGGAACCGGCCGCGGCCTTCGTCGTCCGGCGCGGTGCGACGGCACAGCGCCCCTTCGCCGCGCCTTTGATTCCCTTTGACTCGGCACGACGACGTCGCGTTCTTGATGATCCTTCCACGGCGCGGCGCGACGGCGTCACGAAAATAAATCGGGCGATTCTCGCGTTGTGCGACGGCACCACGCCTTCTCGTTCTTCCACTAGAATATAATAATCAAGAACAAAGGAGGAGGGTTCGGCCGTGTTCGTGCGGTCCGGCCCCCCTCACGTTAAACGATAACACATAAATAATTATCCTCACGTTTGTCATGCTAGAACCACGAACGAGAATAAATAAAAAAATCAACAACAACCCCTACCTTGGTTTCATGTTCGAAGATCGTCAACGACCCGCGGAAGACAACGTCGCGGAGGTCGGGTGTCGTGGTAAACGTTCGTCAAATCCGATGACGAAGAGGTACGTCCGAAGAGGTACGTCATTGGCGAATCTTCATAAGCCGACGAAGGAAGTCCGAGGAGGAAGCGACGTTATCTTTCATTGACAGGGAAGGTGTCGTCGATCTTCGGAAACAACCGGCTACGAAGAAGAGAGGAGCGGTGTTCTTCGTCGGAGCTCGAAGGTTCTTCGCGTTCTTCGTCAAGCGTGAAGAAGAAGAAGAAGAAGAAGGAGAAGGCTTCAAATCTCTCAAGAGGCTAGAGAATTCTAACCAAATAAAATAAGCTAAGATCTTATTTTATTTACTCAACCAAACCTTTTGAAATTCAAAGGTTTGAAAAAGATTAAACAACTCAACCCAATTAATAAGCTAAGTTGTCAAGTTCAATTAAAAGGGAAGTTACGGGAGTTTTTAGAGGAGATGAAAAGTTGGGGTTTTGTGTGGGCCCCACCACACTTAATCCTCTCAAGGGAGGTTAAGTGGGTGTGGTCCCACCCCTAACTTCCTTTGAGAGGAGTTAACCAACAAGTAAGAAAAATAAAAAGTGTTCCACATTTTTATTTAACTTCTTACAATTCTCCCAAAAACTAACTTTCGTCCCGCAATAAACGCAACATCGGAAAAGGTCTCCTTAAGTGAATATCGGCGCTGCAAGTTCATCAGTTCCCTCAGATTTCAATTCCGAGCACCGGATCAAAAGTTAGAAATTTCCGCTTGTTCGTTCACTGAACGTACCCGAGCCAAACTTCGGAAATTGATTCCGGGCACTCCGGGCCTCGGAATCAGGTGCCGTCAGAAACCGAGCTCTTGTAAAATTCCAAAGAAAATTAAGAAAAAAATTTGCCTTGAATTTTACGGGTCTTTACATTACTCCCACCTCAAGGCTTTACGTCCCCGTAAAGATACATCAAAAACAAGGGAAACAAATGAGGGTACTGAGCACGCATCTGAGCCTCTCGCTCCCATGTGCTCTCCTGGAGATTGTCGTGCTTCCATCTGATGCACACCAGAGGAATCGACCGTCCACGTAGGACCCGCTCCTATCAATCCTCGATCTCTACCGGGACCTCCGTAAAAGTCACCCCATTGTCAACGTCATGCTCCCCATGGTAAATGATGTGCGTCGGGTCGTGCACGTATCTCCTTAGCTGAGATACGTGGAAGACATCGTTCACCCGGTGCAACTGAGGTGGTAGAGCCAGGCGATAAGCCACCTCACCAATCTTGCTGAGGACCTGGAAGGGTCCGATGAAGCGCGGAGATAACTTGTCGCCTCGGCCAAATCTCCGAATACCACGTCGAGGTGAGACCCTCAAGAAGACGTGGTCGCCATCTTCGAACTCCAGTGGCCTCCACCTCCTGTCAGCGTATGACTTCTGCCGGCTCTGAGCTGTCTTCATCCGCTTCTGGATGACCTGGACCTTCTCTGTCGTGGCCTGGACCATCTCCGGTCCCACAAGTGCTGACTCCCCAGGGTCTGTCCAGCATAAAGGAGATCTACAAGGTTAGCCGTACAACTCTTCGTATGGTGCCATCCCGATGGTGGAGTGGTAGCTGTTGTTGTACGCAAACTCCACCAAGGGTAGGTGGCCCTTCCAGCTACGACCAAAGTCGAGGAAACATGCACGGAGCATGTCCTCGAGAGTCTGAATGGTCCTCTCCGTCTGACCATCCGTCTGAGGGTGAAAAGCTGTGCTCAGACGTAGCTGTGTCCCGAACGCCTCCTGTAACCCCTTCCAAAGCCAGGAAGTAAAGCGAGCATCTCGATTGGAGACGATAGATGATGGCATGCCGTGGAGCTGCACAATCTCCTAAACGTAGAGACGTCCTAAGCTCTCCACTGAGCCCTGCTCTCTGATGGGTAAGAAGTGTGTCGACTTGGTGAGTCGGTCAACTATCACCCAGATGGAGTCGTGACCTCTGGAAGTGCGTGGAAGTCCAGTCATGAAGTCCATAGATATCCCGTTCCACTTCCACTTCGGAACCTCCAAGGGATGTACCAAGCCTGCTGGTACCTGATGCACTGCTGACATCTGTCTGACCACATGAAGGGTTTCCCCTTCCTCCTTAACGTACGGCGAAGCTGCAAAGATTTCTCCTTTTCCGAAAAGTGAAATCTGGTCTCATCCCCTGGATGAACCACGTTCCTTGCCTAATACAGTCAATCCCGTCATGATTAGTTAATTCATGGCATGGATGACGTCGTAAGGCCTCGACGCTGCTACCAAGAGATCCAACCGTTACTCTCACCTCCAAGGGTTGAGTCACACTATCGGTATCAGTGTGTGGTCACTGGGTTTCCTCCAGTAAGAATCTTGCAAGTGAGGGTCAAGTCAACAGTTTTTAACCGACACCTCTTAGTAAAAACAAACAAAAGACAATAAAACAAAAGTCACCAAGGCAAGTGTCTTTTATTACTTCAACTTAAAGTACAAGGACACAAGGCAACACAAACTATGAAGCTAGAGGCATTATGGGCAAAGGCCTCTATGCCTGGAGCTAGTCCCGCACTAGTCCACCCGCTTCCGGAGCTCCATGATCGTAAGCTTCAGCTGCCTGAAGCTGTGCTCTCCCCTGAGGTCGGGGTGGACCTCCTGGTGGTGGTGGTAGTAGAGCCTCAAAACGTCGTCCACCACCTGCTGCTCGGCCAGCTCCTCTGCCTCGTCCACCTGCTCCCTGCAGACCGCCATGGTCGAACCTCTGCCTCTGCCTAGGTGGTTCCTCAACCATCTGCTACTCCTCTGCATGGCGGGTCGGGCAGTCACGATCCATGTGGCCTTGCTCGCTGCATGCATAGCACTGTCTTCCACTCGAAAGACTGGCTCCGTGCTGTGTGCCCCGCACTGCTGAGCCAGTGTCCTGAGGTCGTCTGCCTGAGGGTCTGGTCTGTCTGGACCCCTGAGTCATCCGTCGACTGCCTGCTGCAGATGACTCTACCACGTTCCGCCCTGCGATGGGTCTCGGCGCTGGTGTAGACTCAGAGAGGAAGCTCTCGATCAGAAGGGCCCGCTCCAGTACTCCTATCTGAGTCGGTATGCTGAGGGAGATCAGCGATGCCCTGATCTCGTGTCTCAAACCCTGATCGAAGGTCCGGGCCCAGAAGAATGGGTCCCGTACCATGTCGGTCAAGTAGCGCGAGATATCAGTAAATCTTGCCGAGTACTGAGCGACCGTCATGCTGCCCTGCCGCAACTGAAGAAGCTCCTGGATACGCACCACATGAAGGGTGTCTTGGACGATCTCCGAGCGGAAGAGGCTCTCAAAGTTCGTCCAAAGAAGAGATGCCTCATCGTGCACCTGGAGCATCAAGCTCCACCATCGTCCTGCTGCTGCGTGTAGTAGGCTCGCAGCGAGGATCACCATGAGGTCTGCTGGTGTCCTCACTAGCCTAAACACACATACCACTACCTCCAGCCAGTCCTCGGCTGCCTGGGGATCCGTCTCCCCACGAAACCAGGGCGGTCGCTGGTGCTGAAACTCATGCAGTGCGCTGAGGCGACGTGCATCGTCAGCGGCTGGTACTGGAAGTATCAGCGGCTCGACGGGTAGAGCTACCGCCGGTGCCACTGCTGACAAAGGGCCCTGCACTGAGGCCTCGTCGCTCGGTGGGCTGTCATCACACTCGACTCTCGGAACCCTAGCTGGCTGCCATCGCGGGGCCATCCTGAAAAGGAACAGGTGCACCACGGTCAAACAGTATACCTGGTGAGTTAACAAAAAGTAATCACAAAGAAAACTTTGAAACACACACGCAATCGATGTTTTCGTGCATTAAGTCGGAAATCAGAAGTCATGGTCCTGGTGTACAGATACGTCGGCCGCCGCACCAACACTGGACTCCCTGGACTGATAACCACACTCAATACGCTAAACATTATTGCTTCACATAGAAAAGATCAGAGTTCACGGAACCGAACTCCTCTGATACCAATTTGTCACGACCCGCCCTCGGGGCTCATGCCGTGACTACCCCAAGCCCGCCTTCCATAGACCAGGGGCTGTCGACTAGCACCAAGGCGTATATCCCAACTAAAAGGGAAGACATTGCCTTTGAAAAGTAAACAACCACCACAGAGTAAGCAAGCGGAAAAGTAAACAATAAGTAAAAACAGAGTACAACTGAAAGTGCGGAAAAGTAAATGGGCCAGTATACAAACCCAAACTGAAAGTAAAGTACAACTCAAAAGGGAAAACAACAACTATAAAGTAAAAGCCGCTACACCGAGCCGTCCACTGGAAATCCCACATGAAGGGTGGGTACAATTAGCTCCACTGCTCCTCGGGTCTCGTCGTCCGCTCCGAACACGTCCCGCCTAGTGGTCCACCTCAAGGTACCGTCCAGCTCTACAAGCCTCAGCCAAGATCAACGCTGTCCGTCGTCTACAACCAACACAACGTAGTGCGGGCATAGCCCGTGCAGGGGTGAGTATAAGCTACTCAGTAGGGACCCCGAGACCCCTGAAGGTCTCTCAAAATCCACAAAGGATAAACCACAAAGAAAGGTACAATCACGAAGTAACAACCGACACTGCTTAGGTATATGCCCATACATATACCTAAGTCATCAATTCCAATACGCTCCAACCTCCGAGCCCAAGTACAACTCAGTCCACACAGGAAAGTAAACGTATTCCACACAGGGAAGCAAAATGAAATCCACACAGGATAGCACAACTCAATCCACACAGGAAATCAACAGGATTCAGCTCACACAGGTATACTTCTTCGAAAGATGATAAAGGTGATCTCTGATCTATCTAATTCGTCGGACCCACGAAGGATCGATAGGTAACTAACCCCCGCAAAAGACCCACACAGGATCGGGCCCACATAGGACCTGTAGGCGCTGGTTCACACAGGACCGCTGAGCGCAAAGACCCACACAGGATCAGACCCACACAGGATAGGGCCCACACAGGACCTGTAGCACTGATCCACGTAGGATCGCTGAGTGATGTATTCGTCGTCGAATCCACCAAGGATCTTAGTACTGTCGTCGTCGCAGTCACGGTAGCAGTAGCAGTAGCAGTAGCAGTCACAGTCGCAGTCGCAGCCAGCACTAGGGTTTTTCGCACACAGCAAGCTCGTTCGGAGGGTCCGCTCCACGAGCCGAGAGGCTGATACATCAACTGTCACAAAGTCCAGAGTTGATGTATCCCAAAGTTCCGTATCGTCAATAGGAACTCAACGCAACAGATGGCGTGTCGATCGGACGCCCGGTCTGAGAGTTATTGGCTTTTTCGTCCCAGGGGCCCGGTTGGTTTCTAAAGCGAAATCAACCCGACCGTACTCCACCTGCGTCCAAACCTCGGGCGGATTATGCCAAAAGATCCGTCTCACTAATAGGAACACAACAAAGCTGACGGCACGTCAATCGGACGTTCGTAGCTCAAGATATGAGTGTTTCCGCTCCGAGGGCCCGGTTGGTTTCGTGTACGAACCAACCCGGCAGAACTCAACGTATTCCGAAACCCAGAGTGTAATATACTGAAACGACCGTCTCGATCCATGGATCGCGTTTCCGCTGACGGTTCGTCAATCGGAGGTCCGTAGCTCATGTTATAAGCAAAAGACCGAAGTCATCTCGAAAACGGGGGGTCCGGGTCCAGGCCGACCCGACCCGACCCCCCCTGGGTCGGCCCGAACCGAGTCGACCCGACCCGGCCCGGCCTGGCCGGCGGAGGCGCGGCCTGGTGCCGCACGGGTTCACGCGCGGGGGGGGGGGGGGGGGGGGGGGGGGCAATGACCCCGCTTCCCAGCTGGCGGCGCGACTTAAGAGCCGCGCCTTTTGGAGAACCGGCCCCCCATGTGGGGGCCTGCTTTTGAGAAAACGGGGGGGGGGGGGGGGGCGCTGCCCCCCTTTGTGTAACCGGTCCCCCCCCTCACGTGGGGGGGGGGGCTTCTTGTGGCCAGCCGGGGAATTAATTCCCCCGAAACCTCTCTTCCGGCCGGCCCGACATGGCCAGCCGGTCCTTCCTCAACGGGACCGGCAAGGCCGGTCCCCTTCCGGTTTCTGACACCGGCGGCCCGACGAGCCGCCGGTCTTCTCGTACCGCCGCGGCCCGGAACCGGCTGCGGCCTTCGTCGTTCGGCGCGGTGCGACGACACCGCGCCCCTCCGCCGCGCCTTTGATTCCCTTCGACGCGGCGCGACTGCGTCGCGCTCTTGATGATCCTTCCACAGCGCAGCGCGACGGGGTCGCGAAAATAAATCGGGCGATTCTCGCGTGGTGCGACGGCACCCCGCCTTCTCGTTCTTCCACTAGAATATAATAATCAAGAAAAAAGGAGGAGGGTTCGGCCGTGTTCGTGCAGTCTGGCCCCCCTCATGTTAAACGATAAAACATAAATAATTATCCTCACGTTTGTCATGCTAGAACCACGAACGAGAATAAATAAAATAATCAACAGCAACCCCTACCTTGGTTTCAAGTTCGAAGATCGTCAACGACCCGCAGAAGACAACGTCGCGGAGGTCGGGCGTCGTGGTAAACATTCGTCAAATCCGACGACGAAGAGGTACGTTGTTGGTGAATCTTCGTAAGCCGACGAAGGAAGTCCGAGGAGGAAGCGGCGTTCCCTTTCGTTGACACGGAGGGCGTCCTCGATCTTCGGAAACAACCGGCTACGACGAAGAGAGGAGCGGCGTTCTTCGTCGGAGCTCGAAGGTTCTTCGCGTTCTTCGTAAAGTGTGAAGAAGAAGAAGAAGAAGAAGGAGAAGGCTTCAAATCTCTCAAGAGGCTAGAGAATTCTATCCAAATACAATAAGCTAAGAGCTTATTTTATTTACTCAACCAAACCTTTTGAAATTCAAAGGTTTGAAAAAGATTAAACAACTCAACCCAATTAATAAGCTAAGTTGTCATGTTCAATTAAAAGGGGAGTTAAGGGAGTTTTGAGAGGAGATGAAAAGTTGGGGTTTCGTGTGGGCCCCACCACACTTAATCCTCTCAAGGGAGGTTATGTGGGTGTGGTCCCACCCCTAACTTCCTTTGAGAGGAGTTAACCAACATGTAAGAAAAATAAAAAGTGTTCCACATTTTTATTTAACTTCTTATAATTCTCCCAAAAACTAACTTTCATCCCGTAATAAACGCAACTTCGAAAAGGTCTCCTTAAGCGAATATCGGCGATGCGAGTTCATCGGTGCCCTCGAATTTAAATTCCGAGCACCGGATCAAAAGTTAGAAATTCCCGCTCATTCGTTCACTGAACGCACCCGAGCCAAACTTCGGAAATTGATTCCGGGCACTCCGGGCCTCAGAATCAGGTGCCGTCAGAAACCGCGCTCTTCTAAAATTCCAAAGAAAATTAAGAAAAAAATTTCCCTTGAATTTTACGGGTATTTACAAATAGTCCAAGCACTTTTAACCTTATCTCAGCATTTTTTCCCTATTGAATATTGTTTTTATCTTTCGAGCAGTGTGCGTGTGTCTGTATATAATCATAGACTGTCTGCTACATTAAACTGAAGGATACAAGATATACTTTCTCATAAATCTTTTTACACTTTTGTATTCCCACAGATATGTTTAGAAGAGGTCCATGTGTGACCTAGTAGTTTATACCCACAAAGAGCTGTGGAAGAGGTCCTGTGACCTGGATAGTCATGTGTACTATTGCTAACCCCAAATCTGAGTGTTGATCAAGTTTATTAACATAAACTGCTTAGTGGCAGGTGATCACCATGTGGAGTGGATTAGGTCTTATCTTGAGACTGAGCCACTTGTTTTATATTTTCTATGTTAATTTAGTTTTCTCTATTTTACGGTATAATAAAGAATTCAATAGATTAACTTTAATAGTTAAACATGGAAAGAAGTTATAATGGTTTTACCTTATTATAATAACTTCGAAAGTAATGTTAATAACTGATATTAAGATTAATGAGAATTAACCAATCTTCTAAAAAGTTATTTAAATATTCAAACATTCATAACTTTATTAATTTGATTAAATTAGATATATTTATTTTTTATTGGGTAAACTCTTTAATAACGCTTTTCAAATAGAAATTTTTAATAGATACTCAATTCACCTCCCTCTTGAGTACTCTACTACGAAAAAAATTTGGTATCAGAGGATGCTTTAATAGTCTATTTTTGGACTCTATTGAACTGTGTTTTTAGTTGTACTTTAAAGATCTATAAATTTCTGTTAATTCTAAATTTTTAACTCTTTGAAAGTAGTACCTTATTATGGATAATATATTATAAGGGGATGCAAAAAAAAAAGACCACAATTCTTTAATGGAACCAATTGTACCCAATGGAAAATTAAATTGAAAATGAATTTAGAAAGTATGGGTTTTGAAATATGGTCTTCATTTATAGATGAGTATAAGATTCCTACTAATTATATAATCACATGGGATTACCCTACCAAGAATTCCTACAATAACAATTGTAAAACCATGAATGCTTTATATTTCCCTTTTGGAGTTGAGGAATTTAATAGAATTTCTGTATGTAAAACTGCCCATGAAAATCGGATTACTTTATATGTTTTACACGAATGAACTTCTAGTGTAAAAGAATTGAGACTTAATACTTATAATATTAAATATGAGAAGTTTAAAATCAGACCTGATGAGCTTATTTCTGACATGTATCTCAGTTTCAACGACATTTTCAACACAATGATTTCTATTAGTAGATAAGTCACTGCCAATGAACAGATTATGAGTATTCTCAGATGCCTACCTAACAGATGGAGAGGAAACTCTATCTCTATTAGAGAACCATGTGACATTAACAAGTTACTATTAAAAGAACTCATTTGGAAATTTATTATGTATGAAGTGGAGATGAAAGCCAACAAGGAAGAGGAGGATGAACCCAAAATAAAACTTGTTGCATTCAAAACAACCAATTCTAAACATAAATAGAAAGGGAAATTGGATGCATATATTGAAAGTTCTAGTAGTGAACAATCATCACCTGATAATGATGAGGATATGGATCAATTAGCAATAATGTTTAAGATATTTTACAATAAGAAGAAATTTTTTCACAAAGCCTAATTTTAAGAGAAGATATGATCAAAAAGGAAGCTAGAAGAAAGATTTGAAAACAAGTGAAAAGTTTTATGAGATAGTTTTCTTTTAGTTTAAACTAAAGAAAAATAAAAAGTCTGACTATCCCAAGCTCAAGTACAAAAAAAAGTATGAGGAAAATTAGAGAAAGTATAAAAAGGAAATGAAAGGAACATGTTTTGCTTCTGAGGATAGTTCATGTGACTCCGAATATTCACATGATGAATAGGATAACAAATCCAATATGTGTTTTATGAAAAACACATATGAGGTAACACTGAAATCTATTGTACACAATTCATATTATTCTGGAGACGAGAGTGTCTCTAAAAATATGTCCAATGAAGAAATATTTGAGTACTATAATATTCTTGATGAGACATGAAAGGATCAAAAAGATAAATAAAAGACATCAATGAAACAACATGCTCTTACCTCAACTATTAAATATGAACTTACAACTGAAAAGGAAAAAAATTCTCAATTACTCAAAGAAAATAATGAACTAAACTTGTCTAATGAGAAATTAAAAAAAGATCTTGGATGGTTTACTAATGTAAATATAGACTAGTACAAATTCTAGGTAAACAGATTTCCCCTAAATATACTACTGGTATTGGATATTAATCTGGTAAAAGAAATTTTTGAAGAACTGATTTTGTTTTAAAGTCTAGGACATACATATTTACTCCTAGTTTTGGAAAACATTCAGAGAGTTCATGTTATGATACACTCTCTATTGTATTAATATTTTATGGACCAAATAGAGTTTATTTTTAAAACACTTTATATAATGATTACAAGAAACCTATGAGGTAGATATGGGTTCCTAAAGCACTAGCCTCTAATATAACTGGACCCAAACAAATATGGGTACCAAAATCTGTTTTTATTTGACTATTTAGTAGTTATGATGCTTAAAGAGCTCTTGTAATAGCTTATGGTACCTGGAAAATGGGTGCTCAAGACACATGACATTAGACTACACGTGCTTTAAGAACATAATCAAAATTGATGGTGGACATGTCCCCTTTGGTGAAAATTCCAAAGGAAAAATCATTCGACTTGGAAAAACTAGTAACTCTTACTCAGTTTTAATTTCCAAAGTACTTTTTGTTGATGGAATGAAATATAATCTACATAGTATTTATCAACTATGTGATGATTTATTTCATGTTAAATTTTAAGATGATTCTTTTAATGATTTTAATTCTAAAAATTAAATAGTGTTTTCTGCATTAAGAAATGAAAATGTATACTCTATTAACTTAGATTCTTTAGTTTCTCAAAATGCTTCATGTTTAAGTGTATTTCAGAAAGATTCGTGGCTTTGGAATATGAGATTAAGACACTGTAATATTCACTCACTAAAAAAGTTAATTAGTAAAAGTTTAGTCAATGACTTACCCAAACATGAGTTTCCAAATTATACAATGTGTAGTCCCTGTCAAAAGGGAAAGTAATACAAAATTTCCTTCAAACCAAAGAAAGAAGTGTCAACTTGTCAACCTCTTGAGCTGGTTCACAATGATTTTTTTGGACCATCTAGAGTTTCTTTTTTAAATGTGAAGCTCCATTTCTATGTTATTGTAGATGAATTTTCTAGATATAAATAAACATTCTTTTTGGCTCACAAAAGTGAATCATGCTCTCTTTTTAACAAAAATTTCAAAAAATGTAGAAAATATTAATGGACTTAAAATTTATTACTTCATATGTGATCATGGTCGTGAGTTTGGAAATCAAGTGTTTGAATCATTCTACTCACAAAATGGCTATATTAATATTTTCTATGACCATAGAACAACTCAAAATAATGGAGTTGTGGAATGAATAAATTGATCCTTGCAAGATATTTCTAGAACCATGCTTAGTGAATATGAATTAACTATTTATTTTTGTGATGAAGCTATAAATACATAATGTTATATAATTAATATAGTGCTGATTTGAACTATCCTTAAAATAACTCCATATGAGTTATGAAACAATAGAAAACCTAAAGTAAACTACTTCAATGTTTTTGGTTGCAAAGTATATATCCTTAATACTATTAAAAATATTGTCCAATTTTAATCCAAGAGTGATTAAGTAATCTATTTAGGTTATTCCCTCTCCAGTAATGCCTATAGAGTGTTTAATAAAATAAAAAAATGAATGGAAGAACTTGTCCTTGTTAAATTTGATGAAACAGATCCACATGGGCCTACGACCACTCTAGAGAACCTGGATGATGATGTATCAAATCTGGACATTAATCCAAAACCCTGTTGCCATCCTGTGAAGGAATCTATGAAATCTTCCAATTTTGGAAATTCTTTAGATTAACGTCACAATGAACCTAACACTATTGAAGAACCTGAAATTACTTGTACTTATTTTGCTAGATATGTTAGAAATCTTAAGAACCATATTTTAGATGTTGTTGTAGGATACTTAGATAAAGGAACTAAAACTATAGCTTCTCTTAGAAATAAAGTTGATCATCAAGTCTTCTTGTCACAACTTGAACCTAAAATCATTAATGATGTTATCAATGATTAATTTTGGGTGATGGATATGTAAGAATAACATAATCAGTTTGAAAGGAAAAATATTGGAAGCTTATTGACAGACCTAAAGACACATTTACCATAGGAACCAAGTGGGTGTTTAAAAATAAGGTAGTTGAATATGGTAATATATTTAGAAACAAGGCTATATTTTTTGCACAATGCTATAATCAGGAAGAAGGAATTGACTATAAAGAGACATTTGCACCTGTAGCTAGACTTGAAGCCATCATAATTATGCTATCATATGCTGCACATATAAATTTCAAATTATATGAAATGGATGTTAAAAGTGAATTCCAAAATGGATATATAGATGAAGATGTATTTTCTGAGCAACCCCTTGGTTTTAAAAATCCTCATTTTCCAAATAATATTTTTAAATTATCAAAATCTTTATATGGTTTAAAAAAATCTCTAAGAGATTGGTATGATAGACTCAGTACTTTTCATATTTCTAAAGGTTTTACAAAAGAAATAGTTGATCCTACCCTTTTTCTAAAATGAATTTCCAAGGATGATTTAGTAGTTAAAATTTATGTAGATGACATTATATTTGGATCTTCAAGAAATTATGTATGTATTGAATTTTCTAAAATGATGAAAAATGAATTTGAAATGAGTTGAATGGTTGAACTAAAGTTATTTCTTGGATTTAAAATCTTTCAAAATAATGATGGTATTATTTCAAATTAACGAAAATATACTAGGGATCATTTAAATTTTTTTTGGTTTGGATAACACTAAATGTAGTGACACTCCAGTGAGCACTACTTGTTTGTTGGATGTTGACGAAGATTGAAAATATGTTGATCAAAACACATATAGAGGAATGGATGGAAACTTACTCTACCTAACTGCTAGTCAACATAACATTATGTTCAGTGTATGTATGTGTTGTCATTTTCAAGAAAACACTAAGGAATCTCATTTGAATGTTGTCAAGAGAATTTTCAAATACATCAAGCATACACCCAATATAGGACTATTCTATCCTAGATGAAAATCATTTGAGTTAGTTAGTTATTCTAATTATGACTTCAGTGGTTGTAAGTTAGATAGAAAAAGAACCTCTTGAACATGTCACTTTTTAGGAAAGTCATATGTATCCTGGTATAGTAAGAAACAAAACATTGTTTGCATTATGTACTACAGAAATTGAGTACATAGTTGTTGGTAGTTGTTGTGCACAAAATTTGTGGATGAAACACATGTTACTAGATTATGGATATCAATTCAGTCATGTACCTATAAATTGTGAGAATACAAGTGGTATTATCATCTCAAAAAATCATGTTTAACACTCTAGGACAAAACATATTGATGTATGTTATCACTTTTTGAGAGACCATTATAAAAAAGGTGATATCAATTTAGAATTCATTGGATGTGAAAATCAGCTCACTAATATATTCACCAAACCATTAAATTCTCAAAGAATAGTTACATCATACATGAATTGGGAATGATAAATCTTAAGTAGTATGTATAAGGTTTCATAGATTACTATTTGACAGTTTACGATTTCACAAGTCACATTCTTAAGATGACTCTAACAAGTTTTATATTGTTGGTATCATAAATTTTATTGTTTCATGTTTACAGAGAAATAGTTTAGAAATCACGTAGTTATGGTCTCACTGTGAAATCCTATTATAGTCTCACCATGAGAACCAGTTACAGTCTCCCCACGAAATTCAATTACATGTGTCACCGTAAAAATGCTTTATTATTTTAATTTGTGTATTATAACCTGTATCATGATAATTCATTGTTTAATTCTTTTTTTAATTTCCCGATCTTTTTATTTTGTGATGCTAGGTATCCCTAAATGATAAAAATGAAAGATGTTTCACCTATCTCTTCACCTGAGCTCTCTTCTCATAAACTGTAAGCTCTCTTTCAACCCTTATCTCTCTCTAACCTTATGTGAATGCCCAAAATGAAATGACCAATGTCATCAACTCCTGAGATTCAAAGATATAGATAGAAGATAAAAATAGAACCAAATCCAGCACCGGAAGGTCCATTGAATCCTAATACGTTGGACAGAATAGTGGTACCCAAAAAAGAAATTTTCCCTAAATGGATTATGTCAAGTCAGTCTTTGGTATTGAAAGTAATAAAAGAGCAAGAATGTCTGGATTGGTTCACAAAGGAGGATATGCCGATTTTACCAAAGCTTTTTTGTATAGTTTTATCCTTATGTTCATTTTTCTTTTGATAAAGAAGATAATTTTTCTGTGAGAAGCTGGATAAATGGCCAGAGATATACTTTTTCTTCAATGTTATGGGCTGCATGCCTAAGGATACCTCATGAAGGTATTTATGAGGACCACCCAAGAGGTCCTCCACCTCCATGTGAGATCTTTGGTTTTGAAAAATCGTTGAGAATATTAACTGGAAATGAAGCTAAGAGGAGAGTTATAGTTGATGAGAAATATGGTGAAACAAGACTTTGGTTCAAGTGTGTTTAGAATCTAATTAGCCACAAAAAGGTGATTTTTCTACAATCAAGTATCATGATGTGTTTTTTATACATATTATGAAAAATGGACCCAAGATTAATCTGTGTAAGTATGTCATACTCCTTATGTTTGAGTTGATCAAGACAACCTCCAAGTCAACTTCCCTATTCTACTCAAGGTTTAGCTCAAATATGCTTCAAGGAAAAGGGTTGGTTGGACCAGATGAAGAAGTTATTAAAGAATATGAAATTTAACATTCAAAAGTTATAGTAAATGTAATGAAAATCAATTGAAATCCATGGAGAAAATAATGGGTGGAGGATAATGATAGTGTATATGAAATATTCAATATGGTAGAGCATTCCTTATGTTTTGAAGACATTTCTGATCCTGGTTTGGAACCAAATGAAAATTTTGAGTATTCTGATGAGAAAGAATAAGAAGAGGTTATTGCACCTACAGAAAAAACTATTCTAGATTGGAATGACTATGAACCTACTACTCAAGTCATAACTGAGAAAGAAGTACCCGTCCCTGAAGAGTTTGTTGATCTAGTAAAAGAACCCGCCTCTAAAGAAGAATTTGTTGATGTTGAAAGTGACAAGGATGTTCTAGAAGAACATATAGAAGAATATCTTTCTCTTGAGAAAGAAACTTCTTATGAGGAACATGTGGATGAAAAATTTGTTCTTGAAATTATTCTATCTTCTGAAGAAAGAGTAGAGCAAGCCTTTTAGTCGTCTAGAAAGAAAATGGGTGAGGCTATTGAGAATGAAAATCTAGAAATAGATCATGGATCTAAATCTATCAGTCCCGAGAAAGATGCACCTATTGAGGGGGAGCAACACCCCAGTCTGGAAAGTATTGAAGTCCCTAATCTAGTTGATCCATGATCAGTGGATACATGGTATAAATTCCCTAGTTATTTTGATGTGAATGATTCCCAGGATGTCTCAGTAAAATGTATTGATCTATCTACTATTTTTTATTTGAAACCGCCATCTTCTTCTAATGTATTCTCTTCCAAAGAACCTGGGCATGTCTCATCACCTCTATCTGATCCTTTATAATAACCTTCCACCTTGGGGAGTAATAAAGATTTGAAAGCATTTGGAGCTACCTGTTTGGCAGGGGTTGAAAATATCATGAATAATCAACCTACTCCTTTGATAAATTTGAGTGAAAGAGATGTTGTCCTATTGTTGGAAAAGATTATATGTCAGATTCATCCCAAGATGCTTCATGAGATTTAAGAGCTAAGTGTTGAGAACAAATAGTTAAGTGATGAAGTGAAGTATCTCTAAGTTATGGTTAAATATAAGCAGAGAGTGCTGAATTCAAGATTAGATTCTGTTTATCATCCTGTTGAGGATATTGGTAGTCCGATTTCACAGGAATTAGCCTCCCTGATTCAACCTAACCTAATTTCTTTATCTAAAAATGTGGATTAAAGAAACAAGATATTTTCTCCACAGATGCGTGAGTTTGTTATTGGTATTAACCAGTTGACTGATGAGAATAAGGGAGGTCTCTTAAAAGTTCTTAATCAATTGAAGTATCTTATATTAGCTGTTTCTGCTTCTTGGGATTCTAGAAAATATTCTCAACCATCTTTGGATAGTGATATACTCATGACAATTGTTTATGAAGAATTTCAATCTGTGCTCAGTGGTCTTGAAAAAGAGTTTCTATCTAATGTTGTCTAGAATAGTGACAGAGTTCTTGATTTGGTGAGAATTCATTCCAAAATAGAAAGTGACACTTAGGAAGAGATTACCAAGAAGGTGGAATTGTACTTCAATATAATCATCTTGAAGAATGATATGACTAACCATTTCAAGTACCTTGTTGAGAATCTGAGAATCCCCCATGTCACTCATGCTTTCAAAACTCAAGTCCAAAATCTCAAAGATTTCACTCCTTTGTTGGAAATGTTTGTGGAGAACAAAGATGGATTTGAGAAATCCATGCATTATGGTGGTGAGATTATAGATGACTTCATCAAGATTTTGACTCATTATCTTCATGTACATAGTACTGTCATTGTGTCTCCTATAGCAGCACCCTTGAGACCTGGTTTCCCTACCTTCTCATATGTTATCCTTGCCTATACCTCTATGTTTGTCTCTCAGGATTTGAGTTATATCAGACCTATTATCCTTTATCAACAGTTTCCTCGGTTTTCCACTACACCTACTTTGGCCCCTTCTATATTTTATGGACTCCCTTTACCTTCTCTGTCCACTGGTTCCCTCCCTTCTTCCACTTACACCACTTCTCTTATTCCCTCTTCTGATGTTGCAGCCAAGGGAAAAGAAAATACAAGCCAGTGCTGATGAAAAGTGACAACTATCTTTTGATAGGGGTGATTTATGTATTCTTGTTTTTTACTATTGGTAATGATACTTTTTTCTCTATCTAATTCATTATTGAATCTTATTGTCTATTTATTATTTATTATTTTTGATAATCCCCAGGAGAAATATGTACTCTAAATAAACCCTATTGAAGAGACATAGTCACTAAGAACAAATATCTCACTCAAATTATTTGTGATCATCAAAAAGGGAAATATTTTTGTACTACTCATGTTTTAATCACGATTTAATGATAAAAAATACTATACTTTCTATACATCTTGTTAAACCTGTTTAATCTATCTAAAATCATGTGTAAAGATGATTAGATTATTTATTCCTTAAATAATTATTGAAGATTATTTTTAGTTTATAATGTATTTCATTGATAAATGATAAAGTCTAATCCATTAATTGAATATCACTATTTATGTATGAACATAATTATTTGGCTATGTATGAGACACCTTGAGTCTGCCAGTGGTTATGCTTTTCTGGAAAAGGAACCAGAAACCGTGACCAGACACCATGACCAGACACTATGATCTAGACACTGTGACCCAAACACTGTGACCCAGACACTATGACCCAGACACTGTGATCAGACACCGTGACAAGACACCGTGACCTAGACATCGTGATTTAGACACTGGGACCCAGACACCGTGACCAGACACTGTGATCCTAACACCGCATTTGTGCTACCGATTCCTAATCTATATACAAATACACAATCATAATTATCTCACATCTCAATGAAAATGACGGAGTCACAGTTTCAAGGAAACATTATTTCAAGGGTACACCATTTCATGGAGGCACCATTTACAGATAGACTGTGACACAATTTCTTAATATTTTTTGTCATTATTTAATTTAATCTCTAACGTTAATATTTGAAGCCATTAAATGAACTAACATAATTAATGTTTGTTTTTATACATTTCACAAGACAGTACGAGGTACGAGGTGCATAATACATGCATTCTATCAGCACCAACACATGAACTCCTAGAATAAAAGAGAATTTTAGTCCAAAAACAAGAGAGAGTGATAATGAAGAAACACATAGAGCATTCATTAGAAATGAACCGACCCATGAAACTTGACATTTGTAAAGATCACATGAAGAATTATTGAATCCAAAAATATTTTATACCTTTGATCCAATTCGAGGACATATTTTCACTATCAACACAACGAAAAACACGAGACAGATCTAACAGACTTGTGATACTCTATTTTCCAGAATAGGACACGATTCCTGCATCTACTTCACCATACAAGTCCAGAGCTGCATAGACTAACACTCATTTAACTTCTAACCTTATCTCAATATTTCTGCTCTGTTGTGTATTTTTTTTATCTTTCCAGAAATTTTTTTGTTTCTATATGAAAAAACACACTCTCTCTTACATTAAACTGAATGATACAAGATATCCTTTCTCATACATCTTTTTACGCGTGTGTATTCCAACAGATAAGTGTGGAAGAGGTCCCTGTGTGACCTGGTAGTCTATACCCATGAAGAACTATGGAAGAGATCATGTGACCTAGACAATCCTATGTACTGTAGTTAACCTCGATCTAGGGTGTGGATCATGTTTATTAATATAATCTTCTTGGTGGCAGAAGATCACTAAGTGGAGTAGATTAGGTATCAGCATGATATCGAACAAATTTGTTTATATTAGATGTGTTACATAACTTAGTTTTCCCTATTTTACTATATAATTCAAAAATCAGTATATTCACATTGATATTTAATCCTGGAAAGAAGTTATACTTTTTTTCCTTATTAGAATAGCTTCAAAAGTAATGTTAATAACTGATATTAAGATTACTATGAGTAAATCAATCTTATGAGAAGTTATTTAAACAGTAAAACTTTCATAACCATATTACATTGATTAACTGGTTTGTCTTTTTTTGGGAACCTTTTTAAGAATAAGTTTCAAACAAAAATTTTGAATAGATACTCAATTCATCCCCCACTTGAGTACTCTACTCCGACCAATATCTTGTTCTATTAAAAATTCAATGTGTGGAATGTGATGAAGAAACCTAGGTCAACATAACATGTTAACATAATTGGTATACCACATGATAAAGAATAAAAATTTCTCATGTATAAATGTTTTTTAAGAAACAAACCAATTTCAATGTAGAAGAAATAACACATAACCATCAGATGTACAACATAAATACTTAGGGGATAAATAATAAATAAATAACCCAACGAGATAATGGATGAGTGTTAGTGTAACAAACTATCTACCCCAAACCACCTCAGTATGAAAGAAATGTCCCCCATGAAAAGATAAACAGTTATGTAATTCCCTTCCATATAACTAATCCCTAAAAAATAACATCTATAAATTCCAGAATGGAAAAAAGTAAGGTGTTAGTGTATATCCCAGTAGGATTTCATCAATTAATCAACATATATTTTAATATCATGAAATGTTAGCTCTATCATTCATCAAAATTTATTTGGTAAATAATTTCCACAAGATAATCACTTCTTTAAAATAACACATCCACTGGATTTTTATAAAATTATTTCATATTTTTTGAATTCGGAATATGAAAATGGTATATAGGAATGCATGTGAATATAATAAAAAACATCATTGATAAAAAATAAAATAAACATGTGACTAAACAACTTTGAAATATATAGTCATGTGTAAAACCATGTTTAAAATATGAAAGAAAGATATTTTGGTCTAACTTATTGGAATACAAACTATACATAAAAAATAACTCATCCAAGCCTAACGTGATTCCAACCAATATAGAGTCATTTGACATAGTCTATTGACATGAAAACCTCTAGGTGTGTTATACACACTAATGTAATATGTCCATTTCCTGATGGACCAAATAATCATAATGTTCTATAGTTTTCTAACCATTTAATGAAATCTATCACAATTTAAAAGTCATTTTTTATAGTGATTCATCTATACTTCTATGATTGAGAACCCATCATTTATCAACCCTTTTATAAGGAATCTCAACAGATCACAAAATCATTTTTATAGAAAATCCATTTAAAAACATATATATCATTAAGAAAATACACAGTAATATCATAACAGTCTTTTTCATTAAAAAAATAAAGGATTGATTAATAACATCATGTTATTGTAGAATAATACATTTTTATAGAGACATGTACCTCATTAATGGAGAGGAACCCCAATAAATTGATATTCCAAATCATGTGGTTGAATCTATTCAAAAAATGGTTTTGAGGATATAGAAATAGTCCCTTGGGTTCCTATATTTATAAAGATAATGGTGTAAGACACATTAAATTTCTGGGGATTAGAACATTTAATAGAATTCTTGGAAGTTAAAATATCAAATCACAACCTTCTAAAAACCACATATAACTACCAGACCATGCCTCATGAACCATGTCCACGTTGTAGTAACCAATGTATAACTGTACTATGACAGATATGATTAATAAATATCCAATATCATATTCTCAAATATCAATGCTATAGCCTCACCCATGGACCACTCCATATCTACCCCCAATAAGAGAGGACCATTAAAATCACCCCCATAGAAATCCACATTATAGATTTTCCCTCTTCCACACTGGGCTCAACTGAGTAAAAGGTATACATCACATCCTCTTATCTATGGTGAAACTATGTTGACATTGGTAGTAGCTCCAAAATACTCATCCCAAGACTCTACACTATAGCCAACTACCTCAACCACAACCATACCAAAATTGGAAGTTCCACCAAAAATCATCCTCCATCTAACTATTACATCGACCATTATTCCACACTACCGTGAGCCCAATCACTTAAAAATGGGTTTCCCTTACAAAAATAATGGAAATAAAAATAAAAACTATGAAAAAATAAATATTTACTATATCAAAACCCATGGGGTGTCATATTTCTTCCAACTGTTAAATATTTCATTCTCTAGAAAGTGATTCTGATTTTGGGCTCACCAAAGGGTATGGACACTACTTCCTTTCCAATTATTTATTATCCCACATATCAATGTTATACCATCCTCAAATCCTTGTTACATTGACTAGGGTATATTTTTTACAATGAAGTACATTTTACTTTTTATCCATAATCTGAACATGCTTATTATAAACAGTTATGTTGGGATCAATATCAAATTATTCTGATTTGATCACATGGGAAGGGTTTAGTTGATAGAAATTTATCTAGGAAACAAATAACACATCTTGAATTATAATCAAGAGGTATAGAAAGTCCAATCAGCACACCAACTTTCCAATTAATCCACTGATATCAAAGGGTCCAATTAAGATTGGTTCCAACATACCATACTTACAAAACTGATGGGGAACCTAGTGATGTGATCATTGAAGAATGACTAAATAATTAACATAGAACTATATCAGTTGATGATGACATTACACATATGATTCATATCACCTTTGTGCAATACCCAATCTCTTCTACATCAATTTTACCACTTATGTCATCTTTAAAACAATGCTCAGTCCAACCAAAGACTAGTCTCCTGACTGTTCCAAACATAATGTTGATCTACATCTTCTTGCATACAACCATTTGAAGGGTGAAACATTAATCAAAGGATAGTAATTATTTTTATAGGTTAATTTTTCCAATGTATGTTTCCTTCCCTAAAAACCACTAAAAACAATAACACATTCTTGGAGCATATCATCATGAATATGAATTTCTCAATCTTTCATCTGATCCATATATGGATGATATGTCATGTTCAATTTCAGTTGTGATCCAGTAACCTATTAAAAACCGTTACAAAAAATTAATGTGAACCTTGAGTGCCTATTGGAAATAATTATACATGAAACCCCACAATGTATCAGAACCGATCAGACATACTTGTGGCCAATCTGGCCAACCTTCACCATCTCCTTAGTAAGGATGTAATGAATTAATGTCATAATTCAATAAATGGTCACCCAAATCACATCCTTCCCATTAGGATTTTTCAATAAGATAATAATTAAGTACATATAAATCTTATCCAGCATCTATACTAAAATGGGTAACGATTTTTATAAGAAAGCAGGTATCTGGTGGTCAACCCATATTCTATAATAAGTTTTTCAGCATGACACAAAATATATAATTAAAAACCTCATCCATGGAAAAAAACAATGACATCTCAAATCATAACTCATCATGGAATCCATATGGTGTACATACCAATAAGGAAAGTGTCCCCTATCCTTTAATTCAATCCTTCATATTCCTAAACAACTAACTATCCTAAAAAATAATAAACACCCATGAGAGATTGAGACCATTCACCTTGTGTCTCCACACTATTTATGAATGTACTTAAGTGGTGAGAATCAATTTCTATGACATGATTGATCCAAACACATTAATCAAATAATGATTTAGCCTTTATGAAAGATTAGAAAACATACCCACATGACTCTTATAATCTAAATATTATCTCAGTGAAAAAACCCATTAGAGAACACTCTTACATCGATTCCTTTATATCCTGAGTCAGCAGTTTCCTACATAATATATCAGTGACCATGTTCCATTTCCCAGGAATTTAAACAATATCAAAATAAAAATACTGAAAATATTAAACCCGCCATCTTGGTTTCATGTTCAGATATTTTGGGGTAAATATATAAATGAGGCACTTATGATCATAATAAATTATAAACTCTCCCAAAAGAGATAGCGAGGCCACATTTTCAGATAATTCATAAATTTTGTAATGTTAAGATCATGGGTAGGTTTTTACTTCTCACGCTGATGAAACTTGTGAGATTCATAAGCCACTATATGCATCCCCTACATCAAGAAAAAACCCAGGTCCCATACCTGAAGCATCATAGAAAACCTCATAACCTAAAACCATTTTTAAATAATAGTAACTATAGATGAAATAAAATATACATTTAAAACATCAAAATTAAATTCAACCAAAAAATTACCCCCTTACAATTCAAATTTTTCATTGGTGATGAAAACATGAAAAATCGTGAACAAACTACCTATAATAACCAGCAAATTACAATAGTAATTTGATTTAAATTTTTTGGGGATTCCCACATGTCATAAGCATATGTATTGTTTCTTGATCCACTAATACTACACAATTTGATATAATATTCCCCAATAAACAAATATTTTTGGTTTCAATTTTCACAGATGAAAATATTACCATACACATAATGTTATCTCATAATTATTAATATAATATTAAAATGATCCATGTAATCCTCAACTAACATAGAATACATCAAAATATCATGCATGAAAATGAAAAAAACACTAGTCCAAGAATTGAATATTTACCTAGTTTCTCATTTCCATAAATACTGAAGGATAATTTGTGAGACATAATGGAATAAAAAGATAATAAACATTATTATTTCATCTCATTAAAAATATTTTAGTTTTATCCTACACTCAGACTCTTTGTTATTGGTTCCCTGGTTAGCGCATAATCATTGAGAACTATAAGACCTATTTATGTTTCCAAAGGGATCATCAATCATTTTCAAAGGATACTTGTTCTAAATGGTCACAGTGTATAACTTTAGATAATACATGGAAATTATAAGGCATATGACTACCTTCATGGAAATGAGAATAGCTGATGTCTATTTAGACATTTTTTGAATAAATCCATTGGCATTTAAATCTGTAAGCTAAAATTTAATTTATATTATCTCTACATATTTCATGTGATATGATGACACAAAAATGGTTAACATACCATGGTGTAGGTTAATAAGGAAATCAACCACTCATTGGGCTGGTAATCCGGAAAAATCATTCCCAAAATCCTCAGGGTATTAACATACCACTATTGGAAGTAGACTTCCCAATTTAGATCTAACAACATCTAGGAACGTCCTTGAAAATTGAGATGACAATACTTTGAGATAAATAACAATAAGACCCACCCTTCGTAATCTTGACTCTCACTCACCCTGGAATACATGAGTGACCATATCATAAGAAAATAACTAGACTTGATTGTGATAATAGTTTATATGGTTCACTACATTGGTCATCCAATCTATGGAAATAATCTTGTAAAAAATATCAATATTAAGAAATATGAAATCCCACACCACATTGTAGTCAGCTAATATCACCCAACATGTCCAAAATATCAAAAAAAAAATCATTCCTCTAAGAAAAAGTCAGGAAAGATCCCATGATAATGGAGGAAGTTCTAAAATGAAGTCCAAAAAATAAACTAACATTGATGATGTAAAATAATGATTATCACATGTAACAAATAAATCTAGTTCCATGGATTGTAAAATAAACACATTACTTTTAAAATTAGTCATCCCGACATCAAATTACTCTACCACATACTTTTTACTATAAACACTTCACATCATATATGCTCTATGAGATTTTATAGCAACATGAGAATCCCAATTGGCCTGGGGACAATAACCAATACCTTAATAATAATTAGAATAAAATTGTCGAAACATGGTTATAGTGGTTCAAGATGTAATACCTTAGGACATAATTAGAAATATATTCTTGAGAATAGTATATTTTATATAATAATAAAATTTATCAGAACACTCAATATCGATAGTATTGGAATAAATAGGACTTCCACAAAGATAAAAAACAACATCCAACTCTCTTGAAGATTCCACTGAAACTGGTCCATATGGAAACCGATCAACCATGTTTTTTATTTTCTAACCAGATGACACAACCAGTCCAATCGCTACATAAAATAAAGCTCCAAAAAAACCCATCCTCCAAGATATGTCAGCCTCAACTACAACTGCATTTCCACCACCTCCATATTGTTTGGAATGAATAAGTGATCTTGAATTGATTTAATATCATCCCTTAGACCCATCATAAAACATTGAGCCTTAATGTATTAATTTTTAACAATATCAGGTTCTAGATTTACTAACATTGTGAAATTATTGGAATACATGAAAATTGTACGACCCCTTTAATCTATTGTCAATATTTACAAGGTTTTCAATACATGATATTTTTCAGGATAAAACAACCGACTGAATATTTTCTTGAAATAGCTATAGGTAAGATCTTCATGTAACATTACTTGAATGATAGAGTCCCACCACTAACTTTATAGTCCTAAAATAATATACATGAGAAAACCAACATTAGTATCTTCACGATCATTTATAAAAATATTGACCATTTCAGTCCACTCAAGATATCTATAAAATTCATTGGTCTCTATGGAACCATAGAATATGTGTCGAATCTTAATAGTAAATTTTGATCCAAGATCCACCACTCAACCCTACTATATAATACTCACCATACCCAATGTCTGAATAGTTTGTGTTATAAAATCCAATAATTTAGGATCTACTTGATTGTTTTTTCTGATGAAATTTTCTTGAATCTTCCTCACTCATATACTGAATAACTATTCTAGGAAGATATTTTCTGATAAACACAAATAAATAACCAATCATCTTAAGATAAAATTATTATATAATAAAAAAACATCCAAAATCCATATCAATACCTTTAAATTTGAATAATTTAATGAAATAATTGATTCTTAGAAAGAAAGGAAACAACTTAATAAGGAAAAAATCTATTTAAATATACCCCACATCCAATTCATCTAGATGAATCAAACACTATTTCACAATATTGGTAAAATTTATTACCACCTAGGTAACTCGGGATCGGATAAAAAATTGTGTTTTCCATTAACCTTTCTACACTTACTACATAAAACATGATGTTCTTAACTCTTTTATACCAAATATCCTAAACCAAATTGTAGAAGATTCATAACACTTATATCTATGAAATAGATCTAATAACATTTGGTAATGAGCAAACCCATGTCAAATATAAAAGAAACCCAAATTATCCCTCTATAAGATATTGAACCAACTGTGTCTCTTGTATAATTTAAAAAACGTAACCCATAGAGTAAAATGAGGAATATAGAGTCTATAACTGTGAGACATAAAAATTCATGTCCAAGGGGATAAACCTAATAATGAAATCTATAAAAATGCATAGTCTATGTATCTGTGTGATAAACTATCACCATAAAATCATCATGATTCGAAATTAATGAACATAGAATGAATATGGAATGATACACTACTTCTTTATTACTATATGATTCATATAATACTACATATATAAATTCCATATGTAAAATTAATCCGTGATGACATAATCATTTATGATTTATATGAATAATCTATAATACATCTTATGTTATTAACCATTAGCTCTATATTTCGATCAAAGCATGTTTATATTGTTTTTTCATAAGATAAAACTATTTTTTAATAAAAAAATATTTTTTTCTTAAAATAAAATAAAATAATCAGAATAAAGAAGATGAAAAGTTTATACATGAAAGAAAGTTAATATATGAAAATTAATTCATGGATACACCATAATTTAATCATGTGAAGAACCTCAAATTAAATATACCATATTCTTCAAAACCATGTATAAATGACAAAGAACAAGATTTTACTCTAACCTATGAATACATACTAGATAAAAAAGTTAATGAACTAAGAAATGTATCATGTGAATCAAATTAATACTAAGTCCTATCATATACTCTATCGATATAAAATAATATAGAGGTATTACACCCACTATAGTGAACTGTACATTTTCAAATGCACCCAAGGTCCCCAATGTGAAATGATTTCCTATATATTTTAAAACATTTTTACTATTTTGAAATTATATTTCATAGTGATACATCTCCACTTTAGTTCATAAAAACCCATTTATAAACAAAACCTCATTTATGGAATTCATCAAATTAGAAAAAATATTTTCAAATACAATCCCATTAAAAATAAATATATCATGACTAAAATACACCTCAACATCAAATCAATCCTTTATCCTAATGAAAATAGAGGAAATGAAATAGAAAATGAAGTTATTCCAGAGTTAGAGTAGCTATATAAAGATAATTACATTAATAATAGAGAGGAACAACATTGAATTGATCTCCCAATGATCGACGTTTAATCCAACAAAATAGGGGGTTGAAAAAATAAAAATAACCCCATGGTAGTTAAATAGATATTGTTGAAGATCCACACAATTAAATGGTATTTGACCATTTATAGGAGGTCTGGTATTTAAAAGGTCATGGTGCTGCCTCCTAAACCATGCTGTAGAACGGCCAGACCATGCCAACCCTCACTGTGATCCTATTCTCTTAATAACATTTTATGAGTTTTCCCATGAACAATACCATAACCATCTCACCAAAAATGATATAAAAAAACTCACCACCATGGGACACCATTTCATATCTTCTATATACATGCCACGTGGCTCAAATTATTTTATGATATACCCAACAACCTCTTCACAATGGTGAAACTATAATGATATTGGACGTTTATCAAAAATAAATATCCTTAGTCTCTACATCATATCCGACTCATTATTCCATATCCTTGCCCAAATTTGTAGAGTCACCAAAATCATTCCTCAAGGGAACCATACTGTAGCCCACTGGTCTATGCCATAGTGAGCTCACTCCACACCACATCTAATACCCTCTAAAACAAATGGATTTCAATGTACATAGTTTTATATATTAAAAATGGAGAATACCCAAACATATAGGGAATCACATGGAAGGATCACTTCACAAGAAAATAGAACTATTGGAATACATTTCATGAAGGTGATACTTTATTAACTTGTTACATGTAAAATATTAAATAATTATTTCATATAGAAGGATTATCTTTATTGGCCAAAGAGGAATGTGTAAAATTGTTATATATGATGTTTTAATATATATCACACATCTTAATAGAGTATATTCTAATGGGAATGAAGCATTATATAACAACATGATGGCTGAATGATCTCATAATAACTGAGAGAAACAATCCACTAAAGTACTGGTTCTCATTCAAAATAATCTTTATGGAACAATGAATATAAATTATACCTGAGGTTATCTACATTTGAAGTTACTTATTCAATATTTTAATAATATGAACACCATCATGTTTCGTATGTACACCTAATATTAAGTTAAAATGATTAATGTTTTTGTAAATATAATTTAAAAAGAATTGGGGATTTATATGAACAATTTGAGATTGATTCATGATTTTTTTTACTTGTGATGATTTTAAAAGTTACCTTTCTAAATAAAAAAACAATAATGTTTTTACAAAAACATATATTCCAAAAGTTAATAATGCTTCCAAGAGAGAGAATAAAAAATATTGAGATAGGTAGTAATTTGGTAGTATAAGAAAAATTAATTTTTTTGAGTGAAGCTATATGTATTAATGTGAACAATAAAAAAATACATCTGTAAAATGAGACACATGTAGAATCTTATGAGTTGTTTTACCGAATTAGTACATCTATCATATATATTACTATGTTTTTTAGTAATTATTTTTTAATTATCTAGGGAAACAAGATAAGAAACATTGAAGAACAATTTTGTAAATGAATTTTTATAGATTATTTATCAGTTAGAAGTGGATACATATTCAAAAATAATTGATTTTATATCTTCGTACAGTGTTATGACTCTATAATAATTGAAAATATGTATCAAAAATTTTAATGTTGAAGAATATTTTTTAAATTTTGGTGATGTAATGACCCACTGAAAGATAATAATTTTCAATACATTTTAATGAGTTTTCTTTTGAATCATTTTTCTTAAAATCCTAGGTTAATTCATTTATATTTTAAATATAATTTATCTTAAAATAAATAATTATTATTTAATTTGTATTTGTATCAACCAATTTAAATAAAAATATAAGGATAAATATGTAGTCATAATTTTAATATTAAATTTATATATCTTTATTCAAATAAATTATGTTGATTTTTCCTTTTGAACCAATGGGAGATACATAAAAGGAAAATTATTATATTTGGATTCTAATATAGAAGTAAGGGCCTAGCATTGAGCGTTATACTATCTTACATTTAATGAAAATAATAAATTATTTTACATTTAATTATCTATTAATTTTTAGAGTTTTAAATATTTAGGTCATAACACAAAAACAATAAAACCATATTTTATAATGTCTACACTTTTGATCTGTTTCGATTTTTTACATAATATAAACACTTTAAATAATGAAGTATTTATTTTCATCAAAACATATTTATGACTATTTAATTTAATTATGCTTTATAATTTGATATATTTATACAATATATTTTTTTTAAAAAATTGGATAAGCACATAAATCTGAGTATGGAAAATAAAAAAAAAGAAATAAAACAAATAGTCCACTTTAAAACCATGAGTTCATATAATGTATTCTAAATTAAATTTTTGGATTAATGTAATCCTCATTAAATCCCAATGTTTTTTCAAAAATGAAATAATGTGTAAACAAATAGGAAAAATCATAACCATTATCATTTCTAAGAAAATATAATTACCCCCTAAAAGACATTATCTTAAAACACAACATTTTTATGAACATTTGTATAATCATTTATTTAAATCAAATGATATTTATCATACCATTTGAAATGAAATATTTACATGAAAACTCTTTGTTATAAATTAGAAATTTGGTTAATTTCCAGGGTAAATCATCTTTATAGTACCCACACAAAAATATTAAAGAAATCCTTATAATTCAAATAAGAATACAACTAACTTCCAAAATAATTCTATGGAAGACATAATCATTACCAAATATATTGGAGCACTTTTTAAGAACCTCCATCATATATAATATATCGAGATCACCAATTATGAACAATTGAAAAGGAATATATGAATGAAGAAACATTTTATCTTTATACTTTTCAACATGAAACACTTGAAAAATACTTTTAAACCAATATGATAACCTATTTAGACATCAAAATACACATTTCTTTTAAAACCAATTTTCAAAACATGAATACCTTGAACAATGTAAGGAAGGATTTTCATTAAATAAAATATTATTTTTAATAATGAATTATAGAACTAAAACAATGGTTGTTGTGGAGGGAAGAGTATTAAATGCCGTATATGTAAATATGGATCATTATATTTGTCTTTTTTTCAAAACGATCAGTATAAAACCAATATAAATTTTCATTTTGAAGAAAATTGATTGAAATTTAACAGATAAAAAAATAAAGTTTATAATTCATTTATTACAAATTAAATTCATTAATATGATATTTTAAAATATATATATATAGATGAAAAAGGGATGAAAGAGAATCTTTAAAAGAATATATTTTAATGAAATTCACACACATAAAAACTTAACATTCATCCTTTTTGATAAAACCAATAAATAAAGTAAGTTATGGTAAAAAATAAACAATAATATCTATTTAATAAAAAATCCATTTTTCTTGAAAACATTAGAAGAACAAATATACAAAAGAGAATGATTTAGAAAATAAAACATTAAAACACATATAATGTGGTTTTAATATAAATTATCCCAATACATGAGTCTAAATCATTATGTACATTCATTATCTTGAAAAAAAGTGATCTAAGGTTAATTATATACTTTATTTGGAACCATTTACAACTTTATTAATCATTTAATTTCAATTATTCACATGTCCTTACAAAATAATTTATGTTCATATTAGATGTTTTGATGTTATTCAACTCATATGTCCAAAATGAATTTGTTAGGATGAATATGGTCAAGAGTCAATTATTATATCATATATATAATAATAATCAGGAAATAATTATAATTATTATACATCAACTCTACTTTTAAATATAATAATGATTGATTGCTATGAGGATTTTATTATATTACAATCAAGCAGATAGTAGGTTATACATATGCTTATGTAATGTTTCCATTTTTCAATGATCACTATAAAAATAAAGTAATATATTGGATTTACATAATTCTAATAATATCAATAATAACATATTATTTAATTTATTTTACATATATATATAATCTATGTGATGTGGGGATGAAGAATGAAGCATATTACTTCATGGTGTTCATTTTTTTCACATAGACAGAAACAACATTATCATTTTTTAGTGAGCAAAATGGAATGAAAATATGTGTTTATTAACTTAAAAATGATAATATTTTCAATAATATGGTATATATATATATTATTTATTTCATTATAACTTGTCATGAGAGTAGGCGATGGAAAATGAATTACATCGGTACATGAATCGGTAGTATGCCATATACACGAATAATGGATTCCATTCGAAATTGATGGAGGGTAGGGATTGATATAGGTTTTTCTATTAAAATATTAACATATTTGTATATTTTAGAAACTGAAGTTATTATATCCGCATGGTTCTGGAATATTTAGAGGAGATGGAAGATTAAATAATAATAAAATGCCTAGTTAATGATTATACCTCTTCTTTTAACTACCTCCTTTTATTTAAAACTTATGACCTCAAATGTAGGTTTTTTTATCAATCCAATGCCTCTAAGATAAGGGGAGGTGTGTTTGAAGTAAATTTAGGCATGGATTATCGAAAAAAAATGTTTTTTAAGTGTTAAGAAAAGATAAGAAGTCGTACCATTTTATAAGTGAGGGGAGGGTTACTTTTGGAATTTTAAGAAGTATTAAGATAATATAAAAAACAATACATGTCCAAATTTCTCAAAAAGAAAAGTTTAAATGCAATAATGATGATGATTTTATATCCTCTCATCCAATAAAAGTTTGAAAAGGTTAGATAAACTTTGTACTCTTTGAGGCTCAAGATAGTTATTATCAATGGAAAAACGACCCATAAATTGACCATGATAGATATTTTCAACCATATCCAAATCTCATGGATGAAGAGATAATGTTTTATAAATATTAAATCATTTAATAATATATAATTTATTATACAATATCATAAATGTTTATTTTATAACTACTCATTTACATTAACTTTAATAACATCAAGACAATAATGGAATTTTTATTTAATAAATTAAAACTTCCCTAATATGATATATTTATCCACAAAATTCATTCAACACATTAATTATTTCAAAAAATATTAATTTTAATATCATTAATGTTATTTATTTTAAATTTATATTAATTTTATAATTACTGCATCAATATTTTGTAAGATTTTTAGGAAACCATTTCATCTCGAAAAGATAAATAAAATACCATTAAAAAATAAATCATTAATCTTAAAAATGACTTTTTATAACAAAATATTTGACACCTATTTATACACATGTGAAATATATTATATTTTTTAAAAGAATGTGTGTGAAATATTGGGATTAATTTTTCCTAATGTATTATAAAGGACTCAATCATAGAAGAATATAAACAAATGGCCATATGTTTAATATTGATATGATTAAAGACGATATCTATCCATATCATAATGTCATGTAATGTATTAGGGTGATTTTTTACTCTGGAAAATTTAATTTTTATCCATAATAACCCGATTTACCCTTTATGCTGCTAATAAAAATTTAATAATGTTTCTATTCCTTATGAATAAGAACAAAATTTATCTATTTACTAAATTTTGGTTTTACGATTTAAAATATTGATCATATTTTTCATTATTCATAACATATTAATGAAAATGATTTATTAAAAAATAAATTGGAATTTTATGATTAAAATGTTTTTTTAAAATATCCTTTTTATGAAAATTTTTTAATTTATAGTATAAAAACAATTCAAAGGACACTGATTAGATTTTGTTTAATAAAAAAGAACTAATATAAATATAAAATAATTAAAAATGTAAATTTACATTTTAAATACATTAATATAATATACAATTTTCAATAAAAATATTTATTTCTCACAATACACTACAAAATAAAAAATATCAGAAAATTTAATAAAATTTACCTTATAATAATTTATATATTATAAAAAAGTAAATGATTTTAATTTTATTAAATTAATTTTATAAATAATCCAGAAATTAATTATATCATTTTCCCATAAAACCATTAAAAATAATTTTTGATGATAATTAATCGTTGAAAAGTAAAATGAATTTAATAAAAAATGAGTCTTTATTTACAGTGATTTAATATAAAATTTATAATGATTTTACCTTTTTCTATATTTTAAAAAAATCAATCATATCCATACCCGACAATTTACATGCTTGGTTAAAATTGTTATATAATAATATTTTGTGGTTTGTTTAAGCTAGGTTTTTTCATCTTTTACATTTTTTAAAATCTAAGGATATTATTTCTAAAAACATTAATAAATCACATCATCAAAAGATGGAAAATATTGGTGAGAATTAAAAATATGAACATGGTAGAGAAAACTAACACCCAACGACTTCTTTAGTGTGATATAGAATATTTTTAAGGGAAATATAATGACCAAACAAATCATAAATATGTAATGGAAGAATCAACCATCTATTAATCAAAGATATAGCAAATGTGATGAATTTTCTATTTGAATGTCTTTTTTTCTCTAGAGTTAAGGAATTTATTTACCATATAGACTAAAATCATTTTCAAATATACTTATATTCCACATATCATTTGATAATTTAACCAATTTCCAGCACAATTTAATAGGATACACCAAAAAATGATTAATCAAGGTGAATTTTTTTATTCTAGATGAACTATAATAATAAATATAATGGTTCACATAATTCAACAAAAGGATCAAAAGTTGTCCATCCTTTCATTAGATATTAATGAAAGCCAAAAAATTTAGTAAAAGGTAGAATATTTATCAATATGAATAAACATCAATTTGAATAAATAATATATTAGTATTGAAAATTTGATAGTAATAAGAATTGTTAAAACTAAACCATTCTAAATATAAATATCATTAAAATTAATCTAAATATTATAGAACTAGATTGAAACTGAAAGAATAGAATGATTGTTTTCAAATTCTTCAAAGGTAAATTTGACATTTATCTAAGACTAATATCAATCATTCTTAATGTCACATATAGTAATTGTATATTATAGAGGCATATATTTTCCAAAATCAAATAATTGTTTCCATTAATGACACGAAATATCCAAAAGCTACATTAAAATAATATATACCACTGATAGATCATTCAGTCATTAATCCCCATATAAAATCCCAAAATGTTATATTTTACTTAATCTTATAAGATTCCCAAAATAGTGAACTTCATCAAAAATAAAATTAATGTCTGAGTAAACAAATCTCTTTTCAATCACATGGTTATCTAAATGGAAAAAATATTTGAAAATAAACTCAATCATTATTTAGCAACTTTTTAAGTAATCAATGATATCATACTAACCAAGAAATCATTGTGGATAGTGGTAGGTTATTCACCTTTATCTCCCACTTATCGTGGGTATAAGCCTCATGGATGTTTCAGATGTGAGAGGTTCACATCCATTCCATGGATTTACCTTTTTCAAAAACTATAATAATTTAATTCTTATAAAATCCCAATAAATATAATGAATATACCTAAAAATAACATTAATTATCCATGATCATATAAACCCTAATAGTTATAAATATCATTCAGTTCATGTCCTCAAAATGATACAAGTGATATTCCTTAATATGATTTTCACAAGTTATTATTTAGGGTTTTAATCATTTATAAAAAGATAATAAATTTTGCCCAAGGTACATGAACCAAATAACACATCAAAGGATTAATAATATTTGTAACCTTATTACAATCATTAAATCCCCCACAGCATCATAAATATTTAATCCCCATATATAGACACCTAAATCATTAAATATTTTCCATAATTCATAAACCATGATTTTATATGTTATTCCTAAATAAAACCTATCTTAAAAAATATGATTCATTTCATAAGATTCATTAATTTCAAAACATAATCCAAGATATAATCCATACATTTTATATTTCATTTTTTTCCCCATCTATAACAGTAAAAGAATTAGTCATTCATAAAAATTTAACTATAAGGTCTTTTTGTTAATATTTATGATATTTTACCCAAGTAAATTTATTTTCTCGATTCCAAAACTCTCCATGTTTAAAAATTCAATTGATACCTTATGATTAATTTTATTCCCATTTATGTCATTAATTGAATTATTCCCTTCTCATTAGAATATTATTTATTTATACCCTCCTTTACAAAATAAAAGCCAATTTCTAACCTTTTTAATACATTTTACGTGGTAATTCTTCCCTTATTCTTGACACATAAATCATTAAAAACTATTAACTTTATGATCATCATCAACTAAACATCCAAAAAGCATCATTTCCCTCTTATTTGATGTGTTATGGGGCATACTAGGGTTCAACTTAATAATAATAACTAATGATAATTGGCTAAGAAAAAACATAAGAGTTTTCACTACTTCTCTCATTTCAGTTGATAGATATTTCATAAATCCAGCACATTATCCTTCACATCCATTTATACTCTAGTTCATATTGGATACAATTAATTAGTAAAACCAAAAGGTTTAGTGTGAGTACATCAATAAACTAATTATAATCCATCTTAAATGGAAGTTAAACACATAAATATCCCTAAACATGGTATCTTAAATTCTTTTAATTAATAAAAATTTAAAACATTATGCCTAAAATACAATCCTATATGTTTATAGTAACAAGTTATCATATGTTGAAAATAAATATTAACCTATAAACTAATATAACTCTATGATACAGCAATAAAGGAATTAGACTTAAATATTACACTATATTGATTTTTATGTCAATAATTCATTATATTACATGTGATATTATTTTATATGTTCATAGTTTTATTGAATAAGGTAATTATTCATACATAAAAATCCATATTTTAAAATATAGAGACTTTTGATAAGAATATTTTTTCCCATAACAAAAAAAATTAAAATGATTTCTTTTAATGAAAAATCATCATCACTTTCAACATTCCTTATTTTATATCCATGGCCATCCTTAAACCCCATGAAAAATATTTTAAAACAAGGGTGAGCACAAAATTTTTAGTGAGGGATATAAATATAAAAATATACATGTTAGTCTATTTTAAATCCATGAGTTCATAAAATGTTTTTTCAATTAATCATTTGGGTAAATTAAATATTTTTTCATTCCAAAATGTTTTCATAAAAAAACATTTTAATAAAAACCAATGGAAAAATCATAACCATTAGTGTTTCATATAAAAAATGTGAGCCCATGGAAAAAATTATCTAAAACTTTTATCTTTTTACCAAAAAAGGGTATAATCCCTTCTTTGGAACAAACTATATTTATCATTTATTTTAAAATAAATGATGTCTGTGAATTCACATAAGAAATAATAGAAAATTCATGTACATTACTTATGAAATATTATTTACATAACTATTACAAGAAACCTTATAATAAGAATAATCATATGATCAACATAAAATATAAATCTGTAGAGAATATTATCATTTTCCAATGTAGTAGATCAATTTCTGGGAGAACCACTCATATAATCTATATTGGTATAATCAATTATAAACAATGTAAAAGCGCTATATAAATGAATATAACCTTTTATATTTCACATTTTCATCATAAAACAACTGATAAAATTCATTTTAACCCATAAGAAATTACATTCAAATATTGAAATACAAATTTTTTTGAAAACCCATTTTTCAAATAAAATATTCCCAGAAAAAGGGAAGGAGGAGTTTAATTTTAAGAAAACATGATTGATTTTTTTGGAATTGAATCATAAAATACTTTTTTGGGGTGTAAAGATCCTTTGATGATGTATATGTTTAAAATAAAACCATCCATTTGACATTTATTCAAAAAAATTCACACAAAATAGGTAAAAATATTTCTTTTGAAAACATTTAAAGAAAACTGAAATTATTAATAAACCATCCTTTATAATTTTTTTATGTTCAAATAAAATCATTAATAATATATTATTAAAAATATCGACATAGAAGAAAATGAGGTAAAACATAAAAAATAAAGTGGAATTTTAAAATAAGGGCCCTTAGAAGAAAATTAAAAAACATCATTTTTATTTAAAATTGTAAATAAATACAATTATTTTATCAAAAATTAAAATTAATACACAATTAATAATAAAACAAAATTAATTTAAAAATTTATATGAGCATAGTCGTGGAAGAGAAATATTTAGAAAAAAAATCATTAAAACATTTAGAATTAGTCTTTTTCAAAGTGACCATTACCTTGAATCTGATACATCGCTTACATTCATTAATTTCATAAACTGTAAACATATTTTAATTATATACATTCCTAAGAACCATTTTTTATTTTTATTATATAATTTATTTAAATTATTATCATGTTTTATGTTGTTTATTTATGTTAACAACACATTTTTGGTGGATATTCTGCTAACATCCCAAAAATGAATTTTGTAGGTTGACTATGGTTAATGAGGCCATTATTCCATCCAATTAAGAATATAAATTATGACATAATTATAATTTTTTATGCAACAACTATACTTTAAAAAAACATGAATTATGGTTATGAATAATTTAGTACATTATTATCATCGAGATGGTAGGTTGTGCATACACATGGAGAATGTTTCTATTTTTCAACAATATTTATGGATTGAAGGTAAGTATTATTTTATTTTTCCATAATTATAAAAATATTAAAAATAAAATATTATTAATATTAATGTACGTATATATAAAAACCATGTACTGATGTGATGAATAATGACTCTTGTCGCTTTGATGACGTGGCAGTCAACACTTATTTACAAACCACATTATCATATTTTTATCCAATGATTAAGAAAGAAAATTGGTGTTATATTAATTACCAAAATGATAAATACTCATACAATATCATATATATATACATTAAATCTATCATTATAACCAACTGTTAAAGGTGGTGATGGAAAATGAATAACATCGGTATATGGGGAGGTAGTCCAAATTACACATGAATGATGGATTGCATTACCATTTATAGATGATAGATATGGATATAGTTTTTCCATTAACATAAAAATATATAAATATATCAGTGATACTGAAGATATTATACCACCATGGTTAAGAAATATTTGAATGGGAAGGAATAATATAAAAAATTTAAATTCTTAGGTAAGAACTATACATCTCCTTTGGAAAACTGCTTTTTATTCCCTTTGAGATATCTTTGGTTTTTTTGATCAAACAATGGACTCTATGTAAATGGTGGTAGTGTATAGAAGTTATTAGGACAGGTATTGGACAATCTAAAAGGTTCTTAATGTGAGAAGAATGTAGAAGAATATGATCTATTTTTTAATAGCTAGGAAGTGAACTTCTAGAATTTCATACTATATTAAATTAATATAAAATAATTATAATGTCAAATAGATCCAAATTTATATGCTACAAATCTATGATAAGGATGATTAAAAAAACTATCATCCAAAAAAATTTAGACAACTCTAGGTAACATTTTTTACACATTGAGTTTCATAATATTTACTATTAATGGAAAAACAATCCATAAATAAACCTTGGTTGATATTTTAAACTGTATCCAATCACATGGATAATGATAGAATTTTTATGAATTTAAAATATTTTAATAAAATATTATTTACTATAAAATATCTTTAATTTTATTTGAATAACTATTCGTTTAATTCATTGTAAAAACATCAAGACCACAAATGAATTGGAATCTAATCAATTAAATTGTCAATAAAATCTTTTTTGTTCCATAAAATCATGGATCAGAATAAATTTTCCATATTATATAATTTTTAATATTATAAATATAATTTAATTTTTATTTTCATTAATTTATTGATTACTATGTGAGAGTTCCTTAATAATATAATGTTATTATATGATCTATAAAAATTAAAAATAAATCACGATGATAAAAACTAATTTATCAACTAAATATATATTTATAACAAAACATAACTTATGTTTATACATATTTATAAAATTTAATAGTTATTAAAATAATTTATGTGACATTTTTGGGGTTACTTTTCAAAATGTATGATAATGTTCAAAATTACAGCCAAATTGCAATAAAATCAAATATATTTGAATTTGGGATTATTATAGATCATATATAATCATAAAATACAGTTATGGAATGTTTTAGTGACTTCTATTAGACCATATCAGTTTAATTTTAACCTAAAATAACTAATTAACAATTTACCATGGTATCTATATTTATTAATGTTACTATACATAATGACTAAAAATAAACTAGAAAATTTATTAAATTTTGAATTACTAATTTCAAATATGGAATCCATTTTTACGAATACAATAATTTGTTGAATTTAATTTCTAATTAAACTGGAAAATCATGATGAAAACCCAATTTTCAGAAAATTTTGTTTTTAGTACAAAATGGATTTTATAGTAAATTCAATTAAAAAAACATTCCATGGACTATAATTGGATTATTTTTAATTAAATGGTACTAATTAAATTTAGAAACTAAACCAATTTACTATTTTACATTTTAAATATTTTCAAAAAAATTCAAATGTAAAAAAATTATGTATTTTTCACTATTCATAGAAGAATCAATTTTTTGGATAATTTTCAAAATTTTACCTTATAATAATTTTTGATATTATGATTTTAAAAACAGTTCTCATTTTAGAAAATTAATTTTATAAGAGTTCCTGTAATTACTTAAAATATTTTATAACAAAATTAATAAATATCATTGATGTGGAAAACATATTTTTGATACATAAAATGACTTTAATTAAGAATTAAGTGTTTCTTTCCTAATTATAAATGTATAAATTTTTATTGAGTAGGGAATTTATATGTATATCATAAATTATTTATTAATATTCATACCCATAATTTTAATAGATTTTTTTATAAGGATCATATAATAAAGCATTAGTGTTTTTATGCTTAGTGATGCACATCGTCTACACAATTGACCAAATTCATTATTTTAAAATAGCAGAATATTATAATAAATCAGTCATGGAAAAACATATTCATCCTTATTCTATTAAAATTAATTTCGAGAACATAATAAAAATAAAATAAATAATAAATGTTATCTTAATATGGGGAAATTCACTTGGAATATTATTTTAAACCAAGGACATGGAATACTCAATCACATGAAATTTGATTTGGGCAGTCCAATTTGTATTATAAATTAATGGTTAGAATTCAAGGGATAATAATTTATCCCTACATTTTGATTATAAAATTAAAATAGATGATCCAATTATGTGAAATTGTTTCTTAATATAATAATATATCATGGGAAATATTTAACTCTTTTGTGACCAAGTCGAATTCTACCATCATTGTGTATGTTATGGGGAATCAATTTTAATATAGAAAAAGCATGATTCCTATACTAGTAATAATAGAAAGAAAATTCCCCAATCAAATTATAATACCATTTTTTTCTACCATATTGAATAGTTTAAATTTCAAAACCATGGATCTACCATAGGGGATCATAGTATCTAGATAATGTTGATTTGTAGAAGAAAATGAGATATTTTGGTTACATATATGTCATTGAAATTGTATGATATTATTTTTCTGTCATAATTATATTATTTATTTTTATGTTGCAAAAAACCATTATAATTATCTATTTAATGTTCTTTCACAATTATATTTATTATTTTGGTCATATTTATGTATGTAATTCAATTAATTTCTTGGTATGAATACAATAATACAAGAACAAAATTGATTTTTAACTAATTTTTTATTCATAAATCATAGTTTTGTGAGTTACCATCATTATTTTGGTTAGCACATTATATTAATCAAAGGATACCCCATTTATGTGTTAAAGATGGGAGTTTCATGGGATTGAATTGGGTACTATTTTACGTTATTTAATCATAAAAGTATTTCATTAATTTGAAAGTAACATTTTTTTATTAATTTATTAATTCATATTAATTGATATGATTAACTACATATTTTAAGTGTTAGTATGTTACATTTCTTTGGTGTGGTTATATAATTGATACTCTGAGTGAATTAGTGATTAGTCATGGAATTTTTTGGATCAAATTAGTTAACAATTTATTTTGATTATATCTCATTGAATTAATATTTCCTTAATTGATGTGTTTTAATTTTTTATAAAAAAATAAATATATCCAATATAGAATTATTAATGACCAAGTATTGAAACATTCACATTAATTATTTTAAATTGATTCTTTTTCCATTTTATTTAAAATTGTCTTAATACAAATAGTTAGACACTTGATAAACAAAAATCTCAAAAATATCATTGTCACAATTCACTTATTTAGCCCTTATTCATTAAACCACTATATGTTCTTCAAGAGATCGCTTCTACCCATTGGTTATGTTTGTGTGAGTCCAAAATTTAGAACCTTTCCATGGAACCCATGTAATTTAAATTAATGATTTATATCTTCAACATAATTTATTATTCATACCCCATTTATCATATCTTTTCCCCTTTCTTTTCATGCATGTTTTTCACATAAGAGACCATTTGAACTCTATAGTTAGGGTTGATTATGCTAGGGATAGGAAAGAAAGCGAACATTAGGGCCATGTATAACTATATAGTACATTCCCTATGAATGTAAAATATAAATATTAGTATAATACAATAGAGGATCTGAATCATAACTCTATATTAAATCTATACCATAATAAAATGTGAAGTCCAATTTAGGTAACCCTTAACATGGGGAATACGATTTTTTGAATTATAAATGGATACCACATTCCAGCCTCAACCAATGCTTCATAACGCATCGTATATAACTAATTGTTTTAAAAAAAAATCTTCAAAAAAAAGTCTTATAAAACTTGTCCACAGTAATGGTATGGAGTCTGAGTATCTTTACATTCATGTCAAGAGTTCAATGAAATTGAATAGGCCATGTTTCCCACTCAAAAATATAATTCATAAATTATGAATCTATTCCATTTTCCCCAAAAATATTGATATAATAATTGGTTAAGAAAATGATACCAAAACCTAACCATTCATGGGGAAATTAAATTTTTTTATTACAAATATTACATTTACCATTCCCAAAACATTTTACATAAAAAGGGTTAAAATTATTATTCAAAAAAGTAAAAACCCATTTATGAAACATTTTAATGGTTCAAAGATAACCTATATTTTATATATCACCATATTGTTTCACTATCATAACAAATTATAATCATTTATAAATGGATGGGTCAAGTAAACAAACAATTAATATGCGTTATGTTTAATGAGACCTTTAGAAACAAATCCCTCAATCATGTTTCTGGGTGTCTAGAAGGTAATTATGAAAAAACCAAACATGGTGTTCTTCTCCCTAAAATAAAAAAAAGATATAAATCTATTGTGATTAAATATAAAATGGATTATGAAATCCATAGGGTAAAAAATTCAACAATCCCTAGGAAGGTTAATGGGATCGACCATTAGAATGTCAACGAAGATCTAATTTTTGACCAAATTTTCAATATTCTCATAAAATTACCATATTAAAAATAATTTTTCAAACACTGCAACAATAATGGATGTGATTTAAGGAGGTCTATTTATTGATTTAAATTATCTAAATTTAAAAAATCTTTATAACGGAAATATTTTAAATCCAAGGTAAAATGACTATCATAAGATTTATTTTAGAGAAAATCAATAACCAAATGATACATAATCTATAAATCATTAAACTCATAATAACATTCCAACTGAGATCCATTTTCAATCCCAATAATCCTAATTTCAAAATCCTCTAGTGAAATTTCAACAACCCGTATTCCAACATAAATATTCAACCATGATAATCAAATCTACGTGATCTTCAACCAAATTTGTTCCATAATAATTAAATTTAAAATTATGAAAGAAATGGAGAATGAATTCAACAATTTCATCAATGATATTTTATTTGGAATACTGTAAAAAAAAGTAAGGCACCCATGAACACTCAAGCCATTCCTTATTCAACCTTAAATGGTGATTCTGGTTACACAAAATCATTAAATTAACAACTCAACGACATGAAGGTTTTATGGAATTTGTAAACCATTAATGAATCCAATGTAACAAAAAGAAAACTATCCATGGATTTTTATTTTCATGGTAATTAAAAAGAACCACCCATAGAATATATGTGGTAATAAAATTAAATTTAGGAACAACAATATCTAAAACATACCAAAAGATTCCCAATTCCCTCAAGGTTTTATGGAAAAATAAAAATCCTAGCTAATTTAATAAAATAAAGAAATCCATTCCAAGGTTAAGATTAGTGTTCCCCTTATTCATGTTATAAAAACTAAACCATTATTCTAAATATACCAAATATTATTTTGACCCAAAATTAATGTAATCATATAGAAACCAAGTCCATTTAGATACTAATATTAGAACCATCATCCAGGGTAAAATGACACAAATTCTAAAGAAACCACTTTTTTACTTTCATTAATGTTTATATTAGAGAATTTTTTTCCAAACCCTTATGATATAGGACATGACGTAATCCAAAATTAATATGTTCTGTATTTTCAATTAGAAATTCTATAACTCCAACCCACATCAATCACTATCTCATTTTTCTATTATAGAATTCAAGTTCATAAATGAGTCATAAATGATGTTTTAGTGAAAGAAGAATATCTTATTAACCATAATGGAATAATTATCCTTGATAATCACCCTTCCTTGGGAAGAGGTAGAATAACTTAATCGGATGTGGTTATCAATTCCTGGAAACAATAAAATTTTTCATCCAAGATTGGATTGGAAGCATTATAATGACATTTAGATACAAGATTATGAATCTAAACATCTATAAGTAAAAAATTTAACATGGTGATGTTCAGGAGGTTCATGAGGTGAATTGGTCAATTCATGTTAAAAGATGACATTATTGATATCACAAAATCTATTCTACTTGTTATAATACATTTGAAATATACTTTATATATACAAAAAATGGAAACATGTAACCTTGGCTTGAAAATATTTTTTATTTATACTATGAAATTATTTTATAATCACCACTTAGTGAACCCATTAATGGAATCATGAAAATAGAGTTATTACCCTTTCCATTTACTAATTCTTATATTTGGAATGATAAAAAACATGTTTTAAAGTAATTGATTTATCATGGAATTATAAAAAATAATATCAAATATGATTTAAAATCCTAAATAAAGTCACACTATTTTTTGAAACTCGATCTTAAATTCGGGGTATTTTCTTCTACACCCATGTATGAATGTACGTGGGATAAAAAATATCATATTTCCATTTTGGCTTCTATTAGTTCCACTGATGAGGGAATGATCATTGGTGTCTAAATAAAGAAAATTAAAAAATGGATTAACACTTTTTGATATTCCTTCGATTACATCACACAATAGGACTTATATACTATTATTGAATTACATTTTATATCATCCTTCTAACCCCATTTCTAGAATCAATCCCCAAAAAATATATATACTAAAAAAATAAAATCAATAATATTTTTAATGTTATTATATATTAAAATGGGTTTTTTTTCACCCTGATGACTTTAAAATTTAAACTTTTTATGAGGAAAAATGACATTATTTTATTTATTTACATATATTTTTGTTTTTTTGTTATTTTCTTCTTCACTACATCTAGAAATAAATATTTTTGTTACTTCTATTTAAGATAATTCCTTGGGGATTACATTTTCCTCAACTGTTTTTAGTGTGTGAGATTTATTAGTTGAATAGATTTAGTGGTTTTTGTTGAACAACAATATTTCTAGATATTAAAACTAATTATTAATCATATTGGAGGAGTATATATGTGGTTTTGTCAACAAAAAATGCATCACGTGAGTCAAGGATGGAATGCTATCATTTTTGTGAAATAACCATAACTTAAAATATAAATCCACATTACTCTAGGACGGGTTCCAATGGGGTTTATTCATGGAAACATAAACACCCAATGGATCTATATCCATGAGGGATCTTCTTTCCAAAGGTAGTTTCTCATTGTTTAGTTTGCCCAATGATACTTAATTAATCACATGGGTTGAAAGGATGGGTGGTAAGACTCATCACATCCCGTTGGGGGGAACTGGTTTATATGCTGGGACTATCTTGTTAATTTAAGTTATATTTGTGAATATTTCATTAATTCACAAGTATAAAATAGGTCACCCTTGAATTAAAAATCAATTATTTGCATGTATTTAATTTATAATCATCTATATATACCTGATTTTCTTCATCAATGGAGATATGTTCATGTATCCAAGGTTCTTTTTCAATGGTATCCTATTATTCATTGATTATAGATTCATTGATTTTTATTTCAATGATGCTGGTTTTCTATATCATAGTTGGGAACTCTAGAGTGTAACTTCTTTTAGGGAGATGTGAGTTGTTTTGTTTTTGGGATTAAATCCATGAATGTGAATACTATTAATCCTTGTAAAAATAATCAGAACTGATGTAGTATGGTTCCACATAACTAGTAGCATCATGCCTTTAAAGGATATGTTATAAGGACTTGACCATAATGTTTAACATCGTGTGGAATTGATGTCTTGGTTGACGGTGCATAGTCAAAGTTCAGTGTAGGACATATGTTGAAGCAGGCCTGGGAACCATGAAGGGTTATGGGCTCATAGTTTGAATGAAACCCTAATGGGAATGTGGCCCATAGAGAGTATGGTTGATTTGCGGTATTGGGTATGGACCTCAAGGAAGCATCCCATGTATCCTATTTGGAAAAGAATCAAAGACCGCATAGGTTGGTTGTGAGGGACCACACAAATAAATTCCCTTAGGTTCTTCTCAGAGGGGAGTATGGATCAATGAGTGGATTATGTTGGGACAAATTATATAAAAGGATTCCCTTCTGAATTAAAAAATTCTTTTGTTGGGGAATACTCCTAATGAAGATTCCCTTGTTTGGTTGAATATTGTATTATAGTTGGGGATTATACTGAGTATGAGGCCCATGATTAAGATGGGATTATTCCTGAATATGAGGCCTGATGTTTGGATTTTAATGCTTATTTTGGAGAAGGATGCAGTAGGTTATGGTTGGAGATTACACTTATAATGAGGCCCATGATTTTTTGGGGATTATTCCTGAAGATAAATCCAAAAGGATGGATTCTTAGTATTATTACATAAGAGTTTACACTAGGATATTATTGGGGATTGAAATTAGAATGAGTCCCATGATTGGATATGGAATATTCTTAAAGAGGATTCCAAAAATAATGATTTCGAGTTTTATTATTGAGGAATTTTCCATAAGTTATGGTTGGGTCTCTCACATATAATGATCCCCTTTATTGGATAGGGGTTTCTACTGATGTGTAGGCCCAAAGAATGGATTTTAGTGCTTATTCTTGAGGAGGATTACCTAGGTTATGGTTAACACAAACACTTATAATGAAGAGCATGATTGGTTGGGGACTGTTACAGAATAGGTGGCCCAAAGGTTGAATTTTATGGATTTTTCCTAAATTGGATTCCATAGGTTATAGGTTTATCTTAAAATTAGAGTAAGTCCCATGATTACTTGGGTGTTATTCATGAATATGAGTCCAAAAGGTTGTATTTCAGGGTTTATTTATATAGATTATTCCCTAGGGTATGGTTGGGGATTACACATATAATGAGTCCCAATCGATGGGAGTTATATGGATTAAATTATTTTCACTAACCTTTGAGCCCACACAATTCATACTCAGTGTGTGAAATAAGGAGAAGTGGTGAAATTATTGAAACCGCACAATCTTCTCTTTTTACTGATAGAGGTGACCAAGATTCAAAGGGAAAGGTAAATAGAGAAATCTCTTATTCCCATTTAATATCATTATTATACCCTAGGTGTAATTGGAGGGAGATATATTTGAGATACCAATCCCGGATTTTTTTTATCTAGGATATTCAAATATGGTGATCTATCTGGATATAAAACATGGGTATTTAAAAGGAGGAAGAAATTAAGTAGGAGGGGTCCTTCATTAATGGCTATGTGATTATTGAAAGTTGGATACTCTAAAATTTGTTTCTAGTTGATGATTCCATTCCCCATCAAAGAGAAAATCAATAATAATCCTCACCCTACCCACATAAACTGGAGACTCTATGTATTAGAGATAACTATGGAAATATAAGGTCTTAACTGTAGAACACAAGAATATGTGTCTCGTGACACCACCCCCAGGGTAGGGGTTCTCATGACTAAGGAATACATACTGACATGCACCCTGAGGGCCATACCCATCAGATATGACAAGGGAGAGACACATATGGCTAAAGGAATGAAATACCAAATGATAAAAAATATGGTGTATCAATTTCCATTGGTGATCACGTCTAGAGGTTTCAGTGTATGTTAAAATTTGGTCCCCCGTAGAAGAGGTACTTAGAGGAAGAGTAGCCCTACCATTGGTAACATGGACGAGGGATCACAGGGGGGATCATGTAAGTCCTGGTTTAAATAGTGAAGGTTCTTTTCCCAGGGCCTTGGAGGAACTAGAGGTTCTTCAGGCTTGGGGGTATAGGGCTGCACAAGTAGGATTTGATATAAAAAGATGGACCACTAATGAAAATCACTCGGTAGAGGCACTATCCTAGGAACCACAGGTCTCCTCAGGTGTCCCTATATAAGGTTCACCTAGGTCCCTAGATATGGGAGGGTACTCACACAAGTGGTTTTCCTCTAGGGGATAAGGTTTCCTTATATAGGTTTCATGTATTTTAGACCTTAAAGGGACTTTGATATCTCCCAATACACTTGATTATCTATTTAATTTTTATTTGGAGAACGACTTAAGGTGTTTTAGAGGACTTGGGTGAAGGGGGAATGTGATTAGAGCATCAGGGATTCATCTGATTTTACTAATATGAAAATTAGGATCCAAAGGGAATTATTTATAGTCAAATAGGGAAACTTGGTTGACAGAGGTTGTCTACGATGGTATGTGGTGTAGGTGTGCTATGTAGGTGTCTTATGCAGGTGTCATGTACAGGTGTATGGTGAAGGTGTCTTGTGCAGGTGTCCTGTGAAGGTGTACCTTGCATGTGTCTTATGTAGGTGTTTCTTCCATGTGTTTAATGAAGGTTTCCCATGAAGGTGTCTTTTAAAAGTGTTATGTACATGTTTTTATGTAGGTTTCCTCTACAGATGTCTTGTGTAGGTGTCCCATGTGGGTATCCCAGGTAGGGGTCCTCTAGAGGTTCCCCATGTAGGTGTAATGTGCATGGGTCTTAGGTACTTATTCCATATAGGTTTCCGATGTAGGTGTCCCATGTAGTAGTCCCATGAAGGTATACAGTAAAGGTTTACTATGAATGGGTCCCCTATAGGTTACTATTTAGGTGTCCCATGACCTTTTTGGGTCTGTTCAAGGACTTTTCCATTGTGACATGTGGAGTTAAAAAAATTTCTTTATGGTATAAAGATGCATTTTTACTCAGACTAAAAATATGGTGTCTATTTGATTTTCACATCATGAATTTTGTGCCAAAGTGCATAGAACTCATTTCATGGTTTCTACAATTACAATATTCTTGAATGAAGAATTTATTACTACCGAATCTTCATTGTCAAACAATATTATTTTCCCATTATATTATTAAAGATATCAATCTTTCACATAGAAACATCACATTCTTCTAAATTATGAAATCTTGATTATCATCTTTTTTAAAATTTTGCGTAGTGTAATTATATATTTAGAGGGGGGATATTATATTTTTTTGAAAAAAGAAATTATAATTAGATAGAAAATTTAATTTCCTTATAAATAAATCTGATTAAATGATTGTTGTGAAATGAAAATATAATTTAAAATTATTTTACATGCCTAAATTTTTATCATTGTGATTATTTTATTGTATTAAAATAAATTTTTATTTATGGGTCTTCAGTGTGAATTTTCAGCATTTATATTTTCATCTATTTAATAAAAATGTCACCATGAATGTCCTTTAGATTACAAGGTCTGATTTTTATTTCATATAATACATTCTGAATAGCATATGTTTTTAGATCATTTTATATTTAATTCATATATCCAAAAAATGAAATAAATTTAAAAAATAGAAGAAATAGAAAATAACAATTTATATAAATATAGATTCAAAATGTGTGGTTTCCAAAAATTATGGATAGTGACTCCATAGTTTTCTATCTTAAATATTGGCTTTATATCTCTATTTTAATGTATTGAATTGATAGAATGTGTGGTTTTCGAAACATGGGTCAGTGAACCTATAGTTTTCTTTCTCATAGAATTTCTTTTTTATCAATATTATGATAAACAACATAAATCCAATAAAATGGGTGCATATAATAAAATTGAATGTGATATTTAGTTATTGCTTCAATTTTTCCCCTTGATAAAAAATAATTCTCAAGTAATTTTGTGATGAAAAAACATTTTCATTCTTAATTGTAATTGTTTGAAGGGTAGAAGTAATTTTGAATAACTAACTTTCATCAGATATTCTTATGTCTGTTCCATAATTTAAATTATGTTGGGTGGAATCATGATTGTTTGATGTGGGGGATTATGGATAATAATTTATATTAAATGTTATTTGGGGAAGGAAATAAAATTATGAATATTGTTTGATGTTATTCATTAGGGACTAGAAAAACTCAATTTAGTGGTTTTATTATACATTGATATTGAATAAATTTTGTTATCTTTTAATGAGTTTTTATTTGAAACAATTTTCCTAAAAGACATGGACAATAAATATTACAATTTAAACACCACTTCTAAATATATATGATATTCTTATTTAAAATTTATTAATGTTGTCCCATTTAAAGATCAATAATGAGAAATTATAAATTAATAATTTGAACATAACATTTCATGATATATTACAAAAATTGAGGACTATTTTTTCAGTATATGAAATTGGATATTCACAGTTAATGATATGTATTTAAGCATCAAATGTTAAAATGTTTAAGCTAAAAAGATTTTAACTTGGTCTATTGTAATATATATGGTTCCCAAAATAAAAATCCAATGAATATATCTATATGTATCAAATGTTTTTTATCAAAGGAGATAACCATATATATATGAAGTTCTCCATCAATGGATTCCCCATATGTACTGATTAGAGAATAGTTTCTTGTTATTACAATGATGGTAGTTTTCATCCACACTCGGGGTACTCTGGAGTGTATCTTCATCTAAGTAGAGGGGAGTCATTTATATGTCAGCATCAAACAATGAATGGGTATCCTATATATCCTTATGAAGGAATCAAACCCACTTTTTTCGGTGATGCTTAAGAGGGAACACCATAACTTTTTACGTCACGTGATAAGGACTTGACCGTATAGTTTAACTTCATGTGCAAGGAAATCTAGGTAGAATGATCCTAGTAATATTTTGGTGCAATACATATGATAAAGTATCCCTTATAATATATAAGTGATATGGGCTCCTAGGTTGAATTAGAACATACAAGGAATGTGGTATAGAGAGAATAGAGTTGATTTAGGGTGTTGGGTTTAGACCTCTGGGAATATTCCTATGTATCTCATTTAGACCACAATAAAATACCAAGTAGTTCGGTTGTGAAGTCCCATTACTCTTTAGTCCCGTGATTTTGTCTGGTATGGTAGTATGGACCTTTGAGAGGATTAGATTATAGCTTATTCCTGAAAAGGATTCCCTTGTGATTAGGGAGATGGTTTGGTTGGGTCATACTCTTGAGGGGGATTCCCTTGTTTGGTTGAATTTGGTGTTATGTTTGGGGTGTATTCCATGTAGGTGGATTCTAGTGAAGGTGTCCCTTGCAGGTGTTCTATGCAGGTGTCCCTCACAGGTGTCCCGCATCGGTGTCCCATACAGGCGTCCCACACAGGTGTCCCTTGTTTGTGTCCCATCTAGGTTTCCCATGTATGTATCCCTCATAGTTTTCATACAGAGGTTTCACATGAATGTGTCATATGTAGGGGTCTCTTGAAGTTGTCCCATGGAGGTATCTTTTGGATGTTCCCCATATACGGGTCTAGTGTAGGTGTCCTGTTCAAGGTTCCTTGATAGTTTCCCCTACAGGTATCCCATGAAGGTATCATGTGTAGAGGTCTGGTGTAGGTGTCCCCTGAAAGTGTCCTGTACAGGTGTCCCCAATAGGTGTCTCATGTAGGTGTCTTTGCACTGGTTTCCTCTAGATGTGTCCCATATAGGTGTCCCACGCACGTGTTCCGTGTCGGTTTCCTTTGTAGGTTTTCGGTTTAGGTTTCTTGTGAAAGTATCCCAGGATAGTGTCTTATGCATGTGTCTTATGTCAGTGTCTGACATAGGTGACCCATACATGTGTCTCATTTTGGTGTCCAACACAGGTGTCACATATTGGTGTCCAATTAGTGTTTCCCTTATAGGTGTCCCATGAAGGGGGATAGTGTAGGAGTCCTATGTTTGTGTCCTGTGATGGGGTCCAGTTTAAGGGTCTCGTGTTGGTGTCCCTTGTTGATTTCTCATGTAGGTTTTACATTTAGGTTTCCTCTATAGGTGTCACATTCAAGGGTTCTATACAAGTATCCCATGCAGGTGTCCCATGTAAGGGTCCCATGTAAGAATCTTTTGAAGTTTTCATGCCTGGTCGATGACTTCTTTTGGTTGTGACATGTGGAATTCCAATATTCTCCATCAATCATAATGATATAATTTAACTAAAAATAAATAGTTCGTTTCTATGTGAGAATCAAATAATTAATTCTATATAAATTTTCATGGAACATATTTCATGATGTCACCCCCCAAGAATTAATTTTTTTTGGAATGATAATAATCTAGTTTTAGTTAACAATATAGAGAATTGATGTATTATATTGAATTTTATGAGCTTTGGAGAAACCTAATGTGTGGAAGGATGCTGTAATTTTTTCCTAATCCATAGGACCGTGTGGGAATAGTTCAACTATTTCTAGGGTTATATGGACAACCCTATAAATATTGAATCCTTTTTAAACCATGATATTAATTTTTTCCTAATTTCATTATGAAGAGACTTAGTATGAAATTCAAGTATTTTTATTATAAATCACTTTTGGGTTTTTAGCCTTACAAAATTTGTGCCTTTTATCTTTTCATTGGTCAATGTTTTACCTAAAAAACATGTAGATTAAGTCTAGTGAGCTAAAACTTGAGGTCTGTCTGGAGTTCCCTTTGTGGGTTTCAATATGGTGAGTAATATTTATCTTTTTCCGTGAAGAATAATTTCATTCTCCAATACTATTGTGACTGGTATTTTATGTCAATCAACACAAACCATAAGTTTCTGGATAATGTCCTAAACATGCCTTATTGGTCAAGAATGTTCTGAAACTCTTAAAATATCAGTAGGGGGAATTTTAAGCCACAAATTTGTGGTTACCAAATAAAAAAATGATATTTAGGATTTAATAAGGTCTCTGATGAGGATGAAGCTACCACTGGTTGAAAACCCCATTTTGTGGGTGACATTATGCAATGCCAATTGGGGCATGTCTCTGCATAGTCAAATAGTGGCATCTATTTTCTAACATGCCGTAATATTTTGGGGAATATTATGTTAAGACAATTTGGTCATGTTACAATATATTCAGTCAAAAAATTATTTAGGAGTTATTCCTTTCAATTTATGTTGATAGAGGGAAGTATGTAAAAATTAATATTTCTTATGACCACAAAGGGTGATTTTTCTAATGGAATATTTCCATGAATGAATACATGATCTGTATTGGTGTTGACCATGAATGGGAAACCACCGCTCCCAGAATTTTTATTTTGGGAACAATGGAACATTTTGATAAATGATCAATGTTAGAGGAGTGGGAGGCCACATTCTAAAAAGGGTCGAAGCACTGTGAAACTTAATGTCATGCGACCGAGACATTGATTGAGTAGTTTAATTTATTCTGTAATGTATTTTTTTGTATATTTTATCATCTTATGACTAGGGTATTATGCTATTTAGTATAATGTCACGGATCATGGACAATATTCTCTACAGTTCCAAGTCACACAATGAGGAGATTATTCTTTGTAGTTTAAAGTCATACAACCCAGACATTATGATATTTATTTTAGTGTTGTAAAAATATGGAATTATTCTATGTAGTTTGAATTCATATAGAAATGAAACTATGCCATTCAGTTTAATGTTGTACAACGGGGCCATTCTGGTAGGAAATAAATTAAGGTTCTTATCTTTGACCAAAAGTTTTATAATTATCCCTTTTCATGGTAATCTATATAAGAATGTACCATCACATTTAGTTATGGGAAGGTGAATGATGTAAGATGAAATATGGGGATATCGATATCCAAATTGTGGTATGGGGAAAAGGGATCATGCGTATAGATGATGTTTCTACTGAGGATGAGGTCACCAATATTTGAAAAACCTGTTTTGGGAGATTCTTGATGAAAATCCATCAAGAGTGTTTTACCACAATGTCAAGTAGTGGAATGATTTGACTGAGAGGCCATAAATTATTTTTGTGGCTTATAAAAAGAAAAATGGGCCATGTTATAACATATTTATAAAAAAAATTCTCATGAATTCTAACATTCTATTATATATGGTCAAAGGGAGTTTATGGATATTCATATTTATCAAGACCATGATGGGTGGTTCTTCCAAGGGAATATATATAATAATGAAGAGAGAATATATATTGTATTTTCCCATGATTGGAAAACAATTTCTATAGAAATATTTCATGTATGAAGAACGGTATATTCTTTAAATGGGAAATGTTCGGGGTGGAATGGATCCTTTTTTAAAAGGGTTAATGCATCGCGTAGTTTGAAGTCATGTGACTAATACATTGACTCTGTAGTTTAATGAATTAAAAAAGGATGCTTTTGTACAATTTAATGTCTTGTAGAAAATATGTTATTCAATATAGTATAAATTTTTACATTGACATAATTAGGGGGATATAATTTAAGGTTATTGGCACTGAATAGAAGGTCAATGATTATCTTATTCTTATTAGTCTATCTGGGAATATGCCATTATATTTCGGATTGAGGAGGGGAATATTGTAAGATATTGTATGAGGATCTATAAACCCAAAAAGTGGTATAGTGGAAACTAATATTGCAATAGATGAGTTATATCATGAGGAAAATTTTATCACTAGTTGACAAACCTATTTTGTATTCTACATTATAAAAATTCAATAGGGGTGTGTTACTTCATAGTTAGACAATTTAATCTATTGGATAACATGCCTGTTTTCGGGGAGAATTATGAAAAGATAGCTGGGGAATGTTACAACATATTCAGACAAAAGATTTATATGGAATTCCTACATTCTATCACCAATGGAGGAATAAATCTTTTGGATATTTGGATTTCCCTGGCCACAGAGTTTTCTTTGTGGAAGAAAAGTTTTTGAATTTAGAAGGAGTATTTCAAGACAAACTTACCTAACAATTGAAGGAAAAGTTTTCCTATGTAGGTATAACTCAAATTTTGGAAACATGGTGCCTATTGATTTATATTCTACAACTAGGACCTTGTAACTTTGAAAATGATAGGTAAAGTGTGTCATATTGGTCCAAGTTTGTTCTGGAATACTATTGACATGAGGAAGGAAATTGTAAACCATGGTCATGGTTATTCTTGGATTGAGAGAAAGGATATGATACATATACACAATGGATGTTCATAGACTAATTCTAATCAAAGATTCCAAAATAATTTCATCAAATATTATGAGGATATAAGAGGGTTCTCCCCAGAGAGAATTTATCACTAATTGACAGACTTGTTATTTGGGATACTTTATGATTACCCAATTGGGGCGTGTTACTGCATAGTCAAATAGTGGAATCCAAAAGATGAAAACTCTTTTTTTGGGGTTAAATTATGAAAAACCAACTAGGATGTGTTAAAACATAGTTAGAAAAAGGATTCATTAGGTATCATAAATTCTTTTCTCGGAAGCTATAGAAAGAATAGAAAGATCTAAAAGTGTCCATGATTAAGAGTATGGCATGTGTATTGGAGATGTATGAGAATAAATTTTTCATTTTAATGAATATTTTTCATGAATTATAGATTCCACTTCATTAATTTGACTCATATGTAGAAGGGGGTATCTCTATTTCCATAGTGGACCACTAATTAGGGGACCCAAAATAAAATATCCTGCATAGATAATTGTTTGTATACAGGAGAGGAGTAATTGTTATTTAACCCATGGATGCGACTATGACATGAGAAATATATGTCCCTATATATCTCACAATAATATGAATAAATCAACATGTATTTCCCAAGGTACCACATAATTTGATGTCATGTGGTTTGGATATCAGTTTTGATGTTTAACATCATGTGGTATGTACATTAGCCAAGCAGTTTAACGTCATCCGATAACGACATCATCAATGTATTTTAGCATCAGACAGTATTAAAGAAGATAGATAAATGTGAAAAACAAAGTAATATTTTTTGATGGACCTAGGTATATGTCATGAGAATCAATGTGTATCTTGTTGAAGCAAGAATCAAGACAGTCATATTTCAAAAATTGATTCCCCATTTTTCTTAAATTCATGTTTGTAGAAAAATTATTTTTTTGAAATATTAGATCATGCATGGGGAAATAAAATATATCAAATATTCTCATATAGATCATACTCATATATCATAGAGTTGGGTAATTTCTCATATTATGTTGTGAATGGTTATAGAATTGATGATTCAGACGTCACTACATATATCTTTGGAATGAGAAGCAAGACACATATCCATAATGAAGAAATCATACTATTTATTATCATGAAAAGAGGACATATGGTGTTCCTTTTATGGTCTTAAAGCTAGAACCATGATAAAATCAATGTGATTTGATAACCCTTACTCATGAATGTAACTCTTTTACCCAAACTCTCTAGACTTTGTGATATATGATCGGTGTGAGAAACAAGGAGTGGAAAAGGTTTCTTCCCCCACCATAAGGTAATTAATGTTAATTAATGATTGGGGAATTTTTCTTTTTTGGTGTCTAGGCCATGAGGTATGATTCATACATCAATTCATATCTCATTAGATAAGAATAAATCCATTTGTAGTTCTTGATGTATTCTCTATTTAATTCTGATTCGTATACAAGAAATTCAAAATTCTATTTCATAGTTTTGTCTAGACCTGAGAATAGAGATTTTATTATCACTATGTATCCCACTATTGCAATAATCAAGCCACACATAGTTTCAGAAAGGGTTCATGTTCATGTCTTACCCTTGCATAGTGAATGAGTGGTTTCATTTTTTTTGTTATAACTAGACCTAGAATTATAGATTCAAGCATCACTATCTATCTCATTATAATAACAATCATGATTAATGTTGTTATGGAATTTCATGATCTTTAATGTCATGTGGTGAGGACATATATGACCTGATATAAAAGAGGGGAGATGTTGTGGCTAAGCCCAATAATGGACATCTGGGAGTCACTACGTATCCTATTACGACATGAATCAAGCCACACTTAGTTCTTGAAAAGATTATATATTTTATCGTTATGAAACAAGGGCATTGTTCATATAGTTTAATGTCATGTGGTGAGGATGTGAGTCAATTGATGTGGAAATTAATATTTTAGATAGACTAGGGGATAGAAACCTGGCACCACTACGTATCTTGTTTATGAATGAGTCAACCACATGTGGTACATGAAAATATTGTTCCCCACAATGATCTGGATTAGACACAGGGAATGGGGATTTTGATATTTACTATAATGATGGCTAGGACAAAATCATGAAGTCTAGGAATCACTATATATGTCATTAGAATGATAATAAATCTAGATTTGGATATCATAATGTTCAATGTGAAGGTATGATTCATAAACAATGAAAATGCAGATTTATTTTATTATAGCTGGGCCCAGGCTGGGATATCTAGGTGTCACAACATATCTAATTGGAATGATAATCAAGTCATACATAGTTCTTGAATCCCACGTATTTTAACATTTTGTGTTAAAGAAAAATATGAAACGATGTGGAATAAGGGAAAATATTATGGGTGGGACCATGAATGTAAATATGGGAGTCACTATATATCCTATGATGGAAGGAATCAAGCCAGAATTAGTTCATGAAAATTTCCATGTGTAGGTATGACTCGTACACAAGGAGTAATGGATTTTTTTCATGTATGGACTCAGGATGGTAGGTCTAAGCATCACTATTTATCTCATTGTTATGATTTCTGATCCACACATAGTTCTCGAATATATGTATGGTGGTGTACTTGCACTAAAGATAGTGATCTGCTAAAAAATGAATTGAAAGTGACAGATATATTTATTTCATGAAACTAGAAAGTGAACCCTAAAGTTTATTTTCATACAACCAGGATGATATGATACATAGTTTAAAGTGTAACAAAATGGAAAATATATGGTTTTTTGTGGTTTAACGTTTTGTTTATAGGAAAAGTGTCATGCATTTAAAGTCCAGCCACAAAGACAACCAACACAGTATAATGTCTTTTAGTTGAGAAGATCATTGTGTAATTACATGAATTTTTTAGGATACTCTCATTGGTTGGAGTCATAATGATCTCTACTTCCATTACGATCAAAGAGAAATTTCTGTTATAGTGGAGCTTGTGTATGGAGTATGGTCCCCCCCAATTCTTCTTGGTGGAACAAAAATAGGAGATACTTCTTGGTAAAGGATAATTCTATCCAATTTTTATGGACCTCCATGTGATGAAAGGATTTCAATTTTGTTTCATCCAGTCTCTCAAATTCATCCAAACATTTCTAGGATTTCTCTTTTGTGAATAGCTAGTTATATACGGAAATACGAAGTGATGAAAATTGAACCTTAATGGGATTGACTTCTTCTATTCCACATATGATAGATTATAGGGTTTATCGTGTGGAAGTATGGTTTATATTATAGTAATACCATAAATCATGCAATTTCGTGATAAAGAATACATTTAATATTTATCCATCATCATCTACAGTATGTTTGACAGGGTCTTGTTGGTGACCTATATCATTCCATTAGATGTTTCATGATAGATGGATGAATGGGTGGATTCTATATTGTATTCCTGATATAGTTTTCCACCTCATCATAATGGAAATTGGTGTCATAGTCTTTTATTATTATATAAGGGACACCAAAACTAGTAATGATATTTGATTTCAAAATGATGACGTAGATTTCGGACCCGAGAAATTTGAGGGGTATTTCCTCATCCCATTTGGAGTATATATCAGTAGTAAGTATGATGTATTGGAACTACATATCCATATTTTTACGGTTTATTCCCACATAATTCATTACCGTATAGAAAATGGCCAAGAGTATTTGGTAGCGAGGTTGACAACTGAAGATGGAATGTACTTTGTAGGAATGACATTTCTTGGTGAACTAATGGAAATCCCACATAATCAATGACCAGTAGGACCCAAGCCTTCATATTTCATTGGAATGATTAATCCATAACTAGTGGGAACTGTATTATCCTTATTGAACCTTGTTCAAGTCAACTGGAGTCTCTTCTCCATCATTACATATTAGAAGGACTCAACAAAATCATTGTTTATAGAGGACTTTCTTGTGATTTGGTCCTTCCTAATGTGTGATATTTTCTAGTTTCTGTCATATTTTCTCATTACTAGGTCTATCTATTGGGTGTTATCCATCCTAAATGTATTCCATGAATCAAATCATTCACCCAGTGGAAGTACCTTTATCCTCCAATGTATCTACTTAGGTATTCTACAATCATGGGATGTAATTAAATTTTGGCTCTAAGGATAATTCATCCATTAATCATTGGACATTTTCGAGAAGGGGGATTAAATCCTCTTTTCATATTTCAAAATCCCCATTTAAATTTTTGATTGGCTACTCTGAATCATGTATCACCTCAAGGTGGTCCATTGGATTTGGATATTTAGATCTAGGCCTGTAATGAGGCCCTGATATTCCAATTATAATGTTATAAAAAACTTCAAATAATAAAAAATACTGAGGAAAAATTACTTTATCTGGAGAGATAATAAAAATGCCTATCATGAATATTTTTATATTAGGGTCATCCATTCTACTACCAGTTTGGATTTAAGATGCGCTGTGGAAATACATATCCAACATTTGGGGGATGACTTGTATGTAATAAATCTCATAATCCTTCAATTCATTATTTAATGAATTTTTATCTTCAAACAGGTTTTCTAGTAGGAAATTTTTCAAGGAAGGACCTTTCATTATTTTTTATGGCATGAATTGTATATCAAATTACTTCAAAATAACCCCCAACTATTCTACACAACTAAAAAAACATAGGACGACTAAAGATGTATTTTTTGGGCTATTGAGGGAAACCAAATGGACCTCATGGTGCTTCTTGTAGTGACTCGGTTTTTGGACTACAAAGATTAATTCCAGAAAACTCTTCTATATATATGAATAATGCGTATCGAAGTCGATCATGGATCGAATGAGATAATAAAGTCCATTTATATTCTCATCATATTTGTTTTGTGTATGGAAGGGTCTCAGTGATCTCTCCAAGTCCATCGCATATAGAATTAGTGGATTAACCTCAATAGGTGGCATTAATACTGGTGGATTAAAGTTGTATGTATTTTGGTTTTCAAATGAATCTTGAAATTCATTATTCCACTAATATGTGACCCCCTTTTTCAAAAGTTTGGAGAAGTTACGACACATTTCTATAGGGTTGGATATGAAGTAATGCTTGTAAACCAAGTTTTATTTAATTCCTCTCACCTATTTCTGTATTGGAAGTGGTGAAATTCTATAAAAAACATTTTTTTCTTAGGTTTGACATTGATGTCATGATGGTGTACAACATAGCTAAGAAACATTCTTGAGGTTACCCGAAAAGCACATTTCATGTGGTTCTTCATCAGGATATATTTTCATAGATTATTGATGATGGTATCTAGAACAATTAGGTGGTCATAGAATTGTCAAGACTGAAACACTGTATTTTCCATGTAGCATTAGAAAAAATTCCCCACGAAGGGTTCTAAGATGTTGTTCATGGAACGTTGGTATGTGGATCTAGTGTTCAGTAAGAAAAATGAATTAATCATTAGATGAATAATACCTTGGGTACTAGAAGGTGGTGGATTATTCATATTCTAGAGCCAAAGGACTTGATTATCTCTAAATATCCATCCATGAAAAATATGTCTTGGTGACTAGCCACCACATCAATTTTTAGTTTTGTGATTGAAACTAGGAATTCATATTTCAGACAATGTTGTTTGAGATCTCTAATGTTAGTGACAAATTGAATTTTTTTATTTTTCTTCTTCACTAGGATGATATTTTTGAGTAGTTTTGGATATTAAAAATCTAAAATTAAGTATGATTTGATGATATTTTTCACATAATCATGAAATTTGGATGTGTGAGTTGGGTGTGTCCATCAAGTTTCATATTTGTATCGCTGATGGTATTATGGATAACCCAAGTGGAGACTGGCCACCTCGAGATCGAGGCCTAGTATCCCTGAGAAATTAGAGGAAAACGTGTCCCTTTGTTTCTTTAAGAATGATATATATGTATCCTATTCTTCATAGGTCATGGTAATACTGATCAATGTGGGTCACAGATCTTCATCAATACCTATATTTAGTTGTCGTAGTTTTTCATCAGTTGGGGAGACACCTACCTCAAATGATAGGTTGGAATCCATAAGGACTAACTCATCATCGTATTCCTCATGATTTATGTTATTAACCTCTTCCTAAAAATTTGGGGATGAATCATGTATCTTAAAGATATAGAGGATTTAAAATTCATTCATTTCAAAGAAGATGATACTAATTATATCTTGATTTATGGATCAAGTCCTTTTGGAACTCTAAAGAGGAGATATGGGACTGAGAATGAGAATATTTATTCTATCACATTAACATGAAATTATATTTCAATATATATGATGTGATATGTATTTTTTGAAAGTCATGGGATTTAATGAAGGAATTTTCATACAAGATTTCATTATTATTTGGAGAGTTGATAACATCTCTTGTGTAGTTGGCCTCATTTTTCACGATTGATATCACAGAATCCAATTAATCTATGCTTGAATTAGGGGACACCACTTCAATTTCCTTGATGAGAAATAGATAATATACCTTCAAATTCTTGAATTTATTATCCGGAATTCTATCTAGACATTATAGAGGTTCTGGTATTCTCACAAATACCAACTCTAGTGCCCTAAGAAGAAATTTAAAGGAGGTGTGTCAAAGAAGAGGTAATCCCTTATACTGATTTATTTCTTCACCTATATCCTATTATTTATTTGTTTCATTATAATTTTATAACATCAGTATCACTAATATAATTATATACTATTTTAAATATTAAATAACAATATTTCACCTTTTATCCATCCTACAAAAACTAAAACCACCGGGCATGCATATGTACATCTTACCATCTCCACGCCGCGGTGGAATATGTTTTTTCACCACCACCATACGTGGATGGGTATAATGGTGGAAATAATAAGTATATATGATTATTATTAAATTATAATAATTATGAGATACTATAAACCATCAACTTAAATACCATTCCACAATTATGGGAATGATATCATCACTTGTGAATACGTATGACTTACCTCTCTACAATGCAATGTGATTAGTTGTACATAATCATCATTAAACCATGATTATATAAATGATTTGAATGAATAAATATAAAATATATTATACTAATACAATGATTTAAATTATATAACAATAAGAAAAAAGAATTAATAATAACTTATTTGACAAAACATAAATGAGATCATAAAGCAGTTAATACCGAAATAACGAGGAAGAATGAAATGTTACTAACAAACCGATGAAAATATGGTCATTATTGTTATCATAAAAATTATTTTTATTCTAGAGTAAATTAGTAACATTATCTAAATCATTATATATAATTTTTAGATATATAAATATCCTATCTGACCTAAGGTAAGGGAGAACTTTATCAATCTCATTTTTATCTGAGATTGTTTATTTGTAAGTATTTAATGGGGATATATTTAGCATTCATGTCAATGTTTTCTAGAAATGTTTTCATAAAATTTTTAACATTATTTTTTGTATATTTAAATTCATTTTTACCCCTTTTTTACTTTTACTACGTTTTATGGAAGGAATATTTCTTTTTTTACCATAAGAAGTATTTTTTATGTTTTTTTGGAAAAACTAGGTAGAGAATGTTTTTTTAAAAAATATGACATGAATGGATTGTTACAGTTTCATGTCAGCTTATTTACATGAATCTCACTCTATTTGATTTCAATATTACTTTCAACTAAATTATTTTAAAATTGGGTGGAATTTTGAGAAAATAAATCATTTCTGAAAAAGAAAAGATATTTTCCTTAGGAATTGAGTTCAAGTGTTTAATCAAAATGGTTTTCCATCTATGATGGTATAGGGTTATGATTCACATTATTTTAATGGAGATTTTTCATTATTCAATGTCCCAATATTTATATTGACATAATATTTGATGTATTAGTGGTATGATGAGAGGATAACTACATGATGATGTAGACAAGGTCTTCCCATGAGAACCTTGAAGTTTGTATCCTTCTTAACAACCATGAATTCTTAGTTAGACACGAGATCCCCAAACTGAGTCCAATGTGATATTTATCCAATTGGATTTTTATCAATCTTCTCATAAGTGTATAACATTAATATGGAGGGGGACAGAAGACCTTCAATAAATCTTAGTAGAAAAAGTGTTCAGATTGGGATGAGATTAACTCTTGAGCCATGATTAAATAAGGATGGATAGATACTAAGGTCATTTATCCTTCCATATATATAAAAGGGTTTAATGTATCCCTATATGTTTGAATACTCATAATAGTATATTAAAAAGATGACCATGTGTCATTCTATAGGATCATTATTTGTATGATATACTTCATCAGAAACAACCTAAACATCAAATTCTTGAGGGCTTGGCAATCCCTTTATTACTGATTCTTGGAGTTCTTTTTATTGAATCAAATAATCCATGATTTAAAACTTGGATGAAACTTGGGAAAATTGCATTAAAATAATACATTTGGTGCAAAGGTCTATCCTTCCAAGGATGTGGATGATCTTTTCGCTGTACTATGGGATCTAATGAAATTTATGTGGACAGATTACTCGTTGGAAGATGTGCTAATGGTTCTTCAACTCTCAGTAGGTTAAGTTGACTATGTCTTCCTGCATATCGAGGTTGATTAGGTGATGATTTATCTTAAAGGAGATAATAAATGATGATCATTTTAGATAGGATTTTTTCACATGTGTGGGAACTTCTTTTATCAAGTTGAGATCACTAGAGAGCTCTCCCATGAGTATCGACTGTAGAGACTATTCAAGCAGGGGCACAACTAGTGTAGAGAATTCAATCATGACCACATATTCCATTGTATCCTTGACTCTTACAGCCTCTTACCCTAGTCCCCTAATAAAATATATGAATTTTGGATTCATAATATTTCTCATAATCTGAGAATTAATTCATTAATTGAAAAACATTAATTGAACCAATGATCATCTCCTCCTATGATGCAGACTCTATCTGGTGGGATGACCCTTGTTTTACCATTTGGTAGAGTGGTACCTGATCTTTGAGGCTTCATTCATGAAATCCATCAATGTTAATGATTTATTCAACCTTTCCATTGGTTAAACTTCTTATTTTTAATTTATTCTATATTTACTATATCACTTTTTGGGAGATTGGCCATCATATAATGTTGACAATGAATTGGTCAGATGATTCATATTAGTAGCAGTTGAGGGAATAATTCTATGTTTTATATTGACGATATAAAAACATACTACTTTAGCATGTGGCGCTCCTAGATTCACAACTAAGATTCAACCATCTCCTCAAACTCTATTCACTTATGCTCTCTTGGATAATCTCGAGGAGGGGGGAATTTTTTATGAAACTTTGGAGGTGGAACCACATGATATGATTAGGGCATTGGAGCAAGAGTGGGTAGAGGGTCATGATTAAGTGTAACAGTGGTAAACACTACTTTACTAATTATATTTCGTAGAGATAATTGAATTAATAGGGAAATATATCTTGTCTTTGAGAGAGACAGTAACACAATTTGAGTGATTTCAGGAAGGTTATGAAACCATCATGTATATATCAAAGGGCTAAGTGGAATTAAAAACTCAGTGTGAATATTATCAATATAGATAGAAAACATGTATTATAAAGGGAGATTTATGTTTAAGGGGTATGTCTATCTTTTCCACCGATTAATTAAATATGAGACCCTTTCATCCACCATCTACTTGCTATTTGAGAGGTTTAGGACTGATGTTTTTTGCACTGTCATATTGAACTAAAATATAATCTTCTGATAGAGGTATTCACATCCTATAATTGACTGAGGTGAAAAGCTATTGTGCCATACGAAGTATATTCCGAACAGTAATTCCATGAAACGACTCAGTTTCTATACCTACTAATGTTTAGAGGTCCCCACCATGGGATTATAGTGAGAGAAAAAATAAAAAAATGATCTTTAATTCTCCTTAAACATTAAAAATTGGAAATTTAGGGTTCCTAAAGTTTATTAGGGGAAGAGGTGAATCTACAATTTGTGGTAAGGCGTATCTTCCAATTGTGTTGGTGTACTCTATTCCTCCATTTCATACAATTGAGATATTAATGACTCAATAGTCCTCATGAGCCATCAATGAATGGGTGGAAAAAGTAGAGAATAAATATATATAGCGAATGGTATTTCCATATATGGTGGAACTGTTTGTATCTATCATGGGATTCCTATAAGATTAGTTTTGTAATTATGTTCCTAGACCTATTCTTTTTGTATTCCCATTGGAGGGAACTCTTAGTATACTATTTGGGATCTAATTATATTGGTTTTTTGTATCCCATGTTTAGTTTAAGTTCTATATATTCATTAATTGTAGCAAAACCCCTCTTTATTATAGTACACTAACTATGAGAGCTAGTTGAGATTCTTCTTTTAGAAAATATCAAGTAGGTAGGATGCCTCAAGGTTTCTCTATATTGAGAATTTTCAATTATTTAATCTCTTCATATTATTTAGAAAACCATTACATAAGTATATGGTATCCAACCCCTTCTGTAGGTGCTTAAGGCTCAATATTTCCATAACCCTTTTCTTGATTGGAAGCTCTATGTAGATATTATTTGGTGTTTTCTAGAGAATTCCCAATTTTGGGGAAATAATATGGTTCTGGGTATGCACACCTCCTTAAATAATTTTAGTGTGCACCATATTTTGAATGTAAATTTCCACATATACCACCTCCTCTAAATTCACCATGAGTCCTATAGGGTCTGCAAGGGAGGCATTGATGATATTAACTATTTCATAGATCATTGTAGGTACTTAAACAATGTATTTGGGAGACTATATTTTCCAAAGATCTCTATCAGGCCTTGTACTCTCCTTTGATGATTCTCTAGGAACCGTTTGATGGAAAAAATTCTGAATGTAATCTCCTAACATTTCTTCCATGCGTCTTCGTAAAGAAGTTATCAAATCACATGATGGGATGAATTGAGAGGATCTATTTAGTGTAATTTACCTTAATCAAGAGAAGGTTGATATCTTCCGAAGAGGGTGTTAATGTGGTGAAAAAGACCCCATCCATGAGGGACTGTACTATTATTGTTCCATATCCACATCTCTTCAGGCCTAGTTTTTCGACCTCAAAGGCTGTATTAAAAAACATCCTAGCCCTGTTGGCTCAGGATGCTCTCGAACAACCTTTTCTATAACTTTTGTATCTTACATTATGAATTTATGGAGTTTTTTCAAGCATGGTATTAGTTAATCATTTTGTATGCACCTAAACCATCTACTTTTGAATATTCTCATGCTATTTCAAACAATTTCACTATCTAATGACTAAATTACGTTATCTGTGACCTTTCATTATATAATCAGATGACTCACACATAGTTTTATAAATAGCCTTCTCTCTTCTATCCCAACATTAGTGAGAGTTGGTAGGGTCCCATTTTTATTGAAAAAATATTTGGGTTTCAATAGATTACAATTATTAAAGCTGGAAAAAAGATATGAAATTTCATGATACCAATTTCAGAAAAATTTACCAGTTGGGGAGCGTGATGAAATGTAATACTATTTTTTCACCCCATCCTCAGATATGAACACCATATTGGATACCTATGACCAGTTTTAAAAATAATTTTATTACACTGAGTCATGCATGTTAAAAGGATCCTTATCGGTTCCCCAATATTAGATATCATGTATCTTGGTGTGGCACCAAGTCGATTTGGCATTATATCTCTTATAAAAACATCACATGTCTTCAATAATTCTCAAAGGACAATAATTTTTCACTAAAATGATGAAGTGTTTTCAATATATTGAGGTGGAATTCATGCACACAATCTTCCAACAAAACTTCTAGAATGCTATATGGAGGGGTGGATAGAGTTCAAAACATGATTATTATGTGGTATTTTTTGAGTGGTTTTCACATGTTTATCATGTCATATTAATCTTTTTCTATAGGTTCCCCAACCTAGTCTGGGAAAATTGGGCATTCTCCCAGTAATTTAACAAAAAAAATAATATCTTAAGGGACTACCTCTATCATATTGTATGGACGGTGATAAAATGGGTGTTCAAAGAATGACCATTTCCCAAGTCCTTATTCTGGATGAGAAATAATTTCACTTGTCAATGGCTTCGAATCAGATATGACTGGACTTATTTTCCCATTTTCCTTATAGTTGGAAATATTTATCATCATTAAATAATTATGGGGAAGAACCTTTAGATAAAATGAAACACTACTATAGAGAGAACATTCTCAATGAATTCCATCATGGGGAGGAATAAAATGGTGGATTAAAGAAAGGAAAAGACCCTCTTTCTCCTTTATCTTCTGGAAGTGTGGACAACTATCATTAATCTCACCAAGAGATGTTCTCTAGAGATTGATTTTATTATGTTCATGATGACAACCTTCATGGTATTAAACTAAGGAGGACCTTCATAATTACATCTAGAGCTCCTATAATTTTGTTATAAAAGAGTATGATCTTGAGATTCAACATATAACAAATAGAATGACTCAAAAATTGAATAATTATGTAGAACATGAGCATAGATCAGCTCTTCATTATCCAATCGTGACTCGTGGTGTTTTTTATTCCTTCCTGTGACCTACTATGACCACTTACAAGTGGAAGTGGATTTTATGGGAAAGTATTTTTTCCTTCATTAGAGTGGCCATTGGGAAATTCCAATTAATCCCAATTGGACATGTTTATGTTCCCAATCCAATTGTCTATACATCACAGGGTGTTTTTCCCAAACCCTATTAGACAAGAGAAGAGGTATGTATTTACAGTAGGGTGACATTCTGGTGACCCATCCCATTTGTGGGGACGAAATTGTGTTTCCATCCATCTACAACTACAGTTTTTACCATTATAATGTACTAATAGGTCTTTAAGATGTGAGAATGAATGTGTGTCTTCCCTTTTATAATTTTTAGGATATTCTTGGTGACATTAGTGATTATAAATAGGATATATTTCCATTATATATCTGTAGAATGGGTAGATTCAAACTCCTATCCTCCATTTACTTCTAGTGGACACTAAAAGTATATAGGTGTGGGAAAATAGAATTGGGTCTGTCCACTATTCATAACCAGGACATTCAGACTGACTTCTCTGGGAGTTGTTAGACAAGGATTCTCTAATGATTGTTATGTGTGGGTAGGTGTGTGCACTTTCTTGTAGTTTACCAAAATATTCAACCAACACACTTATTAGGATACCTCAAGGCTAGGCCATTAGAGGGATTGATTGGTGTGGGCTTGTATTTATGTCTAATTTTAGATTTATATTGTATTTGAAGATAAGGATTCGTTGGAAACTTCTCGATGAGGCTGCTTGTTGTTATGGTTAGCATAGAAAAGTGATTATACATGCTCACTGTGTACCACGTGATTTAAATGGTGGGATCCCTGGGTTTATTACAGTGAAGTCTACTGTGTAGCTGAAATATTCCAAGTTATTGTATAGGAACTCTCATAGTTTTCCACCAAATTTTGTTGGTGGTATTCTTCAGAGGGTACAGTGGTATATCCCTTCTCTTTAGTGGCCAATTACTGCTCCTAGAAGACCATATTGAATTCCCATGTCTGGAAGATCTGATCTAGATTTCTGATTACACCACCCTCACCATGTTGAGTGTTCACTACCATGCGACATTGGTTGCAATCAATGCTTGTTGGATCCCTTTGGAAAGAATTTTTTTTTGGATGAGGTCATCTAAGGAATCTTGATCCACCTCCCTAAGACAAGGGATGGACTGGATGATGTATTCCTAGGATAGAATACTGAAATTATTTGAGAAGGTTATAGGTCTCACCTTCTTTTAGAATAAAATCCATCACTTATTAGATGATAAGTGGGGATTTGTGAGATGGGGGGCCTATCATGTTTCCTCCAGGGATGAGATTGCACCATTCTAGGAATTCTCCCAATCCAGTTAATTTGAGACCCAGTGTTGATGAAATTGGGTTTGGGATGAAATAATTTTATTAAATGAATACCTATAATGAACATAATATTGGTAATACATTTTTGAAATGTGTAAGGTTTTTATTAAATTGAAAAGATTTATAAGATATTGTTCCAGAATATATATGATAAACAAAATAAAGAAAACCAAATCAAGGTAGCATCTTATTTAATGGAACACATGAATTAATAATTACCTTGTTTGAACCTCATTCGCTGTGATAGTGAAAAGGGCCTAACAAGTAGGTGATGATTTCATCTTGGTTAAGGATTTAAATCCGGTTAGCTATTTTTTATTTCATCCTTAAAGTCATCTCTTGGGAGGGGATGGTGTTTTTAACATGTTGGTGATACAAAATTTATATGTAACAAAGATCCACATTCTTATCAAGAGGTTTCCAATTAGTTTTATTCATGGAATTAGAATAAACCAATGATTATATATCCATGAGGGAATTTTATTCCACTAGCATGAAATCATTGAGGTGTTTGGATAATGAAACATAAGAACTTAAATTTGTTGAGAGGATAGTATGTCCAGCATAGAATACCATTTTTGGGGGAAATTTTCCCTACTTTGGGATTCACATATAAATTTAATATATGTTCAATAATTCTTCATTAATTCCCAAGTATTATGTAGGTACCCTATATTAACAATAAATTATTAGAATGCATGATGTTTAGAGTCATCTGTATGTATCACATGTTCTTCTTAAATGGAGATATCTGTATGTATATGAGGTTATCCAAAAGTGGTATCATTTTATGTACTAATTAGATATTATTTGGTCCTTATTATTATAATTTTGGTTTTTAGCCACATAGTGGGGTACACTAGACAATATCTTCATCCTTGGAGACAAGAGTTATTTTTATGTTGGGATTAGACCCATTAATGGAATTCATTTCCATCATTTTATAAAGAATCAGAACCCATATAGTTCAATTCCTATTAATAAGAAACATCATACCTTTTATGGTCACATTATATGGGCCTGAAAAAAAAAATTTAACATCATGTGGTAAGGATGTGCAGGAGAAAGGATCCTAGTAAATATTTGGTGTGAAACTTTTGTTAAAGAATCCCAGGGAACCATAAAGGGATATTGGATCCTAGTATAAATAAGACCCTACTAGAAATGTGGTCCAATGGGTATAGGGTTGATTTGGGGTTTTGGGATTGGACCTCAAGGAAGCTTCTAACGTATCACAATTGGATGGGAATCAAATCCCACAATGTTTTGTTATGAGGACCCACACTTATAGAGACCCTCAGGTTTGTCTCACACGGGATTATGGTCGATTGAGAGGATTTTGTTGGGGATTATTCTAAAAAGTTATTCATTTGTGATTTTGGATATGGTTTGGTTAGATCCTACTTGAATGGTTGATGACCTTGTTTTTTTTGAATTTGGTGATATGGTTAGGGCTTATACCAAGTATGAGGTCCATTATTGGTTTGGATTTATTCCTTAACGTGGAGGCCCAATGGTTGGATTTTAAGTCTTATTATTGAGAAGGACTACCTAGGTTATGGTTAGGGATTACACTTAGAATGAGGCTCATCAATTGTTGAGGGTTATTCATGATAAGGATGTCGAAATGTTGGATGTTTGTGGCTTATTCCATGGGCTGATTCCCAAGGTTGTGGTTGAGGATTACATATAGAATAAGTCCCATGAATGATGGGGTATTTTTTATTTAATGGATACCCAAATAAAGGATTTTAGGGATTATTCCTATGGAATATTCCCTAGGTTATGGTTGGAAATTACACTTAGAATGTGGACCATGATTGGTTGGGGAATTTTCTTAAAGAGGCTAGAAAAAGGGTTTATTCGTGGATTATTCCCTAAGACGATTCCCTAGGTTATTATTGGGGATTTCTCTTAAAATGAGTCCCATGATTGGGTGGGATTATTTATAAAGTGGAGGCTTAATGATTGGATTTCAAGGGTTATTCCCAAGGAGTATTCAATAAGTTATAGTTGGATATTACACTTATAATGAGGCCCATGATTGTTTGGGAATTATTTTTAAAGAGGATCCCAAAAGGTTGTATTTTAGTGATTATTTATTTAGAGGATTCCCTATTTCATGGTAGTGGATTTTACATAGAATGAGTCCCAATGTATGGGGATCATACATATTCTATGATCATCAATAACCTCTAATACCAGGTGAGGAACGCTCGGTGTGAGAAACAAGAAGAAATAGTGGATCTAGAGAAACTACAAAATATTCTCTACCCACTGATGGATTAAATCAAAACCCAAAGGGAGAGGTAAAGAGAGTTGGATATAGTACTCATTCCCTTCTATAAGTTTACCCTATGGTAACAATGATATAGATATAGAGATGAATTTTAGATACTAATCCCCAATTATTTTTGTATCCATCATATTCATATTCAGTGATCTATTCAGATATGACCCATAGGTTTGGAAAAGTAGGAAAGTGTTAGGTCCACTAGGTTAGATACTCTAAGAGGGGGGTGAATCGGGGTATGATAGATTAAAGAAACTACCCCTATTGATCTTGTCTCACTGTTAATCAAGACTCTATTCTCTCTCTTTCCTATAGAAAAGTATAAACAAGAACTAAAGCACGTACAAGACACATCGATTTTTACTTGGTTCCCCCTCACTGGGCTATGTTCAAGGAACATTCACCGGTGATGTACCGATGTACCAAATCCACTAAAAGTGCACTTCTATTTACAATGTTCAGGATAGAACACTTTTATTCCCTGAATAACTACCTTTACAAAGTTTAGGGTCAGCTCACTACTTTCCCAAGGGTCACTCCTTATCTCTCTCTCTCGGTCACTGCCGGTGGAGAGAATCACCTTCTTTCCCTTTCTTTTCTCATTGCTCTGGAAAGATCCACTCACAGTTTATACGCCTGTAGGTCTCTTCATTATCATTAATTAATACATCCTTTGTTGTATGTGGATGCTCTGTTGAAGTCCATCTTTCACCCGTAGATGAATCTCACATTGCACCGAAGGTATCAGACAATCTTACAGCTTTCACGTAGCCCTGAATCACTACCGTGAATCAACCTTACCGGGTGCCCTTCTCTAAGCTGGCACACAAGTATCAGCGCGCAAGTTATAATTGGAATGCAAGTCCACCTCAACCACTTCTGTGACACAAGCTTCTGCAACTCCAAACTAGCGCGACTGACACCCTTTTACGCACAAACCAATATTGGCACGCAACCCTCAACTGTCATGCTTCTTCAAAATCTGGTGCGCAAGTCCACCTCAACCACTTTTGCGACACCACCTTCTTCAACTCGAAACTTGGGTGACTCAGTTCCTTTCTCTCCCAAACCACCTTGGACACGCAATTATCACCTGGGGCACAACTTCTACGTGCACGACCCACCACCACTTGCCCGACCACCACACTTGCACGACGGGAGCTCTGATTTTCTCTATGTATTGAACTCTTTAAGAATGAAGAGGGGTCGACATATATTTATCATAATTTGGACACCCTGCACGATGGTGTGAAATTATCCCCTTGCTGTGCAAGTTTCAGTGCGCAAGTCTCTTCCATGCAAGTCACTTGCGCGACCAACCCTAGAACTTGGGCACCCCTTTTCCCTTTGGAATTTTTTGATGTTATAATCTTGAAAAACATATGTCATGAATGTTTCCTCTCCTTAAAGTCAACGGTGTTCAAGTCCCTTTTCCAAAACCACTTTTCTCCATTTTTCTATTTTCAGGCCCGAAAATTTGGTAAACACTAGAAAACGACATCACCTTGTATCTGTTCTTGTTGAACAACCTCTAGATCGATCATTCCCTTTTCAACGTTCTTGAATAAAAAATGAATCATTAACCACATCCCTTGAACTCGAAATACCACCATGTAATCCCCTTTTTCAACAATTTTGTATGCCATGGTATGATTTTTCAACAAAAACCACACAAATGTCCAATTTGTCAACAAACACAATCACCTCAAAAATGCTTCAATGATACCTTGAGGTATATTTTCCCAATTGAAAGAATGACGAAGAATATGTACAGAAAGAATTTTTATGGGATTAATCTGGTAAGTATTTCCAATAATTGGTTCTTGGGGTAGCATCTCATTACCTGTTAAAAGAAAAGAAAGGGTGATAGTCTTCCAATCTCCTAGAATCAATGGCCATAGTTATTATAGAATATTAGAAAAGGACAAGGTCCAATACATAGTATGATACTGAGAGTTACCTTACACCACCCCCAGGGTTGGGGTCATCATGAACATGATAATTCATAATCAGATGCACCTTGAGGACCCTACCTATTAAATAGGGAAAATGCAAGACACCACTGACTAAAGGAATTTATACCCAAATGGGAGACATTATCGTGTTTCTCTTTACAAGGGATTGAAAGTTTTAAGGATTAAGTGGATGTTTAACTTTTCTCCCCTCATTTAAGTGATCCAAAAGAAGATAATCCCAATCATTGGTGGCTTGGAAGAGGGATTGAAGGGGGGGGGTCATTGAAGGTCATAGTTTAGAGAGAGAATGTGATTCACGTAGGGACTGGGAGGAAGTGCAGGTTCATTATGCATGGGAAATAGGCCTATGCGTTTTGGATATGCCTTGGAAAATGGACCACCTATGAAATAAAACTTGGGGGAGGCTTTCTCATTGGCACTACAAGTCTCCTTAGGTGTCCCTATATAAGGCATTCAGAGGTCATTGGTTTGGGGAGAGGTCTCATGCATGTGGTTTTCCACTATGGTAAAAGGGGTCTTTCTGTATGTTTCATTAATTTTATACCATAAAAGGAAATTTACCTCACATATTCCCATAAATGTTATATTCTACTTGGATTTGGAGTGGTACTAGAGGGGTTTTGGAGGACCTATGTGATGGTGTTGTGAAATCTGAGATTGAAATCTTGTTTCAATTCTCTAGTTGGGAAAATGAGGATCTGAACTGCAATATTTATAGAAAAATAGGGAACCCTGTGGAAGGATGTTGTCTATTCAGGTACATGGTGTTGGTGTCCCATGTAGGTGTCTCATGTATGTGTCCTGCATATGGGTTCTGTGTTGGTGTCCTGTGTATCTGTCCCATGCAGGTGTCCAATGGAGGGGTCCTATGTAGGTTTCCCACGTAGGTGTCCCGTTCAGGTTACCCATGAAGGTTTCCCATTACGGGGTCTCATGGAGGTGTCTCATGCAGCTGTCCCGTGTATGTGTCTTGTTCATATCTCTCATTCAAGGGTCTTGTGTCAGTGTCCCAGGTTGTTCCATGTGTATGTGTCATGAGGAGGTGTCCCAAGTATGTTTCCCATATAGGGGTCTCATCTAGGGGTCCCATGCAAGGTCTGGTGCATGTGTCCTATGAACTCTTTGGGCCGAGTCGATGAATTTTTCAGTTGTAACATGTGGAATTTCAATATTTTCCTATTAGTATAAATATTTTTTTTTAATCAAACTCAAAATTTTGTGTCTAAGTGAGGTTCACATATTGAATTATATAGCAATGTTCATATAACATATTTCATAGTGTAGATAGTGACACTAATCTATAATGATAAATTTATTACAACCGGATCTTCATCAACAAACCAGGCGACTTTTTCTTTGATGATATCATTTAAAATATAATTTATTCATAGCTTTTCTTCCCCTTCTTCCTAATTATTTACTCACACAAATCTTCTATTTCAAAATTTTGAGTAGTGAAATTATATTTTTAGAGGGGGTGGGGTAAAAATATGACATTTTTTGAAAAATAAATTATAATTTAATGGAATATTTTATTTTGTTATATATACATCTAATTACATTATTGGTGAGACATAAAAACTGAAAATCAAATTATTTTACATTCCACTTTTATTATCATTATCCATCATATTAATATATGTTTTTATTCATGGATTTCTAGTGTGATTTTTCACCATATATATTTTCATCAATTAAATTAATATTTAATAATTATTTTCGTTTATATTAGTGGGGTTTTATTTTTTATTTCGTGGAATCCAATTTTTATATCATGAGCTTTTAGATCACATTATATTTGACTCATGTATCCTAATAATGAAATAAATATAATAAAATATAAAAATTAGAAAATAATCATTTATAGAAATATATTTTCTGAATATGTGGTTTCTAATACATAGGGATAGTGAAATCCTAGTTTTCCTTCCCATAAAATGGATTTACGTCACTACTATAATGTAATTAATTGGTCAATTGTGTGGTGTTAAAATGGTGGGGATAATAAATCCACAGTTTTCCTGCTCCTATAATGTTTTTATATCTATATTATGGTAAATAAGAAATATATCCTATAAAATGGGAACTTATCTTAATGTTGAATGTGATTTTAAGTTAGATATCCAATTTTTTCCTCAATAAAAAATAATTCAAAAATGTTTTTGTGAGGAATAACACATATTCATTATTTATTGGAATTGGATAAAGGGTAGTGGTAAATTTTTTAAAATTAATTGTCCAAGTATATGATTGCTTATTTTGATTATTTTAATGGATTTTGAAGGGAATCGTGATTTTTCGATGTAGGGGGATCACAGATAATAATTAATATTAAAATTTTTTGGGTGAAGGGAATTATATTCTGATTATTATTTGAAGTAATTTGATATGGACTAGAAAACTAAATTTAAGGGTGTGATTAGCCACTAATATGGAATAAATATTTTCATCTTTTACTATGTTTTAATTTGTATCATTTTTCATAGCATTCAGGGATAATGAATTTTTCAATTTAGACAACATTTGTGAACATATGTGATATTCTGATTTAAAATATATTAATATAGACCCATTTAAACAAGAACATGTAAAAAACAATTAATTAGTAATTTAAACATTAAATTTTAGGATATATAAAAATATTATGAGGAATATTTTGTAAACATATGAAATGTGTGATTCATAGTCAAAGATAGATATTTTAGGATTCCAATCTATAAATTTGTACTCCATATACATTTTAACTCTATATATTAAAATTCATATGGGTTCCAAAATATATATCCAATGAAAACTAATATTTTTCATTGATATTTTACAAACCATTGAAAATTTCATGAAACTATGACCAAGGAAACATTAGTTATTTCAAACATGATATTTTCAATCTAATTGGAATAAAAATTCTATGAAATATTTGAAGGTTAAAAAATTAATACCACAATTTTGAATATATCATCTGAATGGATGATCCAACTGGGATTTAATTTGTATTGTTTTTAGAATAAATCATTGAAAACATTTATCCCTTCAATGATCAAGACGAATTCAATCATCGTCAAGGTTATTCTAGTGTTTCATTAGAGTGAGTGGAAAAGAATGTATGATACCTTCAGAATGATGAATAGTAAATTCTTTACCCAACATATAATATATTTATGGCTACCATAATAATATATCAAATTTTAATTCCATGTATCAACTACATGGGAATGAAGGATCAATTTAATGTGGATTTAAAGGAAAAAATGGAATTTTTCTTGTATTTCATTGTATTTTGATATTTATAATTTGTTATCTTACATGTTTTCTTCATTTTCATATTTTCAAAAATGAATCAAATTTTCAATTAATTATATTCCTTCTACATAATTCATCTTCTTCCCAACCCTTTCTATATAATACCATTTATTTCATGGTGTGAATACATTCACAGGAAAATTGAATTGACTATTATTTTATTTCATTTATACTTTAATCTCAGTTACATGAGCATAATTCTATATTATATTGCGAGATTTTAATCAATGTAAAGATATAACTATTCTGGCTTGTATTAAGGGAGTTTCATGGCACTAGATTTTATTTTATTATGTTATTTAATCTTTTATATAGTTTCTTAATTTTAATGTTCCATTCTATTATTGATTTTCTTCTTTATCTCCACTAATCCCAACTCTCTATATTTTAAAAACCGGTATGATATTATTATTTAGAGTGATCATAAATGTTATCCCCTATGTTCATTATTAATTAGTGATAGAATTTTATATTTATTAAATCATTGAATCAAGTTGTTCATTTATATCTCATTGAATTGATACCTCAAGAATTGTTTTGTTGAATTTTTCAAATGAAAATATACATCCATTATATAATTAACAAGAACCTGGGATCTAAAAATTCCAATTAATTGATTAACTTCATATATTTTTTTATTAAAATTAAATTAATCTATACTGTTTTCCACTCTATAAGGAAAACTATCAAATATATATTTCTGTTAAGGTTCACTACATAATTTTCTATGGATTCGGCCCCTATATGGGCCAAAAGAAACAAATTATACCAATAAGGTATTTATGGGTGATAAAAAAATTTGGCACCATTTCTAGAGATCTAAGTATGTAACATAGACAATCTCATTCTATTCTTGCACAGAAATATATAATCCCATTGCATTTCAATATTATTTTTCTCTTTTTCATGTATGTTCTTTTAGACCTTATAAAATTAAAACCACATAGTTAGGGTTGATAATAATAGGGTAGGGAAATCATGTGAATAGTGGAGTTATCTAACATTGTATATTGTTATTCTAGAGAGTACATAATTTAAATATGATTCCACTATAATAGTGTTCATTCCACATAATTCATTCTTTATCATAGACCAAAATAAAATGGATAATACATATGATAAATAACCTCATGTATGGAATGCATTTGATCATTCTATGGGCTACTACCTCACACTAACATAGAAAAATGCCCCATAATTCGTGTTACATAGCTCTAAAGGTGACTAAAACTACATATTTAAACCCCATTCCATATACCACCTCCCTACCATTCATTAGATAGATTATGAGATTCTATACCCTCTTGTCATATAGTTCAATTACATCACTGAGACCATGTTCACCTCTCATCCAACCAAGTTACCAGAAACAAATCACATCCCATTTACCTTAAAATAAATATCGTGTAATTGGTTAAATTAAATGATACAAAAATCTATATATTATTAAGAAAAATTTTAAAAGGATTTTTAAAAGAAAAACACATTACCCAATACAAAACAATATTAATGAAAATGAGAATTCAATATTTTCTTGAAAAAGATGGAGATTCCTATTATGAATCATATGAAAGGATAAATTATACCTTATAAAATGTAACACAATGTGTTTTTTCAATCAAAGAAAAAACTAGAATATTTTATAATGGTTTGGGTCAGATAAAACAACAAGTCATGGAAATGATGTCTAATGGGTCCTTCAAAAAATCCCCCAATGATGTATATGGGTATCTAGAAGGACTTTCTATATAACCAAATTTGGGAAACATTGTTTACAATGATAAACCATCAAAATATGGTTTTATAATCTATCTTAGATATTATTAAATGAAATTTTTCAATAATTTAGTACTCACTAGGATGGTCATTATCATTAACCTTCAAAAAACCCATTATGTTCAAACTATTGAATTTTTTTACCTATTTGTGAAAAAACATGACCATATGAAATATAAAATCAGAAAAATTCCTTAAAAATGAATGTTATTTTATGAAGAGGATTAATGGATGTCAATGATCTATATTATGAAAATCATTTTAAACAAAATAATTCCAATTCAACATATAATGACCACCCATTATTTTTTTTTGGTTGGAAATTTAATTACAAAGTCAACCATAAGATATAAGTAATTAGAAAAAAAAATTACAACTCATAGAAATATTAGATACCAATAATATTAATTAAATTACACTATGGTATAATTCCAAAAACCAAACATCCAGTGAAAATATATTGATATGATAAACCAATCATCTTTATTTTCTATCCATCATATTCTACAACCATTACAAAATCAACGATATTATCAAATAAATAGAATGAATTTTATTTTTCTGTCACATAAATTTGAATTTAAAATAAATAAAACTAATAAGGAATTTATTATAATTACTATAATTCCTTCCATTATCAAGGAGGGATAATCTATTTTATCCCTAATATCTAATAAAAAATGCAACTTCCTAACTATTATAAAGAGTGGGAAAATAATTTAAAAACATCAATATAACAATGATAAGAAATAAATGGAATCATCCTATCATAGTAATGCTGAAAAACACATAGATTTTCACAAATTAGGAAATAACATTGAGTAAGAACTACCTCATAAAAAATATAGAAGAAAGATCTATTCCCCGAAATAATGAATGAAAAATCCATATATCAGTTTGAGTGAAACAATAAGGGAAATAATTTCCTAGGTTTTTCATAACATTCCACATATTAATGAAATTTAAACAATAAATTCATTAAAAATTTACCTAATATACTGTGTATATTTAAATAGAATACATCATAGAAACAATATGTTTTTTTAGTTTATAATGTGAGAACCACTATTCGAGGAACCATAAAACCAATTATAAATATCCTTGGACATCCTACATTTAAGGTTTTTTTTGGGATAAAAAAATGTTATAAAATAGAGAGGATATTTATGTAAAGGATTCATCTTCATTCCAAATGTTGTGTTATACAAATTAGGGTTTAAGGTGATCCATCCAACATTGATCACTCTCTAACTTACTAATCATAGTGTCTGAGTTCCTAAGGCAATCTTAAAGTAAATTTCTATAAATGTTAGAAATTTAATTTATATTGATGACATCATTAAACTTGAAAATCACCCAATTATATAACCTAGGGAGAAACCCTTAATTATCTTTTGATTTATATTCTAGTAAACTATCAAAGATAATCATAGAATATTAAAATGGGAATATTACAATTACCATTTTAATCATGATTCTTGATGTTAACTTCTATAATAAATTTTTTGTATAATGTGTTGATGAGGTGGTTCATGAGGTGAATTAGTCAATTAATATTTCATGTCGACATGAGGAACATCAATGAATTATTAATTTTTATGTAAATCAGAAGAAATTTATTTTCAATATATGCACGAGATAAGTTTTTATCAATATAATGAATCTTATTTATATGGATAATTTAAAGATATTTTTTAAAAAAAACCATGAAATAATTTGGGATATCATTAAAATTTAGTTAATAGCTTTTAGATTCCCTAAACCATATTTTTTGGAATCTGAAACATCTGTTTTTATGGAATAAATATTTCCTTATATTCAGGATAATATAATACAATCTGAATCAAAATCCCAATATGAAATATGATATTGTGTTAAAACTATTCTTAAATTCATGGTGTTTTCATCCTTTTTGAAGTATGAATTCATAGGTAATTACAAAAACCATTCATTTTTCAAAATTATTTTACTTAAATTCAGCCATAAGGGAATGTCTATGATGTGATAGGTAAGATTAAACCATTTTTCCATCCTTAATATATACATTTTCCCAATATAATATAAGTAATCTAAAATATAATCCATTTGATATTCAATGATTTTATAAAGTATTATAGGTGTGTATATATCACGATAATTAATTTAATCAGAAATTATATTGGAGGTTTCAATCATTAATTTAATTTATTTATATATATATTTTGGATTATTTATTCCCTTCGTTAAATAAACATTTTCAAAAATGTGTTTTTATTTTTAATTATTTTCAATTAAAGGAACCCTAGGGGTTTCCATTATTCTATATTTTTCTTTTTTTGTGATATTTACTATCTGTATAAGTTGAAATTTTAAATTAAACAACCTCTATTCCTTAGATCAAACTCAATTATCAATTCTTTGTAAGAAGTCTATAGGTGAAATTTAGTCAGAATATTCTCTTTTTAATTACCAGATCATCATATTAGAACTAGGTGATTTGGATTCATGGTATCATTTCAAAATAACTTTCTTCATCTTATATAAAGACCCAATCTTGACGTACATGTACAATACATTAATTTTGAGGAATACTTAATACATGAAAAATATAGACGCCCAAAGACTATAATAGTTTAGTGCCTTCGGAATCATGGAACATAATCTTCTAACATGGTGAAATTTCTTCAAAATAATATATAAAGATATTTCAATTTTTTCCCACATAAAATATTTTTCTATATCCTCTGGAAAATAAAAAAAATGGGTGACCTCAAATGCTCAGTAAGGGTAAACATGGAGATCATAAAACCAACCATAAACATTTGAACATAAAAAATTGAACATAAATTTTAATCAATCTAAATCACAAGTCATGAAATAATTCATAGAAGTACATAAGGCATAGATCATAAAGGGATGTTAACCATGATAGGATAAAATTGGTATAAAACATGTAATTTCAGAGAACTAATATGCACATAATATGATTTCCATAGTAGCCAAGGCGTTGCTGCCAAGACCATCATAGTGGGTAATGTCCATTACTAAATCGGGTTTACAAGCCGTTGAAGAAATTTATTACTGAACCGAATTTTCTAGCCATTCCAGACATGTCTATTTCATGAGATATAAATCTTTTCCAAGGGCATTGGATAAATATATAGGTCCCACCCATATCATAATGAAATCATTTTTACATGTGCCACAGAAACATAAATCATTCAACATAGAATAAAACATGAATTAAAATGGGTCTCTTAAACATCATTCCATAATAATCCATATAAAATAAAAGGATTTTATAATAATAATTCCATCATAAACCCAATAAAATTGACATAATAATATTGATAGAAACATAACCCAATGTCATCTTAGATGGAAATCAATTTTGATAAAACACTTGAAATTAATTCCTGAGGAAAATATCCATTCATTTTTAGAAATGTTTTCTTTTCTCAACATGAGGCCCAATTTTAATAGAATTTAGTATAAAATAATCTTGAAATCTTATATATCAAGCTTATTATAAATAAGGTGTCATGAAACTACAAAAAACCATTCATGTCGTATATGTTAAAAAAATATTCTCTTCCTACATTTGCCTGAAATTTCAATAATTACATCGAATGGTAAACAAAAGAATGATTCCATAGATAAAATGTAGTAAAAGTAAATAAGGGTTGTAAATTAATTTAAATATACATATTAGAATGTTAATTTTTTTTTGAAAGAATTTATATAAAACATTGACAGGGATGATAAATGTATCCCTAGTAAATTTTAATGAATAAACAATCTTGAATAAAAATGAGATTGAAAAAGTTATCCTTACCGTAGGTACGATATGCTTCATATGTATATGACCCTCTTGTATAATGATTTAAATAATTTTACGGATTTATTCAAGAATCATGATCATGATTATGATAAAATTAATGACCATTTTTTTCATCTGTTTGTTAGTAATATTTCATTCTTACTCGTTATTCGGGTATTAACTACTTTATGTTCTTATGTATGTTTTTTAAAATCTGTTTTTATTACTCATTTTATATTATAGTTATATAATATAAATAATTATATTAGAATAATATTTATCATATTTATTCATTCAATTCATTTTTATAACCATTGTTTAATGAAGATTATGTAGAACGAATCACATCGCACTGTGGAGATGATAAGACGTACGTATGCATGACCAACGATATCATTCCCATTATTGATGAATTGTATTGAAGTGGATGTAATATAGTATCTCAGAATTTGTATAATGTTATAATAATCATATATACTTACAATTTCTACCATTACACCCGTCCAAGTAAGGTGGTGGTGAAGAAATTCTTTACACCACGACGTGGAGATGGTAAGCCGTACGTACACATGCGCGGTGATTTCATTTATTGTAGGATTGATAGAAGGTGAAATATGATTATTTCATATTTATAATAAGATATCAGTATATGAGTGATACTGATGTTATTATTTATAATGAAACAAATAAATAAGAGGAAGTAGAAGAAAAAATAAATCGGTAGAAGAGATTACCTCTTCCTCAACGTGCCTCCTTTAAATTTCCTCTAAGGTAACTGGAGTGGGACTTTTGAGAAGACCAGAACCTCTATAATGTAACTAGGTAATTTTATAAGAGAAATGGAAATGGTTTGGATGAGAATTAAGTCTCAACATGGAGTGAAAAGTAGAGGGAGGAGGATCCCTTTTATAATTGAGGTGAGTGGCACTTTTAGAAACCTCAAAAATATTAATTTATAATAATATCAAAACCCATATAAAACCCACTAAAATGACCCAATTTAGAATATTAGATGAGATTGGGTATTAATACCATTAAAATAAATAAATTTTAGGCCAGTGCTTATGTTAATTTAAGCATTATCATTTTAATTAACACTCTGTTATTCTATTTAATTTTAATTGTGGTAATAACATTCTAAATGTTTAATGGTTATAAATATTTACATATTTGGCATTAATTGACCATAAATAAGTATTTTATGACATTTCAGATCTTATAATTATCACTTTTTAATTTTTAAATATTTTAATGATTTTTAAATAATTTAATAAAATGTAATATTTATAAAAATGTAATAGTGTCAATTTTGACACAATTCATTTATTTTTCGTGAAATATAATCCTAAAAAAAGATAAATTCAAACCAAAATATTTAATACACACATAACATGTCATAGTCACCTAGAAAATATTTGTACCACATCAATTAGGTCTTATGATATTTCTTTTAATATTTTTAAAACCAATTATTTGATATTTCTATTAATAAAATAATTTTTACAGCACTATTGTCTCATCATTAATGAAAATTAATTAATATCTAAAAATTATAAATAAATTTACCTGATTTATATAATTTAATTATAATTCTAGTGACTATTTACTTTAGATGTTTTATGAATTTTGTCACTAAATTAAAAATATTACACTTATAAGATATAAGAGAGTGACATGTTGTAACATTCTTGGGTATTAATAATAATTACATCATTTTCATGCACAAAAGTCCATGAAATTAATCTATTATGACCCTTAGGTTATATAGGTCAAATTGTATTTATCCATTGTATCCTTTTAGATCATGATTCCAAAGAAAAAGTTTATTTTTTTTCAAATTGAACATATATTAATTTAAAAAACTAGATTTAAAATGGGTGCGCCATCAAAAGGCAGTAAAACTTCATTTTTTAAAAAATAATTATTTAATCCAAAAAATTGATTCTATTCCAATATTTTGTTCTAGAAATTCTTTAAGATTATTTCTAATGATATAAAATTCCAAATGTGGTTAATTCCATTCATATTGGATAGTTTATATCCCATTAAATAATAATATTTAAATGATAAATAGTTGTTTAGTGAAACTCAGTATTTCATACAACACAATCTATCAAAGAAGTTATCTCTTGCTTGTAATAAAAGACAAGTTAGGGTTGCGTGTAGTTTAAATTTCATTGGGTGATGCGTATAATAAAATTGAAACATATTTCATTTATACATTGAACATAATCTATACTCATTGTTGCATGAAATGAATTCTTTCAAAAGATCTTGATATTGTGTACAACACATGCCAAGAATATTGTTGCATATACTGTAAGCTAATATGGTATTTCATATAAAGGAATATAATATTAGTGTATCATACAAAACAAAAGATTAAAGAAATAAAAAAGGAATATATCTTATAAAATATTTGGGTGTTACATTCGACCCCCCTTAAAATGAATTTTTCCCTAAAAATTCGTTAGGGTTAAAAATGGTTTTCTACTTGAAGGTTTCATTCATGGAAACCAACATCATAAAAAGGGATACTAAGACATCAATTTAAAATGGAGAGTTAGAAATTTAATGGATACCCAATGTAACTCATCACTGGGATTCGACATAAAAGAACATAGGTGGGAAGTGAAAACATGGATATGGAAGATAAATCATACCATTATTTTCTGATGGATAGAGATAGAGAACATGGTTTAGAGAAAGATAAAAACCGGAAATCCATAAATATGATATGATTTAAGGGACCATTAGATTCATCAGATAAGAGGATACTAGGATAACATTTTTGGGATTTAAAATCATTTCCCTAAAGTTGATAATTTTTTGCATAATGAGAAGTAGTTACTTGATTTTAGTATAATATCACCATTGGTTGTTCCTAGAACAATGTCCACTTCATCTCTTATTTTAAAAAATAAAGTTAAATTTTCATTCTTGAATCATTATCCAATAATACGATAGAATGATAGGTCATTCCATATATCTCAACAAAAAGGATATAATTGGTTATTATATATGCATAAGTCTACCAATAGTGATATAATACATTAATTGAACACACATAAACCCGAATATATATTGTACTATCTATAAATGGATTACACTACAATACTTCCAAAAAAATTAGAGGAAGGTGAACTAAATTTACTAAACATTCTTCTCCCATATCTCATTTGGTAGTTCTTGGTCATCACATTCCAAACATGTGAATACATTGATTATGTATTCTCTTGAAACATGATAATAACCTATTTTTCCATATAACCTCAGTGAAAAAATGCATTCTATCAAAAGTTATCTCTTTCCACACATTAATAATACCAAATGTTCTATATACTCAAATAATGAAATCACTTTGTCCTTGTATCATTCATGAGGTCATTAATACTATCAAACATCTCATTATCTCCTAATCCCTTCATTATGCGCATATCATGTTCTTTCCAAAAATATTTTTATCAGTTTTCCTGGTTACCATTACCATATATTAATGGAAAACCACAATATACCAATATATAGATATTCCAATATTCCATAATTCTATAAAAGAGATTTGACTACACTATTTTGGAATGCCATTACATAAACACTTAATCATTCCACCACTTTGTTGGAATAATCAACATCACCAATAGTGATCTCTTTTGACTTTCCATTTTCTTTGTCCTTAAAAGGTTGTTGGTGTCGATAATCACCCAAAACCCTTGGATTAGGGAATTTTTTAGCATTAGGCACCATTTCATTGAACTTATAACCTTGATTTGTGGGAGGTTCTCTCTTTGATGATTTATGTTTATTATTATTAATTCGATAGTAAAATTCTCGATGAACTTATTTCCCACACTTAAAACATTTATCCGTCCACTTAAGACAATTTCTTCCTTGTGTCCTTCCACACATTGAGCATACATATAATATAATATTCTTTTCTATGTAATTTTTGTAGTTTCTTTTGAATTCCATCCTTTGTTTCTTAACAAAGTAATGAGATAGATGAGAAACTATAATATCTCTTTTTTGTAAGAAGAATACAAGGAATTTACATACTAAAAAATAAGTTATTGAACTCATCCCAATCCATGAATTCAATTTTATCTTTTTCCTTGTATTGTTCATAATTTCCACCCTATATACTCTATACCTTATAAGAAATAAGTTCCAATCTTAACCTTTTCGCATTCTAAAAAATAGAAAATAGAAAATATCTTTTCAATGGTACAAATCCATTTCTCTACAACTAGTTGAACAGTCCTTCCACTAAAATAAGGTGTGTGTTTCCTTAAGAATGATTCAAGAGAACATTTTTCCCACCTTTGGTCATTTGGAAGCCTAAAGGGATTTGTGGTCCTAGAAACTAGATTCTTTATTCAATCACCCATAAAATTTGGTTGTTCAGGGGAACAATAATCACATTTCCCATATCATCCTACATTAACATGGTTTTTTTGGGTTCCATCCATTGTCTAAAACCCAAAATGAATAGTTTGAGAGGAAAAAATCATAATAGGAAAACAAAATAATGAAGGGGGAGTATGTTATATCTCTAACATTATAGGTCCAATTCTAGGTTATTCATGATCGTTATCATAATTCTAGGGCTTTAACTATAGTTATACTTAAACGTAAGGAAATCCCTAGACATACCTTAAAAAATATATCTATGGATCTTATTAAAGTTTTTTGCATCCTAGTTTCCAAAGGTTAACTAAACCTTTGCTCTGATACCAACTGTACAGACCCAAGATTGATGTATATGGACAACACATTACTTTTGAAAAATACATAGTATATGAAATAAATTTATTCCGAAAGATTGTATTAGTTTATGCTTTTGAAATATTGGAACATAATCTTCTAACTTGGTGAACGATCTTCAACCTCTCCCATAAATATCCTTCCTTTTTTGTTTTCCCACAAAATCCCTTTCTCTATATCATGGGGAAAATAAACCATAAAAAGGGTGAGATAAAATGATTAGTAAGGGTAATCATGGTGATCATAAAACAAAACATAAACATTTGAACATAAAAACATAAACATAAATTTCAAAAAATAAAAATCTTGAGTCATGAAAAAAATCATGGAAGTACATAAGGAATATATCATAAAGGGACATTAACCATGATAGGATATCATTCTCACAAAACATGTGTGTGTGTGTCAAACTAATAATCACATAACATTATTTCCATAATATCCAAGACATTTCTGCAAATACCATCATAGTGGAAAATTCCATAACTGAACTGAGTTTACATGTCGTTTTAGCGATGTATTACTAAAAAAGATTTACTTTATATTCAAATCAAGTATATCTATTGAGATTAAAATTGTTACCCAATGCATTGGAGATAGATATAGGTCCCACCCATCTCATTATGATACCATTCTTACATGTTCCACAAAAACATAAATCCTTCAGTACAACATAACCCATGAAATATATTGGGTTTCTTAAACATCATTCCATCATAATCCCTATAAAATAAATGGATTTAATAATAATAATTCCATCATAAACACAATAAAATCAAAGTAATAATTGGGATATTAACATAACCCTACGTCATATTATATGGAAAACAATTTTGATAAAACACATGAACTTAATTCCTCATGAAAATATATTTTCATTTTTAGAAATGTTTTTTTTCAAAATGCTACCCAATTTTAAAAGAATTTATTTGAAAATAATATTAAAATCTTGTAGATTAGGATTCATGTAAATAAGTTTTCATGAAACCGTAAGAATCCATTCATTTCGTATAAGTTAAAAAAACATTCTCCTCCTACTTTTGCCAAAAAAGTCAAAAAGTAAATCATATGGTAAAAAGAAGAAAGATTCCTTTCATACAACGTAGTAAAAGTTAAAAATGGGTAAATGGAATTTGAATATACATAGAATATTGGTAAAAAATTTATGAAAATATTTTTAGAAAACATGGACATGGATGATAAATATAACCCCGGTGAATACTTCTGAATAAACAATCGCAGATAAAAATGAGATTGACAAAGTTATCCCTTACCTTAGGTCCAAAATGATTTTTAGGTATTCAAAACTCCTATATAATGATTTTTATAATCTTAATATTTTATTCTAGAATCAAAATCACTATTATCATAACATTTATGACCATATTGTTATCCATTTTTTAGTATCATTTCATTTTTACTCATTATTCATGTATTAACTACTTTATGTTCTTATGTATGTTTTGTCAAATAAGTTCTTATTACTATTTTTATATTATAGTTATATAATTTAAATAAATATATTAGTATAATATATATAATATTTATTAATTCATTTCATTTATATAATCATTTTTTAGGGAAGATTATGTTGAACTAATTACATATAATTTTGGAGACGGTAAGCCGTACGTATACACAAGCGATGATATCATTCCTATAATTGTGAAATGGTATTTAAGTGGATGGCGTATATTATCTTATAATTAGTATAATGTTATAATAATCATATAGACTTATTATTTCCTCCATTATACCCATCCATGTAAGGTGGTGGTGAAACAACAGATAACACTACAACGTGGAGATGGTAAGTCGTACGTACGCATGCATGGTGATTTTAGTTTTCATAGGATTGATAGAAGGTGAAATAGGTTAATTTCATATTTATAATAATATATCAGTAAAGAGTAATGGGTAGGGCACTAGAGTTGGTCTTATGAGAAGACTAGAAACTCTAAAATGTTACTAACAATGTTTAGAAGAGAAATGGGTAGGGGTTGGCAGATCTTTAAATCTCAAAACGGAGTAAAGAGTAGATGGAGGAAATTCCCTTTTGTAATTGAGGTAATGGTCACTTTTTGAATCCTCAAAAATATTAATTTATAATAAAATAAAACCCCACATAAAATCCTCCAAAATTTTCCAATTTCGATTATTAGTTTAGATAGGGTTTGAATACCATTAACCAAAAAATTTTAGACAAGTTTTTATGTCAATTTAAGTATTAGCATTTTAATTAACACTTTGTTACTCTATTTAATTTTAATTTCAGTAATAACATTCTAAATGTTTAATGGTTATGTATATTGACATATATAGAGTCAATTTACCATAAATAGGTAGTTTAAGAAATTTTATATCTCATAATTATCACTTTGTAATTTTTAAATATTTTTATTATTTTTAATTATTTTTATTATTTTTAAATAATTTATTAAAATGTTATTTTTATAAAATGAAAATGGTGTTGATTTTGACACCATTCATTTATTTGACTTTAAATAAAATCCTCACAAAAGATAAACTAGAGAAAAAATATTTAATACATTTCTAACATGTCATCGTCACCTAGAATATTCACGAAGAACTATAATTACTTCATATTATATTTCTTTTAATATTTGTAAACCATTTACTTGATATTTCTATTAATAAAATAATTTTTACATCACTGTTGTGTCGTCATTAATGATAATTAATTAATCTTCAAAAATTAAAAATAAATTTACACGATGTATATAATTTAATTATATTTATAGTTGATATTTACTTTCAATGTTTTATGATTTTTATCACTAAATTTAAATTATTACACTTATAATATATTAGATAATGACACGTCACTTTATTTGGCTTTAATAATAATTACATCATTCTCAAGGAAAAAAGTCCATGAAACGAGTCTATCACTACCCTCTGATGATATGGGTCTATTTAATTCATCAAATGTAAAATTTTATATCCCTATTATCACGAAGAAGATTATTTTGTGAAATTGAACTTATAAATGTGTCAAAAACTAGTTTTAAAATGGGTGTTCCATCAAAAGGCGGTAAAACTTCATTTTTTGAAAAATACTTCTTTTATCCGAAAAATTGATTATTTTCTCATATTGTGTTCTAGAAAATGTGTAGGATAAATTTCAATGATAAAAAATTCAAAATGTGGTTAATACAATTCAAAACAGTTAGTTTATATCTCATTAAATAATAATATTTTAATAATATATCTTTGTTTAGTGAAACTCAATATTGCGTACAAAAAAGCTATCAAGGAAGGTCGCTCTTGCAAGTAACAAAATCCAAGTCAGTGTTGTTTGTAGTGTACGATTTCTTTGGTGCTACATATTAAATAATCTAAACATAGTTCAATTATATATTGAACAAAATCTATACTCAGTGTTTCCTGAAATGAATTCTATCAAAATAACTTGAAACTATGTGCCATAGAAGCCAAGAATATTGTTGTGTATACTACATGCTAATATGGTATTTTATATAGAGAAAGATAATTTTGGTGTAGCGTACAACACAATATATTAAATAAATTAAAATGAATATATCTCATGAAATCATTGGGTGTTGCATCTTATCTTCTTTCGCATTCATCCCAATTTAATACTCTATCTTCCTATCACTTCCAAAATTGAGTGTAGTGGAATTAAATGTTCATCTAGAGTAACAATAATATATTTAGTGAGAAAACATTTTAATATTATGGAAAAAATTTTCATTTAACCTAATTTCTAACTAAATGGTTTTTGAGAAATTTGTAATATATTAAAAATGATTTTTCATGTATTGATTTTGATCTATATGAAAGTTGTATTGCATCGGTATAATATTACTATAAATAGTTTTCCAACAGAAATTTTCACCATCTAGAATTTTACCCATTTAATAAAAATTATATAATTCACATTTGTTGGATTATATGATGCGATTTTGTGTTCATGGGATCCATTCATCATAGTAATGTCATTTGTAACACTTTGCCTTAAATTTTTTCATTAAAAAGAAAACAAAATATACAAATTACAATGTATTGAAATGTATAATAATTATAAAATATTTTTAAAACAAGTGGTTATATGTACAATTGTTTCCTTTCCAATACATAGGCTTTAAATTGTTATCATGGATCATTGAATTCGGATAAAGTAAGTTTATCAATTTATTAGGGATAAAGAATACATCATTACCATTCCCCTTGTTGGTCTTTTTTATATATATGGGTTAAAAAATTAAACAAAAACATTTATACACATCTTATTGTTTAATTTGAAATCCACAAATAACGTTAAATCTTCTTCCTTGAACAAAGATAATCCACCATGCATTTTTTGCTACACAAAACTTCTCCATGATTAATTATAATGGGATGAAGGCTATTGATGATCTAAAAAAGGAAAAGGTTTGGTATTTTTTTCATTTGATATTTTTGAAATGATTGTGATTGGATTAAGATTATTTTTGCGAGTTTACTCATTCTAATGTTATATGAAAAATTGTTTTGGGATGGGGAATTGAATTTTGATCAATTTTCAAACTAATTTTATAGTCATTTGAAACACTCTATCTTGGGGATTTATTAGCCATACATATAGAATAATTTGCATTAAATGTTTATCAGTTTTCATCTGTATAATTGTTCATAAAAACACAGGATAATGGATTTAAAATTTTGAACCTAATTTCCCATTATATGTGGAATTAGAATTTAAAATGTATCAATTTAGACCCAATAAAACAAAAAAATTGAAACACCATTTTCATAATATGAAATTAGAATTTCAGTAAATTATTTAATAATATATGAGAAATATTTTTTACTTTTTATTTAATGGATGATTAAAAAATAAATATAGATATGTTGAACTTCAAATGCATTAATTTATTTGATAAGAAGATTCCTCATCTGTCCATTATGAGGTAAAAGAAAACATCAAATGATGTGTAATTATTTTCCTAATATAGAGTAAATAATATATATTATTTCACTAAACTATATAAAAGTCTAATTCAGTCATCGAGATGGTGATATGTGTGACCCAATTTGAAGTATAAAATCTCAACCAAATTTTAGGACACAAAAATTCATCAATCCTTGTAGAATATAACCTATGAAAAGATGATCAAATAGTTCTCAACATTTTAATATATTATAATAAATCTAGGGAAATAATTTCCACATAAATAACAAAAATGAATCTTCTTATTAGTTTGGTCATGCTGGGGGTCAATGAGAAGAAACAAAACATGGATTTTTATATTATAATGACATAGAGTAAATTGTCCACCCACATTATACCACCATTACAGATAAAATAATGAATTTTTGGAAGTTATAGAAATGGATTGATCATGGTGGTTCCAAGAATCTATTTAAAGTAGAATTAGAGGAGGAAAAGTGATCATTTTTTTCTTGTTTTTCATCTTAATATAATGCTTTTACTTTTTTGTGTTAAGAGCATTCTGCATTTTTAAGTTACCTAATATCATTATAGTTTTCTGATTAAAATTATCCCCTATACATAAATATTCTTTTTCTCATCATTATTTTTGTAATGTTTTTTAAATATTAATTTTAATACATTCAAACCATAATTGAACTGATTTTCATTTGATAGTTTTTACTTCTTTAATCCCACTTATACTATTCATTTTTCTTCCTCCATTGACTGATTTGTGTCAATGGAATGATAACCAATGTATAATTTAATTTTAGAATGTTTTATTAATATTTATTGGATGATATTTTATGTGAGTAAAACCTATGTTGGGAAAAAATCCATCACAAAGTCCTCTCGGTATGTTTTGGGTGTGATTCTGTTTATTGAAAAATCCAGATGACTACAAGTGAGTATGGTTGGTGTTTTCCGAAATGGTTCGCGGCTGAGAGGAGGAGTGGAATGTGGATGGCCTGGAATCAGCGGAGGAGTTTGACCACATCGGATAAAAGGTAGTACGCAGAGCGCATAGGAAAATGGTTCGTAGATGGCTTGAAATTTTCGGTGGTTGAAGATTCAGTACACGGTGGGGGATATATCAATTCAAGATTTGGTAAATATTGAATTAGTGGATTAAACAGATATCTTTTCTTATATAAGAATTTCTAAACCCACTGATTATAGTGGAGATTTGTCATCATTAGAAATTATATTTTTCTCCGTAATTTTAGCAAATACCGATGGATGTTCGTGAAGGCAGAAGTGTTTCACGAAGGATAAAGGAAGTTCTCGAAGCCTGAATTGGTTCGTGAAGGATAAAGTGGTTCTGGTTTAAGTAATTCCAACAAAGGTGTTTGCGGGGTTTCATAACCTACAATGGAGGTTTGGTATATAGAGAATGAATTCTGGTATGAGGAGACGAATACTGTCTGCAAACAACAAATAGTTAGCAGGAAGAGGGTGTTTCACAGAGGAGGTTCGTGGAGTCAGTACACGTTAATTGTACACGATAGTGAAGGTGGAGGAAATTCACATACATAATGGGTTTGAAAAATAAGCAGTATCCAGATAGAGGAGGTTTGTGAAAGAGGCTGCAGTACACGGAGCAGGCGGTTCGCACCCCAAACCCGATACTCAATATGCCGGAGAGGAAAGTGGTTCGATATTTTCTCAAGGAATCTTGAAAAAGATTCAATTCAGTTTGTGTAAGTATTTTTCGGTACCTAATAGTACTTGGGATGGTGTAATTCATCTATGGGTGAAGGTATAACTTCAACGTAGCGTCTACCTATAGTTAAGGATGCAGGAATTCAATAAAATGAAGGGACCTACATGTCCATAAACTGTGTTTGACATACAAGATGATAAACTGTGAGTGGATTACTTAACAAGTGTAGTGAGTGAAGGAAGAGGAATACAGTGGCCCTTTCCACTAGAAATGATCCAGAGAAATTGTCATAGAGAGTGATGCTTGGGAATGCAAGTAGAACCAAAACATTGTAATGGCAGTGAGCCTGGGGTTAAATGATCTAGCCCAAACATTGAACTCATTATTGGCAGTGAGCATTATCTAATTTGGTACATCAGAACATTTTCATTATATGATCCTTAGACATATCCCAGTGAGGGTGAACCAAGTAAAAAATTATGTTTCCTATGAATGATTTCATATCTTTTCTTATATTGCAACAAGATGAGGAGGGAATTAGGTTTTGTTTGACAACGAAACAAGATCCGAAGGGAAGAAAGTTTTAATCTGTCATATACAGATTCACCCCCCATCAAGGTATTGGACCAAGTGGAGCTGACAAATGTTATCGGATAGAAAGGTTGGAAGTTAGTGGTTCTCTTTCAAAAGACAAAATGGAGGTGGTCAATCATATAAGAATTTCGATCTTCTATGGAAACAATTATCAACTATAGAAGCATAAAATGTAGCACTACTTGCTATCAGTTGGGTTGGATGTCTTCACAGCAGCTATGCATGGAATATCAGAAGACATTAATAGTGGTGCTTTATCATATGTTGAAAGAAGTGATTTGGATTCTTATTCTAAATGGATCAATGCTTTAGGGGGCACTCCAATCAAATGCTATTTTCACGAAGGTGATGTCCTGTAAAACATAACATGAAATGTAAGAAAAATTGTTAAACATTTATGAGGGTGATAGAAAGTCCGAGAAGTGAAGCAGTAGGTTCTATTGAACAACTATGAGGACCTCAAAATGAATCTTAATGAGACTGTTGATGAATTCTTCAACAGGATAAATATTATCATGAAAGACAAACATGGCCTTGGAGAATTCATGAAAGTTATAAAAACTGTGAAATGAATCTTGAGGAAACTTCCACCACTGTTCAATCTGAAATTTTTAGTGTTGGAAGTCAAATCCCTAATAGAGATGACACTAGATAACCTACACAGTACCCTTGTAGCATATGAAATGATAAATAATAAAAATTATGCAATGGAAAAATGTATGTCAAAGGAAGTGACGTTCAATAATATAATGATTCTCTCTATTGAAGATAGTACAGAGGAAGAAAATATGGATGGTGTCATGACATTTCTATCCTCTAATTTTCAAATAGAAAAAGGAATGTTCAATGGTAAACTTCCATTTGCATTCTTTCGATGTGGAATGATTGTGAATTTTCTATCGAAGTGTCCTAAGAAATTTGATGATGAAAATGATGAAATTAATCAAAATAAGTATTCATCAAATCCGAAAAGGGAGGAGAAGTACTTGGATAATGTTTTTAAAAAAGAAGAATATACTTTTTAGAGAGGATAACTTTTTATAAGAACTTGAGGTAGAAGAGTTGGAGTACTGCACAAATCATAATGTAGTTGATTTTTCAGAAGTTTCTAGAAATTATTTATCAAGAGAAGAAAGTGACATTGATGAATGAGAAACTGAAGGAAGAGTTGATCTTCAGGATAAATTAGAAGCTTCCATTGAATAGAAAGATATTATGAGAGACAAAACTAAAATTTCCAACAAAGTTGTTCATGTTGCTAAACTCTTGATGTTGCAGTAGGAAGAAGAGAATTCTGATATGAATGAAGAAATTGAAAATCTAAGGTCTTAAATGACATAAAGTCCTAAAAAGGTATTTGAGTTTAATCTCACTATTAAAGAACAAAGAATATAAATTGATAATTTAACTGAAATAAGAAAATTTCAAATAAAATTTATTGAACAACTAGAAGAGGAAGTCATCAGTCTACGACGAACAATTGAAGATAAGGAGAAACTACTATGGAAGAAGGTCATACAGACAATATAGAAGATGATATTTGAGCAGAGTGGTCTATCATAACAGAAGAAACATCTAATTCTAAATGAAAAGGATGGTATGAGGAGTGATCTAAAATAGAAAGTAGTCATGGTTCAAAAAAGAAAACAAGAATCCACTCATAGATTGAAAATCAATTTAGGTGTGAAGCAGAATTAGAAGATTCTAAGAATCCAAGTCAAAACTAGTAGTGAATCGTTTCCATAGAAAATTTTACCTCACATAAGATGTTATTATTTAGGTAATATGGGACAATCTAAAAAATTTGTATTCCATATCAAATAGGTACCCAAGGGAAAAATACCAATGAATGTTATTGTACAGAGATGAAAATCCTTGGCCAACATCTGATGGTATCTGTTTCAGGTATAAAGGATTTGAAAATATGACAAGATACTTGCTGTCAACATTAGAAAAGAATATGCTTAGGCATATTGAATTTGTTCATATGAAGAAGCCAAATGATTCATCAAGAGAGCTGGAAATTTCAAATCGATTTGCAGCCCTACAGGTTGAAGCTGGATCGTCATATACTGAGTAATATCAAGAATATCATTCCATCATGTGTATGAAGTCAAAGAATTGGGTCAAAAAGAATAGGTCTGAGAAAGAAGTGCTTGCATAAATTGCATTCAAGGCATCAGATCTCATTGGGATATGGATTATTGATAGTGGATTCACTAAAAATATGACAGTAAACAATTATCTAGTGACTGAAATCAGGTATGATAAAGAAGGTATCATAAGATTTGGTAATCGTCAGGGCTTGAAAATTATTTGTTCAAGAAAAGCCAAGTTTGGAGGAAAAAAATGTGACGAGCGGATGTCTTAGTCGTTGAGGGGCTTAGTGACAACATTCTTAGTTTAGTCAATTGTGTGACTCTGGGCATGCAATAAGTTTTTCCATGAAATTATGTATCATCAAGGAAAAGTATGGTGTTGTTTTGGTGGAAGGAAATCATATAAAAGTGAATCTATACATCGTGAGTGGAGAAGAAGATATGTGATTTCTATCTATGGATGAAGAAAAAAAGTTATGGAATAAATGTCTTGGTCACATCATCCAAGGTTCCTTGGAAGTTCTGGTGAAATATGATGCATCTTGAAATCTCCCTAGACTATCACGTGATCTTACTCATACGAGTGATTCCTTCCAGTAGGGGAAGATCATCCGGAAGACATATAAGAAGAAGGAGTAAAAGTCAACAAGATTGATTGAGATGGTACATAATGATATGTGTGGGCCAATTTCACTGAGGGCTATTGATGGGAAGAGGTATTAGGTTCTCTTCATTATTAACTATAGAAGAATGGCATGATTTTGAACAATCACTCACAAATCCTAAGTGTTCAGTTTCATTACAACATATCAATGGAAATGTTACAAGATTCATGGTTAGAAAATGCAAACGATTTGAAAAGATAATGGAACCGAGTTAAATAATATCCATATAGAGGATTATCTTGAAAAAACATGGGATAATGCATCACGTCTCGATAGTAAGAACGCCACAGCTGAATGGAGTAGTTAAGAGAAGAAATATGATTGTCAACAATTTGGCCCGAACAATGCTCATTGAAAAGGTCCTTATGGATAAATTTTGTAAAGAAGTAGTAATGATAGCAGTATACACTTCAAACAAAGAATTAATTGTTAAAAAAGAGGAATATACTTCATACTAGTTATGGTATGAAAAGAAGATGTCAATGACATACTTTTGAATATTCAGAAGTAAATTTTTCATTCTAAATAAAGAAAAAATAGGAAAATTGAATCCTGTGGGGATCAAGGGATATTTTTTGGCTACTCAAAGAATAAAAAAAAGCATATAAATGCTTCAATAAGTGGCTGGAAAAGATAGTTTAAAGTCATGACGTGACTATAACAGAAAATTAGTAGAATATTAAGAAAATACATGATCAGACTAAGGAGGATAGAGATGAAGAGATGAGTAGATCAGGAGATGCTTTAGCTCTAGAGGTTGATTCAGAAGAAGACTTGGATGAAGAGAACAAATCAGTGTCTTCTCAAAGACCAACCAAAATAGCTAAAATTGATAGGCATAACATTATTGGTGATCAAATAGTAGCATTACAAAAAAGAATGATGAAGCCTCTACAAAAAGGATCATACTAATCACAAATAAATCCTAAAAGATTTGGTGAAGAAGCTGAAGATGAGAATTGGGTTCAGGAAATGAATGAATAGCTTTTCCATATTGAGAAGAAGCAGACCTATGAATTTGTTTCTTGACCTGTAGAAAAGAATGTTATCGACACAAAGTGGGTCTCTCACAAAAAAAGAATGAATATGGTGTTGTAATTCAAAACAAATAACTATTCATGTAAAAATGGTACTCCAAGATAAAGGGGATAGATGTTGATGATACATTTTGACTTGTTTCATGGTTGGAGATAATCAGATTATTCTTGGCTATAGTAGTGAAACGAAAGATTAAGTTTTTCTAGATGGATGTCAGGTCAACATTTCTGAATGGAGTTATGGAATAAGAAGTCAAAATTGAGCAACCAGATGGTTTTATTGTTCATGAATATGAAAAAAAGTCTTTTAGCTGAATATGATTAATATGGATTGAAACAAGCACTAAGAGCATGGTATTCAAGGCTTGATCAGTTTCTAAAGAAACTTGGTTTCCATTGTGGTGGAGTTGATTACAATCTTTATTACAATAATGGAAACAATCAAAGGATGACGGTTCTAGTTTATGTTGTTGACATAATTTTTGGTGGATCAGATGAAGCACAATGCAGATAGTTTTATGAATTCACTGAAAGCAAGTTCGAAATATTGATGATAGGTGAACTAACATTTTTCCTTTGCTTATAGGTGACACAAGAAAGAAGTGGCACGTTTATTTCTCAATACAAATATTCCAAGGAATTTTTGAGAAGGTTTGGAATAGATAATTCCAAAGAGTGGAAGAATTAAACTTCTTCCTAACTGAAACAATCATAGGATGATAAAGGAAAGGTAGTTAATATCACAGAATATTGGAAAATCATTGGAAATTTGTTGTACTTGATAGTGAAAAGTCCTGATATAGTATTTTCCACATGTCAAGAAGCAAGGTATCAAAGCAATCCCAAGGAGAGACACATCATTGCATTAAAAATAATTATTTGGTATATCAAGGGAACATTTCACTTTGGCCTAATGTATAATGACACATATCACGAAGAGTTATTGGGATATACATATGCGGATTGGGATGGTTCAGCAGATGATAGGAAATCAACATCAGGAGGCGCCTTTTATCTTGGAGGTTGTGTATTTATTTGTTAAGAAAGAAAAAAGATTTCATTTCATTGAGAATTGTAGAAGCTGAATAAATTGTGGCTACTCAATCTTTCACACAACTATTGTGGATAAAGCAGCAACTTGACGATATGGGAATCGAAGTGAAATCTCCGATAAAAATCCACTGAGATAATTCAAGTGCAATAAATCTTAGAAAAAATCCATTCCATCACTCAAGGACAAAGAACATTTAAATACAATATCATTTTATAAAGGAGAAGGTGGAGTAAGGGACTATGATGTTGGAGTATGTGCCTATAGAACAACAAGTTTCATACATTTTGAAAAAGGCCTTTCCCAAAGAAGAATTTGAAAGGCATCGACGAGCTCAAGGAATCCAGTCGACTTCCTGCACTTGAAAATGTGTGGATGTGCCCCCCTCCCTTAGGTATGATGTGTCTTTCCCTATTATACTGATATGTGTTCTTACCCTATTTTAAACAACCTTGGAGTGCTTTTAGGGTTCCTTGATAGAGGGGGAGAGAGTGGGAATATTCCTGGAGGATAAAAGACAAAGGGATAAGATGTTAAGTGGAGCAGTAAGATAGGGGGAGTTGAAGCTGAGTTGAATCTATTTGGTAAGATCTATAAGATATGGGATCATTAAATTTGACAATGCTAGAAGTAGTCAATCAAAGAGTAGAAATCATGACAGTTGAGGATTGTGATAAAAGAAGAAGGGTGATGTTGGATTGGTGTGAGAAGGTTTCCAGTGATCCACAATTGGTATGATTTTTAGCAATTGGTATTATTTTGGTGGAAAAAGTTGGTGTCTGAAATAAAGTGATTCATTGATGATATTCTCATTTACTCTGGTTTCTCGTAATAATCATTTCTCATGTGGGATTTTGAGTTTGTTTTGAGGAAATATTTGATTACTATCTTAATCTCATAAAGGTAATGGTCGTTGAAGTGGAAGGAGTTTTATTGTGATATCAAAATGTGCAGAATTGTTACGAGAAGAGTTGTCAACAAACCCAAAGGGGGATGTTGTGTGGAAAAAATACCTCAAGGAGTCCTCTCGGTATTTTTTGTGTTTGATTGTGTTTGTTCACAAATCGGGATGATTGCAAGTGAATAATGACGAACAAAATCAGAAAAGGAAGAGGAACAAGGAGACAAGGACATGGATTTCTTACCATGTCTAGAAAGGGTACGCGACCGCGTACGGGACAGCAGGAACGGTATGCAGATGCGGTTGGTGAAACCAAAAATGGTTCGCAGCTGAGCAGCGGAGTAGTACATGGATGGATTGACATCAGTGGAGGAGGTTGACCACGTAGGAGCATATACGGTACGCAGAGTGCATATGAAAATGGTTCGCGGATGGCTTGAAGTTCACGGTGGATGAAGATTTAGTATGCGGTGGGGGTGGTATCGAATCAAGATTTTGTAAATCATGATTTAACAGATTAAGAAGATATCTTTTTCTAATATAATAATTGATAACTCCACTGATTACGAGAGAGATTGAACATCATTAGAAATTATATTTCAATATGGGATTTCAGAAAAGGACAAAGGATGTTTGTAACGGTCGATGTGGTTCGCAAAGGCTGAAGAAAGTTCGCAAAGCCTAATGTGGTTTGCGGAGGTTGAAGTGGTTTGTGTGGAAGAAATTTTGATGAAGGTGTTTTGTAGGGATTCATAACCCACAGAGGAAGCCCGATACGTAGAGATAGAAGTTTGGTATCCGAAGGTGAAGACAGTCCGTAAACAGTAAAAATTTCACGGACATAGGGTGTTTGGATGAATAGGTTCATGGAGTCGGTACGTGGTAACGGTATGTGATAGCAAAGGCGGAGGAAGTTTGCGGACATAATAGGTTCTCATAAGAAGTAGTCTGCAGATAGAGGTGTTTTACGGAAGAGGTAGCAGTACATAGAGGAGTTGGTTCAAATACCAATCCCGATACTCTGTATGTGGGAGAAGAAAGTGGTTCATGGTTTGCTCAAGGAATCTCTAAGAAGCTTCAATTCTGTTTGAGAAAGTATTTTCTGGTACCTAATTGTTCTCGAGAAGGTGGAATTTATCTATAGGTGAAAACGGAACTTCAACAGAGGATCTACCTATAGTTAAGGATGCATGAATACATGAAAATTAAGGGACCTACATGTCCATAAACTATGTTTTACCTACAAGTAGATAAACTGGGTGTAGATTCCTTTCCAAGTGCAGTGAGTGATGGAAGAGGAAGACTGTAACCCTTTCCACCAGTAGTGAGCCCGAAAAAGAGGCATAGGTAGTGACCCTTGTGAATGTAGTGAACAGAACATAATCCTTGTAAAGCCAGTGAGCCTGGGAAAAGAAGATCTAGCCCAAACATTGTACTCATTATTGGCAGTGGGCCTTAGTGAATTTGGTACATTGGCACATTGTCGTTGTATGCTCCTTGGATGTTTCCCAGTGAGGGTGAACCATGTAAAAATTGTTGTTTCATGTGCATGATTTTATATTTGTTTATATATTGCAATGGGGGAAGAGAGAATTATGTTTTTTATAACAATGAAATAAGATCCTAAGGGAATAAAGTTTTAATCTATCATACCCTGATTCACCCCCCCTCTCAGGGTATTCGACCTGGTGGACCTAGGAACCTATAATTAGATATTTGTTGGAATAATAAATTTCCTAATATGTTTACTTATTCATATTTACTCATCTTAAAAATAAAATAATTTATGTAAAGGTTCAATCCAAATTCATGGAGTAACCATAATAGTTACCCTCTATGTTAGCTTCTAATTATTCATGGCACTATCATGGATTAAAACATTGAATGAATTTTTTAATTTATATCACTTTGAATTGATAAATTCTAAAATATTGATATCAATTCATAAAAAAATCATCCAAAATATTCCCAATAGAAACATAGGATTAACCCATTATCATTAATTATTTTGAATAAAATATATGTTCATTTTTTCATAAAATAAACTAAATCCATGAAGTTAGAAGATTTGTGTGAAAAACTATGAATATCATCTTTGATTTAAGGTGAAATTATTCAAACATTATTTATTTGACCCATACATGTGCTACAAGTGTCCACCACAAACAATATGGTGAATTTTTGTGAAACAATTGACACTAAATTTAAATAGTAGTCCATAAGGATGAAATTAGAGCTAAAATGGGAACCAATATTTTTGATATTTAATAAAAACATTATGTTGTTGAATATAGGCTATAAACTGTGTAAATAATCACTTTTAGAGGTATTAGAGGTAATATGTCAAAGAAAATATTACTGACAAACAAAAATCTCATCTTCATTCTAAAAAAAGATAGAAGAGTGAGAATACAACATCTCTTATAACATAAACTATATTTTAGATAGTGGATGAAATAGTGGCACATGAATAATGGCTTCAAGAACTGATGAACAGATTGATAAAATTTATAAAATATACATATATAAAAATTTTATGAGGAAAAAAGTTGAAATATTATTCAAACAAATTTATGTGTGTTTATGAACAATTTTAATAATTATGTTGATGTGAAAAAAAAATTATCCTAGGTTGAAAATGTTATAGTAATATATAAGAAATTTATTTTTTATAATCCATTTGTCTAGTAGAAACACTAGATAAAACAAAAATATTTTCAACATGGATATATATATAAATTATAGTTAATTTCAAATGGATAATAAATCATTATTTTTTAATGGTTAACTAAAAAAATATGTATTTTTTGAGAATACAATGGTTTATTTGTTGATGCTTATGGATGAATGGTATGTAGACTAAAAAACACCTAGTATGTCTTGAATCCAGAGCCTAATATTCAAATACTATGGAATTACAATGATATTTGGGATTATTCTAATGAATATTTGATACAAAACAAATTCAAGAAACAATCACCAGGTACATTGATTTTTATTGTTTCATTAGATGATATAGAATATACTTTTAAAAATGAATAACTTTATTAATAATATCATAAATTGGTGAAACATATGTTTGAAATGTCACAACATGGGTAGAAAATATACAATCTAGGGCCAAAAGATGAGGATATTTTAGACTATATATTTCTGTCCCAAGAAAAATAGGCTAGTAAGTTATTGAAATTATTGGTATGGAATATCAAGATATGATTCAACCCTCACTTCTATTAGTAAAATAATTTATTGATCTAATCATGATACAAAAGTTGTTTAAAATTAATAACTTGATGTTTATTATATTTTACATATTTAAGAACTAATATAGACTTTGTCGTGTCATATTGTAGTAGTTTTAAGCAGGAAGTAGGAGAATAAAATTTTCAAAGAAAAATAGATATTGTGATATTAGAACAACACAATAAACTAGGGTTTTTAGCCAAATTCATTGTTTTTATGACCTTTAATGGTTAAAATAATGTTTATTGGCTAGGCGAATGTACTGATAATAGATCCACATTCATTTTCTATGTATTTATTTTCATGGGATTTGTGATTTTATAAAAAAATAAAATTCTATTCCACTTAGTGAAGATAAATAAGAATATAAAGATGCAAGTATGTTGTGTGAACATGTTTTAAAAATGTATGTAGAGTTAATTAACATGATTATTTAAAATGAGAAACCCTTATTGATACTTTTTTAAAACCAAAGTTATATTTATTTTTCAAAGAATAATGTACAACATTCTAGATCAAAGAACATTCAATTTAATAATAATATTATTAGTAAATTAGTGTCAAATGGGGACATTAAGTTAGATTATGATTTCAAACATATTCATTTTTATATTTTATCATCATAAAAGAACTTCTCTTATAGAGATTTAGGTATTTTCTTCTACAATATATTGTGTAGACTTCTTCTCTCACCTAAGATGAGTGGATGACCTCCACCATCAAAATGCATTTATATTGAGTTGGAGGGGGAGGGGGTAAACTTATTCATTTATAATTATTAATGGGGAACTAATCAATAAGTCCAAAATAATGTATTAGTTTTAAAGGAGAAATGTGCAGAACTTGTTTTCAAAAATGGATTTAGTACTCTAAAAACATTTTCTTTTCTGGTAGAGTGGTGTAATAATTTAACCTTTAGGTAATGGTTGTGATATAATTACTCATAACAGTTTTTAAAAAGTTCATTAGATCTAATAAATCATGAAAATTTTATTTTATGATTCCAATAATTCAAAAAGGTGTATATTTATATTCCCATAGTGTTTTCGATGATTTGATTATTTTTTTCTATCAATACAGTAGAAAATGTTTTATAAATAATAAAGGATGATGAGGGGATGGTTGATATTTTTTCGATGATTACTTTTTTTTGAGATATATACGATGCGATTTTAATAATAATTATTTTGTGTCCATAATATAAATTAATATCTGTAAAAATATAAAAATGGAAAATGTCTTATAGTTAAAATGTATGATAATTTAACAGATGGATGGAAGTGAAAAAACTGAAAATTCATTTATCATCTGAGCCTCATGCTTGGAATTTTTGTATTTCCTATGAATATTTTCTTATTAATAGGAGATTTCATACAATGTATGATATTTTTAGCTATGATATGTTGATATATGTTTTAGAGTTGAGATAAACAAAATAAATTTACGTGTATGATAGTTTGGAAAAAGAAAATATTAACCAATGTCAGAATTTTATCTACATAAGAAGTTTGAGGAATATAAAATATATTCCTTTGTAAATATTTTATTATAATTCATAATAGAAAACCTTGTCTATAGAATTATTATTTTTTAATGAATTAAAATTATATGATTCTACAACCCATATAATGTTTTAATAAATTAGAATTTAATTATCATTCATATAGTATGAAGAATACATTATATTTACATAATCATTAACTTATCATAGTCAAGGTCAATTTTATAATAAGGAAAATGACTATTTCTTTATATATATATATATAAATTTTACTGATAAAAATATGGTGATGATTATTTTGTTCATTAGTTCATAAATAACATGCTAATCAAGCTATCATGAGAGATGTTTTTTTTTGAAAAAACTATGAGGGATTAATGATCATCTGTTTAAGGAGACTATATATATAATTACACATGATGATATTAGTTATTCTATTAGAATGTTTGAGTATCTTCATGTGATCTAATATAGACTGAAAAGAAGATATTTGGATGATTAAACCAAGATACAGGTTTACATATGTTTTAAGGTAATTACATATGGGATACTGATCTACTGTATAAGTAAGAATTATAGGTGTTGAGATAAATAAAGTTATATTTATGATTGTTTTCATGGTAACAATGGAAGATGAACCTCTTGGTATTTTTTGATATATAAATGATGATTGAGGTTCACTAATTTGATATAAAGTTGGACATATTTTTATTGGTAGTATGAAAACAACTTTTAATATAAATTTCTTATATGTTATTTTAACATGAAAGTTAATGTTGTCACCTAATAAGAAAAAAAATTTCAAGGAAAAAGAAAATTTTCATGGCCAAATAAATAAGATATCGTATAGAATAACTACATGAGTTTTTTAGAAACTTGATTGTATTAAGTGTAGATATTGTATGCATCTGATTAACATTTTTACTATCTCATAGTGTTGAAATAATGAAGTAGAAATTTGAGAATAATATATATGTAGGATTCTTTATAAAATGAGAATGATCTAATCTCTAGATTAATAAGGCCCTAAGTGTATCATCTACATTATGTATTATTTAATAATACATATCTTTCAAGGGATCATTCACATATAATTACACCACTATTGTAACTATAGTATGGATCTTCATAGTGTAGTACGACTCTGGAGATGAATTTATTGATCTAAAAAGAAGAGTGTAATCATATTCACTTATGTTTATAGTTAAAATTCCATGGTTGGTGTGATAAAGGAGCCACAAATGGAGTATGAATTATTTAACGGACCCAAAACATGTAAAGAATAAAAATTTATTGATATCATTCATTTTTTCAGGCATGCATATGGTTCATCATTCACATTTGACTGGTTTAGACTTAAACAGGTCATAATAAATTATTTCTAGTAAAAATGACAACACAATAACCTATTGAACAATTATTTATCCCCCCTTATAAGTAAAGAAATTGTATCCATGTCACTTGAGATGAAAAATAATGGAAAATATAATCAATAAAGAGGGATATGTCGAGGATTGACCACATAAGTGGGTGTATTTTTTTTACATCCAAGAGTTTGGTAGTGATAGTGGATTATCTAAGATACATTGGTGCATGGTGTTACACTGATATAAACCCCCACATGTGAATTTTGTTGGTGAATATGAGTAGAAACTACAAATAGTGTCCCTTTAAAAAGAAAATGTTGACTCATCCCATATAACGAGTAGGGAAAAATGATATAATGGTAGTAAGTAAAGATAGAATGGGATCCCCCTATTTTGGTTTTGATAGTGGATTGGGTTCTATAATTGGGGAATATTGTTGGATAATATGTGTGTACTCTTTTAGTTAACGATTAATAATTTATTCTTCACATATTTTTTATTATGTAAAATTTCCATTTTATAAACATTATATATCTAAACTGTATCCTCTATTATCAAATGAAATATTGACACTTCATCATCTCCCATGATTTCTTGAAATAATAGAACTGAATCCACGATTACAGTACATGGGATTTCAATTTTTAAAATTTATCCACTACTCGAAAATTGAATCTCCCTTATAAATAATATGTTCAATTTCCTTTTACATCAAAAAAATCAAATGTATTTATATTTTTAGAGGTAATAGGATCTTCAAATAATTTTTTATTAAACACCTATGGGTCATTAACATTAAATTTTGAATGGGGAAGATTTAACAACTTATCAAATTGTTTTTATCCTTGTGACTAAAATTACATTGTGTACTTAATGGTAGTTTTTTTTAATATCAATAAATTTACACACTTCTTCAGTAACATTATATTTCCTTTGAACAAGAATATTATAAAATTATTTCCAAATAAACTCAGATAATTTGTCATTATTAGTCAACGAAATATATTAAAAATTATGATAATTCATCTATGTAATAATAAATTTTTTATAATGAAGTTATTTTTTTAGTTTTATAATTATATATATTTTTTTGTTCCATTTTGTTAAAAACATTATTTATATGTGATTGTACACACATGGAAATAGTTTCACACTTTATATTGTGTATTTTAATTGATCCCCTAGAAGGAAATATTTTTTACATATGTATGGTCTATTATGGAATTAATTTGGGTTTATATCCTGGGTAGGATACCTATAAAATGATGTTTTATTATCCCTATTTATTAATAATATAAAATATAAAAACAAATATATTAATTTAGTGGGGGTTTATAAAATATTCCATTTTATATAACTAGATAGTAATGAAAGTGAAAAAAAAATATAAAACACAATGATGATAATGACAATGATTTGTTCTTTTTAAGATATCACAATGACTACAATCATTGTCTTATAAAACTATATGCCTTTTTTATTATACTCGACTTCGGGATAATGACCTTTCACACCAAATCCTCTTATTGAAATTATAATTACATCAAACCCGAAAATATGCATGTATGATAATTATACTTTAATCAATTTCTTGGAAACAATTTCACCAATAATAAGCATCATAATTTTACACCAATATATAATGAATTACAATTATATATGATTGTAATATAGATGAACTAAAATAATAATCCATTGATTAGGAAATTAGAGAATTTGTATACTTCTATCACTTTTAAAACCACTGGAATTCATGTATAAAACAGTTTCAAGACATTTATGTTAATGAATAGAAAAATATACACATCTCCCTCCCTTGAATATAAAATGAGGTTGGTACTCTGTTAACAACATATATGAGAATCAGGGAGAGGGATAATACTTATGATACGAGAAAGAGAAATTGAAAATACAATATATTAATAATTTATAAGAGTATTATAACATGAAAACCAATGTCTCTAGGTTTAAAATGGATAAATCCTTTGAATAGATGATAATGATAAAATATATATGTAAGATGAGGGTAGGTTTTTCCCTAATTATTGCTTCTAAAACATTTTGGATGTTTATAAAATTAATTGAATGAATATGTGTCCTTCGATGAAGTTATTACTTTTTTCTCATAGTTTTTCCCATGTAAAATGGAATTTATATTTTCCTTAATTAATAGAATGTATGAACATATTAATATTGTAAAACTTTTGTTAAGAAAGACTCCTAAAATTACCTTTATGAAATATTACATGAATTTGTGTCCTAGAAAATGAATGAATATCAAGGATCCATTATTAATAAATCTTTTCCTCTTTATCTTCAATATCATTATACAATATTTGATATCCCTTATACATGTAATTTTTGTGATATGAGATTAAAATTAAAACTCACCATAACTTTGAATATATTTTAATTCCCCCCTTATATTATTCATTTATACATGATATTTTTTTATTCAATAATTATTAATGATTAATAATTATATCCCATAAGAAATGTTAAACTAAAAAAAAATTATTTTTAGAATTTTGATCAGTATTAGAAATGTAATGATAGATATAAAAAACAGATATTTTTGTATGGACATAAAAATAATATTGACTTTTTCATTTTACTGTATCATAATTTAATGAATGAAAAATTTGTTTTCAATTATAAAATGATTAAATTTGGTTTTAAATTTTTATGATTAATTAAATATGAATAAAAAATTAAAATGAATAATGAATAATTTTATTTAGGTCAGACCTAATTATTGAAAAAACCTAAAAAAATGAAAATTATCCTTAAATTGCCAAATTTTTGGGATTTAAAACATCAAATTAAAAAAAATAAAAATGAAAAAATGAGCACCAACAAAATTTTATGAAGGAGAAGTATACTAATTAACTAAAGGGAGTCAATTCACCTTTGTTAAAACATTTTTCATTTATGTTATAATTTTAAGAAAGTGATTGTGAAAAAATATTATATCCTCTAAAAATATAGATGAATAGATTTCGTTACATTAATTTATTTTTTGTTTATACTCATTGGATGTGGCCTATTATGGGTCAAAAATGTATAGATTACCTAATATTTTGTGTTTTATTTTCAATATTCAGAATTAAATTTTCTTATATACCTCCTCTCAAAGATAAAATACTAGATTTACACAACCATATTACAATAATACGGGATTCATTCATTGAATGAAAATATTTTTCATATGATATTTTTTTTCGGTGTACACCAAAAACATACATAAAAAAATATATTGATTCTAATATATAGTGTTTGGAAACATATAATATATCTATATATCATGGTAGGTAGTTCCACTAATTAGAATTTGTCAGAAATACACACAGGCGCCTATTTTACTATACTATAACAAAAAAATCAATAAAATAATGATTTGTTGGCTTTAATAAAATGCATACTCATTATAAAAAAATGGTGAGTTCATTCGTGGTCCACTCATAACAACCCAATTAGCTTATATAAGGCTCTCACATAAGGTCCATACAGCTCAAACATCCCATATTCCATTTTAGGGTGTTCATCAACATTGTTAACTGGGAGATGAAATGAATGAATATCCTATCATATACCAATAATCCATGGAATATACATATATATATTAAAAAATTATAATGTTACTCTTAAGAAATCAAAAACAAGAACTTATTCAGGAAAACTAGAATTCCATCCTTTAATATCACATTCCATATAAAGGACACTTTCATAAAAAATGTTACAAAAATATCATGTAATAATGATGATAATCCTTCTATTTTCTAAATAATGTTTCCATATTCCTATTTGATCCTTCCATGTGAAGGTGTACAAAAAATTTCATAGAAAATAATATCAAAAAATGAATCTAATTATCGATAGAAAACCTATTCATATCCTTAATAAACACTATAAATGCATTCATCAATCCAAATTCCATTATAATAATCTCATATAAGCCATATATACACTTCAATTTAGTAAATGGAGCCTCTTTTGGCATCACTATAATTTTTGTATATCCCAACATTTGATGAATCTTAAATAACTACTTTTATCTTTTCAACTACTGATATTGTTCATCTATTTGAGGTAGAGAATACCAATTCATGACTGAAACTTTATTTAACCTCGAACAATCCATTCATAAATATATAAATCCTTAGAAATTTATAGTGAAGAAAAAAGGTTCTCCTAAGGCATATGAATGCACAAGTTAATCACATTACCATAATTTCATATAAACAAGTATCTCTATCACCTCTATAGTATAGATTATATATATTAGAATGGTTATGTGATATTTACAAAGAATTTCCTATATCATAATTTCATTCTCTCTATTTTGTGGAAATAAAATTATGGTCTCATTAAATAATCCTAGTACTAGTGAATAATAATGTGAAAAAATTATTTTACATCTCCTAATAACATATAACAACACTATAAATATAGGAAAAAATCACCCCCAATTTCTTATAGTCACATCCTATATTTACCCAGCACCACTACCCCCAGATAATCCCTATGCATTCTACAAATATCACAATAGGTTCCGAATATACTAATATAATCATTGCGAAATAGGTTTTTGATATCCCTGAGACATTATATGACTAGGTATACCACACATGTAATACACAATACTTTCAATCCATGAGGATGAAGATATATAACATGGACCTGCCTAACTTATTCCCTAGATACCATGGATAGAACAATAAAAAAATTTCTTCCACCATTATGTAGACTCGATTAAAATCCATGTATAACAAGAATCCTTCGTCAAATTACTACCCTAATTTGGGTTCCCCTCAGCTATAAGGTCCTAATTCATATCTAGGGAAATATACATCTTGAAAAAGATGTTCATTACAACATAAAGTAAGTTTCTCATCCGCTTCTTAAAGAACCTCCATTTTGCTAAAACATTTCCCAAAAGAATAATAAAAATAAAAAGATTAAATATGAAGGTTGAGTCACAATTCATAATTTATATCTCTATATATGTGATATATTTAATAATTTATTCACTATCATCACTCAAAAGTTTAGGAGGGAAATTGTATTGGAAGATTACTAAGGAATCCTTCCTGGTTAGCACTATATGTTGTTCCTCTATCAATAATACTTTACACCAATGCTTCACTAGTCCTTATATCAAATATATCATATTATTTACCAACCTATTAGGTTGTGTCTCAATCTATTCATAGATGATATATAATGTTTCTATGAAAAAATTAATATAATATTTTCGACACACACTATTAATTTGTGTTAGACACTTCATCAAGAATAATTGAATCAAGTCTAATATAGAAAACCCATCTAGTGAAGGCTCTTACTATATAGAATTTATAATAAAAAACATGATTTTTTGGTGCCTTTCATCCGTATTATTCCCTGACAAAATATGAAGATTCGTCTCCCCTTCCGATGGGGGATTATTAACCTCTCCAACCTAGAGATTAACATGAAATCAAAATAGTGTCATAGAAATAAAATTTCAAAGGCAAGACTTAAAATCCATCAATACCATTTTTTAATAACCTAAGAAATGGTAAATAGTTACAAGTGTAACATTTCATTACACAATCTAGAATCCATTCTATATAAAAAATCACACATCACATGATACTCTTTATCCCTAGAAAATCATTCTTAGGGTTATATAGAAGATAAATATAGGATATTCGTAACCAATCAAGAGATAATAACAATAATATACTATTTAGGATGAATTTTATCATTTATAATGAATCCACTAACCAATATTTACATACATTATAACTTATTATTTATTTATTAAAAGATTAGTCACATACTTATAATCAAAATATCAATAACACATGGGAATAAGATTATCATGTGAATCCTAAATTCCTAATTAGAATTATGAAATAACACCACCTATCATCCAAATATTATATTATTGTTAATCATAAATTAATAACCTAATTCATCAAATTTAGAGTGAATCAACTTAACCATAATAGTGAATAATATCACAATAATCTCATCCTTAGAAGCTGGTAAATTACCTTTGTTGGGGTTAATTACTCCTCTTACATAGGATTCATACCATGATTTGAAAATGACCAATAATATACTACAATTTCCCAATATCAAAATACAAAACAATATAAGGATTTGATAATACTTTTAAATTAATTTCATTGGATCATAAAAACAGTATCCGAACATGTGGTACCATAAGTCCTCAAACACACCCCCTACATATAAGCGTATCCAAACTAGTAGTAAGGGTTTATATATAATATTGAAGTACTATACCCATAAGAACATATTAATAGAAATCATTATTGATATATAATTTTAAAACAACAAACAATGTATAAATTCTTAATATAAATCATTAATCTATTATCCAAAATAATTGTAATAACATGACACATGAGATAAGAATATAAAATATTTTAATTTTACATTGTCATACTCAAATAAACAAAGATAAAATATTTTATAGATTATATACCTGAATATAAAAAATAATAATATTATATATGATCATAAATTGTTTGATACAAGACACTAGAAAATCATGCCACTTACTCCTTCATTCATCCCCTAGAAACCATCAACCATATGGCTTGTGTACTTTTATGGATATAAAAATATAATATCCTAACACAAAAATGAATTTATACTCTAGATGTGAGTTCAATAATGTAGGTCGTCATTAATGGCATCCTTACCCAAATCATGATTATATAAGTTAATATTGATTTTATATGGTTATAACACAAAAAATAAAAAAACACATCACATCCCAATTTTCTAAAAACCCCCCTTGGGTAAAATATACAATAATGTTTCAATTATAGATTTAGGGTATTAATATTCTATAAAAAATACCAATGGTCCACATCAACTCCACCCTTACTACAACATCAGGATTCCAAGGTAATTAATTATAAATATACCTATCATAAATCCATAAAGGATATTTTTTTTATCCAAAAAACCATTATATTGATAACAATGTTTCAATTATACCTAAAAGAAAACATTCCATGGTAAAGGGTTACCCATAGAAAAAACATGAATATTGAAAAAATCATGGGTTGTTTCATAACCAACCGGCATAACAATTCCTTAATGATTTTGGTCAGCATAACACCTAACTAACATAATAGAAATAATCATGATTGTCAGTACACCCAACATAAAAAATCCAATAATTAATGGTTCACATATCAATCATAGGAATAACATATATAGTATCATTGTAAGTATATAAAATACCTATAACTAGACTTTTCATGGTTGTAATAATATAAATCTCTTCATCCAACATTATCATCATATAAAAAACCAAAATTGATTATGCATTTCATGATAAATAAAAGTATGTAACACATTTACTGGAATAAAATATTCCACATAGACCATATAATAGGGTTATATAAATATAGTTGGAATACATTATAACCCTAAATGGACCCTATATTAGGTTAGTAATCTATAAAAATTACACACCTTATCCATTTTCTATTCAACCATGCCTATCCAAAAAACTATCTTTCAATTTATTGAACAATCCATTATAATAGAAATCTTGAGAAAACCTATTAAGCTTCAATACATCATTTTATGATCAGTTATATCCTTACCAAGTTCCCATATCCCATTATTATAATATATTATTTTAATGAAATGGAATTAATTGACCATGGAATTAAAATAAATAAAATGTAAAATATCTCATGGCCTCCATAATCAATGATAAAACCATTGAACATAAAGAAATAAAATGAATTTACATATAAAGACATTAAATCCTTCACGATAATATCCAAATTATAAAACATATATGATGTTTTTTCATTAATATATGGGGTTTTTTATTTTACTAAACGATTTTAGTGAATTATAATCAAATGTTGACACATAATTTTTGAAGTAGCTTGGTGATAAATTGTTTTAACAAAGTTTTTTATTGTTTGAAAGCTAACCATTTTTTTATAAGAATGTTATTGTTACCCAAGAAGAATTAATTTGATGAGTTAGAAAGAAAGTATTTTTTTAGGTAGAATTTTATGAATGAAGAATCCTTTTTCTAGTAGATGAGTTTTGAAAAAGGATGTTTATGATGACTAAGAAGTCAAAAGTTAGAATTTTTTTAAAATTTTCCAAAAAAAATCAAATGATGATTTGATGATCATGATGTTATAACAAATCATGAAAACTACCATGATAAATGATTTTAATGAAATGGTGTAGAGGGTTGATGAAATAAAAAACATTAAAAAGAAGCTGAAATCAGATCTAACATTTTTGTTCTGAAAAATGGAACCTAGATTCAAAAAATCAGAACAAGAATTTTGTAAAAATCAGAACCGTTTTTTTTGAGAAAAAATGAAACTAAAATTTTCAGAAAATCAGAACAAATTTTCTGAGAAAAATTAAAACCATGATTCTAAACAAATTAGAATAAGATTTTTGATCAAAAATGGAATCTAGATTTTGTATAAATCAGAACCATTTTTCAGAGAAAAATTGGAACCATGGTTTTGAAAAAATCGGAACCAATTTTCTGAGCAAAAATATAACCAAGATTTTTAGAAAATCAGAACCATTTTTCTGAGAATAATCAAAAACAAGATTCTGACCAAATCGTAACTAGGATCTATCTTTATCATACATAAAAAATCATACCCAATAACCATCATTATCATTCTGATAAATATATGAAGAATTAAAGATGTGAAACTTGACATTCAATTTTTCATAAATCATGGAGAAGTTTAAGGAGTTTTGAAGAATTCAAAGAGTAAACATTAAATGTGAGTGAGTTGTAATGTTTTTATATTTAAGTAATCAAGAAATATTTCTAGATTCCCACCATTTTTCTTTTGATTTTCCTATACATAATTTCTAATATCATTCGTTCATTTGAAAGTTTTACCTATTTGAAAAAGGGGGAGCACTTGATAATTTGATGTAAAACTATTACCACCATATTGAATAATTTTTGTAGTGATTTTTTTGAGTAGTGAAAAATCGAAATCATTATTTTGAGAAAATTGAATCCAATATTCTGAAAAAATAAGAACCAATATTCTATGAAAATCATAACCACTTCTTTTTTGAAAATATGATTTAACATTCTTCAAAAATTGGATCTAGAATTATGTGTGTGGAGAAGATTCAAAATAGTCCTTATTCTTTTTTTATCTCCTTTTTTATAAAGAAAATTGTAATCTAATAGGTTTATGTATAATATTTTATATTAGGAGATAGAAGGTGTCTTAAAATATTTGGCACAAGTTGTCTTTACTTCTTCATAATAGTTAATTTGCATAGTCTCATGCTAGTTGCTATAGTAAGGAAATAGGTTCTCACACTAAGTCTGAACCTTGTAAATCTAGTGTGATTTTCTTACTGTCATATATTTTTAGGTATTAGTATTTAGTAAAGGATGATTATGATATAAATCGAAACATATTTTAGGGATTAAGAGTCTAAAAGTATTGAAACTTATAAAAAGTGAAAAACTGATTCAAACCTTCCTTTTTAGTTGTTATTTGATCCTTAGAAAATGAATTGGTATCAGAGGGAGTATCTCTTATTGAATCCCTATCATGTGTGGAAACATAAAAATATTCTCTATCTCATATCTCTTGTACTAAAAGTTATTGATGATGATACTATTGGTTTTCCTTATATTGATAACGATGTTCCTAGAAGATTTTCTAATTAGATAAACATAGAAGTTTATTGAAAGGAAAGAAATAAAATCCTTATGTTCTTATCAGAAAATTATTATCAAAAGTTGATGGGTCTCAAAACATAGAAAAGTATGTGGGAAAATTTTGAAGGTGTTTTCAAAGGTAATAGTAAATTCAATGAAGAAAAACTACAAATCTAGCTTAGTAAGTATGAATTCATCAGAATGAGGTATGCAGAAATAATTGATGAAAACTCTACTAGAGTAAATAAATTTTTTTGAAACATTATAGGATTAATATATGTCCTGGAATATTCAATAATTGTGAATAAACATATGAGAAACATTCTAGATAGGTTTGATTCTAAAATTTATTTTTTACACGATAAGGATGATTTATCTCTTGATGAGTTGCATAATTTTATTGGTGATTATGAATTGAGGAAATGTCAAATGTTTAAACATAATTTTAAAGATTAAATAGATTTTCATGCTATAAGAAAGATTAAAATCCATGAAAATGAGGAAGTATATCCTTGTGAGTCTGAGGATATAGAGGACTGTAAGCTCAATAAAAAAATCATGTATCTTATATCAAAGAAATATCAAATAGGAAGAGGAAAGAATGGAGGTAAACTTCCTCTAAATTTTTTGACTACTCTATAATCACACACATTTCTTTGAATTACCCAAAGAAGAATGTTTGTGAATATCAAGATTATTCTGATAAAAAAACACGAGGGAAGAAGTGGAAAAAATTGTAAAGAAGGAAAGTCTTCCAAGAGATACAAGAAGAAGTTTACTAGAAACGAAATAAGTATTCTATGTAATAAATTTGAATCAGACTCAACTGAAAACAATTCAACTACTGATTAAAGTTAAAAAACATTAAGAAACTTCATTTAAAAAGTTATGAAAACAAAAGATTCTTCAAAAAGTGAAGAAGATGGAGAATAATCGTATTAAGAGTTTTAACTTAGAACTAAATTATTTTCACATCATGAAAAAAACAAACCACTCAGAAATGAAATTACAATAATCATGAATGATCGTCAAGAATTTTATGATGGAATAAAATATATCATCAAGATGGAGGATGAATACATTTAAAATATTTTAAATTATAAAAATAGAATTATTAAATTGGGAAAGATGATTGAAGATCATGTCAAGAGACTGGAATATAAGGAAGAATATATTAAAAAGTTTTAATCAAAACCTGTGAGTTGGAAAATACCTTGATGAAGAGTAATGAAAACATAAACAAAGTTTGAGAAGTAGAAGCTGATACTTCTAAAGTTGTTGATAAGTCTCAATACATGAATCAAGTAAAATATTATATTAATAAAAATTAAATTTCATCTGATTATTTTATCATTTCATATTCAGGAAATCTATTACGAAATATAAGGTGGAGAAAAAAACTGAGAAACCTATAAATTTTATAATAGTAAAAAACAAACTCAAATGAAATGATGGTCCATGTCATGAGCATGTTAGAGATGAAAGATGTTACCAACCTTAAAAATGTGTTTATAGTGATTGGTCATTCCTGAATAAAAAGTATATATTTGATGGATATTTTTAGTGTAGTGGAATCTATGGGACTAAAACTTATAATTTTTGGAAGAATGTATCTTCACCTAGAATATGGTTTGAGAAGAATGGAAGAAATAGTGAATTAAGAATGAGTAACAATCCTATCATATAAATTTTTTTAAAGGTTTCTCGAGATCCTAGAAACATTCCAATAATAAATCAATTTGAATGTTTGGAATATGTTTCTGGAATATTTGATTAGTCTATTCATCATGAAGAAAATTGTATGACACTCCTTCCAAAACAAGTTTCTTATGATAGAAAATAAAATAAAGAAAAAAAGAAGAAGGTTATGGAAAGTTGTTTTTTTGTTAATATAGATAAGAATTAAATTAAAAGGAACAAACCATGGACACTTGATATTTTTTGGTCTCCACATATGATAGGTGGAATAAAAACATTGAAACATGTTGAATTCCATATTGGAGGATGTCACGACCCATCCTCGGGGCCCATGCTGTGACTACCCCAAGCCTGCCTTCCATAGGCCAGGGGCTGGCGACTAACACCAAAGGCGTGAATCCCAATAACTGGGAAGGCATTTCCTTTATAAAACATAAACACATCCAACCAGAGTACAAGCGAAAGCAATACACTAAGTACAAAAGAATGTGCGGAAAGGTAAATGGGCCAGAATACAAACCCAACTGAGAAGTACAGCTACAACTGAACGAAAGTACAATAGAAAAGACAAACAGCTGGAATATAGAAGTAGCTCTGGGGTCATCCACCTCAGATCCTACTAGAAGGGTAGGCATAGATAACCTCCTCAACGCTCTCATCCTCCAAACTCCTCTGTGTACCGTCTCTTCGTGAAGTCCACCTCCGGGTACTGACTCGTCGTGAGGTCCACCTACGGGTACTAACTCATCGTGAGGTCCACCTTTGGGTACTGTTCAGTCCTCGTACACTAGATCTCTGTCAGCACTGTCCGTCATCTACATCCAACACAACGAGGTGCGGGCATAGCCCGTGCAGGGGTGAGTATAGCATTACTCATTAGGGACCTCGAGACCCTCATGATCTCACTAAATCCAACAAGGATAACCACAAAGTAGGATCTCAAAAAATAACCCTTACATAGGGATAAGCCCATACTTATAGATAAGTTATCAAGTAACCCATCTCAATCATGAGGTATGACACTGATATGAAACCAACGGATATCCACTACTTAGGTACATGCCCATACATATGCCTATGTTACCAAGTAACCCATCTCAATCGTGAGTTAAACACAAAGGTCATTGACTTAGCTCAAAACAGGATTTTTATTCACGATAAAGAAAACACGGCTCCTAGAGAACTCCTCATCGGTCGAGCGCAGTAGTCCCGTCACAACTCCGAGGTGATACTCACTAACCTTAGACTGCTAAGGTACTCCTCCTGTCGAGTGCCGCAGGTCTGCCACCTCACAAAGTAGTGCTCCCCTCCATGGGTCTGCCACCTCACACAGTAGTGCTCCCTCTCATAGCCTATAGAGATACTCCTCCTGTCGAGTACCGTGGGTCTTCCACCTCATAGAGTAGTGCTCCTCCTCAATGGGTCTACCACCTCACATAGTAGTGCTCCCCACTAGGCTATGCCAGTCACTCCGAATCAAATCGGACAAGCAGTCATCAGGTCTCACCCAGCTACAAGGTCCCCGTACTTCATACGCTCATCTCAAGGAGGATCCGCTCCACGAGCTAATTGTCAACACTCCAAGTGTCAAGATGTCCCATGAAGAAGTTTCAAAAAGGACGACCTCGTCAAAGGGGTCTGAACGCAACAGACGTCGCCTCAATCAGATTCCCGGTCTGTGAGTTATTAGCCTTTTCGTTCCGGAGGCCCGGTTGGTTTCATGTACGAACCAACCCGACTGTAACACCCAGAGCTTCCACAATACGCTTCTCATTAAATAATGCAATAGATTGTATTGTACGCAACTTCGAGTTCTAAAACACCGCGACTAATCATAGTCGCCGTTATGAATAGAAATAACCACTTTTTAAAATTATAGAAATTTTATATTTCAAAATGGACTTCATTTTTGGATTTGGAATATCGAAATTAGCCTATGTTGAATTTTTGGTATTTTTCTGAGAACTTCTAATTTTTTATGAATAGTGAAAATACTTAAAAACAAATTTTTTAATCAAAATAATTTATAGTGATAAATTATACTATTTAGTGGTTTTAAGGTATAATTAGAATATATTTTTACCATTTTATCCAATAGTGGTCATTAAAATTAATTTAACATTGAAATTGGACATAAACAATTGCCAATCTTTTGATATAAATTGTTTCTTAAAAACACGCTATTTGTCGTAACAGCGGGAATTAATTATAAAATTAATTAATGCAACTTATATGTTTGGAATTTTGTAAAACAGACATCATTTTTGAATTCGGAATATCAATTATAGCTTAGGGTGAAATTTTGGCATTGTTCTGAAAAACTTCAAATTTTGATGAATAGTGAAACCACTAAGTGGTAGTTAAATAACTGATTTTTCGTTTAAATGAAATATTACCACTTCTGTGATTTGATTTTCAAAAATCTGACATACATGGTTGTCATTAAGAAGTAAAATGTGGTTCAATGAGATTAAAATAATTTTTTGGTGAATAGTAATTTTTAAGTTCTTAATCACGATTAGAGGTAATTAGTGAAGTTTAAGGTACAAATAACGTTTTAATAATATGAGATGAGCATGACACTTGTCCTACTCCTATTGGATGAGTCATGGCCGACCAAGACAACCCATGGTTCAACTTGGGGTCCCCATGGAGCCACTTTAGTTGGAAAATGACATTAATATATATTTATTTAATGTTAAAATTAAATTGACACAAACATGAGTTATTTTACTAAGACAGTTTTTAAGTGGGGTTACACAAGTAAAAATTTTGACTATAAATATTCATTAGAAAGATAAAAAGATTTCCTACATCATATTATTTTTTTTTATAATTTTTAGACATTAAATAAATTAAATTATTTATGACATAATTATGATGCAGCGATGACCTCATTATTTAACGATTTTAATAAAATGAAAAGATAATGTAAAATCCAAGGCTTAAACTTGTCCAAAGACTATTGGATGGGTATATTTCGAACCCTTATCACCTTATCCACTAATTATATAAGTGTGGGACCTTTAGAATCCGAAAAGCATTGTGTAATAATGTAACATTTCAATCTTTCCAAAAGAGCCCCTCCTCTCCACTTATAAAAGGCCCCCACCTCTCCCACCTTATTCACACCATCATGCCATTTTTCTCGGACAACCTCTGCCCAAATAATCTCCCAACTTCCCCCTCTTACTCCTAGAAGCCTCACTTTGGGAAGAACTCTCCTCAAGGAAGCCTTTGGCTCAAATCAGAAAGAGTTACCCGATTTTGAGGTAATGTCTTCTCTAATGTTGTTTTGTTTTATTTATCTTCTCCAACCCCCTAAACTCTTTTTATTCATTTCATTTGTAACAACACCAGTATCCTAAATATACTGGGTTGTTTTTATAAGAAGGATTCGATCTACACTTACACACACCTACATCTAATGGTTAAAGAACATACGGTTTCTGTGGATGGCGAATTTCTGCCTCATGAAACGATGATTGTTCAACACTCATATAACACCTTCAAAGGTGGCCATTAAGATGTCACTATTTTTATATATGATATATAATATGTTTATGTTTTACTTATGCTTCTTTATTTTTCATTTATGGCATACTTTATGATTTCCATTATGGGTAAAACGCGATAATTTCATTTTAGGAAGTGCGGACTACCGCCCCCTCAAAATGATTTGAATCGTTAATGCCATATGTGGGATGTATAAAGGATGGAGTAAATGGTATTATACAATATATTATACTGGAATTATATTATACATTTATATCATTATGATTTTGTTCCATTAAATATGAAATTGAAATGAAAGTAGCGTTCATGCGTACGTACGGCTTACCGTCTCCATGAACGGTGCATTTCATTTCTTACCTATAAATGTTACGTAATATTATAAATGAATGTATATACTGGATATATAATATATATATGACATCTAAATCATGAATATAATTCTGGAGATAATGGATATTTTACCACATAAACAACTTGTAATTATAAGAAGTTTATTGTCGACTCAAGTACCAAAGATCGACAAAACGACCGTTATTAACTTAAAAAATTACATAATGTTCATATCGTTGTAATAAGTGACATAATAAGGATAATGAAATTGAAAATGGTTCTTAATAAGGTATATATTAACTCTAGTTTATTATTCAGGAGGTTAAAGAACAGTTGAGTCAAGTCAGACACGAGGTAAGGGAATTTCTTAACCCAATTTTCACTCTTAGGGTTAATCTCCTACTTTCAAATTATGTCATGATATTATTATGTCCTATATTGTATTTGTACATTATTTATGTGTACTTATAGTGAATACACATTATAGATGTACTTTATTTAAAAAAATGATCTTTTTAAGGACTTCTTCTCAGTCCCCTTTCATTGAGGCATATTTGGTTTTATACAAAACTTTCTTTTATACGGTGTATAAACCCCTTTGACTTTTACGTTTATTCAAAAGGAATCTTTTTTATACGAAGCGTTTTACTAAACGACAAAAAGGGAATGTTTTTCTTTCCGTACTTATGTGGCGACAACGACTTCTCTGCCGCCGTGACCATTATTTGAGTTTCAGCTTCCTCTACAAGCCATCACTTTTTTTAATGAAAAATAAATACAAAGTTTTAACTTTCTTTTATTTTGGTATTGAAAATGGTTTTGAAAGAGTTTTTATTATATCAATGTATTGTATTGATATCTTGTGATTGAAATGTGGAAATTTTATGTTTCCTTTATGCATGTTTTATGTGATACGATTATGTTATGGTTTATGATATGTTTAAACCTATTCATATGAGGAATGTATTAGACATAATAAGTGACGGGTGGAACCCGCTATAGCTCCTCGATGCATCGGTAGGTCTCATGAGACAACTAGACATGGAATTGGCCGAGGCCCTTTCCCAATTTGATTTATGGGTTTGGCCGAGGCCTTAATCATTTTAGACGTCTTGGCCGAGGCCTTGACAAAATTTTTTAAAATGTCTGGCATTATACATTCCCTCATTATGAAAGTGGTTATTGATATTGCATGTGATTATTCGACCAGTATAATATCCATGTGAAGAAGTGAATGGCATTATATCATTTTACTTTTTCCATATTATGTTGAAGTTCATGTTTAAAAGGATTTTGTTTTAGTTATACATTGCATTAAATGTTAATGTTTATTTATGAAAGCTTCCGCAATATTGTTATCCTTACTGAGCATCTGAGCTCACCCCGTTCAATGTTTTAATATTTTCCTGGATGTGAAGAAGTATTTTAGCAATGACCTGCAGGGATAGTCATAAGAGGATATGAGTGTGGACTATGAAGACTTTTGTTATTGTAGTTTTTCACCTTATGATGTAATGTAACATTTATGAATGTATCTAGTGTTTCCAAGGCTACTAAACTAATCGGTCTTTCGAGACTTGATCTTTTGTGATCGTGCCAATGTTACGAAGTAATGCACCGACTCTGGGTAGCTGGGGTCGGGGCGTTACAGTTGGTATCAGAGGAAGTTTAGTACAAACCTTGGAAGCTAGATTTAGATAAACTCTTATTAGAGCATGTAGACCTAAGATGAACTTTGAGGATTAGTATAGAAGAACTTCCTAGAATTTTGGTATTGTAGAGATTTTTTGAGTTTTCCGAGCAATACATCCCTGTCTGGATACGAGCAGGTAGAGGTGGATCTGGCACAGATGTTCCTAGGGGTAAAACCTGAAAACACCGCTTTGAGCTAGACTTGAACGGGAACTGGTGCATGACAACGGGCCTTGCTGCACTCTTGGTTACGACACTCCTGGGGGATATGCTTAGGAAAACTCTCATTTTCATTACAAATCATTATGAAGGGTTTATGAGTATATATTTCCTCAAAGAAAACATTTTTATGATTATGGATTATATCCATAAATAGTTCAATTTATGTTAAGTGTTTTATAAGTATGGGATTATGTATTTTGATTCATAAACTGATCTAGTTTATGCCATTGTTTAGAAATGGCGCCTAGTGGAAGAAATGGAAACCGTATCAATGCACGCACTCCATGTAGGGATTTCCCTCCTGCTCAAGATAATTATAGTGGGGCTGGTGATGCAACTGGTGCCGATCAGCTAATCACCATACTGGGACAACTTACTCAGGTTATGAATAATAACCTTACCCGTATGGAGCACCCTGATCCATAGCGTGGAGGATCAATGTTAGATCGATTCATGGGGAAACAACCACCAACCTTCAATGGGAGTACAAATCCTATAGTAGCTGAGAAAATGATAAATTCCTTAGAGAAAATATTCCATGCCTTGGGGAGTGGTGAAAGGGAGAAAGTTGTCATGGCAGTTTACCGCCTCACTGGAGATGCCGATCAATGGTGGTCACTAATTCAAAACACAAAGGAAGATGACGAATTAACAAACATGGAATGGATGGAGTTCAGAAAGTTGTTCTTAGAAAAATACTTTCCTCGAGACCATAGAGCAGATATTGAAAGACAATTTTTGAGTCTGAGACAAAAAGAGGATGATAATGTCGCAAAGTATGAGTCCAACTTTACAAGGTTAGCGAGGCAAGCTGCATATTATATATGTAACCCAAGGAGTAAGATTGATCGTTTCTTTGATGGGTTAAAACCATTTCTCCATCAAGTTTTAGTATCACAATCCTTCTCATCATACGAAGATATTGTCTCGTGTGCTATCAAGACAGAAAAGGAATTCTTTAAGTCTTATGACAACAAAGTAAAGCAAGAGAAGAAGAGAATGGTGAAACAAGATACAGATAAAGGGAAAAAGGGAAAGAAGGATTTTCCATTATGTGATATTTGTGGGAAGAATCACCCTGGTACTTGCCTAAAAGGAATGGGAGTTTGTTATAAATGTGGAGAAAAGGGTCACCAGGCTCGTGATTGCAAGGGAAAGAAAGAGGCTGTCAAATTTGAATGCTACAATTGTAGGGAAATGGGGCATTATGCAAATGAATGTCCTAAGCGTCAGGGAAACTTACCTCAGAAAAGGCCAAGGGATCAAGGACAACCTTATTCTGTTACTACAGTTGAAGCAGAATAACTAATGTATTGGTGCTTTTGGACTCATGGATTATATTCTGGTTATTAGAATAATGTGATATATATATAAGGAGTGTACTGCAGTACTTGTTGATTTCAGTAAGGTTTTAATATGATGAAGGTAATCATATTTTTAGTATGTGACAAAAGAGAAACTTTAATTTGTTTGGGGAATCTGATGTATCAATTGATTTTGGAATTTAGAGACCTTTTAGAGAAAGTCTGGACAGAGGTATTTTGGATAATTATAAAGGTTGGAATGGATTAAGTTGAACTTTGGATAGTATTGTTTAAGGATAAAACATTTATGAAGATTATTTTTGGAATATTATAGTACTATATTTGTAGGAAAAGGACAACCTGCAGGGTGGGGCATAACCCATCGCGTTGGACAAAGCTGCAGGAATCGAACCCACAATCATGGTGCGACAGGCCTTTATTTCCAACCACTAGCCTACAGGAAGTCCCTGATTATTACAAAATAATATTACTAATCTAAATGGTATGTGTTAACATTTGGAACCTTATACAATTAGGATAAGTATAATATTTTTGAGTTCTATTATCTTTTTGAGTGAAAGATGAGTTGAAAGTTGAAACTCTAATTGTCAAGCATAAATATATATATACCTATCTCTTATTCAATGAATAAATTAATTCTTAAACTTTAGTAAAGGGATATTAAAACAAAAAATGTTTTATCCTAATACCTTATGTCTTGTTGAACTGATGATATTTTAAATCAACATAGATTGAAGGCTTTGAGGCCCTCAATTTGACAGTTGATTATGATTGATGACCTCAATCACTCGCTACAAATATTTACGTTTTTCCTCCAATTATATGTCTCTAATTGCCACCAATGTTCTCCTAATCGAGATCATAATTGGGTGGTGACTTTTTCATTTCCCTTTCCCTCTTATTAAGGCTAAATTTTATTAATCTTATTTCCGATGTGGGTTTTCCTCAAAGGTATTTTCTATTTTCAACCTTTTATTTTCCAAGAAAAATTTCAAATTGCGAGGACGCAATTTATTGAAGGAGGGGAGAATGTAACACCCCAAGCTTCCACAATACGCTTCTCATTAAATAATGCAATAGCTTGTATTGTACGCAACTTCGAGTTCTAAAACACCGCGACTAATCATAGTAGCCGTTATGAATAGTAATAACCACTTTTTAAAATTATAGAAATTTTATATTTCAAAATGGACTTCATTTTTGGATTCAGAATATCAAAAATAGCCTATGTTGAGTTTTTGGTATTTTTCTGAGAACTTCTAATTTTTTATGAATAGTGAAAATACTTAAAAACAACTTTTTTAATCAAAATAATTTATAGTGATAAATTATTCTATTTAGTGGTTTTAAGGTATAATTAGAATATATTTTTACCATTCTATCCAATGGTGGTCATTAGAATTAATTTAACATTGAAATTGGACATAAACAATTGCCAATCTTTTGATATAAATTGTTTCTTAAAAACACGCTATTTGTCGTAACAGCGGGAATTAATTATAAAATTAATTATTCAACTTATATGATTGGAATTTTGTAAAATCGACATCATTTTTGAATTCGGAATATCAATTATAGCTTAGGGTGAAATTTTGGCATTGTTCTGAAAAACTTCAATTTTTGATGAATAGTGAAACCACTAAGTGGTAGTTAAATAACTGATTTTTCATTTAAATGAAATATTACCACTTCTGTGATTTGATTTTCAAAAATCCGACATACATGGTTGTCATTAAGAAGTAAAATGTGGTTCAATGAGATTAAAATAATTTTTTGGTGAATAGTAACTTTTAAGTTCTTAATCGCGATTAGAGGTAATTAGTGAAGTTTAAGGTACAAATAATGTTTTAATAATATGAGATGAGCATGAAACTTGTCCTACACCTATTGGATGAGTCATGGCCGACCAAGAAAACTCATGGGTCAACTTGGGGACCCCATGGAGCCACTTTAGTTGGAAAATGAAATTAATATATATTTATTTAATGTTAAAATTAAATTGACACAAACATGAGTTATTTTACTAAAATAGTTTTTAAGTGGGGTTACAAAAGTCCGAATTTTGACTATAAATATTCATTAGAAAGCTAAAAATATTTCCTACATCATAGTATTTTTTTTATAATTTTTAGAAATTAAATAAATTAAATTATTTATGACATCATTATGATGCAGCGATGACCTCATTATTTAACGATTTTAATAAAATGAACATATAATGTAAAATCAAAGGCTTAAACTTGTCCAAAGACTATTGTATGGGTATATTTCTAACCCTTATGACCTTATCCACGAATTATATAAGTGTGGGACCTTTATAATCCGAAAAGCATTGTGTAATAATGTAACATTTCAATCATTCCAAAAGAGCCCCTCCTATCCACTTATAAAAGGCCCCCACCTCTCCCACCTTATTCACACATTCAAGCCATTTGGATCGGCCAACCTCTGCCCAAATACTCTCCCAACTTTCCCCTATTACTCCTAGAAGCCTCAATTTGGGCAGAACTCTCCTCAAGGAATCCTTTGGCTCAAATCAAAAAGAGTTATCCGATTTTGAGGCAATGTCTTCTCTAATGTTGTTTTGTTTTATTTATCTTCTCCAACCCCCTAAACTCTTTTTATTCATTTCTTTTGTAACAAAAACAGTATCCTCAATATACTAGGATGTTGTTATAAGAAGTATTAGAGCTACACTTACACCCACCTACATCTAATGGTTAAAGAACATACGGTTTCTGTGGATGGTGAATTTCTGCCTCATGTAACGATGATTGTTCAACACTCATATAACACCTTAAAAGGTGGCCATTAATATGTCACTATTTTTATATATGATATATAATATGTTTATGTTTTACTTATGCTTCTATATTTTTCATTTATGGCATACTTTATGATTTCCATTATGGGTAAAACGCGATAATTTCATTTTAGGAAGTGTGGACTACCGCCCCCTCAAAGTGATTTGAATCGTTAATGCCATATGTGGGATGTATAAAGGATGGAGTAAATGGTATTTTACACTATATTATACTGTAATTATATTATACATTTATATCATTATGATTTTGTTCCATTAAATATGAAATTGAAATTAAAGTAGCGTTCATGCGTACGTACGGCTTACCGTCTCCATGAACGGTGCATTTCATTTCTTACCTCTAAATGTTACGTAATATTATAAATGAATGTATATACTGGATATATAAGATATATATGAAATCTAAATAATTAATATAATTCTGTAGATAATGGATATTCTACCACATAAATAACTTGTAATTATAAGAAGTTTATTGTTGACTCAAGTACCAAAGATCGACAAAACGACCGTTATTAACTTAAATAATTACATAATGTTCATATCGTTGTAATAAGTGATATAATAAGGATAATGAAATTGAAAATGGTTCTTAATAAAGTATATATTAACTCTAGTTTATTATTCAGGAGGTTAAAGAAAGGTTGAGTCAAGTCAGACACGAGGTAAGGGAATTTCTTAACCCAATTTTCACTCTTTGGGTAAATCTCCTACTTTCAAATTATGTCATGATATTATTATGTACTATATTGTATTTGTACATTATTTATGTGTACTTATAGTGAATACATATTATAGATGTACTTTATTTAAAAAAATGATCTTTTTATGGACTTCGTCTCAATCCCCTTTCATTGAGGCATATTTGGTTTTATACAAAACTTTCTTTTATACGATGTATAAACCACTTTGACTTTTACGTTTATTCAAAAGGAATATTTTTATTACGAAGCGTTTTACTAAACGACAAAAAGGGAATGTTTTTCTTTCCGTACTTATGCGGTGACAACGACTTCTCTGCCGCCGTGACCATTATTTGAGTTTCAGCTTCCTCTACAAGCCATCACTTTTTTTAATGAAAAATAAATACAAAGTTTTAACTTTCTTTTATTTTGGTATTGAAAATGGTTTTGAAAGCTTTTTTATTATATCAATGTATTGTATTGATATATTGTGATTGAAATGTGGAAATGTTATGTTTCTTTTATGCATGTTTATGTGATACGATTATATTATGGTTTATGATATGTTTAAACCTATTCATATGAGGAATGTATTGGACATAATAAGTGATGGGTGGAGCCCTCTATAGCTCCTCGATGCATCGGTAGGTCTCATGAGACAACTAGACGTGGAATTGGCCGAGGCCCTTTCCCAATTTGATTTATGGTTTTGGACGAGGCCTTAATCATTTTAGACGTCTTGGCCGAGGCCTTGACAAAATGTTTCAAAATGTCTGGCATTATACATTCCCTCATTATGAAAGTGGTTATTGATATTGCATGTGATTATTCGACCAGTATAATATCCATGTGAAGAAGTGAATGGCATTATCTCAATTTACTTTTGCCATATTATGTTGAAGTTCATGTTTAAAAGGATTTTGTTTTAGTTATACATTGCCTTAAATGTTAATGTTTATTTATGAAAGCTTCCGCAATATTGTTATCCTTACTGAGCATCTGAGCTCACCCCGTTCAATGTTTTAATATTTTCCAGGATGTGAAGAAGTATTTTAGCAATGACCTGCAGGGATAGTCATAAGAGGATATGAGTGTGAACTATGAAGACTTTTGTTATTGTAGTTTTTCACCTTATGATGTAATGTAACATTTATGAATGTATCTAGTGTTTCCAAGGCTACTAAACTAATAGTTCTTTCGAGACTTGATCTTTTGTGATCATGCCAATGTTACGAAGTAATGCACCGACTCTGGGTAGATGGGGTCGGGGCATTACACCGACCATATCTCAACTATACCCCAAACTCTCATAGAGTATACTCAAAGGGACCAATTCTCAATGAGATTACCAACGCCGCCAACAGTTTGTCAAATGGTCGTCCGGTCTGAAAGTTATCGGCTTTTCTGTTCCAGGGGCCCAGTTGGATTTCGGGTACAATCCAACCCGGTCATACTCGAACTGCGTCCAAACCTCAGGTGAAGTATACCAAAAGATCCGTCTCACCAATAGGAATCCAAAAAAGTCAACGACACGTCAATCGGAAATCCGGATCTCATGTTATAACTATTTCCGCTTCGAGGGCTCGGTTGGATTTCAGGTACAATCCAACCCGGTCATACTCGAACTGCGTCCAAACCTCAGGTGAAGTATACCAAAAGATCCGTCTCACCAATAGGAAACCATAAATGTTGACGACACATCAATCGGACATCAAGAGTTCAAGTTAAAACTGTTTCCACTCCGAGGGCCCGGTTGGTTTCAGGTTCAAACCAACCCGGTCGTACACAAACTTTGCCAAATGCTTGAGTGTAATAAATCGAAACGACCACCTCGATCCAAGGATCCCTACACAACTAACGATGCATCAATCAGAGCTCTGTTGTCAGATATATTGGCATTTGAACGAACCTGGTCCAAAAATAGGGGGTTTGGGCCCGGTCCAACCAGGACCAACACCCCCTGGGTCAGCCCGAACCGGGCCGAACCGACCCGGGTACAGGTCTGGCCCGATTGGGCATGGCCCAGCCCGATAGGGTGCGGCTAGCCTAGCCCGTGCGGCCTGCTTCCCGGTTCGGAAGCTGGTCACGGCTCGACGCTGGCCGAGCAGGGTGCAAAGGGGGCGTCGCCCCCTGTTTGAGGAAACGGTGAACCCTGTGGGGTCCGACCTAAAAGCCGGTCGGGGGGGGGGGGGGGGGGGGTAAACGGCCAACGGTAATGGTCGAACTTGGTGTAACCATGGGACCCCCTCGGGTCCCGAATCCAGGTGGCACCGGCGGCCAGCTCTGTCGGCAGCCTCTTGAGAACCGTTGTTCCCTTAGGCCGCGGCTTACTTCCTCCGGCGTGGTGCAACGGTGTATCGCCCCGCCGCCGCGGCTGACTTCGGCCGTGAGCCTTGATGCTCTGGCGCAGCGTGACGACGCCGCACCCCTCCACCGAGGCCTGCCTCGGCCGCGTCTCCTGTGGCTCTGGCACGACGGTCCAACTCTATTTTGCGGCCTTCCTCGGACTCTTTGGTGGGGCACGACGGCGCCGCACACCTCCATCGCAGCCTGCTCTAGCCATGGTCCTCATCGTTCCCTCACGGGGCAACAACACCGCGCCGCCTACGCCTCAATCGTCAACGATGATCAATAAGAAATAGGGGAGGGTAATATGTCATGTTTGTGTGGTCAATCTCTTCCTGTTATGACGATATCAAGTGGCAAATATTTAAGAAATGAAGAAAAATAATTAAAACCTGAACAAAAATAACCCCTACCTCAAGGTTCGCCATTTGTTGACATCAGATAGTGTCATCGTCATCTGTGAATTCACCGCGGCGGTGTCTCCTCCCTTGATGGACAACCGGGGAGCGTTCTTCATCGATAAGGTTGTTAGTTCTTCGACAAAGGAGTTGAACCATTCTTCGTTGGAGGAAGAAGTTCTTCAAAATTCACCAAGGATCCTCCCCATAATATTTTCCCAGCCAAATATTAGAAATGAGATTTCCCACCATCTTAAAAAACTTCCATCTCAGTCCAATTTAATTCAACATATTAATTAATTGAATAGTTGGGAAATTAAATGAGAGGGATAGGAAGTTGAGAGGCTTCACTCCAATGAATGAGTGGAGTTGTCAAATTATTAAATGCAAGGGATGTTATAGGAAGGTGAGGAGTCAGGGTCTCATGTGGGGCCCACCTCACTAAACCCTCCCCTTGGAGGTTAGGTGGATGTGGGACCCTCCTCTAACTCCCCCTTTGAAGGATAAAAAAACCACCTTCCTTAAATAAAATCTGTACACAACAAATTTTATTTATTTCAGTTTAAATTCCTAATTATTAAACCTCAACCCGCTCAAAAAACAACTACGGCAAAGGTCCCCTTAAGCAATTACCGGAGCTACGAGTTCATCGGTGCCCTCAATTTTCAATTCCAAGCACCGGTTCAAAATATAGGAAAACTCGCTCGTTCGTTTACTGAACGTACCCGAGCTAATCTTCGGAAATTGATTCTGGGCACAGTGGGCCTCGGAATCAGTTGCTGTCAGAAACTACATGCTCGTAAAATTCCAAATAAAGTAAGGAAAAAAAATTTCCTTGAAATTTCTGGGTATTTACATTACTCCCACCTCAGGAATTTACATACTCATAAAGATACAAGACAAACTCGGGAAACTAAAGGAGGTACCGAGCATGCATCTAAGCCTACCGCTCCCATGTGCTTGCCTGAAGGTTCTCATGCTGCCAACGAAAGCACACAAGAGGATTCAAACGTCCTCATAGGACCCACTCCTATCTATCCTAAACCTCTAATGAAACCTCGTGAATGTCACCCCGTCATCGATATCTAGCTCTCTAGGGTCGATAATGATGGATAGGTCGTGCACACATCTCCTCAGCTGAGATACGTGAATGACTTCGTGTACCCGGTGCATCTGAGGTGGAAAGGCCAGGTGGTAAAACACCTCGCGTACTATTCTGGGGACCCGGAAAGGTCCGAAGAAACATGGAGATAACTTGACGCAGCGGCCAAATCTTTGTATACCCCTTTGAGGTGAGACTCATCTGAAGACGTGGTCATCACCCTCGAACTCCAGTGGTCTTGTCTCCTATCAGCATAAGACTTCTGTCTACTCTATGCAGTCTTTGTTCACTCCTGGATGATCTACACCTTCTCCATTGTAGCCTGAACCATCTCTGGTTTTACACTTGCTGACTCCAACACTATCCACAAAGGATATCTGAAACGCGGCCAGCTGCTATCTCGCCACTCCTAACAGCAGAATGCCCGATCTCCTACTAAGAGCATTTACTACAACGTCCCCCTCTACAGTAGTATAAACTATCTCAAAGTCATAGTCCTAGAGGAATTCAAGCCATATCCGCTATCTCAGGTTCAGGTCCTTCAATGAGAAAACACACCTGAGACTATTAAGTTTAGAGAGAAGGTAAACTGTTCAATAAAAAAACAATGATTGAGACAATCCAATTGTAAGAATTCATCTCCACCCTTCATTGTTTACGTTCTTCAAGAGATACTGAGATTTCTCCTCTGTTGAAATGAGAAATATGGTCTCATTCCCTGGATGAACCACGTTCTTCACCTAATACAGTCAATACTGACATGAACAATACTATTTCATTCCATGGATGATGTTGTAAGGCCTCGACACTATTACCAAGAGATCCAACCGTTACTCTCGCCTCCAAGGGTCGAGTCACACTATCGGCAGCAGTGTTTGGTCATCGGGTCTCCTCAAGTAGGTATCTCGAAAGTGAGGATCAAGTCAATGGTTTTAAAATCGGAACCTCTTAGTATCAACCATACATATAGGACTAGAAATTAAACGTCACAAAGAAATGTGTCTTTTATTACTGCAACTCAAAGTACAAAGACACATACAACTACAAAAGCGACAACATGGAAACTAAAAACACCAAGAACACGGGCCTTCATGCCTAGGCCCGCTCCTTTCCACCTGCTTCTGGAGCTCCATAGTCATATGCTTCATCTGCTTGAAACTGAGCTATCCCATATCCACTCGTTCCCTGCGGTTGAGGTGGTCCTCTGGGTGGTGGTGGTGGCAACACCTCAAAGCGTCGTCCACCTCCATCTGCACGGCCAACTCCTCTGCCTCTGCCTCCTACTCCTTGCGATCCGCTTTGATCGAACCTCCACCTATGCTTGGGAGGTTCTTCATCTATCTTCTGATCATCCGAGCAGTGGGTCAGACAGTCACAAGCCATGTGACCTTGTCTGCCGCATGTGTAACACAGCATGGCGTGTCTGCCTCTGTCTCTACCCTTGGTGCCTCACACTACCAACCCTGAGTCGTGCAGTCGAATACCTGTAGGTTTGGCCCTCCTGGACCTCTGTGTCGTCTATATACTACCAGCTGCAGAAGACTCCACTGCAATTCGACTAGTGGTGGGTCCCGCTGCTGGAGTGTACTCATCAAGGAAACTCTCCACATAGAGGGCTCGCTCCAACACCCCTTCTTGAGTTGGGAAGCTAAGAGGGATCGTCGAAGCTCTGATCTTGTGCCTCAAACCCTTCTCGAAGGTCCGGGTCCTGAAGAATGGGTCACGTACCATGTCTGTATAGTAGCATGAGAGGTCTGTGAACCTCGCTGAGTACTGAGCTACACTCATGCTGCCCTGCTGCAGATGAAGTAGCTCCTGTATCAACACTGCTTGAAGGGTGGCTGGTACAAAATCTTCCCGGAACAGGCTCTCGATGTCTGCCCATAGAAGTGACATCTCGTCATGCATCTGGTGCATCAGGCTCCACCATCTACCTGGTGCTTCCTGAAGGAGGCTGGCTGCAATTATCACCATGAAGTCCACTGGTGTACATACTAACCTGAAGACTCTCACCATAGCCTCCAGCCAAATCTCTGCCGCATGTGGGTCCATCTCTCCCTGGTACCTGGGTGGCCTCTAGAGCTGGAACTCATGAAACGCACTCAAGCGGCGTACATCGCCTACTATTGGGGCTGGTGGAATCAGCGGCCCAATAGGTGGAAGTGCCACTGGTGCCTCTGCTGGTGCCTCAACTGGATGAGATCCCTGTACTGAGGCCTCTTCGCTCAGCAGCCTGTCAGTACATACAACTCTCGAGGTCGTAGCTAGTCATCCATGGGGAGGCATCCTGAAAGAACAGAAGCAACACGGTCAGACAATTATACCTGTTGAGCTGACCTAGTTTGAGCTGAATTAAAATAAACTTTTGAAAACACACACACAATCAGTGTTTTTGTGCACTGAGTCGGAAATCAGTATTCAGGGTCCTGGTGTATGGATACGTTGGCCGCCCGCACCAACACTAGACACCCTGAACTAAAGGCCACACTTAGTACCCTTAACAATATTTCTTCACAGAAAAAAATATCAGAGTCCTAAGTTCTGCAGTAGAACCAACTCCTCTGATTCCAATTTGTCATGACCCATCCTCGGGGCCCGTGTGGTGGCTACCCCAAGCCCGCCTTCCATATACCAGGGGCTGGAGACTAGCACCAATGGCATGAATCCCGATAACTGGGTAGGTATTGTCTTTATAAAACACAAACACATCCAACTAGAGTACAAGAAGAGGTAATACACTAAGTACAAAATAAAGTGAGGAAAGGTAAATGAGCCAAAATACAAACCCAACTGAGAAGTACAACTACAACTGAATGAAAGTACAACAGAAAAGACAAACAACTGGAAGATAGAAAAAGCTCTTGGTTCGTCCACCTCATATCCTACCTGAAGGGTAGGTAAAGATAGCCTCTTCAACGCTCTCATCCGCCAACCTCCTCCGTGTATTGTCTCGTCATGAAGTCCACCTCCGGGTACTGACTAGTCGTGAGGTCCACCTCCGGGTAATGACTCGTCGTGAGGTCCACCTCTGGGTACTGTTTAGTCCTTATACACTTGATCTATGTCAGCATTATCCGTCATCTTCATCCAACACAATGAGGTGCGGGCATATCCCGTGAAGGGGTGATTATAGCTTTACTCAGTAGGGACCCCAAGACCCTCAAGGTCTCTCTAAATCCAACAAGGATAACCACAATGTAGGATCTAAAAAAATGACCATTACTTAGGTATAAGCCCATACTTATACCTAAGTTATCAAGTAACCCATCTCAATCATGAGGTATGACATAGATATGAAATCAACAGATAACCAATACTTAGGTACATGCCCATAAATATACCTAAGTTATCAAGTAACCCATCTCAATCTTGTGGAAAACACAAAGGACATTGACTCAGCTCAAACCAGGATTTTTATTCACAATGACAAAAGCACGGATGCTGGAGAATTGGTCTTCTATTGAGCGCAGTAGTCCCTTCACGACTCCAAGGTGATACTCACTAACCTAAGACTGCTGAGGTATTCCTTCTATCGAGTACTGTGGGTCTGCCACCTCACAATGTAGTGCTCCCCGCCATGGGTATGCCACCTCATACAGTAGTGCTTCCCCTCATAGCCAACAATGGCACACCTCCTATCGAGTACCGCGGGTCTTCCACCTCACAAATTTGTGCTTCTCCGCCATGGGTCTGCCACCTCACATAGTAGTGCTCCCCACTGGGCTATACCAGTCACTCCGAATCGAATCTGACAAGCAGTTATCATGTCTCAGCATGCTATAAGGTCACCGTAATCCGTACACTCGTCTCCAGGAGGATCCACCCCATGAGCTACTGGTCGACACTCCAAGTGTCACAAAGTCGCACAAAAGAGTATCACAAAAGACCTCCACGTCATAGGTGTCTTAACGCAACAGATGGCGTGTCAATTAGACGCCTGGTCTATGAGTTATTAGCCTTTTCATCCCGAGGGCCTGGTTGGTTTCGTGTACGAACTAACCCGGCCGTATCTCAACTGTACCCCGAACTCTCATAGGGTATACTCAAAGGGACCGTTTCTCAACAAGATTACCAACGCTGCTGATGGTTCTTCAAACGGTCGTCCGGTCTGAAAGTTATCAGCTTTTTCGTTATGGGGGCTCGGTTGGATTTCGAGTACATTCCCACCTGACCATACTCCAATGGCATCCAAACCTCAGGTAATGTCTACCAAAAGGTCCGTCTCACTAATAGGAAACCAACAAAGTCGACATCACATCAATCGAACTTCCAGAACTCAAGTTATAACCGTTTCCGCTCCAAGGGCCTGGTTGGTTTCGGGTTCAAACCAACCCGGCCGTACACAAACATTACCAAAAGCATGATTGTAATATACCGAAATGACCACCTCGATCCAAGGATCCCTAAAAAACTGATAGTGCATCGATCGAAGGTCTGTAGCCCAATATATTAGCGTTTGAACAAATCGGTTCCGAAAATAGGGGTTTCGGGCCCAGTCCGACCTAGCCCAACACCCCCTGGGTCGGCCCGAACCGGTCTGGGTCCAGTCCATTTGGGCATGGCTCGGCTCAGAAGCCAGCCATGGATCGGCGTTGGCCGAGCGGGGCGCCGCCCCCTGTTTGTGGAAACGGCGGACACTGTGGTGTCTGCCCTAAAAGACGGTCGAGGGTGGGGGGGGGGGGTTACACCCACCCCCCCGGTTTTCTGAAATCGCTGGCCTTAATGGTGGGACTTGCTATAACCGCACGACCCCCTTGGGTCCTGCCTCCAGGTGTCACTGGATTCCGGCTCTGTCGCCCGCCTCTTGAGAAACGCCACGACCTTAGGTCGTGGCTTACTTCCTCCGGCGCGGCACGACAGCGTCGCACCCCGCTCTGGCCACGACCCCTGATTCTCGGGCGCGGCGCGATTGGGTCGCACTTATCCGCCGTGGCCCGCCCCGGCCACGACTCCTGTAGCTCCGGCGTGGTGCGACGTCACTGTGACCCTCCGCGGTGGTCCAACTCTATTCCGCGGCCTTCCTCGGCCTCTCCGGCGCGGCGCGACGGTGCCACACACTTCCTCTGCGGCCTGCTCAGGTCATGGTCCTCTTCATTCCCTCACAGTGCAACGACACCGCGCTGCCATCACCTCAACCATCAACGATGATCAATATGAAAAAGGGGAGGAGAATCAGCATTGTTTGTGCAGTCTAATCTCCTCCCGTTATGATGATATCAAGCGGACAATCATTAAGCAATGAAGAACAATAATTAAAACATGAACAAAAATAACCCCTACCTCAAGGTTCATCATTCCTTTACATCGGAAGGTGTCGTTGTTGTTTGAAAATTCCCCGCGGTGGTGTCTCCACCCTTGATGGAGAACCAGGGAGCATTCTTTGTCGAGAAGGTTTGTCGTTCTTCGACAAAGGAGATGAATCGTTCTTCATCGGAGGAAGAAGTTATTCAAAATTCACCAAGGATCCTCCCCATAATATTTTCCCAGCCAAATATTAGAAATGAGATTTTCCCCCCATCTTAAAAAACTTCCACCTCAGTTCAATTTAATTCAACTTATTAATTAATTGAATAGTTGGAAAATTAAAGGAGCGGGATAGGAAGTTGAGAGGCTTCACTCCAACGAATGAGTGGAGTTTTCCAATTATTAAATGCAAGGGAAGTTATGGGGAGGTGAAGAGTCATGGTCTCATGTGGGACGCACCACAAAAAACCCTCCCATGGGAGGTTAGGTGGATGTGGGACCCACCTCTAACTTACCCTTTGAAGGATAACAAAACAACCATCCTTAAATAAAATATGTACACAACAAATTTTATCCATTTTAGTTTAAATTCCTTATTATTAAACCTCGACCCGCTCAAAACACAACTATGGAAAAGGTCCACCTAAGTAATTACCGGCGTTGCAAATTCATCGGTGCCATCGGTTTTCAATTCCGAGCACCGGTTCAAAAGATAGGAAAAAATGCTCATTCGTTTACTGAACGTACTCGATCTAAACACCAGATGTTGATTCTGGGCACACCGGGCGTCATAATCAGGTGTTGTCAGAAACTACGCGCTCATAAAATTTCAAAGAAATTAGGAAAAAAATTCCTTTAAATATCTGGGTCTTTATAGAGGAGAAGCTACTTTTGGAAATGATAGTTCCTTAAAAATCAGAGGAATCAAAACAGCAAAGATTTAAGCAGATAAATTGAAATATCTGGATATTTTACTTATTAATGTGATAAAACATAATATACGTAATGAAAATAAACTTTGTGATGATGTAAATGATATTATATTTAGAAAGGAATCTTGTATCATAAAAAGTATGAAATATGGAAGAGACATTACAAAAGGAGATATAACTAGTGGGAATATCTTTCAAATATGAGAATTAAGTAAATCTTATTACTTGAGTGTGGAAGATGAAAACATGTTGTGGAATCAAATACCTGACAACCTTATGAAAAAACACGTGAATTAAATTTATAAAGTTGATGTTGTCCATAATTTTCTTGTTTTGTAAAGAAGAGATGATGGTGTTTGTATTACTTTCCCGAAATAAAATAGGACTAACAGAAGTCATAATTATGTTCAGATTTAATCTGCCATACTACTTGACTTTATTCATTCTAATTTATATAGACCGGTGAGACATAAATCAACAAAAGGTGAATTATAATTTATCATTATTATTGATGATTTCACTCAGAAGAAAAAAATCATGTTTATAATGCCTAAGTCAGAGGCTATTGAAATTTTCAAATTCTTCAGAAAAGATATTGAGAATTAATGGGGGGGTTCCATCAAGATTTTGAGAACATAAAATTGTACGGAAATCACAACAAAACGAGTTTTATTCTTATCTGAGAAAACTTGGTATCAAAAATTATTATAGTGCTCCCTATAGTTCATAACAAAATGAAGTATCAGAAATAAATTATAGATTCTTGGTGGAAATGGGAAGAAGTATGTTATAATAATAATAACTTTCAAAATTCATTTGGATAGAAGTTGTTAGAACTTCTTTACATATTAACAATAAATTCTTGTTGAGATTGGAAGCCAACATGACTCATAATAAAACATAGTATAATAAAAAAACATCATTGAAACACTTCAAAGTATTTCAATTTCTATGTTTTTGAAAGCTCAAAAATACGGATTTGGAAATGTTTGCTGAGGAAGCTAAGGAAGAAACTTTTATTGGTTATTCACAAAATGAGAGAAGATACAAATGTTGGGACAAACATTTACGAAATTTGGTGGAATCATATAATGTGAAGGTAAATGAAAATCAATGTAACTTAATAGTGATTGTTAATAATGCTGAGGATGATAAATTGGAGATTTCCAACAATCATTAATTTAATTCAAAACATTATTGTCATGATTTAGAAGAATCATCTGATGAAGAAAATTCTATCTTGGAAAGAAACTTTTAAATTTCCTACCTTATGAAAACATGTTAAATCTGAGTACATTATTGGGATTCAGAAGGCTCCAGTTCAGACTAAAAGTATGTTAAGAGTAGAATAGCAGACTTTACTTATCTCAAAAGTTGAACCAAAATTTGTTTCAGAGGATAATCATCATAAAGAATGGTAGGATGCTACAAATGAAGAGTTAGATTATATTGAGAAAAATGAACCATGGGAACTTCTTCCAAAGCTAGAAAATAAAAATTTTATTGGAACAATGTTTGTTTATAGAAAAACATTGATTGATTATGAAGAAGTTTAAAGAAACAAAGAAAGACTTGTTTGTAAAGGATATGCACAGGAGGAAGGTGTGGATTTTACTGAAACATTTTCTTCCATTGGCTGGCTAGAAACAATTAAAAATTTTCTTATAGTGTGTTCTCATCAGAATTAACAGTTTTATCAATTTGATGTAATTTAAAATTTCTTTAATGACGAGATTGGGGAAGAAGTTTAAATTGAGTAACCGTGTCAATTTCTACTTGATGAGGATGAAAAAAAATTTAAATTAAATAATGATTTGTATGGTCTGAAACAAGATCCACATGCTTGGTATTAAAATAATTAAATTTTTTCAATAATGTTGAAATTTTCTAAATGAAAAGCTGATAGAAACATATATGTGAAAGATGTTGACTCAGGAACATTAATTTTAATTATGTATATGGATGATATAATTTTTTATGGGCATAAAGAAAACATTTGAGAGGAATTTTCTTAATAAATGAAGAAGAATTTTGAAATGAAAATATTGGTAGAATTAACATTCAAACATGACTTACAAGTTCAAATATATATATATATATTTTGTATCTCAAGAAATTTATTCCAAGGAATTGTTAAAGAAGGTTCGGATATATGAATCCAAATATGTTTCTACTACTATTTTAGTGCGCACAATGTTGAGTAAAGATGAATCCAAAATATGTGTGAATCTAAAATACATCCAGAAGATGATAAGAATTCTTACAAACCATATAACTTCAATGCTTGATATTGTTTATGTAGAGACCTCATGTGCCACGTATCAAATTAATCCAAAAGAATCACATATGTTGGCCACAAAAAGGATTCTGAGATATGTCAAAGGAAGAACATCACATGGGTTATAATATAAATTAAATTTTGAGATAATGTTTTTGGTTATACTGATGTTGATTGGTCTGGAGATTGTAATGACATAACTTTAACCATAGGGGGGATATTTTTTCTCGGGGAATGTTGTGAGTGTTGGCATATTAAGAAACAATGTTCAATAACTTTGAGCACAACCAATTATAAATATGGTGCCGAAACTCAGAACTGTACTGAAATATTTTGGATGAATGTTATATTGGAATATTTTAAAGGAACATTTTATTAACCATTGAAGATAATTTGTGGTAATCAGAGTTTAATGGATCATTCAATTGAATATTTTCCATCATTCCAAATAGAAGCACATTGATATAAGGATTTAATTTATAAAATAGAAAGTTGATGTGGCATATGTTTTGCTAGAATACATTTCAACAATGTATCAGATTACTGATATTTTTATAAAGAAAATATATAAGAAAATACTATATGAGTTGAGTCTGTAACTTCATGTTCAGCCTCCTCTCAGGGATTCGCAAACCCCATAAGGAGGTAAACCACCCTATTCTTTGGATTATGTTAAAAAAGGGGGAGAAAAAGTAACATTTTTAATAATCCTTTTACTTATATTTGTATTATTAATATGAAGCTAGGGATATCAAATAATGGGGGAGAGAAGAATAAAAATGAGTGAAAAAGAAAAGTGAGAATGGAAAAGACAAGATTGAGAGGAAACGAACAGGGAGGGGGTTATCATTATATAGTCACAAAATTTTCTTTCTTCAGAGGGGTGAAATTCCTTCAAAAAATTACTTTATCCAATAGTGTTGTGTCAAGAAACTATTTTTTGTGAAAGGATATGTTTTATTGAAAGTGAAAAAACATAATTTTTCTACCAAAGTTGAGTTTTGAAAAAATTATGAGAGTTAGAAAAGTTTTTACTGAGAGTTGTCAAAAAATTAAAATGGGGAGAATGATGTACGTTTGTGATAAAATTTTTAATTTTTTGTATCTTTTGAAAACTAATATTATTTGTATAAGAATGTTTTTATTATCTAGGTAGAGTGTTGTTTCTGAGTTAGAAAGAGAGAAGCTACTGAGAAAGAATTTTTGGAATGAAGATTTATTTTTGTTATTGAAGAGTTTCAAAAAAGGATGTTTTTTAAGATTGAGAAGTTAGATGTTAGAATGTTTTTCAGGCATCCTAAGGAAAATCAAATGATTCTTTTTGGTTAAGAGTTTCTCAAAAATCATTAAAATTTTCATGATAAAATATTGAAAAAAATGGTGGAGCGGTTGGAAGAAATTGGAATCTATTAAAACAAGATGGAATTGGATAAAAAATTATTGTTCTGAAAAACTGAAATAACATTAAGAAAATTAGAACCAATATTATGAAAAAATAATTACCATTTTTCTGAGAAAAACCTGAACCATGATTATGAGAAAACTATAGCCAGTTTTTTGAGAAAAATCAGAACCATGATTCTGAGGAAATCAAAACTTGTTATCTAAGCAAAAAAACCATGATTCTGAGAAAATTGGAACATGTTTTATGTGAAAAATTAGAATGAAGATTATATTAAGATCTGAATGAGTTTTTGGAGAAAAAATATAACAATTATTATGAGGAAATCAAAACCAGTTTTTTGAGAAAAATAATAACCATGATTCTGAGCAAATCAAAACCACTTTTCTGAACAATTCGGATCCAGCATTCTGCAAAATGCGGATCTAGTATTTTGAGTGTAGAGCTTATTCCACAAATATTTATTATTTAGTTTTGAATAATTGTTTTATAAGAACAAATTTTAAACTGATAGAATTTAGTATGAGATTTTCAATTAGGACACAGAAGGTGTGTAATGAGAGTTGGCACAAGTTTTATTCACTTTTACATTATAGTGAATTTCCATGAACCCATAATAGTGGCTATGGTAAGGATGTAGGTTCTCACACTGAGGTCAAACCTTATAAATACTGTGTTCTTTTCTTGATTTCCTACCTTTTCATTGATGAGTATTTACTAAGGGTTGATAAGGATATAAATCGAACAGATTATAGGGATATGTTTCTAAATGTTTTGAAACATATAAAAAGTGAACTATTGATTCACCCCCCTTCTCGTTCGGTATTATATCCTTAGAACATCCAATTCTGACGCACTCAATAATTTAGTGGATGAAAATACATAATTTCCAATCAAATTAGAATAATATAAATAAAAATTCAATTGAAATTCGATGACCAAAATTTATAAATTATAATCAATCCAGACCATATTTACAGTATAAATAAAATAAACATTGGTAAATAAGAACACTAAAGAATTTAAGAAAATGTACTGGTAAAAAATAACAATATGTGATACAATATGGAGAGATGAAGATATAAATCCCTAAACTCATAAAATAATATTAATTACCTAATAATTCAATTTGATGGATGTCTTATTTTTTTTAAATATATAGGATGATTGATAAACCTGAAAATATTTATCCTTGTATTGATAGTGAGTAATCCATTGATTGTGAACTTATTATATAATATTAGGTTCCATTACTGGAACATCATACACTATATAACCATCTCTAATTATCCAAATTATTTATCCCCATGTTACTTGTTTATCTCATCAATCATCCTTATGTATTTACCCAAACATAATTTTCTATAATCTTATCCAAAGATAATATATTTTTATCCCTAGATTCTCCACAATCCATATGACCATACAAAATAATATTCCTAGCATTGGAATCTGTTAGATTACATAGAATTTAAAAATGATATTATAAAACGAAAAAAATATCCACTCCAAACATCATCAAAATAATGAAATATATTATTAAAAATGAAATAATAAAAATTACAATTGATAGTTCTCAAGGATTTGAGATGATATATAATATGAAATTATTATGAGTAATCTCACTCTATTTTATCTCATTTATCATGTATATTTTTTATTTTTATTTTATTCATTAAATTTGATGATCTAATTCAATGACTATGTGATAATGGAAATATTTTGATATCTTGGAGTAAATGTTGATGATATCGGATTTTTCAGAACCTTTTGAAGGATGTAGCTATATGTTCTAGTAAAATTATCAATGCACTATTAGATCATTTCATAAAAATAAATCACAATGCTATTAAAATCAATGAAAATAATCAGAATTTAATTCCTTGTATGGGAAATAGTAAATTTCATCATATTTCTCCACTTTACAATGGATCTCATCAGTTCATTTGAATATTCAATCTGATGATGAAATCTATACATAGAAAGAAAAAAAAGAAAAATATTAATGTAATTAAGTTTAATCAATAGAATATTTTTATATTGAAAATAAACGATAGTAATGTTGTTTATTGAGATAGAAATCACTAAAAATTATCACGCTTGTTGACAATCACAATAATGAATGAACGAATACATTTTTTTATTAAATATAAAAGAAGTACCCCTCTAATATTTGGTATAAAACCCCTTTAAATTATCATCAAATAGATTTTTATTTATTCTCAAGTATAATTTCTCCCATTATACAAAACTAAATAAAATAATAGAAATAATGAACTCCCCCTAAATCAATGGGAACATTAAAGTTCCATATTTTCTTTCGTGATGTTAAAAATGAAATCCAACCAGAATAGGAAAAACATAATAGTGAAAAACTTTTCCAAAATTGTTCAAGGTATACGAATACTAGGAATGAAAAAGAGAAAACCATTTAGTTTCTATAATATCATAATATTATATACATATCAATGTTATTTTAAATGAATAAGAGGGTATAATTGTTTTTCTACAATTTTAAATTCTCTCTCTATATTTTTATATTCACCCTAAGTTTTTTAATAATCATTAAAAACGAAACAGAATAGTCTATCATTGATAAAATAAGTATAATGTAAGGTAATATCAAAATATATTTAATCATAAAATCGTTATTAAAAACCATTAAATCATTCAACAATCTTAGTTTATAAAATAATATGAAGGAAAATTGATTTTGGATATTTATTCTTTCCTAATAGATTTTTGCATAAATTTTTGTACCTCTCATTACCTCTCCTCTATAACATTCAAGGAAGTCATTACATATTTTAACCCATTATTCATAGACTAAATATCTCATTCTTACATTTTTAACATGTGTTATCATTCCTTTGATTTATTGTCTCAAAAATTATACATCCAATCAATATATGAATTTTGGTAATGTAGATGATGTATTTATCAACCATGATGCTTTTCATTATTCTAAATTTTCATGATATTTTGTCTGTGAAAGTTTATATTTCATTAAAATATGATATTTTGGACTTTATTTACACCCAATTATTGAGGATAGACATTTATTTTTGATTGACATGACTATCCACTAAACCGTTTGGAATAAAGTTTAGGCTCAAATAAATTTATAGAATACATTTAATGATGTTTGGAACTCAGAGAATATATTAATCAATAACACATTCCTACTTCTCTATATGTTTTTTCATTAAAGTAAATTCACTTGTTTTATCTTTAACATAATTATCTTATGAGGACCATTCTAGGTCTTTTGTAGCATGTTGAACTTCTAGAAGAATAACGATACATTATTTAACATTTGGTGTGATGTTAATTTTTACAACCTATTTAATGTATTGATCTTCCTCTAAATTTAATAATAAATTATATTGTTTCCTAAATCATCAATATTTTTGTCCTTGTCAACATCTAAAGTCTTTAATGGACTAGAATTATATATTTATTCTTTTATAGATGATATCTTGGACGTCTAATCTTAGTCGAAAGAACATGATAAATTTCACCTTCCATTGAACTTACCGAGTTATATGATGATGATGATGAACTATTTTAGTTTGAAAAATAAAAATCATCATTATGAATAAATGGTCTTAGAGAGTTTAAAACTGTAACCTCCACTTCTCGTAGAGTAATGGTTAGTTCTTTTACTTCTAACTCATTGGGTATGGAAAAATCAGAAGAGGTATACTCTCTATGTTATGATCAATTTTTTGGATTTTTACCATATTAAACATAAAATAAATTTTATATCCCCTAAAACATCTATTAAATTTCATTGGTTTCTATATTAAAGAGACTTTATATAGGGTAGATTCTGACCTTTCATCTTTCAATAAAAAATTTCACCTTTTCTCATACTTTATATTGTGATTCACTTCAATACTCATACATTTAATATCCAATTTTGATAGTTCAATAGAATGTTTCTCTAATTTATGTTCTTTATCAATTTTATTAATTCATCCAAATATTTTCTATAGGTATTATCAAAATTCCTAATCAATATATCCAATTCATCATCTTTCATCATCTTCATATATTTAGGAGGGAGTTCATCTACTTCACTTCCTTATGTCCATTTCTTTTCTTATTTCTTGTTTTCAAAATTTTATTAATCTATATTACTAAAAGGATAACAACCATTTCCCAATTTATAAATTTCTTATTAGCATGATTATATGGATTTTTACTTAAGTGACTGTATCATTCTTCAGTTGAGACTCATTCATGCATTCTATGATTTTAAATATTTTAATTATAAACTTATCTAATGATTTCAGAAATATCATATTTAATACCTAATAGTAAGATGTATCCTTTTTTTGACTGTTTTGGTGAAAAATAATTCATTTTATTTACATATATATTTTACAGTGTTAAAAAACCTCACCGATGAGGTAAATTTTAAAACATATATTTTGTTGAATCATGATAGTGACCCTCTCTCCATTCCTTGGTTAGAGAAATAATTGGATCCATTGAAAAAAACCATGATTTCTTGATGATTATTATTATTTTATTACAACTTATCATTAATCCAGAATAGTATATGATTATCCTTTTCCATATTGAAGAATTTAAAAATAAACATATTCTTTTGAGATACTAATAAATATTCTCCATCTAGAAAAATTCCTACCTTTTTAGAAATATATATATGTTAAAAAAATTATTCTCCAAGATTAAAACTTCATCATTATCCCTCCATATATGTTATCAATGAAAATATTTACCTAATATTTGTTGATAATTAAAATATATAAAGGTAATCACTCCTTCCAAGATACTGAAATAAATTACCAATCGTGATGTTAAATAGATTTTTTAGGAAATAACCACGTATAAATAATAACTTTTGATAAATTGAACTTTTTAGAGAAATTTATCTTATTATGATCTCATAGGAAGATTCCATTCTAATTTATAAATATTTAATAGATTTTGGAATGATAAGTTTAAAATATTTAATGTAATATCGTAAATGAATATCAGTTCTCTTAGGTGCATTTTCGTTTATATAGGCTACCCCTTTCTTCACTGATCTAATATAATCTAATAGTCCATATAAATTATCATTAAAATGGAAAATTTTAAATTACTTTGAAAGAATATATTTCCAATTTCATATAATCTAAATATTTACCTTTTAGTTAGGTATATTTTCTTGTTAATGACAATAATAAATATATTTATCACATGTTTTCATATATAAAGATAAATTCATAAAATATAATATAGGGATATTAGTGAAACCAAGAAGATAAATTCTCCACCCGCTTAATTATTTAGTTGATAAGAATATATAAGTCCTAATAGAATTAATGTGATATCATAGAAAATAATTAATTTATTATAAATTACAAATATTTTTAAAGAGATGTAAAATAGTACTTTAAAAATGACAACCAATTAATAAAAACTATTAACTATTTGTATTATAACTTTTTATTGATAACATACATCTTCTTCCTTAAAATAATGTTCTATAAGTTTGTCAAAAAACACCTTCATTACATCCATTGGAACAAAAAAAGAGGTAATTATCTTTATTAATGTTATCTAAAAAATAACCCCTTGATAAATGAGAATATATTTTATGGGAATATATCATAAAATATAAAGTCTTACAAAATAATCCATTTCATACATATTAGTACAAATTATAATTTAATCATGAGTGAAAATGAAAATATTCCCACTACTAGATATAATAATTCATCATCTGGTTTGTAGTGGCTTGTTGCATTATAATTTATTTCCCCAGAATACAAACATACGTTAATTCAGAAGTCATAGTAATGAAAACCTTTTGAAACAATTTTTTTTTACACTTACGTGATAGAAATTATATACGTCTCTTGAAATGTAAACTATTTGGGTTCTCAGAAATTTTTATTCTAATTCAAAGAAATTTTATTCATCAAGTGTTCATCAATCGTAGAATTTCATATAGTATAGCCTACTACATGTTATGAGGGTTTTCATTAAATAACTCCCACACATATGGTTTTTCTATCCATTCAAAAATTTGTTATCTTAATCTCAATTGTTCATAATTTTTTTGAAATTCATCATTCCAAAAATAATTTTAGTAAGAAAATTATTCAAAATTTAAATTCATAATAATTTAATGACCACAATTTCTTTACCTTTTAGTGTATTAATTAATAATTGTCACACCATTAGTTTATATGTTTTTAAAATAATAATCACTATATTTAAAAAATTTATTATTAAATATATCATGTTCAATTTTTACCTTAATGACTTCTTATATATTTTATTAAACTTTAGCATTATAATTTTTATAACCCATAATTTTGTTTGATATGTTTAGTAAATTATTAAAATTTATTCCCATATCTATTTTTTAAATTTAGTTACCTCATATGACATATAATTTGGCTAAGACTAAATATATAATTTATGTAAAAAATGATCCTCTCAATTATAAATCAGATAGTCCATTTGTAGATATATCTATTATAAATTTATTTTTTTGGGTATACTTGAATATAATAATGTTATTCATTGAATGCTATTACTTAAATAATTATCATCCAAGAACTATTGGATTTTTTTGGGACCTCAAACACGATAAAATTTTAATTTATATATTTAAATGAAATTCATAGTTTTCACCTTGAAGACTTTATTTCATTATTTTTTCCAATTCCAAATAGGTATGATGTGACTTGGATTTCATCCATCATAGAGGATAGTGTCCTTGGACTTCATCATCTTATATTTATCTTTTTAATCTCTTATATTATTCTTCTAATACATATTTATGATAAAACTGCTAAATATTCTTCAAATTTGTTGCAAAAATTCCCCATCAATAGGTTCTAGACCACTATCATTTGAAAACATTCTTATGGTTCTTGTTAATTTATATGGTTTGTAAGTTTGATCTTCATTAGTGAAATTTACATACACTGGTTCAAAATCAACTCAAATCCCCCTTGTTTCTTTTTTAGCATCACTTATTAAGATATTCTAAAACATACTTATTGTGTTAATGAAGCTATCCAAACTTGGCTTAGTAAATTGATTTGCATCATGAATTTTAATCCACATTGACTCACATTCCATTGAAAGTATTTCTATGATTTTATAAAAAATAATTTCCTCTAATAATTATTTATCTTGATGATTTTAATGGACATTGTAAATAGTTATAAATATATGGGGTATATAAGAAATTAACAATATAGGTAATAAAAATAAAATTGGCATTAATACCAAAACACCAATATTTTCATTCCAAGAACATTATATTTCGCAATATATTTCACCTCCAATTTAATAAATATTATATTAGTTATTATATATTAAGTGTCATGAATATATATATTACATTAAATATTCTAGATAAGAATATTTCACAATAAAATGTTAATTTTAAACTCCTATATTTTTACAAAATTAAAACCAACAAATTCATTATCCATAATTTTATAATTTTCAGTAAGCATGACAACTGTCTCTAGTATATTTTATATGATAAATTCATCCTTCCATTTACCAAAATATCCAATCCAATTTGAAAAGAAATTAACTTGAAGATGGAATTAATACTTTCTTTGATTGCAGTTTGAATAAAAAAACTACAACAAATAAATTATTATATATTTTATCTACTACATAGTAATATAAGGAAACTGTTATTAATATTCACAATGAATTATTAAATATTTAATGGAATGGTTTGATAAAATTTTTATCTAACAAAAAATGAAGAGACTAACTTTAAAATCATGTATTTACATAGGTATAATTATTTAAGGAATCTACAAAAGGGTTATATAAAAAAGAAGCTAACAATGATTCACTTATGAAATTATTCAATTGATTGAAATATATAAATTCTAATAAAATTATAGAAATATCTAACTAATTTAATTATAAATAAGACAATCATATTTCAAAAAATAAAACCAATACAAAATATATAAGTATCCAAAATAATATCACCCGAAATAAACAAATTTCTATACCAAATAAGAATATCAATCAGTCAATAGTAACAACATAAGAAATAATTCCTAGATTCATGGGAAATATTCTTTAATCAAATAAAATTATATTTATTAATAGACACTTATAATTAACAGATGTATTATTTTTTTTTAAAAAAAGCGAATGGTTGGTTGATAAAAAATATACAAGGTATAAATGTATTAAGAATGTAAACTTCATAGATTATAGACCTATCATAAAGTGATAAGTTCCAAGAAAAGAGAATGTTTAACATTAGACATAACAGAATTTATCAGTGTTCCTTATCATCATGGTCCTCTTAGATCTTCTTAATATACAGCAAGTCCTTCCTTAGACCTAGTTGACTGTAAACCGTTTTAATAGAACCCACTTCTCATTCATAAAATCTCATCAGTAAACATTATTAGACAGAACTAGGTTTCTAAAACATGAACATCTACAATCATGAAATACAAGAAAGTGAAATTGAAAATTGAAAACAAAGAGTGTTTATAATAACACTCACAATAATAGAGACTCTTAGAAAAAACAAAGTTACATAAAAAATTACTATTATATGTTCTTGAATAATCAAATTGTTGTAAAATTTATAAAAATGGTATATTAAATCAATATATCGTATCTGTTATATCATTGATCCTTTTTTATATCTTTTATTTAATAATGACCTAAAATATTTTATAGATGAAAAATGGTCTTATTCATATATTAATGAGTTCAGTTGAAAGGACATCAAATTCCATATCTATATATGATCCATGTAGCACTATCTTCTTATGGAATTGAAAAGAATAAATAATAGTGATTCATCCAACTCCTTAATAGTTCTACCATATCTCATTAAAATAATTACCTTTCATTTTAGTCTAGTGGGTGTATTATAGTTCATTTCAACACTATAGAGTTTGATTGATCTCATTAATTCATCATAATATACAATCAGGTGATGTAATTTTGGTAATCTAAATTTATAAATTTTTATGGATACAATTCTTTATGATATATTTATTTGATATTTGATAATGTGTTTGGAATTGGATGGTTTTATAGTAAATGGAATCTAATTATTAAAATATTATCTTTTTTAAGTTGAGACATTTTAAACATTACATTTCATGAAACCTATTCATGATCTAAATTTATTAAACCTAGGGAGACTAAAAGTAGAAGGCATACACATGAAATTGGTACAGGCTATGAATAATGCATGTCAATTCACCGCATAATTTAAAAAATTTAAATGAATTGAATAATTAAAAAATCCATACCCAATGATGTTTCAAGCAATAAAATCTACAAGAATACATGATTTCCATTGTTTTCTAGGTGGATTTGAGTATACTATACAAATTGAATTACATGTCATGAAGGTCTTAAACATAAATAATTTAGTTTTAATTAATAATATGAAACCATTACAAATCATTAGTTTCATGGATCAACAAATATTATTGTGCTCAATGGAGTAAATATATATGAATGTGACTTTATTTCATTCTTACATTCATTTATTCACTCACATTAAAAACCAAATGTTTTTCCATTCATTCTTTTCATTTCTATTCCATTACTACTAGACATTATTCCAAGGACTATGTAATTCTTGTAGATGATCAAATTACCTTTTCATTTCTAATTATGAATTCAACCTCAATTTCATCATTTCCATTTTTTTCATGGATTAATGTAAGTGTTTGATTGATTTTAAATTGATCCAATTATGGATTGATGTAGTCTAATTTTTTTAATTCTCATTTCAATCATGTTTTCATTCCATTTCTATATAATATCATTTTTTCATCAATGGATAAAAATCTAGTGATAGGTGTCATGAAGATTGTAGTTTTTAACACAATGAATCCTTATATCAAAAATTCGGTAACCATGTGGCTAGTAATTAGATTAATAATTCTTATTAATCACATTCGGTTTCATGACCCGAGTACGAGGAGTTGAAATAGAAGGACTATGATCTAATTAGAGTTGAGAAAGTTATGACCAATATCTCGTGAAACGTTCTAGCTTTGAAACCAATACATATGGACCTAGTTTGTTGACTACTATAGTCTAAAGAGTACATTATATCTTGGGTATATGAATTTGGTTTGACCAGAACCAAATGGTGACTTCTACACTACATTGATGCCTGATCCATATGACTCTCCCAAAGTAGATGTAGTATTACCTTTTTAATAATCCATTAAATTTACCTCAACCCATCTATTTATTTTGAATCTTTAAATATGATATGTAAGAAATAGATTCCCAAACCCAAGCGTGTCACATGAGGAATACAATTATCATGTTATATCTTCTTGTTTACAAGATTATTTAACCTCTCCTCATGGGTACAACCCCACACCACTATAATTAAACACCTTTATTTGTAGTGTAGCATGGGACTTGTATATTTATAATCTGATAAACTCCTACGTGAAATCAAGAACACTCCTTGGGAAATTGAGATTTGTATATAGAACATCTCATATAAATAACATAATGTTAATTTGGTTCAATAATGAGGGTATTTTTATTTTGAAAACAATGTATATGAAATTGGTAGATTTACTCAACAATATACTGCAAATGAAACCCATATAAATATTTTTTAATTTTTACACACCACCTAAATTTTATTAATAGGATCAGAATCATCAAATAATGTTGTCTTATTCAATTTTAATTATAATATATATTAAAATCCTAAAAAATACAATTAGGAATTTGATATATGAAATTATATAATAATGACAAATAAAATGAGATACTAATATTAGAGAAACTTTTGTCCATAAACATACCTAAGAGATCCATTGAGATAGATGAAACAAAAATAAAATAGTAATTTAATGAGTTTTAATATATTATTTAATGTGATGAAAATATGGATTTGGGAAAACAAGGTTCAAGAAAAAGAGGTAAAAACACATTGTATAGGTTTTTAAAATTTATATTAAATTAATTTAAATATTTAAAATATGTACATGGAAATAAAGAAAAGGAACCAAGTTCCACATGGTGTAATTCCCCATTTTAGGGACACATTATAGTTTTATATTTCACATTATTATATAATAAATCATTATAAGGAAGCACCAAAGTATCAGAGAGTCCTGTGGTTTTTTGAATTCTAATTTCATAGAGAAATAATCTTTTTATCTTGTGATGTGGAATATGTAAAAAAATTATACATGATAACACATTCTAATGGTGTTATCTTCCACCCACATTGTATCTTTATGTTTATTACTCCCAAACTAATCATAATCTCCCCAAATAGATCAATATTAACAAATGTAATTTTTTTATAAAAATGATTAATAATTTTCATAAAAATTACTAATTTATTTTTTATATAAAGGTGGTGGTCATTAATTTTAATATTATTTTCCCTCTTATACATTATACACCATAATAAAATCAAATAACTACTGAATGTAAATAGTACTAGAGTAACCCATAGAGATGTGAACATGGGAATACATACCATTATTTTGTGGTTCAGAAAAATTAAATTCAACTCGCTCAACATATCTTATTTCATATTATATAATCATACCGATACATTCTTCATACTTCATACAACATCAACAATAAATATAAACTCCCAAAATGATATATTTAGAGAACTAATTAAACACAATTTTAAAAATAAATCTATTAAATAAGGGAGTAAATGACCCTTATCTCCACATAAATCTAAAATTTACCACTCTCTTTGAGGGTAAAAATTATTCACAACATATGACGACCAATTATTATGCTGACTTCATTCAAATATAAATCATAAAAGAGGTAGTACTACTTCATAAAAGAGAACTGAAAGATATAATTCTTCATTGAAAGTAAATTTTTAACCCAGCCCATGATATCTTATTTATGATACTGTTTCTATTTAATCAAAATATAATATATCAAAGGTATTTCAATAGATTATTATTAGAAATCATTGTCATATGAAATCATAATCAAATTCAAATATTGTATAAACACTTACTGTAACACCCCGGGTAAATAAAGAATATGAAATTTTCATATTTATCCATATTTTTGAATAAAATATTAATATTACATTAAAGGGGATGCTATTCTTGATGGCGTACCCAATACGCAACAACAAGTTTCTTGGGAATCTTACGTTGCACTCTAATAACAAAATAATATTATATTAAATGGTAGTTAACGCCTAGCTGTTGTAATGGCAGGAATGAAAAGAACAAACTACAAAATTATTATATATGTTTGTCAAATATTTTTACTTTTTACAATAAATGTTAGAGGATTAAAAATGAAAATGAATCCAATTTTAAGCGTAAACATTATAATATTCTTTAAAAGGTCGATTAAACGCCTTTTGATGGCGAACCTCTTTTAAATCCACATTTTGACAATTTTATGTGTTATATTTGACAAAATAAAAATCTTTTTTAGAATCGGGACATCAAAATTTACTTTTTGTAACTTTTTGGTATTTTTTCGATAATGTTCATTTTTTAATGAATAGTGAAAAATGTTGTATTTTAATTCAAAACCACTTTTTAATATAATTTATTTATAAGATTAGATTATCTTTTTAAGTGTTTTTAAAGTGAAATTAGAATATATTTTTTCCATTTAATCCAATAGTGTCCATTGGAATTAATTTCACTTTGAAATTGGACTTAAAGTAGTGTTAATCTTTTAATAGGTATTGTTTCATAAAAACTCGCTATTTGTATTGACAGTGGGAATTTATTATTAAATTAACTAATGTAACTAATATGTTTTTAATTTTTTAAAATATACATCATTTTTCAATTCAGAATATCAAATATAGATTAGGGTGAAGTTTTGGTATTTTTCTGAAAAACTTCAATTTTTGATGAATAGTGAAACCACTAAGTGATACTTAAAAAACTGATTTTTCATTTAAATGAAATTTTACCACCTCTATGTTTTGAATTTCAAAAATTTGACATACATGGTTTTCATTATGAAGTAAAGTGTGGTTCAATGGGATTAAAGTAATTTTTGGTGAATAGTAACTTTTAAGTTTTTAATCACGATTAGAGGCAATTAGTGTAATTTAAGGTAAAAATAATGTTTTAATAATATGAAATGACCTAGACACATGTCCTACCCTCATTGGATGTGTCATGGCCGACCAAGATAATACATGGGTCAACTTGGGGACCCAATGGAGCCACTTTGGTTGGAAAATGACATAAATAACTTTTTATTTAAAGTTAAAATAAAAATGTCACATGCATGAGTTTTTTTACTAAATTTTTTTTAAATGTGGTTATAAAAGTAATATTTTTGACTATAAATATTTATTAGAAATATAATAATATTTCCTACATCATGATATTTTTTTATAATTTTTAGACATTAAATAAATTAAATTATTTATGACATCATGATGATGCAGCGATTACCTCATTAATAAAGGATTTAAATAAAATGAAAAGATAATGTTAAAAATATTTTTTACACTTTTAAAAGACCTATTGTATGAGTATATTTCGAACCCTTACCACCTTATCCTAGAAATAAATCAATGTGGGACCTTTAAAATCCGAAACTCATTTGAAAATAAAGTAACATTTTGTAACTTTCCAAGAGTGACCCTCCTCTCCTCTTATAAAAGGACCCCACCTCTACCACCTTACCCACACCTCTAAAGCCTTTGGATCAGCCAAACCCTGCTAATTTTGTCTCTCCACATCCCTCTATTACTCCTAGAAGCCTCACTTTGGGCATAAGTCTTCCCAAAGAAACCTTTGAGCTCAAATCAAAGAGAGATACCCAATTTTAAGGTAATGGCTTCACTTGTGTTCTTTTGTTTTATTTTTCTTCTCCAACCCCTAAACACTTTTTATTCATTTCTCTTATAACAACTACATTATTTTTAATATACTAGGATGTTGTTATAAGAATTATTCAAGCAAAACTTACACACACCTATATCTAATGGTTAAAGAACATACTGTTTCTGTGGATGGTGAATTTCTGTCTCACGAAACGATGATTGTTCAATATTATTTTAACACCCTCAAAGGTCACCATTAATATTCCACTATATTTATATATGATATATAATATGTTTATGCTTTACTTAATCTTTTGTATTTTTCATTTATGACATACCTTTATGGTTTCCATTATGGTGAAACGTGATATCTTTATTTAGGAAGTATGGACTATCGCCCCCTCAAAGTGATTTGATTCGTTGATACCATATGTGGTACGTATAGAGGATAAATTTAATTATATTATATATGATACCATACTTTAATTATAATACTATTATATATCACTATGTTTTAATTCCATTAAATAAGAAATAGAAATGGATGTAGCGTTAATGCGTACGTACGTCTTACCGTCTCCATGAATGGTACATTTCATTTCTTACATCTAAATGTTATGTAATATTATAAATGCATGTATATAATGGATATATATTATATATATTATATTTATATAATGAATATAATTCTGGATATTATATATTTTTTACCACATGAACAACTTGTAATTATAAAGAGTTTATTTTTTTACATAAGTAGCAATGATCTACCAAACGACAATTATTAACTTAAATAATTACATAGTGTTCATAGAATGGTAGTAAGTGATATAAAAGGAATAATGAACTTGAAAAATGTTTTTAAGAAAGTATAAATTAACTCAAGTTTGTTATTCAGGAGGTTAAAGAACGATCGAGTCAAGTCGGACCCGAGGTAAGGGATCCTACCCCTCTCTTTCTTTTTGAGTACACTCTTTTATGTCATTCCGTTTAAGCCAATCTTTCTTATTATTGGTATGTTATTTTATATTACTATTACTTTAATTTTTATGTTCATATTATGAGAGACCCTATTTTTTCTCATCAATCCATTTTGGATGTTTAAATTGGCGCCGCTAGGCTGTCGAAATTTCGTAAGGGGATTTTTATCTCACTTTGTGTTTTTGTGAGATTCATGCTACATTTTCCAATATTTCCTTTTGAGTGGTGTATGTACTATCCATTATTCTACTCTTTGTGTAACATAATTTCGTTTATGATTATTCACATCAATGTTGTATAGTCCTTCTTTCATGGGGTGTACGTTTCAAAAGTTACCCAAATTGGTAAGGGAACCTTTCACCCTCCTCTTTTTAAAAGACTTCTTTTGTTATGTATTTTAATTTACATCTTATTATTTGGAGATATGTTCTTATTTATACTTATTGCCGTAAATTTTATGTCCATGTGATGAGATACCCTTTATCTCTCTCATCAACTCTTTTTCAAAAAATTTATGTGACGCCGTTAGGCTGTCAAGGGAACTTCTTAACCCAATTTCAATTCCTTTTTGTTCAACATGTAGTTATTGAATATGTCATCCTTTGAATATGTGTGAATGAACTTTAATTATTTTACACTTAATATCCACTTATATTGGGTGTATTTATATTTGTCACACATAATTATGAGATTGATTTATCCTTAATTTAAGGATACCATCTTTATAATGGATTTCATCTCAATTTACATTTCCATTGAGACTTTATTGTTGTTATGCACAAATTCACTCTTATATGGTGTATATACTGCCATGTGGAATATTATATCTTGAATCTATTTATTCTCATGATATTATAAAGTTTTTATTAAATGTTATTCCTCAATTATTGTATTCAAGTGTCTCTCATTTTGTTAAAAACCCTTTAACTAAAATATCGTTTTAAATATTTTAATGATTTAATCTTATAAATATTTCTCAATAATATCCATGTTTTCAAACTAGTTTTAATGATTTGTTTATATGGATATTAATGGTTTAAAATGTTAAAATCTTCAATGTGGTATTGTAAACTTTGATTTAGAAATCTCTTTATTAAATGTTTTAAATGGTTTTAAAAATGGTTTTTAGAATGGATTCATTATTTCAATATCTTAAAATGTTATATTGTTTTTGCAATGTGGGAATGTTATATTTCATTTATTCTTAGGTTATGTTCTATGATTATGTTATGGTTCTTGGGAATTGTTTTGAAGATGGGTGGTTTCGGGATAAACTAAGGGCTGGTGAGCCAGATATAGCTCTCCAATGCATTGGGTAACACAAAGGAGTTAAACGTTAAGGTTTCTCCGAAGAGATTTAAGGAATATACTGTGATGGGTATTACAAACATAACCAAGAGGGTTACTCCATACATAATAATGTTATGAATTCCTCAAGTTACCCTTATGTCTTATGATTTCTATGGATTATTCATGATTTTATGAGGTATGTTATAGTTGTTATGTTTTATGGGTAAAGTATGATTTCATTCTTATGTATATATGTACTCATGTTTACTTTCCATACGTTTTATAAACCTTACTAAGCATTTTATTCTCATCCCATGTTTTTGAAATGTTTTTCAGAGGTCAAGGGAATGGTACATGATATGATGATAGTGTCAAGTAAGGGTCAAGAAAGAATCCATGTTTTATTTTAAATATGTTTCCGTTGTTGGGATAAATGAATACTATCTTTTATGTAACCACTTTGTTCAAATGTGGAATGTAATGAAAGTTTTATGATATAATTCTCTAAAGCTCTAAACCTGAAAAGATCCTCAATGTGTAATCTTGTATAACTCAAGATTAAGTAAGGTTTAAGGATGGGGCCTTATAGTTGGTATTAGAGGCTGGTTTAGATAAATTTAGAGGTTAGAGTGTTGTTTAAGAAAATGTGAAAGGTTGTGTATAACCACAATGGTTAGCATATTAGATGGAGTCGTCGTTTTTTTTGAAAGTTAGAATGAGTTTGAGATAACTTGGATAAGTATATCTTGGTCTTTATCTTCATATTTATTTTTGATGATTTTACTGATATACTCACGCTGACCTTTTTGGTTTTAGTAAATGGCTGGATCTAGCAGGCACCAAAGTAATAGTGGATTTGAAGAAAACTGTGACGGTTTTATGAAAGAACAACTGAAAGATATGGGAGCTGCAATGAGAACTCTTGTGGTTATCCTCAAACAACTATCTGGAGTCATGATTTACCACCTGAACCTTAGTGATTTCTTAAGGCATCTTATATGCGAGAAACAAATCCCTACGGAAGTTTAGGTAATAATCATAAAGGTAAGTATGTTCAAAAACCTATGTGTCAAATATGTGGAAATAAACACATAGAAAAATGTTTCAAAGGGACATAAAGATGCTATAGATGTGGAAATGACGGTCATAAAGCAAGAACCTGCCATGAAAAAAGGAAGCATCTAGTTGACTCTAGGAAAGGTAAATATGTTCTTTCTGAAGGATCAATTGAATTTTTTAAATGTGGTGTGCATGGTAATTATTCAAACACATGTCCTAGGAAGAAGTTTCGGGAATGGGGTAACCAAGATCGTACAAATATTCATTTACCAATACCTAATTCCATTCAAATTGAGGATGAAGAAACTTACAATGATGAATGAAATGTATGGATTATTTCTTAACATATGTTTTCCTATTATTGGAATCATAGGATATGATTCATGATTTTTTGTAGGAATGAAGTATTTCAGAATAATTTGAAAAGGAATGGCTAATGGATCATGAAGAATGTTTAATGATTAAGATGTCATCATATATGGGATTCAAGAGTTATGGTAGATTTTAGGATGGTTAAATTAGTAGATGTATAAAGTCTCTTTTGATTATGTGGTTATATTAGAAGACTTTTTATAGTAACCCTGATGTTTGATATATGAAAATTTTATTCAAAGAATAATTATCCTTTCTTTTGTAGATATAGTTATAAAGAACCATTTGGGTTTATATGATCCTTGAATTTGAGCCAATTACTGGTTATTACATTTTGGGTTGCAAAATCGAAGTTATCAGATATCCTTTGTGGTTGAAATATGTTATGGTTATTTTTGATGAATTTATCTCTTTTTGAGGAATGTAATAAAATTATATAGTTTTTGAAAAGGGACAACACGCAGACCGTGTGACAACCCGTCGCGTCGGACGAAGCTGCGGGAATCAAACCCACAACCAATGTGCAATTGGTATTTATCGCCTACCACTGGACTATGTGAAGTCCCTTGATAGTTTGAATGATTCTTTTTTTAGATGATTTTATGAATTAAGAGTAAGTTGATTTTTGGTTATCAACGGAAATGATTAGCCTGTCATGGAGGATATGTGATTAGGTTAATTACTTTTCAGTATGAGACAGTAAGAGTAACTGATGTTATTTTGGAGAAAATTCTTAAAATTTATCTTAGGAGAATATGTGATTAAATATTTCAGATAATTGGGTTTCAATCTTAGTTTGGTTTACTTTGTAGAATTTTATTGATAGATTTTTATTGAATGGTCTTTGTTGAACTTTTTGTTTTGTTTGACAAATTTTGGAGATTAAGAATAGATTTTTTTATAAAGGATTATTATTTTTGGGTATTATATGATCTCATACTAATAATTTTGGTTTTAGTTTTGGTTAAGGTCTAAAGACATGTGAAGTATATAGTTATCTTTGGTGGATTAGGTGATTCTCTAGAAGTTTATTATAGCTCTCTTAATGTGAACAAGTCATCCTAAATACTCATCTTTTGGAGAAAATATGAGTTCGTGTAAGAAATCTAGTAAAAGTTGAAAGTCAACATGAAAATTAAATATACTTCCTAATGTTTTAGTTAAGCTCATAAATAAATTCCTCAATGAAAACGAACTTAAAAAAAAATGTTGTCTGTTAATTTTTCCTACTGGGGAATCAAATACCGTTTAACCCATCACAAGTTTGTGATTTTCTTATTGTTAACTTTCTCCTAGACATGTTTACTATCACTCTCCATCAGAACATGACCCTTTGTTTTTCACTCCATATCCATATTTTCATACTTGGATTCCTAGTATGGGTTAACTCGGGTGACATTTGTACTTCTCTCCCATTCTTTTAAAGTGATAGTTTTACTGACTCTTGTTCCGGTGTGGGATTCTCAATGAAGCTTCCAAGCCCAATTTTAAAATTGCGAGGACGCAATTCCCAAAAGGGGGGAAGGATGTAACACCCTAGGTAAATAAATATTATGAAATTTTCATATTTATCCATATTTGTGTATAAAATATTAATATTACTTTAAAGGGGATGCTATGCTCGATGGCGTACCCAACACGCAACAACGAGTTTCTTGGGAATCTTACATTGCACTCTAATAACAAAATAATATTATTTTAAATGGTAGTTAACGCCTAGCCGTTGTAATGGCGAGAATGAACAAAACTAACTACAAAATGATTGTATATGTTTGTAAGATATTTTTAATTTTTACAATAAATGTTAGTGGATTAAAAATGCGAATGAATCCAATTTTAAGCGTAAACATTCTAATATTTTTTAAAAGGTCGATTAACCGCCTTTTGATGGAGAACCTCTTTTAAATCCACATTTTGAAAATTTTATGTTTTATATTTGACAAAATAAAATTCTTCTTTAGAATTGGGACATCAAAATTTTCTTTGTGTAAATTTTTGGTATTTTTATGATAAAGTTCATTTTTAATGAATAGTGAAAAATTTTGTATTTTAAATCAAACCCACTTTTTAATCTAATTTATTTATATGATTAGATTATATTTTGAATTGTTTTTAAAGTTAAATTATAATATATTTTTACCATTTAATCCAATAGTGGTCATTGGAATTAATTTTACTTTGTAATTGGACTTGAACTAGTGTCAATCTTTTAATAGATATTGTTTCTTAAAAACACACTATTTGTTTTGATAGCGGGAATTAATTATTAAATTAATTAATGTATGTTATATGTTTTGAATTTTGTAAAATATAAATTATTTTTGAATTCGGAATATCAAATATATTTTTGGGTGATGTTTTGGTATTTTTCTGAAAAACTTCAACTTTTGATGAATAGTGAAACCACTAAGTGGTACTTAAAAAAATGATTTTTCATTTAAATGAAAATTTACCACCTTTGTGTTTTGAATTTCAAAAATCTGACATACATGTTTGTCATTAAGAAGTAAAATTTGGTTCAATGGGATTAAAATAATTTTTTAGTGAATAGTAATTTTAAGTTTTCAATCGCGATTAGAGGTAATTAGTGTAATTTAAGATAAACAAATGTTTTAATAATATGAAAAGACCTAGAAACATGTCCTACCCTCATTGGATATGTCATGGCCGACCACAATAATACATGAGTCAACATGGGGACCCCATGGAGCCACATTGGTTGGAAAATGACATAAATAACTTTTTATTTAAAGTTAAAATAAAAATGTCACAAACCTGAGTTGTTTTACTAAAATAATTTTAAAATGGAGTTATACAAGTCATATTTTTGGCTATAAATATTCATTAAAAATATAAAATGATTTCCTACATCATGATTTTTTTTATAATTTTTAGACTTTAAATAAATTAAATTATTTATGACATCATGATGATGTAGCGATTACCTCATTAATAAAGCATTTAAATAAAATGAAACGATAATGTTAAAAATATAACTTACACTTTTCAAAGACCTATTGGATGAGTATATTTCGGTCCCTAACCACCTTATCCTCGAAATACATTAATGTGAGACCTTAAAATTCCGAAACTCATTTGAAAATAAAGTAACAATTTGTAACGTTCCAAGAGTGCCCCTCCTCTCCTCTTATAAAAGGCCCCCACCTCTACCACCTTACCCACACCTCTCAAGCCTATGGCTCGGCCAACCCATGCTAATATTGTCTCTCGACATCCCTATATTACTCTTAGAAGCCTCAATTTGTGCAGAAGTTGTCCCAAGTAATCCTTTGAGCTCAAATCAAAGAGAGATACCTGATTTTAAGGTAATGCCTTCACTTGTGTTCTTTTGTTTTATTTTGCTTCTCCAACCCCCTAAACTCTTTTTATTCATTTCTTTTGTAACAAATAAAGTATCATTAATACACTAGGTTTTTGTTATATGAATTATTCGCGCTACACCTACACACACCTACATATAATGGTTAAAGATCATACTGTTTCTGTGGATGGTGAATTTCTGCCTCACAAAACGATGATTGTTCAATATTCTTTTAACACCCTCAAAGGTGGCCATTAAGATGTCACTATATTTATATATGATATATAATATGTTTATGTTTTACTTAAGCTTATGTATTTTTCATTTATGACATACCTTTATGGTTTCCATTGTGGTTAAAGGCAATATGTTCATTTTAGGAAGTGCGGACTACCGCCCCCTCAAAGTGATTTGATTCGTTAATACCATATGTGGTACATATAAAGGATAGATTTAATGATATTATATATGATACCATACTGTAATTATAATACTATTATGTATCACTATGTTTTAATTCCATTTAATAAGAAATAGAAATGGATGTAGCGTTCATGCGTACGTACGGCTTACCGTCTCCATGAACGGTGCATTTCATTTCTTACCTCTAAATGTTATGTAATATTATAAATGCATGCATATAATGGATATATATATGATATATATGATATCTACATAATTAATATAATTCTGTATATAATATATATTTTACCACATGAACAACTTGTAATTATAAAGAGTTTATTTTTTTACTCAAGTAGCAATGATCTGCAAAACGACCATTATTAACTTAAATAATTACATAGTGTTCATAGAATGGTAGTAAGTGATATAAAAGGAATAAAGAACTTAAAAAATGTTCTTAATCAAGTATAAATTAACTCAAGTTTATTATTCAGGAGGTTAAAAAACGATCGAGTCAAGTCGGACCTGAGGTAAGGGATCCTACCCCTCTCTTTCTTTTTAAGTACACTCTTTTATGTCATTCCTTTTAAGCTCATCATTCTTATGATTGGATATTCTTTTATATTAATATTACTGTAATTTTTATGTTCATATGATGATAGACCCTATTTTCTCTCATCAATCCATTTTGGAAGTTTAAATTGGCACCCTTAGGCTGCCGAAATTTCGTAAGGGGCTTTTTATCTCACTTTGTGTTTTCGTGAGATTCATGCTACATTTTCCAATATTTCATTTTGAGTGGTGTATGTACTGTCCATTATTATACTCTTTGTGTAACATACTTTTTTTATGAGTATTTACATAAATTTTGTATAGTCCTTCTTTTGTGGGGTGTACGTTTTGAATGTTACCCAAATCGGTAAGGGAACCTTTCACCATCCTCTTTTTAAAAGACTTTTTTATGTCTTTTAATTTTCTTCTTATTATGTGGAGATATGTTCTTATATATCCTTATTTCTGTAAATTTTATGTCCAAGTGATGATATACCCTTTATCTCTCTCATCAACGCTTTTTCTAAAATTTCAAGTGACTCCATTAGGCTGTCAAGGGAACTTCTTAACCCAATTTTGATTCCTTTGGGTTCAACATGTAGTTATTGAATATGTCATCCTTTGAATATGTGTGAATGTCCTTTTATTATTTTACACTTAATATCCACTTATATTGGGTGTATTTATATTTCTCGCACATAATTATGAGATTGATTTATCCTTAATTTAAAGATACCATCTTTATAATGGATTTCATCTCAATTTACATTTCCATTGAGAATTTATTTTTGTTATTCACCAATTCACTCTTATATGGTGTATATACTGTACTTTGGAATATTATATCATGAATCCATTTATTCTCATGATATTATAATGTTTTGATTCAATGTTATTCCTCAATTATTTTATTTAAGTGTCTCTCATTTTGTTAAAAACCCTTTAACTAAAATATCGTTTTAAATGTTTTAATGATTTAATCTTATAAATATTTCTCATTAATATCAATGTTTTCAAAATTATTTTAAGGATTTATTTATATGGATATTAATGGTTGAAAATTTTAAAATCTTCAATGTGGTATGGCACAATTTCATTTAGAAATCTCTTTATTAAATGTTTTAAATGGTTTTGAAAATGGTTTTTAGAGTGGATTCATTGTTTCAATATCTTAAAATGTTATATTGTTTTTGGAATGTGGGAATGTTTTCTTCACTTTATGCTTAAGTTATGTGCTACGATTATGTTATTGTTCTTGGGCATTGTTATGAAGACAGGTGGTTCCGTGATAAACTTAGGGCGGGTGAACTCGATATAGCTCTCCAATGCATTGGGTAACACGAAGGAGTTAAACATTAAGTTTTCTCCGAAGAGATTTAGGGAATATATTGTGATGGGTATTCCGAACGTAACCAAGTGGGTTACTTCTTACATAAGAATGTTATGAATGCCTCAATTTACCTTTATGTCTTATTATTTCTACGGTTTATTCATGATTTTATGAGGTATGTTAAAATTATTATGTTTTATGGGTAAAGTATGATTTCGTTCTTATGTATATATGTACTCATGTTTCATTTCTATACTTTTTATAACCCTTACTGATCTTTTTATGCTCATCCCATGTTTTTGAAATGTTTTTCATAGGTCAAGGGAATGGTACATGATACGATGATAATGTCAAGGAAGTGTCAATAATGAATCCATGTTTTATTTTAAATGTGTTTCCATTGATGGGATAAATGAATACTATATTGTATGTAACCACTTTGTTTAAATGTGGAATGTAATGCATGTTTTATAATCTAATTCTCTAAAACTCTAAACCTGAAAGGATTCTCAATGTGTAATTTTGTAATAACTCAAGATTAAGTAAGGTTTAAGACTGGGGCCTTATAATTACCCAAGGGAATGATGATGGTAAATATCCTCATAAGATGCTCTAATAATAAAACATTGATAAAAAAACTACCAATATAAATATTTTTACTTTAGCTATCCCAATAATTATTTAGGATCATTAAGTGGTGTGGATTTTATAAATAAAAATTATTCAATTTCCCCATTTTTTATGGACAAATAAACTCTTGTCCCTAGTTAGAGAGATTGATCTCACATCAAAAAGAACACCCAATAATGAAAAAGAAATGTAACAAACAAAATATATGAAATAATAACATTGGATTAGATAGTGTTTGTTACAGGAAATACTGAGAATAAACAACCCACAAAGTATATTTTTTTAAATTTTATCTATTTGATAGCATGGGAAAGATGAAACCCTGAGATGAAATAAATGATAATATAGAAAACATTATAACATAGACATTAAATATGAGGGTACAGATAGTAAAAAATTATGATAATTATGGTTATCTATTGAAAAATAAAAAAATAATCATTTAAGAGAAATAGAATAGTTTTTGAAAAATGTATTTTTATAAAAGATAGTATAACCATGCTTTGCGTAAATAATTTCACATTAATTTTTACAAATTTTTGAAGACTTATTTTATTATATTAGAAACATTTTATAAATCAGTGGATCAAAAACTATGTAAGGGTTTTATTGGGATTTTTCTGGAATATTTTATTTTTGGATGAATAGAAAATAATATTGAAGTTTAATTGATCGCTTCCATTTTGTTTAATTTATTTATAAAGATAATCCATATTTAGGTTTTTTTAATGTCACATTAGTAAAATTGTATATCTATTAATACAATTTAGTCCATTGGAATAATTTTCATATAGAAATTTGATAAAAACACCTTGTATACTTTGAAACTTTTTCTCTTTGAAAAGCCCCCTTCTTGTCATAATCGTAGGATTAATTTTTAATTAATGTTTTCCCCTTTTGTGGGAGGAGTTTTTCTAAAATGGATTCTATATTTAGAATCAGAATAATTTATATTATTATATTTTTTTAACTTAATTTTTGACCAAAATGAATAATGAAAATAGTAAACATTATTTTTCCTGGCTATGGTAAAAATATATTTCTAGGGGTTAATCTAAGATGATATGGATTAAAATGACTTATATATTTTTAATAAAACTCAATTTCATTCTCTAATTTTACCCTTAACACCTTATTCTGGATTTTTATGATTTTTGGGGTCAATATTTCATGAATATTAAATATATAAAAAGTTAGTTATAGAAAAATACAAAAAATGAACCTTCCTTACTTTTAATATATATAAATTTCGAGATAGAGGAAAATTGATTATAAATATAATTTTTAAAACTAATTTTTTTTGTTCCCTTTTAAATTTATTTTTAATATTTATTTTGAAATAATTAATTTAAATTCTTAATAAAAACTGACTTAGTAGTTTTTTATTTAATAAAAAATTAAAATTAAATAAAAAAATATTGAAAGTGAATTCAATGTAATGAATGATTATGTTAAATTAAATTTTTAGATAAAAATATCATGTAATATAGGTTTTAAAATTATTTATTTTAATTCCATAATTATCTTGATTTTTAAAATTCAAATTAAATGAATAACATTATAATTTAGATTAATGTTAATTTATAATAAATGATATTTTAATAAATTATTTAAATATGAAAAAAATGTTATCTTCTTCAAAATAATTTTTAAATGTTAATATATATCAACTATAGCGCATTAATGGACCAAATATTCTATTATAATGATTATATTGACTCCTAAATGGTAAAAACTCAGTCGGTATAGTTAATGTTAAATCGTTGTTTTTTGAACGTCACATGCTCTTGTGTTAAAATTATTTTTCAACACAAATAGAATTATTATTAGATAAATATAATATTATATATGTAATATATAGGCCCAAATTATCTAATAAGGATTATTTTTTAGCCAAAATGATTTAATTACTTATGTTAAGAAAACAATTACCATGGTAGAAACTATGGTGGTAAAATGTTGTAAACATAACGGATGTGGAATGAATTATTTAAAGCATAGGTTTTGATTGAGTGTTAGAGATTTTTTTTATAAATATCATACCTAAAATCCTTTATTTATAAATTTTGGAGCCACATTAGTTGATATGGACCTCCCATTATTTAATAAATTCATGTATTTACAAAAATATACCTCAATTATAAAAATAAACTCACTCCCCAAACTTATTCACACCCTTATATCATTTTTATCAACAATAATATTCCCAAATAACCTCCAAAATTCCATTCCGTCTTCTAACAACCCTAATTTGGGGCATAATTCCAACCGTGGATGGATTTTTGGTGCAAATCTATAGACGTAACTCCAAGAAGAGGTTAAATTCATCAATGAGTGTTTTTTATTTTATTTTTCCTCTACCTCATTAAATTATTATTAATGGATTATTATATAATAAATCTGAAAATTATGTCTACGTTGATTTGTTTTTATATTAGTAACAAATTACAATTCTCACATCCATCAACCGGGTTATAAAATAATCATTCTTGTGTATAGTGAGTTACCGCTTCAAAAACTGATATACTTTATTTTTCAATTACCACCTCTCACATATGGGAATGATGATGGATAAAAAGTAAATATATGATATTTATAGAATACTTATTCCAATTTTTATTATTATATAAGAAATTCATTTTAACATTACATGTCGTAGGGGATATGATAATATCACTAGTGTTTACGATTAAAAATAGCATCGAGATCTAATGTGATTCGTTTTTCAGTAACGCTTTACATGTAAGGTAATAATAACAATTTTATGGAATATATGTTATATACATGAAAAAATAATGATATTATTTTCATATTTATCTTTATTAAATTAAAATATATCCTTTTATTATTACACTGTAAAATGATAAAATCGTTCGTGTATGTGTGAACTGCCACCTTCATGAAGCAATGTCAATATCATTTCATCAAAACAATAAATGGGTGATATATATAAGAACATTTCATAAAATAATAGGATATTATAATCATTATTTAATAATAAAATATTATTTACCAACATTACATAATGACTATTGAAAAATTGAACTGTTTCACCTCCACACGTAAGACTTACTTTATTTAAGATCGTAATGTAAATAATTTCTCATATCCATCAATCAATATTGGATTTAAAAGTATAATTGATAAAAAAATATAATAATTATTTCTTGATAATTATTATTTATATTTTAGAACTGTAAAAAATGTTAATGAATTGGATCTTTCAAGACCAAACCCACATTAGAAATCAAAGCAATTAACACCCAAAACAATGAAAATAATATATGATTATTAACCCATGGTTGAAAAGATGTAATAAATGGGTCACATAAGAAATTATAAATATTAATAATGTTCTATAATAAATTAATAAATTTTTTCAAAATAATATACATGATGTTATGTCACATTTAACTAAAAGAAAGTGTGATATAAGAGACATCATCTCAATTTCCATTAACTGAGGCATATTGTAATGTTATTCACCAAATATCTATTATATAGTGAATATACTACCCCATTGACATTTAATATATAGAATAATAAACAGTTCATTTTATTTTGAGTTTAAATTGGCATTAATTCATTAAAGGTTAATATATTTTTATGTCACCAAGATGTAATGAATTGTTGAACTCAATTTCATTCAATTGGTAGTGTTACAAATTTGTTTCTATGATATCTTAGGATTATATGTATATTAAATTTTGAATAAACTACTAGAATATCCAAATTTTTGACATGTTGTTATATGTGATAAAAATAATCAATGCATTATTATTCTCACTTCAACATTATTATATTTGTAGGGTTTTATTTTACAATCTCATTTTAATAGGGATTGTTTATGATTGATTTTCCATTGAAGGATATTATTTGAAAACTTTATAATAAACCAATTTACATTTTTTATCCACAATTTATTCAAGGTATTTTCTTATAATAGTACAATTTTTTTCCCATAGTTATGTAAAATAATTTAAAAAATGCCTTTATGAAAATCCAACTCTATTTATCTCTTTGGATGGAAATTATTTTTCTTCAAAAACCATGTTTCAAAAAATGTTTTCATCCTTTTCAAAAATAATTATCAAATTAATTTTTACACAATTAATATTTGAAGAATTAATTTAATAAAATCTTTATTTCCTTTTCACATTAATTCCATTATGTATTTTATAAAAAAATTAAATAGAATCCTTATTTTAACTTGAACAGTGTGAATGGAATTAAAATATTTCATAACCAATCAAATGATTTACTGGTTATTTTATATGTTTTAATGTTTATTTCCAAATAAAATAATTTTCTTAATTTTTTGTGAATTTTTAGTTTGAATATTTTATCAAAAATAATAGTATATTTTCCTTAGGAATGTTTTTAATGTTTTTATTTTTTGTATTTATATTAATTAATAAAAAACCTTTTATTCTTACTAAAATGGGAATATATTTTACTGATAACATCACTAATTTTTATATGGTTGGTTTATGATAATTTTTTCTAAATAATGTATTGAAATTGACATAATTAATTCATTTTTGTAGTCATTAAAATTCCCTTAAATTATTTGCATCCCCGTAGACATTGAATTTTTAAAAAATATCCATATTATTTATCATTAATATATTTATTCATTAATGATTAAATAATTTCTACATATGGTATTCTATATTGAAATATATATTTTTTATCTAATGAAGTATTTATAAATCATTATTCATCAATCAATAACCATATTTGATGATAAAGAACATTGTTCGTGAATTAAATAACTTATTCAATATCTATTGCATTATTTAGACAAATAGTGATAGGTAGGGCCTACTATTATAAGCCCCTCGTTTAATTATATGGTATCATGAGATTAATCTATAATCTATCATTAAATAGATTTTTAACTGTAATTTTACAACATCGTTTGAATTTTCTTGACTGTAGGGGTATAATGATGCCTGAGATCGTGACATGCAATAATTATGTATTTCCTTAATTGAGAGTTCTATTTGAATTATCCACGATATTTTCATGATGATATTTTATATTGATTCATTTAATTATTATTTTATTGATTATATGGAATGTGTTTCAATTATTACCATCAGCATATTGATAATTCATTACCCAGTTATGATTGCTAATCTATTTATCAAATGGAATGTGTGATTTGTTACTTATATTTCCATATTGATTAATCTTTATTTATTAATGATGTCTTCCACTATACATCATAATTACATAAGATTTTAAATCACCTATACTTTTTCATTTCCCCTGAATACAGGAAGGTTACTATTATTGATATGAAATTTCAATCTATGTGGAATAATGTTATTCATAAACTAATGTTGTAATTAGTGTTTTCAAATATAATTTGAGACTCAAGTATGTATCATCTTAATGAATACTAATAACATATTCATTCCATAATGATAAATTTCCTTAGATCTTATTCCATTGTAATAAATCATAACGTTTCCATGGGCTATAAGGGTCTATGTCCCTACTGTTGGATTCAACGGAATTTTAGTAGAAGTTATGAGAACATGATTTGGGAAAGAATATATTAAAGATCATAACCCTATGATAACATAAAGGATAAGTATATTAATATCCTAAAGTTTTGGGAAAGATAAAATTTTGTTGTTTTTCATAGAAATACATCTCTGTATAGATACTGAAACTGGATGTGGTCCTTGCACAGATGATGCCTGGGTAATAACTTCACAAAATTATCATTGAGATTAACCCAATCGTCACATAGTTCATAACACTGATCCTCAATTCAATCCTTGTTTGAAAAACATAGGTTATATTCTTAGGATAAATAACATTTTATTAACAAACCATTATTAATTATTTGGATAATAGAGATATCTTGAAGAAAACAATGATTATAATAAAAACATTATTAATGATTTTTGTTTTTGAATAATATATGTTATGTATTTAACTATATTTTAGAATTTAAATTGTCTATCATATTGATGTGATGTAATATATTGGATACCAACATTTAAAAATTGTTCCTCGATGATGTAATGGTAACATCATCAATATACATAATCTAAAGAGTATGAATGACCTTTTCTTTGATTTTCGTATTCAAATGTTTTAAATGGAATGATTCTCTCAAACATCCTCATTATAAGAATACATTGTATCATGTGCTACTAAGAGAGAGAATGAATCCTCTATGAATTTTTTCTTTGAAAGTATGTTAGAGAAAAAGATAACGATATTGAAAACAGTAAATAAGGTGGAAATGAAAATAATGGTTATCACACATTTTTTAATTGCGTAATGAAATTCACTTTTGATTTATTAAAGGTTATGAGAGTTTTATACAAGAGTAGAGATAAAGAATTATTTGATCATCATTTCTAAGGGAAGAATGAATTTTCCAATATCCATTTCTTTAACTGTAAGTATATAGGACACTATTTAAAGGAATACCCCAAGGGTTAAAGGAATATACCTTAGAAGAAGATATTGGATCAAGGTAAAGATTATTTTATTTCTTATGATGAAGTGGAATTATTAATTTTCATATGTTTTGATTAATTAATTAAGTCAATTTAATGTTTAAAAAGTGATATCCTAGTAAAAATAATTGTGTAATTTCTAATAATTTTACCATAATAATTTTTTATTTATGGTTTGAATGTTTAAGTTGAATGGTACTGATGAAAATGAAAAATGATTCAGTGGAAATTTGAAATAATTGTAAAACACATTATTAAGGGAAAGATAGCCATACATGTATCCTTGATGTTGATAAAATGATCATAGGCTAAAGAGATGAATTATATGGATAATGTAAATTTTATATTATTGAATACCATGAAACTAATTGATGACTTGTTGAAAAAGTGGGTTATGTAATTATTATGGAGTTAACAATATTTTATTATTTAATGAATATATCAAATAATCTGTGTTTTATTTAATTAATAAGGAACCATGAATGTTATGAATAGTGTTTAATGGTAATTATGGTTATTACCTTGTCTGAAGTGATTACATGACAAGGGTATTTACATGTGTTTTATGTGATGATTAAGAACTACTTCATGTTGTTTAAGGGATTAATTAAATGTTCATTTTGGAAATACAGTAACTTTCATTCTAATGTATTCGATATTAATTTTTTAAAAGGGTTATAAGATTAAAAATTTATGAAATAGTTTATGTTTGACTTTGTGTTAGGTTCTATATATTTATGTATTACTTCACCACATGAATATTAATGGAGATTGAATAACATTTACTAATAATTTTATTTATAATTATATCTAAGGATTGAAGGGATGAATTATTATTATATTATGCTTCTTATAATATTTTAATAATGAATATTAGTTCTTCATGCATAAAAACATCATTTTTGGATACTATTTTTGGATTAAGGGATGTATTAGAAATTGATTGAAGCACAAAAAAATAATGAATTATGCATATGAAATAAAAATATATCATGTTATTATATTTACTTAAATTCATAGAGAGTAAAACAATTCCTAAACTCGTTAAGAATTATATTGAAAAAAATATTTTCCTTATATCACCATCTTTTGGAGACTTCACTAGTTTTACTAATTAGGAGAACTTGTGTTCTTTGTTTCTAAATATATGGTTCCTAGGTGAAATTTTTTTTTCTTCAGAAAAAAATCATGAAGTAATATTTTTTTTATGTTTTCAGTTTGTTTGGATGACACAAAATAGATCTCTCTATGAAGTTACTTCATGTTCTAGGAGAACTATTATTTCCCATACTGAGTGCCTTTTAATTGATCTTACAATTCATATCATAAACTGTGAAGATTTTCCATCTCCCTATTTCCTATTGACCATAAGATTATCCTAGTATTCGGTGTATAATTGCTCATATAAATGATGGATTTAATGGAATCCTCATCATTTAGGTCAAAAATTTATATTTATGGTTAGTGAATCACGGTTGTAAAGCGAGGTTGCGATATGGTTCATAAAAATAAGGAATATTATATCATAGATTTCATGAATTATTTTTGGAAATAGTAATTCCCTTTAAGTGGAAGGAAATTCCAATTTTACATGTCTCCTCTTGTGTGGCTAGAAAAACATTCAACTTCCAGTAGCTACTACAGATTCCATCATCAACTACTACTTTCTTATCATCCTAGCTACCCTTGAGTGATCCTTTACAGAATACGACAGTGCAATAGTATCATTCAAAACAGTATGGTGATCCATCACACGTGGAAAGAAGGGAATTGTGTTATTTTTTTTGGATTCTATGACTACTCAAGGGGTACAGATTCATTTAATCTCTATCATAGGATCAATACACCCTAAAAGATAAAATCTTGTTAATGGGGATTCTATTATTCTTCACTATTTTAAGCACTCTAAAATATCATTTTTTATTTTTACTTTTGAAGTCTCTTCATCTTCTTTATGTCTATTTTTTTAAATAATATATCTATTGATAATGATGAATGACCTCTTTCACAATACATTTTTTATGGTTTAGTGGTCATTTACCAACTCTGGATCACCCACTGTTATGTGATCAATAACCTATATAACTCTCCATTAATCGTTGGGTGTTTGTATTATCTTTCATGTACACGATTCTAATTTCCACCTATGTTATGTTATATTAAAAAAAATTAATGTTATTTTTCCATATTAACATTGTACATCCATTTCGTTCATATTCGTAGTACTTTTTTTTACAAACTCATTTGACAATGTTCTTTTTAAATAAATGTTTTTTCAAATATCAACTCTTGTTTACCGATATCATGTTTAAATTGGAAAGATACAATTTATATAATTTGAAGATACTGTAACAACCCAAATTTTTTAAATAAGATAATTGTATTTTATAGTGTACGTGAGACACAACATCGAGCTAAAATAACTCATGATTTATATTTCATTAAATTTAATGTCTTCGACAGCTTGTGAAACCTAGAAACCTAAGTCGAAATAAACTATAATATTGTAACCATTATAACCTAGTTGTTAAATCAGTGGGTATTAATTATAATAACTAAATTATGAATGTTATGGTTATCTAATTATTGGAAGTGAAATAATATTCAATTGAATGGAAATTAAATTTTTTCTAATAATAAATATTTTCTGAAAGAATTTTAATTATCTTATTGGGCACATAAATTAAAATTAATTTTTACCACATGTAGAAAACTTATTTTATAATAAAATATCATTTTTAATACTATAATATGAATATTTTATGGGGAAAATATTATGTATTTCACTAAAATATTTTAATTTTTTATGAACAGTGAAAAAATCTGAATTCTAGATGAAAACTACCTTTTAGTTTAAAATATTTGTATAGATAAATCATATTTTGAAGTGGAATTAATGTAACATCATTCCAATTTTATATCCATGTGAAAAAATTTAAGTTAAATTTTTCATAATATATGATTTGGATATGGAAAATTTTTATCCATATTGGAAATCAAAATAATTTATTTTTTCTAAATTATTTGTCCAAAATTATTATTGGAGACAATAAAAAATAATTTTCCATGGTTTAGTTTAAAATTGATTAATTGGGGATTAATGTGAGAACACAATGGATAAAATGACCTATAAAATTTCAAACACCAATTATGTAGAAATATTTCTACGCTTATCTCTTTAGGATCTATTTTTCTGAGTTTTTAGACAATTTCTCCTCAAAGTGACCCATAAAATATGTTCTGTAATGAAAAATAACAAAATAATCCTTTGATTATTTTAATATATATTAAGATTTAGGATAGAGTAAAAACTATATATTTTATATTATAAACATTATTTTTCAACATAAATGATTCTTTTCATGATTTTTTTTACATTTTTTATATGTGAAATAATTAATTTAATTTCTTTATAAACACTATCTCACTAATTATTTATTTAATAGGAAAATAAAATAAATGATACTAAGTAATGAAATGTTCAAAACACGATATTTTGGTGTGGGAGGTGTGTCTATAATATATCTTCCCTCAAATCCGTTATTTATCAATTTTGGATCCACATGAGGGGAAAACGACTGCCCATTATGGAAATTTTTTTGAGTATTTACAAATATTCTCCACCTCCCCAATTATAAAAGGGAACTCACTCCTCTCACATCTCTACACCCCACATTTTATTTGTATAGAACAAAACCTATCCAAATAACCTTCAATATTACGCACCCTAATATATGAATCCTTATTTTTCTTGGAAAAAATCAAACTATGGACGTATTTTCATGAAAAACTAAGGAGGTTACCTGAAGACAAGGTAATGTTATTCACTGAGTCTTTTTTTGTAATTTCTTCCTTGACGTTATTAAATTTTACATAAAAAATTCCTATATAGAAAATCATATTATTAAATATACTTTTATATATTAATTTTATGGTACTTACCTAAAACCAAACCCACTTCTATCGAATTTTTTACGAAATCATCATTCATGTTTACAATAAATTACCGCCTCATGAACCGATGTCATTCATTTTTCCAATACCATTTATCATGGTTGGGTATGATTATGAATATATAGTATATATTTTATATTTAAATTTATAAATATGGATTCATAATATCTTATATACCACTTTTACTTTTCATTCTATACAGTATATGATAACATTGCTTGTGTGTATGGGGGGATACCACCTCATAAAGTGATGGGATTTGGTTTTCACTAACACTTTACATAGAAGGTAAAACTTTTAATAAATATATGTGATATAAATGATATAATTATTATATATATGAAATATTAATTTTTATAGGAATAAAATATATAATTTTCATTCTTACACAAGAAAATGATAACAACATTCGTGTAAGTATATACTATCACCTTCACTAAGATATGTGACTTGTTTTTCACCACCACAACACATGGGTGATATATATAAGTATATTTAGTGAAATGATATGATAATATTATCATTTTATAATGATAATGGATCAGATACCTTCTTTAAATAATGATTACTGAATAGTTAATGTGTTAGTCATGCGTATATAAGACTTACCATCTTCATGATCATTACGTACTTCATTTTTTATAACCCAATTTCATGATTGGTTTTAAAAGTATAATTTATAAGAAAAATTAGGTAATTTTTTTCTAATTATTATTATCGATGTGATATAAATATATAATATACGGATGAACAATATCTCTTATCGAGAAACATATATGAGTAAATAAGGTAATTTACACTTGAAATAAAGAAAATAAGGAATGATTAATAATAGAAGGGTGAAACATTGTTAGAAAAGGATAATATATGATATTATCAATATTAATATGGTTATATAATAAATTGATAACATGTATACAACATCTATACCATTCGTTAAATAATATTCAATCAAAAGGAAGTGTGATGTAACAGACTTGATCTGAATTTCCCTTCATTGAGGTATATTATAATGTTATGAGATTAAAGTTTTATATATGGTATATATGCTTCCCCCGTGACATGTAACAACTTGAAGAAATAATAATTCATGGTATTTTAATTTTTAATTTGAATTATTTCAGCCATGAAGATGTTACTTATAATTTACCAAGCGGTAATGAATTTCAAAACTCAATTTTCCTTATTTTGATTATATAAATTCTTACATGTATTTTATATTATATGATTATGTTTGTGGAATTTTGACTCAATAATATTTTTTATCTTATATTTTATGTTTGTTTACTTTTTTACACATAATATATTAATAGGAAATTTTTTACTTCAATTCGATAAGTATTGTAATGGTTAATTTGAATATCTAATTTTTAGTGGAAATAATTCTTCCTAAACTTACATTGAAGGAAATTATTTAATCATTAGCTAATTAAATCATTTAATTTTATTATCATATTTTAATTAATGACATTTTACAATATTTTTCCCATTTTTTACTCTTTGTAACTAAGAATAATTCATATTTTTTTTATAGAAATATGACTTCATTCCTCTCTTTGGTTAAAAATTTATTCTCTTCCGAAACCATGTTTTGAAAAAAAATTATTTTTTCAATAATATTTTAATTGTTTTCAAAATATTTATTAAATAAAGGTTTACCCATTGTTTACATTTTAATATTTTTTTGAATGGACTATTCATGTAATTTTCAAAAAGAAAATCGTATTTGGAATTAACTGGTAAAGTGAAAAGAATATGTATTTTAACATGTATAGGAATAATTGAGATTACAGCTGTCAATAAATCTAAAATGTTATAATTTATTTATATGTAATAAAGGTTATTTTCAATTTAATGAATTTTCAAAATTATTTCTTAATTTTTTTATACAGTTATTCTAAAAATGAATATTATATTTTCCTAAAGAATGATTTTAATGATATTTTAATGGTATTTCAGTTCAACAATGAAAAAATCCATTTATTCTAAGACCATTAGGTATATGTTTTATTGATTTCATCCTTATTCATTCTATATATGTTTTTATGTCATTTTGAATAAGTAAATTATTTACATTCTATATTTTGATTTATTTTTGTAGTCATTACAAATCCATTGAATTAATCACCTTCCTATAGTCGTTAAATTTTCCTTAAATATCCATATTATTTATCATAGATATTTTTAGTTCTCAAAATTTGTTTCATTTATACATATTATGTTATACATTGAATATCATATTTTAATATTTTGAAATATTGATAAAACTATGCTCCTTACCCAATATGGATATTTGATGATAAAGCTAATTGTTCATAAATTATATCAATTATTTGATATATGAGGAATGATTTAGACATGAAATGTAGGGTGGGCCCCAGTTTTATATATCCCCTCTATGTATAAGTTGATCTCATGAGATGAACTAGTAAGCTAGTATTATGTATGTTTCAACCTATAGTTTAGAAACTTAATGTGAATAGTCTTGAGGGTAAAGGTATCATGATTCCAGAGATCATGGAGCCTAATAATTAAGAATTTCCTTATTTAAGAATTTAGTTTTAATAATCCATGTAAATTTCCCATTAATATTATCTACAAATTTATTTCGTTCTTATTTTATAGATTAGATGGAAAGCATTTTCAGTTATTTTCGTTTCAATATTGATTATGAAATATCTAATTATGATATCCATCCAATTAATTAAATAGAATTGATGTTCAATTACATATGTTTTGATATTTATTATACTAAAATTGATTCATGATATATCCCTTTGTATATAAACCTTACTAAGAATTTGAGTTCACCCATATTGTTTTCCATTCCCAAGAATCCAATATGTGTATTATGAATGATACCGAAGGATATAATAAAGGGAATAATTTTATTTTTGATAAAAAGTTTTAATTTTCTATAAATTTTTAAGGTTTTGAGGGGGTCTAAATTATATCATTTTTTAATTTTTATGTTTGGTGGCTGGGATAAAATTTCATCATGGATTTAAAATGTGATTCTGGGAGTTTTATCACTTTGATATATTGTTTTTATATGGTTCATAAGGCTAGTTGAATTATTTGAGAGTATGAATAGGTCTCGAAAGCACCGAGCTCTAAAAACATGGTTTCAGGAAAGCCATTCCTAGGCCCATGGCTAGAACATTGATTGTCTAAACATGTGGCTTAAAATGTGTACCCATTTTCAATGTTGAAATGGTATGATATAATACTGTAGACATTGTAAAAAATGTTATAAAATGTGAAACACTTTATAGAGGGTTCCCAGTGTTGGCATATTTCCCGGGAAAACTGTGTGGCCAAACCATGCAAGGAGTCTGTCCTTTGGAAAGTAGGCACTTAAATGTTGGTGAACTAATTTTCAAAATGTGTGGAAACCATGAAATACTTTAAAATGTACCAAATGACCTTTTCCCCCATTCTTCCTTTAATAGTTTTTTAGCTCTTTCTCATTCCCACTCATACAGATGGGAGACGGGTGGTCTACTTTTCTTACTCTTAATGGTTCCTTTAGAAAATACTTGTTTGATATCTGATCCAATCTTCATCTAAGTAGTTGGAATCATATCAATAAACCCTAAAATCACCTTTCTTATATACTTCAACTATTTTTCCATATAATATAAAAAATCTATGTGATAAATTTTTACAAATTTGATGATTTTTCATTTTAAATTTCAATTTCTTTCATCACAAGTCATGTTATAGACCCATATCAGAAGAGTAAGAACAAACGAGTCTAAGGGAGGTGGCTCCTAAAATTATACATAATTTTATTGGTGTTTTGGGTTGCATACTTAAATACACACCTTGGGGTATCTATGCGAGACTCTTATTTAATTTATGCTAATAATTATGTTTTTTAAATTATCTTATATGATGTCGTTGGGTATTCTCTAGCCTATTTATACATGCTAATATGGGTAATGGTCTTGTAACCAGAAGAAAGGCACAGGCTGATGATGTGAATTTAATTAATTAAATTTTTTGTGTTAATTTATCTTTTTCCATGGGAATGTGACTTGCATGGACCAAGGCATGAGTTGATATTGATCATTGATATTGAGGTGAAACTATCGTAAGGATAAGGGCATGGAACAATATTCCAAGGGTGATGTTGATCACCAAGTTGACATGGAATGGTCATCAAGATTGGGGCAACAAGGTTTTCAGGATGAGGGAGTTGTCATAGGGACATGAGTTGGTGATGACCATCTAGACATAATGATGTGGTCTCATGGGAAATTTGTTACTAGATGATATGTCTTAAGAAAGTTTTTTACTACCTCTCATCATTGTTGACCGATTTGAAATTAGAGTCTGTGCCCCTAGATATTATGATGTTGAGGTGGTGTTGGCCACTCTATGTGGGTGGTGGAATCCTTAGTTATTGAGGCATTGGTCAGGGTGTTGAACATTAAATATAGGGGAGGTTATCACCATCAAAATCATTGTGGATAGTGGTAGATCATCAGTTGATGGGGTTGAGACTATCAGTTGGGGAAGATGATCACTGTTATATTTTAGGCCGATATGCTGATATTATTTGTTTGATGGATATTATTTTTCATTGGGTCATCGTGCTATTGAGATGAAAATGAATTGGTATACATTAGAGGTATATATCGTCATTCCTCGAGATATCTTCCTATAGAGATTATGGGGATGTTTTGAGTTGAGGTTCTAGGGACCTCGGAAATTTATGGGCATGCCATTAGGATTCTAGATACTTTTTTTTTGAAACATGAGGTGTTAAATAAATTGAAGTGTCGATGGTATACATATGGGTGGAACTTAATGGTTCACCTGGTGTGATATTTTTTAGGGGATTCCTTGGGTGCTAGGCTCCTCTACACTATAAATATATTTATGTAGGAATGTGTCTTATTGTGTGTATATATATATATATATATATTTGGGGGAACATGATAAGATATTATACAAATGTAGGTCGAGGTGTGCAGATATTTTATTGAGGAAATTTACCATAAGGGAGAATGTTTATTATTAAATGGATGTCCATTTCATTTTACGTATATTTTGAATGCACCTTCATAATTTTGAATAAAAGATGAAAACATGTTTGGAGTGGTCTACTAAGTTCATTCTCACACCCTAAACATGCCCCTCATAACATGTGTATAATTTATGGTTTTGAGATCAAGTAAGTACAAGGATCAAGAGATAGACATTGGTGATCAAGGATATACTATTTTTCCTGGGAGAGATGGATAGTGGTCGTGGTTGTTCTTGCAATGAGATGGAGTATCCATTTTGGAATTTTCATGCTTTATATGTATGTAATCATATGTTTGGACATGGGACGACATTTATATCTGTATTGTATGACATGATATTGATTTTTGTATCATCAAAAAATGGTATTATTCCTTTGAACTTAATATTAATGAGTAATTTTGTTATGTTTTCACTTATTTTTATTGTTTCTTTTGTTGTATTGTACTTCGACTATGAAATATAAATATGGACCATTACTATAATCAACATAATAGGGTATATTTTCCCCACAATGAAATATTTAAACCCTCACATCAATTGGATAGTCTTTGTAATATATGGAGGTTCACTTACACTCTAGCGGACAAACAGTCTAGAGAACTGTTTACATGGTAAACTAGGTCGGGTGATAGAAATGGTATTAGAGGTGTTTTTTCCTTCTAGGTCTTGATATTTGTGGAATGGTATACCAGATAATAGGATGAATTCATAACAAGGAAAAGATATGATGTTTGAGTCCCCAAGGCCCCATGCATGGGGGACATCCCACGTTCCTTGGGATGGAAAATTGATATTAGGTTCTTCAATTTTACAATTGATTGATTTCAACCTTGAGTGGTGAACAAGGGTGTGATGTTATTGGATTATGTGGTTTGAACCTTGGTCTAGTATTGTAAGGGAAGAATTTTTATTCATCATTGTTGGAATATATGGGGATATTATATATGTATGTTCTTTTAAATAATTCATTAGAGACTGGAATATAATAAGTAGGATTTTTTTGTTTAATGTGTAAACAAAGAAGGTAGAAATTGATTTCCTGCATATATTTTTTTTGTGGAATTATACTCATCCATCCAAGGTATTTTGATCCTAGTTATATAGATAAGTGATACATGGGACTCAACTAGATATGAGTAGGTAGAGATGATTAAAAGGGGGTATGTTTTTTTAGTGTCAATAAAGAAGATAAAAATTGTTGTCTTATATATCCTTTTTTGTGGAATTCTAATTAGATAACATATATTGGGATACATGATATATGATTCCTAAATCTAATATGGGTAGTCAATGGGACAAGAGGCTAGATTATATGTGATATATGACTTTGATATGGGTAGGTAAGGGGTTATGAGGGAAGATTCCACATGACATGGTTTCAATAGGGGAGTGTAAGGTTGGTGATATCTTTTACCTGTTATATCTTTCCCTATATGTGATATATATATATAACTATTATTTCTTTTTTACCATGCCATTTGGTCTCAATCTAATACCAAATAGATTGCTTCGACTGGAGTGTCAAGAGGACAAAGATATGGTGTCGTAATAACATGCATAAGATTATTTCAATGAGGGTAAGGATGGGGCCTTAGATGTAAAATTTTATCATGATCCATAGCTACATCCTCCATTATAGGAAGAACATCTAAAGAATATTGAATATTTTGGCCCACATTCAGAATAGATAATTGGGGAAGGCTTGGTTTGTGTTAAATAAGGGATTGATAGGGGATCTTATGGAGCTGACCAGTATATAGTGTATTAGAATCATGAGTTTCAAACTCAATACCCACCATTATTTTATGGTGAGGGTGGAAAATATGTGGTGGATAATTGGATTGAGTTGGTGTAGTCAATTTTTCAGCATATTTGAGACACTGCTAGTTCCAAGGGTGAATCTTGATACCACTAATCTCAAACGACCTACTAAGCACTGGTGGGATGTACTATTACTAAAAGAAAAAGATGAGGGTCCAAATTGGAATGATTTTGAAGCCATTTTTTGTATTATTTTTTCATGGAGATTTTGAGGGAGGATAGAGCTCTTTTGTTTATGAACTGGTAGCATGTTGATACATCCATCGTAGACTATGCGCTAAAATTTAATGACCTATCCCATTTTTCATATTTTTTGGTGGGAGATGATATATATATAAGGATGTGTTTAAATTATGGTTTACAATATTCTATCAGGGTGAAGGTAAACATATTCAAGTTTTCCTCATTATTAGAATATATGAATTAAGTGTTGATTGTTGAAGGAAAAATGATGGGCTATTTATATTCCATTAAGATAACGATGTAAAGTGATTGTAGTGGTGATGATTATAGTGAAAAAATGAAATAATTTGAGGTGTTTTAGAAGTAATATCTAGCCAGAGACTTCAGTAGGCTGTTTACGGGTGGTTCTTCAAATGTGTGTATCCTCTGTGGGAAGCCCAAGAATGTTTGGATGCTACATGAGATGAATCTAAAGTATTTCAGGGCTTATGCTCAAATGATTCATTTGGAGAGGTTCTTTAGTAATCCATATCTGAAATCTATTAGCCAAGGATCGTTCCAGAATCATGGATTTCTAGTAATATTTGGAGAGAAACTAGATGTTTGAAACTAGGACTCATTAATATGAGTATTTCATAGCAGAGAAATGGTGACCATGTAGTATGTTTTGAGGTAGGGAGATGGTTCTAATCTATATTGAGGTCAAGAATTATGCATTTATTATTCAGGATATGTGAATATTATTGACATAGAAGGTTCAAAGATGGCTAATGATATAACTATGGCTAGATGTATTCTTTGATCATAGCATGATGTTCTATTTTTTTCATGTACAATCATGATAAATGAGGTGTGTATGTTTTTTTTAACTGACCTGATGTTGGATTGTATTTGGGATCTTGTTTGATGCGTGATATGTATAAGGTGTGTAGGCATCATAAATTTCATGGTCCTTCATATAAATATATATTAATTGGTTTTATGTTTTTATCATTTTTTTGAGATATGAGATTTGTGGGAATATGTTGAGATGTGGGAATTATGGCAATCTGATGAGATATAGAACTTTATGAGTGTCAAATACGGGTCATACATTAATTGAGCACCTGGTGTGGTGTAATAATGATGGTTGTTAATTAGAGGTCTTTAATTTCCAGGGATTGTTGATGGAACTATTAAAAATGGTTATTTTGGCTCAAAAAGTGACCTGGTAGGTAATTCCAAAGGCGGGGAGCACCACAAGAGTAATTTACCATGACTAATAACTAAATAATATTGAGGTGATTTTATGATATGAATATATTACATACCAACTCAAAGTGAGACTTTATAGCTCATGCATGAGCTATATTAATTTTGGGATATTATAATATCCAAGGTTTTAGAGATGGTTGAAATTCACAAATTTTTTACTATTTATGTTTGGTGGTTGGGCCAACAATTATTTTGGTCATTAGAACCTAATTCATATATTTTTATCTATTCACGGAATTATTTTAATATGTTTCTTGGGGAGAAGTTAGTTCCTCAATATTTTTAATGGTTTTCAGAAGTTCCAGGCTCAAAAAATCCTATTTTGTGAATAGAAGACAAAGGAGCATGGTTGGTTTAATATTTTTCTTAGTGTATAGCCCCAATAGTGTGGACTATTTTCTAGGGGGAATATATTTATTTATGGGAATCAATAAGAAATGATGAATCACTTAACATAAAGTTTTCATGGTTTGTGCACGGAATGGATAGAGAGTGCATGAACATCTTGTGAGGTGTTAGTCCCTTGGACAATGGGCACCACATGATTATCCAAATCATCTGGTCACCATGTGTCTCATTAAAAAGTTCTAAATTTACTTTTTTCCATTCAATCAATTATGTAGTGCCGACGTACTTCTCCACCTCACTCTCATGTACATCAGGGGGAGATCACCTTTTCTTTCTCCTATATATTTCTTTTGAACTACTCTATTTAAGCTCCAATCCATGATCTATCAACCTCATTGGAAGCATATCTATAAGGCCTTAAATATTTTTGATTCTATTCTTCTATTACCTCTTCATATGGTGTTTTGAATATATGAAATATGTTTCCCTATTTCCTAGGAGTTGATCCAAAAATCATTTTTCTCTCATCCAGGATTAATTTAGAGGTCAATATCTAACATGTGACTACTCCAGAGTCTATGGTTGATGTTTATTGAGATTTATCCTTAATTTTATAGGTGTTTTTGGTTGTATAACTAAATTTGAGTGTTGGTTTGTATGATTGGGACCCTTAATTAATAAATAGTAGTCCTTAAATTGAATAAATAAATTTATGGTATGCCTATGGGTTCTTCATAAACTATTTATACATGATATTCCAGGGAAAGGGATTCTGATCGACTGGGATGTGTACTCCAGTTGTGCGATTTAAATTAATTAAACTGTATAAATTTATTGTAATTGTTCAATAGGAAAGTAACAAGAATGGCCCAAGGCTTAATGTGAGTTTGATTAATGATATTAAAGAAACATGGTTGTCTGGATAAGGGCATGGATCAAGATACATGGTGTGATATTGATCACCATGTTGAGGTGACATGGTCATCAAGATTGAGGAAACATATTGATTAGGATGAGGGAATGACCTATGTGATATGAGATTAGGTTGATCATGAGGACATAATAAAGTTGTCCCATGGGGAACAAGGTGTTTAATGGGTTTTCTATGTTATGATAGTGATCTATACTCCCTTTTTATGGTTATTTCACAGTTAGATTCACATGCACACATATAGGAATCAGTTGAGGTGGTTTTCACAACTCATTGGTGTGAGGGATACCGTAGATATTGAGGATTATGTGATGGTTTGACTATAATTTATGGAGGAGGTTCTCACCATATAAATCCATGTTGAAGGTGATGGGACATTGATTAATGATGTTGAGACTATTGGTCGGGGGAATATTTTCACCATTTTATTTCAGGATGATGTGCATGAATTAGATGGAGGACAAAAATTGTTATGACTTAGAATGCCAGGTTGTTGAAAAGATAATTCTTTATTATACATTGGAGGTTACATATCATCATGCAATGGGATGTTAGTCTATTGATCCAATGATGAACTTTTGATCAAAGGTTCGAGGGACCTGAGAAGCTGATCAGTGTGCTGTTAGGATTATAGATACTTATTTAGCAACACATGAGGTGTTAAATGGCCTGAGGTGCCGGTGATATACATATGGGTGGGACCTAAGGGTTCACTTAGTTTGATATTCCTAAAGGAATACATTAGGAACTATTCTATGGGTCATTTACAATGAAAATATATATTTATACATGTGTTTATTCCATATATATATATTTGGGGGAACATAATCACATATTATACCGACATTGGCTAAAGTAGGTAAATATTTCATTATTATTGTTGATTATAAAGGAAGAGGTTTAATTATTAAATGGATATACATTTCCTTTTTCCTATATTTTGTATACACTTACATTACTATTGATGAATGATAGGAACATGTTATTGGTTTCCTTTCGATCCCTTTATCAGACCATACATTGGCCCCTCATGATGTGTATTTACCTCATGATTTTGAGGTCAGTTAAGAGATGAATCTCTAGAGATGAACCTTAGTGATTAGGGATATCTTCTTTACCATGGGATGGTTTTAAAGGTACTATGGTGGTTCTTTGCTCAATATATAGTTTCCTTTTTAGATTCTTCTTACATTATATATATGTATTAATATGTTCATCTTGGGAAAATCCAACTTTTCTTTTTTTAATAGACTTCTATGGAATGTTTTATCATCTAAAAAGGGTATTGTTCCCTAGATATAATTATTGTTGATGTAGTTTACTATGTTTTTTATGAGGTTTATTACTTATTGTTTCTATTTTCCTTCTTCATCTATGATAAAAACATATATACCATTTTTATTATCACCACCAGATGGTATTTTCTCCCCACTATCACCTATTTAGACACTCACTTCCAGTCCATAGCCTATTCCATATAGGGAGGCACACCAATGGAATAGTGGCCAACCGGATCAGATAACTGTTTCTGTGGAAAACATAGTCGAGGAGCTACATTTGTGTTTTAAAATATAATATGGGACTCAATTACGTATCTAGATTAACATAACTACTAAACTATATGGACATTTTCGAAGTGATTCCATATATCATATGCCAACATAATAAAGTAGACACTGGCATTAGGCTAATGGGGTAAGGGTCTCTATAAGAAACCATATATACATGGTTCACTACCCCAAATCAGTTGTTAATATTTTTCATGATCCATAATCCCCTAACATTATATTTTCTACTAAAATCACCATTTCGGACACAAAGGTTAGTGTATATAAATAAAAACATGTTTTAAATAGTATCTCCAAATATGTATCCTGGTATATTTTTCAATGATCAAGATCTTTAAAGAAGTACGAATTGTAATTATAATTTAATCAAATTATCTATTACAATTATAAATTTCCTCCACACATAATCAAAATAAAGAACGTGGGTATATTTTTTATTTATTCTTCAAAACCCAACGCAGATGTGATGATTAAAAAAATCCATTTTTGAACTCTTACTCTTCATTTTTTATTTTCCAAGCTATAATTAATCTCTTGCATATTTATCTCCCCCTTTCTCTAGGATCTCCACTTCACCCAATAATTATTTGTATCATTTTCAAGTTTTCTATATCTATTTAATAATCATATAATACCCCACTTTGTATTCTGACCCCACAAAAACACATTATCCCACATCTTATAGAAAATTAAAATTAAAAAATTTGATAGTAATAATATTTATCAAATTTAAATTTTCTTCTAATTCATTTTAATCATTTTTATATTTTCTAAGTCGTCAAGAAGTGAATTTACACATTATAATTATTAATATTTTCCACTAACTACATTGAAAACATCACCTTTTTTATAATATGATTACATCATTAACATCTCAAGATTTATATTCTCATTTCTCTTAGATCTGGATGATATATATGTGATATATTCACCAGGATATGATACCAATTATCTATATGATTGTATTTTTATTTCTCATTGTGATATTTAATCATAAAATAATAATTTCAATATCATTATATTTTAATTTTGAAAATTATTGGAACTATTATATTAAATAATTACTCCTAATATCATATATTTATGATCATATAATGTATTATGATGTGATGATTTCATATCCAAAAAATTTTATTTTATAAACTAGATACCCTTATCTATCATAGGATTGACAATTATCTATCATAATTTTGATGAATATGTATTTTATTTTCCATAGATCTTTATTACATAAGTCAAAATATACCATTAGGTATTAATCCATATTTTTTATGAATTTACCAATTTTTCATACTTCTTCTTCTCAGACCAGAAGTAACCTTGAAACATTGAGAATATGATACATTTTTATATCACTCTAACATAGAGTGACATTTAAATATCATCCTAGAGTGGCCTTTATATGATCAGGAAACGTCTTTTTTATAGTCTTATTTTACTCAAAAAAATAGTGGCATTTAGATATCATATGATGTTACCATTAAATGTATACTTTTTGAATTTCATGACCTACAAGAGTGAACCTTACAAATGTGAAATTTTACTCTTATATTTTGAGGAATTTTTCATTTTTTCAATCCAATAGATTGAACACAGTGTGTTATGAATAAATAACCATTAATTATTTAGGACTTCTAAGAATCTCATCCCAAATAATATTTCCTCAAAATATATGTAATCTTACCAAACAACACCAGAAAACATTAAAATTTATCTAAACATTTCAGAAACCTTTATATTACATTATAAAAATTTATATATAGTGTTTTCAAATATATTTTTTATTGAATAAAAAATCGGACACATAAACATAGCTACTACACTCTCTCAATCATTTTAACCCCTTTTAAAACCATCCAAAATAGAGTGGATTCATTATTAACCATTTAATTCACTAGGATCTTCATATTTCCCAACAAAATTTCCCAAGTATTAATAACATTAGATCTCAAAATACTTCTGATTCACATCATAGTCTCAAAAACCTCCCCATATGGATTTTTTTGTCACCCATTGAACAAAAATCACTCTTAAAATTCAACACACATATCCATGAATCATCATAACATAATTCGAAGTGGATGTGAGAGATATCAGTGCGTTTGATAAATAAATTGAACAATAATAACTTTATATTCATTAAAGTGACTTATATAAAATTCTAAAACTTTAAATAGTTATTATTCAAACATGTGTATAAGAATATCACATATTCATGATCAGTATAAAAAATTTATATTTTACTAAAAACACAAAAAACCATGTTGAATTCATGTATTATCCATTTAAAAACTCAGTTTAAATATATTAATCATAAAAATAGTGGATCTCACCTCTATTAGGATAAAAATTTATACTTGTAATACATCCATATATTGTTTTGGTTCAATCATTTTAAATAAATTAACATATAAATATAAAATTATTTATGTTTCCTTCGTAATATCCCTGGAAATGTGAGATATAATATACTTAATTTTAATTCTAATGTTATCTAGGTTCACCATAAATTTTTTGAGCCTACCTAATTAGAACTCCACAATTTAGAATTCTTGTTCTGGAGTAGTGTTAGGATGTGGGATCTCTTTAGATATTTATAGGATGTGTGTGAGAGATAGAGAGAAAAAATCATATAAAAATAACTATTGTTAGCCAATGTGGAATTTTTTTTCTAATAAGTGACCTTAGTAGGTAATATCTTGTCAGTTACATAGAAGGAAACCAGTGTATTAAAGGAGTCCTGAGGGGTTAGATGACCGTGATCATGATCTGAGAATGTCGAGCTGTGAAAACTGGTATCAAAGATAGTACCCAATCTTTTTTATAGAAGGAAATCCTAGGTTTGATGTGTGGGGACAATAATGAGGGAATTTTTTTATTAAATTTGTTGAAAGTGTAACACCATTGTAATAATGATACATAATAGAATAAATATTACTAATAATGTCAACAGGATTCACCATTATTTTTAGGATCCTACATAATTTTAACTCTATAATTATGTTTTATTATCCTGGATTAGTGTCAAGATGGGGGACCTCCTTTGATGTTTCTCAACGGGAATCTGAGTGATGAAAAAACACACTCAAAAAACTTGTGTTGGCCTATGGTGATAGTCATTAGTCTGATAAGTGAACATAGTGGGTAATATATTGTGTTGAATTGTTTGGAATACTAGGTATTACAGGAGACCCATGGGTTTAGATGAATTGGTATATATACCATAGAGGTCAACTAATAATTTTTTTTATCAATGTTTGACAACTCATATATAATAAACATGTCACGACACAAATTAATTTCTATGAAACCAAGGACATTGGATGAATGAATACTGAGATTTCCTCTTCAACCATTAATTTATGATAATAAAATCTTTAATTAATTGAAAAACAAAATGTTCATCCAAAATCTATTTCAAATTCCAATTTTCTTTAGGATAACTCATATTCTTTCTTCACTTTAGTAATATGTCCTTTTAAATGATCATTCTTCTTACTACTCTTTAATTGCATTTTTCAATAACCTTTTCATTTATATCATGAAATAAAATTACCTGCTTCATCATTAATTTTTTATCTATTCAAATTGATATTACTAATTCAATCTTAATTTTGAGAATAGAAATCTGTCTAACCAATTTGGAGTCAAAAATATCTAATGGATTCTTAATAAATTATTCATTATTATATTAAACTATGAAAAAAATTCATGATATTGGACTTATTTAATTTATTTTTCTAATAAATTACAATATATAATATAAATGGATTTTTTATTGGTTTATGATCATTGGGAGGGGAGTGGGTGAATTAGTGATCACATTGTATTAATTATTCTTTTTAAGGAATTCACCTTCTTAAAAATGCTTGAGTTATCAATCCACTATTATTAAATGTCTCAAAATAATTTTGTGATGTAATATAATGAGATTGAACAGAATAGGATATATAAATGGTTCTTTAAAAAGTCATACTCCTTTTAATATTTTCAACCCCCATAACATGGATTCTTTTACTAACCTTATTCTTGATTACAATGGAACATTATTCAACAATTTTTTACACCTATAAAAGTTACTATAGAAAACCATGGTTCTACACCCAAACTATCATATATTATACTATGTTCTGTTATACCCACCAAAACATCCTTCGTGTATCAAATTTATTAACAACTTCTAATATGAACTACTGAATTGTGTTCTCATGAACTGTTTCCACACCCCCAACTATATGCTCTTTATTATTATGTTTTATCCCACTATAGAAATATTTTATTTTTAATATTTTCATTCCCCACAAGTAAATTAGATTAAATATGTATTTATATAACTTCATTTTGTTTTTAAATAAATAAATTATGATTATATTGGTCTCATAAATTATTCATGATATTTAAAATAGTAGTATATGCTCAATATCACAATTTAGATCATTATCTAGAAATATTCTTTAACAAAATTCAATCTATTTGAATCTCATCTTGTATTATCTCCTCTAATGATCAACTATTTATTTTTTATAGCTCTATATCTTGTATACCTCAGCACGATGCTATTTAGTTTATTGTTCCTTGTTTAATGCTCCTATCATTGGTTCCCCTATGTATAATTATTCACTATATAGTAATGCAATATTGATTTAATGTACCAAATTATTCGTAAAATGAAATTTTCCTAATGAACCTTCTACAACCCTATTTAATATATTTTTGTGGGACACACTACAATATCATATTCTTCAATTGAAACTCCATATGGATGTTCTTATGAACGAATCTCATTGCTCTAATGTTTCTTATTCAACCAAATAAAACCTTGTATAAATATGGTAATGTCTCAAATTTTCCATATAATTTTTTTCAATTCTATATGAAATTAAATCAAGACCCAAACGCAGAGAAGAAATGTCCTTCTGAGGCCCGGTGAGCCCGAAATAGGGGTTTGATTTTTTTTAGTTATATGAGTTGGCCTGTGTGTGTGGTTGTGGAAGTTTCCAAATGGATGCATGGTTTAAAAATTTGAGGACACCATTATGTCAGGGATGAAAACTTTACATAATAATGGGCCTAACAATGACCAGTGTAGGTTGAGGGAAAAAGTTAATTTTTAGATGTTTTTAGTAAAATAAAATAAAATAAAATAATTTGAATGGTTTATTTTATTTGGGAACGTTCTCTGTAGTGTGATTATGGAGAATCTATTTCAATAATTAATGACACAACATAATGACTCTAAAAAAGAAATATTGACTCATTAATGTCGTAGCGTAATGGAATGTTGAAATTCAATCTCTCATTTTAATGGGTTAATCGAATGTTGGTCTTAGGTAGGAAATTGAGAGAAACTATGTAGAATTCATGGAGATTTGGGGAGAACTATCGATAATGAATGATGATGAATTAAAAGTGAAAATAATTATGCCTACAACGTTAAAGGATCTCGGGAATGATTGCAGCATGATCCCTTCATTAGTGATAGATCCCATCTCGATGTAGAGGTTATGTTTTAAATTGTTTCATCCCCATTCTTTAAATTAAATGACAAACATGAATAAACCCACGAACTGGTTGACTCGTGCATCATCATTTTTGCGGGAGAGATTTTATTTATCAAATTCATTTCTAGGGATTCTTTTGTCATGTTTGGATGTTTATAATTTTCCTCATTTAAACCTTAAAATGGGAGCGGATTATCTCTGTGAAGAACGATATAAGAGGTTCATTCCACCTTTTTTCTTTTGTTTTCCTCCTCCCTCTTCCCTGCGTTCTTCACGTTCTTCCTAGGGACACAAACGTGGAATAGTTTCATGCCCATTCCATGGTTCAGGGAAACCTAAATGGAGATCTAGCATCATGATGACCCAACGGAGGTGCGACATCGATAGCAGCGGATGAATTGACATGGTTTGGGAGTTCTCATTCTTTTAAAATTCTTTATGCCGGTGAATCAGAATGTGTTTTTGGGGCCGATCGGAGGCCTCAAACTGACGGAATAAGCTTCATGATGTCGGGGTGACCTAAACCCTTTCCTTTTTGGGAGATCAGATAGCCGGATCGATGAGAAGAGCATCACGGGAGGCACACCGGTGAAGAAGAGTGATTCTGTAAAATCATGAAGAACACCTCATGTATCTCAAATAACATTCCACGTGGGATTGGATCTACAATGGATAGGGTTCCGAGATGCAGGAAGTGATAATATGGTGGGTTCTCTATAGAACCCGACATGTGGGGCCATACGCGGGACTTTCCGTGTATCTCAGATGATACATGAACATGGGGTGGAGTACACTGTCGGGTTCTCCACCACATGGCTAGACCAGGTCGGCAGCATGGGTAACCCCGTATACCGGTTACATGGGATGAAATACATGGGTTGTGTCCATCTGTGGGCACACGTCCATGCACATAGAGGAAACACCAGTTACTCGGACACAGGGTGCGGTCCTCCCTACACGTTTTGTACTTACCTTTCTACACAGCCCGATCCCTCTAACTCGGGCCATTTCGCATGGGCAGTACCAAGAGTTGCGAGACACAATGTGTGACCCATTAAGCATGCTTTTTATATCCTAGAATCATGGAATGATCTCGTTTTCTACCTTTCTATGGACAATATTTCTTTGGGTTGTTTCCCCTTTTGCTCGTTCCCCTAAAGGTCAAGTTTCGTTTCCATCCACAGAGGTATGATCCCTTCAGCAGGACTTTCTGAGATAGAGTGAGGTATCCCTCTAAGAATATTGAAGTGATATCCTCTATCCATTCATGACCCCAGGAAGAGTCAGGTATCTATGTGACTCATCCTAGAGGACATTTATCCTCTACAAAGTCAGTGAATCCGGATGAGCTGTGGAATCCGCCTAAGCCCTATAATTGATCCTCATTTGTGTATCATGATCTTTTTCCACATAGGAGTGTTTTCTCCTAGAATGATTGTATCTATCTCTCATAGATTTTCATGAAGAACAATACTTATCTAATGGGAAATGATCATAACCATTTGAATCTTTATGTGAGTTCTCTCGGGCGAGTGCTTCATGGAACCTTCGAACTGAATCCCTAATTGGGGTATGCGGTTGTGTGACTTTCCTCTAGACTATGGGTCTGGGTTTTGAGTATATATGGAATTTTTTTCTCTTAATATATGTTAAGTAGACATATAATTTTAAGAGATTATTTTACCTTTACTTTTCGTATTGATTTCTGCTTCTCAGGGTCCTCTACTGAGTATTGTTATACTCACCCCTAGATGGGCTTTTCATGCACATGTTATGTCTTGTGCAGACGAGCGTCCTATTGATGGAATCCAGGGTAGACAGGGACCGGACCATGCCTTATGAGTTTCCTATAGGTCTAGGTGTTCCTATAACTTCGAGCAGTAGTCCCATTACCTATTTGTGCTTATAGGATGGATTTTATAGTTTGCAGAATCTTGTTTTTGGTGGGATTGTATTCTGGCCAAGTTTTACAATCCACACTTTACATCCATTGTACTATGTTGATTGGGTTTAGTATTAGGCATGAATTTTGTTCTCTAGTGGTTTTTTACATTTCATAATTTCTCAGCTTGAGATGTGAGTGTGTGTACAGGTACTTAGGCAATTCCTCCTATGTTAGTGATATTCCTACTCGATGCAAGTTACCATCCCCTCACCCATTGGAGCTGGACATGGGGAGTCGCGGTAGGGGTCCCCACTAGGACAGTTCATGATAGAGTGGTATCAGAGGTTGTCGGTTCTACCTTAGGACCAAGATCCTATGAGATTTGTATTTTGAAAAATTCTTAAGTGTTTCAAGATCGGCATTCTGGTCAGGGACTCAAGTGTTGGTACAGGCGGATGACGTATCCATACAATAGGACTCTAATAATATGCTTTTTTACTTGGTATATGAAAACACTATTTGTGGGAAAGTAAAATAATTGTACATACATCATATAGAAATGGGTTGTTTTTTCCATACCCTCTGTGTCGGCTATACAGATACACTCATTGACCACGATACATCTTGTTTTCTTACAGGATGCCTCCATGTTGCATACCTACTAGGATTCTACTGAATGATCATGAGGATGAACCATTAAATTGCGAGGCTTTGATACAGGGACCAGTTCCCTATGAGTAACCTACAAGTGGTGAACCTGTTGTAGCACCACCAGTGAAGTAGCATGTGGTACCTGTTGTACCGATAGACAAGGAGCTCAAGCTGAGCATGCTCCATGAGTTCCAGAGACTAAGAACCCTCAGGTTCCGAGGCATGCTCAAACATCAGGTGGCTGAGGAATGGATTTAGGTAGTGAACATTGTTTTCCATCTATTGAGGACACTAGTGGACGATATAGTGATCGTAGGAGAATGCTTTATTTGGGGAGTTGGGGGACACAGGTGGGGACAACTGCATGCTTTTGAGTCATATGACCCATGGACTCAAGGGATGATATGATGTACAGTCTATGTCTTCTATACCATAGCTGTCATACTTATAAACATAGGTTATATTCATTTCTTCCTCACCACATGTCTTGGGAGAAACATTAAGATTCTAGTAGATCTCTTAACTCTAACCATATGCATAGAGACACCTACGGGAGGGGAATTGATTATCAAACACCATTGAAAAAAATGTGGTCTTACCCCTGGTGGTGAGTGTTTTGGTTAGAACCTCTTGGTGGTAGTGTTGTGGCCTTAAAATTCCATTCTCGATATGGATTGGTTATCTTCGATTCATTCCCAAATTGAATACTTTAGGTGAAGAGTTTGGTGTGTCCGCAGTAATGAGATGAGGTTTTCAATTGTTAGTGAAAAGGAGACCCAAGCAGCATAGGATGGTCTCATGCACTAGAGGGTGTAGCCTATCACACTAGAGTTAGACAGCCTTACCCATGGAGTAGTAGTTTTTTTGAGCTTCTAGATCCTAGAATTGATGGCAGAGTACGAATATATCATTCCTGATTTTGTTACGGAACTACATCCCCACTAGTAGATCGACTTCTGCATCAAATTGCAGTCAGGGGACACAACAATATCCTCACCAGCATATCGAATAGATCCCACAGGGCTGTGTGAGATGAGGGTGCAGCTATAAGATTTGTAGAGTAAGGGGTTCGTGAGACCCAACGTTTCACCCTTGGCAGCCACAGTTTTTTTTTCAAGAAGGTAGATAAGAGTTTTATGTTGTTTGTGGGTTATTAGCACCTGAACCAGGTGATTGTAAAGAACAAGTATCAACTTCCATGTATCAAAGGCCTCTTAAATCCACTATGAGGGGAACCGTGGATCTCGAAGGATGACCTTTGATCAGGTTACCACCAGTTATGAGTACGGGATTGGGATATACCAAAGAGGGCATTAAGATATTGCTACAATCTCTAAGAGTACTTGGTGATTCCTTTTGGCGTGATGGACGTCCTCATAGTGTTTGGGGGACTTATGAATCGAAACATCAAGACATATTTAGAATGGTTAGTATTGTTCATCATCATAAAAATCCTTGTGTCCTCGGCGTTAGTTGAGGAGCATGCGAGACACCTTCAGATGGTTCTAGATATACTCTGAGAGTACCAGCTTTATGGGAAGCTCTCAAAGTGCTATTTATAGATGCAAGAGGTCCACTTTCTAGGACATTTAATCTTAGTAGACGGTATATTTGTGGACCCATCCAAGGTGGAGGCAGTGTTAGCAAGGGAGCCACCTCAGAGTGTGATGGAGGTGTAAAGCTTCCTTGGGATGGCAGGATATTACCAGAGATTCATTCATAATTTATTCTGGATATCAGTAATAATGACAACCATGTATAGGAAGTGAAAACCCTTCAAGTGGATGGAGAAGGGCCAGTAGGCTTTTGAGTAGTTGAGACAGAGTTTGACAAGTGCCCCAATATTGAGATTGCTGGAGGTGGGTGTCATGTACATAGTTTTCTACAATGCATTTGGGACAAGCCTTGGTTCTGTATTGATGTAGGGAAAGCCCGTGATTTCTTATGGTTTACACAAGCTAAGACATTATGAGAAGAACTATGAAACCCACAATCTTGAATTCGCAGTAGAAGTCCTTACATTGAAGTTGTGGTGACACAACCTTATGGGAAAGCAATTTATCATCAACTTTGACCACAAGAGCCTCAGATACATCTTATCATAGAAGGATCTAAACATAATATAGAATCATTGGCTAGAGTTCTTCCATGAATAGGATTTACAAATTATCTATACTCCTAGGAGGATGAACTAGGTTGCAGATAATCTTATCATGAGATCGAGAATGAAACTATTGAGTGATGTGATAAAGTAGATGACCTCGTTACAGTTATCCTTCATGTATAGAGAGGATGTAGATTACCATCAATTGATGGTTTTCACCCCTCTACTCTTACAACTATTTTGGGAGGCACAACATCGGGATTTTGACTGTGAGGCTTTAGAAGCTCATTAATCCATAAGTCATGATCCTGATGGATATTTGTAAGGTGGGGAGCATGTTGTTATTTTAAGAGTATACACTAGTGTACCAGTGGAATTGCTAGAGGTGTCCAGAGGGAGTTTCTTACATCCCCCTTGGAGGTACACCATAGCGTGGAAAAGATATACCAGGATCTCTGATGATAGTTTGGTGGTCAGGCATGAAGAAGGTAGTAGTGAAGTTTATTTCTCAGTTCCTTATATGCCAGCAGGTGAAGGCTGATCACCGAGTTCCAATAGGGTCAGCTCACACCCTAGAAGTGCTGGAGTGGAAGTGGGATTATATATCAATGGTCTTCATTATGGGATTTCCACAAATGTCTAAAGGACAAGATTCCAACTGGGTGATCATTGATGGATTGACCCAGCCAGGCCAATTCCTAACTATCCGGTAGTAGTGTTCCATAAATATCTTGGGATTCCTCTACATGATATCGATTGTTCAGTTTTATGGATTCCCTTTGATGATAGTCTCAGATCATGCTGTTTGTTTCTCATACCAATTGTGGAAGGGATTGCAGGAGGCGTTTGGGACACAGTTACGCTTGAGCACAATGTATCATCCCAAGATGGATGGCCAGACTGAGAGGACCATTTAGGTTCTAGAGGATATGTTGTGGGCCTATAACATGGAATTCGGTCACAGTTGGGAGGACCACCTACCATAGGTAGTGTTTGTGTACAACAATATCCACCAGTCCATAATTGGTATGGCAAAGTTCCAGGATTTATATAAGATATCCTTCCAATCATCTATTTATTGCACCGATCCTGGTGAGTCAACACTTATGGGTCCCGAGATGGTGCGCGATGTCACCGAGAAGGTGCATATCATCCTGGAGTAGAAGAAGACTACACAAATCCGGTAGAATTCATATGATGATAGGGGATGGAGACCTCTATAGTTTGAGTAGGGAGACCATGTCTTCCTTCATGTCTCACCTCAATGAGGGTTGTAGAGATTTGGTCCGGGAAGAAAATTGTCCCCAAGGTTCATTGGCTGTTTTCAGATACTATGCCGAGTTAGAGAGGTGGAGTACCACTTAGATTTACCACCAGAGTTTTACCAGGTACATGATGTATTCCATGTGTCCCAACTAAAGAGGTACATGCACGATCCATCACACATCATCGACTAGGGTTATCTAGACATCGAGGACGGAGAAATCATTGCAGATTACCCGATGGAGATTGAGGCTCGGCATGAGAGGATCCTTCGTGGGAGATCAATTCCTTTAGTGTGAATTTGGTGCCAGCATAGGATCCTTTAGGAGAGCATGTGGGAGTGGTAGGCTCAGATCCATGCTTAGTAACCACATATTTTTGAGTAACCCTTGTTTTGGATTTTTGGGGATGCAAAGCCCCAAGGTGGGGAGAATGTAATGTCTCAAAATTTCTGTGTATTTTTATAAATAATATATGGAATTATTTCAAGAACAAGAGTGGAGAAAACACATCATTATGAGACTCACTAAACGCAGAAAGGGGGTTTGAATTTTTTTTTTAATTAAGTGAGTGGGAATGTGTTTGATGTTATGGTAGTTTCCAAATAGATGCCCAGATAAAAAATTTGAGGGCAGCATTGCATCTAGGACAATGAATTTACCTATGAATAGGCATATCCAAAACCAGTTCGATTCAAGGGAAAAAGTTTATTTTATGATGTTTTTATTCAAATAAAATATAATAAAATAATTTGAAAAGTTTATTTTATTTGAGAATATTTTCTATAGTGCAACGACAGGGAAGCTGTTTCGATAATTAATGACACATCATAATGAATCTGAAACAGAAATGCTAAATAATTAATGTCGCAGTGTAATATAATGATAAAATGTGTTCCCTCAATATAATGGGTTAATAAAATGTTGGTCTTTGGCATGAAATTGAGAGAAACTCTAGAGAATTTTTGGAGATTTTGGGAGAACTCTCAACAAAAAACAATGACTAATAAAAAGTGTTGATCATAGTGCCAACAGAGTTCAAGTATCTCAATGATGATGGTAGTGTGATCCCTTTGTCATTTTTTGATCCCTTCCCGAGGAAGAGGTTTGGTTTTCAATTGTTTCTTCCCCATTTTTTATATTAAACGATGTACACGAATAAACCTACGAACTGGTTGACACATGCATCTTCGTTCCTTCAAGAAGAATTTTCTTTATCAGGTTCATTCCTGAGGATTCTTTTTCAAGTATTGATACTTTTAATTTTCCCTATTTTAACCTTATAACGAGATCAGATTAACGTTGTGACGAATAAAATAGGTGGTTTTTTCCTCCTTTTATGTTTTGATTTCTTCCTCCCTCTTCCTCGCGTTCTTCGATTTCTTTGTGGGGTTACATATGAGGAATTGTTATGTGCCCTTTTATTGGTGAAATAATCCCAAAATAGAGATATGGTATCGTGATGACCTAGTGGTGGTGAAACAATGATTGCAGGGGACGAATCGACATGGTTCTGGAGTTCTCATTCTTTAAACATTCTTCGTGTGGGTGAATCAGAATGTGTTTTTGGGGATGATTGGAGGACCAAAATTGATGGAATCAGATTTTTGATGTTGTGGAGACCTAAGCCCTTGATTTTCATGGATATGGGATGGCCAAATCAAAGAATGTATCATCACAGGAGGTGCACTGGAAAGGAATAGTGATTCTATAAATTTTGGAAGAACATGGCGTGTATCCCGAAGAACACGCTATCTGGAACTGGGTTAGGGGCAGCTAGGGTTTTGCAATGCCGGATGCGATAAAATAGTGTTTTATCTGGAGAAAACGGCATGCAGGTCCTTGGTTTGGACTCACCTTGTATCTTGAATGATACAGAGACACGGGGTGGAGTACTTGGTCATGTACTACACCACACAACCAGACCAGGCCGACTGCACGGGTTACCCCATGTACTGATTACATGGTCTGACATACATGGGTTGAGGATTTATATGGGAACATGGTCGTGAACTTGGAGAAAACCCGAGTTACTCGGACACAGTGTGTGGTATTCCCTACATGCCATATACATACCTTTATACTTGTCATGTTCCCACTAACTCGGGCCGTTACACACAGGCAGTACCTGAAGTTGCGAGACACGGCCTGTGACCCCATAAACATGTTATGTATATCCTGGAAATTTGGCTTGATCTTCTTGTCCACTATTCCTTCAAAAAAACATCCTTTGGGTTAGTTCCACTTATTCTCATTCCCCTGAAGGTTACGTGTCATTTCCATCCACAAGAGTATGATCCCTTCAGTAGGACTTTCTGAGATAGATTCAGGTATCCCTCCGAGAGTCCCTGAGTGAGATCACCAATCCATTATTGACCCTTAGTGGAGTCAGGTATCGACGTGACTAATCCTACATTATGTCTATCCTCTTCCAAGCATCTGAATCCATATGAGTTGTGGTATTCTCAAAGGCCCTGGCAGTTATCTTCATCTTTGTATCGTGATCTTTTCTCACTCATGAGTTTGTCCTCCCGGAATGAGTGTATCTATCTCTCATGTATTTTCCCTATGAAATGTACTTATCATATGGGACATCAATAGAGCCACCAGACTCATGAAATGAATTTTACCTGATGATTGATTTGTGGAAACTTTGTACTGAATCCCCAGTGGGCGAATGCGGTAGTGTGACTTTCCTCTAGACTAAGGGTTTTGGTTTTGAGTATATCTGGATTCTGTTTCTCTTATTTTATGTTCAGTAGACAAATACTGTGTACAACGTATTGTACCTTTACTTTGCATATTTCTTTGTGGTTTATGGTGTCCTCTACTAAGTATTGTAATACTCACCCCTTCATGGTCTTTTCACTTACGTGTCATGTCTTGTGCAGATAAGAGACCTTTTCAAGGTGTCTAGGGCTGACTGGGACCAGACTGAGCCTTCTGAGTTCCCTATAGGCTGAGGTGTTCATATGGATTCAAGTAGAAGTCATAGTACCTATTTGTTCATATAGGTTGGACTTTATAGTTTGAAGGCTTGTGTTTTTTTTGGGCTTGTATTCTGGCCCATTTTTACTTTATGAACTTTAATTCTATTGTACTATGTTGGTTATGTTTAGTTGTATTCATGCAATTTTTTCCTTAGTGGTTTTTTACATTTCAGCATCTGACAGCTTGAATATGTGTGAGTGTGAACATGTACTTTGTAAATATCTCCCATATAAGTGATATGCCTACTCAGTGCTAGTCACCAACCCCAGGCCTATTGGAGGCAAGATTGGAGAGTTGCGGTATGGTCCCCCACTGGGACAAGTCATGACAGATACTCCGAACACAAATCCTTAACACTTTTTCTACTAAACTCATGTGAAAAATAATAATTTTTTTAATTCAATATTTCAACTACTTTAGATATCATAACATCCAATATTATGGGAGGAATTACAAAATTTTTATCCAACCAAACTAAAATTGGAAATTTGAACATCACCCTAATTGTAATTTTGTTGGATGTCCCTCAGATAATCTATAACCTTCATGAATCATCATAGAAACTCATCATCTATATCCATTTTCAAATAGTCTTTCATCAACACAATATTTAACATATTTAAATATCCTTATCTGCAGTAGGACTAAAAATGTTGAATAAACAACACAGTATAACCATGCTGTTATGGACTTTATAATTATTATATAAATCAAATTCAAACAGCCATCTGTTGTACTCTTCCCCTATCAAGTGAACATTGTAGAAACTCCACTCTCACATGATAAACCATCATAATTATCTTACTAGTATACTTAGAAAAAAATCTATCTTTCCCATACTTCTTTATCTAGTTAAACATTTTTATAAAACTATATTCATCAAGCTCAATATATCTCTATCAAATAGCATCTTGAATATTTTTATGACATAATCATAGGCCTTCCTACATTTATTGCATCTAAAATTTTTCCTCTAACAAATGTATTCACATTTGATTATCTAATATATATTTCATTACCATTCATTCAGTAAAACAATGTATTCTTTATTTAGGGAAACTAAAAATTAGAGAAAACAATGTATGCTTTGTACTATTTGAGGGCATCATAGTTCCCCATTTGATTTCCCCAAAATACTTTATCCATTAGATCATTCGAGTGTTTGTATAATGATCATTTCTCCATTACAACATCATACAATTATTTTTTAGAGTGATATGAACTATTTTCATCCATCCGATAGTAGTGACATCTTATCAACTATCTAATAATTCATTCAACATTTTACTTTATAATTTGTATGCACTTCATCAATTTTAACTTCACACTACATGAAACATCATCATTTTATAATCATGAGCATCGTTTAAAAAGTATCATTACTAAAATAGACTATGGTATCTCTACTTTTTTACTCATCCTTTGTAAAATGACATATATTTAAATTGATCTTTATATATTCATATCATCGAACCATATAACATAGACTATATACACATCGATTTGATAACATTGACATGACATCCTTCATGTGATCATCCTGTTCCCAATCAAAAATAAATAAATAAGAAAACATTTTATATCCAAAACATTTTAATTATTCCATGTACATTGGATTTTCCAATTTGGTATTTATCCCCTTATGTTCATCTCTCCAATTTTACAATTTCAAAAAAACTCATATTTTATCATGAGTGAGTCTACGATGGAAGGAACCTAATTATTTAAAATAGAATTGTCTTACATTGTAAGGAAAAATTATTAACCTCTATAGGGAATGTTTTATAAACAACACACGAAAAAGTCTCCCCCAACATTATCTAAAAATGAATTTTCATATATTAAAAACTTATACAACCAAAGACACTTTGGACAGATTATTTCCCCCATTCTATTTGTCGTTAGATTAAACATATAATATCAAACCTATTCAAAATCAATATGTATTCTCATTAAATTATCCTCATATATTTTTTTCATTTACATTTTCAACCAATGCTATGTTCCAGCCCTAGATTTTTTTAATTTTTTTTTTCAAATAAATTATATATTTTCATAATTTTTTGTTATATGGAAAACCAAGTTTATCTTTCAATACACACAATAAATATGTTTAGATGAAAAGTGGAATCATATTAAATTATTATGATAGCTATCACCAAGCCAATAGAATGGAGGTTATGAACAGGATTATAAAAATTACTAATATATATTATTTACACTTGTATATACAATTAATTCCTTGGTGATCATTTAAATATAAATAAAAATAAAATAAATCATATTCTAAAAAACATTTTTTTTGAAAAATATATGTTTTATATAAAAAAATTAAAAAACCCCAATTTTGATTAATTATATTAATCAAATTTATATAATATATATTCAATAAAATATTTTATCTATGCTTTTTAGAGAAGTGATAATAATAAATCCAGTTTTATAATTAATATATGTATTTTTATAAAATATAGTTTTGTCTCATTTTTTTCACATATACTTAAAAATAAAATTTGATAATTTTAGAAAATGTATTTTTAAAAACTAAAAGTTATTTTTGAAATATTCATATCAATATTTAATTACTGTGATGCTTTGATAATTTCTAAAATTATTAATTTTTTCATGAATAGTAAAAAATACTGAATTTTAATTGAAAATTACATTTTCATTTTATTTATTTAAAAATATAAAATATAAAATATATTTATATTAAAGTAAATTTATTTCAAAAATATATCTATCAATCCATGTTATTTCATTCTAACCATGTTCATATTAAAATTTGATATAAATATCATGTAAACTTTTGAAGATTTTCTCTTTGAAAACACGCTTTCTCTTCACATCTATGAGATTAATTTTAAATTAAAAAACACTTTTTTGAATTGAGTTTTGAAAAATGGATTAAATATTTGGAATCATAATAATATATATTATTTAATATGTTAATATTAATTTTTTCCCAAAACGAATAGTTTAAACATTAATTATTAATTAAAGTGGTTTAGGTAATCAAGGGTTTACTAAGGAGTTTAAATAATAACATTTTGGGTAAAATGACCTAACAATTTGATAAGATATATTTTATAAAAATATTTATACACCCTAATTTTTATTTTTCCATAAAAATTTATTTTTTATTGTTTTTTAGGAAAATGTGGGTAAACCATTTTCTTTTCGATACATTACAATTGTGTAACACACATCACTTATAAAAGGAAACCACCACTACTATATTATAAAAAAGAATTTTGGTTCATATATTACCTATTAAAATCAAATATAGACTTTCATAATATTATTTAGTATAACTGTTTTCATAAATCTATCCTTGGAATTATTTTGCTGCAATCCTAAGGAGGTTACCAATGGAATGGGTAACGTTCTTCATCGAGCATTTTATATTTTCCTTTCCTCCAGCACCTTGAATTGTTATTAAAGAAAATTAATATAACAAACATAATATAAAACCTATAATGATATGTTTTTATGTTCCATTCAAAACTTACAACCATCCCAAATTCTATCAAATGTGTTATGAAATAATTATTCGTGTTTATGGTGGCTCACCGCCATGTGAACCGATGTCATTCGTTTTCCATTACCACATCTCAGAGTAGGTTTTATGATGGATAATATGTATATATATGATATTTATAAAAATATTCTTCCTATTTATTAATTATATCATATAGAAATTTTTTACTTTCTTTTCTTTGTAGGATATAATAACATCACTCGTGTGTATGATGAATTACTTCCTCACGAAGTGATGTGATTCATTTTTCAGTAACACTTTACATGGAAGATAATAATGAACTGTTTAATTTAAATATGTGATATAATTGAAATAATTATTATATATTTATCAATATGAAAATGAATTATTTTATTTTTCTTACATCTTGACTCACTGAAAGATGATAACATCATTTGTGTATGTGTGCACTATCACATTCACAAAGTGACGTGACAATATATTTTCATCACAAAACCTCATGGATGATACAGAGAACTATATTTTAAAAAATAATATGTAATTTAGTTTATTATTATAATTTAATAATGATATAACATTATATATATCCTTTAAATAACTATCTTTTTAAAATGGAAATGTTATTCAAGCATGCATACAACTTACCGTCTCCATGATCATAACATTGTTTATTACTCAAAACCATCATTAATTATTAGTCTTAAATGTATAATTTATTTATAAAAAGGATAATTATAATTGAGATTATGGAATGAAGATAAAGTTAATATCACTAAAAATAAACAATCGAAACATATATAAAAAACAAATCGGTTATTACACAAAACGTGATTTTAGCAAGGAATTGTTAATAAAAAGATAATAAATTGGAATAACTAATTAATACATGATATGATAAATATAATTATCATTTTATAATATATTTATAATAAAATTATGTTTATTATAAATGATTTTACAACATTTATGACGGATTTTTATACTTATGTTTAGAAATTTCTTGTTTCTTTTATTTCTGGGAGACATAAGAAAATTAATAGCTCATTTCTATTGTGACGTATATATAATAAGATTTAACATGTTAGTTAATATTTATAAAACTTTTATTGATATTAATAATTTTATTTTAGGTTATTATTTATTGGTTATTAATATTCAAAGGATTAGTAAAGAATTAAGGGATTTCCAACTCACCTTTTTTACTTTTAGGAGAGAGATCCCATATTCACTGCCTATTTTATTTATGTGGTGTGTTTAGTTCCCAAGAATTTATTTTATGATGATTATAATTATAATTAATTATATTTATATATCTATTTTATTATCTATATATCATGGGTTTTATGGTTTATAATTTACCAAATTGGTAAGGGATATTTTTTGTCTCATTTTACCTTCATTGAGATAAATATTATGTTTTTAACCTACATTATTTTATGAGGTGTATAAACATTCCCATTGATTTTTTTTAATTCATAACTATTGTACTCCTCATGTTTTAATCATGTTTTAATGATCACAAATCCTATTACTGTTAATTAATCTCAATATTCGTTGCACATCTTACTAATGCTCTTTAATCTGAATAATAACAAGACATCACATTTTAATGATAACAAATCTTATGATGTTAATTACTCTCTTTATTATTTATAAGTCTTATGCATGATCACAAATATCACATACATTATCAAGCCTTTATATTTATGATTCAAGTTCTCTTACTCTCTAATGATTAAACTTAATCCATATTCTGCATATTACTGTCTAAGTCCAAATACAGATATTTGGAAAAGTATGGACACACCGTGAAGGACTCACTGTGACCCAGACACTGTGAAGGACTCACCGTGACCCAGACACCATGAAGGACTCAACGTGACCTAGAAACCATGAAGGACTCACCGTGACCCAGACACCGTGAAGGACTCACCGTGACCCGGACACCGTGAAGGACTCACCATTACCCAGACACCGTGAAGGACTCACCGTGTCCCAGATATCGTGAAGCTCATACCGTGAAGCTCATACCGTGAAGACTATACCATGAAGAAGACACTGTTTACTTAATCACTGTGACACTGTTTCTTAAATTTTTGTCAAAATTATTTAAATAATGCTAATAGGCATATTTGATGTTTTTAATGCAATTAATGTTATATAATGATAGTTGTTGGAATGTCAAGAAACCCCGTCTCGTACCTATGAAAAGGGAATCATTCCTACTGCTAGAATTTGTGGAATATAAGGAAGTTTGAGATTCAGTACACGAAAGGCGTGCAAGTGTGAATATACAATGAGAAGAACTTACATACACTAGAGATCACTATGCTGAACGAGAAGAAAAATCCTGAGCAAGAAAAAGATTGCAAGACTTTAAAAGAACTATCATGAATGAAATCCAACACCAATTAAGAACACACGACAGATCAAGAGATCATTTTCATTCCTGTATAATACAAGCAGAACTAGGACACTCTGTTTTTCTATAGAAAAACTAGAGAAGGACTCAGAAGCATTCATACTGAATCCAACGAGTCCAGAGTTGCATTGATAATCACTAGAGCTTTCTAATCTCTTATATGTTCTCTCTAAGTGATTTATTTATTAAATTTTGAGTAGTGTGGTGTACTCTGTATTTCTTATACACACACTATCTCTTACACTGAACTGGAGGATATCAAAATCCTCACTCCAAATATCTTAACTCTTGTTTACCCACGTCAACAATGAAAGAGGTCCTTGTGTGGCCTGGTCTTTGTTTTCTTTCCCACGAAGAACAGTGGTAGAGGTCCCTGCGTGGCCTGGATAGTTTTGTAAACTCTGGTTATCCCTGATCCAAGGTGTGGATCAAATTTTATATAAATTTGAGAGGACAAAGTATCAGCTTGAGACTGAACCTCTTGTTATATCTGCTGTACTTATTCAGTTAAGTTCAAAAAGTATAACAAATATATCTTATTTATTCTGATGTTATTACTTGGACATACAAAACTATTTTAAAGAAACTTTGATAGTTAAATTAGCAAGTGTTTACACTTATTGTAAATCAGTAGGATAGTTTCAAAAGTTAGTTTGATCTTGTGGCTAAATTAACTGAGACCTAATCAATCTTTGATAAGCTAAGTGAAAATTTACAATATATATAAAATCACTACAGTTTAACTTGGTTTATAAATTGGGGGATTTTAAATAGACAATATTTTAACAAAAAAATTAATTGGAACTCGATTCACCCCCTCTTAAGTATCTACTCCGACCAACATTTGGTATCAAAGGTTTGTTTTTGTTTAAGGATTTTTGAAATAAACTATTTTTAAATAGTGATTTTAGTTTCATCTTTAAAGATCTTAAATTTCCGTTAGTTATAAATTTTATCTCTTTAAATTATCTTTATAAAATCTAGTTATGGAAAATAGACTAGAGGGTGCTTCTACTAATAGGACACCGTTCTTCAATGGTACAAACTATGCTCAGTGGAAACTTAAAATGAAAATTCATTTAGAAAGTATGGGTTTTGATATTTGGACTGCTATAGAGTCACAATATAAAATTTCAAAAACTGAAAGAGTAACTTGGGATGAACCTACAAAGACTGACTACAATAATAATTATAAAGCTATGAATGCCCTGTACTATGCTTTAGGAGATGATGAGTTTAATAGAATTTCTACTTGTAAAACTGCTTTTGAAATGTGGGATACTTTGGGTGTTTCTCATGAGGGAACAACCAATGTTAAAGAAATGATATTAAAGACTTTTACTATTAAATATGATAATTTTATAATGAAGACTGATGATCCTATTTCGGATATGTATATCAGGTTTAATGAGATTGTCAATATAATGAATTCACTCAGAAAGGTTGTTCTAGCAAAAGAACAAATTATGAGAATCTTGAGATGTTTACCAAACCGATGGAGAGGCACATCTATTTCAATCAGAGAGTCATGTGAAATTGCTAATCTACCTATAAAAGAACTAATTTGTAAGATTATGATGTATGAGGAAGAACTCAAGGTGAATAAGGAGTAAGATGATGAACCTAAGAGAAAATCTGTGGCTTCCAAGACTACTGCTTCAATGAGTAAGGACAAAGATAAAGCTCAAATACAAACTGACAGTTCAGCCAATGAAAATTCTGACTCTGACAGTGATGTAGAAATGGATCACATAGCCAGAATATTTAAGAAGTTTTATAGGAATAAGAAGTTTTTCAGAAAATCAAATTACAAAGGTAAGTATGACAACAAGGGACACTAGAAAAAGGACTGGAAGAAATCTGACAAATCTGATGATGTTGTCTGCTATGGATACAAAAGAAAAGGACATATAAAATCAGACTGTCCAAACCTGAAATACAAGAAGAAATATGATTATAAGGATAATAAGTATAAGAAATCCATGAAGGATACGTGGAGTGCTCTTGAGGATACCTTCAGTGAATCTAATGCTTCTGAGACTAAAAACAGAAATAAGGCAAACATGTGTTTTATGAAAAACACCTCTGAGGTAACATCTAAAACTCTGGATTTAAATTCAAATTATTATGGAGATGATTATGATTCTGAATATATGTCAAAATCATAACTGTTTGAATATTGTGATAAGTTGGAAGAAACATGTAATGATCTTAAAGACAAATACAAAGGTTTAAAAAAATAGTATGCTTTAAATATTAAACATAAATTTGATCTTGACATGGAAATAGAAAATAATCCTCAGTTTCATAAAGAAAACACTGAACTGAAAATTTCTAGTGAGAAACTTAGAAAAGACTTAGAAAAGTTTAAAAATGGAAAATATACTCTTACTCAAATTCTAGGAAAGCAAGTTGCAGAAAAATACACTACTGGAATAGGATACAAGCATGGACAAAGATAGATTAATAAGAATAGATTTACTCATAAATCTAGAAAGAATACTGCTAGTTCTAGTTCTAGACATTTATATGCTTCAACTAGTTATTCACATAGTTATAAATCAAATAGAGTTTATCTTTCAAAATATTTTTATTCTGTAAATTATATGAGACCCATAAGACAAATTTGGGTACCAAAAGCTTTGATTGCTAACATGTCTGGACCCAAGAAGATCTGAGTACCAAAATCATTTCCTATATAAATTTGTTTTGTAGGAAACCTGCTTGAAGAGTTCCCACAAGAAGACATGGTATTTGGACAGTGGATGTTCAAGAAATATGTCTAGGGATTAATCATGCTTCAAGAGTTTAATAAAGGTTAATGTAGGTCATGTAACCTTTTATGATAATTCTAAATGAAATATCATTGGCTTAGGCCAAATTGGTAGCACTGATTCAGTTTTAATTTCAATAGTTTTATTTGTTGATGGACATAAGTATAATTTACTATGTATTTCTCAGTTATGTGATGATGGTTTTAATGCTAAATTTGAAAATGATTCTTGTAATATTTTTACTTCTAAAAATGTTTTAGTATTTTCTGCTCTAGGAAATGAAAATGTTTATGCTGTTGATTTAAATTACTTAGCTAAGAAAAATGTTACCTGTTTAAATGATTTTCATAAAGAATCTTGGTTATGGCATAGAATATTAGGACACTGCAGTATCCATTGACATTGAAAGCTAACTAGAAAAAACTTAGTTAGAGGCCTACCTAAACTTGTGTTTGCAAATGAAAAAGTTTGTAATCCCTGTCAAAAGGGAAAGCAACATGAAGGTTCTTTTAAATCAAAGAAAGAAGTTTCTACTTCTCAACCTCTCGATTTGCTTCACATGGACTTGTTCGGACCATCATGAGTTTCTAGTTTAAATGGGAAGTACTATGTCTATGTCCTAGTAGATGACTTTTCTAGATATACTTGGGTATACTTCTTAGCTCACAAAAGTGAAGCTTGTTCTTACTTTGTTAAATAATCCAAATCTGTAGAAAATCTTAGTAGACTTAAGATTAAAACCCTAAGAAGAGATCATGGCCATGAATTTGAAAATCGTGAATTGGAATCTTATTGCTCACACAATGGCTATAGTCATAACTTTTCTTCTCCTAGGACACCTCAGCAGAATGGTGTAGTAGAAAAAAGAAATAGAACCATGCACGAAATTGCTAAAACTATGCTTAATTAATATGACCTGCCTATTTTCTTTTGGGCTGAATATGTGAATACAGCTTGTTATATTATTAATAGAGTCTTAATTAGACCTATTCTTAAGAAGACCTCATATGAGTTGTGGAACAATAGAAAACCTAAAGTTAGTTACTTTAGAGTCTTTGGCTGCAAAGTTTTTATTCTCAATACAAAATATAATCTTGATAAGTTTTCTTCTAAGAGTGATGAAGGAATATTTTTAGGATATTCCTTAACCAGCAAGGCTTATAGTGTTTTCAATAAAAGAACCAAGTGTGTGAAAGAATCTGTTCACATCAAATTTGATGAAACTGATCCACATGAGCCTAAAACCTCTCTTGAAAATCTTGAAGAAGATTTATCTGTTCTGGACCTTAATGACAAATATAATGAACCTGCTATAAAGACAACCAGTTCTGGACTTATTCTAGAATCATCTCCTAATGAACCTGAACCTAGAGATGAACCTGAAAATTCTAGTCCTACCTTTACTAGATCAACTAGAAATATAAAGAATCATCCTTTAGATGTTGTTGTAGTAAATCTTGATAGAGGGACACAAAGTAGAGCTTCTCTTTGAAATCAGGTTAAACATCAAGACTTCTTGTCATATCTTGAACCTAAAAACATTGATGATGCTATTAATGATGAGTTTTGGGTAATTTCAATGCAAGAAGAACTCAATCAATTTGAAAGAAATAAAGTTTGGAATCTTGTTGAAAGGCCTAAAGACACTTTCACAATAGGCACTAAATGGGTGTTTAGAAATAAAGTAGATGAATCTGGAAACATAGTTAGAAATAAACCTAGGATAGTTTCACATGTATAGAGTAAAGAAGAAGGTATTGACTATGAGAAGACTTTTTCTCTAGTATCCAGATTAGAAGCTATTATAATTTTACTTGCTTATGATGCACATATAAATTTAAAACTATATCAAATGGATGTCAAGAGTTCATTCTTGAATAGATATATTGCTGAGGATGTTTTTTATGAACAACCAACTTGATTTTTAAACCCTTATTTTCAAAATCATATTTTCAAATTATCAAAAGCTTTATATGGTTGAAAGAAAGCTCCAACAGCTTGGTATGATAGATTAAGTACTTTTCTAATTTTTAAAAGTTTTAAAAAAGGAATAGCTGATCCTACTCTGTTTATAAAACGAATTTCTAAATATGTTTCTGTTGTACAAATTTATGTAGATGATATTATTTTTGGATCTTTAAAAACTACATTATGTACCGATTTTTCTAAAATGATGTAAAATGAATTTGAAATGAGTTTAATGGGTGAACTTAAATTCATTCTTGGATTTAAAATCATTCAAAATGATGATGGAATTATTTAAACTCAAAGTAAATATACTAGATATAGTTTAAAACGTTTTGGATTGGATAGCACAAAGAGTAGTGACACTCCCATGAGTACGACCTGTAAGATGGATCTTGATGAAAATGGTAAATCTGTTGATCAAACCACTTATAGAGGAGTGATTGGAAATCTACTCTACCTGACTGCTAGTCATCCTAATATTATGTTTAGTGTGTGTATGTGTGTTCATTTTCAAGAAAACCCTAAAGAGTCACATTTAAATGATATAAAAATAATTTTCAAATACCTCAAGCATACTCCCAATTTAGGATTGTTCTATCCCAAAGGACAATCATTTGAATTAGTTTTTTATTCTGATGTTGATTTTGCTTGATGTAAGTTAGATAGAAAAAGCACCTCTGGAACATGTGACCTTTTAGGAAAGTCACTAGTATCATGGTGTAGTAAGAAACAAAATTCAGTTGCATTATCTACTGTAGAAGCTGTAAACATAGCTGGTGTAAGTTGTTGTGCACAAATTTTGTTGATGAAACACACATTACTAGACTATGGATATCAATTCAGACATGTCCCAATAAATTGTGACAACACAAGTGCTACTAACATTTCTAAGAATCCTATTTCTCATTCTAGGGAAAAACATATTGATGTAAGACATCACTTTTTGAGGGATCATTATCGAAAAGGTGATATCACTTTGGAATTCATTGGTACTAAATATCAACTTGCTGATATATTCACTAAACCATTAAATTCTGAAAGATTAGACTACATCATACATGATCTTGGTATGATTAATCATAAGTAAAAATCTTACTAATCTTAATGTTTAATACTTTAATGTATTTTACATTACTATTTCATGGTCACTGTTTCTAAGTTACTGTTTTATGCTCACGGTATCACCGTCAAGACTTTATGCTCACGGTCTGCCAACTCATTGTCTCACCATGACTACAGAGAATGCTCACTGTCTCACCATGACGACTACCAACTGTCTCACCATGATGACTAGTTTTCATCACATCGTAATGCCTACTCATGGTCTCACTGTGAATATTTTTTATATATATTATTATTTTATCCCGTATCTGGGTAATTTTTATTTCATCGCTATTTGATTTCCCACATTTTTGTATTTATGATGTTTGACATTCCCAAATGATAAAACTTAAGGGTTTTATTCGATTCCTTACCTGAACACTCTCCTAAACCTTCTCTTCCCTCTCGCCCGAACCTTCAGGGAATGCCAAGGATGAAGAGTCCATCTTCACCCTCGTCTGAGAAGCGCCGCTCTAAGAAACAGAAGAGGATACCGAGGATAGATCCCGATAGACCTCTAAATCCAAACCTGGTAAGTCGTACAGTTGAACCTGAAACAGAGGTTTGCCCAGAGTGGTTTCTGTATAGCAGGTCTTTAGTTTTGAAAGTTTTAAGAGAACAAGGATGGCTAGAATGGTTCACTGGACATAATGGGCCAATTTACCCGAGGATGGTATCTCAATTCTATTAGTATGTGAAGTTTTCCTTTGAGTTTAGAGAATGATTTATGGTGAAAAGATGGATAAATGGTCAGAAGTGCTCTTTCTCTTTGAGGCTGTGGGATGCATGCCTAGGGATTCCACATGAAGGAGTTTATGGGGATTACCAGAGAGGCCCTCCCATAACAACCGACTTCTTTGACCTGGAGAATGCTTTGTAAATTCTGATTGGAAATGGCACCAAGCGAAGGGCCACATCTGCTGAATTAGATGGGGAGACTAGACTTCTTTTCAAGTTTGTTCAGAATTTGATTAGCCCAAGAAAATGAGATTTTGTTGTGATGAAGTATCATGATGTCTTCTTGATTCACCTATTGAAGAATGGCCATAGGTTCAATCATTGTAATTATGTTATAAACAATATCTGTGATCTAATCAAAGTCACTTCCAAATCCACCTCCTTGTTTTAATCAAGGATGATTTTAGCTATGTAAATTGCCAAAGGGATGGTTGGAAAAAATGAAGAAAAGATAGAGGACTATTATTTCTTCCTATCCGTGCCTATCATCAGAAGGATGAAGATTAGTTGGAACCCCTGGAAGAAGCAGTGGGTTGATAATAATTCTCAACTCTATAAAATGTTTAATCCTTTTGACTATCCATGAAGGCCTAAAAATATATCTGATCTTGGTTTGGAACCAGATGAAGTGGAAGAGTATTCAAAATAAGAAGAAGAATAAGAGGAAGTAACAGCTGAAATATCTCCAAGAGAAAAGTTTGAAATACCACCAATGGAAACAGCTCCTATTGAAAAAGAATGGACGGTTTTCCCTGCTGTTATCCCTGCTGAAACACCTCAAGAGGAGGAAGTTGTTGTTAGTTTGAGAGAAGAGGAAGGTCCTGCTTCTAGTGCGGATGTTAATCCAGAAGCTCATCCTAATTCTACAAGAAAACTAGTTTTTCTGGATTTAGAGCAGCAAGAAACCTTAGAGGCAGATCCTGTTGAAGAGGATCTTTCTATTGAGAAAAAAGCAAGTCTGGAAGCTCAACTGGTGGAACAATCGGTTCCTGAGATTAATCCCTCTACTGAAGAGAGGATGGAAATTTCATTTCAGCTGGCAAGGAAAGAGTTTTCTGAAGATATTAGAGATGATCCTATGGATCTTGATCCTGGTGAGCCTATAGTCTCTGAAATAGAAGCACAATTTGAGGGGTAGGAACCTCAAAACCTTTAGATTATAGAAGCTAGATCTGCGGAAGCTTCTCAACCTTCTGTCTCATACTCTCTTCACATCCGATTTGTTTTCCCAAGCTTTTATGATGTGAATGAGTCAGATCAAGTGTCTATAACTGGAATTAATCATTCTTCTCTGTTTCAACTGAAGTCTATAGCTCATACAGAACCATAACCAGAGCCCCAACCTCAATACGAATCAGAATAATAGTATAAAGATGACTCTAAAACTCAATGAGAATCTGAACCTCTACCTTTACCTTCGCCCTTACCCGAGCATCACTCCTTTGTGACCAAAGATGATCTGAAAATTTTTTGAGAGACTTTGTTAGTTGGAGTTGAGAAAATTGTCTCCACTCAAGCTCATCCAGTGACATAGTGAAGTCAAGAAGATGCATCAATTATCTTGGAAAATAATATTTTGCATATTCAACCAAAGATGATATGAGAAATTCAAGAAGTTAGAGTTGAGAATAAGCTGCTAAGTGCTGATGTTGAAAATCTGAAAAATATGATAGAAAATTTGTAGAATGAGTTATATTTGAGATCAGAGCCTGCTCCTGTTTCTGCCCCTAAACCTGTTGCTGCTTATCCTAAGACATCTGATTCCCTCCTTTTTTGGTAAATTGTGTCTCAAGTTCATCCATATCTAATTTCTTTTGATGAAAAGATTGGAAAAAGACACACCAAAATGCTGGAATTCATGAGGGATCTTGTAGAAAATCTGAATAAGCTTACAGATGAATACACTTGATGCCTGCAAAAAGTTCTGAAACAGCTCAATGTTCTAACCGAAGTTGTCAAGGTTTCACCTGCCTCTGGTCAGACCTCCACATCTTCTTTGGATGTTTCTATGCTGAGATCCATAATCAAGGAAGAACATCAGAGTGCCTTCAGTGGCTTGGATCTATCTTCTTTGACAGAAGTGCTTAAGAATAGTGATAGAGCATTGGACTTGGTTAGGACTCATTCTAAGATAGACAATGATGCTCAACAAAAAATCACCTATAAAATAGATTTGTACCTCTCTCGAATTTTCTATAAAAGAGATATGATAGATCACTTTAGATATCTTGTGGAAAATTTAAGAATCCCTCCGGTGACTGAAGCTTTTAAAGATCATGTTCAGAAACTTATAGAGTTCACCAGATTGTTGGACAGATTTATGGAGAATAAGGATGATTTTGAAAAGGCTATGAAATATAGTGGTGAAATCATTACTGATTTCATCAGTCTTTTGAAGTTGTATCTTCATGTGAAGAGTACTACTATAGTTTCTCTAGCTGCTGCACCCCTTAGACCTGATTTACCATCCTTAGCCTCAATTGCCATGTCACTCAACCAAGCTCTTTCTTAGATCCGTCCTGTCATTCTTGACTAACCACAGCCTAGATCTTCTACTGCTCATACCTTGGCTCCATCTGTTTGTGAAGATCTACCCTTACCCTCTTTGTCTACCAAATCTATGCCTTCTTCTACTTCAACACCAGCTCCTGCTGCTGATAAAGGCAAGGCAAAGATGGATCCCTGAAGAGTCTAGGGACTGTTTTCTTTTTGATGGGATATCATTTCTTGTTTACTGTTTGTACTTCTCCTGTATGTTCTATTCTGAACCCTTTTTAATGAAAAATGCAGTGTTTAATTTCATTTTGTCTACTTTTGGATAATCCCAAAAGGGGTAGAAAACTACAAGTATAAAAGGGGGAGAAAAACTAAAAGTGTCAGTACTATAATGAGATATGCTGTTATCTAATCTTTTTTTCTCTGATTGTTTCTATTATAATATCCTAGTTTCTTTAACGTTACATTCCATTTATATTTTGACCATACATGAATTGTGATCATCAAAAAGGCGGAGATTGTTGGACTCCTCATGTGTTAATCATGTTTTAATGATCACAAATCCAATTACTATTCATTAATCTCAATCTTCATTGCACATCTTACTAGTGCTCTTTAATCTCAATAATAACTACACAACACGTTTTCATTATAACAAATATTATGGTGTTAATTAATCTCTTTATTATTTAAAAGTCTTATGCATGATCACAAATCTCACATATATTATCAAGCCTTTATATTTATGATTCAAGTTCTCTAACTCTTTAACGATTAAACATAATCCATATTCTGCATATTACTATCTAAGTCCAAATACAGATATTTGTCTAAGTATGGACACACCGTGAAGGATTCACCATGACCCAGACACCGTGAAGGACTCACCGTGACCCAGACACCGTGAAGGACTCACCATGACCCAGACACTGTGAAGGACTCACCGTGACCCAGACACCCTGAAAGACTCACCGTGACCCAGACACCATCCAGGACTCATCGTGACCCAGACAGCATGAAGGACTCACCGTGACCCAGACACCGTGAAGGACTCACCGTCACCCAGACACCGTGAAGGACTCACTATGACCCAGATACCGTGAAGCTGATACTGTGAAGCTCATACCGTGAAGCTCATACCGTGAAGCTCATACCGTGAAGCTCATACTGTGAATCTCATGCCGTGAATACTATACCGTGAAGAAGACGCCATTTACTTAATCAATGTGACACCATTTCTTAACTTTTTTTCAATACTATTTAAATAATACTAACGGTCATATTTGATGTTTTTAAAGCAACTAATGTTATTTAATGATATTTTTTGGCATGTTAGGAAGCCGTATCTCGTACCTATGAAAAGCGAATCATTCCTACTACCAGAATTCTTGGAATATAAGGAATTTTGAGATGCAGTACACGAGAGGCATGGAAGTGTGAATATACAATGAGAAGAAATTACATACACTAGAGAGCACTATGCTGAACAAGAAGGACAATCCCGAGCAAGAAAAATATTGCAATACTTTCAAAGAACTCTCATGAATTCAATCCAACACCACTGAAGAACACAAGATGGGTTAAGAGATCATTTTCATTCCTGTAGAATACAAGCTGAACTACGACACTCTATTTTTCAATAGAAAAACCAAAGAAGGACTCAGAAGCATTCCTGCTAAATCAAACGAGTCTAGAGTTTCATTGATAATCACTAGACCTTTCTAAACTCTTATATGTTCTCTCTAAGTGATTTATTTATTAACTTTCGAGCAGTGTTGTGTACTCTGTATTTCTTATACACACATTGTCTCCTGCACATAACTGGAGGATATCAAAATCCTCACTCCAAATCTCTTAACTCTTGTTTACCCACGTCAACTGTGGAAGAGGTCTTTGTGTGGCTTGGTCTTTTTTTTTTGTTTCCCACGAAGAACAGTGGTAGAGGTCCCTGCGTGGCCTAGACAGTTTTGTAAACTATGGTTAACCCCGATCCAGGGCGTGGATAAAATTTTATCTAAATTTGAGAGGACTAAGTCTCGGATTTAGACATAACCTCTTGTTATATCTTCTGTGCTTCTTCAGTTAAGTTCAAAAGTATACTACATATATCTTCTCTATTCCGCTACTGTTACTTTGAGATAAAAAGCTATTTTAAAGCTACTTTGATAGTTAAATTAGCAAGTGTTTACACTTATTGTAAATCAGTAGGTTAGTTTCAAAAGTTAGATTGATCTTGTGGTTAAATTAACTGAGACATAATGAATATTTGAGAAGCTAAGTGAACATTTAAAATATGTATAAATTCACTACAGTTTAACTTGTTTTATAAATTGGGGGATTTTAAATAGACAATATTTTAACAGAAATTATAATTGGAACTCAATTCACCCCCCTCTTGAATATCCACTCCGACCAACAATAACCTTAATTTCATGATATTATAAGTTCATTTTAATGTTATTATTTCATGTGGATTAAAATTCATAGTTACCATACTGGTAGGGATTTTATATTATAGTCTCGTCATTAATATAGATTGTTTATGATTATGCATCCATTGATAAAATATTATGATCAATCTCTAATAAACCAAATTAATTTTATTATCCTATTGTTATATAATTATAATACCTATTTGACATAAATTGTAATCTCATTATGTGCTCAAATGTTCAAAATAATGTTTGTATGAAAATCTGACCATATTTCTCTATATGGTCGAAAAGTATTTTTCTTCCAAAACCATGTTTTCTGAAATGGTTTTTAAATATTATTTTAACATTTTTAAAATAATATATTAAAAAACATTCAACCCATTTTTAATTTATTTAATTTTATTTAATGGTATATTCATTTTATTTCCATATAATTCCCATTTTCCTTCTTCCAGAAAAGTGAATGGAATCATTGTTTTCACATGTATGACTTGAACATAATTTCTAACATTCATGACCATTATTTTATTCCGAATTTACTTTATATTCTTTCTCTTTTATTTTTAAATAAAATTATTGATATATTTTGTTTTATAAATTGTTTTTTTGGATGTGGAAAGGATATTTTCCACATGAAATATTTCAAATTATTTTTAAGTCTTCAATTCTATGTGTCTCGTGTCTGTTTTCAAAGAAATGGATTTAAAAAAATTTAAAAAAAAAATTATATACAATGAAATATTATTTTTCTAAAAACGTTTTTCTTGTGATCATCCAAAATAATTATCCATTTAAAATTATGTCCTCTAAAGATAATTATACTTTACTTGGGAAATGATCTATGGATTCCAATCTAATTATTTATTTTAATGGTGTTTTTATGATGGATGGATGTTTACAAAACCCATTTCAAATCCATGTGTTATAAAATGAATAACTACTTATGAAACAAGTATTTTTTCCCATGGGTTAATTTTTTATGAAATGATGAAATGGTTATGAAATCTATCTCTATCATATAGGTTGTGATGTCATGAAATGTTTGTGAAACCCATTTCATATCATGGGTTATGATATGATAAAGATTTTATGATTTCCAATAAAACATATGTGTAATTTTCATCAATTTATGAATAGGACCAATAGTTTCCTCCAATTCATCGGGTAAAGGTTTATATCTCAAAATATCTAAAGGACATGAATGGGGTTTGAACTGGGTTCAATAAGAGTCTTTTTCGGTTATGATTATCTTGGGAGTGATCATTGAATAATATGATGGTTTATGAATTGAACCAATTCCACTATGATAAAATTTGAAGTGATCCTTGACTAAAAGGTAAATTATTATATATTAATATGTGTATGAAAACATTATATGTATTATGAAAATGTTATGATATCATGGCTCACGATCTTTTATTCATGTATGATTCAAGTCTTATATACTTCTATTCCATATCGCATGGCTTGATATTATGAAAATTGATATTTAAGGGTCTGGTTTATAAGTGTTATGATCATGTTATCACGCCCTTATGTTCATGTTATACTTATATATATTTATTTTTTAGACTTACTAAGTATATGAGATCATCCTACCTTATGTTTCCTTTCGCACTTTTTATGAATAATTGTTTAATTAGGGTACCTTTGTAAGGGGTAATAGAAGGGAATATATTTTTGTAATATGTTTCTGATATTTCAATAATTAAATATATTGTGTGCCCAGTATTAAATTACACTAAAATATTATATTCCATATGCATGAGATTGTGTACATTGATGAATATTAATATAAAAAGCTGTAATATCTATGTACGATATGAATGGGTCACTATAGTTGGTATTAGAGTTAGGTTTATTTAACCTAATGAATATAGGATGAGAAACCATTAGTGATATCCCTAGGGATATTTCTAAGGATATATCTTGGGATAAATATAATGATAATTATATTGATGATCAGATGTATAGGAAAATTTCTTGGGATTTGGGTAAATGATACAAAAAGTTTTTTTGAAGTAATTACATTACAGATTGGATACAACAAGTGGATATGGATCTTTCATAGAGGTACCTCAGGGTAATAACTCCAAAAAACGAGCCTAATCATAGAATAGATTTAAAAATAGTGCATGACAACATTCCTTGCAACAAACATGGCTTGAAACTCTTGTGGGATAGTATTTATAAATTTCAAATCTCATTACAAACCATTATGAATGATTTAAATAGATAATGACCATGAATGACTATAGATAGGTTTATTGTTTCATAGTATTAAATGAATGTGTCTTGATTTAGTAATACTATATGTGATTTTCCTGATTATATGGTAACCTATTATGAATATTGTTTCTCACACTATGCTTACAAGTTTTATTCTATTACATTGAACTCGAAGGAATATGGTTAACATTATATGTGAAAGATGATTTTGTGATGAAAATATAAATGGGATGTTTACAAGAATAATTTAAATTGTAATTATTCCTAATAATTTATCATTGAAAATGTTTAATAAGATACTCATTAACCAACTACCAAACCCAGCAATAAATAGAGGGATAAAGTTTGCGATGATTTTGGGTAGTAGAGAATATAGAGGGTAAAAGATTCAGTTTCAAAATGCATTATTTACTGATGATTTACTTAAAAATAAAAATAACTAAAATCTTTTTATAAAAAAGTTTTCATATTTATAAATTCAATTTACCTAAATAAAATCTACACAACTTTTAAGGTAAATTATTTTCATGAAATTAATATAGTATATATTCAATCCTCTTTTCCCTTATGAGTATTTTGGATAAGATAAAACATAAATCTTATTTTATGCTTAAAACTGTAATTTTCAAAAAAATTGTCTAGTCACCTCCATAAGAATTTATTTTTAAAGCTATTTTTTAATTTATTTCAATGTATCTAAAAAATATAATCCATATTTTAAATCATAATATAAATATTATAATAGGGTTATTTATTAAAAAAAATATAGAAAGATTAATTTTTGATGTGTAGTGAGAAATACTAAATCTTAATTAAAAACATCAATTTATTTAAAATAATTTATAATGTTAAATTATATATTAAATTTTTAATAAAAAAATATTTCATGAATATATCTATTAATTCATTTTAGGTAATTATAATCATTTTATGTTTCAATATTCATATAAAACCCTATTGGCATGTTACCTTTTTCTTTATGAAACTCTGCCTTCTAGTCACATCTATGAGATTAATTTTAAGTTAAAATATTCCAATTAGGTTATTTTATTTGTAAATATTTATTAATTTTTTATAATTAGAAAGATTTATGTTTTATAGTAATTCCGTATTAATTTTTTACAAAAATAAATTTCAAAAATTGTAAAAATTAATTACTACGTTTATGGTTAAACTTTGTTTACCAATGGGTTAATCAAAATGTATAAGGGTTTAAATGACCTAAAAATTGTTTAAAATGTGTTTTGTAGCCATATTTGTACTGTATAATGTATATTTCTTTTAATACTATATTTTTTTTCTTTTGGAATGAGACAATTATGGGCACACCATTTTCTTTTCAAAACATTAAAAGTGTGCCACTCACTCCACTTCTTAAAGTCCAACAAAGATCCAACATTCTTCATAGTATAAAACCATTTTCATTTGTCCATGAACATTTCAAATATCTTCCAATAATAAGTACTCTCATTTTATAAGCTTTTTTGGGGTCATAAATCTATTCATGGATTGATTTTGGTGAAAACTTAAGGAGGATATGTAAAGAAGAGGTAACGTTCTTCATTGAGATTTTTTATTTTATTTATTTATCCATATTCTACAATTATTATTGAATCATGATATTATGACTTCATTTTTATATTCTATATAATAATATTTCTTTAAGTTATGTTCATGTACTAGAACAATCCCTACATCCATCAAATGTGTTATAAAATCATTATTCATGTGTATGTAAGACTACTACCTTAAAACGTATGTAATTTGTTTTTTATTACCACCTCTCATGGTTGGTTATGATGATGGATCTAAATTATATATATTAAAATTTTAACATAATCATAAATGTTAGTGAATTATATAATACATATATATACATTTTTTTCTTTCAATTTCAGCCTCTGAGCGAATTATCTTCCTCGATGCTCTCAACTAGGGTTTTCACGGTGGTGCCACGGTGGGGGAGACCAGTGTGACACACTGGATTTTTGTCCCCTACTTTTCTTCATTTCCTTATTTATAATCATTTTCTTACTACTACATAGCATTATGAATCCACTGATGTTATTTATGGTGCAGTTTTCACGAGGTAGGGACTTTGGTGGATATTATTGGTAGCCAATCATGGATGTCCCTCTCTGTCAATGCCCTAGCCCGATTCAAAGTTTCTTTAGGTTGTATTTCATTAATCACTCTCCTAGTTGGATAGAAGAGGTGGATTCATAGATGCTCGATTTGTGTCCTAGTAGTAAGAGGTGTTCTAGGAGGATCATCCAAGGTTGTCTTCATTTTGGGACGCGGTGATCCTTGTATGTTGTTTGTTGTGTGCGATGATTCCAAGGTTCAGAGCTTCAAGGTTCATGGTTAGCTTTGTCATTCTGAAACAGTTCTTCTTGGCTTCTCAAATCCCTTCTCTAACCCAAAGTGCCTCTTCTCTACTCCCATTTGAATCTAGAACAATTCCATCTAAATGGTTTTGGGAGTGGGATATGGTAGCTAATGGTGCTACATGAACTGGAGTCATACTTCTCCACTGATGTCGTTATGGTATTCATCCTCGTTGTTCAGGTTCATTTTTAGTGGTGGAAATGACAACTTCATTGTAAATGTTTATTTCAATTTTTACATATTTTGTTAGGTGTTCGTCAGTGGGGTTTTTTATTCTAATTTGATATTTTATAACGGTAACAATGGAGTTATTCAGATGTGATGTTGATTTGTTTTGTTGATGGTGATGATGGTTCATATTGTTGTTCCTATCATTTCGTACCAGTGATGATGAGAGTATGATGGTGGTGCTGTACTGACACTATGATAGTGAATACAGGTGACGTGACCCTAGCTGAAGCGGTTGTCCCTCATATTAAGGCCTTGGGATTTTTGTTAAATGATTTTTAATTTCAAATTTTAAATCTATTTTGTAATTTTTGATCCCATTTTGGTTACCGTTCCTCCTCTAGGATGCTTTTTCAAAATCAATAAAAATGGAATTTTCAGTCAGTGTACGATGAAGAACCTCCCCATGAAGTGATGTGATTCATTTTTCAATAACACATTACATGGAAGATAATAAAGATAGTGTTAAAATATATATGTAATATACATGAAATAAATATTCCATTAACAAAATAATTATCATTCTAAACGTAATATATATCATTTTATTTCCTATAATTTCACTCAATGAAAGAGGATAACATCATTCGTGTACGTGAAAACAACCACATTTGAGAAGTAATGTGACTCTCTATTTTCATCATCACATAACATTAATGAAATGTATAAGTATATTTAGATAAAAAATATTTTATTTATAATATTATTATAATTATTAAAAAATAAAATATTACTTACTTATTTTTCATAATGATCATTGAAAAATGGGAATGTTTCTCATGAACATGTACAACCTACCATTCGGATGATCATAACACACTTCATTTATCAAAAAAAACCTTTATGATTTGTATTCATTTTGAAATTAACGTATAATTATTATAATTATATCATTATTATTATTTTGGATATGATGGAACCAAAATCAATATATGATGAAAAAAAATAAAAAATCAAAACATTTATGAAAAACAATGAAGACATTACAAGAAACATGTGTTTAACAAAGAATTGTTATTTAAAATATAATAAACAGTCATAAGTAAATAATAGATGATATTCTATATAATTTGGTTTTATCAAAAAAATATGATATAATTATAATTATTATAAATTATTTTTGTAGGTATATCAAGAAAGATGATACATTCGGTATTGGATTTCTAGTAACTCTTTTTTAGGGGAGACATATGAAAAAACATCATTCGTTTATTTTTTTAGTGTATATAATACCTGATGAATTATTATATCATGAATCTACACATTTTAAGGATATTTAATGTTTCTTTATTTTTTATTATTTTCTAGGGCATATGATTAAAAATATTACAAATGTTGTATAGGATTTCCATATAACACTTTACTTCAGTGAGACAGATTCCATATTCACCACCTATTTATTTTATGTGTTTCATATAATTCCATTGGAAGTAAATTATTACTAATCTCCTGAAAATTATTTATATTTATATTTATATTTTAGGATCTTGAATTCATGGGGTTTATATTTCTAAATTAACTAATCAGTAATGGATTTTTTGTCTCCATTTTCATTCAACGAGACATATGTTATGTTATGTATCTAAATTATTTTATGAGGTCTGTATACTGTCACATTGGCATGTTATATCAGGTGAACATTTCATTTAATGATATTATATTTTTAGTTTAATTTTATTTTTTAATGGTACTTATAATTCATATAAATAATGTGGTAAATATTTTTTGTAACAATCTTATTGTTTATCAGGAATGCTTATGAATAAAATTCCAATAATGAAATTGTATAGTATACCTCTCATTGGATCAATTAATATTTATATCATATGGTAACTTAATTAGAGTAACTATTTTATAATCATTTTACTATATTTTTTTACTCATGAATTCAAAATAATGTAATTAAGAAAATAATATATTACGCCTCTCTTTATTTTAAAAAACATTTTCTTCTAAATCATGGTTTCCTAAAAGTATTTTCAATTTATTTAACCTTAAAAAAATTATATATTAAAAACATTTTAAAATAGGTTTAAATTTTATTACAAAATATCTTTAAAGTAATCATCATGTTATTTTCCAAACAATGCTCATTTAGATTTTACTAAAAATCTGAATGAAATCATTGTATTAACGTGTATGAATTTAATAAAAGTTTCTCCCTTCATAAGAATTATTTTATTTAATTATTCATTTATATGTTTTAAAGTTTAATTTCGGAGGAAAATAATTTAACATTTTTTATGATTTAAAAATTAATTTTAATAGTAAATGATATTTTCCTAATGTAATTCTTGAAATTATTTTTAAAGATTCCATTATATGTTTTTCAAGTTTAATTTCAATAAAAAGGATTGAAAAATATGTTTAGTTTTAAAAATTAATTTCAAAATAATTTTTATTTTCATCAAAAAATGTTCCATGTCATATTTCAAAATCAATTTCGATCTAAAATAAAATCATTTAATGTTACTTATGCCTTAATGGGGATATGATCCATGTATACAATTTTCATTATTTATATGAATGGTTTATTTTTCTGATGGAATGATGTTTATGAAACCTATTTCCCTTATATTGGTTGTACAATGATGAATTTATTATAAAATCTACATATTTTCAAATGGGATAATCTATGATGACATGATCATATAATTGTGAAATCTATCTCTTTTCCACAAGGTATTCTATGATGAAATTTTTATGAAACCCATATCACTTCATGGTTTGTAATATTATGAATGTTTTATGATCTTTTGGAACACATATGTAAGGTTTTTATTTTGTGATGGGTGGGAACTATATATATCCCCAATGCTTTCAGTAATGATTTATATGTTATGGGATAGAAAAAACGTAATGGGGAGTGAACCCAGTATAGTAAGAAGCTCTGTCTGTTATGATGAACATGGGGTTAACCATGAATACTATGATGGTTTGTGGAGTGAACCCATTATACTAAGATAACCTTGAAAATGAGCCTTGACTATATTGGAAAAGACTTTTTATGATTATGTGTATTCAATATATCACGGACATATGAACATTTTATGATCTCAAAGTTCACTGTCTCTGATTACCTTATTATTTATGCCATATGTACATCCAACATTTTTTTGAGACACAATATTATGATCTTTGATGCAATGGTTATGATTTTCAAATGTTTTTCTATGTTCTCTTACCATTATTTTCAAGTTATTACTTTATATATCTACTTTTTACTGTTACTAATCATCTGAGCCAACCCTTTCTTATGTTTCATTTTCCCATGTTATGAATAAAGGTTCTTTAAGTATCGTGTGTTTGTGAATAGTACTAAAGGGGATGATATTTATAAGATATTTTGAAGATCATTCACTAAATTAGAGGTTTTTTTACCTAGTATCCGAATACACTAAACTGTTATAATATTCAGTATTATCATTATGAAATGTATTTTATATTTATCTAAAAATATGTAATATCTATGTAAGAGAATCCTAGGGTGATATATGTTCTTTCATACACATACTAATAGTCAAATTCAAATGGGTTACCTCAACATGTCTTCCTTCGTCATAGAATCTCAAAAACCTTCTTTGATATTACAATTCTATGGAATAAGTATTTTAACAATGATCCTTTGGCTAAAAAACTCTACATTTATATAGGAGAACCCATTATAAATAAAAAGAGTATATAATAAATGTGATCAACAATATCCATAATATATATTCAAGTAATTTATTCATCAACCTCATTAAAACTTGATTATAAAAATGGAAATTCTTGGAAGTCCATAAATATTTATTAAACACCAATCTCAATAAATATATCTATATTCTTCATGAGTATAAATATATTATTACATGTATATCATCTCTCCATACAACAATACTTTATTTTTTATTAACATTATGCTACTTAAACCTCATATAGATATTTCTCCCATATAATGTAGCCAAAATTCATTATCATGTTGATAATAATGCTTTATGATAGATATATATTCTAACTATTTAACTAATAAAGAATTTATTGAGGGTAATTAATTATTTCCACTAAATCCAATGTATTATTATAATAATAATAATAATAAATGTTATGAGAAGAAGAAGAACCTCAATTTTTTAATAAAAGTAACGATTTTACTAAGAATCTTCTCTGAGTCCAGAGTTCTAAATTTTCATCGATTTTTCATAGGATATAATTTATTCCTTATAATCAACATTCATAGAGATTTTAATTGATTTATTGCAATCTATATTTGTTGACTCTTTCGATAAAGACTCTATATTATCTTATGCATTTATAGAAACATATTTTCCACGGGTTTTTTATGTTCTCATCATTATTTTCTATTAGGTTGGTGAAATAGTCTTAATGTATTAGTACACTTCAGGTTTTTATCAAATCACATGAACTAATTCTAAATAATCATACCACAATCTGTTGAAAACATATTATCATCACAATTAACTTATTCTGAATTATTTTATTCTTTTTTTAATTAATAAAGTTTATTGATTCCCCCATACATTTAGTTATGCCTATTTTTATTACCAAATATATAAACACACTTTTTTCCTTTGTCAAAATTCTTGGGCTCCTTTTCCATTTCACCTTTCTAAAACATCTAGAAGCCTCTCTAGACCAATTAATATTTTTCAGCATTTAAATTATTTGGGCATTCTCAACTTACTTTCATAAAAAAAATCTTCTCTAATCATTATATCGTCCCCATTATTCATACATCTATCCTTGCAGAGACATAATATATCTTCACAAATATGTTTTTTCTTCAAATATCTATAACACCAACAAAAACTTATGAATAATGGTCTTTTAAAATAATATTAGAACTTCTATAGAGCTTATTTGTGTCTTCTATTTAATAATTGTGGGTGAAGTTTTTCTAGTTGATACATTATTGTGGAATTTTACTCATTCATAGTGGAATCCATTTTTAAAAAATCATATTATCCTATACGTATTCAATCATATCTTTTGAAACTGTATTATATGTAGAAACAGATGTACCTTGAGATTGTTTGGTGAAAATAAAACAACCTATCTCTATGGACACTTATTTTGAAAAGCTTAATAATATTCACCTCTATATTCAACTACTCTAGTGAAGTCTCATCTATTATTTATTTAATCTATTTGGGATATATGGTGTATTGATTTAATATTAGAAATCCATTCATCTTTCTCATATAATAATTCCTTAAGACCACTTTACACATTGTTAAATTATGGAATCTTCAACATGTTCTACATACATTCCCCCAAAGGATAGATTTTTTTGTTATGAATCTCATATCCTAAGAATGTTTCTTTATAACCTATCAGTTTTATTTAAAGATTATCCACATTTATTTCAAGATATTTAATATTGTTATGGATTATTAATTTCATTTTTATATTCTCAACATTCTCAACAATTATTTAAACTTCTTCATTCAATATCTCAATTTTCTGCATGCACTTAGTATTTTTGTTAAGAATATGTTTTGAATATTATTTTTGATTCTACTCAAGTTATGTTCTATCTTATTAATCATCATAATTTTCTGATAAATAAATTCCTCTTACAATATAGGATAATAAGTTTAAATGAAAATGTGATTTATTTATGGATGATTTATAATCCTTCTCATTTCTATTGAAATTTTTTAATCAATTTTAATAGAAAAAATTAATTTTTTCCTTTATCTTTTGTTTTAGAGACATTATAAATTCCTCTCCCATCTCAGAATCATTGATCATATGAAATGTAAAAAAGTCATAAAATATGTAATATATCATTATAATTCAACAATTTTAGATATTGTTTATATTTTCACATCAAATTTCCCTTCTGTATCTCGTAGAAAGAACAAAACTGATATTTTTAAATCATCTTATTACACCTAATTATATAACTCACATTAATCTTATTATAGTTATTTATATTTAAAACCCACATTTAACAAATATTTGAACGATATTACTTCCTTATAATTCTACAAATATATTTTTTCTTATTTCATATGAAATAAGATTGTTTTGATGTTCATTTAGAGATAAATATTAATGAACATCTGGAGTTGACACTATGTGATCAAATATATATGGAATGTTTCTCATCTATTTTATAATGGAATTATAACCATCATGTCTCTACCTAATATGTATGATATTAATGAAAATATAATTGACTATTGTAAATTATTTGACAATAAAATTTTCAGTTGGAATCTTAACATCTTCAAATCTGATCCTCCAAATTTGTAACATATCTTCTTTTCTCTTTTCCATTATTTAATATAAAATTATAAACATATTTGAATTTTTATTATGAATTGGAAAAAATATAATATTTTTATAATCCCCATTTTATAGATCCAGAAACATTTCATTTTGTTCGTTTCTACCAACATAAAAATTTATCTTATCTATAGATATAATAGAATACCGTTATTTGTAGTAAATAATATTATTAGAACATCTCTAACTCCCTAGATAAGATTCAGATGATTGGGTTTTGTCCTATATTTTCAACTGTTATAGTTCATCCCATAATGTACTAGATAACCCAGGATATTTTTAACACCCCTATTATTTTTTTAAAAAAAGAGACACCTTGTTTGATAGCGCACATGAAACACCACATCAAACTTAAGAAAAAAACTAAATATTATTATTTAAATGTTACCATTAAAAAATAAAAATTAGAATGGAGGAAATTGATAGTCTTAAATATATTTTTAAAATAGGGTTTACACATGTTTATATAATTATTCATTGGAAACAAAATTAATTAGAAATGGAAATAAAATAGAATTGAATATAAAGGATGTGTTTTTATGAAAAGAAATTTAAAAGAGAATAATAATGTTTATTAAATAATAAAAATACATTATTTGGATTATAATAATGAAAAATATGTTGAATATATGGATTTAAATTCATATTATATGTTCCCTAGTCATGACATAAGAAGAAATTCAATTTTACGCATAAAAGAAATATTTTTCAAGAATGCATTTTTACCGCATTTGGTTGGAGAACACTTTTTAAATCTAGTTTTTTCAATTTTATATTATCTATTTCAAAAAATAAACCTCTTATTTGGATTTGGTTCATCAAAATTTAATTTGGTTGAAATTTTATTATTTTTCAGATAAAATTTATATTTTAATGAATAGTGAAAATACCACATTTCAATTCCAAAACTGCCATTTAGTATAATTTTTTTATATAGCTAGATTATCCATTAAAAATATTTTAAATTATAAATAAATAATTTCTTATTATTTAATCCAATTTAGGTAATTCTAATCAATTTCACAATGAAATTGTATATAAAGACTATGTGACCTTTTTAACACTTTACTTAAAAACTCATTTTCTTATTCCGTCAATGAGATTAATTATTAATTAATTTATGCCAATTATGTGTTTTGAATTTAGAAAAAAGAATTCCATATTTTGAATCATAAGGTCCAAAATATCTAAATAGGTCCATTTTATTTTTAGATATTATAAATAATAACATTAGTAATTATTTTTATTTACCATGGTTAAAGGTAAATCAGATAATTAAAGGTAAAAATAATATTGTAATAATATAAAACTACCCTAAATATTATCATAATCTTATTGGATATTTTATTTTCAACCAAGGAAATACTTTGGCCGAATTTTTTGCCTAAGGAAGCCACTTGGGTTTGATTATGACATTTAGAAAATTTAATTTAATTTAAAGGCCAATATGTAATAAACTTGTCTCTTATTAGAAAAAAAAATTTCATATAGGGTTATATAAGTGATATTTTCAACTATAAATGTTAATTATAAAGATAAAAATATTAAATACATCATATTTATTTACTTATAATTTTTATCAAATAAATAATTAAATTTAATTATTACATAATGAGGATAAAAAAATAAATTTATTAAATGAGGAATAAAATAAAAGATATTGATCATATTAAAATAAATATAATCTGAAATATTTAATTATATCCATGAATTTTTTAGTTTATTATGTTATATTATAATTCTATTTAATGTATTTTTTATAATTCATCTATATGTTGGGATTTTATTTAAATTCAAGGAAATGAATAGTTTAAGAAGTGACTATATTAATATTTTATAAAAATAATATTTTATTAAATTATTTACAAAAACATAAAATAATGTAAATATTGAAAATTTAATGTTATATGGTCTAAATGTACATATTTTATAAATTTATATCAAATTTACCCCATACATGTAAATTATATAGTTTCTTAATATATCTAATGTGGTAAGCTCAATTAAAATTAAAAGAGAATAATTATGGGTAAACTGAAAACATGAGGTTCAAAATAAAAACAATACATGTCTAAAAATTATTTTATGAGATTATTTAGAACAATAATCATCAAATATTTGAAATGAATTATTTCATGACTATTTGTAATTGAAATTGAATTTATATTAATTTAATACTTTTTAAAAGTCCATGGGTGCCCTCCCCTCTCCTATAAAAAGGAACCCATTACTTTATATTACATAAAATTCCAAAGCAGGTTGGTTTATCCATGATCTTCCAAAAACCCTTCCAAGATTCCCTAACCACATTTTTTATACCTTGTTTTAGGAAGAATACCCTTCTTACAGGTGTTAAGGTGTTCTTCAAAGGTGATAAATCGAAGATGAGGTATCGTTTTCTTTATGTATTTCTATTTTCCCTTAAAATATCCTCCAACCATTATGAGATAATAAATCCCATACCCTCAATATACAGAGAAGTTATTTTTTTATTATCACAACCTATATCCATATCTACTTCCATTAAATGGGAATGTAATTAATTGTTCTTGCGTACGTGTGAACATTCACCTCTATGAACTGATCTAATTGATTTTCCATAAATGTATCTCATCAATTTTTATTAGAATAAAATTAATGATCATATCTTGTATTCATGAAATATTAATTATTATAATATAATAATACATCAATTAGATTCTTACTTCTATGGACATGAAAATGATAATGTCGTTCGTGCGTACGTGTGTATTATCACCTCCACAAAGTGATGTGACTCTATTTTATTCAATATATCACTTGTATGGTTTATATAAGTATATTTAAATTATTAATATGATATTAAGGATGTTATTATAATTCTATTATGATAAAATAATACTTAACTTATTTCCATAAAGATCAATGAATAATGGAAAATGTTACTCACGTGTACGTACACCTTATCATCTCCATGATTATAACATTGTTACTTCTTCATAACCATACATCAGGATTTTATTTATAAGTATAATATATGAATAAAAAGGATAATGATTTAATAAATATTATTCTTGGGATGATGGAATTATAGCCACTTAAACTATGGACATCTTACCGGGTTCATTTTCGACTCAAGTACCGACTACCGACAAAACATCACATAATAACATAAATAATTATTCAATTGATATAACATAATAATAAGTGATATAAAACGAATAATAAACCGGAAAAAGGTTCTCAATAAATTATAAATTAATCTTAGTTTATTATTTAAAAATATAAATATTGTATGTGACGAGTGGGACTCAAGGTAATGGAATTCACCTTAATCTCTTTTCATTAATGCATATTTTGATATTAAAGCCCACTTTATTTTATATAGAGTACAATCATCCTCTTTTACTTTTATTTAATGAAAATGTTTTCAAAACAAATATTTTTATACAAAGAGTTTTACTTTCTTTAAAAAATGAAAAAAGAAATTTTTTTAATATATGCAGCAACAACAACATCTCTTTCGCCTTAACCCTTATTAAATATTTGGAATCCTCTGTAAGGCTTAATGTTTTTAAAAGTAAAATAAATCCCTTATTCCGTTTTCTGTGTTTTGGTATTGAAAATTAATTTGAAATTGTGTGGACTTTTTTAAATATCTTGATATTATTTTATGTGATTGCAAATGAAATTTTATGAGTGAAATGTTGATAATTGCAATCATTTATGTGTTATCATTATATAATGGTACTGGGACATTTGATGGGTTATTACGTGGTAAACCAAATATGGGTGGTTATGTAATAAACCAAAGGCAAGTGGTTCCATGATAAACCAATGTATATCGGCTACCTTATAACCATTAAGGCATTGGTTATGGAATTTGGTCATAGGGATATTCCATTTTCAAGAGTGATATGTGAGGAAGTCGATCGTATGGTTATTCCACTTATGTATGATTATATACCACGTTACCTTTATGTGTTATATGTGTTTTATATGAGTTTCATGGTATTATTTTGATATAAAAAAGTATGATAAATGAGCTTCTATTCATTGAAGAGTATTTACAACTTAATAAAGATGACAAGTATTACTTTATGATAAAGTATTCATGGTTTACATGTTTTCATAGGGAAAATAGTTTTCCTTCATTGTGTATCCATTACTGAGTTTTTTATAATCATTCAATGTTTAAAAAAAATCACAGGTCTTATGATTATTAGGGACAAAGAGGATATTCTGGTGGAATTATCTAAGAAGTTCATGAAAAAGAAATCCTGTTATATTTTAAAAGGGTTTCCAAATAAGTAATGTTTAGAAGTGTCCACCTTGTTTTCATAGGGTCTTTTTTATATAAAATATTTATGGATTAATTCTCTAAAACTCTAAAACAGTAATCATCCTCAGTGTGAATGAAATGAAAATTGTTGACATAACTCAAGATTGTGTAATTTTTAAGGATGAGTCCTTATAGTTGGTCTCAGAGGATGGTTTAGACAACATTGATGATTTGTATGATTTCATAAAATATATGGATATCATCATGGATTTATAATTTTTAGTTTGATAATATGTTTAATGTCTTCAATCCCTTTTTGGCTATATTTTATGAACATTTAATGTGTTAATGGTATTTTTTGTGGCATTTATTTTTGAGTTATTTATGGGTTATTACATTTTGGGATGCAAAATGAAAAGCACGAGAAAATCATTAAGGTTAAAATATGTTATCATTATTTTGAGGTATTTTATATCAATTATTTTCGAATGTTATAATATTATATATTTTTTGAAAAATGAAAACAGATGGACCGTGTGACAACCCATCATTTCAGAAAAGGTTGTGAGAATAAAACACACAATCGAAGTGAAAGATGGTTTTATTTCCTACCACTATCTAATGTGAATTCCTTAGTCAGTATAGCTTTTTCTATTTAGTTAAATGAGTTGATGGAATAAGATAATGTTGATTTTGGGAATTATGTTTTAACAAATTGATATCCTTTGTATTGGAAAAAGATTTGGAGATTAAGTGTTAAATGTTATGTTGGAAGAGTTTCACTATTTTTTGAACCATACATGAATAACGTAATTAGAATAAAATGGGATTTTATTTCCAGATTAATGGTCAAATTTTATTTTGGATGAATATATTATTTTATTGTTGGATTATGGTGATTTAGGTTATTTATGGAAATGGTTATCATATCTTAAAGATTACTAGGGAATTTACTTTTTGGTATGAGGCATTATGAGTGACGGATTTTCTTTGGAGATAGATTTTAAAAGACAAGGGAATCGAATTCTACTAAGGATTGGGTTTCAAAGTTAGTTTGTATTATTTTGATTCATTTTAATGACAGTTATTTATTGAATGGTCTATATTGAACATTTGGAATTACAATTTAATTTTAGATATTAAAAGTAGTTTATCATCATCCAATGGTTTATTTCATTTAGATAAATGTTTTATCTTATCATAACCATATTGGTTTTAGCTAATGATTCAATAAAAGAAAAATATATTGTTAATTTTTTCTAAATTTTTGATTCAAAATAATTTGATTCATCTTGATTACTCTTTTTTTGATAAAATGATGTGTTTATTGTAGAAATTGTATAATATATGAGACTCTACTTCTCGAGTATGTATTGTTGGAAAAAATCCCATAAGGTAACATTGAATAATTTTTGAGTTGCTTGTGTTTGTTAAAAAAGAATCTTTTAATGGTATGTTATCATGTTCCAGAGATATTTTTGAAACTCCAGGTTAAAAAAGAACCATAAAAAGGGATCATATGATCTTGAGGTTATACAAAATAACAAATACAAAGGGATTGACGGAATGGTCCATGATTATAATGAGATATGTGATCCACAAATTGTATGGGTGCTTTGTGATATAGAGATAATTTCGGTGAAAATTTTGGAGATTTTTGATTTGAGATGATGTGGTGATGGCTTTGCACAGAAGGTATTCAATTCTGAGTAATTTCTTATAAATATGATTCAAACTCCTTGAGAAGATCATAATGTTTTTCATGGAAAAAATTCAACTCTTGAATCAAAAAAGAAGGTTCATGGAGTTAGTGTGATTTTAGAAAGGAAGGAGCATTGCAGCAGCTAATCTAGAACCTCTAAAGAGGTCTGTTTCTCATTATATCAGTGAGATTCGAGAAGGAAGTCTCTCTACGAAGGATTTAGTTCTGCAATAGCCAAAGCTCTATGAAGGATTGATCTCTATGAAGTATTGATCTCTCTAAAGCAGTGTGCTCTGTGAAGCATTGAGATCCACTAAGGTGTGTTCTTTACAAAGTGGTTGGTACATTGTGAAGGCTTCTTTGAGGGTTGAAAACTAGTGAGCATTGTGAAGAAGTGATATTTGAAAAATTATTTCTTTGATTATTTCCCAGTGATCATTGGAAAAGGCGTATTCATTAGTAGATGAAAAGTGGACCTTTATAAATCATCTACATATAGTGGATGATGAATTTATAAGAAATAATGAATGGGCCTCCGAGTCATTAAATTGTGATTGTATCTACTAAATAAACAGTAAAAACACATCAGTTGAGAGAGGAATGAGATTTCATTTGTGATTGGTTGTCAACCAGGAGGGATAGTGAATCCACATAGAACTTGTAAATATTAGTGTTCTTATATTAAGATTTGGTACATCGGTACATCATCAGTGTGTACTCCTTGGACATATCCCAGTGAGTTTGAACCATGTAAATTTGATATGTGTTGTGCATGCTTTAATATTTTTTCATAACCTTCAACATGATAGAGAGAGATAGGGAGAGGTGGGGGTTTTATCAAACTAAAAAACAAGACCAAAATGGGTAGTTATTTTTCATACCTTGATTCACCCCCCTCTCAGGATATCTATTCAAGTAGAACAAACAAGTATGTTTCCTTATATTATTATTCTAGGAATTAAACGAATTTCCCAACTCTAAAAAGGATCTTAAAAAAATGATATTTGTTTACTTTTCTTAATAGACATTTAACCCATCAAATATTTATGGTTTTGTGATGGATAACTTTTTAATGACTATGTTCTCTATCACTCTATGTTAGTATTTTGGAGGAAGTTTTATCATCCATGTCCATGTTTTCCTACATGAAACCTGTGAATATGATATCATGGGTAACCTTTATACTTCCCTTTATTTCATTTAAAGTGGAGTTTTAATTTAATTTTTATGATATGGGATATCTATAAATGTATTTTGAAATTCATATCTATGTTATCAACCTTGAATTAAAATTTATGGGATTAAATTTCCAAAAGAGGGGAGAGAATGTAACACCCCGAGTTTTTAAAAAAAAATAGACACCATGTTCTATATGATACATGATACAACACATTGATCATAAGAAAAAAACTAAATATTATTATTTAAATGTTACCATTGAAAATTAGATATTACAATGGAGGTAATGACAAGTATTAACTATAGTATTAAAATAGGGTTTACACATGTTTTTATAATGATTCATTGATTTAAAAATTAATTATAAATGGAAATAAAAACCTATTTAATATAATGGATGTGTTTTTAGAAATAACTATTTATATGATAGTAATTGTGTTTATAAAATAGTCAAAATACATTTTATTGTATTATATAAATGAAATATAAAATTTATATGTTGTTTAAAATTCATCTTATACATTTTCTAGACATGATATAAAAATCAATTCAATTTTATGTGTAAAAGAAGTATTTTTCAAAAAAGGAATTTTCAACGCCTTTTGAGGAGAAATTTTTTTAAATCTAAATTTTATCAATATTACATATTCTATTTGAAAAAATGAGCTTATTATTTTGAATAGTGACATCAAAATTTACATTGGTTGAAATTTTGGTATATTATGAAAAAATTCATATTTTAATGAATAGTGAACAATACTGCATTTTTATTAAAAATTCACTTTTATACTAATTTGTTTACATATTTATATTATACTATTAGTTGGTTTTAATGAATAATTAAATAATATTTTTATCCTTTAATAATATTTTGGTCATTTTAATCAAATTTTCATTGAAATTGGATGAAAAAACTATGTGAACTTTACAACATGTTACATAAAAAACATGTTTTCTTATTCGGTCTATAGGGTTAGTTTTTAATTAATTAATGCCAATTATATGTTTTGAATTTAGAAAATTGGATTTAATATTAGAAATCAAGAGGGTCAAATTATTTAAAAAGTTCCCTTTTATTTTTCAGACATTATGAATATTAAATTTAGTAATTTTTTTTATTTACCATGGTTAAAAGAAACTTAGGTAATTAAAGGTAAACATAATATAATAATAATACTATAAAACTACCCTAACACATGTACTGATATTATCAGATGAGTTATTTCTGACCAAGAAAATACTTGGGCCAGATTTTTGGCATTTTGAAGCCACTTGGTTGTGATTGTGAAATTTATAACATTTAATTGAATGTAATGGAAAATATGTCATAAACATGTCCTCTTATTATTAAAAACATTAATATGGGGTTATATAAGTGCTATATTAGACTATAAATAGTCAGTAGAAAACTAGAAATACCACTCACAATGTCTTTTATTATTTATAAATTTTATTAAACAAAGAATTATATTTAATTATGACACAATGATGATGTAATAAAATATTTCATGAAGGAAGAATCAAATAAATGATAATAATCCTACTGATATAAAAATAATTTGATATATTTCATTAAATCCAAAAAAAATTCCATGGCTATGAAATATTATAAGTTCATTAAATGGAATGTTTCAAATTTATCTCTCTTTTTGGATTTTATTTAAATTCAATGAAATAAATAGTATCAAAACATTAAATATTTATTTTTTATAAAAATTATATTTTATTATATTATATTAAAATCTAAAAATTATTTTAGAATTAAAAAGAGTCTATTATGAAATCTAAATGTTAATAGTATATCCATTTATGCTAAATTGACCCAATATAAGTAAAATTTATATCCTAACAATATTTAATATATTATTACAATAATTAAATTTATAATAGAATAATTAAGGGTAAATTGAAAATATAAGGCCAAAAATAAAATCATCACCTATCTAAAATTATTGTATGAGAGTATTTAAAACTATATACATCGAATCATATAAATAAATGAGTTTTGGACCATTTGGAATTGAAATTGAATTTATATTAATTTAATACATCTAATAAATCCATGGGTGCCCCTCCCCTCTCTAATAAAAAGGCATGCATTCATCCAACTACTCACAGTTCCAAATACTTATGGATTAGACATTCTCTACCGAAAACCCTTACAAGAATCCATCCCCACATTATTCAATCCTTAGTTTAGGCAGAACACCCTCTTTAGAGGTGTTAATGTGTTCTTCGAAGGTGATCAATCGAAAAAAGGTGCCATTTTATTTATGTATTTATATTTTATTTTTTCTTACAATTCCTTCAAATCTCATAAAACCATTATTAGATAATAAATCCAATATCAAATAATTTTAGAGATATTATTATGTTGATATCATCTCTTTAATCCATCTCCTCTTCTATTAAATGGGAAAGAATTAAGCGTTCATGCGTACGTGTGAACTATCACCTTAACAAACTAATCTAATTCATTTTCCATAACTGTATCTCATAAATGGTTATAATATTGGAATTAATTTTCATATGTTCTATTCATGTCATCTTAAGTTTTATAATATAACAATACATCAATTATGTTCTCATTTCCACACATATAAAAATGTTAGCATCGTTTGTGTGTACATGTAAACTATCACCTTAATGAAGCAATGTGAATTTTTTTTCATTATATCACTTGTATGATATATATAAATATATTTAAATAATTTTTATGATATTAGTGATTTTTAATCATTTTTTAGTGATAAAATAACAGTTTCATTCTTTCTATAAACATTGATGAAAAATGAAAAACGTTACCCATGCATACGTACGGCTTACTATCTCCCTGATTATAACATTGTTCATTTTTTCGTATCTATACTTCATGGATTGATTTAAAATTATAATATAGGAATAACAATGATAATAATTTCATAAATAATATTTTGGAGATGATGTACTTATGTCTACATGGATTATTGATGTCATACTAATTTCACGTTCGACTCAAGTACCAATTATCTACAAAACCTCTCATATGAACATAAATTATTATGAATTTTATATAATATGATAATAAGAGATATAAAAGGAATAATAAAAATGAAAATGTATCTCAATAAATTATCAATTAATCTATGGTTATTATTAAAGAATATAATGATTGTATTTGATGAGTTGGATTCAATGTAAGGGACTTCGTCTAAGTCTCCTTTTATTGAGGCATATTTTAATATTATACGCCACCTTTTTTATAAGGTGTATAATAAAACCCTTTGAAATTTAATTTAATCAATGGGTTTCAAAATGATTCTTTTTATATTTAGTGTTTTAATATATTTAGAAAATCACAAAACGAATGTTTTTTAACATATGCGTCGAAAATGACTTCTCTACTACTGTAATCGTTAATCGATATTTGACTCCCTCTATTTGAATTAATGTTATTAAAAGGAAAATTAATCCCTTATTCTATATTTGGATGTTATGGTATTGAAATTTATTTTTCATGTGGATTGAATATTTCATTATCATGAAATGATTTCTTATGATTTCAAATTAAATTTTATGAGTGAACTATTGATAATTAGAATCTTTTATGTGTTATAATTATATAATGCAACTTGTACATTTGATGGGTGATTATGTGATAAACCATATATGGTTGGTTATGTGATAAAACAAATATGGGTTGTCCTATGATAAACCAATAATGAGTAGTAAAATTATAACATCCAATTCATTGGGTACAGAAGTCGTTTGTATGGCTATTCCATTTGTAAGAGTGATACGTGTGGAAGTAGACATCATGATTATTCCATTAAAGTATTATTATTTATCAAGTTACCTTTATATGTTATATGTAATTTATATGAGTTTTTTAGTAATATTATGATTACAAAAATTGTATAAAATGATATTATATTTAGTAGAGAGTATTTACTACATCAAAGAGTTGAAAAGTATTACATTATGATAAAGTATTCATGGTTTAAATGTTTTCACGTGGATAAAAATTTTCCCTCTTTGTGTATCCCTTACTGATATTTTTATTATCATCCTATGTTTTGAAATGTTTTTAACGGGTCTATAGATTTTTATGTACAAAGATAAATTTGTGATGGAAGTATCAATGTTGTGTCCTGAAAATGAAACCCAATTATATTATAGAAGGGTTTCATTTAGTAAAAATGGATAGTATTTGGAAGTGTCCATTTTTTTCTTACAATTCTTGTTATGTAATATTTTTTCCCTAATTATCCAAAAACCTAAACTTGAATATATCCTTGTCATGGATGAAATTGAAATTATTGACTTAACTCAAGATTTCGTAATGTTTAGGGATGAGTCCTTATAATATTTAGAAATTTATTTTATTCATCCCTAGTAGATAGTCATATGTTATAGAGAGAAACTATGATTTGATATGAGTTGAAGTTCCCAAATTAGTGTATGATAGATTAGAGAGGGATGGGGTTAATTGGTGGACTCTTTACTTTATGAATAACTATTAGGGAATTGATTATCTGAAACATGTTATATTTCTTGACCTACTCTTAGTAAATATATCTACTTCACTTTGTGTTAAACAACATATTGTGGGATATTAACACTTGATATTTAAATTAATTTTCAAAAAGGATTAATATATTCCTTTTTGGTTATCACCGCCATTGTGAATTATTTTACCAACATATTTTAGTATTAAAAAAGGAACATGTATCCACTAGTTTGACACCATTAGAGTTATTTCACCAAATGGCACTAGTTTTAACCCCCAGTAATTAGCTCTTATACCTTAGTCTTTTAAACCCCCTAACCATCCATATTACATCAAATTTGTTCAAGTATAGTCACACCCCCAACTAAAATCCATTTCATAAACAAGTTCTACACCCCAACTAAATGATCTTATTTCTTCATTTTTGATCAAATTTGGAAATATCTTCTTCATATAATTTTATTAATCCCAAAATGTTATATCCATTATAATATGTAAAAATCAATGTTATTTATGAGCCCCCATAATATAATATTTGTCTCGAGACATCTTCTTTCTTATAGAATGACCTGAATATGATCAATCACAAAATTTATAGCATTTTTAAAAATTAAACTATAAAAAATGTATATATGAAAAAACTCCATTTGGTGTTACCTTTTTCCAATTAAACCTAATCATTTTTCGTCATGTCATAATCAATAATTCCTCTACGTTATATAAGTCAATCAGTCTCACCTCCATATGGCACTCCTCATTCTAATTATTCTCTCCCCATTCTTCATAAGAGGAAATATTACCAAATTAACATTATTTAACCATGTAGAAATGCATTAGTCTGAAAACATTATTATCTACTCTACTTAAAATGAATCATATTCAGTTTTTCATCTAATATATACTCCTTGGTCTTATTTTTCTTATTCACCATTTCAAACCTTGGTTGAATACTAAAAGAATAGATCCTTCAGAACTTTATCTTCAGTACATGTATGAACAATATTCCATATTTTTATAGAATAAATTACCCATTTTCATATTATATCATCCATTATATATATTGGGAATCCAAAATTACAATCCCACTTCTCTCAAATTGTAATTTTTAATGTCATTCTCATTTCAATTTTACTAGATTTCCCACATAGATTTTAAGAACATTATTGAATCTTATTACACACATTGAGTGTGGTTTTTTTGGAAAATACATACAGATCCAAATTATGAACATCTTCAAAAAACCATATCCTAGAAATGATAACTTTAATTAATAAAAATCTTTGGATAATCATATATTTTTTGGATTTTCATTGTTTATATAAATATCCTTGAAACATAATATATGTTTAATATTTCTCTATCTAGTGACCATTATAAGATCTCCACTATTTGATGGTACAACTTCTCCATTATACCACCAATTAAATAAAATAAAAACTTTTTATATGATAAGTATTCACCTTGTTTGACTCTATAATTAATCCTCTATCTATCAAGATCAGTATATTACTACTTGATGAAATCATGACTGTTTTTCCAATATGCACGAAGACTTCCATCATCCGCTCATTCCCATAATTTTCCTCTAAAAATGGGATTGTCATATATTAAACCAATGAAAATTTTACTTCTATCTACCTTGTAAAAAATATATTATCCATTTTAAACAACAGAACATGAATTAAAAAATGATTTTCCCTTCTCTTTAAAGATAAATGTTATATTTCCCTATTTGACAGAATCACAATTCTCCATATAATGTCATCATAACACTGAGTCAGTTGGATATTTATATTATTTTTTTGTTATATATATTTCACCTATATACTATAGTCTATGTATATACATAATTTATTTTAGATTTATATTATTTTCAACTTCATCAATTTATAATATTAAGCAGTATATAAACAATCTTACCACTAAAACACAGTTCAATTTATCTATAATTTTTATGCCAAAAATTGTGTAACTACAAATCCATAAATTAATCATCATATAGACATATCTTGGAACATTTTAACTTGGAATGACTTCTTCTTCATCTAATATAATTGATAATACAATGCATATTTGATCATCATATATTAGATAAAGATAACATCACTTAAGAAACACCGTATACCTAAAACATCATCTTTGTAACTCAAATTTGAAAATTTCCCACTTTATAAATATCCCCATATGTACATGTCTAACTTTTTGAATATTAATATGTAGTCATATTTGATTATGAGTGTTTTCATGATGTTATGAACCTGAGAATTAGCATAGCAACATCTGAAATTGTAAATAATCATTCATAATATCTAAATGATATATGTATTAAACAACATATAAAATATTTTCTATCAACATTATATATAAACACATATTTTTATATTGAAAAAAAAATCTACTAAACCCACTATGAGGTCATATAGAAAAAATTCCCCATTTTATGGGTCATTTTGTTATATTCTCTTGACCAATGTGGGATTTTTTTTCTAGAATTGATTTTCATCTTTCATGCTCAAGTGACATGAATTTATACATTAACCAATGTTAACAAGTTATATCTTATTAGAAATCCACTCCTAAAAGTAAATACATCATTAAAAATAACTATAATTCATTAATTATTGTAAAATAACACATTATTTAATTCATTATTGAGTTTATCCATTATTAGTAATTTTTGTTTCTCTCTAACAATTAGTAATATATTCTTCAACTCGAGATTGTCTTCTCAAAATATTTTTAATCCAAATATTATAATACATAGTGAAAAACTACTTTTGATGGTACCAAAAACATTATTAAAAAAATAAAAAACATTAATTATCATTAAATATCTATTATTATGAAAATATCATTCATTATCCATGGTCTACCCTAATTACTATTTTGATACCCTATTTTAAAATAAAATAATCAATAGTTGTTAAATGTTATTATCATTATTAATTATGGTATTTTGAGTATTATAATATATATGTACATGGGTTGGAATAATGGTGTGACAATCATCATCATATACTATCAGTTGATCAAATATTTTTTACACCTCATGCATTGGTTTTAACATTTTCTAAACCATCAATTCCGAATGTTAAGATGGTTTCTAATGATTTATTCACTGGTTGGTTTCAATCCCAATATATCATTATATCCCAAATCCCTAGGATAATTGAAATTTGGATTATTAAACTAGTATAAAATTTCATTATTTCAAAATTCCACATGTTTCTAGAAGACCCCATAAATTCATACATTTTTTTTAAAAATAGACTATTACCCCAATACTGAAACCAAAATTTATTCGACCTTTTGTTCATTAAGTTTATACCCTTCTTAAAAAATTGGATATACACCCAAAACAATCCTCTCCACTCTAGATTTATAATTTTAAATTTTCAACTCACCATATATATCATTTTTAAGATCCACATTAGTGTCACCAAAATTCCAAGATCTCTAAGAGTCACCTTCTTTTTTCATAAATATTTTCACATTTTGATCCACGTAATTTTCATGATTTTATAGTGATATTTATTATCCAAACTGAATTTAATTATTTTATGAAACATTAAATCATTCCAAAACATCTTTCTTTTATATTTAATTATAATTATGAATTTAAATTTGAATGTATAATTTGAATTTTTAGATCCCCATTTACACTTCCAAAAATTTTAGGTTTAATAAATATAATATTTTTCTTCCTTTTTGTGCAATTTATATTGATGTAATTATTAATATTATTCATTGAATTAATATTCTTCTTCAAGTTATAAATCACATTTTTCCCCTTTGAATCTCATTCATTATGTAATCTTTCATTACTAATATATAATTTATAACTATTCATCATATTTCTATTATCCTTTTCCAATTATAAAGAAATCATGATAATATTTTGAATTTTTCAGTAATTAATGAATATATTCTAGTTTCCCTTTCATGTATAATTGTTTTAGTCATGAATTATGATTTATTCTTCATTTACGATTGAAATTAACAGTTGATAAAAAAATTATTAGGCCTATCTACTTTATCTTCATCCTCAAAACTAATATTTTCATTAATATTGGATAATAAATTGTCCTAATTGTAATGAAAGATTTACATTTCACTACTGAATGATATTTTAGTAATATATCCTATAATAAACTTCTCAAAATTTGAATTCCATAATTACACTCTCTATATTCTTTAGTAGAGTAATCTTTATTGTGAAATGCCTAATCACTATGCACACAAACATTTTAAGTGGAATATTCCATCAAAAAAATAATTTTTATTCCAATACATATTCAAAAGAATGAATCATATCTTTCAAATTTGTCTTCAATAAACTCTTTTTTATCATAATATTATTTTTCAATATGAAGTAATTTTCAATCCATATCTTCTTTATTTATTTAAAGTATATTTCTAAATCATTTACATACTTAACAATAAAAATTCTCTTTTACATTTCAAAATACAATAGAATTATCTATAGATAACCCATTGGATGTTTTATGAGAGAATGGTCCTTAAAAATTGATATCTTTATAGCAAACCAATCTCAATGAGTCATAGTATATTTTCAATAAACATAGTATCCTCTAAAATCTCGTAAAAATATATAATAATGCTAAAAATTTCATCTACTCTGTAGAAGAATTTTCCTAATAATTTATTATCATTAATCATAAAATCATCATAATTTAATTTGAAACATATATCTGTTTTTCTTGTTTAAAATTTGTATCTTCTTTGAAGTTTTTTTTGTCTGTCCTAAATAATATTCATTATTATAATCCTTTTGACATTAAAAATAAAATTTTCCGAAAGAGTTGAATGGAAGGTATTTTAATTACCACAATCATTCTCCAAATTCTGTTTATGAAATTATTTCATAGAATCACCTTAAATATGAGGGAAAACCCATCCACTATTGCCTCCAATATATACATACTAAGATAAAAAATTATATAGAGACAAATAATATTTAAAAATATGTCAAATATATATATCAAAAGTTGTATACCACTTATATTTTTTTAAATTAATATTTTACAAGATAATAATAGATATTTAGTGACCAATTCAAAAAATATAAATTAACACTTTCATGATTCTTTAATAAAAATGTAACACTAATTTGGTTCAATTAACTTCAATAAATATAACACCAAAGTTAATGGTCAATGGAGGAATATTTAACTACTATGATACCACATGTGATGGTCATATGAACATTTTAGGATCATTAAGAATATAGTACTGAATTAGTGAATAAAATTCCATTTTATGCGTTTATAATTTTATACAAAATCAAGATCCAAAACATGTTAGAGTTAGTGATCTCACCACTAAACTCAATCGACCAAAGGAATGAAATTAAATTATGGACACATGATTCACATTTTTTACTTCTAAAATTGAGCTTATAATCCTTCTCTTGATATTAAATCACTCAATACATTAAAATGAACTGGTACCACCTTTGTGTATATAATGAGTAAGGAATATATATGAACACATATTATAGGAATATAATTATAATTTATTCAATATATTCCAATAAAAATTTAAAAAAAAATTATTGATCATCAATGTTTTATAGATAATCCTTTGCATTTAATTCATGTTTCATTAGTAAATTATAAAATGATACCATAAATATTCACGGTATAGAACATTTTTTACTTTTATTGATCCCACATTAGTATGATGTTCTATTTTTTATTAATATATATTGTTATTGGTAATTTGAGGTATATTTTTATTATTTGGATGAGTTATATATAGCTTTATGTTATTGTGTACTTTAAGAAATTCTTGATTTTAGAGGACCTAATGTTTAGATATTGGAATATAAAATCTTGGAAGATAATGATTGAGGATAAAAATTTTAATGTCATAGGAATATACTGACACATCAGATATATGATGATTTGATGCTATAAAAATTTCAAAAGAAGGTGTTTAATAAGTAATTTAGCTCTGAATTTTATTTTTTAGAGTACTAAAACTTTGTAAAAGTGTTGTAGCTCATAATAAATTTATTAGAGAGAGAATTGAAAAATGGAAATTAGAAGAGTGTTAAATAGATATGTATGTTATTTGTAGATATATAAGATGTCTTTTGAGATTATATCACATTAATATATAATATATTATTTATACGTATGATGATTGCAATGAATGAATAAGAAGTTTAATGTGTATACATAACGGTTTGATATAGAGATCATTGATTTTATTAAAATGAAAACATCTGAGCTAAAATGTATATAAATTATGAAATCATATGTATATATTTATTTGGAAGTGTGAAAAAGGCATGGATGAACACTATTCTATATGATATTGTTCCTATATAAGATATTTTAATTTCATAGAAAATAAATTTATAGATCCTGGTATTAATGTTGATAAAGGAAAACATCATACACATATAAATATGAAATTTGGAACTGAAACTATGGATATGTTAGAAAATAAATTTCATATATATGATTAATTTTTTAAAATATTGTGAGAAATATATTTTCTCATATATATGATATTTTTATGACTCGATTCATGATTTTTATTTACATGATGGAGGAATATGACATAGCTAATCACCATACTGATAATTTTATATCATAATTAAAAATAAGGTAGATATTTACCAAAGTGCTCCTTGTAATAATAATTGGATACATATATATAATAATATATTACTTTCTCTACATTTAATTATGTTGTTTTAAATGAAATTAGATTATATAGATGTGTGGTTAAAATAGAGAAATATATATTATTTTTTGATATCTTATGTGAGTTTTATTCTAAGTATTCAAGAGTTTTTAAAGGAATAATTAAAAAAATTAATTTTAATTCAATCAAAGGTTACTGAATCCGGAAGTTTAAACCCTAAAATATAAGGATAATTAATTTTTCTATATCATGGGAAAAATCACATAGTATAGTTAACATATATGAGAATAATATAGCTGATGCATGAGTTTTATATTTTTGTAACATGAAGAGGTTATTTCTATGATTCTATGTTGGAAAAAACCCATAATTGGTTTTGGTTTATGAAGGAGGAAGATGATCCAAAAATTAACCATTTTTATTCCTTAAATTCTTTCTTGTTTTCATTATTTGAAAATAATATTTCTATTGATGGTCATGCTGACTCATAAGTTAGTTTGGACTCATATTTTATACTTTGTTCAAGGCCATAAACTTTTATAATATGATTTCTTAATTATATGTGGACAATAGTGTGTTGATGGGAAACCAAAACATTCCATATTCATATTCATCCTTTCTAAATAGAAAACCACGTTATCAACAGTATACTATCATTATATTTACTCGTTTCAATTTTGATATTTGATAAAAGTAATGAATACGATTTACAGAAAATTGATCTATAGACAAATATAAATCCCATTTCACCCCCTTAATATTTATCAACTTTTAGGTCATCCATTTATTTTTTATTAGAGAAAAAAAATCACAAATAGTGATCTATGACACATATCATTTTGAATCAATTTCATTTTATCCATATAAAAGAAATTATAACATTTTATGGTATAAGATTATATGTTTGGATAGAGGTAATGTTACCTTATCATCTCTCACATAGATTTTTTCTTTATGATTTATCAGAGTATTGGATTATATTAATGGATAAAATTTAATTTGGGTAACATTCTATAAAAATGAATATTCAATTAAATGAAATTAAATAAATTTATTAATTATCTAAATTTTTAGAAAATGGATATAAAAAATTTATGTGGCATAATAAAAATGTTATTTGGAAAAAAATTCACAGTATCAATAAACTAATAAAAAATATTGTGGAAGAAAAGTTACAAATTTGTAGAAACTTTTTTGAATATATTATAATTTATGAATAAAAAATATTGATTCATTATTTACTCAAGATAATCATCATTTTTATATTATTAGAGGGTGTGGAAAAACTCATTTATAATTTAATGTGTGTGGTGATGTTTTTTATTATAATTTATCCAGATATGTAAAATTATATTATCTAAAAAATTAATATAATGATCTTTATATTTCTACCATTACTGAACAAAAAAACACATTGATTTATTTTTGGATGCGAGAATGTGAAAAAATGAAAATAAAGAGTAGGAAGTAAAAAATTTATTTTAAATATTTATTTAGGAATGTAATTAAATGATTATTTTGATGATAAAGAAGCGGTAATGGAATACTATTTTGAGATTCGCTCACTAATGATAAACAAAATGAAAAGAATAAGTGGTATTTAGAAACCATATTTTCATAATGCTACATCACAAAAGGTTCCCCTGCATAAAAAATGAGAGTGATTGAATAAAATATAAATAAACAATCGGCAGTGAGTTTATGTCTATGTAACTAGTATCTTATAAGAAGTAAACTAGGTTGAAGAAACCAATATTTCTCTGAATTTATTTATAAGATTTAGTGAGGACAATTTAAATCACAAGAATGATTCTACAATGCACTCAAAAATCATAGTTTAGATGGAAATTATGTTAGAATATGTTAAATGGATGAAACAATGGAATATTTAAAAGGGTAAAAAATTAAGGAAATGATATGAAAGATAATTCTTAAGGAAATATAATTTGAAATATTAAGACATAGATTATTGGAACTTGGAAGAATATAAGATAATTTTAGTTATTACTACAAGAGGGGAGTTAAAAAAAATAGTGCAATGTTTTATGAATGTTGCATCAAGTATCTCATATATACAATATGTAAAACATGAAAAGGTAAAGAATGTTGGTGATCAATATATAAAGTAAACTAGCCATTTATAATAATCCACAATAAAATTTAAATATTGATTGATTGGTATTTTATAAGGCGAAAGTAAAATCATCTTATATCTAAAAGGGAAAAATCATGAAAATTACACAGTCCCTTATAAATAATCCGTCGATGGTCCTCACAAAAGGATATAGATAAATTATATCATTAGATGAAAAAAAAATTTTTGGAAATAACCCATATAAAAATAATATTTTTATAAAATCATGTTTTATTATTAATACTATTGTTGTGTTATGTTTTTATAGAAAGATTATAATTTATTGTGAAAAATATATCTATAAGTATGTAGAGGAAAACATGAATTTTGGGGGAGAAAATAACAAACATAAAGAAATCAAATAATGTTTAAAAATACAAAATAGAATATTGAAGTGCTAATTGAAATGGTATATTGAAAAAGTTTCATTGGAGGTGTTATTAAAAAAGAAACATCTTAATTGGATGTGTTACATTTAACCTAACCCAACTATAAATTTTTCAGAAATTTGGGAATGGTTTGAAAAAGTTCATGTAAATGTAATAATTTGTTTCATTGTGTTTCATTTAATTAATTCATGTTTAGGATAACATGGATTGCATAATAATGTTTTTCTTTAAATATTAAATGTTATTTAAAATGTTGAATCATATAATGGTGGGAAAATCCCCTTTGTAATCATAACATAATGCAATTTAATAGAGTTGTAATGTATATTATTGTAAAGATTAAGATTATTCCCAAAAAAGTCATATTTTTTTATGGAATAATATAAATTTTTTTGACTATATGAAAATTACTGGATGATTTCATTAAATTGATATTCAAAAATAGTTGTTTTATTAAGATGACACTATGATATATATATATATATATATATATATATATATATTTCTAGGAATACAATATTGTTATGAGTGTGAGGTGACCTTTTTTAAATAGGATAATCCATGTAAAATGGCTACGTAAATATTAATACTGAAAAACATTAAGGTAATTAGGGATTGGTCATATTGAAAAAATTAAAACAAAAAAATACTAAAGAATAAGTTATAAATATTTCAATTCTAAAAAAAGATATTACTACTATATATAAGATATATATGAATGGTATAGATTAATTACCCAGGTAATGTTAATATTAATAAATTTTTTTCGTTTTATTATTAGTCATTCCTAGATTTTATATGTTAAAATTATCCATCGTATTTTAATGAATTTTTATAATTGAAAAATGAATAATTATTATTATTATTTTTTAAAAAAATTATTGTTTTATTATATTATTTAATTTAAAAGAACAATTCATCAATTTTATAATTATATTTTTAAAATATTACATGATTTTTTTATATTCAATATTTAAAATTTTTATTATTGTAAATTTTGGTGAATTTTATAAAATTTTTCATTTCTGAGTGAATTGTGAAATTACAGAAATTTTAAATACTGTAAATTTTATGACCTCATTATTATAAAATATTGAACTAAAAAGGAATAATTTCTTCTAACAAAATATTTATTAAATGAGGTAAATAAATCTTTTAGAAACATTTTTTAATATTTGGAAACACATTCAGTGATTTTTGGAAGATAGATAATCTTTTATTCTAATAAAAAAAATATTTTTGTTCATTGTATTTTAAAGTGTAGAAAAAAGTGGGAATTAGTATTTTTAATGATAAAAATAAGACCTAAAATTGTATTTACTAATTATAATTAAAATAATTTCAATATAATTAATAATATGCATAATTTTAGAGAAAATTGTTTTAATCTTTGAACATGTATTTTTCAAAAAAAATATGTTCAGTTTTTTGAAATTATATTCAAAGTAATATAAACCCTTTATGGTAATTTAATCATAGAAAATGGATTCTATATTTGGAATTAGTATTTTTAGATTTTGTAACATGGTCCATTTTATATTATGATCATAAAAATAAACGGCATTGGTAAAAGGTATGTTATGATGGTAAGGGTAAAAATAATCAAAACTGGTGTTAGTATTTGGGATAGTGATTAAAATCTCATTAAATCATGTCTTTATATTATTATTTTATTATATTTATAAATTTTTCAACCATATCATTGAAATTGGTTTTCCATCCAATCCATTTTTTTTGTTTTCTAAAATCCAATTTCATGTTTATTGAGAACCTCACATTTCAAAATTCAAATAAAAAAACTGTGATATTACAAATTCAAAATAAAAAAAAACTAAAATCAACCAAATCCAAGATTACGGGAAATATGATCCTAAATTGGTTTTTATATATAAAATTTATCATTATGGATTATTATTGTAAATTCACTTATGGTGGATATTTGTTTTTGCAACAAATTGTTTCTTTGAACGAAAAGTCTCAAAAGTCTATTAGTTTGAGCTCAATTGAGTTTGAATATGTGGTTGAATCCCAAGAAACTAGTCAAGTGAACATGATGAAGACAAAACTAAAGAACTTGAATTTTTAATTTTGACATCCACTATCCAATGGTCTTATTGACTATAGTATAAGATATCATTCTAAAAATTTAGTGCAACATTCTATATATATGAATATTGATATTAAGTGTCATTTAATGAAGGATAAGGTTACTAGAATAATTCTAAAGATACAATTTATTACTTCTAGGTTATAAATTTATTATATTCTTTCAAATCCTCAAATAATTGAATATTTTCAAAATCTATACTTATGAACTAGATTGCATCTCAATTACTAATAGATATGTTTTATTATTTTTTAGATTAATCCCTTCATGTTTTGTGATTCAATTTTTTCATAATTTTAGAATTAATATTTAGGTGTAGAAATATAATATTTTATAAAACATTTGTATGTAATTTTTGAGTGAGTGCTAGAATGTGATTAAAATATATTTCTTCATTGTTATTGTTTTTGTATGTTTTTATTTCTTAATAAAAATTAAAGTACTTGTTTCACGTCTGAGAATATAACTATTTCCAGAATCATTTATTTGGATAATTTTATTCCACATCATTTTTTTTATAAATTTTTTCATTATTATTAATAATGGGATGAATTGAACTATTACATTTCAATTTCATTTACTCAGGTTGAGAATATTCTAGATGTGGCCTAAAATTTAATTTTATAGAACTGGTATTGAAAAAAACTAAATGGAGATATTTTTTGACTTACTTGATGAAGTTATTGATTTTTTAATTATTTATGTTTGAGTTATTGAGATGTATATGAATATGATTTTCATTGATGTAGTTATAAAAATCAAAAAATTATTAAATTCCAGAGTTAGGAAAATAAGTGTATGGATTGTAGATTAATGGAAGATGGAGTGTGGGGTTGTGATATAGCTAATTAATAATTACAAAATATCATGTATAATATATTAAGAGTTTATTATTTATATATTTTAATGGAATGTGATTAAGAATATTATTGAACCATGCTACAAATATTTCAATGTCCTAAAATACTAAAAAGGTATGTTCTATATACGAATTTTTTAAAGGGTTATAAAATGGGAAAATAGAAGAGTATTATATAGATGCATTATATATTTTTTAATTTTTAATATCTTAAAAGATATGTGGGGATTAAAATACACAATATTTTTTTTATTGAAATAATTTTATAGGGAATACATAATATTTTTTCAATGTATTCATAAGAGGAATATTGGTTGATTTAACAAATGTATATGTTGGAAAAAATCATTTTTATAATAAATAAGAAATAAAAAATCATAGATAGGAATTGTTACAAAATATAAAAAATTATTGGGGCACTATAATAAATACGATATTCTTTATATTTCAGATATTTTTAATTTATATAATATATTGATAGCCCATAATGAAATGTGGTAATGGAAAAAATCTTATATACATATATATGATATTTCGGACTCACACTACATAAATTTATGAAACTATATTTCTTTCATATGAATATACACATTGAATTATCTTTAAATTCAATATATAAAAGGGGAAAATTTTATTATAGTCATATAACTGTGAATATAATGATTATTTTGTTCAGTTCATTATTCATACTTTTTCATTTTTATATTAGAGGAATATGAGTCAGTCATACCCCCTGAAGATATATTCTTGTCGTAATACATATGGAGGATAAAAATTATAAGATTGGTCAATGGAATAAAAGAAGGATTCAAGTAAATAATATGATTATTATAATTATTGATGCATTAGAATGTTTTAAATGGTGGAATATTATTAATGTTTGATAATGAAGGAGAATATAATGATATAATGAATATATTGTCAATGTTTTTTCGGATCATTTTTATGAATTTAGTTGAAGAAAACTTTGATCAACTAAATAAAATTGATGTCCTTGGATGATGTTGATTTGAACCCATATACAAATAGATAATTAGTGTACAAATACTATGTGTAAAATAATTCTATAGTGAAGTGAATATATGTGAGACAAAAAATGGAATGATGTGGGTGTTCAATTTTGATACAACAAGAAGAGGATAAATCTTTTGAATATATTTTATAATATCCAAGAATAATTATAAACAACTTTAGTAAGAAGAATATCGTAAACTATTTATACCATTTTCAACAGTTTTATTCATTTTGGTGATTATTCATAAAATGGAATATTCATCTTTATATAGGAGTTTATTCATTTGTTTGGTTGGAAGCCATATTTTATACTAGATTAATTAAATTACCTTCCCTATAAAGATGTCCTGATAATAAGATTGGATATATGTGTCCATGGGATAAAACCTAAATCACATTAGTGGTTAACTAATTCTTTATAAGTGGTAATTATCATTAATAATAATATGTTGTCCATTTATATTATACTATCATTGATCGTGAGATATAAGTGTAATGTTTAATAATAATGGTTGGGAATGAAACCTAATAAAAAATATGGACAATAAATCACCCCTTCTAAATATTTTTATCCATCTATATAGTCATTTATTCTTCATGGATTATCATTAACAGTAAATATAAGATTGACTGTTACACATACAGACCATGATTATACTCTTTCTATTTTTCTTATTCCACTTTAGTATTCAAAACTAATTGTTCCCTTCTCCTCCTTTTTTCAATTTTTATGAAAAATTCATTACATTTCATTATCACAATTTCCCTTATTCTCACTTCACCAATCGTGAAAAAACACTAAATACCACTCTTCCTTGTCTCACACTATCAAAAAACAAATTCCCTCTTCACATTCTTTTTTTAATCAAAATTAAGTCAAGTAAATTACACCAACTACTTATAAAATTATCTCACTTTTTCTTTATCTTTTTCAAAAATATAAAATTATTCCCTAAATGACTCTACATATTGTATAATGATAAAATAATTGGTATAAATACTTCAAAACATTCATCTCTATTTGTAGTGTGATAATCCTCTTCTCAAAACTAGTATTCGTTTTTCATTTTCCTACCCCTATAAAATCAATGAGTGATATTATTATCATGATGTGATGCTTATTATACATATCCTTATATAATTATTTACAATTTTTATATTAATTCTATAAAACAACATCTTCAACATCAACATATTTTAATTTTTAAAAATTATAGAACATTTATGTGTGATAAAACATCATATTGGCCATTATGTTTGATTATATTCATTACTAATATATAAAGAAATTTTATCATGGGATATGAATTTTCCAAAAAAATTACCCTTTTACAACATCAAATTTTACATCACATAGTAGCTTAATGACTTTTACATAAGTCATTTTCCTTGGGTTAACCATTACATATAAAAACTTTTACCTTTATGTATTTACAATTATGTTTATTGAATTTTTCAATTTTATTTATTTATTCATATCACCCCTGAGTTACCTTTATACATTTATCATAGGTGACATTTACATATCACTATACTTTAGAGTGTCCTTTACATATGATCCCAAAGATACCTTCACATCCTATGGACATATTCCATTTTTAATCTTCTTCTTCATATCACTTGAGTTGCCTTTACATATTATTAAATGTGAACATTACATATTTCACAATTATATTACTTTATCAAATAGTTTTCCCATTGTAATTAACACAAAATAACCCTCACATATTTAGGACTATCCAAAATTCAATCCCAATTCTACTGAACTCCAAAAATATTCTAACCCACTAAATATTTCTAAACTTATTTTAAATAGATTCAAACATATTAATAGCCTTAATATTAATTATAAACAATACTATATATTATTTTGGACCTTATTTATTAATAAACAAAAAAATAAAACATATAAACATTTCTAATCTATTCTATTATCATCTTTTCTCCCCATTCAAAAATAACCCTATTGAATGAAATTATTCTTCAACTCATTATTTTAGGAAACTTATTCTTGGTCTCAGAAGTTATAAAAATGTTTCAGTAAAACCAAATACCAATATCATTATTAATAATCACATTGTATCAATAGTATCTACATTGAATAAAATGGTATCCATGATAAAAGGTTTTGGTTTCCGACCTCTTACTCTTGATGAACTTCCAACATCTTTTATTAATACATGTTTTGTAGACAAATTCTATTGGTAATCATTGTAATTAATTGTGACTATATATATACAACTTCAATATAGTATCATGAACTAGTAATGTTTTTCACAGCTAACCCTATTAGATACATATCAAAGTAGCTATAAAATTCATCTTTCTCAGTATTAGGTGATCCACAGGGCCATGGTCTCAATGTATTGAATATGAAAAACAAAATTAATTAGTAGAATGTGGTGAAATTATCTAAAATGTATTTTTATATCCAATATATGTGTGTATTATACATTCATTATATGGAATTTCATAGTATAGATTGATATTCCATGCCCGAACACACCTAAATTACCAAAAATGTTTCCTGTCCTTGAGGAGGAGGAGAAACATACATTCTTTCTCCATCATGTATACCATCACCAATATTCATATCATTAAAACTCATAATTTGATTTCCAGATGATCCTCATATGGAATTTATGCAATGAGTAAATTTTCCTTGATCTACACTATAAACTCGGTTACTCTGAATGTTGTGATCCTAGTTTATCACCTTCAAGAAGGTCCACAAATTGAATAGTTTGATTTAAATAAAAATCATATTCCATTGGAAATTTTCAAAACTAAGATCACTAAAAGCCTTATATTTTATTAATTCCTTAGAAAAAATAAACAAAATGGAGATAATATCATAATATATCATAAAAATATATCATTAATAATGGTAAATGGTCTCTTAATTATGATTTATCTTCAATATCTCAATGTTGAATTACAAAAATAATAAAGTCTTACATCATTGTAATAATAATATATTTCATCAATTACCATAAAATAATAAATATAAACTATTCATATCCTAACCTTATATCATAAAGGCTCCCCACAAGACCATAATCTCTAATATGGTCTCTATATGGTGGAAATTACTATTGACACCCGAGATATATAACAATTAACCATGGTGTAAACAATAACATTGGATGATTGTTGGATTGAACATTAAAATCTCATATAGTGATATTTTTTATGGACTCATCAATATTAGGAATCACATAATCAATATATTCTATAACTATTATCATAATCCCTCAAATTGTTTAATCAATTTGTTGTTTGTCATATAATAAAGGAGGAAAAATTTAACCCCACCTTCATAACAGTAAATAAATTCCATAATAGATTTTTTTTTAGAAATTACAATTATTAAAATTAATTTATTTTAATTAGGGTTTATGAAATAACAGTTTTATGAAAAGATAATGGAAAAACGTATGAAAAGTTTACCATAAAATTAATCAATTTTTATTATATTGTAAATAATCATGACTAGAAGATATCCACAACCCAATAGAGCATGAATCTCAACAATGTCAGAGGACATATCTAGAGGTAAATTTTATATTTCCGTTCACACCAATATAATGGATTCTAATGCCAAACCATCTTTATTATGGTTTACTATAGATCAGGGAACCTGATAGAAATAATTTTTACTCTAGGGTTATGTCTATTATACATGTATAATTTTATAATTCATAATTAAATAATTATTCAAATAAAATATTCACCAATGGTATTATTTAATCAATATTAAACAAATAGATTACATAGAAAAACAATAAATATTAAATTACAAATGTTTTAATTTAATAATTATTTTTTAAAAAACAATTCTTACTAATCAAATAGTATCATGAACATTACATTAGAAGCTACATGAAATGCGTGATGCATGTGAACATTCTACTTACTATGGAAGGTGACAAATAAATACTAAAAAAATAAATGTTACCATCATCACATATGTAAATCACAATAAAATAAAAATTTAAAAAATAATGCCACTCGCAACACATTTATAACATAGAATTCAACTATAAATGTGTTACATAGAACAAATCATATATTCAAACCCATTTTTAGACCCAATTATGTCCATGAACCATGATAGATATTGTCACACCATAAGATTTTGTGAATAATTTTTTTGAAATATTTTTTCCTTTTTGATATTTATTATTTCGTGAAACACTGAAGATAATTAATTTTATATTAATACATTATGTTTGTAATGTGTTATATGAAACACCATGTCAATCATTCATTACACAAAATATCAACTTTGTCTTGATCTATATAGAGAAATGAGGTTAGCTAGAGTTATATGAAACAATGACTCTCTTTGATGACTTATGTAATAGGCAAGACAGAGGTTTACCGAACAATAATATATTGTCAATATATATTTATTTAATATAACAAGATAAAACCAGGATGTTTAATTGGAGGTTATGAATAGTATAAACTAATTTTAGAAAAAACATGGTTTACACAATATAACATGAATTTGTAGTTTACAAATTAATTACAAATGAATATGAAAACCGATTGAATATAATATGAGATATTACTATGATCACAAAGCTGTATTACCATAATAAATTATATTTTAATTTATTTCATTTAATGACCTAATTAAAACATTAATTTTCACATCGAATGGACTTGGTGTTCTTTACACACAACACAGACTTGGATACATTATATACAACACCAACTTGGCATACGATGCACACAACACTAAGCTTCTACGAAATATTTTTTATATAATTATTTAAATGAGATAATTATAACCTTGATGGTAATAATAGTTATAGGAATTAAATAACTACTTTTCAAATATTATAAATATTTTTTATATAAAAACATATTTATACTGAAATATATGATTTTGGGTAAAGTTATTTTAAGTTTAAAAATACAATTTCCTCGAATGAACAAATTTTAATTTTAAAATAAATTTTATAAACATTTATAAATATAATTTCCTCACATATAATTCATTTTTGAATTTATAATTTTGAAAGTCTCTTTGGGTTATGTGATAAATTTTTATGAGAAACTAATTTTTTTATGAATAGTGAAAAAAATTCCTTTTAGTTTAAAACTAACCTTTTAAATTATTTATTAATTTTAAATGATAATATATATTTATTTTAAGGTCAATTAAGTTAAATATTAAATTTATTAATACAATTTAATTCATTAGAATCAATTTCATTTTGAAATTGAATATAAAATCTAAAGAAACTTTTGAACATTTTTCAATATTAAAAACTCATTATTTCATCCCGTCTATGGGATTAACATTAATCTTAATTTTTTCAATAATGATAATTGAATTTAAAAAACCTAAATAAAATATTTAATTATTTATAATATTTATATTCTAATAATAATATGTTATTTTTTGACCAAAATCACTATTAAAGGTGATTAAAAGTAATCACAGTAATTAAGGCCAAATTAAGCATAAATAGGCCACTAAAGTTTATATTTAAGGGGAAAATGACATAGAAACTTGTCAAAACCCATTTTATATCCATATTTCTTCGATAATACTTTCATTCCTGAGTTGTTTTATGTATTTTTATAGGTAAGAACATGTAAATACCAAACTTGATTCTAAATATTCCAAGTGAGTCATTTTCCTTCCCCATAAAAAGCCACAACCTCTCTAACTTCCTCACACCTCTCTAAACTCTTATGTTATGAAATAATCTTCCAAATACACTTCCATATATCTTTATATTCCACCTATAATATGTCCCTTGTACGTAATTAACTCCATGTAAGCCTTTTGGAACAAACCAAAAGAAGTTACCTGATTAAGAGGTAACGTCTTCTCACATGCTCCGTTCTTTTATTTTTCTTCTCCATCCCTCCACTATATTTGTTCCATTAATTTATAAAAATAATAATACTAAATATAATACGATTGTTTTTACTCTGATGGATCTACCTACACTTACACACACCTCCATTTAATGGGTAACAAATATAATGTCTCTGTGTAATGCAAACTACTGCCTCACGCAATGATGATTGTTAATTTTCCCTTTAACACCTATCATGGTGGCCATTATGATGGAAAATATATTTATATATGTTTTATATTATATTTATTATGTCTTTAAGCTTATTTATTTCTTTTGAAACACATATATTTTTTACTTTACATTTGGATTAAATGCGATAACTTCGTTTGAGGAAGTGTGACAACCGCCCCCTAAAAGCGATGTGATTCATTCACACACTACATGGAATATATTAAGTATGATTTTGAATAATATTTATTAAATATAATATATAATAAATATAATTTAATAATTATATATATATATATTTCTTTTACTTTTATTCTTTCAACGCAATGATTAAACGGAAAAAACGTTCCTGCATATTTACATCCTACTGTCCCCATGAACAATTTATTCCATTTAATACTTATATACTATATAGATTATTATATTAATCATATAATTAATATAAATGATATCTATATATTGGTTTGCATTTTTTAATCATGATATAAATAAAAGGAACAAATATATAACAAATTAAGACACATGCGAAGAACAAAGTGAATATTACCCAAAGTGAAACCTTAACATTGGATGGTAAACATGAGGGTAATATAAGGTCATAATAAAACCATATATGATTTATATATGATAATATGGTTATTTAAAATATGTATAAAAATTTATAATTTATTATACTTTTTGTTTTAATGAGTACGAATATAGTGAAGACACAAGGTAAGGAGATTTTAACTCAATTTTAATTTCTATTGGATACAAGCTATGTTTTCCACTATTTCCTTTAGTGTGGTGTTTATATTGCACATTATTAGATATAATTATTTATATATTTAAATTAATGGTATTTAAATATCCATTTTATGATATTTCTTTTATGGGCTTTAAGTTTCAAATATTACCAAATCGGTAAAATAGTTTTGTATCAATTATCCTTCATTGAGACTCATGTTTTTTATGTACCTATTTTTTTAAGGTTTATATAATTTTATTTTACAAGATATATCATGAGTGAACAAATTTTAATAGTATTATAAACTTCATGTAATTTTATATTCTTACATTGGAGAGTTCTATCGTAAGTTACCAAGTTATAAAAGTTTATTGAGACAATCTCATCATTTTTTGATATTGTTTATATTTATGATTCCATTTTTGAAATATTATTACCAATATCTCAATAAATTCATGAATTTAATTCTCATATGGTTATTCAGGGTATATTCATGTATTGGTTCCACTTTCTACTATATGTTACATAATATAGTTAAGAATGTGTTTTTAAGAAAGCTTGACTTTACCATCTCTTTAGTCAGAAATCTATGACACTTCAAAACCATGTTTTCTTAAAAGGGTTTAAAATAATTTTCTACTAATATCCTATGATCATAAAAAAAAATTACCCCTATTTCTTTTACCAATGTTTTCAATGGAATCCTCTTGTCACTATCCGAATGAGGCGATTCTTTATCCTTTTTACTGTGAAAAAGGAATCTTTTTTTACCTCCTATGAAATTTATGGATTTATCCAAAAAAATCCTTTGAAGAATTACTTTTTATATTTAGTGGTTTATTTTTAAGAAAATAGTTTTAAAATATATTTTCAATTAAAAAGGTTTTCAAAATATTTTCATCCTTATTTTATATGTTTTAATGAAAAATGGTTCACAAAAATTTTTCAAGATTATTTTATAAGTTTTCATGAAAATGTAATTTTAAAACCATTTTCATGATTCTTTAATATGTTTACAAGAAAAATAGTTTTCAAAACGTTTTCAAGGTTCTTTTATATGATTTCAATAAAAAAAATTCAAAATGTTTTCAAGGTAATTTTTTTGTTTTCAAGGAAAAGTGTTTTCAAAATTTCTTCAAGATTATTTTATAAGTTTACATAGTGTTTTCAAATAAAAAGGTTTTTTAAATGTTTTCTAGAATATTTTATTTCTTCATGGAAAATTGGAATTCAAATTATTTCAACTCTTCTTTATACATTTAAAGTTATTTTATGTGAAAATTATTTTCAAATTATTCTATTTGTTAAAAAGGATTTTTCAAATAATAAATTATATTTTCCTCAAGAAACATTTTTGAAATGTATTTCAAAATTGTTTTCAATATAAGATGAAATATATTGATATTACTCATTCCCTTTTTGGATATGGTCTAATGGTTGCATTCATATTTATTCTATGTATGGGTCACTCATAATTTCATTTTCTTTATAAAACCTATATCTCTTTCATAGGTTATATTTTTATGAATTCAATTTCCCTTTCACGGGATATAATTGTGATAAAATGATTATAAAACCTGTATCTTTTTCTATTTTGTATGACATTATTTCATGTTTATGATACTCATTTCATTTTTTCGGTTAAGATATGACTGCTTATGATTTTTTGGCACATGTACATATGATTTTATTATGAGATGGGTGGGACCTATATCTCATTCCAATGAATTTGGTAAATATTTATATATCATGAGATAGACTAAGATGGTCTTGGGAATTGACCTTGGATACTATGATAACCATGGGAGTGAACCATGATTACTAAGATGGTATGATGATTGAACACATTCTACTAAGATGGCCATGAGAGTGAGCAATGACTACCAATATGGTATGTTGAGTGAACTTATACCAGTGAGATGGCCATTGGTGAGATACATAACTACCAAGATGTTATGTGGAGTAAGCTCTTGATACTAAGACGGCCATGGGAGTGAACCATGAATACCAATATGTTTTTGGGAAGTGAATTAATACAACTCAAATGACCATGTGAGTGAACCATGACTACCAAGATGGTATGGGGAGTGAACCCATATAGCCAACATGGTCTTAGAAGTTATGCCTTGGATACTATATAAATCATATTATAAGCTTATGTGTCTACCACAATTCCATATTTTATACCTTTCTCATTTTTTCTTGGAATTTGTTATTCATTATATTATGATTCATGTCTTATGAACTTCCATGATTTATGAAATGATTCATGTATATGATATTTGATATGCATGGTATGATATACTATTTTCATGATCATGTTCTCATACCCTTATTCTCGTAATTATGTTTACATATATCCCTTACTTACCCTAAATGAGCATTTGAGCTCAACCCTTTCTTATGTTTCATGCACTTATGTTATGAAGAATGGTTTTAGGTGGAATTACTAAAGGTGTAGATCTTTAAGGGAGATATTGATGATCTTTCACCTGGATGGAATATTTTATTTCCGTGTTTCCAATGACACTAAACTATTATGGTCCTCAGGCATGTATTTTTAAAATGTAATAAATTTTCATCTAAAATGATGTAATAACCATGTATGTTAATCCAGGTTCACTTTTATTGGTATCAAAGGAAATATTTTTTCAACCTTTTGATACTAGGATGAGAAAACATTAGAGATATCCCTAGGTATATTTTTTATTATATTTCTTGGGATGTATTTAAGGATAAGAATAATGATGAGTTAACATATTGGAAAATGTCATGGAATTTTGGTTAGAGGTGAAGTTATTGGTTTATATATAATACATTCATGTCTAGATACTACGTGTGGTTTTTACTCTAGCATGGATTCACAGAGGAGTAACAACTCTAACTTGGTGTTTCAGGCCAAACTCTTGGTAATCTAGTACGTGACAATAGGCTTTGCTTCACATATGGTTTGACACACCTAGGGGATATGCTTTAGAAACAAAAATACTCTTTAAGAAACATCATGAAGGATTTAAAAGATGATTAATATGAATATCATTGTATAAACTAAAGGTGTCATATATTAAATAATAATGATACATAATCTAGGAATCCTATAGTTAATTTTTTAGGATTATATGGTATCCCATTTGGATAAATGTTTCTCACAATATGAAGTTTTGTTTAGTAAATGCTGAGAATTATAAGGAAAATAGTTAAAATTGAATGTTTCAGATGTTGAAAGTATGGGAATTATGAGTATTTCTTTCCCAAGTGGAAATCTCATAAAGAGAATATGAAAGGTGTTATGAGTATTTTTTATATGTATAATTATAATGAGACCCCAAAGGTCATGTGAAATGTATGAGACACTCTTCCATTATTTTTTACATTAATCATAAGAAACATGATTATATTGAGGTTATGGAACCATAATATATGATTCATATTTATTTATTCTTGGAAATATGTATTAACGAATTAGTTGATGAAGACTAAGTAATGGCTTAAGAATAATTTTGGACAAATAAAGTATTTATGTCTTGGAATTTTAATATTACAAATTATATAAGTGTTTTCAATATACATTTTCATTAAGTATTGAAAAGGAAATATTTAATGGATAGGTGATATTTTGATTTGGGGAATGTAAAAATTTAATAATTCATTATTTCAAGATAATTATGTTTTGATAAATATATATTGTCATTGAATAAGTAAATATGATGCTACAGATTACCCTGGAACTGATTATTGACAATGTGTTTGATGTCATCCAGGATGAAGTTGACACCATTTTTGGATTTGAGGAATAGATCCAATATTCATTGAATAAATAAGAATAAAATATTTCCAAAAGGAATTATGGTAATTAATGCTGTTACCATGTTTATAGGTAATATTTGATGAGGGTATTCACATGTTTTAAATGTGACAATGAAGTGGTTCAATATGATATATGGGGGAGAAATTTTAATTTGATTTCATTATTTACTTTCTAATTCGTTGAATTTTCATCTTTCAGAAGGGTTATATGGTTAACCATTTATGGAGAGTTTAATTCAATATCCAATTATATTTTTTGAGATTACTGTATTATCTCACCATTTCAGGACATATTCATAATGGATAACCTATTTGTGTTGATGGAAACCGATGATATGTGGGTTGAATTCTCATGCATTTCATTATCTACTAGCACTTCAAAAAAATAATTCTCATTCATTTATTAGGGTAAGTGGTGAATTGGTAATCTATAAAGGCAAAACCAATGGTTGGTATTGAGCATAAGAAAGGTACTAATATCAATTAAGTATATTTCCTTATATTAGTGGGAAAAAAGTAATTTCTCAACGTTAGGATAATGATAAAAAAGAAATGTGTTATCTTAATATGTTAATTTTTATTGAACCTATGGCCTTATATATCATCATATATTATTGAATTTGGGGCCCCAAACTTTTCTTTTATCATTAACATGTTTGTGATTGAAGACCAAAGTCACTAGCTATAAATATTTATGCTTTTCCTTCATTTCAAATATTCACTCACAACCTATGTTCTCTTATGAGGAAACCTAGTTATATATTACTTTCGGTAACTATCATGGTTCCAAAATTCCCCTTTTAAGGGATGTTTTTTAATTCATTTTTACAATGTCGATTTATAATAATGAGACTTTAAAGTAATAAAAATTCTATAACCCATACAAATTTTGAGAGTGAAATTGATTTTAAGGGGGGTAGAATGTTACACCCCGAGATTTTGTGAATTATATTTTGAATTTATTTACAGCTTTTTATATTTTCCATTTAATGAAACAATAAAGATAGTTTATATTATGTTAAATCACTATGTTTTTATCGTGTTTTACAAAAAACTAAGTTAATCATGCACTAAATGAAAAAAAATCATGGCTTTCTCTACAACTAAAACAGAGGATAGCTTGCATTATACGCAACAATGAATTTCCTCCATGACTTCTGTAACACACAAGACCATGGTTACCTAACCATAATACATTTTTAAAATATGAGTATTTAATATAACAAAATATAAACGTGAATTTAAATTATATTTCAGGAATATTATTAATTAATTTATGAAAATATATGGTTTACACAATATCATATGAATTCTTTGGTTACCAATTAATTATAAATTAATATGAAAACCGATTGAATATAAAAGAAAATATTATAATGGTCACAAATCTATTTTATCCTAATAAATTAAATATCCATTTTTATTTCAATTCACTAATTCAAATATTCCTTTTACAGGGTTCCAACATGGATTATGTTACATGGAACATCGACTTCGAGTACGTTTCGTGCAACACCAACTAGGCGTACATTTCATGCAACACTAATTTTCAATGAAACATTTATTTTATATAATTATTTAAATGATATAATTATAAAATTACTGTTATAAATAGTTATAGTAATAGTAATAAATAATTTTAAAATATTTTTATAATTTATTATTACAAATAAAACATATTTATAATGAAAAATTTAATTTTCGATAATGTCCTTTTATGTGTAAAAATATTGTTTTCCTCAATGAAGCTCTTTTCATAAAAAAATTAATTTTAGTAATATTTATAAAAAAATATGATAAAATAACATTAAATTTTTAATTTATAATGTAAAAATTATCTTACGGTGAATTTTTTGGATTTTATTGAGAAACATCATTTTTTGATGATTAGTGGAAACATGTCTTTTTAGTTAAAAAAACCTTTTTTGTTCAATGAATTAATAATGTTAAATGATCATATAAATTTTTTATAAGGTCACATTAGAAAAATAACACTAATATTAATATAATTTAATTAATTGTAATCAATTTCACATTGAAATTGAATACAAAATCATAATAAACTTTTGAACATTTTTCTACATTAAAAACCCATTATTTTATCTCGTCTGTAGGATTAAAATTTATATTAATTTTTCCTATTCTGTGATTAGAATTTAAAAAAACATACATAAACCATTTTATTCAGTATAAAATTTAGTTTCTAATGAGACTATGTAAATTTTTTTTCCAAAATGATAATTAAAAGTGATTAAAATTAATCATACTGATTAAGGCCAAATTTAGCTCAATTAGGGACTATACCTTAAAATTAGGTGCCCAAATGATCTATCCACTTGTCCAACACCAACTGGATGTCCATAGATCAACCATAATACATCTATTATTGATTATTTTGGGTTTTATAACTTTTTTTGGGTAACAACATGGTTATAACTAATTTGTTTCTAAAAAGTCCAAGTGAGTCATTTTCCTTCTTATAAAAAGCCACAACCATTCCCACTTCCTCACACCTTTAAAACCTCTTATATTTAGCCAATACCTACCCAATACACTTCCAAAATACCTATATTCATCCTATAATCCTTTCCTTGGGTAGAAGGAAACCCAAAGAAACCTTTCGACATATACCAAAAAGAGTTACCCGATTAAGAGGTAACGTCTTCTATCAATATCCTTTCCCTTATTTTCCTTATAAACCACCTCCAAAATATTTATTACATTTATGTATGACAACATCATTATCCAAAATATAATATTTTGTTGTTATTTTATGGTTAATACCTAAACTTACTCACACCTCCGTTTAATGGTTAATGAGCATTCTGTTTCTATGTGCGGTGAACTACTGCCTCACGAAACGATAATTGTTCATTTTTATTTTACCACCTATCTTGGGGGACATTATGATGTGAAATATGTTTAAATATTTTATATATGATATTTATTATGCATTTCATATTCATTATTTTTTATAAAACACATATCTTTTTTTACATTCCATTTGTTGTAAATATGATAACTTCATTTGAAGAAGTGCGGACTACCGACCCCTCAAAGTAATGAGATTCATTCACACAGTAAATGGAATGTATTTAATATGGGTTTAATGAATATATATGATATATAAGATATAAAAAAGATAAAATAATAATCATATATATACATATATATATGTGTGTCTTCTACTTTCTTTCGATGAACGCAACAATTAAAAGAAAATGGCATTCATGCATATGTATTGCATACCATCTCCATAAATGGTGTATTCCAATTAATACTTCTATATACTATATTGTTTTGTAGTTCCTTGAAACGTGTGTTCTAGTTTTATGAATCATTACTTCAAGGTAGTTTGTATTGAATTTATTTAGGGAACTAGAAACATCCAACATGTCTTTATCCAAAGGGGACCTGCTTTCCAAATGAAGGTGTTCATTAAGTTTGAACTTTACGATACTTAGGAACATGTATTGGTTTAGAGGATGGGAGATCGGACTCATCACACCCTTTGGGGGGGTTATTCTCTACTCTGGGACTCTCTTTATAAATTTAAGATATTTTCATGAATCCTTATTAATTCACCAAGTACAATATAAGTTTACCTTGGAATTTAAAATCACTTATTAACTTGTATAAAATTTAGAATAATCAGTATGTATTTAAGGTTATTAATTAATATATATATCTATATTTATTCATGGTTCTCCATAAATTTTATCCTCTCATATATTATTTATAGATTCTTTTAATCGTTTTTATGATGTTACTGGTTTTTAATCCACTCAGCGGGAAACTCTAGAATTTACTGTCATCCAGGGAGATGAATGTTTGTTTTGATATTGGGATCATACCCCTGAAATGGGTTACCTATGTATCATTGTGAAATTAATCATAACAATCGTAGTTTAGTGCCTCTTAATGGGACACATCATACCTTTTAAAGTCGTGTGATAAATACCTAGCTATATAGTTTAATGTCATGTGGTATGGACATCTAAGGGAAAGGTGCTTAGTTAGAGTTTGGTGTGGGACTTATGCTGAAACAGGCCAATGAACATGGAAAGGATATGGGTTTCTAAGTCAGATTAGACCCTCTTGGGAATATGTCCCAAAGAAAATAGGGTTGACTTAAGGTATCGAGTTTGAACCTCAAGAAGGCTTACTATGTATACCATGTGGATGGGAATCAAATCCCACGTAGTTTGATGAATATCATAGGAGAGTATAGTCCTTTTAGGGAAATGCGTTTGGGATTACTTCCTGAAAAGGATGCCTTGACAATTTTGGGGGTCAATTTGGGGCTTCTTCTTAAAAAGGATTCCCAAATTAACGGAATTAAGGTTAAATTCCTGAAGAGTATAAACAGTGAACTTGGGCACTGAGAAGGCCTCTTACATATCCCAATTATGGTGGGAATCAGATTTCTCATAGTTCATTTATTGACAGTATTTTTGTAAATATTGTAATTATCACAAATCTCTATGACCCCATGAGTCATGATCGATGTGAGAAAAAAGAGGATGTGAAACATTCAACAATGACACATACACTTTTCCTCCTTTGCTGGTAAGAGAGGGAACACCTATGGTGGCTAGGGTGGACGAGGGCGAGGCGATGAGCCCTCCCTCTGTTCTCTTCACAATGGAAAAGCGTCAAATTACAGGAAGAAGGGATGAAGGTTTAGGGGCTTACACTAAGATGGATTCCCTAAAATTGATCCTGGTAGGGGAGGGAGAATTTTCTTTTTCTTGCATGGAAAAAAGCATGGACCATACTTTCCCTACAAGAAATTTGAGGTTTTGGTACATTTATAAGGGAGAGGTCAGGACCCAAACCCTTAATCTGAAAACCAGGAACTTCCTTGCAATGTTCCTGGTAGAATGTTCCATGTGTCTATGGATATAAAAACCCACATACACTCCATGAATCCTAACCTCACTGTGAAACTAATGTGGGGAACCTCTAACTATGGATATATAAACCCAAATAAGAGACACATTGATGTGTCTTTCCCAGAGGTTTGATAAGTTTGATGGTTTTGAGGGAGGTATCAATAGAATCCCTTTCAAACAAGGGTGTTAAGTAATAATAATCCTTTCCATGAATGGGTTTGAAGAGGGTTTGATGGATTTTAGACTTAAGATAGTTAGTGAATCAAAGAAGGGAACCCAAGTAGGGAAGGGTGCACAAGTATGGGTATGCAAGTGGGATTGGGTGATCTCATGTTAACTTAAGCGACGAACAACATGTATGGTAATACTTGGGCGAGACCTATCTCAAGACTTTAGGAGTAGTCACAGGAGATCCCAAAAGTGGGGCGATCATGTTCCTATGAAAGGAATATGTGGAGCGCGTGTGTTTCTAATTTTGGGAGGTTGGGCGCTTTATGCATGCAAGTGTTATGGATTTAAAACACTTACAAGATTCAATTCCTATGATCCTCTATTAATTCCTCCATTTTAGAAGTTATATAACTACCATGAATGTTTTGGAGGACTTGGGTGAAGCACTAGGGAAACTCTATCATCAATTGGGCTTCAGGTAAATTCATCCATACAAGTGAAGTCCCCAAGGGTAAATTTATTGGAAAAAAATAGGACCATGGGATAAAGTAGTTTGAGAGCACAAGTAGGCTTCCTGACAGATGGGGGCACATAAGAAGGTTGCACGCCGATGCACTTTTTGTCTGACATGGGTTACCCAAAGCCCGTTCCTTTGCAAATCTTGATTTTCTTCATGTATGTTCCCCTATTATTTCTAAGGTATTTCCCTTTGTCTTTTTTTAGAATCTTCGAAGGAATAGAGTGTCAACAAAAGCCCCCCCCCCTCTGAATTGGTTCCAGAATGAAAAGAGGATCCTATATTGAGGTAATGTAATGAGGGAGAAATAAGAGAGCACTAAGGCGCACAAATTAATGCATGTAGAACAACTGGTCACGTAAGGTGGCATCTCATAAGATTCTGGCACATATGGTGACTCTCATTACATATATATAGAGGCTTCACTTCCACGAAAATCCTTGCAACATCTGTAATTTTAGCTCTCATCAAGAAAGTCTTCTTTCAATCAGACGCTTCTATTTTTTCGTGCTTATTCTGTATGTTTTTAGTTGCACACTATAACTGGGGTGAGACACTTGTGCACTATTTTTCACATGTGTTCCAATTTTTATACTTGTGCGCCTTAATGACTTTCAGTTTTTTCAATTCTTTTTTCAAATATCAAAAATGATCTTACTTGAAAGAGGATTTTTCTTTTCTTTTTCAGATTTAATGGTTTCCAAAAGAATTAGAACTATTGATGAACTAGCTAGTAAGAGGATTGATGGCATGATGAATGTCTTTGGTCATTACTACTTCGAGGTTTGCGAAACCACACTTCCAAACATAGAAAAATATTTGAAGATGTATCATATAAAATTTCCCTGAAGAACCTATCTGTCTTTGTATAGCTATGACCATTTTTAGGATGTTAATATTCCAGACCCAATGAACTATGTCCCAGATTCTTAGTTTCAAGATTATACTAACTTCTTATCTACCAATGTTTATGTTGGGGCCCATTTCCTAATGCTGGGACAATAGAGAAAGCTCAAATCATGCATCATAGCCTGTGTGCTGTAGATTTTAAAAGAACACATACATGAACTGTAGCCATATTGTTATTCATCCATATTTCAGGATTCTCATATAGATCAGTCCAGAGGTTGGAAGAAATGTTGGAATTTCGGCCCAAGAGGTGGTGTAAAACCCGCATAGATGTGGTTATACTGGGTTCAAAAGGCCTATACAGAATTTATAGATGACTTGAATGGAATTAAAAAATATGAGGCTATCTAGGACGGGAAAACATATGTGTATAGGAAAAATGATTTTTTGTCGAAATTATTAATTTGATGAAGCCTAGAGACTAACTCCTTCCATTTAACAAATGGAGAGGTAGGCATCATCTTGTGGGATGTTTACAAGATTTCCAGAGCTCCAATCCTTGGATACATGTATGATGAGTTTATTCCTCCCAAGGTGGCCTGGAATGACTCGGAGAAGACACCAGATTTGGATCGTGAGTTGATAAAAATACTTAACAAACTCAAGAACATGACCACCATGAAGTCTAGAAACATGAGGTATATTCATCTAGATGAATAGATGAAAATATCATTGATAAAGAAGAAGGAAAAGGGTCTCACCTTCATTCTTCTGACTAGCTGTCCAAGGGTGGAGAAGAGAGGTACCCTTGACAGCTTTTGACCAACATTGGAGAAAAGAGAATTTGATAAATGGGGATATGAAGTCAACCCAAAAATTATTTAAAGTCATGTCTGTCTAGTTTCATGGACATGTTTCTCAACATGTATTTATTACTACTCCGAGAATCCAAAGGAGGTGTGAGGCCAGGAACCTTTGTTAATATGGCCAAGCTTGTTGCAAAAAGGATGGTAAGGTTGGCCACTCCTGTTCTGGCCATGATTCATAGAATCTTGCTTCACATTTACATAGGAAAGTATCCTTTTATAATAGTGGGACCATCCCTTGTGTTTTGGGGATGGATCACTACCCACTTAAGAATTTTTGAAGAAAAAAGACGGGTACAGGTTTTTGGAAGTCCTTTTCGATCATCTATTCAGGCTTTCTATGGAATTTCACCCTTATCTCTAAACACATATTACATCAAGAAAATATTGATCTTACATAAAAAGTTTCATCTCTTTCCTTATGGGAACCTTCATACAGGGTGATTTATTGATGATGGGATGGCCAGTTTAGATTTGAGCTCAAATATGAAATTTTTAGAGATTCTATACTGGCTACCAGGATTGATGGTGAAATCATATGAATGGTCTATTCTCCTTATAGATTTACACATCAATTCAAATGTCCGAAACAAAATAATGTATCCCCTCCTGTGCATGTCAGATTAGAGAAACATTCGATGGTTTCCTGACAACGTTGGTTGTTGAAATATTTTGAGAAGACTAGGGCAGTATTTAATTTACCTACCGCTAATGCAGAAATAAGATTTACTATCTGGTATGCCAAAAACTAGTCTGCATCTTACCCTGAAGAGGTATTAAATCATGTTTTCCCTCAAGTTGGGGTGAACATAATTATAATAAGGGAACCCTTCGTTTTTATGGTAACTCTTCATCATCAAGGGAATGACACACAAGAGTCAGAGGGTGGAGGTGATGATGATTTAAATTCATTAAAGATACCTCCTTCCAGATATAACCCCCTACTATATTTAAGAGAGCCACCCCATCAATCCCTACCGAAGCTGTATTGAGTCGATCTAGTCACCATCATTCTAAAGAGAGATGAGTTCCATTTTCTAATCCACCACTCGTGACTGTGGGGGCTGGGAAGAAACTCAAATCCAAGGTTGCAGGATCCTCTTCACAGCCCTCTAAAATACAATGTAAATATATATGACCAGATGCTATTCAAATATAGAAATGGTTATATTATGATGCTGAAACCTTGTGGATGGATCTATGTGAAGGGCTACATTTTCCAGAAGTGGAGGATTTACAGGCTTCTTCTAGAATTATTTTTAAGGACAATCCCAATGAGGTGAGGACCTAGATTCAAGAGCTAGAAATTCTCATATATGTAACTGATGGATCAATTCCCAAAATGAAGCGGGTGAAGGAATGATAGATCATGGTTCCACTAAAGGGATTATTCATTCGTTAAATGAATAATGGTGTGACTTTGTGGATCCTAAGAATATAAGTTTCATTTTTCTCACATTCTCTTATTCTTTTCAATTTGAATTTTAGCCAAAGCATTGTTACTCTAGGGAAGTATCATCTTAACTTGCAGTTGGTTAAAGTAAGAACAACTGACGTTCCATCTTCATACTATATCCCTAGAGGCACTGCTCTTGGAGCTACCAGATCGCCCCATGACTCAGGAGAAATATCTTTAAGACAATTGGCCAAGGAGGATGAAATAGAGAGGGTATTACAATCTCCAACACCTATCTTTAAATATGATGATGCAACCCCTCCTATGATTGAAAACAATCAAAAGTACAGAATAAATAGATCCATGGTTAATCGATTTTTTATTAGTGTTAAGTCTTTATGATAATCATGTATTTTAGAATTTAATCATAAAAAAATGTATAAACTTATTATATTGACAAGGGATTATTTTGTTTCTTCATTGAACGAATCTACTAATAAGATTCATGGAAACATGGAGGGTGCAACTGAATAGGAACAAAATATTGATAATCTGGTGATTCCTAAAGAGGCATTGAGGCCAAAAGAACCAACAAGTACTCCCAACACTGCTCTTGTTCCTGCTATCTGAGGAGATGAGACTTCTGGTATATAAACAATGCTCTATAGGACATAAAATGTAACAATAATTTACATCCATACTATGGTACATTAGGTTCATTAAATACATTGTAATATCTGACAACGACTTATGCTGATCCCACACATGTTGTTGGGAAAACTCTTCGGGGTAATAAGTTTTCGGAGGAAGGTTGCAAAGAAAACACGCCGAGTGCTCCCACAGGTGAGAATAACCTGGGATCCGGGATATCATTGGATGAAATGATGAATCTTGGAATGTATTTTGATGAAGTATTAAAAGATTTTAATATACCAGATGATTTAGAAGATTTTGGAGTTCCTTGTATAGAATAAACTAGACGTGATTTTTCATTATTCATCATGTTAATCCTCTTATGATTAAATTTATAACCATGGTTGGTTGAAATATGTAGTTCAATCTAATAAATCTATTACCACAAGGATAATTGAATTAAATATTGATATTAATTTCAATCCCATAATTGTGGAGACATTGGCTCTGGTAAATATTGAGAGAGAAAATATTTATGTGATTCATTCTAAATATCCCAAGCCAATTAAAGATAGCACTCCTAACCTAGAAACACCAAACAGAAATGCTGAAACTGAGAATATTGGTGAGGATCCTTCTTAAGAAACTTACCTAATATTAGGTAAGAGATATTGAAATTGTGATTGTACTCAATTTTTTTATTCCTTGAATCTAACCATAACAATTATTTTTTGATTTACCACATGGGGATATCAACTTAACAGCTAAGTTTGGAGGTGAAGTCTCTTCATCAGCCAAAATTATACTAGAAGGTGAAGGAGCCATTGTTAATGAGGGGTAAAGAAATGGAACTTCATTAAGTGCATTAATTCAAGAATACATCCCTCCATATGACTGTGATTCTGAATTATACCACGAACTACAAAAGACTCTTTGTCTTGCATGTTGCAAAGCATGGCAGTATATATGGAAGATAATATCTGAGATTCCCCTTGAGTAACTTCCTTCAAGAATCCCATGACATGCATCTTTGTTTATTTCGCTAGGATTTTGCATTTTTGAGTGCCTCAAAATTCATATCGTGTTGAAAGAGATTATCAAATGGATAGAACAAGATCAAAATCTTCGACAAGACATGATAAAAGATAAATTGTGGATCAACACTAAAGAATTGCATGTAGTGTTGTCTCAGACTGTGGATGATCACACTGTAATGTAGAAGGGATTGTATCAGAAAATCAAATAAATGACCGTTCTGTAGCTGCACCTTCAACAGGAATTAGATATCATTATAGGGGAGCTTGACCAGCTTCACAACTCATTAGTAGATGTCTATAAGGATGGTGAAAATCCATTATATATACTAGATAAGCACTTCATCATTCTGTAGAATGCATTCATGGTCAAATAAATGAGCTACAATGGGGAGCTAATGGGGATATAGAGGTTGTTAACCAATTAAGGAGTTATGTATAAAACCTTATGTGATTTTCGATAAGATAGACTCCAATTTTTGTATTCTCCTCTGTGGAAAGGTTTTCATAAATGAGAAGCATTTTTCCTTAATCATCTGTGTTTTCATTCTTACTAGCTTCTTTTGTTTTACCTACGATATTTTTCTTAGTAAGCATAGTTTGATTTTTTTCTAGGGTTATATGAAAACCCCCCCAAACATTGTATCTTTTGAATTTTATTTCTCGTTATTACCTAAATCATATGAAATATACGTTTAGTTAGTTGGAACCTAACTTTTGTTCAGATTTTCCTTTGCGTGATCCCAATCTAGTGAGTATTGTATCTCCTGTTGTTGGAAGTTTAAAGTCATTCTTGTAAGACTATAATGGGATAATGTTTATGGTTGAATAGATTTGAAAATAAATTTTGATATTAAATCCCAAAGAAGGCTCAGTGACTATGAATTTCATTAATATTCTATAAATATTTCCAACGGAAATCTTAAGACATGATTTCTTTGGTCACCAAATTTAAAACTTTTATCAATATATATCTCTACCAAGAATGATGTTACCATTATTTGAAAAATCTGTTATGGGAATTGTGTTATACAGGGCCAACTTGGGCCTATGCTGCATAGTCAAATAGTGGCATCTTTTGACTGACATGACCGTTATATATAAAACTTATGCAAGGTCACCTAAGGGCATCTACTACATAGTCATGCAAAAGAAATCTTATGAATTTAAAATTTCACTACTGATATGAAAGGTAAAAAATAAGATTTGGGTGACTCAAGACCACAGTGGGTGGTTTTTCCAAGGAAAGAAATTTTAATAATGATAGAGTTATTTTATGCTAACATATTCCATAAACCGGAAAACCATTTCTATAAAAATTTGATGTATGAGGAATGGTTAAAATTTGTCACAAAAGAGAATTTATGATATCATACTGTGTAGTTTGAAGTCATGCAGTGGGGATATTGTTCTGTGTCATTTTAAGTCATTCAGTGAGGTTATTAAACTGTTCAGTTTTAAGTCATGTAGTTAGGACATTATGTACCCTTAATTTAAGGTATTTAGCTCTGACCAATGGAATTAGACATTCCCAATTTCTTGATAATTGTTTTGGAAACATGCTACCTTATTCGGGTATGTAAGGCAAAATTGTAAACTATGATTTTAGAAATACCAAATCTGAAGGATGATATGGAAAAAGGGATAAATGAATTAGAGGAAGTCTTTTCCAAGAATAAAGTTGCCATTATTTGACAAACCTGTTATGTGGGTTGTATTATGTAGGTCCAACTAGAGAATATGATGCATATCTAAATAGTGTAATCATTTGATTGACAGGCCCGTTATGTAGGAATATTTTATACAAGGCCACCAAAGGTCATGTACTGTATAGTTAGGAAAAGGTGCTATTAAATATTTAACATTATATTTTTAAAATATGAAAAATGTTTATCGAGATTCATATTTTTCAAAGCACAGAGATCAGTTTATGGAGAAAGGTACTTGAATATGGAGAGGTTATTTATAATATTGAATTCGAAAGAATCGGAGGAATATTATTTCTTTTAATGTCTGACCTAAATGTAGGAAATGTGGTTTCTGTAGTTCTAGGTCATATGACTAGGACGAGAGATTGAAACAATATATGATAAGAAGGCAGATGATTCAAGGTTATTTAATATTTATTTGAACACTTGGAGAGGGAAATGTGTAAACCATGGTCTTGAAGACCTTCAGATCGAGAGAATGGTAATGGGACGAATATACCTGAATGATGGTTATAAAATACAGATTCTTATATATCCTCATCAATTTTTTAATGGGACAAAAAGACAGTTTAAACAAGAATGAAATTACCATCATTTGACAAACCTGTTATGGGGTTGTATTATGTAGGGCCAACAGGGGAATATGCTACATAACCAAATAGTGTAATCTTTTTACTGACAAGCCCGTTATGTAGGAAACTTGTGTAAGGACACCTAAGGGAACATACTGCATAGTCAGGTAAAAGAACTCTCAGATATTAGCAACTCTTTCACCAAAAATGTTAAGAAATATTATAATGATTTGAAAATATTCCTGATTAAGAGTGTGAAGTATGGAAGGGGTAATGCTCAATGCAAAGGAGAAATATTTGAATCAATATTGACCACGAATTTGGAGTCCCTTACATAGACCAGACTCATATGTAAAAATGGGGACAGTCTTGCTTCCTTTAAATTAATATCGTGATCTGCAGATTAAAGTAATGTAGTGAGGACATTATATTGTGTTGTTTTAAGTCATGCAGTGAAGATAATGATAACCCCATAAGAAATTGAGACACCTTATTTATTTAGATATCCATTTTACCAAATTCCTAAACCCATGTGAGCTATTCTCAGTGTGAGAAACATGGAGTAGTTAGGGTTTCTTCTATAACAAAAAGGTGACACAAGTGAAGAATAAGGGATTTAGATTTCCATGAAGTTTAACGTCATGCGGAAAAAATGATGATGAAATGATGTGAAAATAAAGACACTTTGTAATTGGACTAAGGTATAAACTCCAAGTTTCATTATGTTTCATGTTTGGGGCAAGAATCAAGCCATACATAGTTCTTTAAACATTCCTTATGCAGGTTTGATTCTTATATAAGGAATAAAGGGGGTTTTTATATCATGTATGGACCTAAGAATGGATATCCAGAAATATCTACCTATCTCGTATAAATGAGAATCAAGCATTATATAGTTTTTTAAACAATCATTTCCCACACCAATCAAGTTTTATATGGGGAACAGGGTCTTTTGACACATTCTGAGAGAATTCTTAAACCATAGACAAAAATGTTATGAGGATCAAACCATGTATTTAAAGGGAACACTCTATATAGATCTGATTCATATACAGAAATAGACAAAGGAAATAAAAAAGATTTGTGGTTGCGGCTAGGCCTAAGATTAGAGATCTAGGCATCTCTACATGTCTCATATAGATGAGAATAAAGCTACATGTAGTTCCTGAAATAAGGTCCCTATGTAGATCTAACACAAACAGAAGGAAGAAAGGGAATCATATGTCACTAAGGAGCAGCAATGATGTCAATGACGATTACATATGTAATCTCCTAACGTCAAGTAGTGAAGACATTAGCCAAACATTTAAATTTTGTGTAACGAGGAAAAATGGTGTCAAACAGTTTAACGTCGTGCAACAAGGTAAAAAATGCTACGCATTTTAATGTCATGTAGCATGGACATTTATGGTTTTTATGTACTTTAACGTACTAGGACTTTATACTGTGCAATTTTAAGTCTTACAGTATGGATGTTGGGAGCTGGGTAGTATTTAGTCTTATAGTGAGGATGATGTGTGAAACTATAGAAAGTATTTCTTAAATTATCTCACATTGGTTGGAGTTGTAATAATCTCTCCATCCATTGAGATTAAGGATTATGCCTTATTTGATTACACCTTATATGTGGAATAAGTTCCTTCCCACTCTGGCTCAATCTTTGGAGGTTTCTTTCCTGGTATCACTGGAGTCCTAAGGACCAATACCAATTCTACTTGAAGAAATGAACAGAAGTATAATTTCTAGTTAAATATTGTGCTATTCTATACATGATAGACTTATAAATGATGAAATTTTTTCAATCTTTTCTCATCTAATTGTTCCAGCTCGTAAAATCATTTCTGAGACCTATGATCTATAGACAACTAATCACATATTGAAACTCTGAGTGAAGACAATCACATTCCAATTGGAAAAATTGATTCTGTTATGTATACTAATGAACAAGGAGTTCCTTGGGTGGTAGTACAGGTAGTAGTAGTCTGATAATCCCATAAAGCATGAAAAAGTTTATCAAGCCAAGAATTATTATCTTTATCCACCATCTTTTAGAGTTTATTTGATATGTTCTGATTGATAGCCTCTATCTGACAATTGGGAACTAAATAATAGTGGGATGAAAGGTTGGATTAGATATTGTTCTCCTAATACAACTTCATTACCTCAGCAGAACAGAAATTGGTGACACTGTTAATTAATATAGTATGAGGGACACCAAATCTAGTGAAGATGTTAGTTTTGACAAAACTAATAATTTTTTTGGTTAAAAATTATTTAAGAATAATTTCCTTAGCCCATTTAGAAAATAAATCATTAGAATTAAGAATATACATGAACTTATTATCCATAGTTGGAAGACAAGGTCCTAATACATCCATTCCCCATGTGGAAAATGGCCAGGAGTATTTAGCTGTATGTAGAATATATGGGGGTTGATGAATGATGTCGACATGCATTTGGCAGGGAAGACATTTCTTAGTGAAATATATTCAATCCTTCGTCATTTAAGGCCAAACGTATCCAAGAATTTGAATTTTATTAGAAATCCTATGCCCAGACCGGTGAGCACCACAAGCTCTTGATAGTACTTATTTCACGACCGCTTCAGTTTCTTCTCCATCAATACATATGAAGAGGATTCCATAAAAGCCTCAATTGTAGAGGTTCTTCTGGTAAATTGTACTATCATAAAGAGTAAAATTAGCTGCTCATCATTGGATCTTCTCTTTTTGATCCCTATTTTGTGGAAGTAATCCATTTTGAATATATTCTAATATGGGTGTTCTCCAACACGTGGTATGACCATACGACTCATAAATAGGGATAATTTCTATAATTTCATCCATTCTGGTTTAAACAAAAGGTGAGACCATATGACGAAGAGAAATGTTGACGACTGTCTCATCACGATTTGGATCTGCCAAGGTTATAGTTGCATTATCCAGTGCATCATCTTTGGCATTTTTTGATCATTGGACATAAGACAATGTCGAATCTGAGGGAAATTAATCCATTAACCCTCTGACGTAATCACACTGATGGATCAACTCCTATTTTATGATAAAATATTATGCATTGATTTTTTTGATTACCAATTCTGAATCACCTTTCACTTTCACATGATTCACTTGCTCCAAAAGTGTCAATTCCATGCCTATAATAAGAGCATGATATTAAGATTCATTATTGGTACCGCCTTCTGATAATAGGAAGTAGTAAGGAAATAATCCATTTTCTAGGGAAATAAGTACAATTACAAACACATTTTTATTTATATTAGGGCTTTCCATTCTATTCTCTGTTAGAATTATAAAGGCACCATCAATGTACATTTCCCATGATTGGGAATTATCTTAAATAGAGAATACCTCTTCATCATAAAGTTCAATATTCAATGATGCATCTTCCATAGATGGATGTTTAGAAAGTGATTCAGCAAGAGTTTAACCTTTTATTGTATTTTGGGGCACAAATTGGATATCAAACTATTTTAAAATAACTTCACACTATGCCAGACACCCTTTAAGCATAGGGCTACTGAGGATAAAATTTTTTAGGTTATTATGAGATACCAATTAGAACTCATGATGTTGTAGGTAGTGTCTCAATTTTGGAACAGCAAAGATTAATTCCAAGAAACACTTTTCAATACATGAATATCGAGTTTTTGCATCAAGAATAGTTTGACTGAGATAGTAAAGGTTGTTCTCATTCCCATCATCATTATTTTGGGAAAGGATGGCACCTAGTGATCATTCTAATGTCGTAACATAGATAATATGTGGTCTTCCTTCAACAGGTGGAATTAATACAGGTGGAATCACGGTATATTTCTTGATGCTATCAAATGCCTCTTGGTATTATTCATTCCATTGATAGGTGACTCCCTTCATCATTAATCTGGTGAAGGGAAAACACTTGCCTGCCAAATTTGTCATAAATTGCAGAAAATATATGCCAAGGGACCTTGGATTCCTCTTAATTCTTTCAAATTTTGAGGATGTGACATTCCAAGGATTGATTTTGTTTTCATAGGATCAACATCAATACCCTAATTGCATACAACGAAGCTAATGATCTTTCTTTAGGTTACCCCAAAAGCACATTTCAAGGGCCTCATCTTCAAACTGTGTTGCCAAAGTATATTGAATGTGGTATCCAGATCAACCAAGTGATTGGAACATTGTCTGGATTTGACCACCAAATAATCCACATAACATTAAAAAAAATTCCCTAATAAGGGTTTGAGGATATGGTGCATGGCACGTTGTTACGTTACACCTGCATTCTTTAAGCCAAAGGGAATTAACTGATAGAAAAACACACCTTGAATGGCTCGGAAGGCTATAAATTCTTCATATTCTAGGACCATACCTATTTTGTTTTACCTAGAGTACCCATTCATGAAGGAAAGATCTTCATAGCCAGTTGTTTCATCAATTAAAAGCTCAGTGATCGGAATTGGAAAATCATCTTTAGGACGATGCCAGTTAAGATCTATAAAATCAAATAAATATTGGATTTTACCATTCTTATTTTTCACTAGGACAATGTTGGACAACCATTTGAGATATTTAACTTCCATTAAAAATGTTAATCTTTATAATCTTATCAAATTGAGCTTCAATTTTAGAAGTAGGATTTGGGTGTGTTCTTCTTGTTGTGTGCTTGAATCCTCGATGTTCTTCTGGAAAACCCCAATTATGAGTGGCTACATCAGGATTAAGACTTGGAATTTCTATATAATTACAAGAAAATATATCTCAATGCTTCATTAGAAATGAAGTATAAACCTCTCGGTCTTAAAAAGTCATGGCCTCATTAATTAGAGTGGAGCGTGGATCTTCTTTTGTACCCATATTTATTTCTCAGAGGTTATCCACTGTGTTAGAGACACCTCCCTCAAATGTTAGAAGAGCATCCCAAATATCTTTCTATTCTTCTCCATTACATGTTATTTCTTCAGTTTCAACTTGAAAATTAGATGATGAAAAAAACCTTTCAGTGTTAGGAGATGAGTCAGTATTTGAACATCCAAAAGAAGAGGGCACCATTTCTGAACCTACTAATTATGAAGGGTCTTTCTGTGGTAACAATGAGTTGATGATGGATTGGGAATATATATATTTTTATTCCTCAATAATTGATACATCTTCTTCTATTCCGATTGATGAAGTAGATACTTTTTGTAGTTTAGTGGATGAAATAAAGAGATCTCTATTTAACCTTCCATCACTGATTGGTAAATCAACAATTTCTTCCATTATGTCAGGCTCGATTGCTGCAATTAACAGTATGGAAGTTGTTGGATGAATTCTTGGATTTGGGATTACCTTTTCAATTTATTTAATACGTAACACATAATCTATACTCAAATGTATGAATGAGTTTGTTGAGATCCTTCCAGTCCATTTGGATCATTAACTCTGGTTATCTCCATTGTCATGGACCTCATTCCCTTTTGGTGATAAAACTCTTCCTCAATGTATTGATATTCACACATTTTAAACAGATCATGGTGAGTATTTAATATCCTAATTTTACCATTGAAACAGTACTTAATACATTGGTCGTACAACGAAGGTATGGCCGCATGTTGATGTAGCCAAGCTCTTCCCAGCAAAATGTTGAAGGTTGTGTCCTAATAAATAACCATGAAATCTAAATAAGATACATGATCTCCAAACTAAGTTATGTGTGTAGTCTTGCCAAGATGTTCTTTCTCATTCTTTTCATATCCTTTTAACGTTATAGTAGATGGAGATAAGTCAGATTTAGTAAGGCCCAACTGATGAAGTGTATGAATAGGAATGAAGTTGACTCTAGATCCATTATCAATGAAGAATCATCAGATTTTAATGTCATTGGCCTTGATAGATAGACACAAGGGTATAATATGTCCATTTACAACATCATCTTCATGTTCATCTGTAAAATATATGACTACATGAAATTCTGCAGGATGATTCTATATACGGTAATCTTCAGCAGCATCAACTTCAGTTTCAAACTCCTGAGGACTAAACAAATCCTCAGTAAGTGCTTCTTGAAGATCTTTTAACAGACTTAAGGCATCCAAATTGACAAATTGTCTAGTACATGGGCCAATTGTTTCAAGACATCATACTTTTGTTCTAAAGGCCTGCATTTCCAAGCATGGAGATTTGGTTTTGCAGGTGTCTTTGAAGTTGATGCTTCTGATGTAAATATACCAAGTGTTTGAGTAGAAGCCGGAAATACTCATGGATTTGGTATATTAGACTAACTAGGTCTATTTACATGCAAAGATAATGATGGTGTGACTTCTAATAAGTCATCAAAAGTATTAATGTTAGGACCAAATATGTCTTGCGTGGAAGAATCTCCTTGTTCTTGTTGAGCCCACTGAAGGGCTCTTCCATGAGTTTCTTCCACATATATAGTTAGAGCAGGGGTAGAGTTATAATAGTGTCTTATATATTACCCAGGTCTTCCCCTATATCCTCATCCTTGGCCACTTCCTCTGGTTTCTCAATTAGTTACAAGCTACTCAGGCTCATTATAACCATAATCACCATTGGCATATGGATACCTTAAGTGGATGATGTTGAAAAAACCAATGATCAATTCTTTATCTGATGAAGATTCTTCCTAACATGTTGGTTATGGTTGTAATGTTTAGTGGGGTGGTGCCCGTGGTTTTGAAGTAGATGTCATGAAATCTACCAAGTTCAAGGAAAACTTTGGCCTTAACATGAGATCGTATTCATCATACTTCTCTTGGTCCTTATCATCACATTGTTTCTTTAAGAATTGACCTTTTGATGAAGTTGGTTTTACTGTGGTAGGAATGGTGGAAGATATAATTAGTTATTTCATCTGTGTTCATATAATTTCATGATTTTGGTTGATCATTTTCCTAATAATCAAATCCTCATATTTCTGCACTTTTTTACTTTTGACATGCTGTCATTCTCTTTCTTCCTATTGACTAGTAGCAGTAACACATGATACTTGAGCTGATGAACTTTTATGTTTTACATGTCTAGATTATAACAATTTTTGCAGGAGATCCTTGAAAAGAAAACACTCATGAAAAGGATTCCACAACATCTGGTGAAAGGGACATTAATTTGTAAGATCTTCATATCCTTCTTAGTTTGGTTTCTTCAGACTTGGTAACTGAACCAAATTATTTTCCAGAGTATAGATGAAGTAACTGGGGACTTGTTGGTTCTAGAAGGAATAAATTTTTCTCTACAACTACTCAAACTATTTTTGTGATTGATCTATTTGATAATCTTGATGAGGCAGTAGTTACTGCTGACGCTCTGTAGGCAGATCCCTTTGATACGATGAAGGTTTTGGAGTGAAAGAAGGTACATGTGTTTGCTTGAGTGTAATGTTAGCAGCCTCTACTTTCCCTATTCTCCTTCCCAGAGATGATGGAATTACACAAGTTTATTACTTGGATTCTATAATAGATTCTTTTATCTATTTATCAAATTAAGTAAGGTCTCAAAACCCTCCGGTGTGTTTTACAAGAATTAGTGGTGTGCATAACTCATCCAGCATATTTTCCACACAAATTGGTAGAAAATCTTCTTGAGGGAGTGCTAGACATAAGGAGTACATTAATCATTTCCATCAATAAATTAAATATAAAACTCTTTCATTCTTCTTTTTATTGAAATTTGTAAGATAAAAAATTGGTTTCTTCCTTAATATTGAGTTGAATTGAAGAAGGAATTTCTGACTAAGATCTTCCCATCTAGTAATTGACCCGAATTGTAAAGTTGTATACCATACATAAAGATGGTCCTTGTAATGACTGCAAAAAACACCTAAGCTTTACTAATTATTGTTATTGAGGATTTCCCATCATGGGATCACAACAAGAAATGAAATGTGTTATGTGTTTTTCTGGAGCTCCCAAACCATTAGTGATTGGAAATGTAGTGTTCAAACAATTTAGTGGGGGAGGAATCAGGTCTACCCACTCAAGGTAAGATTTCATTTCTGGATGAACTGGTACACGACATTACTCCATAGCTTAAAATCAATTTTTTAATGCCCAAAGTTTTCTTAGAAGAACTTGGTGAATATCCAGGTGAGCTGGGACCTCTACAGGTATAGCAGATGGAGCCTGAGCTAGTGCAACAACAAGAAAAACTACTGGTGGTGGTGCTGGAATTTTCCTTGGAAAACCCACAAGAACAGGCCTATAATGATGTGTCTGATCCTGTCATGGCAGTGTACCCAAGGGAGTAATTTCATTATCCACATATGTATTTACCAAAAATACTCTTTGCTGAGGAGCTCCTACAAGATGTTCAAGTTGAGGATCTTCCTGGGGAGTACATCTAAAAGAAATGTTTCTTTGAAGTAATTCTATATTGAGTCTTTTCAACATTTTAATCTCCTCTTATTATTGTTAAAATATCTCTTTAAGAAAAATAGATTGACCTTCTCCATTGGAAAAGTGAGATGTAATATTAATTTTATCTTTCCCTCTGTTATATGCCTTTCAAATGGGTGATAATTGGTTATTTGAAGGCATAACTAGATTCTAGGTAAGCCTGTGATTTTGGGTACGTACACATTCTTCATTTTCTTCAGTGTGTATTTTATTATGGATAAGAACTTTGTCTTATAATTCCCTTGAACATGAATCTTTTTTAGGAGGATCTTCTATAATGGTTTTAATTACATTTACAGACGCATAATGCATTGACAAAATTCTGTCAGTATCTTTGTAAGATCGTCTCCCTATGTATCTACAATAAGACTATGTTCTCTTATATGATGTATTATCAAGAGTTGTTTGATGAACACTAACATGAAGGAAATCCTTAGATAGTTCATTTGTGTTCTTTCTTTGTGGATTATTCTATAATTATGAGAAAACTAACTTTTGTTGAGGAGGGGAATGTAGATGTGAAAAATCCCCCAGCCCTGTAGGCTGGGGCTGTTCCTTTTTTTCTTCTTCAAACCATTGAACTTTTTTTAATGAACATGAAGGTTTAATTAAATGATCCATTAGCCCTGGAAGATGGGGTGGTTCTTGAACTGCTATGGCTAAGATTAGTGCAGCTGGTCTTCTGATTTAATGAATTTTGTTTCAGACATTAACTGGATGCATTATCTGAAAACCACTAGAATCACCAATTTCGAAAGATCAATATTCTATTTCATACATTTGGGTTATCTGATGGATGACATCTTCTAATAAGGAGACATGATAAAGATTCTAAGATTCCACTACTAGAAATTTAGGTTATATCCTTAGTTTCAAACCATGGATATAATCCCAAAAATCATGGCTATAGGTTATAGCCACGGTTCAACGGACCATGGATGGTATTGGTGTGGCTATAAGGAAATACCTATAGCCATGGATTCAAACCGTGGATAAAGGCATATAGCCATGGTTAAAACCGTGGATAAAGGTCTATATCCATAGTTCTAAACCATGGATAAAAGACTATATCCATGGTTTGAAATTGTGGTAGAATAGTAATCCACACAGGTTCTATTGCCACGGTTCAGAATCGTGTCTATATGGTTCTAGACAAGGTTTAAAACCACAGAAATAGACCAACAGACGCGGTTTGAAACTGTGGTTGTAGGCCTTACCATTTCATAAAATAAACCAACACCCCCCCCCCCTTGAACACTCCCCCTGCACCCCCATTCCCCGCCTTGATAGCCACCCTACACCCCCTTGAAAATCCCCCCCCCCCACACCCCATGCCCCCCCTAGATAGCACCCTTTCACCCCCTTGGACAACCACCTTGCACCCCCACTGGACCCCCATGACCCCCCGGGACAGCCCCCTTGCACCCCATTGGACAACCCCCTTGAAGCCCCCCCTGGACAGCCCCCTTGACAACCCTCTTGCACAACCTTGCACCCCCTTGGACAACCCCCTTGAACAACCCCCCCCCCCCCACACCATGCCCCCCTGAACCCCCATGCCCTCCCTGCACCCCACTGGGCAGCCCTCTTGCACCCCCACTGGACACCCCCTCCCCCCTAGACACCCCTCCCTCCCCCTAGACACCCCCATGGACCCCCACCCCCCACCCCCACCCCTCGGGCAGACCCTAGACATCCCCTGGACAAGAAGACCTCCCTGCACCCCCCTGGTGCATCAATGATTTCTGGAAAAATAGAAACAGATGTCTTGGTTGATGTAGAAGAGGGATTTCTCCAGACTGTTCAACAATAGTTTTAAGCTTGGGTGCGGAAAAACTACCAAGTTGCCTGTCTCTTTTGGACCAGTAATGGAGCTGTTGAATTTTTATTAGAAAACCATGGTGTGTATTGAAGAGTCTCTATAAAGGGCCAGAGAACTGAGAGCAGTCCATACTGTTGAAAAAGAACTCAGCCGAATCCTAGGGTATTTCCCAAGTGCTAGATAATGGTTTCACTCATGCACATGTTCTGATCATGTATGATAACAATAGTTTCATTAGTGTATATCTAAGAATTTGACACATCACTCGATAAATGGAAATTGATGTAATACAACATCCCCCCCCCCCATGGAGACCCCCCTCCCCCTGCACCCCCTGGAAACCCCCTTCTGGACACCCCACCTACACCCTCCCCCTTCCCTGTAGACCCCCATGCAACCCCACCCCTGCCAGGTCTCCCCTCCCAAACCTGGACACCCCCCTTCTACTGCACCTACAGCCTCTCCACTGCCCTACAGACCCACTGCACCCCCCCCCCCACCAGTATCCACCCTTCCAGGTCCCCCCTCCTGGACACGCCCTTGCACTGCACCAGCACCCTCCCCCCTGCACCCCCATACAACCCTCCTAGACACCCCACCTGCACCCTCACCCTACCCTGAATACCCACCTTCACCCCCTGATAGGTCCCCCCCCCCCCCGACCTGGACAACCCCTTGCACCCTCCCCACTACCCTGCAGACCCCCCCTGCCCCCACTAGTACCCCCCCCCCCTTCCAGGACCCCCCCTCCCCCTCAGAGACCCCCCTTGCACCGCACCAGCACCCTCCCCCTGTCCTGCAGACCCCCCCTTGAACCCAACCCCCCCACCTAGACACCACCCCTTGCACCGCACCTGCACCCTCCCCCTATCCTGCACCCACCCATACAACCCTCCTAGACACCCCACCTGCACCCCCCACCAACCAGTATCCCCTACTAGATAATTTTTTCCATACACCTCATTCAAGGATTTATCTAGATTATATGGTCATATATATTCATTGGTGTTTCACCATGAATTAAAGTAATAAAATGATCTCTAACTCAGGTGGTAACTCTCTTGGTTCATAAAATATGTAATGAAATTCCAAAATAAAGTATTCCATTTTCTTCTGGTTTTATTCCCAAGGATGGTTTTTCTTGGTAACAAAACATGTAAATTTAATTTTCCAAAACAAAAACACTAAAATAAGAATCCATGGGAATAATGTTTGTTTAATTCTAGTGGTATTCGTATCTTATTGTGTCCCCATGTAAGCTCACCTCTATGCCATCCCACATGAACCTCATTGATTTATGTTTCCAATTTTTAAAAAATATAAACAAAATTATTTCCCAAGTCATTCAAAGAATCCAATATGGTCTACCTGCGTCAAACACGTGATCCTTATTAGTGAAAAACATTCATCATAGTCACCTATACACCCTTACAAACCCCTTTGAGTAATATCAATTCCCATCTCTCAGCCCAATTCTGAACTGCTTGGTTGGCCTGGCCACTACATTGGAATCATTGGAATGATTATTAGAAAAAAATTTGTCACTCGATCCACTATCTATATAAACCACCACCAAAATATCTAACACATTCCCTGAGAATTTCATAGAATCAACATCTGATTCCCACATACTTTTGAATTGTAAATCTTCTATGGCCTCTACTATTTCATCATAGCTAAGAGATATTGAACTAGCATAAACTGGGAAATATGAGATTATATGTTGTGTTGCAGAAGAAGAAAAATATTAACCCATATCTATGCCAAATAAACTTAAATGTTGCATGAAATTAATTTGAATAATATGAAGAAATTTGTAATATTATATAGGTTCAAGGTGGAGGTTTCCAAGAAAAGTATGGTATGAATTCTTGTGAGATATATATTGTATCTCTATGGTTTATGTAAGGTTGAAACACATAACTAAAGTTTATGTAAGTAAAGGTGAATGGAACTAAATCTTGAGTGTGACTATCTTAGATTTATGTAACAATGGAAAATTTTGTTCCTTATTCACTACACCATGATGGATATATCCTTTTAGAATAATGTGTAACTAATTGAACACATATAATATATTCTCATGATAGGTGATATCATAATAGAAGAAGATCAGTTGAGAGAAATGTGGAACTAATTGAGCTCATATAATATATTCTCACCCTTCACACCCCCCATACACACCCCTTGAACATATCCTAAGTCACCTTAAGTTAAGCAGATTGACCAAGAATGTGAGCTTCAGGATTTTCCCTTAGATGTACCAAGCAAATCATAAACTATAGAGGTTACTCTACCTAGTGTTGATAGAGTTGTTTCCCTAATACCTTCAGATTTTGTATCCATAGTGTATTTATAATATTTTTGAGAAAGACTTCATTTAGATTTTAGTTGAATTTTGAGTTATCAGGAACATCCTATTGGTTCATATACATCTAGTGCTTTACCTCCCTCAGCTTTTTTTATGCTTATTCGATCTATTCTCTAGTCAAATAGTATCTCCATGTTGTTATAGGTGATATACATTCATCTCATCCAGATTAATTGAGGCAGATTCTGTAGAATGGGTTTTCAAGGAATAGTTTGATCAGTTGAAAGTGATGACAACTCTACTCAAGCTATTCATGGAGGAGAAGATTTCTTTAGTAGTATGGGGTGATGAGGAAATATTTGTATATACATTTTCAATCTTATGTATCTTTCCTATATGTATCCAATACTCAAGTCGCTCCAACTAGAAGTCAAAAGCGCAACAGTAAAGTGGAATCCAATGTCCGCACTACTATATATATCCAATACTCTGGTCTTGATGGTTTCACAAATTAATTCTTTATGTTCTGTTGGGACATAGTTCGTGATGATCTCTTTAAATCTATGAGGGAGTTCTTTAACCATGCCTCAATGCCCTATAGAATCAACTCCAATTTTATTGCCCTGATCCCAAAGAAGGAAAATGTTGTGGATGTAAAGGTTTTCAGACTTATTGGTATTGGGAATACCTTTCCAAAAATCATTAGAAAAATTATTTCTATGAGGTTATATCCCATTGCTCGTGGGTTTATCTCTTCAAAGAATCCCCCCAGACATCCCTTGGACACCCCTCCGAACACCCCCTAGACACCCCACCTACACCCTTCCCCCATCCTCCTTCAATACAGACCCCCTCGACCCCCCCCCCCCCCCACGGACAGCCCTTGGACACCCCCTGGACAACCCCTCCTAGACACCCCACCTACACCCTCCCCCCTTCCCTACAGGCCCCCAGCACCCAGGACAGCCCTTGGACACCCCACCTGCACCCTACCCTACAGACCCCCCATGGATAGCCCTTATATACCCCTTGGACAACCCCTTCTAGACACCCCACCTGCACCCCCCCTTCCCAACAGACCCCCTTGACACCCCCCCCCCAGATAGCCCTTGGACACCCCACCTCGACAGCCCCTCCTAGAAAATTCTATAGCCATCAGCACCATTACTTCATTATGAAAGAATTCTAAGTGAAAAATGTCTTGAAACTTTTCCAAGAATAGTCTTTGTTTGGTATAGTCTGAATAATATACTTCCACAATTTATAACTTGGACCCCCTAGTAGGATGGTTACAAAAATAACCTTAAGAGACCCATAAATCTAAATCTAGATTAAAATATCCTCAACTATTAGTACCTAAACCAATTCATCCTAAGAATCTTGTTACCTAGGAATTATTTTGGGGCTACCATCATGATTCTATGGTTCCTAGGTGTGCCTTAAAGATCAAATTATTCAAGGATTTTTATTCAGTTATGTGGGACTTCTTATGGGATGCTTTGGATCTGCTCGGATTCTGGCTAGGTTCTCGTCTTGGGATAAAAGATGTGTCTCTACCCCTATGTTCTTGGTGAACATTAAGGGAAGTTTACATGGAAACGTTTTAGGGAAAAGATGGATTGGAAAGGGGATCCAATTTCGCCTTTCCATTTTGTGATTTACATGGAGTTTTTCTCACGCATCATGGAATGAAGGAGGCTGGGGACTTGTGTGGTGGATGTTGTGGGCTAGAGTGGCTGGTGCGGGCGGTAAGGCAGGCGGCATGGGGATGGCAGGGGGATGGTGCGGGCTGGAATAGGTGGCAGGGGGCTGGTGTGGTCTGGATTGCAGGTGGATAGGGGCTTTTGGGAATGTGGCAGGGGCTAGTGCGGGCTAGGATGTAGGGGGTCGGGGGATGGTGAGGGTTGGAACTGGTGGATGGTGGCTGGAATGAGTGTTTTGCAGGAGGATGGGGGAGGTGGATGGTGTGGTGGCTGGTTTGGGATGGATAGCAGGTGGCTGAGGGTTGGTGCATGCTCGAATACTGGTGGAAGGGGGCTGGAATGTTGGTGGATTGAGGATGGTTGCAGGTGCTGGGGGAATGGTCTGGGTTGATTCGAATGTGGCGCGGGGGATGTTGCGGGCTGGAATGCCTGTGGTAGTGGGCTGAAATAAAGGTGGAAAGGGGCTAGTATGGGGTTTATGTGGCTGGAGTAGGGCCAAATCATGGCATTACTGCGGCGTGACCGTGGCATGTTAGCCCAGTCCAGAGACATCCATGGGGCATCGTGTTCTAACCAGGATCGAAGCGAGCGGAAGGAGGATGGAATGCTGGTGGAAGGGGCTGGTTGCAGGTGTTGGGGCAATGGTGCGGGCTGATTCGAAGGTGGAGGGGGGGGGGGGGGGTTGTTTCGGGCTGGAATGCTGGTGGCAGTGGGCTGAAATGAAGGTGGAAGGGGCTGGTGTGGGTTGGATGTGGCTGGAGCAGGGCCAAATCACGGCATTACCGCGACATGACTGCGGCGTGACTGTGGCGTGACTGCGGCTTGTTGGCCCAGTCCAGCGACATCTGCGGGGCAGTATCATCGATCCAGGAGCAAATAGAGAGGGAGGAGGCTAGAATGTAGGTAGAAGGGGGCTGGTTGCAGGTGTTGGGGGGATGGTGCGGGCTGATTCGAAGGTGGAAGGGGTGCTGTTGTGGGATGGAATACTGGTGGCAGCGAGCTGAAATGAAGGTGGAAGGGGGATGGTGTGTGCTGGATGTGGCTGGAGTAGGGCCAAATCATGGAATGACCACGAAGTGACCGCGGTGTGACCACAACATAACCACGACGTGACCGCGACGTGTTGGCCTAGTCCAGAGACATCTGCGGGGCAGAATCTTCCGTCTAGGAGTGAAGGGAGTGGGAGGAGGCTAGAATGCTGGTGGAAGAGGGCAAGTTTCAGGTGCTGGGGGGATTGTGTGTGATGATTCGAAGGTGGCAGGGGGTGGGGGGGGGGGGCTATTGCGGGCTGGAATGATGGTGGGAGTGAGCTGAAATGAATGTGGAAGGGGGCTGGTGTGGGCTGGATGTGGTTGGAGTAGGGCCAAATCATGGCATTACCGCGGTGTGACCGCAGTTTGACCGGGGTGCGTTGACCCGGTCCAAGGACGTCTGCGGGGCAGCATATTCCGGTCAGGAGCGAAGGGAGTAGGAGGAGGCGGGGAAACATTCTGACAGTCGCCCCAACTGTAGATGATAGAACAGTTCAACTATTTAATATTCTATAATAAGGGATCGCCAGAGAAGGTTGTAGTGAGCAGTATAATGACGCAATGTCTAAAGGGAAAAAATAATGGAAACGATTCATACACCCTACACAAACCATTTACAAATTCATTCACTTTGCCTAAACTTGGAAACTTTATTTATAATATTCAAAGCGTGAAAAGGAAAGTGTCATGGTCAAGGAATATGCCTACTTGGGCAATGTTATTTGAGTTAACCGAGTATGATAAGCCAATTTATATTATTCAAATAAAACAAAAACTATCTAGCCATAAAACAAACACCAACTAGAGGTATATAATAGACTCAAACCAAATCTAAACATGATACAAATAAATATCACCACTCTTTGGTTTAGAATACAGTGCACCTCCGTTGGAGGTGTTTTGTTATAAAACTGATGCATTTCTTTATCACACAATTCATTTAATTATATTTAACATTTATTCTAAAAATCATTTATCAAAAATCAAATGCAATAATTTAAGCAACTAGATCAACATACCTATCATTGTGAGTTTTCACAGACAGCGCACCTCCGTTGGAGGGGTTTTAATATAAAAACATGACGTAATATATCAAATGAAACAATTATATTAAAGAACATGTATTCAAGATATGAAATTCAATATAATTAAGAATAATTAATAAAGAAGCTAAATTCAATTTAAAGCATTCTTGAATTAAAGAGTCTAGAAGAGGGATCCTACCTCACTATGGAACCAAACCATCCACTTCGGCTCCTGGATATTTTTAACTAAAATTTTCTACTCGCCCACTGGGTATACGCACCTTCACACATATGCAAGGACACCTTGCCCCTATGCACACACCTTCATGGACATGAGCATGTGCAAGGTGATCCTTTCACATATGCATATATGCATATACCAAGCCCCACTCACCTACGTAAGCATTTATATATATATACATGGGAACACATAGCCTCATACATGCATAATCACTTCCATGTTTGACTATACACGTAATGAGGGAACCTGCATACATATTCTTTCTTATGTATGCACAGGTAGGTGAGACCCCCATAACTTGGATACTCGAAACCATCGAGCAGGGATCAACTCACTACACAAAGGATGTTAGGAATATTAAAACACATAAAGGATGCTACATAACTAGTGAGAAACCAACCAACAGCATTAAAGTCTTACCTCAATGGGGAGAACCAAATCCACCCAAACCAACATGAAATGATCCAACGCCCTACTGAAAACATAATATGGACTCAAAAACAATGAAATCCCCAAATACATGAGGTGAGATACAAGTAGTAACCATATAATCTTACCTCGGATCGAATCCGGCAGACTGAATCAATCTAAACCCCATTTTACCCCCTTTACAGAATATAATTACCCTTTTTCCGTAGATATATGTAAAATACCTAAGTGGCCAAAGCGATAAAGAAAATAAAATAAAAACTAAACTAAAACATACTTGTCTCCTATGACTATACATGTCACCTCCCAACATATAAGAACCACAGTGCCCCATGTGTCAAATCATGTTCCTGCAAGCTAGGGGAAAATTGGTCCATGTTTCAAAATGATACTATCAAATAGTAAATTCTTATTAATTAACAATTATTCTTCATGTTAATGGTATATAAATAGTTTGGCTCGAGTTTTGGCTTAATTTGGTTTTGTTTGATACATGTTTTTATCCAACCCAATAATAAAAGTTTACTAGAGGATTCAATTTCTAATGAAATATAATATATCATAACAAAAAAATGGAACCAAACCTATGAAGAAGGTTGAACATGATAAGATAGAATGTTTGATTATATAGTCTGATGAGTTATAAAAGGGTAAACCAGAAAAACAAAAAACATTGAGAGTTCTCTAATTTCTCAAGTGAATATGCAATTTTCAAAAAATAATAAAAATGTGAAAGAAGAGAAAACAATGTTTCCTCAACATAAATGTTTATAATGTGAGAAATAAGAAAGAGCAAAGAAAATCAAACACTTTTGAGCTATAAAGAAAAGTTCTCCAGTGTTGATAAAAAACCTTAATAACTTAGAAGTTGATAAACCATGGAAGAAATTTTAGATGAAGAAATGTTGACCAAGAAAAATAAGTACAATTATTAAATAGTGAATCAAAATAGAAGATATATTGTATTGATGTTTGAAAAATCCATATGTAGCTGAGAAAACTAAATCTTGGAGAGAATGGAAATTTTTTCTAGAAACCTATGAGAAGCCACCATTTGTGAAGCACTATATTGTATTAAACCCTGAAAAATTAGTATGAACATAGTAAAATGTGAAACTATAGAGCAGAGAAAAATGATACTGAGATGATACAGATATGAAAATACCATATGCATTATTCCTCGGGAGATGGATGAATCTTCACTTAGGGAAAATTTTGACCTTATAGTCTATTTCTACGAAGCAATAGTAAGATAGATTTTTGAAGCAAGTAGTAAGTTTCAGAGATGGTGAATGGAAACACAAATTGAGTACAGGGCATGCTTCACCAAGGAAGATCTCATAGGAGACAGATAATACTAGGAACACCTGGATGAGTGGAAGGGAACCGAGTGATGGAGGGGGATGTCGACCAGGGTAGGTGGGAACTCTAGCTCGACATGAGGTGATAATTGAGAGGGAGTAGAAACCGAGGGAAATAAATACTTCGGGTTGATGTGAACAAATTATGGAGCCCGAAAAGGAAGGTGGTGTCAAAGTCAATAGAGGTAATTAGGGTGGATTAATGCGAAGGATGGTATTGGAGTACGACGGTGGCAATAGTGCGCAGGAATCCGAGGAGTGGATGGGAACCGAGATTAAGAGGAAGGTCATGACTGGAGTCTGTGGGGACCATAGTTCGATAGGAGAAAACGCACGATCATGGGGAGAAAATGAGGTAAATCGCATGTTGAAGAGTGAGTGAGGGAAAAGAAACGGTATGACGCAATGGAAGACAACGAACACTAGGTTGATAAGAGATGAACCCCAAGCTGGAGGAGAATCTAAGGTAAACCGTGTGTTGAAGAGGGAGGGAGGGAGAGTAAGGTATTGATGTGAAGAAGGTGCATGGAAGTCAAGCATAGAAGAAAAGTCGGTTTCTGAATATTGGACACATGTAATGTAGTGGAACCCATGATTAGTATAGTTAGTAGATACCATGTATCTACTATATTTTCTTTCAATAATATTTATTAAAGTAGTAAATTGAACATGTTGAAGAACCTCTATTCACTCTGACATGTTTATAGGTTTAGTTTCAGAATTATGAAATTACTTATTTTTTTAAGAAAAAGATAAATTATTATTGATAACTATAGGTAAAGAGGAATATGTAACATTTAAAATTTTCCTAGTGGGAATAATATCATTGGGCCCATGTCATCGCATAGTAGCTTCAATGATGGTTACTTCATTATCACTGTTGGGAATTTTAAATCTAATAATGATGAACCACCAAAGAATAATAAGTGGTTAAATATTCAATTTTATCACTATAGGATAGATCCATAAATTCAATGATCTCACATTTAGCCTGGGGATGATTCTTTAACATCTATATTTTTAAATATAACACCAAAATATGATCATGATACATCTTGGTCATGTTTTCTCATACCTGAATCCACGAAATATTAGAATAGTATTAACATATAATCTATAAGAAACACTATTGTGCAAATATTTATCTAGGGAATCAACTATAATAAATAATAATCATGCTATTAAACATATACTATATGAATTGGTATGTTTTTTTGGGTAAATATATCAAAATATAAGAAAGAATAAGATCACGTGAAATCTTGGTTAATGATGATAATGTGGAAGTTTAATGTCATTGCAACACATTCTATAAGGGAATGGTGAGAATTTCATGATTTCATCAAGGATAACTTTAATAGATAAGAATGAATTTGAGTATCTAACATAATAAGAAAAATAAAACAATGTTTACATGTTCCACAATATCTCTAACACGTCAATGGATAAATAAATCTTGGAAACAACACATTTTCATGTGCCACAATAAGTCTTGGGGAAATCTGACACAAACCATACCCTAAAAAACTAAATATTAAAAGATATAAATAAGAAAAAATAATGGAGGTAGAAGAGGAATATTTACCTCTATCCATTTAAAGTAGAAGAACCCCATAAAGAATTTTCAGAGGTGGAATCCAGAATAACTATTTTTTTATCCTTAAAAAGAAACACCCATCCCTACTGGGTAACCAATCCACCTCTACTATTTACCTGATGGCCCTTATAAAAGGTCCGCTACACTTTCTAGACCACCGAGTACCTGGTACCCCTCCATCGGGTACCTTATAAAGGCTATAGTTTTTTACAAACCCATTAAGAGGCACCTAGTGCCTCTTAATTGAATACCCAATATCCACTGCAGTTTTTTTGCGGTTAGCCACCACCCTAATATTTGGAAACCAACCCTCTAAATAACCATTAGCCTCAAATGAAAATGCATCCCAGAGATATATTAACTCTTGAAATTACAATTCATATCCCAATTCTAAAAAATCTCCCTTCTTCAGAAAACAAAATCAAATTTCCTCTATAATTACCAACCCTCTAATTGTGTGTGTCATTAAAAACACCCAACCATAAGAATTTCAATCCCTAAGAAGCGTCCAAGATGATCCCCTGATTCCCAATTTAACCATCCAAATTTGATACCAAAGATTTTTATTGAATTCAATTGTCCACAACTCCACCATGAAAGTTCCCAATCTAGACTAATTGGTTCTTCACCAAAATCCACTTTTCCATCACTCCATGCATATCAATTATAATTATAATAATGTATCTAATTCAAAAACCTCTTTACCATACTCAAACATGTGCAACTATTCCATTTTACATCTACACACTGATATAAAAATAATGAACACATAATTGTTCATAACAAGGAGGAGGAGGATCACCTTGAGGGGGTTGGCCTCATCGGAGGCATACCAGAGGAGGTGGGGAGGCCATCTAGAAGCAGCGTTGGTGGGGGAGGTGAGGTGTCCCACGTTCTGTGGAAGCAGCTCGCGGTGGGGTTGCCTTGTTCAGTGTCAGCGATGGGCACCGTCGTGAGGGGCACCATCGGTGGAGGAGGATAGGGGATAGGAGAGGTCACGATGGGCCAGGGAAGGAGGGCCACATGCAGTGGGTATCGGGGAGGAGGGTTCCACCATGAGACATGTCGAGGGTTTGGAGGGTCACGAGGGGCACCGTCAGTGGAGGAGGATCGGGGAGAGGAGAGGTTGTGATGGGTCGGGTAAGGAGGGTCGTGCGCAGTGAGAGACATCCAGGGTTCGGAGGGTCGCCGCTATGAGAGACAGAGTTTGGAGGGTCACGATCATGGGAGGATGGAGGAGGAGCCCGATGTGATTTGAAAAAAAAAGTGATCGGGGGAGAATAAAGAGGAGAACGACGAGATTTGAAAAAAAAAGATAGTGCAAATTTTTAGCCATGGTAGTATATACTAAATTGTTGCTATAAATATGCCACAGCCACGAATCTATAAAATTGTGGATATAGATCTGTGGCGATAGCTTAATTTTATAGTAGTGTGCTTGATTTAAAATTAACTCAAAAAGAAGTTTTCTTTGGTCATGACTCTGATGAGATCAAGTTGAGGCATGTTCTTGAGAGTAAATTTTATTACATATGAAATCTGTTGATTGTAGTTGGTTGTGGGAAGTAACATTGCATGAGACAACTTTTGACATGATTATCTAATTCTGAAGTTTAGTGAAATGTATTTCTCCATGTGCACCCCATCCTCTGATACGAATACCATATGTGGAATCATAAATTCACTAGCGTAGCCTCTTTAATGCATTGAGTCATGCATACTAAAGGGTTCTTTGCTTCTTTTCAACCATTAGATGTCATGAAACTGAGAGATATGCCTAGTCAATTTAGAGTTGAAACCCTTATATTACCTTTACATGATTTTTATATTCATCATATTGTAATGCTTTGGTTTTCAAATGATGAAGAGTCTTCCATATGTTGAGGCGGATATCGTGAATGCAATCTTCTGCCATCAATTAGGGAACATTATAATAATAATTTTCCAAAGGCTCGAAGATGACGGGTATTTCTCCTTTAGCCAATCGTTTTCCCATTTTTAATATGTCTTCATCATCTTTTACTAGAGAAATCTCCACTTGGTCTGACCATATTGGACACTCTATATTAGAAGATAACTGACCCAAGGGAGGTTCAGAGAATGACCATTTCCCTAATATGTCTACTAGTTGGGAAAGTATTCCACCTATCAATGGCAAGGCATCAAACATGACTGGCCTTGTGTTTGCATGTGCCTCGAGCTAAGAGGACTTTCTCATCACTACATTGTCAACAATATAATTATCTTGAAATTGCAAAATACTACTACAGAGATAATTTTTTTAATGAATATCATCACGGGGAGTACCACCATTGAGAATTACAGAAAGGAAAAAATGTAATGACCCGAAAATTTCAAGGAATTTTTTTTCTTAATTTTCTTTGGAATTTTACAAGAATGTAGTTTCTGATGGTGCCTGATTCCGAGGTCCGGTGTGCCCGGAATCGATTTCCGAAGTTTAGCTTGGGTACGTTCAGTGAACGAATGAGCGGGAATTTCTAACTTTTGTACCGATACTCGGAATCAAATTCCGAGGGCACCGATGGAACCGCAGCGCCAGTATTTTCTTAGGAACGCCTATTCCGGAGTTGCGTTTACACAAGGGAAGTTGTTAAAAAAATTGTGAAAGTTAAAATAAAAATATAACTTCAATTTTCATTTTCCATAAGTGTTTTTATCCATTGGATTGAAGTTCGGTAACTACCCAACTTCTCTTGGGAGGTTAAGAGGGTCGTGGGGCCCACACGAACCCCACCCCTTAATATCCTCTAACCCCACTCAACTCACCATTAATGTTGTTAACTTAAGTTATAACTTATGACATTAATGTAGTGAGTTTAATGTGAGTTTTTGAAATTCAAACTCTTGAATTTCAAAGGATTATGTTGTGTTAATAAATTAAGTGTGGTCTTAATTTATTTTTTGTTAGTTTCTTTGTGGATTGAGAGGTTTGGGAGAATCGTTGAAAAACGTGAAGATCTTCTTCGTCTTCGACGAAGAACGTGAAGAACGGTTCTTCTCCGACAAAGAACATCGACCCGACGACCTAGAAGACTCGGCGTCCCGGATTCTCCCGTCTTCATCTTCCTCCACGACAAGGGAGAATTCGCCGACCGTGGTGATCATCGCCAACGACAATGTACCTCCCATCTTCATCATAGAAACAAGTGAGGAGATATCGTTTCCTCCTCGGACGCACCCCGACGTCCACGAAATCTACCTCCGACGCCGCGACGTCGTTCTCCGCGATACCCGACCTGCGACGTCAAATATCAAGGTAGGGGTTTGTTTCATTTTATTCTTGATTCTATCTTTGACGATCTATGGGTAATGAGAACCCCCTTGTTATCGTTTAACGGGAGGAGGCCGGACCGCACGAACACGGCCGATCCTCCTCCCTTTTTATTCTTTCTTGTCGTTGCGGATTGAAAGAGAGTGACATGGTGTCGTTGCACCACGTGGGAAAGAACGACAAGAAAAACGTGACGTCTGAAAGAAAGTGACGCAGTGCCGTCGCACTGCGTGGGAAAGAACGGCAAGGATGCGTGACATCGTCACGCCGCATGGTATCGAGTGGCAAGAATGCGCGACGTTTTCACGCCGCGCATTCAAAATTTTTTAAACCCTCGTGCGTGGGTATTTGATTGAAAGATGATCGTATAATTTATTTTGGATAAATTATACCCTCATCAATGATTAAAATCATGTGTTTAATTATTTTCCAATTGATAACACCTAACGCGGAGCGCGCGGGCCGAACAAACACGGCCCAACAACCCTCCGCAGCTTGTTTATCGATGTGCGGATCGACGGACGACGACGAAGCAGGCTGCTATGGCGTTTGATTTCTTTAGCAGTGAAGGTCGGGTCCCGGGAGGACCGTTGGCGAAGACCCAAGGGAAACAGACCACCGGAGCGTGTCCGGTGGTCCGCGGAAGACGGGGGCGGCGCCCGGCGCGCCGCCGCCCTCAATTAACGGTGAGGGGCGGGCCGCGCGCACCCCCCGCTCCCCGACTTCGGCTCGGCCACACCGAGCCGCAGCTGGCCGGTCAGGCCAGACTGAGCCGGCCGGGCCGGGACGGGTCGACCCGGTTCGGGCCGACCCGGGGGGGGGGGGGGTCGGTCCGGGCCCATACCCCCCGTTTTCGCACCACTTTCGGTCAAATGCACATATCTTGGGCTACAGACCTCCAATCGACACACTGTCATTTTCGTAGCGATACTTGGAATGAGATGGTCATTTTGGTATATTACACTCAAGGTTTCGGAGAACTTTGAGTTCGGCCGGGTTGGATCGTACACGAAACCGATCGGGCCCTCGGAGTGGAAATGCTTATATCATTAGCATCAGACGTTCGATTGACGTGTCGTCGACTTTGATGGATTCATCTAAGTGAGACGGATCTTTTGGATTACTCCACTCGAGGTTTGGATGTCGTCGGAGTGCGGTCGGGTTGGTTCGCTCACGAAACCAACCGGGCCCCTGGAACGAAAAAGCCAATAACTAACAGACCGGGCGTCCGATTGACGCGCCGTCTGTTTCTTTGAATTCCTCTTGATGAGACGGAAATTTTGGCATACTTCGCCCGAGTTTTGGATACAGTTGGATAGTTCCCGGGTTGGATCACAACTGAAACCCAACAGGGCCCCCGGAACGGAAAAGATGATATCTTTCAGACTGGACGTCCGTTTGACGAACCGTCAAAGGTGTTGGTGATCAAATTGAGAAAAAACCCTATTAGTATTTCCTATGAATGTTCGGGGTATAGTTGAGTTACGGCCGGGATTGGTTCGCTCACGAAACAAACCGGGCCCTTGGGACAAAAAGGCTAGTAACTCACAGACCGGGAGTCCGATTAACGCGCCGTCTGTTGCGTTGAGACCCCAATGACGAGGCGGTCCTTTGAGATACTTCTTCATGGGACTTTGTGATACTTGGAGTATCAACCAGTAGCTCGTGGAGCGGACCCTCCCAGAGATGAGCGTACGGAGTACGGAGACCGTGTAGCTGGCTGGGACCTGAAGACTGCTTGTCCGATTCGATTTGGAGAGACTTTTATAGCCCAGTGGGGAGCACTACTGTGTTTGGGGGGGAGACCCACAGCGGGGAGAACTACTATGTTTGGGTGGCAGACCCACGGTACTCAATAGGAGGAGTACCTCTGTAGGCTATGAGGGGGGAGCACTACTATGTTTGGGTGGCAGACCCCGGCGGGAAGATCTACTATGTGAGGTGGCAGACCCGCGGTACTTGACAGGAGGAGTACCTCAGCAGTATTAGGTTAATGAGCAGTACCTCGGAGTCATGACAGGACCACTGTACATTTCAGAGACGGAGCTCAACAGTAGTTACGGTTTCGTTAATGAAAATCCTGGTTTGAGCTGAGTCTATGATCATTGTGTTTCCTCGTGATTGAGATGGGTTACTTGATATCTTTGGTATATGTATGGGCATATACTTGGGTAGTGGTTATCCGTTGATTTCACAATCCTTGTGTTTCCTCATGATTGAGATGGGTTACTTGATAACTTAGGTATATGTATGGGTATATACCTAAGTAGAGGTTATGTGTTGAGATCTTATTTGTGGTTATACTTGATGGTTTTAGTGAGACCTTGAGGGTCTCGGGGTCTCTACTGAGTGTCGTTATAATCACCCCTGCACGGGCTATGCCTGCACCTCGTTGTGTTGGTTGCATACGACGGGCAGTGCTGACGGAGGCCGACTGTTCGAGGACTGGACGGTACCCGGAGGTGGACTACACGACGAGTCAGTACCCGGAGGTGGAATACACGATGAGTCAGTACCCGGAGGTGGACTACATGACGAGTCAGTATCTGGAGGCAGACTTCACAGTGAGACGACACTCAGAGGAGGTTGATGGGAGAGTGCGTTGTGGAGGCTATCTGTACCTACCCTTTAGGTAGGATCCGTGGTGGACGATCTAGGAGCTATACCATCTGTACCTACCATTCAGGTAGGTTCTGAGGAGGACGACCTAGGATCCGCTTTCGTTCTTCCAGCTCTTGTCTTTTCCTGTTGTACTTTGTTCAGTTGTAGTTGTACTTTCATTTGGGTTTGTATTCTGGCCCATTTACCTTTCATCACTTCTCTTTATACTTAGTGTTTTACTTCCGCTTGTACTCTATGGTGTTTTGTTACTTTTATGAAGGCAATGCCTTCCCAGTTATCGGGATTTATGCCTTTGGTCCTAGTCGCCAACCCCTGGCCTATGGAAGGCGGGCTTGGGGTAATCACAGAACTATTCCCGAGGACGGGTTGTGAAAAATTGGTATCAGAGGAGTTTGGTTCTACCGCAAAACTCAGGACTCTGATCTTTCTCTATGTGAAGCAATAGTGTTAAGGGTACCGAGTGTGGTCTTCAGTTCAGGGAGTCCAGTGTTGGTGCGGCGGCCGACGCATCAGTACACCAGGACCCTGACTACTGATCTCTGACTTTGTACATGAAAACACTGATTGCGTGTGTGTTTCCAAAGTATTAAAGTTAGCTCAAACCAGGTCAGCTCACCAGGTATAAATGTTGACCATGTCGCATCTGTTCAGGATGTCTCTACGCAGACAGTCAGTTGGAGCTCTGAGAGAGTACTCGATAATGGCTCACCGAGCGACGAGGCTCTGGTGGAGAACCCTTTTTACTATGTTGGCACCCTCGGGTGGTGTACCAGCAGCACCACCACATGTTGGGTAGCAGATGCCAACAGCTATACTAGCAAACTGTGCACGCTGGCAGAGCACGTTGCATGAGTTCCAGCAGCAGCGACCTCTGAGGTTACGAGGCGAGATAGATTCCCAGATAGCAGAGCAGTGGCTGGAGGCGATTGCTAGAGTTTTTCACCTAGCTGAGACATCAATAGGGTGGATGGCGGACTTGGCCACTAGTGTTTTCCAGTGAATGACCATGACTATGGTCCACATAGTGATGAGTCTTCGGTACGTGGACCGTTGCCTGAGATAGTACCTTTGGGTAGTGTGTCAGCTATACATCACTACCTGTTGGTCAGTAGTTACAACCGGCGGTACCGGTAGGTGACACATGTATGTTTACTACCTTACGTGTGTTCTAACATCAGATACCCTCAAGTTCCGAGGTGAACCTGACTCACAGGCAGCCGAGGACTGGCTTGAGGGGGTGGCAGAGAGTTTTCTAGAGCTTATACAGTTTCGGCGGGATGACGTGTTGATAGCTGAGATTTCATCGAGGCATATCGAACATACCGGGTACTCGATGGATGCTTTTCAATCAGTGCAATAGAGGTCAGAGCTCTGAGCATGGTATGTTTAATGGCTTCCGAGCCAGCACCTTTTCTATATGCATTCCAACTTAGGCTAGGGTGATAGAAGGAACCTTTGTGGTTGAGAATTCTTTGCTGAACAAATGCAGCCAAAGAATGATAGAAGTTTGGAAAGCAGGAAACTGGCGCTAGTCTCAGGGACTTGGGCGTGTAAAATGTTTCAAGAAGAGGAAATGTTAAGGACAGATGAATCTATAGAGCAGCAGACATGGAGGCAGAGCTAGGAGAGCATCTTGTGGTGGTGTACATTTCAACATGTTACCATCACCCGCCTTTGTAGTCCCCACTAGACTCAGGGAGTTGGAGAGTTGGGGAAGAGATTAGCTGCTTTCAGTCATGGAGTGCAACCCAAAAGGGCTCTAAGGATGATTCTAAGTGCGGACTTTGTCTTCTACTAGCTGCCGTATCCTTAGACATCGATACGAATCATCCCTTCCTTCCATGAATCTAGTCCTAGACCTAGAGTTTCCGGTTAAGCCATTGACTTGACCCTCATATCTAGAGATACCTTTGGGAGGAGACTCGATAGTCACACTTACGCCGACGGTGTGATCTAACCCTTGAGGCAAGAGTCTCGGTTGGGACCTCTTGGTGGCAGCGTCGAGGCCTTACGACGTTAGTTTGATTATGGATTTGGCAATCACTGTTCATACTCAAATTGACGGTATTAGGCAAACGTCGAGATGGTTTTCCCTTGGTCGGCGAAAAGGAAACTCTGGGTAGCACAAGTTAAACTCATGCACGAGAGGGTGCGACCGATCACTCTTGAGTCGGCCAACCTTACCCTCGTGGAAGCAGTCGTTTGAGTTCCAGTTCTAACAGGAATTGGAAACCTCTGGAGTTCGAGGATGACGATCACGTCCTTATACGGGTCTCACCTCGACGAGGTTTACGGAGATGTGGCCAAGGCAGCAAGTTATCTCCAAGGTTCAACGGACCTTTCAAGGTCCTCAACTGGGTAGGCAAGGTGGTTTACCGCTTGACCCATCCACCTCAGTTGCACTAGGTGCACGACGTCTTCCACGTATCTCAACTGAGGAGATACGTGCTTGATCCTTCACACATCATCGACCTCAGGGAGTTGGACGTCGATGATAGGGCATCATGCACGGAGGTTCCAGTGGGGATTGAGGATCGACGGGAGCAGGTCCTACGAGGATGGTTGATTCCTCTTGTGCGTTTTCATAGGCAGCACAGAAACCTCCAGGTGAACACATGGGAGCGGAAGGCTCAAGATGCGTGCTCTGTACCGCTTTTGTGACCCTGGTTTGTGTTGAAGCTTTACGGGGACGTAAAGCCCTGAGGTGGGAGTAATTTAAAGACTTGGAAATTTCAAGGAAACTTTTTTCTTAATTTTCTTTGGAATTTTACAGGAACGCAGTTTCTGACGGTGCCTGATTTCGAGGCCCGGTGTGCCTGGAATCAATTTCCAACGTTTACCTCGGGTACGTTCAGTGAACGAATGAGCATGAATTTATAACTTTTGAACCGATACTCAGAATCAAATTTCGAGGGCACCGATGGAACCGCAACACCAGTATTTGCTTAGGAACGCCTATTCAGGAGTTGCGTTTACACGAGGGAAGTTGTTCAAAAAAATGTGAAAGTTAAAATAAAAATTTAACTTCAATTTTTATTTCCCTTAAGTGTTTTTATCCATTGGATGGAAGTTGGGTAACTACCCAACATCCCATGGGAGGTTAAGAGGGTGGTGGGGCCCACACGAACCCCACCCCTTCATATCCTCCAACCCCCCTCAACTCACCATTAATGTTGTGAACTTAAGTTATAACTTATGATATTAATGTAGTGTGTTTAATGTGAGTTTTTGAAATTCAAACTCTTGAATTTCAATGGTTTATGTTGTGTTAATAAATTAAGTGCGGGCTTAATTTATTTTTGGTTAGTTTCTTTGTTGCTTGAGAGGTTTGGGAGAATCGTTGAGAAACTTTAAGATCTTCATCATCTTCGACGAAGAACGTGAAGAACGGTTCTTCTCCGACGAAGAACATCGACCCCAAGACCTAGAAGACTCGGCGTCCCGGATTCTTCCGTCTTCATCTTCCTCCACGACAAGGGAGAAGTCTCTGACCATGGTGATCATCGCCAATGACACCGTACCTCCCTTCTTCATCATAGAAACAAGTTAGGAGACGTCGTTTCTTCCTCGGACGCACCCTGATGTCCACGGAATCTACGTCTGACCCCGCGACGCCTTTCTCCGCGATACCCGACGTGCGACGTCAAATATCAAGTTAGGGGTTTGTTTCGTTTTATTATTGATTCTATCTTTTACGATCTACGGGTAATTAGAACCCCCTTGTTATCGTTTAACGGGACGAGGCCGTACCTCAGGAACACGACTGATCCTCCTCCCTTTTTATTCTTTCTTGTCATTGCGGATCAAAAGAGAGTGACGCGGTGCCGTCGCACCACGTGGGAAAGAACGACAAGAAAAACGTGGCGTCTGAAAGAAAGTGACGCGGTGCCGTCGTACTTCGTGGGAAAGAACGGCAAGGATGCATGACATCATCATGCCGCGCCTGATCGAGCGGCAAGAATGTGCGACGTCGTCACGCCGCACATTCAAAAAATTTTAAACCCTCGTGTGTGGGTATTTGATTGCAAGATGATCCTATAATTTATTTTGGATAAATTACACCCTCTTCAATGATTAAAATCATGTGTTTAATTATTTTCCAATTGATAACACCTAACATGGATGGCATGGGATGAACAAACACGGCCCGACAACCCTCCGTAGCTTGTTTATCGATGTGCGGATCGACGGACGACGACGAAGCATGATGCTATGGCGTTTGATTTACTTCGCAGTGAAGGTCGGGTCCCGGGAGGACCATTGGCAAAGACGGTAGGGGAAATGAACCACCGGAGCACGTCCGGTGGTCCGCAGAAGATGGTGGCGGCGCCCGGTGCGACGTCGGCCTCAATTAACAGCGAGGGGCGGGCCGCGCGCACCCCCACTCCCCGACTTCGGCTCGGCCACACCAAGCCGCGGATGGCCGGCCGGGACGGGACGGGCCCAGCCGGGTCGGACTCGGGCCGGGACGGGTCGACCAGGTTCGGGCCGACCTAGGGGGTCGGGCCGGGTCGGTCCGGGCCCAGACCCCCCGTTTTCGAACACTTTCGGTCAAATGCCCATATCTTGGGCTACGGAGCTCCGATCGATGCAGTGTCAGTTACGTAGAGATCCTTGGAAGGAGACGGTCGTTTCGGTATATTACACTCAAGGTTTCAGAGAACATTGGGTTCGGACGGGTTGGTTCGTACACGAAACCAACCGGTCCCTCTGAGCAGAAATGCTTATATCTTTAGCACCAGACGTGCGATTGGCGTGCTGTCGACTTTGATGGATTCCTCTAAGTAAGACGGTTCTTTTGGATAACTCCGCTCGAGGTTTGGATGCCGTCGGAGTGCAGTCTGGTTGGTTCGCTCACGAAACCAACCGGGCCCCTAGAACGAAAAAGCCAATAACTCACAGACCGGGCGTCCGATTGATGCGCCGTCTATTTCGTTGAATTCATCTTAATGAGACGGAGCTTTTGGAATACTTCGCCCGAGTTTTTGGATACAGTTGGATAGTGGTCGGGTTGGATCGCACCCGAAATCCAACCGGGCCCCCGGAACAGAAAAGCTGATATCTTTCAGACTGGACGTCCGTTTGACGAACCGTCAGAGGTGTTGGTGATCACGTTGAGAAACGGTCCCTATGAGTATACCATATGAGTGTTCGGGGTATAGTTGGTTACGGCTGAGATTGGTTCGCTCACGAAACCAAGCGGACCCCTAGGACGAAAAGGCTAGTAACTCACAGACAGGGCGTCAGATTGACCCGCCGTCTGTTGCATTGAGACCCCTATGACGAGGCGGTCCTTTGAGATACTTCTTCGTGGGACTTTGTGATACTTGGAGTATCAACCAGTAGCCCGTGGAGCGGACCCTCCCAGAGACGACCGTACATATTACCGAGACCGTGTAGCTGGATGGGACCTGAAGATTGCTTGTCCGATTCGAGTCGGAGAGACTTGTATAGCCCAGTGGGGAGCACTACTGTGTTTGGGTGGCAGACCCACAATGGGGAGTACTACTGTGTTTGGGTGGCAGACCCGCGGTACTTGACAGGAGAAGTACCTCTTTAGGATATGAGGGGGGAGCACTACTATGTTTGGGTGGCAGACCCTGGCGGGAAGCACTACTATGTGAGGTGGAAGGCCCGCGGTACTCGACAAGAGGAGTACCTCAGCAGTCTTAGGTTAGTGAGAAGTACCTCGGAGTCATGACAGGACCACTGTACACTTCAGAGATGGAGCTCTACAACAGTTACGGTTTCGTTAATGAAAATCTTGGTTTGAGCTGAGTCTATGATCTTTGTGTTTCCTCATGATTGATATGGGTTACTTGATAACTTAGGTATATGTATGGGCATATACCTAGGTAGTGGTAATCCGTTGATTTCACAATCATTGTGTTTCCTCATGATTGAGATGGGTTACTTGATAACTTAGGTATATTTATGGGTATATACCCAAGTAGAGGTTATCTGTTGAGATCTCCTTTCTGGTTATCCTTGTTGGTTTTAGTGAGACATTGAGGGTCTCGGGATCCCTACTGAGTATCATTATAATCACCCCTGCACGGGCTATGCACGCACCTCGTTGTGTTGGTTGCAGACGACGGGCAGTGCTGATGGAGGCCGAGTGTTCGAGGACTGGACGGTACTCGGAGGTGGACTACACGACGAGTCCGTACTCGGAGGTGGAATACACGACGAGTCAATATCTGGAGGCGGACTTCACAGTGAGACGACACTCAGAGGAGGTTGACGGGCGAGAGCGTTGTGGAGGCTATTTGTACCTACCCTTCAAGTCGGAACCTTGGTGGACGATCTAGAAGCTACGCCATCTGTACCTACCCTTTAGGTAGGATCCGAGGAGGACGACCTAGGATCCACTTTCGTTCTTCCAGCTGTTGTATTTTCCTGTCGTACTTTGTTCAGTTGTACTTGTACTTTCATTTGGGTTTGTATTCTGGCCCATTTACCTTTCAGCACTTCTCTTTGTACTTAGTGTTTTACTTCCACTTGTACACTATGGAGTTTTGTTACTTTTATAAATGCAATTCCTTCCCATTTATCAGGATTTACGCCTTTGGTGCTAGTCGCCAACTCCTGGCCTATGGAAGGAAGGCTTGGGGTAGTCACGGCATGGTTCCCGAGGACGGGTCGTGACAACAAAACCTCTCACACCTTGTCCTTCTTCCCATATGGAGGGTTGTTGTGGCTCTAATTTGGAGATAGGCTCTCTATGTTGACTGAATTTTCATGAATAAAACCTTCATGATGAAGTTTACAAGAGGAAACTTCATAATTACTACTAACACTCCCATAATTTGCTAATGAGAGTGTAGGATCTTGAGGTGCAACAGATAAATGTATGAGAGCTTCAAGAACTCCAGCATTAAGAGGAGCCAAATTGCATCCTGACTCATGATTTTCAAACTGTGTTCGAGAAGACTTATTCTTTGATGTTCTCTTACACTTATTTGGGAAAAAAATCTAAGAGAAGTGGTTATCATGGGTTGGTGTATGTGCCTGCCTTGGATTGGTTACTGGAACGGACTGATTAACTCTAATTGGAAAGGGTGTATGTTCCTGATCATATTGTCCATATGATATGGGGGAGTATTCCCCATGACCCTCATGGACTAGAAAAGAGGTGTGTATATGCTTGAGGATGGAAATTCGATGTATCATCCCATGTGCAGGGACAGATTTATGTGTATGTTCCTATGGTACTACTGAAGTAGTTGTTATAATATCCTGGCATGCTTCCAGAATATTGGTAGGATTTTGTGTCTACCCTTTCACCATTGATGAGATATGTTGGGTGACTTCAGCGACAAAAACAAGAATATAAATCCATTCCATATCTGAAGTAGGTGTATGTTCCAACTCATTTCCCCATTTTACTGTCGATGGGTATTGACAGTACTCATGTATGGGTGAAAGGAGTTGGGTCTGCCCCATATTTGTCGTCGGAGCTTTCTGAATGACTTCTCCAAGTGCTTTTAAACGAGACTATTGGAAATCATGATGAATGATGAAAGGTGTATTTGCCTGCTATATGTTTTCTATCGAGCATAGTTGATAGACTTCCTTCAATACTGAAATATGAGACTGCTGAAAGAATTGGTGATTGTAAGCTGGTGTATGTTCTTGTTCACCAGTTTCCACCACATTGGATATGAGGGTTTCTTTAAATTCAGTCAGACATGCTTGCTATCTGGATGATAAATTGTACGCAAGTGTGTGGGCCTATTCACATTACTCCACCAGATTTATCGAGTGGGATTTTTGGGTTACTGCCTGATGAGTCTGATGGGAAACAAAATTATGACGGACTGGTGTATGTGCTTGTTCATTGTTTCCATCAATTTATGTTGATGGACATCTCTAGAGGGGGCAGAGGTAAGAACATGCTCCCTATGGACCATTCAATGTCCCCGATAGTTCTTCTTTTGTGCCCGGGTCTAAGAGACCTGGGCCAAACATCTAGAGTCAACACCCTTATCGTGTTGGGGGTTCACTACTGCACAATTCTACTCGTGGAAATTATTGGTGGGAGTCCTCATGAAGGATCCATGCATCCCTGAATTGCAGCCCCAAGTGTCCTCTTGATCTAACTCCCTATACGATGGGAGGGGATGGTTGTTGTGTTCTAGGGATAAGAACCTAAAATGATTGAATATAGTGGTTTTCACTATCTATTTCTTAATCATCAGTCATTGTTGGACAGATGATTGAGGATTTTTATTGACCCAGAGGGCCTGTCGGCTAGCCTCCAAAGTCGGGATTGTACCGTGCGATCAAAACTTCTTTAAAAACATGTTGGAGACATAGCATTGATGATACTGGATGGTTAATAACATCCTTCCCGTTGATGAGGATCGAGCCTGAGATGCGGTTAGGATGTTCGCAAATGTCGTTTGGAATAAATCAATTTTGAAATAAAGGGATTTTTGGGGAAAACATGAAGATAACAATAAACTCCATTAAAGTGACATATTTTAGATGAATACATGCATGATTGATTCCTTTGTCTGACCTTCCATTATCAATTAATAGGGGCCAAATAGGTGGGTAACAGTATTAACTTTGTTATGGATTCAAGTCAGGTTCACCATTTTTGTTTCATAGTTCCTTGAAATGTGTGTTCTAGTTTTAAGAATCACTACTTCCAATTAGTTTCCTTTGGATTTATTTATAGAACCAGAAACTTACAATAGTTCTTTATCCAAAGGGAACCTGCTTTCCAAAGGTAGGCATTCATTATATTTGAACTTTATAATACTTCTGAACATGCATTGGTCGAGAGGATTGGAGGTCGGACACATCCCGCCCTTTTTGTGTGAATTATTATCTACTATAGGGATCTCTTTATAAATTTATTATATTTTCATGAATCCTTAGTAATTCACTAAGTATAACATAAGTTTTCCTTGGAATTTAAAATCACTTATTAACATGTGTAAAATTTAGAATCATCAGTATGTATTCTAGATTATTCATTAATGGAGATATATTTATGTATTTGAGGTTCTCAATCAATCATATCCTCTCATATTCTATTTCAATATTCTTTTAATAATCGTTATGATGATACTAGTTTTTAATCCACTCAGCGGGGAACTTGGAATTTATTGTCATCCAGAGAGACGAATTATTGTTTTGATATTGGGATCGTACACATAAAATGGGTTACATACGTATCTTTCTAAAAGGAATTAGAACCCTCATATTTCAGTATCACTTAATGGGACACATCATACCTTTTTAGGTCATGTGATAAGAACCTAGCTGTAAATTTTAATTTCATGTGGTATGGACATCATTGAAAAAGGTTCTTCCTCAAAGTTTGGTGTGCGACTTATTCCAAAATAACCCAATGAACTTGGAAAGGATATGGGATTCCATGTTACATTAGACCCTATTGGGAATATGGACCAAGGAGATTAGGGTTGATTTAAGGTATCGGGTTTGAACCTCAAGGAGGCATCCTACATATCCCATGTGGATATGAATCAAATCCCACATAGTTCGAGGAATCTCATAGGAGAGTATAGTCCTTTGAGAGAAATGAGTTTGTGATTACTTCTTAAAAATGATGCATTGATGATTTGGGGAGTTTAATTTGGGGCTTATTTATAAATAGGGTGCCCAGAATAAGGGAATTAGGGTTTGATTCTTGAGGAGGATATCCAGTGAGCTCGGGCCCTAAGAAGTCTTCCTACGTATCATGATTATAATGGGAATCATAGTTCTCATTGTTCATTCACTAAGTGTGTTTGTGTAAATGTGGTAATCATCACAAATCTCTATGCCCGAGTGAGTCATTCATGGTGTTGAAAACCAGAGGATGTGAATGATTGAACAATGACACAAACATTTTTCCTCCTCCACTGGTGGAAGAGGGCATACCTATGGTGGCCTGGGTGGACGATGGTGAGGCGATGAGCCCTCCCTCTGTTCTCTTCACATTGTACAAAGGGTCTAATGAAAGGAAGAAGGGATGAAGGTTTAGGGGCTTACACTATGATGGATTCCCTAAAATTGATCCTAGTAGGGGAGGGATATTTTTCTATTGAATGCATGGAAAAGTAAGCTTAAGCCTTCCCTTACATACCAGAAATTTAAGGTTCTAGCTCTTTGAGAAGGGGGAGGTCAAGACCCAAACACTTATTATCCGAACTGGGAACTTCCTCATACTGTTCTTGGTAGAACGTTCCATGTGACTATGGATATAAAAACCCAAAGAAACTCCATGAATCCTAACCCCATTGTGAAAAAAATTTAGGAAACCCTTGACTATGGATATACAAACCCAAATAGGAGACGCACTGATGTGTCTTTCCCAATGGTTTGATATGTCAGAAGGATTTGGTGGAGGTATCAATAGAATCCCTTTCAAACAAGGGATCCAATGAAGAAGAAAACTTTCCTTGAATGTATTTTAAGAGGGCTTGATGGATTTTAGAATTAAGATAGTATGTTAATCAATGAAGGGTTCCATGTAGGGAATGACATGCAAGTATGGGCACACATGTGGTATTGGGAGACCTAATGTTCACATAAGCGATGAACAATCTGTTTGGTAATACATGGACGAGACCTGGCTCAATCCTTCAGGAGTATTCACCGGTGATCCCAGATGTGGGGCACTCAAGTTCCTATGAAATGAATTGGTGGCACGCAAGTGTTTCTGATTTTGGGAGGTCAGGCACTTTAGACGCACATGTTTTATAGATTTAAAATTCTAAAAGGATTTAAGTCTAATGATTCTGCCTCGATTCCTCTACTTTATGTGTTAAAGAACTACCTTTAAAGTTTTGGAGGACTAGGGAGAAGCACCTGCGTGACCAGAGCATAAATTGGGCTTTAGGGAAATCTGTCCCTACAAATAAAGGCCCCAAGGGTCTATTTATAGGAAAAACTAGGACATTGGGAAAAAAGAGTTTGGTATCACAAGTAGGTTGCGCGATAGATGGGGGTTGACAAGTAGGTTGTGTAACAACTCCCTTTTGGTCTAACTAGGGCGACCCAATGCTTGTGCCTTTGAAAATCTTTATTTTCTTTATGTCTTTCCCTTGTTCTTTCTAAGGTATTTTCATTTTTCATTTTTTAGACTCTTTGATGGAATAGAGTGCCAATATCTATATTATTATTATAAAAAAATAATGAATATAAAATTTATTTATATCATGTTCTACATTATTGAATCATGATATATGTAAAAGGACCAAAGATATAACAAATTAAGAGAAATGCGAAGAACAAAGCGAATATTACCCAAAGTGAATCCTTAAAATATGAAGGTTATCAAGAGGATAATATAACGTCAAAATAAAACCATAAATGTTTTTATATATAATAATATGGTTTTGTAATATATATCTAATAAATTTATATTTTTTATATAGGTTTTTTGAATTAGTACGATGAGATTCAATAAACAAGGTTAGGGGATTTCATTTCACGTTTAATTTCCTTGCGATACAAGCTATTTTCTCCAATCTTTCATTGGGGTAGTGTATAAACTTTCCATGATTGAATCAAATTATTCTTATACTTAAATTTATGTTTATTTACATATCCATTTTATGATCATTACATAATTGGGTTTAACTTTCCAAGGTTACCAAATCGGTAAAATAGTGTTGTCTCAATTTTCCTTCATTGAGACTCATGTTTTATTATCCACCTAAATCCTTTATTTACCAAGGTTTATATACATCTATTTAAAATTTTATATAATGAATATAATTAATTTCATAGTATTTTAAGCTTCCTGTAATTTACTTTTCTAACATTGGAGAGTATGATCCCAAGTTACCAAGTTATAAGAGTTTATTGAGAAATCAGTGTAAAACCTCGAGATTTTATGAGATATATTCCTTTTAATTTCTTTGATGTCTTCTATTGTACACTACACCAAGATTATCTTTTACTATACGCAACATCGTATTAGCTTGTAGTATACGCAACACTCTTCTTGGCTCGTGTTAAACACAATTTCAAGTTCATTTTGTGGAAATTATTCTATGCAACATTAAGTATATATTTTGTTTAATGTATAAATGAAATAATTTTTGATTATGTTATACGTCACACCAATGGGAGCTTTCAATACACACATCCCTGATTTGTCTTGCATTACACGCAATCGCGACCTTCCTCGATTGGGTGTGTAGTACGCAATATCAGGTTTCACTAGACAACGATATATTGTTATAATATTATTATGAACAATCCATTATGAAGAATATTAACTAAATTTTTAATTTTATAACAATATCATTCATCTTACACATTTTCTATAAAATGTTATGAGAACAAAATAAAATTTTTGGGTAATGTAAGAATTTTTTAAAAAATGCACTTTTGTCACCTTCTGATGGTGCACCAACTTTAAATCTTGTTTTTTTGACATGTTTAATAGTTTAATTTGGAAAAATAAAATTCTTATTTGGAATTAAGATATAAAAATTACTTTGGATAAATTTTTCATATTATTCTGATAACTTTCATATTTTAATGAATAGTAAAAACACGATATATTATAATTAAAAACAAATTTTTTCATCGTAATAATTTGTATGGTTATATTATAATATTGAATGTTTTTAAAGTATAAATAGAATATATTTGTACCATTTAATATAATGTATGTTATTATCATTGATTTTACATTGAATTCATTGGTAAAATCATTTCAATCTTTTGCAATGTTTTAACTTTTAAAAATGATTTTCTTAACAACGAGATTAATTTTAGATTAATTTCTGCAACTTCGGTGATTTTAATTTGAAAAAATGGATTCCATATTTGGAATCATTAGGTCCATTCAATGTTAATAGGCTACTTTTTATTTTTGGGCACTATGAATAGTAACTACGGTAAATTTTATTTACCATAGTTAAAGGTAATTTGCGTAATTAAGGATAAATATAATATAATAAAACTACCATAACAAATGTCTTAATATAATCAGATGATTATATTTCGTCCTAAGGCATATTTGGGTCGAAATGGAATCCATTGGAACCCACTTGGATGTGATTAAGACCTTTAATTTATTTTATTTTAAAGAAAGTGAAATATGACTTATTGAAACTTTAATAATTAAAGTATTTTTCATATAAGGTTATACAGAATATAAATTCAATTATAAATACTAATTTAAAAGCTAATATGTGTTTCTTTGTTATGGTAATTTATTTTTAATTTTTAAGAGATATTTAATTACCTTAATAGCTTATAAATTAATGATGCAAAAAATTATTTATTTCATAAAAAATCAATAATATAGTTTTTATTACAATAATAATACCCATCGAAAGGACTAGAAACTTGACCAAACCTTATTTTTTCAAGTATATCTATACCCTAATCATACAAGGGTAGAATTATGGACTATTTAGAGCCTTATAAAATTGATGAGGACATTTATATTATTTTATTTTAAATGATGTCAAAGTTGTTGCCTTCATACTTTAATAAAGATAAAATTTTAAAAGTTGGTTGTTTTATAAGATAAATTCGACTAAAATTATTCTTATTAAATCTATTATCATTACCTGCTTCACAATATTTTTTTAAATTTTATACAACAAATAAGTTTATTAAATAATTATACAAAAATGTTTTATTAATTATTTTATTATGAGAAATATCAAATAAATGATATTAAAATTATTAAAATAAATATTATATGAACTAATTAATGTGCTCCACGAATTTTATAGATGAATATAACCTTTTTTATTAATCTATTGAATTGTTTTTTTTTTGAAAATATATTCTCTGTGGATTTTATTTAAATTCAAATAAATGAATTGAGTCAAAATTGACACTATTGATATTTTATATTATTAAATTGTTTAAAAATCACAAAAATATTTAAAAAATAAAAATTAAAATTTATATGGTCAAACATGTCATAATGTATCAAATTATGTTTAATTAAGAACACATAAGTAAGTATTTATAACCATATAAAATTTACAACATTATTGCCACAAATAAAATTAAATAGATTAAATAAGGATAAATCAAAATGATAAGGTTTAAAATAAAATCAAAACATGTATAAATTTAATTGGTTGATGAGATTACAACCCAATCTTATCTAATATCCTTATTTGAGTCACTTTGGAAGTTTTTATGTGTGGTTTGGGTTTATTGTAAATTAATAGTTTAAAGGTTTCCAAAAGTACCCCTCTCCTCTATTATAAAAGGGAACCTCCTTCCTCTCCTCCTCACATCATTTGGAGCCTTCAAGCTCCGCAAAACAACGCCCATTACTCTTCTCAACTCCCCTAGTAACATTTTGGAGGTTCTGGGTTTCTCAAAATACCAACTCTAATCCCTTATGAGGAGGTTTAGAAGAGACCAGTCGAAGAAGATATAATATCCTTGGATGGGTATAATGGTGTAAATAAATAACTATATATGATTATTGTAAAGTGATATTGATTATGAAATATTATACATACACTTAAATACAATTCCATGATCATGGGAATGATATCTTCGCTCGTGCGTACGTATAGACTATCGGCTCCACGACGTGATGAGATTCATTCTCCATGTTAACCATTAATGAATGATTATAAAGTATATATAATGAATAATAATGAGATATATGACATAATAATTATACTTCATTTATGTATATATATATATATTTATGTCATCTACTTATTTCCATTCAATATAATAAGGAAACGAAAATAGCGGTCATGCGTACGTACGGCCTACCATCTTCATGAATGGTGTATTTCATTCCATTTATCAATCTATTATATATATTTATATTATGAATATATATTATATATAAATAATTTCTAATATTTTTTATAAGTAATTAATCATGATCTAATAAATCATATGAATAATTACTAGTCGAAACACGTATGAAAAATGAAATGATTTTACCTAAAAGGATGCATTAACATGGAATTGACAAATGAACAAGTAATATAAAGTCGTAAGTGAATCATATATGATATCATAAATATTATTATGGTTATGTTACAAGTTAATAATATGTTCAAACAAACAATACATGAGTTTCATACACATATAGAAGAAATTGGACCTAAGGTAAGGGATAATTATTCTAATCTCGTTCTTATCCTAGATTGTTTATTCATAAGTAATTAATGGGGTTATATTTATCATCCACGTACATGTTTTCTAAAAAAAATCATGTATTTTTAAAGTATCTTTTTACCCATTTTTCCTTTTACTACATGGTATGTAAGGAATATTTCTTTTGTTTACCATATGATGTACTTTTTGACTTTTCCTGCCAAAGTACGAGAAGAATGTTTTTTTAAACTATACGACATGAATGGTTTTTTACATTTTCATAACGACCTCTTTAAATGAAGATTCCTCTATAAAATTTCATGATTATTTTCAGTAAAATATTTTTAATTTAAAATATCATAGAATTTTTAAATGATAAAATGATTTTGAAGAAGAAAGGAAATTTTCCTCAAGATTCCATTTCAACTGTTTTATCAAAACTAGTTTCCATCTAAGAGGAAATTAATTAGCATGTTTATGTTTCAAGTATAATGTCTCTATTATTTACATGGTTTGATTTTCATGATGAAATTATATCCATTTGTTTTATATGGATTATGTCACGATGGGATGATGATTATGAAACCCATTTTATTCATTGAGTTATGATGAATGATTTATGATTGTTTTGTGGCACGCGTAAGAATGATTTGAATATGAGATGGGTGGGACATATATCTTACTTTAATGCATTGGGAAAATATTTATATCTCAGAAGATAGACATGTCTAGAACATCAAGTAAATCTAGTTCAGTAATACAGGGCTGGAATGGAAAGTAAACCCGGTTTAGTAATGGACTTTGTCCACTATGATGGTCTTGGAAGCAATGTCTTCGCTACTATAGAAATCATATCATGTCCTTAATGGTAGCCACAATTACATGTTTTATTCCAATTCTATTTTATCATGGTTAATGTTCCTTTATGATCTATGCCTTATGCACTACCAAGATTGATGTTATTACTCATGATATTAATGTTTTATGTTCATGTTATTACATAAAAATGTTTATGGATTGTTTTAGGTTCTCCATGTTTACCCTTACTGAGCATTTGAGCTCACCCTTTTTATGTTTTATTTTCCCCATGATATAAATAATTGTTTTAGGTAAGAAATAAAAAGGGGAATATTTTTATGGGAGATGTTGAAGATCTTTCACCATGATTAGAATATTATATTCTGAGTTTCCAAAGACACTAAACTAATATGGTCTTTGGGAATCTGTTTTTGTAATGTATTAAGTATTCCACAAAAGTAATGTAATGTCCATATACATCAAGCTTGGGTCTCTACAGTTGGTATCAGCGTGAAGGTTTAGTTAACCATTGGAGACTAGGATCCGAAAACATTATTGAGATCCCTAGAGATTTTTCTATGGTATGTCTAGGGATGTCCCTAAGGTTAAGTATAAGTATATGTTACAGTCCTTGAATTATGATAACAATCATGAATACCCTAGGATTAAACCTACGATGTTAGAGATTGAATGTACTCCCCTTGATTATGTTGTTTTCCTAGGATGATTTTTGCCTCTCACACAATTATTTATGGGTTTTAGAAAATGGATAGAAAATAGAAGATTCATGTTAATGGGGAATATGATGGACAATGGATTGATATCCTTCATGATAAACAATTGAAATGGGATTTGGAAGGTGAAACATCGTTATTATCCCTAATCAGTAATCTCATAATATGATCAATAATCTCAAATTTGGTAATTTTACTAACTCAGTTAATAAGAGAAAGAAGGAGTTTCATGATGATCATAGAGGGAAAAAAGATCAATTTTCCTCATGTAAGTCATGTGGGAAGAGACATCAAGGCGAATGTTTCAATAGAACTGGGAGATGCTTTGGGTGTGGAAAAGAAGGACACCAAGCCGGTAATTGCAAAGGAAAGGGTTCAGTTAACACGATGGACAAGGATAATGGTATTCCTAAGATATAAACAACAGTTAAATATTTTAAATGTGGAATTTATGGGAATTATGCAAACCAATGCCCTAAGGGAATGTCTTGTGAGGAGAATCAACATGGTCGTATGGGTAGTATTTATGTTGATGATGATGAGGAGACTACAAATGATATATGATATGAAATAAGTGTTGAGGAATAAAATTATGAAGCTCGGTAGATGGTTTATGAAGGTAGTTGAATGATTTTATGTTTATCTATAGTAATGTTGTATAGGTAATATAATGGTACTCTGGAATAAAGAAGCATCTTATGATTGTTACACTATTGTTTTTCCTTGATTATTTGAATGTATACGTTGAATGGTACTAGTAACCATGAAAGGTTATTTAAATATTTTTGGAAAGTAGATGATATGCGCATAATGAAGGGATAAAGAGAAAATAATATGTTGGATATTATTAATGAGGTGATGATTGATATAAGGACAAAGTGATATCATGGTTTGAGTATATAGTATTTTTGGGATTTTGGTATGTGGAAAGAGTTGACTTTTGACAAAATTCATGTTTTCACTGAGGTTCTATGGTTACTCATGTTTCCATAGAATACCTGATTAAGGTAATCATATGTTTCGAATGTGACCAAAAAGATATATCTTGTGATATATGAGGGATAAAGGACGGTATTCATGTGCTTGTTATATAACATTTTTAGTAATCATTCACTTTATACTATGAGTTTGGAAAGAAGTATTTTGGATATGTTTTAAGGTTGGAATGGATTAAGTTGGACATCAGATAGTATTGTTTAAGGATAAAACATTTTGTTCTATTTTATTTCTGGAATGTTATAATAGTATAATTTAAGAAAAGGGATGACCTGAAGAACGGGCGACAAACCGTCGCGTCGGACAAGGCTGTAGGAATCAAACCCACAACCGAAGTGCGATAAGCCTTTATCGCCTACCATTGGCCAACAGGAAGTCCCTGGTTAGTAGAAACTAGTGTTATTTTATTAAGAAGGATTACAGATGAAGTCTAAGTCCATTTTTGGAACCATATACGTTTAATCTCACCATATATGGACTTATGTATATAACTTTTTCTAACCTTATGTTTGAGACAAATGGAATGACCTATCATTCTATCGCATGATCTACTAACACTTCACAAAAGAAAAATTTAACTTCATTTCATTAAGAGATGAAATTGAAAATTTTCAAGGCACGAGCAACAGTAAGATTGTAACAAAATAAAGTAAGTATTTCTTTTAATTAAAAAATTATTCAACATTTGGGAAATGATCTTGAAAAACAAAAATTTCGTCCTAGTGCCCTCATATCTGATAAATCAGATTGTACCTTAGATCATCACAAATTTATGTCTTTGTGATTTTTTCCTTTTTCATAGCCATATCCTCTACCACTCCTTATCATAAGTTGATGGTTATATTTCTCTTCCATATCCATATTTTCACCTATGTTCTCCTATGAGGAAACCCAATGATGAGTTAATTTGGGTAACCATTAGGTTTCATACTTCACTTTTAAAAATTAAGTTTTTATATTCCTTTTTACGATATGGGTTTCTATGAATGAAACTTTCAAGGAGTAAACGAATTATAACCCCGACAAATTTTGAGGGATAAATTCATTTTAAGGGGGGTAGAATTTAAGACCCCGAGATTTTATGAGATATATTCTTTTTAATTTCTTTGATTTCTTCTATTTCACACTACACCGAGATTAGCTTGTACTATACACAACACCGTATTAGCTTGCAGTAAACACAACACTATTCTTGGCTCGTGTTACACAAAATTTCAAGTTCGTTTTGTGGAAATTATTATATGAAACTTTAAGTATATATTTTGTTTAATGAATAAATGAAATATGTTTTTATTATTCTATATGCAACAGAAAAGGGAGCTTTCACTGCACGCAGCTATGATTTGGATTACAATACATGCAATCACGACCTTCCTCGATAGCGCGTGTAGTACGCAATACAGAGTTTCACTAAACAACGATATATTGTTATAATATTATTATAAACTCGCCATTATGAATAGTATTAAATAAATTTTTAATTTTATAACATTATCATTCATCTTACAAATTTTCTATAACATGGTATGAGAACAAAATAATGTTTTAGGGTAAAATAGGTATTTTTCTAAAAATGCACTTTTGTCACCTTTTAATGGTGCACCCACATTAAATCTAGTTTTTAACATTATTATGAGTTTAATTTAACGAAATAAAATTATTCTTTGGAATTAGGATATAAAAATTTACTTTGGATAAAATTTTCATATTATTCTGATAACTTTCATATTTTAATGAATAGTAAAAACACGCTGTATTTTAATTAAAAACAACGTTTTTCATCGTAATAATTTATATGGTTAAATTATAATATTTATTGGATTTAAAGTATAAATAGAATATATTTCTACTATTTAATAAAATTTATTTCATTATAATTTATTTTATAATGAATTCATATGTAAAATCATTTCAATCTTTTGCAACGTTTTAACATTTAAAACTCATTTTCTTAACAGTGGGAATAATTCTAAATTAATTTCTGCAACTTCTGTGATTTTAATTTGGAAAAATGGATTATATATTTGGAATCATTAGGTACAAATTATGTTAATAGGCTAATTTTTATTTTTGGGCACTATGAATAGTAATTACGATAATTTTTATTTACTGTAGTTAAATGTAAATCGGGTAATTAAGGGTAAATATAATATTATAAAATTACCCTAACACTTGTCTTAATATAATTATATGATTATAGTTCGTCATACGGAATATTTGGGTCGAAATATAATCAATTGGAACCCGCTTGGATGTGATTAAGACCATTAATTTATTTTATTTTAAAGAAAGTGGAATATGTCTCACTCGAACTTTAATAGTTAAGTGTTTTTAATATAAGGTTATATAGAATATAAATTCAATTATAAATACTCATTTTAAATTTAAAAAGTTTTTATTTGTTATGAAAATTTATTTGTAATTTTTAAGAGATATTTAATTACCTTAATATCGTATACATTAATGATACAGAAATTAATTATTTAGTAAAAAATTCAATAATATAGTTTTTATTACAATAATAATACCCATCAAAAGGACCAGAAACTTGACCAAACCTTATTTTTAGACTATATATATACACTAATAATCCAAGGGTAGAATTATGGACCATTTGGGGCCTTATAAAACAGATTATGACAATTATATTATTTTATTTTAAATGATTTCAAAGTTGTCACCTTCATACTTTAATAAAGATAAAAATTTAAAAGTTGGTTGTTTTAGAAGATAAATTAGAATAAAAGTATTGTTATGAAAAATATTATATTTATATTCATCATAATATTTATTTTTAATGTATATACAACAAATAAGTATATTAAATAATTATACAAAATTGTTGTATTAATTATTTTATTAAGAGAAATATGAAATAAATGATTTTAAAAGTATTAAAATAAATATTATATGAACTAATTAATGTGATCCCAGAATTTTTTAGATACATATGACTTGTTAGTAATATAGTAATAGTTTTATTCTAAAATCTATTTTCTGTGGATTTTATTTAAATTCAAATAAATGTATTGAGTCAAAATTGACACTATTGATATTTTATATTATTAAATTGTTTAAAAATCACAAAAATATTTAAAAATTAAAAATTAAAAATTATATGATATAAAATGTAATAAAGTATCAATTTATGTATAACTAACAACACATAAGTAAGTATTTATAACCATATAAAATTTATAACATTATTACCACAAATAAAATTAAATAGATTAAATAAGGATAAATCAAAATTTTAAGGTTTAAAATAAAACCAAAACCTGTATAAATTTAATTTTTTTGATGAGATTAAAACCCTATATTATCTAATTTCATAATTAGAGTCACTTCGGAAGTTTTTATGTGGGGTTTCAGTTTATTATAAATTAATATTTTAGAGGTTTCCAAAAGTGCCACTCTCCTCTCTTATAAAAGGGCACCTCCTCCCTCTCCTCATCACGACATTTTTAGCCTTTTAGCTCAGCCAAAACGTGCCCATTACCCTTATCAAATCCCATATTAACATTATAAAGGTTCGGGTATTCTCAAAAGACCAACTCTAGTCCCTTAAGAGGAGGTTTAGAAGAGGCGCGTTGAAGAAGAGGTAATATCCTTTACTGATTCTTTCAATTTTCATTCTTCTTCAACTTACTCTTATTTAGTTGTTTCATTATAAAGTAATACAATCAGTATCACTAATATAATTATATGATATTATAAATATGAAACATCCTCATTTCCTCTTCAATCCATCCTACAGAAAATGAAATCATAGCGCATGCGTACGTACGGAATATCATCTTCACGCCATGGTGTAATTTGATTTTCCTCCACCACCTTACTTGTATGGGTATAATTGTGGAAATAATAACTATATATGATTATTATAAAATGATTCTAATTATGATATATTATATCATCCACTCTAATTACATTCAATAATTATGGGAATGATATTATCGCTCGTGCGTACGATCAGATTACCGTCTCACCGATGTGATGAGATTCATTATCCATGTTAAACATTCATGAATGATTATAAAGTATATATAATAAGTAATCATGAAACAAATGAAATAATAATTATACAGGATTTATGTATATATATATATATATATTTCATTGACTTCTATTCAATTTAATAAGGAAATGAAAATAGCGTTCTTGCGTACGTACTGTCTACCATCTACATGTACGGTGTATTTCATTCCATTTATCGATCTATTATATATATTTATATTATTAATATATATTATATATAAATCATGTCTTAAATTATGGAAGTAATTAATCATGATCCAATTAATCATATGAATAATTACTAGTCAAAACCCGTCCGACAAATGTAATGATTTTACGCAAAACGATGCATTAACATGGAATTGATAAATGAACGGGTAATATAAATTCGTAAGTGAATCATATATGATATCATAAATATTTTTATGGTTCTATTACAAGTTAATAATATGTTTAAACCTACTATACAAGAGTTTCAGACATGTACAAAAGAAATTGGACCTAAGGTAGGGGATAATTATTCCAATCTCGTTCTTATCCGAGATTGTTTATTCGTAAGTAATTACTGGGATTATATTTATTATCCATGTACATGTTTTATAAAAATGTTTTCATGTACGTTTAAAGTCTATTTTTACCCATTTTTTACTTTTACTACATGGTATGTAAGGAATATTTCTTTTGTTTACCATACGATGTAATTTTTTACTTTTCCGTCCAATGTACGAGAAGAATGTTTTTTTTAACCTATACGCCGTGAATGGATTTTTAAAGTTTCATAATGACTTATTTCAATGAAGATTACTCTACAAAATTTCATTATTATTTTCAACAAAATCCTTTTATTTTAAAATTTCATGGAATTTTGAGAAAAGAAAATGATTATGAAGAAGAAAGGAAATTTTCCTCCAGAACTCATTTCAAGTGTTTTATCAAAACTATTTTCCATCTAAGATGACATTATTTATCATGTTTATGTTTAAAGTATAAAGTCTCTATTATTTAAATGGTTTTATTTTTATGATGAAATTATATCCATCTGTTTTATATGGATTATGTCATGATGGGATGATGTTTATGAAACCCATTTTATTCATTGGGTTATGATGAAATATTTATGATTGTTTTGTGGAACAGGTAAGAATGATTTCAATATGAGATGGGTGTGGCCTATATCTCCCTCCAATAAATTGGGTAAAGATTTATATTTCCTGAGATATACATGGCTGGAATGGAAAGTAAATCTAGTTCAGTAATACAGGGCTGGAACGGCACGTAAACCAGTTTCAGTAATGAACTTTGTCCACTATGATGGTCTTGGCATCAAGACCTTGGCTACTATGGAAATCATATCATGTCCTTGATGGTTTCCACAATTACATGTTTTATTCCAATGATATTTTATCATGGTTAATGTTACTTTATGATCTATGCCTTATGAACTGCCATGATTTATGTTATTACTCATGATTTTGATGTTTTATGTTCATGTTCTTACATTCAAATGTTTATGGATTGTTTTAGGTTCTCCATGTTTACCCTTACTGAGCATTTGAGCTCACCCATTTTATGTTTTATTTTTTCAGGATATAAATAATGGTTTTAGGTAAGAAACCAAAAGGGGAAGATCTTTATGAGAGATTTTGAAGAACTTTCACCATGATTAGAAGATTATGTTCTGAGTTTCCAAAGACACTAAACTAATACGGTATTTTTGCGTCTATTTTTGTCATGTATTAACTATTCCGCAAAAGTAATGTAATGTCCACGTACTTCAAGATTGGGTCTCTACAATCTTGTTTCTTTTCAAGATTTTATATGTTTAATTTTCCTTTAACAAAATATTATAATCCATCTCTCAATAAATTCATGAATTTTCTTATACTTTGGTAATTCATTCCATATTCATGTATTGGTACCATTTTCTACACTATGGTACAAAATATATTTAAGAAATTGTTTTTATGAAATCTTGACATTACCATCGCTTCTGTCTGAAATATTTGTCCCTATAAAACCATATTTTCTAAAAAGTGAATCCAAAAATATTATAATAATCATTTATGATCATGAGAATAAAATTTAACCTTTTTTTCTGTCACCAACGTTTAAAAAAGAATCTTATTACTGATATCTGAACAAAGAAATTTTCAATCATTTCTATCATGAAAAATTAATTTTTAACCACATAGGACATGTATGGATACATCCACCATCAATACTTTTAATCATTCATTGGATATTTAATAGTTAATTTTTAATAAAATATTTTTAAAATAGATTTTTATTGAAAATGGTTTTGAAACTTTTTTCAAGATTATTTTATAAGTTCTCAAGGAATTTTTTTTCAAAATGTGTTCAAGATTATTTAATAAGATTTAATGAAATATGGTTATCAAAACAATTTTAAGTTTATTTTAAAAGTTTATAAGAAAAATGGGTTTCAAAATGTTTTCAATATTATATTGTATGTTTCCAATAAAAATGGGATTTAAAATTTTTTTAAGCTTATTTTATAAGTATTCCATACAAATAGTTTTCATAAAAGTTTTCAGTGTTATTTGACATGTTTTCAATGTGTTTTCATAGAAAATTATTTTTCAAATGTTTTAAATATTATTTTGTGTTTTCAAGGAAAATTGTTTTCAAATAATTTCATTTATTATTTATAAATTTTAAAAATATTTTCTATTAAAATGATTTTCAAATGGTTTTATATATCAAAAAGCATTTTTCAAAGAAGAAAGTATATTTTCATCAAGAAATGTTTTTGAAAGATATTTCCAAATTATTTTCCAACTAAGATGACATCCATTGATGTTAATCATTCTCTTTTGGGAAATGATATAGATTATATATTGATATTATTTTTATAAATGGGTTACTCTTAATTGCATGGTCTTTATGAAACCTATTTTTATTTCACGGGTAATATTTTTATGAAATCTTTTTTTCATTCATGGTTTATTATTTTGATGAAATGATTATGAAAATTGTGTCTTTCTACATAGGCTATGACATGTTTACAGGTTTATGGTACCAATTTCATTTAATGGGATAAGATATGGTTTATTATGATTTTGTGGCACATGTATGTATGATTTAGTTATGAGACGGGTCAGTCATATTTCTCCATCCAATGCATTGGGTGAAGATTTATATCTCATGAGATATTCTAAGATGGTCTAGGGAATGATAATTGACTACTAAGATAGACATGGAAGTGAACCATGACTACCAAGATGTTATGAGGAGTGAAGTCATGCTACTAAGATGTCCATGAGAGTGAACCATGACTACCAAAATGGTATTAGGAGTGAAATCATCCTACTGAGATGGCCATGGGAGTTATCCAAGACTACCAATATGGTATGAGGAGTTAACTTAGGCTACTGATATGGCCTTAAATGTGAACCATGAAAACCATGATGGTATTAGGAATGAACTCATGATAATAAGATGGCCATGGGAGTGAACCATGACAACGAAGATGGTATGAGGAGTGAACTCATGCTACTAATATGGCCATGGGAGTGAACCATGACTACCAAGATTTTATGGTGAGTGAACCCAAACTACTAAGATGGTATTAGAATAAATTACTTGGCTACTATGGAAAACATATTTTATGCCTATTTGTCTGCCACAATTCCCTGTTTTATTCCTATGTTTTCCTTTAACGTCTTATGTTATTCATTACATTATGATTCATGTCTTAAAAACTACTATGATTTATGCCATGATTCATTTATAGGATCTTTGATATGTATGGTATGATCATTGATTTTCATGATCATGTTATCATACCCATATGCTCATTATTATTCTTAAATATCTCCCTTATTTACCTTGACTCATAATTTGATCTCAGCCCTTTCTTATGTTTCATTTCCAAAGGTAATGAAAAAAGGTTTTAGGTAGAAGTACTAAATGTGGAGATCTTTTTGTGAGATTTTTATGAGCTTTCACCAGGATAAAAGATTTTGTTTCCAATTTTCAAAACACACAAAACTATTATGTCCTCGAGCATGTATTTTTGTAATGTAGCAAATATTCATCTAAAATGATGTAATATACCTTTATATCAAGCCTATGTCACTATATATATCATTATAGAAATAATAAAATGGTATTTTATTATTTTTTTATTGGTTACCAGTACATTTTTCTGAGTAGTATGAAACCTAAAGAACACATACTCAAATGGAATTTTTTTCATATTATATGTGGGACTTAATCAATAATATGGGAGAATGTACCCTAATTTTGATATCCACATACAATAGTAAAAAAATTGTAATACAAATTATAATATATAAGGAATAATTTAATAAATAAAGTGTTGAAATAACCATAAATACATCATATCACCCTAATATAGGAAAACCAAACATATACAATATTATAGATATGATACATTGAATATTGACTTGTACAATTGTATAATATTATACATGATATATGTTATCATATAAAAGAATGAAGTTTACTCTATAAAATGGTCTATGTCCTCACCTGATACCATATATTAAGTCTCGTAAAATATTATCTTTCTCAACCATCCCTCATCAGGGAATTTCCCGTACCTACATCATAAATGGTGAAGTATTCCTTCAAACTAAAGCTCCTGAGTACGCTGTGATTGAAAAACATAATTAGTCACCACTATAATGCCTATAAAATATTATTATATATAAATTTAACACCGTATTACCTTTTATTAAGTATGTCTTAATATTTTATTTTTGTTTTCTTATTTAATTGGGTGAGTATGTCCAGCAATGGAAGTGAGGGGGTATCTATAATGGTGAATTTAGAGATTTATTGGAATTTTTAGCATAAAAACTAGTAGTTTCTACTACTCATTCGGAACATACATGTTGTGTAAGTGAATTACACAAAATTTAATGTATTTTGGGTAGAATATTTGAATAGGGTACAATGTGTGAATGGTTTTACATTCTCTGTAATAGGTAAACACCATGTACTTATAAAAATACCATTTTTAGTAATATTATTTTGGATTTTCAGCAAATATAGAACCCTATGATTAAATGACATATAAATGATTTATTGACCGTTTAAATTTCATGGTGTTGGTTTTTTAGTCCATTATATGAGTGATATGTTTCATTAATTCTATGTGAAGCCATCCTCACTCAACCTATAGAGATCACTATAAAATTTTTGGTCAATCCTTTCTATTTAGATCGATTCATTGGGTGATTTATTTCAATTTCATTGGATTTATTCTCCCTAGATGTTCATTTATTTCTATTTCACTTTGGTCTGTATATAGGTTTTTGTTCATATTTTGTTTTCCATAGATCATTTTCAGCCTCGTTTTGTGCACTTCATTCTTAAGGAAAATCTCCTAATTTGCATTCCCCCTTGTCAAAGGTGGATAGGATTTCAATGTCCTCAGGGTAAGTGGACCCGTTCAAGCGTTCTAATTCCATGATTTTCTTTTTTCTTCATATTTATTTAATGAGATTTGAAATGTAATTTCTTGCATTGAAATTTAAAAGTGCATGGGTTCAAGTTAGATAAGGGGGGTTTCCATGAAAATGGAGTTTCCTTGATTTGAAATGGAAAAATGGGGTTTTAAATCCTAAATATAGCACCCCAAACATTTTATGGTATGTTTCCCTTAAATAAATTCTATTAATCATTGTGTTCCTTTTAAAAGACACTTGGTTATTTAGGTGATAGTCAAAACCTAGACATTAAATATAAATTTTCCACTTTTATGTTTTGAATTTTGAAAAATGGTCATCTAGAGTTGTGATCAGTAAGTCATTTGGAGTCGGATAGAACAAACATGATTTTTGGTGAATAGTAACATACCCTTATGAATAGTAATATAACCCTAATGAATAGTAAATAATAATTTTATTTTATTTTATTAAGGTAATAAGATAATGATATCTTAATTAGTTTTTTAATGAGAAATAATTCTAATTGCACCTTTAAGAATGTTATTTTTCGAATTAACTATGACCTTATTTAAAAATTAAATTAATATTATTTAAAAAATTAATTTTGAAAAATTGAGTTCATTTTTTAACTCTAAATGTCGAAAAATAGTTAGATTAAATTTTTGGGATTTTTTTAAAATTCTAGAATTTTTGATGAATAGTGAAATATGATAAAATACCGTATATACAAATTATCAATTATAAAAACTATTTATGACATCATCAGTTATGTAAGTTCACTTGGTTAGAAATCACATTCACTTATTAATATTTGGGGTCACTTGAAACAACACTACTAGTTGTCCTGAGAAAAATAATAAAATAATGATTTAAATATTCAAAATTTACCCCTCTCTTCCACTATAACAAATCGTCACCACTCCCTCTTCTCTACACTCCTCTAAGCCTTGAATATCGTCAAAGTTATTCCCAAATACCCTTACCTAGTCACTCCCCACAACCAAGAAGCTCTTGGTCTTTCCAAAAGAGAAAAATCCCTTCCCTTAAGGAGGTTCTCGAGGAAGTTATTTCAAGAGGAAAAACAGCTTTCTTTTTCATTTAGTTTCATTTGAATTTTTCATCATTTGTTATCCTCCCACCACCTCCTCTATCCAAATTATCATGATAAATCCAGTATCATATATATAACATATTTATGTCATTTAAATGGAAGAACCATAATCAATATTCTTACTCCCTCACATTTATTTTTATAATCGAAATCAACATCCATGAGGTTCAAATTTATGACCTTCATGGACGACAAAGTTTCGTTCTTCAATAGTTCCTTAATTACTAGTCAAGAAACCATATTTATGGTTAAAAAAGGTCATAATATATGTATTTTATCTTGATTAATGTTCTTAAATCTTTACACATACATAATAAGGAATAATAATACACAAAAATTTTATTGGGCACAAAACTGCCTAGCCAAATTAAAGCGTTTATTTTTAACTCATCGAATGAGTCATCATAATGGTATATAACCATAATAATTATAAGATAATTTATATCTATTTAATGTCACTAATAAATTATATTAACAATTATGGATGTTTAACCATATTTGAAACCAACTTCCATTCATGAATACAAGTAAACAAATCATGAAACCATGAAAAAAATGCTTCCAAAACCATAAAATTGAATCTCTTAAACCCATAAAAATTCCATTAATGAACTTAATAAGGTTCTTCCATATCAATTAAATGTTTATTAGGTTTTTTAATTATCAATTAATTAATCTAAATTTGATTATTCAGGTCTGTAATAACAATCAAGAACACCTTCGAGTATAAGGTAAAGGATCCTCTATCTCACTTTTGTTCAAGAATCTCCCCTGTGTTGTGACATTTTTATTTTGAATGATGGGGTATGTATTCACACCCCCCCATACTTCCCTTGTGACATATAAATAATTTAATACCCCTTTACCTCTCATTAATCCCTCGCAATAACACTTGTCACCATGCCGAAATGTTTGTAAGGGGTTTCTCATCTCACTTTCATTTCTGTGATATTTTCATTGTTCGCAACTTATTTCATATATGTGGTATACGTGTACTTAAATTTGATATAAAATAACATGATTCTATTTATGTTCATGTTATTCAATGATTCATTTTATGTTCATTACGTTCTGGTCATATGATTCGACTGATTACATTGTTATAAGAGACTTTGTCTCCACTTCTATTTGGTTGTGACTAACTTTGTATGATGCACCTAATAATCCTTATGTGGTGTACCTACTACCCATTTGAGATCAATTTTAATTTGAACTTATATTAATATTAAATATCCTTAATCTCATATCATGGATATGTTTGTTGTCTAAACTGTATACCATTGTACATACGGTGTTTATTTGGAAAGTTATTTTAGTTAAGGAAACATTATTGAATCCATATACTCTACTCTATATGGATATATAAAAGGAATATTTATCTTGTATTGAATCAATGTATAAAGAATTATTTGGGAAAACAGTGGAGGTTGGGTCACACTATATCCCCTCGATGCATCTTTAGGTATGATGAGACAAATCAGTTGGAGACAAGCCCTTCGAGTTTGTTTCTAAAAAATATGATATGTTTCTACCCATAGAACTAAAACATTTTTATGGTATTATGGTTTCATGTTCTAGATACATGATGTCCAATTAATAATAATTCTTTTTATTCATTATCAGTTATTATTATTATCCATGTGGTTTTCACTATGAAAAAATCTATGGATGCAGTTTCGTTCTCAGATTATTAATGGCATTAGTTTTTCATTTATTCAACATTCCATAATGATTATGTCAGATTAAATATGATTCACTTATTATTTTATTCACGCGTCCTCTATTTTCAACCCTTACTGAGCATTTTATCTCAACCATTTCATTGTTTACTTTTAACAGGTGACAAAGAGGAGATCATTTATTGTGTTCTTGTGCATGCACCATTTAGTTTTTGTTATGTATTGTATTTTGTAACTTTTTTTCAATGTAATTTGTGTTACATATATATATCTAGTTTCTTCAAGACTACTAAACTGGTCATTCCTTTGGGATTTTCCATTCCTTCTAACCATGCCAATATCATAAGTAATGCACTGCCTCCATCCTAGAGGGGTCGAGGTGTTACAGTTGGTATCAAAGGAAGTTTATTAGAAAACTCAGAAACTAGAGTAGGGAATGTTTAGTTGGGAACAAATCCCTAAGGTAGTATTTCAGGATAAACATACAAGAAATTCCTGGTATTTTAGTAAGGAATATATTATGTGGATATTTTAAGCAATATGTCCCTGTCTAGATACGAGCAGGTAGAGGCGGCTCTGGCACAGAAGTATCTAAGCGTAAAACTCAAAAACACCGCATTGATCTAGACTCGAACGGGAATTGGTGCACAAAAATGGTCCTTGTTGCACTCTTGGTAACGACACTCCCGAGGGATATTCTTATGAATAATTCACAATTTCCTTACAATCCATTATGAGAGAGTTTAATGTAAATTTCTCCTCAGAGAAATCATGTTTATAAGATTAGCTACGCATAGAATTTCAATCGATGTTTAGTGCTTTTATTTTTTATATTGATAAACTAATATGTTGTATCCCATTATTAAGAAATGGCATCTAAAAGAAGAAGGGGAATCAATACTCTTGGGAAAGGTAGGGATCTCCCTACTGAGCAAGTCAACACAGTCAATGTTGGAGCATATCAGATCATGACCATATTGGGACACCATACTCAAGTTGTAACGAATCAACATTCCACACCTGTGTTGGATCTTTTTATGTGGCAGAAGCCCCCATCTTTTAGTGGGACTACTGACCTAGTGGTTGCTCAACAATAGATCAAGTCCCTTGAAAAGATATTCATGTCATTAAGATGCAATGAAAATGAAAAGGTAGTATTGGCAGTATATTGTCTCAAGGACGACGCTGATCAATGGAATCCCAAATTCAAAATACCACATAATAAGAAGAAATAGAAGATATGGAATGGAGGAATTTTAAGGAAATATTTATCGAAAAATATTTCCCTCATGAGCAACAAACCGAAATGAAGAGGAAGTTCCTTGGATTAAAAAAAAGAGAAGAAGACAGTGTTGTAGAGTATGAGTCTACCTTCACAAGGCTGACCAGGTATTTCGTAGATTACATATGTGACTCGGCAGACAAGATTGTTCATTTCATTGAAGTACTTAAGCCAAGTCTTTGAAGGGCACTGGGTTCTCAATCATTTTCATCATATGATGAAATTTTATCACGTTCCATAAAAAGAGAGAGAGAATTTTCTAGATAAAATCTTTTCAAAGGAAACTAAGATAAGAAGTGGTACTCTGATAACAAATGAAAATGAGAAGCACCAAAGAAGACCAAGGGAACAAAGCTATTCCCATTATGCGACAACTGTGGAAAGAATCATCTCGATAAATGCTTGAAAGGAATTAGAGTCTGCTATAACTATGGAGAAATGGGTCATCGATCTAATGAATTCAAGGGGAAGAAATAGTTCAATGATATTCAATGCTACAATTTCAGAGAGATGGGACACTATGCAAATGAGTGTGATAAGCATAGAGGAAACTCGATTTAGAAAAGACCAAGGGAGGAAGGGAGATCCATTGTGATTACAACCGCGGAGGTTGAAGTTCCTAAATATGTGGTGGAAGGTAATTTAAATGTTTCCTCAAACTTAGCCAACACTTTATTTGATTCTGGATCGTCGCATTCATTTATGTCTTCCCAATTTTCCAAGAAAATTAGATAGTTCCAATTTAATTTAATAAAGGAGTTTTTAATCAAAACTCCTAGGGGATATATCATTGCAACCAAGGAATGTAGACTTGTCCCCCTCCAGTCACCAAAATGTGCTCTAGTTACTAACCTTATCATCATACCAATGACTAAATTTGATATAATTTTCGGAATGGATTGGATGTAAAATTATGATGCGAAGATTTATTGTTTGAAGAAAGAAGTTACAATTTTTGAAAATGGTGTAGAATCCCTTGTCTTTAGGGAAGAAACTTTTCTACCTGATTCTTATCTAGAACCACCCCCAGTAGCTCTACTGAATAAAATACGTAGAGAGGATGATAAACCAATATCTATGGGTGAGGAAAGAAATATTCAAATTGAAGATGTGCACACAGTGAAAGAGTACATTGATGTATTTCCAGAGTATTTACCTATACATCCTCCAGAGCGGGAAGTTGAGTTCTCTATTGATTTAATTACTGATGAAAGACCTATATCAAAGAATCCTTATAGAATGGCCACTGTGGAATTAGTATATCTAAAGAAACAACAAGATGATTTGAGTGAAAAAGGATTTATTAGACCTAGTGTTTCTCCATGGGGAGACCCTATCCTCTTTGTCAAGAAGAAAGATGGATCCATGAGGGTTTACATTGATTACAGGGAAATCAATGCTATTACAATAAGGAATGTGTATCTTCTACCCTAGATTGATGATTTATTTGACCAACTTCATAGATCTCAATACTTTTCAAATATTGACCTTCAATCCAGATATTATCAGTTGCATGTGAGGATGGAAGATATTCCTAAGATAACATTTCAGACCAGGTATGGGCATTACATGTTTACAGTAATGTCTTTTGGACTGAAAAATGTACCCTTTGTTTTCATGGATTTAATGAATAGAGTTTTCAAGGAATATCTTGATAACTATTTTGTGGTATTCATCAATTATATCCTCATATACTCAAAAATATATGAAGACAATGAGAATCACTTACGGGTCATTTTGAAAAATCTGAGAAGAAGTAAATTATATGCGAAGAGTAGCAAATGAGAATTCTGGCTTCAATTAGTTTCTTTTCTAGGCCATATTGTCTCTAAGGATGGAATCCTAGTTGATCCTGCAAAGACAAATGCAATCCAATATTGGCCCACACTAAAAAACATAACTGAGGTACACAATTTCATTGTCTTAGTAGGTTATTATCGACGTTTCTTTCAGAATTTTACCCGCCTGGATAACTCGCTAACCAAGCTCACACATAAAGGAGTTAAGTTTGTGTGGAAAAAATAATATACATAATGCTTTGATGAATTGAAAAGAATATTGGTCAATGCTGCAATTTTAACTCTGCCCTCTGGAAGTGATGGATTTTAAATATACAACGATGCATCAAAGAATAGATTCGGTTGAGTCCTTCTGTAAAATGATAAATTTACTGCTTATGCATCAAGATAGTTGAAGACTCCTGAGAAAAATTATCCAACTCATGATCTTGAGTTAGCAGTTGTAATATTTTCTCTGAAAATATGGAGGCATTATCTCTACGGAGGGATATGTGAGATTTATATGGACTAAAAGAGTTTGAAATATATTTTCACACAAAAAGAACGCAACATGAGGCGAAAGATATGGCTCGATTTACTCAAATATTATGATTTTTCAATACACTACCTCACAGGAAAGGTTAATAAGGTGGAAGGTGCATTAATCAGGAAAGATCATGGCCTTCTGACTCAAATGATGACTGAAAGAGATCATGTGTTCATGGATCTACTGGATATGGATATAGGAATTATTAAGGAAGGGGAAACGTCACACCTCTTTCAAATGATTGCTAAACCATATTTACTAGAGAAGATAAAATTCTCTCAATCTGATGATGAAAATCTGCACAAGACAATTAATACAATCATGGATGGGAGACTGGCTGACTTCATGTATGAAGGAGTTCTGAAATTTGGGAAGATGTTATGCGTTCCATTAGTACCTAAGCTAAAAAAGTAACTATTAGATGATTCTCATAGCTCAAATTTCTCTATACACCCAGGTAGCACCAAGATGTATATAGATATAAAAGAATATTTTTTGTGGGATAATATGAAGTGAGAAATTGATGACTACGTGACAAGGTGTCTAGTTTTTCAACATGTGAAGGCTGAGAGACAAACCCCATAGGAGTGATGCAACTCTACCTATTCATATGTGGTAGTGGGATAACATTATGATGGATTTTTACACCAGACTACCGAGGACACCGAGATGGAATGATGCAATATGGGTAATTTTTGATCATCTCACTAAATCAGCACATTTCCTTCCAATAAGAGAATATTTAACACTTGAGCGCCTAGAAAGACAGTATATTAATGAAGTTGTGATACTTCATGGTGCACCTCTATTAATTGTCTCTGGTCGAGATCCCCAATTTACGTCAAAATTCTGGAAATGTCACTATAAGACTTTGAATACTGAGCTTCATATGAGTACCACATATCACCCCCAAACCGACGGACAATCTGAAATGACTATTCATACTCATGAAGATATGATTATGTCATGTTCTCTTGACTTCCAAGGTATGTGGGATCAATACTTGCATTTGGTGGAATTTTCATACAACAATATTTTCTATTCTAGTATTCACATGGATCTATATGAAGCATTATATGGAAAGGGATGTCAAACTATAACTTGTTGGGATGAATTTGGTGAGAGGAAACTTATAGGCCCAAACCTTGTTGAAGAGACCACGACAAAGGTGATGAAAATACAAGCCCATATTAAAGAAGCCCAAAGTGGGCAGAAGAGTTATGTTGACAACCGAAGAATGTACTTGGAATTCCAAGTGGGAGATCCTGTATTTATAAAAGTATCTCTATGGAAGGGAGTCTTATGGTTTGGTAAGAAAGGGAAAGTGAGCCCTAGGTACATCAGACCATTTGAAATTCTGGAATGAATCGGAGTTGTAGCTTACCATTTAGCGATACCGCCAAATATCTCCAGAGTTCATGATGTGTTCCATGTATCATTGTTGAAGAAGTATATGCTAGAGCCAACATATGTACTCACATATGAAGAAATAGAACTGGAACCTAATTTGTCATACTGTGAAAAGCCTATCAGGATTTTTGACACAAGGGAGAAGGTATTAAGAAATCAGACAACTCTTCTAGTTATGATTTTTTTGATAAACTATAATATGGAGGAAGCAACATTGGAACATGAGGATGTTATGAAAAAGAAACACACACATCTTTTTTGTGGGATTTATACATAAAATTTCAAGGATGAAATTTCCAATGTAGAGAATAATGTAGCACCCCAAACATTTTATTGTATGTTACTCTTAAATACATTATATTCATCACTATGTCCCTTTGAAGCAACACTAGGTTATTTAGGAGATAGCCAAAACCTAGCCATTAAATATAAATTTTCCACTTCTATTTTTTGAATTTCGAAAAATGGTCATCTGGAGTTGTGATAAGTAAGTAATTTGGAGTCTGACAGAACAAATGTGATTTTGGTGAATTGCAACATACCCTTATGAATAGTAATGTGAATAGTAATATGACCCTTATTATTAGTAAATAATAATATTAATTTTATTTTCTTAAGGCAATAAGATAATGAGATCTTAATTAGTTTTTTAATGAAAAATAAAACTAATTGCACCTTTAAGAATTTTATTTTTCGAATTAACTATGACCTTATTTAAAAATTAAATTAATAATATTTAGAAAATTAATTCTGAAAAATGGAGTTCATTTTTGAATTATACACGTCGAAAAATGGTTAGTGTAAATTTTTGGGATTTTTTTGAAATCCTACAATTTTTGATGAATAGTGAAATACGATAAAATATTGTATATACAAATTATCAGTTAAATACACTATTTATGACATAATAAGTGATTTAAGGCCACCTGGTTTGAACTCACATACACATATTACTGTTAGGGTTCACATGAAACAACACTATTTGTTGTCTTGAGGGATATAATAAAATAATGAATTAAATATTAGAAATTTACCCCTCCCCTCCACTATAAAAACCCCTGACCACTCCCTTTTCCATTCACTACTCTAAGCCTTGAAGCTCCTAAAAGTTCTTCCCAAATACCCTTCCCAAGTCACTTCCCATTACCAGTAATCTCTTTTTCTTTCCAAAACACCAAAATCCATTTCCTTAAGGAGGTTCTCAAGGAAGTTATTTCAAGAGGTAAAACACCTTTCTTTTTATTTTAGTTTCATTTGAATTTATCTTCATTTGTTATCCTCTCCTCACCTCCTCTGTCCAAATGATCATGATATCTCCAGTATCATCTATATACTAGATTTATATCATGTGAATGGAATAACCATCATCAATATTCTTACTCCCTCCCTTTTATATTTGTAAATGAAATCGACGTCCATGAGGTTCCAATTGATAAACTTCGTGGATGACGAAGTTTTTTTATTCAGTAGTTCCTTAATTATTGGTCATGAAACCATATTTATGGTTGAAACATTTCATAATACATTTATTTTATCTTTATTAAGGTTCTGTAGTATTTACACGTACATAATATGGAATAATAATACAAAACAAGTTTATTGAGCACAAAACTGCCAAGCCAAATTCAAGCATTTATTTTTACCTCATCGAATGAGTCATCCTCATGGTATATAACCAAAATCATTATAAGATCATTTATATCACTTTAATGTCACTAATAATGTATATTAACAATTCTGGATGTTTAACCATATTTCAAACCAACTTCTATTCATGAATACAAGTATACAAATTATGAAACCATGCAAGAAAATGCTTCCAAATCAATTAAATAGAATCTCCTAAACCTTTCAAAAATGACATTAATGAACTCAGTAAGGTGATACCATATCAATTTCATGTTTATTAGGTTCTGGAATTATTAATTAATGAATCTAAATGTGATTATTCTGGTTTTTAAGAACAATCAAGAACACCTTCGAGCATAAGGTTATGGATCCTCTATCTCACTTTTGTTCAAGAATCTCCCCTATGTTGTTCCCTTTTTATTTTAAATGATGAGGTATGTTTTTGAACCTCCCCTATACTGCCCTTGTGACATATAAATAATGGAATACCCCTTTACCTCTAATTAAGCCCGTGGAATAACAGTCGACACCATGCTGAAATGTTTGTATGGGGTTTCTAATCTTACTTTCATTTATGTGAGATTTTCATTGTTCGCCACTTATTTATTATATGTGGTGTATTTTTACTTCCATTTGATACAAAATAACATTATTCTCTTTATATTAATGTTATTAGATGATTCATTTGATGTTCATTACATTCTGGTCAAATGATTCGACTGATTACATTATGGTAAGATACTTTGTCTCCACATCTATTTAGTTGTGACTAACTTTGTATGGTGTACCTTATAATCCTTATGTGGTGTACATACTGAAAATTTGAGATAAATTTTCATTTTAAATTATATTAATATTAATTATCCATAATCTCATATCATGGATATGTTTGTTTTCTATACTGTATACCATTTTACATACGGTGTTTGTTTGGAAACATATTTTAGTTAAAGAAATATTAAGGAATCTGTATACTCTACTCAATATGGATATTGAAAAGGGATATTTATATTGTATTGAATCAATGTATAAAAAATTATTTGGACATGCAGTGGAATGTGGGGCCCTCTATAGCCCCTCGATGCATCGGTAGGTCTCATGAGAAAAATCAGTTGGCGACAAACCCTTTGAGTTTGTTTCCAAAAAAATCAGGTGAGGCTCTATCCATATAACTAAACCGTTTATATGATATTATGGTTTCATGTGCCAGATACATGACGTCTAATTAATAAGAATTATCTTTATTTATTATCTGTTATCATTATTATCCATGAGGATTTCACTATGAAAACATCTATGGATGCAGTTTTGTTCTCAAATTATTAATGTTATTATTTTTTCATTTATTCACCATTCCATAATGATTATGTTAGATTGACTATGATTGACTTATTACTGTATTCTTGATTCCGCTCTTTTTAACCCTTAGTGATTATTTGAGATCACCCCTTTCATTTTTTACTTTCCAAAAGTGGAAAAGAGGAGATAATTTATTCAGTTCTTGTGGATGCAAATTTTATTTTTCATTATGTATTGTATTTTGTAAGCTTTTTTCAATATAATTTAGGTTACAAAAATGTATCTAGTTTCTTTAAGACTACTAAGCTTTTCATTCCTTTGAGAATTTTCATTCCTTCTAACCATGCCAATAACCCAAGTAATGCACCTTCTCTAGCCTAGATGGGTTTATGTATTACACTAAAGTAGATTGGATTATATTTATAATGGTTTTAAAAGAATCTATGATCATGGTTTTAAAAAAAATAGAAAACATTACACAGTGGGAACCTGGAGTGAATTGAGAAAGAGACACAAGTGGCCTTAGTGTGCATGAATACACTAAGAGGAAACATATTGTATATTGATGTACTTTGTAAGGAATTAGTAATAGTTGGATCCAACCTTATTCACTTTTAGGATCATGAGTGTCTAGTACATATTTTCTCATAGACTAGAGCCTGTATAGAAGGTGAATAATAGTTTGTGGTGGTATATTACATGATAGATTATGTCATTGATGTTGGATCACATGGGTATTTATATTTATATATCTCTTCCTTCCTTTTTCTTGCTAAATAAAATATGAAATGAAATTTTTTTAAACATATGGTTATTTGAGAAATGTTTTCAAAATTTTTTATTTATAAAAATTATTATAAAATAATTTTATAATGTTTGAAATTATTCATTCATGTTATTAGAACATGTAACGATTTATTAGTGGTATTCTATTGGTTTATGTATCACAAGCCATATAGATTCACTTGGTTGGTTTTAAACATTTTTTGTAGGAAAAAGGATAATTGACATCGATATTTTAGTTTTAGATGGTTTGTAGGTGCTGGTTGGATACATGGAGACTAGTTTGTTTAGACATTTATTATTTTCTAGTTTATCCTATTTGGATTAGTTTTATACACAATTGTTTCATATTTTTTCCCTAGTTGTATGATTTATTTTACTGATATTAAATACTTGTTTAGTTATCTATGTTATACCCTACCTAGTAATGGGATTAATTGAGTGACTGGTCTAGTTTGCCCAGGTTGTTCCGTTAAAATTTTGTGTCAAGGGATACTCATCCTATTGTGTGTTATCATTGCCTAAGTTTGTTTTGTTTCTTGGTTGGATAAGAGTTGGATCATCAAAATTTGGACAATCAGTGTAGAAAAGGGTCCAAGATAGCTCACTCTTGTGACTGAATCCGTTTCCTTGGTTGGTCTGAAAAAATTTACTAAGTCCAGGACCTAGTATTTAGGTTTATTAAAATGATTTGGATGCGATATTTATATAAATAAACATATATACACCTTTTTAGGAAATGTTAAGTGTATTCTAATTTGAATAAAAAATTTAGGCATTATATTAAGTTGTGCCTATTTCATCATAAAAGTATTTCATTGTTGTGTTCCAATTACCAACTACTTCAAATTATTGTTTTTAAAAGGATTTTTTTGGAGGAATTATATTGGTTCAATAGTTTTGGAGTTTTTTCATGGATGACTGATTATTTTATTTTTATTAGTAGATAATTCCTCCTAAAAGTGATCATCCAAATATGAGAGGGGAATCTACAAGATAGGTTTTTCTCTTGGATCCCCTAGCGGACCCTTCATTGGATTAATATGTATTCCATTACATTCAGACTCAAGAGTATGTGGATATGTGAACATGAAATTTGCAGTGGATAACAACTCATAATTTACCATGGATTATACACCTATCTTTTGCGGTGACAAAGGCACCCATGAATTAGTGGATTTTCTTGAATTGATTGAATGGATCATCAATGTTTTCAATAATCCAAAATATGTTTGGATTTGTTTTTTTATATATGTGATTGAGGGTCCATGAAGTGAATACCAAGTTGCAAGAATATATTACATCAGTTTTTTTGATGAAAATTTTTAATTATCAGTTATATCCTAAGACGTTATGTGTAGCAAAGAACCACGAGCTTCTAACGTTTGATCAAGGGGGTGTACTATTCTGAAGTACTCCACCGTTCCTTCCCAATTATTGTATATATTAAGAGAGAATGAAACCAAAGATTACATGAAGTATCAAAGGCTCGAGAGGGGTATAAATGATAATATTTGGTCTAATCTTGTTATTTTTCTCATTATTAAGTTTTTGGAGGTAGGGGATAAAATAGCTTTGGCTAAGATAAAAATAGTTTTATGGATTGTTTTAGGAGGAGCTTCAATAGGTTGAATAGTTAGACAGGCCGCATATTCTATTCAGAAAAGTAAGAATAAGTGTGGTCAATGTTCTGTAGTACGTGGGATTATTTATGGTAACAATAAGTTATTTTCTCCCGGTGTGGAAGGCATGGTCATACCAGGTCTCCTTGTATGGAGGCTTTTTGGACATTTCATATTTGTGGGCAATCTATACATCTAATATATTTTTACATTATTAAGTAAAAATGAAGTAATCTGGGATCCAATTTCACCAAGGGATTATAGGTTCATACTCATTATCTTAAAGGTGGTGGGTCACATTCATAGTCCAAGGGGGATGCCCATGTTGTTATGTCTGGACAGCTTTATGTGAAAAAGTGTATTCCAAAGGAATATAAAGTAGGGACAACTACTATTAGAGGTATTGTGTTTATTTCAATGACTATGGTACTAGATCTGTTTGATACAGGTGGTACATATTCTTTATATCATTAATTTTGGTTGATTTATTGGGTTTGTGTTTGTATAATATGTCATTCTTGTTGGATCATTCCATGCCTTAGAGAAAGTGGCCCGAATAGGGTTTCAAGTACATCTCTTTTTCAGGCGGTGATAGATGAAATTGAGGTGGTTAGGGATTTCTTAGTGATTGATCTGTCTATCTTTGAAAGGAATATCATCATGGTTTAAATGATTAGCATGAAGGCCCGAATAGACTGTTATCATCATCGGGTATAGTTCTTATCTACTGAGGGGTTAAGTCAGATTTTTTTATGGCGAGTGAGACATTAGATTGGGGTGGATAAGAAAAGTTTTTTTCTTATGATGGTATAACCACATTCCAGTTGCATAAATGATTCTCTATATAGTTGTCCATTTCTTGGGGGTTGGCTACATTTTGATCTATGTGAATTTTCTTAGGCCTTTTTAGATGATTTGTATATTTTTTAAGCCACAGAGATAGAAGTCAATTTTACTATGAACTTCTCCGGTGAATGATGCCCATTTCTATCCCATCCTAGTGAATGGAAGCTACTGAGTTAGTGGAACATAATACAATAGTTGAGGAATTTGAGGTGAAATGATTTATTCATCCTAAAGTGTCACCATGGGATTCACCTATACTATTTGGGAAGAAGGTAGACATAATTCTCAAGATTTTTTATTGGTTTTCGCATGTTGAAAAGGGTGACCATTAAAAAAGGTATTGTTTACAAAGAATTTTTGTTCTTTTATCCTCTTAGAGGGGATCATTTGTTTTATATCATTAACCTAAAGCAGGGTACCACCAATTGAGAGTACCGGAAGAGGATATAACAAAGACCACAATTAGTTGTCGATATAGGCATTTTTTTCTTCCATTCAATCTAACAAATTCTCCTGTAGCATTTATGGATTTTGATGAACTGAATGTTTCATTGATTCGTAGAATTATATTTATTGCATTATTGGATGATATTTTGGTGCAATCAATGACATATAAAGAGAATAGTGACCATTTGGATATCATTTTTCAAACATGGGGTGAACATATTCTACACGGTAATCTTTACAATTGTTAGTTTATGAACTAGGATGTGATATTTCTATGGAATGTGATATTTTAGAGGGAACATCATTAGTTCCTGAAAAGGTGTAGACAGTTATGTCATGGAAGTAGCCTACAAATAATTTGTCATCCATTGGTTCTTGGGTTTCTCATGTTATTATTTATGATTTATTCGAGACTTCTCCGGAAATGAATTATCAATGACAATATTAACCCATAAGGGTGTAAGGTTTTAATGGAATGACAAGTGTCATATATATTTTGAGGTGTAGATGATTATGTTGACTTCATCACCAGTTTTGATTCTTCGGGAACCAGGGCAAGGTTATGATGTTTTCTATGATGCTTCAGGTATTGGTTTTGGATGTGTCTAAATATAGGGTAAATAAATTGTGGATTATAGCTCTCACCATTTATTCCCTCATCTAAAGAACTATCGTACCCATGATCTTTATTTGATAGATGTTTTACATAAAATGAATACGGGGAATCACAATCACTTTGGAGAATGATTTATAGTATATTAAAATAATAAGATCATAAAATATATTTTTACTCAAAGGTATCAAATGTTGGGGTAGTGAATATGGGTTGAGTATCATTAGTAATTTTAATTTGATATACTATTTTACCATGGTAAAGGAAATGTGGTTTCTAATGCATTGAGTAGAAAATTTTAGACACTTTTCATGAAGGAATTAGTTGAGTTATAGTCTCTAATAATTTTTTTACTGAGATGTTCTTTAGAGTGAATGAGGTTGGTGGATAGTTTGTTTTTACTTTGGTAAAGGTTGAATAAGATTTTGATGAGAGAGTTTGACTAGAGCAGAAGATGTATACTGAGAGTAGAAGATTCTGAGAAATCCAAAATAGTCGGGAGACTATGGGTGTGCGATCCTAGTCTCCCCCTGGATATTTTTGATTTCATAGCATGTTGGTAATTACTTTTTCTGTGATACATGTGTTTTTAGATAGTATACCTCATTTATGTAGGTTCATGAACCATGGGGATACAATGATTTACCATGATTTTAGATATCAGTATTTGTGTTCGAGGATGAGGTGGCCAGTTGCAGATTCTATATCACGGTGTCTCACTTTTCAAAGAGGTGTGGAGGAACACCAGAGACCATTAGGATCATCACAACATTTACCCCTTCCATTATGAGAGGGGAATAAATTTCCAAGGATTTTTCATTGGATTTCCACGAACTCCATGTTGTGAAGAGTTGATTTGGGTGATTACAGACAAAAACAATAAATTAGTTCATTTATTACTTTTTAAGAAAATGAAGAAAGTGAAATAGGATGGGGAATTTTATATATGAGAGAGTATGATGCCTCAGGGGTTTCCCACTATAGTTGTTTTTGATAGGGACTCTAGGTTCACATCTAGATTCTAGATTTGTTTGTTGGAGGTAATGGGTTCCCAGTTAGAATTTACCATAACATATCATACAAAGATGGATGGAAATATATATATGCATATCCATGTTCTTAAGGATATCATTAAGTATTGTGTGCTTGATTTTATTGGATCATTGTATTGGAAATGGACTTTGTTGGTGTTTTCCAATAATAATAGTTATCAGGATTCAATCATGATGGATCCCATTGAGGCATTGTATGGGCACCCATGTCGACCTCACTTATGCTTGGAATAGTATAGAGAGTGGTACTTAGTTGGGTTCAGTTTGGTTGAGTAGATGATAGAGAAGGTGTAGTTGATCCATATACATTTGATCATGACACCGATTCATCAGAAATATTATGCATACCATGAGTGATGACTGCTGGAGCATGATGTTAGTTATCATGTCTTTTTTATAATTTCACATCACATGGGACATCGTCAGTTTATTAAGCAGGATATGTTGGCACTGAGGTTTGGGGGCCCCTTTGATATTGTTGAGTAACTGGGGAGGGTAACTATTGGAATTTGTGCTATTTGAAATGGGTTATTTGTGATGGGATCTCGTTGAAGATAAGCTTTAGCGATGGGTTCCCATCGCAAATAACACATTATAGAAAACAGCGTCACAAAAAATTGTGATGGAGAAGTTCCCATTTGCGAATAACAATCAGATTATATACATTATATTTAAATAAACTTTTTGTGATAGGCCCTTCACAAATAGTATTTGCAACGGTACCAAGGGCTCGTCGCAAATACTATTTAAAAATATATTTTTAAACTATTTGTGACAGGATCCCATCATAAAAGATCCTGTCGCAAATAATAATAAAAATAAAAAAAATATTTATTTAAATTATAATTAATGAGAAAATAATATTTATATTATTAAAATAAAAAAAAATAAAAAATATTAGAATTATCAATATTCTTAAAAAAATATAAAATATTCATAAAATATTATTATTATTATTATTATTTGTAAAATAAAAAAACCATATAAATATAATACTAAAAATATATATTTAATAAAATTATTTTTAATTTAAAAAAAATATTACTGTTATTAAAAAAATAAAAAAATATTAAAATTCTCAATATTCACAAAATACTATAAAAGAATAAAAAAATATTTTCATTATTATTAGTAATATAAAAAAATATTAAAAAATATAATAGTAATACTAAATAATAAAATATTTAAAAAAAAATTAATTATGAAATATTCGCACCAATGTAAAAGACAGAAAAAGAAAATAGTTCTTCTTACAAAAAATCATGAATTCAAATGTTTTTAAGAAAACAAAAACACCGAGGGTGGGTCGTCTTCTAGAGGAGGTGGAGGAGCTGTAAGAGATGGTGAAGGAAACTCCATCCCTAAACTACGAGTCAGACGGCACATGTACTCCTTATACTCGTGATGCTGCTGTTGTTTCTGTTGTTTCTTCCATCGACGAATCTCCTCCTCGTGTTGTTGCTGCAGCAGCTGCTGCTTCCAATACATCTCTTCATGATGCTACTACAAACTCTATATAAGATCATCCTGAGTTCGCCACTACTCCTGATACTGTAAGTCATAAGATGATGCTTCTCCACAAGCTCCTCTCGATCTAGATGCCGACATTGCAGTAGTACCATAATAAGTACTAGAAGTCACATGAGAGTTGATTCAAACTAATCGGTCCTTCTCAAAGCCATATAGAGTCACCAAAATCCATGCTGCCTCATTGAAATGGTGGGCACTGGTCTGATCAGTCGCCTCGTCCTGACTCATAGCCTGTGTCTGAGAGGTAGCAGCCTCATATGACTCCTTCAATTCCAATTTGAAATTAAAATTTTGAAAATATTATATGTAATTAATTGTAAAACTGAAAAAAATAAAATTCTAACCACAATATTATGATGGTGATCACCTATAATCTCTCCAGTTTGTGGATCAAAATACATCCTAAGATAAACGTCGTACTCTGTAATATCGAGATGTTATAATTCTTATGAAAATATAAAATAAACTGTTTATATTTAACATTATATAAAATAGTTAAAATAGATACTTACCATATTCTCTCTATGCATACTAAATGTATGGCTACCAGCTCGATGTGTCACATACTATCTCCCCTGGTTCTTCCGACCCACCGAAGACCTCCTTTGAAATCTACCACTCAACTAGTGTAGACATAATCCATCACTTACGTGAGTTGAAATGTACTCTGGTCAGTGGCCTCTACACGACTCATCAAAATCTGTTACTCCTACTTTCTTAATGGTCGTCCTTCCCAAATTGTGTGAAAACTGATGGAAACGGTCACGCATAGACACCTCCCATGCCGTATGGATAGCATCATGTATGATATCATCGATGGGATACCATAAACCCTATAAATAATTTATAATATCATGTTATTAATAAAATATATTTCAAAATAAATATTATTTATTTACATACCATTCAATTATTAAACATGTTGAGCTGCACATCAACGGGAATCTGTTCCCATGTGATCCATGGCTGAGAAAAATAATTGTGCAAGATAGTGCTCCCCTTTCCAACAACTACTTGAACAAAACTGGGAAAAAAGAATAAATAATCAAACAATTAATATATATATAAATAAATGAATGAATGCTAACTAAAATATGCAGGTTACCATACTTCCGTGTGCATGGATCGAAGCCATGACGTGGACGTCACTCAGGGATAGGGTTAGGAATCATCAGTAGTGCAACAACGTGCCCCCTCCACATAGCCCCTAAACTTCCATTAGGCTTACGGTCAGATGATCAAAAAAACCCCTCATCCAAAGTTAGCTCAGCCTCCTATAACTCACAAAATAGATATGGGTCCATCTGAAACACAAAATGATTATTTTTAGCTGATAGTTGAAAATTACTAGTATATATAGATATAAATTACTTATTATTATAACCAGAATTTAACTGTGTCAATGTTCACCTTCATCATCATCTTTATATCTGACGATGTCCATGTCTTAATATTCCTCCCCAGCATCATCAATATCCATATGAGTTTCCGTTTCATCATTTATTGTCATTTCAAATTCATTTGTAAGATCATTAACATGTTCGTCACCATTAACCAAGAATTGTTGGGTGTCATCATCAATATTGATGTCTCTTTGTGAAAAAGATAGATTTTTAGTAGTCTCTTGAAAAATTTAAATTCCTTCCACTTTAGTGAAACCACATTTAGTTTGAGTAAACTGATTTTCCGGAGATTTCATTGTTATTATGTTCCACCAATCACTCAGGTCTCTCTCAGTATCCATCCACCAACATTTAATCATCGTTGTGTTATTTTGTCCAAGATAACACAACTCAATAATTTCATCCAGAATACCATAAAAGTCAACATTAGTTTCTCTATGATGTGATCCTCTCAAACAAACTCCATTGTTCATTGTTTTCTTTGATTCCCCATATGCATGTGTATGAAATCAAAAACAATTCTACACACATGCATTATAATATTTAACCATTTTGGATGGTGGGTTACTCCATATACAAAGTCGCTTATAAATTTTATTAACATGTCGAGACACCTGAAAATTTATAAACAATTTTCAATATAATAAATAGTAAATTGAATTGATATTAATCCATCAATAAATTATTTTACCAGTTTCTAAAACCATTGACAAATTTTTTTGTCTGCGTTCTTGAAGAGCAGCTGCTGTAATTTGTGGAAGTTTCTTCTTGATATGATTATCATATAACCTACAAATAAAATAAGTTTACATACTATAACTAAATTATAGAATAAGTGATTGAAGCACTCATAGTACAAATGATTTCATTTATTCACAATTGAGAAGAACATGTGTATGAGGTCTGTGATTTTCATCGTTTTAAAGCCATCATTCTTGAACTCCACCGATGCCAAGATTTGGATGATTTAAAACTAATAATTGATTTTCCACTTCTTCATTAACATTTCCCTCGTTTTTTCCCATGCGGTTGTGTTTTGAGGGATATTCATATTCAAAATAGTGAGATCATAAAAAAAAGAAATTTCCTCTTTAAAAAAAGCTTCCTCAATTGAGCCTTCAACTAATACTTTGATGTGTACTCTTTTCTTCAAATTATGCATGCATCTCTTTAATTGGTACATCCATCGAAGCTGTACTGGGAGTTCAAATTTAGCTTCATGTGGAAATGTAATATCAAATGTATATTGAGTCAAAGATAGCTGGAAAAAAGATTTTTCCAGTTTACGTATAATTACAACAACATCCTCTTCCAGTTTTCTTAGTGCATCGTAGTCTGTTGTCCTTGCCCAAATGTCTCAAAAAATATGATATGTCTGTTATCGAATCCCAAATCATAGAATTTAAAAAACCTATGAATCCAATTGGTATAAGTCATTCCATTATAACATGAAAATCATGACTTTTTAATCTAGTAATATGACCATTCTTAACACATCTTCCCGAATTGGAAGAATAACCATCAGGAAGTCTCAAATCCGCAATCCACTGACAATATAATAAGCGGATCTCTTTAGATAGTGTATATGATTCTTTTGGATTCATTAACATCTGTGATCTGATATTTTCAAACAGTTCATGTTCTGGTCGCCTGTAAATTTGGGAAAGATATAATTGTGCTTTTATAGTATCATTGGTCCTACCTGGTGTATCCAAAGCTGTATCAAATAAATAATCAAAATAGTTCTTCTTAGTATCCATGACATCCAACATGTGGAGGACCAACAAGTAAGACCAATATGGAATATCCAAAATATTCCCCATTTTATCCAATTATGTTCTTTTCAAAAACCATAAATTTTCTATTGGTTTACTGTTAGCCCAAATGTGATGGGAGGTAATGAAAATACAACTGATTTTAACTATTTACCTGAGTTCATTTTTGGAGGTTCAACTCTTTCAATTTTTCCTTTTCTGAAATGAGATTTGTTCCTTCAAAAAGGATGATCGGTTGGAAGAATTATGTGATGACAGTCATAATGGAATGTCTTTTTCCATTGATGTGCATAATGGTTTTGTTATCTTTCATACAGTAAGGACATGATTTCAGACCATGTGTACTCTAGCCAGATAACATGCCATATTCCATAAAGTCACTAATCATCTACATCAATGCAGCTTTTAATTAGAATTTCTTTTTCGCAGCAACATTATATGTAATAACACCATTACCCCACAAAGCATTTAACTTATCGGTCAATGGTTTCAAATAAACATCTCTATTCTTCTTCAGATTTCCTAGGATTAATATGGCCAAAAAGATTTTTGGATCCTTCATCAACATCCATGGAGGTAAATTTTATGGAGTTATAAAGACATGCCAACATGAATACTGACTACCATAAGAACTAAACAGACAGAAACCGTCAGTAGAAAGAAGCAATCGCACGTTTCGGGCTTCTAATGAAAAATACGGATGCAGACTGTCAAAATGATTCCATGAATCACCATTAGATGGATGATTCAAGCTTTTATCAATTGAAATATTGGTTTTGTGACATGACATCATTGAAATTGTGTTTTTAGACATAAATAAACGTTGCAGCCTGGGTTTAAGGAGAAAATACCTCAATTGTATTAGAGGAATCGATCCAGAATTCCCTTGTTGAGCTTCTTTATACCTCTATTGTCCACATGTGGGACAACTATCCAATGACTCATTTTCACCAGAATATAAGATGAAATCATTTGAACATTCATGAATCTTCCGATAACTATGGCCCAGATTATGAACAAATCTCTTTCTCTCATATTAATTTGCAGGAAACACATTTTATTTAGGTAACAGTGTTTTATCCAAAGAAAATATCTGATCAAGACAGTTGTTTGATATTGCATTATCTGATTTAATAGACATAAATTTTGCAACCACTTCTAATTTTCTTATATTGCAAGTAGTAAATAATTCATCCTTAGCAGACATCAACAACTCATAAAATTAATATGGTACCAACTCAGGAGTTAATCAATATCATCTTGAGTTTCAGTTTGTTGAAAAAATGGACCTGCAACATCATGTACTAAATTTTGAACATGTGATGGATCCAGAATCAAGTTATTAGTATCTTATTTGGAATTGTGTTCACCGTGTTGATACGAAAAAACATAATCTGGTTGAAAACCAAACTGCCAGAGATGTCCCCCAACCTTGTCAAATGTTTCAAACGTTCTCAGAGCACATTTTTTACAAGGACACTTAATTGTGCCTTTTGAAACATATTCTGGTTTTTATGATGAAAATGATATGAAATCTTCAACAACCTCAATATATACAAGATTTAAACTAGGACCATTTGGATTTATTTTCCTATTTATCTAAGTGTTATCATCTAATAATGACTTGTCACGACCCGTCCTCATGGCCCATTCCGTGACTACCCCAAGCCCGCCTTCCATAGGCCAGAGGCTAGAAACAATCACCAAAGGTGTAAATCCCTAAGATAGGAAGGCATTAAATTTATAAAAAGAAATCACACACAATCAGAGTACACAAATGGAAGCAAAACACTAAGTAAAATTGAATACAAATGTAGTTCCAAAAGTAAGTGGGCAAGTATACAAACCCAACTGAACAATAAGCACAAGTACAAGTAAAAAAGGTAAAACAGCTCCTACATCATCCATCAGGGAATCCTACCTGAAGGGTAGGTACAGAACTCGAACAACTCGTCCCTAAGGTACATCTCGTCTAGTCCAGCTCCGAGAAGCTACCCTTCTGTCACCCTCAACCTCGATCACTATTTTCTGTCATCTATAGAGAACACAACAAGGTACAGGTGAAGCTCGTGCAGGTGTGAGTATAACAATACTCAGTAGGGGACCCTGATACCACCGAAGGTCTCCTAGAATACTCTAAGGATAAACCACTTAAGAAATATACAAACATGAAGTATCAACCAACCTTACTTAGGTATATTCCCATACATATACCTATGTTACCAATCACTGTTCAACTCCAACTCTCAATCCCAAGCACAACCCAGTCCACAAAGGAAGTAAATTCAATCACCATGATGATAATAGTTGAAAAACAAGACTCACCTCACACAGGTATACATATTTAGTACAATGATAGACATGATCATATTTAGTCACCAATTCATCTATGCTGTTGGACCCACACAGGATACAGAACCAGCTAAGCTGTCAGAACCACACATGATATAGGACCGGCTATTATACATCTGATCTGTCAGACCCACACAGGATATAGGACCAGCTAAGCTTTCGAACCCACATAGGATACAAGACCAGCTATTCGGTCGGACCCACACATGATATAGGAACATAAGTCAGTACTGTCAGACCCATGGAGCATCCTGGTACAGTAGTCATCACTTTCAAAACCATGGAGGATTCCGAAACAATAGTTGTAACACCTTGACCCCAGTTACCCAGAGTCAGTGCATTATTTTAATACATTGGCATGATTACAAGGAATAATGTCCTGAAGGACCGATCAGATTAGCAGTCTTGGAAAATAGATTACATATATGAATGTTACATTACACTTTACAAACATTTTCATAGAAAGGGGTGAGATCAAACACTCTGTAAGGGTAAGAAATACAGCAGAATATAACATAAATATTAAGAATGGTGAATAATTGAAACCACATGCCTTTATCGATAATAAACATGAATACTTTTATTGAAGGAATATGAGCTTAGTAAATAATGCCATGATAAAACATAATCATGGATATTCTACTAGTCGAATGACCACATGAACCATCAATATTATTTTCATAATGAGGTAATGTATAATGTAGGACATTCTAAAACATTTTGTCAAGTCCTCAGCCAAGACATCTATAAATGATTAAGGCCTCGGCCAAAACCATATCTTAAATTGGGAAAGGCCTCAGACAATTCCACATTTAGTTGTCTCATGAGACCTACTGATGCATCAATGAGCTATAGCGGGCTCCACCCATAACATACTAAGTCTAATACATTCCTCATATGAAAAGGTTGAAATATAACATAAACATTCATATTAAAACTAGCATACAAAATGTCGATACATTAACCATAAACCATAAATGGTATAAAAATAGAACATCCATAGTAAAACATGTCAAAACTCATTCAATACAATATGGACGATTTTATCATAAAAATTTAACCTCAATAAAAAATAATATCCAGTAAAGGATGCTGACATAGTTGAAAATGGTGAGTAAAACATTTTGAGAGAAATATCCTTTTTGTAAAATCATTTAAAAGTCACACATTTATAAAGGAAGTAATTTATAAGATATTTTTGAATCAAAGTGTCCCATTCCACTTTGAATCTTTTGAAAAGAATTATCATTTCAAAACATCCACGTCCATATAAATAAATCCTTAAAATCATTTTGAAAACATGGACCTTAATTAAAAATATTTAGAAAGATAAATCTTTAAAAAATTTAAATTTATGATCTTGATAAAGAGTACATTCCCCAAATCCTTAAAATATTAATTTTAAATAATTTTTATGATAAATGGACAATAATGATAAAAATTTCCCACTAAATACTTACACATAAACAATCTTGTATAATAATGAGATTGAGTAATTAACCCTTACCTTGAACATTCCTTTAGTCGAGTGTACGTTTAACCTCATGTATGATGATCATAGTATGTTAGTAAATTTTACCAGAACCATATTAATATTTATGATATCATAAATGATTCGTTGATGAATTTATACTACCCATTTTACAATAATTTCCATGTTAAATTAATATTTCGGATAATAATCGCTTTCTTTATCGTACGTATTTTAACATTTTACACTTGATTGTATCACTTAGATCAAGATTTAAATACTTCCAGAAATTAAAATAAGATTTATATATCCTATATATTTAGAATATAAATATGTATAATAGAAATATATATGAAATGAAAAACACTGTTTATGGAGATGGTAGTCTGTACGTACGCATAAACGCTGTTTTCGTTTTCCTATCGTATTGAACATAACTAAGTGAATAAGATATATGTAAGTACATATATATATATATCTAGTACCATTATTATGTAATATATTACATACTTATTAGTAATATATATTTTTATAATCATCTATGAATAATTAATGTGGAAATGAATCTTATCACGTCGTGGAGACGATAATTCGTACATACGCACGAGCGACAATATCATTTCCTTAAAGGTGTAGAATCAGATGGTATATTAATTTTACAGAGACATTAGCATGTTATTTTCATTATTTATATACATATTAATCATCATTATCTCCATCCAAATAACATAGTTGTTAATGTGTCAAATGGCTTTGGAGGTGTGAATTTGAGATAAGGGGAAGTGCCATTTTATAAGAGGGGTGAGGGGCACCTTTGGAAAAAATTAAAATATTATTTTATAATAAATTAATATTCGGTTTATAATGGATCCAAAGTGACTTATTTCCAGGCTAGGGTGGGGATGGTTCGTTATCCTCTCAACCAATAGGTTTTATACAAGTCTAGTTTACCATTTTAACATTATAATTTAGATTTAACTCTAAGTTAAATAATTTAACTTTTACCGTGTCTTCTTGTATTCTTACACTATATTGTTAATAAAACTACTATATACTGCCAATCTAATGCCAATTGGTTCATTAATGTCATATATATTATTATATAAGGCTTTTTTATGAACCTTATATTTTTCGGATTATTTTATCAATTAATAATATAATATTTGTTTTAAAAACAATTTTATGTCAATTTTGACACAATTTGGTATTTGTTTTTTGTTAAAATAATAACAGCGTGATTACTACAAAAAAAAAATTACTCAATAATAACATGTCATATTCACCTAGAAAATTCGTGGATGTAATAAAAACTTTGAAATTATATGTATTTTAATATTTATAATACCATTTATTTGATTCTTTCATTAATAATGTAATTACTACATCATCATTGTGTGATTAAAAAATTTAATTGTTTAATCTCTAAACATTATAAATAAAATCCCATTATGTATGAAATATTTTTATATTTATAATCAATATTTATAGTTGAATTTATCTTATGGATAACCCTATATTAAAAATGGTTTAGTTATTAAACATTGATTTTAACTCTTTTAACTCTTCTTTAAATAAAATAATAATAAATGTATTAATCTAATAAAAGTGGACCTAAAGGTAATATTTTATTCCAAAGGATGTTTTTGGCCGAATTACACTTATCCCATAGAATTAGGACATGTGTTAGGGTAATAATAATATCATTTTTACCCTTAATTACACTATTTACTTTTAACCGTGGTAAATAAAAGTAAAATGTTATTATTCAAAAAAAATTATTTTTATCTTATTGACCCAAAATTTACTCCTGTATATTAACCGAGTCTCTCATATTTTTGAAATTCAACTCATATAAGTTGTAAAATTAAGTTTTATGTAAATTTGAAAATGCTGCTAGGAGATGGTAAAAGATGGTAAAAAGTTCGATAAAGTTTTTATATATCTAGAATTATTATTAACTGAATTCGATGAATTACATTGAATTTATATAGGTATTATGTATCTATTTTGACCTAAAATAAATTTAAATAAAATAAATAATTTTTTAAATAAAAAAATCCGGTTTTAAATAATAACTCATTGTTTTTCACTATTCATCAAAAATTGAAAGTTTTTAGAAAATTACAAAAAAATCACCTTTGGATAATTTAGATATTCTGAATCCAAAAATGATGTCTATTTTACCAAATTCAAAACATATAAGTTTCATTTATTAATTTAAAATGAATTCTCGTTGTCAAAACCAAAAGGCGTATTTGTAAGAAATAATAACTATCAAAAGATTGACACTTGTTTATGTTCAATTTCAATGTAAAATTACATACAATGACCAGCATTGGAAAAAATTGTAAAAATATAATCTATTTATTCTTCTAAACCATTAAAATATATAATTTATCACTATAAATTATTTTTGATTAAAAAAGTTATTTTTAGTTAAAATATAGTATTCTTCACTATTCACCCAAATATGAAAGTTATCAGAAAAACACCATAAATTTTGTGAAACTAAATTCTTATGTCCTGATTATAAAGAAGACGTTTATTTTTTTAAATTTAATATACAAAAGTTTGAAATATCGGATTTAAAAAGGGTTCACCATTAAAAGGCGGTAAAAGTGCATTTTTTGAAAAATACTTCTTTTATCTAAAAAAATGAATTAGTTCTTACATTATGTCTAAGAAATTCATAATATAGATTAAAAAATTATATGGATTATATATAGTTCAAAATTTATTTAATACTATTCATAACTTTTTTTTAATGACTAGTTTCGTAAGTTGTGGTGTGGTTGAACTCGGTGTAGCATGTAGTGCATGTTATTGAATTACTTTGAAGAAATAGCATACGTTGAAATCATGGGGTGGTACATTCTTACCTCCTTTATCAAATTGAGTCCTTGCAATTTGAAATTGTTCTTCAAAAATAAAAGGTTGAAAATAGAAAATACCTTTGTGGGAAAACCCTCATTGGAAATTAGGTTAATAAAATTTAGTCTTAATAAGAGGAAAATGGGATTGAAAAAGTCACCACCAAATTATGATCTCGATTTGAAGAACATTGGTGTAAATTAAGGATATATAATTAGAAGGAAAAGGTAAATATTTATAGGGAGTGATTGAGGTCATCAATCATAAACATTTGTAGAATTGTGGGCCTCAAAGCCACCAATCTATGATGATTTAAAATACCATCGGTTAAACAAAACGTAAGGTATTATGATAACACATTTTTGGTTTTAAGATCCCATCCCTAAAGTTTAAGAATTTATTTATTCCTAGAATAAGAGAATATATATATATATATACTTGACAAGTAGAGTTACATCTTTTAACTAATTTCTACCACAAACTCATCTTTCACTATAAAAGATAATATAACTTAAAAAAATATTCTATTTATCCTCTTAGTTTAAGGTTACAAAAAATTGTATTTATAATTCTTCTACCAGACCATTTAAAAAACTACATTATTCAATCCAGGACTTCACATGGGTCAGTGATAGGTGATACACCCTTGTCTCCCTTTGGATTTAGGTTCAAGTCTCGCGGCCTTGCCGGACACGACGGGTTGTCACCCGACCTCCGGGTTGTCCTTCTTATGAAAATCAAAAAATAACCTTAACAATATTATCCAATTTCAAATATAATACATTCCAACCTTTAGAATTATCCGAAAAACTTATATCCAAACTCTCAGTCCAAAATTTATAATGAAGTTAAACATAATGAGGATCCTTTTTCCCAGGAAATTACATTTGAACGCCTTCATCATATATTACTTTACAACACCGCAACATCCAGAATTACCAAAATAAACCATCTCTTATTCCGAAAACACTACCTCATTATCAAGACAATATTAAGGATTACCTTTCCTTCAACCATATATTTTCCAAAAAGTGTAGCTTACTATTAAGTCACTTTTCCTAAAACCATATAATCTCAAATCTTTAATAAAATAGTACTACGGTACAATCTTTATTTATCTCCATAATTCATGTAACCAGAATATTGTTGATACAACAGTCAAATGAAATAATAACAATAGAACACAAGTAATTCCTCTTTATTTGAGGTAGTATCATAACATGATTATTATCCAATAACATCATTTGCAGCATACTCTTATGAATGGGACATTGATTCGTGTAGTGTCTCAACCCCTTGCAGATGAATCATTATATATTTGAAAACATTTTCTTACCCTTGCAATCACGTACTTGGTGTTCTTTTTCTCCACACTTATAACAAACTCCAATTCCCTTAAATCATTTACCATGGTGATTCATTCCACATTTACCACATATTGGGAAATCTTTGTTTTCCCTCTTCCCTTTATCCATATTTCTCACTTCCATCCTTTTCTTCTCTTGCTTCCCTTCAAATCTATGGGAATTAGAGAATTATTTACTTATCTTATTAACACATGATATTATTTCTTCATATGTTTAGAATACATGATAGACTATTTACCTTATAAATGTTGGCTTAATACTATGAAATATATGATCCTTCTTACTCTTTGGATCATACGTATTGCTGGAGTTCACATTCCTTCTACTATGCTCCATTTCTATACAATGACATATATTAGGTCAGTTTATGAATTGCAATGAATAATTCCAAACTTGTAAAATACCTAACATAAATTGAACTTTTTATTGATATAATCCATAAAAATATTTTCCTTGAGGAGATATATACTCATAAATCATTCATAATGATTTGTAAAGAAAATGAGAATTATCCAAATCATATCCCCCGAGAGTGTCATAACCAAGATTGCAGTAAGGCCCATTGTCGTGCACCAGTTACCATTCAATTCTAGTTCAAAGTTGTGTTTTTAGGCATTACCCCTAGGTACATCTTTACCAGAGCTGCCTCTACCTACTCGTATCCAGATAGGGATGTATTTTCTTGGAAAACTCCAAAAATCTATACATTTCCAAAATTCTAGGAAGTTGTTCTATACTAATCCTCAATGTCTATCTTAGTGTAATGTGATCTAATCAGAGTTTATCTAAATCTAGTTTCCAAGGTTATTGCTAAAATTCCTCTGATACCAACTGTAACACCCCGACCCCAGTTACCCAGAGTTAGTGAATTATTTAAATACATTGGCATGATTACAAGTAATCAAGTCCCGAAGGATCGATCGGTTTTTGCAGTCTTGTAAAAGATATTACATACATGAATGTTACATTACACTTTATAACATACAACACAAGATAAATAATCTTTTATGAACGCCATTATTACCTCAGCCTAATCCTGCATATCAATCACAATACACTTCATGGAATCCTGGGAAAAATAAAACCTAGAAAGGGGTGAGCTCAAATGCTCAGTAAGGGTAACAAATACAGCAGAAGATAACAGAAATATTAAGCATGGTGAATAATTGAAACTATATGCCTTTACCAATAACAAACATGAATACTATAATGGTAGAAATATGAGTTGAGTAAATAATGCCATGATAAAACATAATCATGTGTATTTTACTAGTCGAATGACCACATGAACTATCAATATTATTTTCATAATGAGGGAATTTATAATGCTAGGCATTCTAAAACATTTTGTCAAGTCCTCGGTCAAGATTTCTAAAAATGATTAAGGCCTAAAGAAAAACCATATCTTAAATTGGGAAATCCCTCGTCCAATTACATGTCTAGTTGTCTCATGAGACCTAACAATGCATCGAGGAGCTATAGCGGGCTCCACCCATCACTTACTAAGTCTAATACATTCCCCATTTGAAAAGGTTGAAATATAACATAAACATTCGTATTAAAACTAGCATACAAAATGTCAATATATTAACCATAAATGATAAATGGTATAAAAATAGAACATCCATATTCAAACATGTCATAACTAATTCAATACAACATGGGAGATTTTATTATAATAAATCTACCTCAATCAAAAATAATATCTAGTAAAAGATGCTGACATAGTTGAAAATGATGAGTAAAAATTTTTGAGAGAAATATTATTTTTGTAAAATCATTTAAAAGTCACACATTTATAAAGGATGTAATTTAAAAGATATCTTTGAATCAAAGTTTCCCATAACACTTCTATGCTTTTGAAAATAATTATCATTTCAAAACATCCATGTCCATATAAATTAATCCTTAAAATCATTTTGAAAACATGGACATTAATTAAAAAGATTTACAAAGATAAATCATTAAAACATTTAAAATTCTGATATTGATAAAGAGTAACATTAAAAAAATCCTTAAAATATTCATTTTTAATCATTTTTATGAAAAATGGACATGAATGATAAAAATTTCCCAGTAAATACATACACATAAACAATCTCAGATAATAATGACGTTGAGGAATTATCCCTTACCTAGAACATTCCATTAGTCAAGCGTATGTTTAACCTACTGTGCGATGATCATAGTATGTTATTAAATTATACCAGAACAATATTAATATTTATGATATCATTAAAGATTCATTTATGACTTTATACTACCAATTTTATAATAATTTCAATGCTAAATCAACATTTCGGGTAATAATCGCTTTCTTTATCGTACGTATTTTAACCTGTTACTCTTGATTGTATCACATAGATCAAGATTAAAATACATCCAGAATATAAAAAATGATTTATATATCATATATATTTAGAATAGAAATATGTATAATAGAAATATATATGAAATGAAAAAAATTGTTTATGGAGATCGTAGTCCGTACGTACGCATAAACGATGTTTCAGTTTTCCTATCGTATTGAACGTAACTAAGTGAATAAGATATATGTAAGTAAATATATATATATATATATAGAGTATAATTATTATGTCATATATTACATACTTATTAGTAATATATATTTTTATAATCATTGATGAATGGTGAACGTGGAAATGAATCTCATCGCGTCGTGGAGACGGTAATCCGTACGTACGCACGAGTGACAATATCATTTCCTTAAAGGTGTGGAATTGGATGGTATATTAATTTTACAGATACATTAGCATGTTATTTTAATTATTTATATTCATATTACTCATTGTTATATCCATCCAATTAACATTGTGTTGAATAACAAATTACACCACAGCGTGGAGACGGTAAGTCGTACGTACGCACGAATGGTGACATTATCATTCATAGGATGGATAGAATAATGAATATAGTTGTTAAATATTTATAATAAAATCACAATATATATAATATACTGGATTTTTTATTTTAGAATGGAAATAACAAAGAAATAATAAGTGGAAAAATAAGAGAACTTGAAAGAGGGTGGTAAAATCATTACCTCTTATTCGTGTTCTTCTATTTGATTTGATCAAAAGTGATCATTAGGTTGTATTTCTGACCAAATTAAGACCTCTAGGATGAATTTAGGATAGTTGGGAGGATATTTGGGTAGGGTTTGGCCGATCCAAATCGCTTTGGAGGTGTGAATTTGAGAGAAGGGGAGGTTCCCTTTTATTAGAGGGGTGAGGGGCACCTTTGGAAAAAATTAATATATTATTGTATACTAAATTTATATTCGGTTTATAATGGATCCAAAGTGAATTATTTCAAGGCTATGGTGGGGATGGGTCTAAATCCTCTCAACCAATAGGTTTTCTAAAATTTTAGGTTACCTTCTTAACCTTATCATTTAGATTTAACTTTAAGTTAAATAATTTAACTTTTATTGTGTCTTCTTGTATTCGTACTCTATATAGATAATAAACATACTATATACTTCCAATCGAATCCCAATTGGTTGATTAATTTCATATATATTAATATATAAGTCTTTTGGCCAACCTATGATTTTTAGTATCATTTTATCAATTAATAATATAAAATTGTTTTAAAAATAATTTTATATCAATTTTGAAACTATTTGGTATTTATTTATTGTTAAAATAATAACAGCATGATTACATCACAATAAATACATTTAATATATAATAAAATGAAATATTCACCTATAAAATTCATGGATGTCAAAAAAACATTGAAATTATATTTATTTTAATATTTATAATACCATTTATTTGATTCTTTCATTAATAAGGTAATTACTGCATCATCATTGTGTCATTAATAAATTTAATTATATAATATTTAAAAATTATAAATAAAATACCATTATGTGGGAAATAGTTTTATATTTATAATGAATATTTATAGTCGAATTTATCTTATGTATAACCCTATAATAAAATTGGTTTAGTTATTAAACATTGATTTTAAATATTTTAACTCTTATTTAAATAAAATAATAATAAATGTCTTAATCTAATCCAAGTGGACCTAAAGGGCCATATTTTATTCATAAGGTTTTTTCGGTCGAATTACACTTATCTAATAGAATTAGGACATGTTTTAGGGTAATAATAATATCATTTTCCCTTAATTACACTATTTACTTTTAACCGTGGTAAATAAAAGTAAAAGGTTACTGTTAACCAAAAATTATTTTTATCTATTGAGCCACATTTTACTCCTGGATATTAACCATGTCTCTAAGATTTTTTAAATTCAACTCACATAATTGGTAAAATTATGTTTTATGTAAATTTGCAAATGCTCCTAGGAGGTGGGTAAAAGATGGTAAGAAGTTCGATAAAATTTTGATATATTTAAAATTATTATAAATGGACTCCAATGAGTTATATTGAATTTAGATAGGTATTATGTATCTATTTTGACCTAAAATAAATTTAAATAAAATAAATAATTATTTAAATAAAAATCTGATTTCAAACAATAACTCAATGTTTTTCACTATTCATCAAAAAATGAAATTTTTCAGAAAAATACAAAAAAAATCACCCTAGGATAATTTCGATATTCCAAATCAAAAAATGATATATATTTTACCAAATTAAAAACATATAAGTTGCATTTATTAATTTAAAATTAATTCCTGTTGTCAAAACTAAAAGGCGTATTTTTAAAAATAATAACTATCAAAAGATTGACACTTGTTTATGTCCAATTTCAACGTAAAATTACTTACAATGAGCAGAATTGGATTAAATGGTAAAAATATAATCTATTTATACTTCTAAACCATTAAAATGTATAATTCATCACTATAAATTATTTTTATTAAAAAATTTGTTTTCAATTAAAATATAGTATTCTTCACTATTCACCCAAATAGGAATGTTATTTGAAAAACACCAAAAATTTATTGAAACTAAATTCTTATGTCCTGATTCTAAAAAGAAGTTTATTTTGTCAAATTGAATATATAAAAGTTTCAAATATCAGATTTAAAAATGGTTCACCATTAAAAGGCGGTAAAAGTGCATTTTTTTAAAAATACTTCTTTTATCTGAAAAAAATGAATTAGTTCTTAAATTATGTCTATGAAACTCATAATATGTATTCTAAAATTATAAGGATTATATATAGTTCAAAATTCAATTTATACTATTCATAACTGCTTTTGAACGACCAGTTTGGTAAGTTGTGGTGTGCTTGAACTTGTGTAGCTTGTAGTGCAAGTTATTGAATTACTTTGAAAAAAATAACATACTTTGAAATCATGGGGTGTTACAATAGTCATCACTGTCAAACCCATGGAGGATTCTGGTACAGTATCGTCGCAGCCAGCGATATGGTTCTCGCACACAGCACACTCGATTCCTGGAGTGTTCGCTACTTGAGCCAGGTGTTGATACATCAACTATCCCGAAGTCCTGAGTTGATGTATCCCGTAGTTCCTTCACACCATAAGGAACACAACACGAAAGACAACGCGTCAATCGGACGCCCGATTTGAGAGTTATCATCATTTTTGTTATTGGGGCCCAGTTGTTTTTTAGGCTCAAACAAACCCGAACGTACCCCAACTGCGTCCAAACCTCAAGTGTAGTATGCCAAAATAATATCCTCATTCCAAGAATTCCATCATCGTAGGTGGTACGTCAATCGGACACCCCTAGCCCTAGATGTGTGCTAAAAGGTGTAAACGGCCGTAGTGGGTCTGGGTCCAGTCCGACCCAGTCGGACTGACCTGGCCTGACCCGGTCTGAACTGGGGTCTGACCCAGACCATGGGTCCGACCTGGTCTGAGGAAGTGTTCTGAGCTGAGGGAACGACCCGACCCGAAGAGATGGCCCGACCTGAGGGCGGCCCGACTGTGGGTGGCCTGGCAGTGGGCGGCCTGGTGGAGGGCGGCCCAGCAGTGGGCTGCCCGACCGTGGGCGGCCCAGCTGAAGGTGGTCCGGCCTGGCCGCACCAGGGGTGAAGTCACGTGCCCCCTGGAACCTGAATGGATTATCCATTCAGGTATAACCGAACCGGCGCCCGGTGCGTCGGTCCCGCCCTCGTGGGACCCGACGGGGTCCCGTACTTCTCAGCTGGCCGCTTGGGCCAGCCGCTACCCATCACAGGAGGCCCACGCCGACTATATTTAAGTCACGAATAGGGTAAACACTCCATCCTAAGCCCAACGGTGTTATCGAATTTCTGATCTGAGTCACCATTTAAGAGTTATTCCACTCTTTTAGGAAAACCGCATACTCATGTTAATTTAATCTTAACAATACTTTGACAGATCATTCCTGGCACTCTGGGCCTCAGAATCACGTGTCATCAGAAACTGCGGACTCATAAAATTCCCAATAATTTAATAAAAAAAATTGCAGAATTTCCAGGTCTTTAAATTCTCCTCACCTCATGGATTTACGTCCCCGTAAGATACAACTCACACTAAGGAAACAAAAAGGGGGTACAGAGCATGCATCTGAGCCTCCCGCTCCCATGTACTCCCCTAGAGGTTCCCTTACTTCCAGCGAATGTGCACTAGAGGAATCGACCATCCATGCGGGACCGGTTCCTATCGATCATCAATCTCCACTGGAACCTCCGTGAAAGTCTCCCTGTCATAGATGACCAGCTCTCTATGGTCGATCATGTGGGACAGATCATGCATGTATCTCCTCATCTGAGATACATGGAAGACTTTGTGCACCCGGTGCAACTGAGGTGGAAGATCTAAGTGGTAAGACACCTCGCCTACTCTGCTGGGGACCTGGAAATGTTCGATGAATCACGAAGATAACTTGCCGCCTCGGCCAAAACTTCATTGACCTCATCGAGGTGACACCCATAGAAAGACATGGTCACCTTCCTCGAACTCCTGAGGTCTCTGTATCCTGGATATATGTGGAATACCTGTCAGGAAGTCCATGGATATCTCATACCTCTTCCACTTTGGAACCTCTAAAGGCTGATCCAAGCCTGCTAGTACCTAATGCTCCACCTTCACTTGCTGACAACTGAGGCATCGAGAGACAAACTCCGCTACTACCTTATTCATACCTGGCCACCAGTGTTGTCATTGAAGGTCCTAGTACATCTGCACCGCTCCTGGATTTACCGCTAAAGGAGATGTACGAATCTCCTTCAACACTTCCTACTGTAGTGACACTGGCACCATAGTACGTTCTCTGAAGAGAATGATGTGTTCCCCACCTTCTAAAAATCCATAATGTGCATGCCCTATGGATATCTGAGCACATCGTGTCTCACTGTCAACATCTCCATGATGTGCCTCTCTGACTCACTAAATAAGTGGAGGAGTGACTATGAGATACTGTAGAAAGGCTTCTCCATCTCTATCCATAAAGGATATCTGCAACGTGGCCAGCTTCTCTATCGCCTCTCCTAGAAGCTGAATGTCTGATCTTCTACTGAGAGCATCTGCTACAACGTTCCCCTTCCTTGGAATATAGATTATCTCAAAGTCATAGTAATGGAGGAACTCGTGCCATTGTCGTTGTCTCAGGATTAGGTTCTCATGAGAAAATATATACCTGAGACTCTTGTGATCTGAGTATACGGTAAAATGTTCACCGATAAGATAGTTTCGTCGCATCTTCAAGGAAAATACCACTGCTGATAACTCCAGGTCATGGGTAGAATAGTTCTTCTCGTGTTGTCTCACCTACCAAGAACCATATGCGATCACTACTCACTCCTGTATTGGGACACATCTGAGTCCGGTCCCTAATGCGTCGCAGTAAACTACATACCCAACGCCCTCCTCCGGTAGCCTCAAGATGGGCGCACTAGTCAACCTCTGCCTCAGCTCCTGAAAGATCTACTGGCATCTCCCTGACCATACGAAGGGTTTCCCCTTCTTCGTCAAAGCTGATTGTGGTGCTGAAACTCTGGAGAATTCTGACACAAAGGTAAGTTTGACCGACTCATAAGTGATTGACTGCACCTACTTATACATGATTCCATCCTATTCTTACTGGGTATTCCTTTTCCCCGACTCGAAAACCCCATCCCAATGTTGTAGATAAACCACAAACTTTTTTCCTAATACAGTAAATATGTGTATGAATTGTGGTTTCTCAGTCCATACCCAAACTAACGTCGCAAGACCTCGATGCTTCCCCTAAGAGGATCGAACCGAAACTCTCACCTCATGGGTCAGATCACATCATCGGAGTATGTGTGATTATCAAGGCTCCTCCAAAATGTATCTCCGGATGTGAGGGTCAAGTCAACTATTTAACCAGAAACCCTAGGTCTGGGACAAGATTCGTGGAAGGAAAGAATGATTGGTACCTATGTCTATTTATACGACAACTAGTAGTAGACATAGACTGTGTAATGACCTGGAAATCCTGTGGAGTTTTTTTTTCTTAAATACATGGAAATATTACGAGTCGGTGGTTTCTGAAGGTGCTTGATTTCGAGGCCCAGTGTACCGAAAATCAATTTCTGATGTTTTGTTTGGGTACGTTCAGTAAACGTATGTGCGTGTTTTTCTATCTTTTGAACCGGTGCTCGGAATTGAAATCTGAGGACACTGATGAACTCGTAGCGCCGGTATTCTCTCAAGGAGACCTATACCACAGTTGCATTTTATCGGGAGTGGTAGTTATTTTTTGGGGTTTCTAAGTAAAATTTTAATAAAATTATGTGTTGCATAATTTTATTTAGATGGTAGTTAAAACCTCCAATGGTAGGTTGGCGGTAGGGCCCTCCCCCACATAACCTCCCATGGGAGGATATTATGTGGTTGGGCCCACACAAAATCAAACTCTTCAACTCCCCTTTAACTCCTTGAACCTCCAATTAAGAGGATGTATCTCCCTTTATTTATTTTAGAGCTTCTTCATCTCCTCCCTCCCATTTAATGAGGCAACCCACATTTTAATTAATGGATGTAACTTAACGAATTTAAATCTATTTGAATTCATTAAGACATCCTTTTAATAGGTGGTGTTGTTTTTATTTTAGGTTGGTTGGACATATTACCTTGGGAGGCTTTGGAGATTTAGAAGGAAAGCGTTCTTCCCATGAAGAACACGATGAACATCTCCAACGAAGAAGGACTTCCTCTCCAACGATGGACGAGGAAGATGCTCGAGCTCAGGATAAACAGCGTGTGACAGGCGCAATGTACGATGACATCTTCAAATTCTCTTTCTGTGACAACTTCAAGAAAAAATTGTAATCAAGGTAGGGGAATTTTTTATTAATTTTAAATATGAGATTACACCTTAGTTCTTCATCGTATAAAATACCGGTTTAGAATACCAAATGTTATTAAATGACGAGGAGGGTTCGGACCGCACGAACACGGACCGACGCTCCCCTTTGTTGTTTCCATTTGATGACGTTGGAGGCAGAGCCGAAAGGGCGCGGGTCCATCACATTGCACTTGAGAATAACCATGGCCAGGAGGATCGCGGCAGACGAAAGAGGAACCACGGTCGAGAGGGCCGCGACGGATGAAGAGGCCCGGCGCCGTCGCACCCTTCTGTGGAGTTAAAGGTTGTTACTAGGCCTGGCCGCGGCAATGGTGGACCAGCATCGTCGTGTTGGGTGCATGGAGGAGGAGGACGCGGCCCCTGTCTGTGAACCGCTCGGCTGAACTGAACTGGTCGGCCGCCTGCCGGCCGAGCTGGAGGACATCGATGACCGTAGGTGCCGTGCAGTGCAGAAGACCACGGCCCGCTTCTATGGGCTGCTCTACGGGGTGAACCAACCTACCGTCTGCCGACCCGGCAGGAAAACCGCGGTGCCTACAGGCGCCGCGTGGGATGAACCACGGCCCACTGAGCGGGATGTGTGCGCCAGGCAGAACCGGCCAGCTACGGTCGGTCGGGAAGGAGGAGACGGTGCTGATTGGCACTGCCGGGTGAACCGGACCGGCCTGCAACGTGGGCCGGGTCCTCAGGTGGGCCGCGCCCCACCGGGCCAGGCCGACCCCCCAACCATGTCGGACCTACCGAGCCAGGCCGGGCCGACCCCCATCCATGTCAGACCTACCGAGCCGGACGGGGACGACCCCCCCGCCGGGGTGGACCTACCGAGATGGGTCGGGCCGACCCGCCATAGCCCATAGGGCTTGACGGGCCGAGCCCGACTTCGCTTAAATGCGAATATCCTCAAGACCGCACATCCGAACGACGCGTCGTCTACAGCACTGGGACCCTCGCGATGAGGCGTTCCTTTTTAGATACTCTAAGTGAGTTTTGGCCATCTTTAGAAAACATCCGGGTTTGGAAGAAGCGTTAATCCAACCTGGACCCTGGAATGGAAATGCCAATAACTCTCAGACCAAGAGTCTGATTGAAGCACCGTCAGTCGTGTTGGGTTACTTATGATGAGACAGAACTACACGATAAATGAACAAAGAACATCATGATAGTTGATGTATGAAAACTCTACTTGAGGAGCGGACCCTCCCGGAATCCAGCGTGTTGTGTGTGGGGACCCTAGAGCCGATTGTGACGACTACTGTACCAGAATACTACATGGGTTCGATAGTGATGACTATTGTACCGGAATACTATGTGGTTTTGACAGAAATGACTACTATACCAAGATCCTCTATGGGTCTGACAGTTCTGACTTATATTCCTTTATCCCGTGTGGGTCTGACAGAATAGCTGGTCCTGCATCCTATGTGGTTCCGAAAGCTTTGCAGGTCTTGTATCCTGTGTGGGTCCGACATCTTAGATTAATCAGTGACTACATCTGATCATATCTATCACACTACGAATGATGTATACCTGTGTGAGCTGAGTCTTTTCTTTTGATCATTATCATCGATGAGATTGACCTTACTTCCTTCGTGGACTGGGTTGTGTTTGGGCTTGAGAGTTGGAGTTGGGCTATGACTCGTATCTTAGCTATATGTATGGGTATATAATTAAGTAGGGTTGGTTGGACTTTGTGATTGTATATTCCTTCTGTGGTTTTTTCTTTGTGGAATCTGGGAGACCTTAGAGGTTCTCGGGGTCCCCTACTGAGTATTTTTATACACACCCCTGCACAGGCTTCTCTCGCACCATGTTTTGTTCTGTGCAAATAACAGACAGTATTGATCAAGGATGAGGGTGACAGACATAGGCTGCTCGGAGCTGGACTAGACGGGACGTACCGCAGGGATGAGTTGATCGAGTTATGTACCTACCCTTCAGGTAGGATTCTCGGGTAGAGGATCCCGGAGCAGTTTTCCATATTTACTTGTACATATACTCGTTGTTCATTTGGGTTTGTATACTAGCCCACATACTTTCAGCACAACTTACTTTTCTATTTTAGTACTTGTTGCCTCTACTACTTGTGTTTAGACTGTGTGTGTGTTACAGGTTAAAATTCAATGCCTTCCCTTTTTATCGAGATTACGCCTTTGGTGAAAATCGCCAGCCTTTGGCCTATGGAAGATAGGTTTGGGGTCGTCACGGCACGGGCCCTGAGGACAGGTCATGAAAAATTGGTATCAGATGAGTCAGTTCTACATCAGAACTTGGACTCTGATTCCTTTAACAGAAATAGTGATAAGTGTTTTGGATGTGGTTATTACTTTAGGGAAACCGGTGTTGGGGTGGCGGCCGATGTATCCATACGCTAGGACTCTGATTTATGATCTCCGACTCAGTGCACAAAAACAACGATTGCATGTGTGTTTACTTTGAAAAAGTTTTTCGTGGTTAATTTTTGTCTACTCACCGGGTATATTGTTTTAACCATGGCACACCTGTTTCTTTTCAAGATGGCCCCACGAAGGCAGCCATCTACGGTTCTGAGTTTTATACGAGATGGTATCCTACCGAGCGATGAGGCCTCAGTGCAGGGCCCCATCCCAGCGGAGGTACTAGAGGTACCACTACCTGCTGGGCCACCGATACCACCAGATCCAATAGCAGAGAGTGCATTCCATCTGAGTGAATTGCATGAGTTTTAGTGCCAGAGGACGCCCAGGTTCTGGGGAGAGATGGACCCACAGGTAGGTCAGGATTGGCTGGAGGCTTTCGTGAGAGTTTTCAGATTGGTATGGACACCAGCCGACCATATGGTGATCCTTGCCGCAATTACTCTACATGCAGTAGTAGACATATGGTCGAGCCTGATGCTATAGGTGCATGATGAGGCATCATTACTCTGGAAATACTTAGAGAGTCTCCTTCGCTCAGAGTTTGTTCCATCCACACTTCGTGCGGTGTAGATTCGGGAGTTACTTCATCTGTAGTAGGGCATCATGATGGTAGCGCATTACTCAGCGAGGTTTACTAACCTCTCATGCTACTCCACAGATATGGTACGAGACTCATTCCTCAGGGCCCGGACCTTCGAGCTAGGACTCAAGCATGAGATCAGGGCTTCGAAAATTCCCCTCAGCAATCCGATGTAGGCGAGGGTGCTGGAGTGAGCCCTTATAGTGGAGAGTTTTCTCACTGAGAAGTCACCAGCGGTGAGACCCACCATAGGACAACACATAACAGAGTATTCTATAGCCGGAAGTAGAAAGATGATATAGATGTCTAAGCGGACCAGGCCATCAGGTGGGCAACGCCAGGATACAGGTTTGGTTGTGCGGGGCACAGAAGACAGAGCCAGTTATACGTGAAGCATTTAGTACTATGCATGTGACGGGTAGGGCCATGTGGCTTGTGACTGCCCGAACTGCCATGCAGATGAGAAGTAGACAGTAGAGGGACCTCCCGGAAAGAGGCAGAGATTTGACCATGGTGGTCCGCCAGGAGAAGGCGGATGTGGCAGAGGAGCTGGTCGAGCAGTGGGTTGTGGAAAACGTTATGAGGCACCACCACCACCACCACCAGGAGGTCCACCCTGACTATAGGGAGCAGTCGGACAGAGGAAGACTCAGCTCCAGGAAGTCGAGGCCTACAACCACGGTGTACCTGAGATTATTTGAGGTACTATCTATGTCTATTCCACCCTTGCTGCAGTTCTTATAGACACAAGTGCGAGTCATTATTTTATTGCTACTGTCCTTGTTCGGAGCTCAGAGATTCCGATGGAGCCATTGGCTAGATCCTTACGGCTAGAGAATCCTACGGGAGCAGACTCAATGGTTACACATTGGTGCCGGTAGTGTGATCTTACTCTAGGAGGTGAGATCTTCAGTTGGGATATTCTTTTAGTGGAGTCGAGGCCTTATGATGTCATTTTTGGTATGGACTGGTTATCCACAGTTCATGCTCAGATTGACTGTATTAGGCGCATTGTGCAGTGTATCCGCATGGATGGGACCAGGTTAACCTTCACCAGTGAGAAGGGAGCCTTTGCAGCGTAGTATGGACTTATGGATATGAGGGGGTAGCCGATCACAAATCAGTTGGCTAGTCTAATCCTTGGATCGGTTGATGTGAGTAGTCCGAGTTTTCTTATTGTGGTGGATCAGTACACAGATGTTTTACTTGACGACGTTCTAGGACTACCTCCTCCCAGAGAGGTTGACATCTACATTGACATGTACCCCAGGACCGCACAGATATCTACTCTAGCATATCGGATGGCTCCCACCGAGCTTCGTGAGCTGCGGTTACAGCTGGAAGACTTGTCGGGGAAGGGATTTATCCAACCTAGTGTTTCACCCTGGGCATCTCCAATTTTGTTCTCCAAGAAGGCGAATGGGAGCTTACGACTATGTGTTGACTACCTTCGCCTGAATAGGGTGACCGTGAAGAACAACTACCCACTCCCGAGGATTGAAGACCTCTTTGATGAGCTCAAGGGATCACAACGGTTCTCGAAGATAGACCTCAGGTCTGGCTATCACCAGCTTAGAGTTTGAGATGAGGATGTGCAGAAGATAGCTTTCAGGTGTCGGTATGGCCACTATGAGTTATTGGTTATTCCCTTCGGCATAACCAATGCTCCAGCAGTGTTCATGAGTCTCATGAATAGGATCTTCTAGCCTTACCTTGATCGTTTTGTCATAGTCTTCATCAATGACATACTTATTTACTCGAATACTGAGGAGGAGCATGCATACCATTTTGAGGTAGTACTAGACACACTCTGAAAGCACCAGCTTTATGATAATCTCTCAAAATGCCAGTTTTGGATTTGAGAGTTTCACTTCTTAGGACATGTCATCTCGGAGGCTGAAGTTGCAGTGGATCCAGTGAAGATCGAGGCATTACTTTCTTTGGATCCACCAAGGAGTGTGACATAGGTGCATAATTTTATGGGACTGGCTGGGTACTATTGAGGATTTCTGCTAGACTTCTCAAGAGTTGCATCACCACTTTCATCATTGACGAAGAAGGTGCAACCATTCGTGTGGTCAGATAGATGCTAGCAAAGATTTCAAGAGCTTAGGCAGTGGTTGACTAGTGCACCCATATTGAGGATACTAGAGGAGGGTGTAGGTTACGTAATTTACTACGACACATCAGGGACCAGAATCAGAAGTGTCCTGATGTAGGATCGAGTAGTGATCGTGTATGGTTCACGGCAGTTGAGACAACACGAGCAGAACTATGCTTCTTATGATCTGAAGTTTCCAGTAGTGTTATTTTCCTTGAAGATGTGGCGACACTATTTGATTGGCGAGCATTTTACAATCTACTATGACCACCAGAGTCTCAGGTACATCTTCTCACAGAAGGACCTAAACCTGAGATAGTGGCGATGGATCGAGTTCCTCCAGAACTATGACTTCGAGATAGTCAATACTACTAGGAAGGGGAATGTTGTAGTTGATGCTCTTAGCAGGAGATCAGGCATTCAGCTGTTAAAAGAGGCAACAAAGCAGCTGGCTGCATTGTAGATATCATTTGTTGATAGAGATGGAGAATCCTTTCTGCAAACTCTCACAGTTACTCCTCCCCTTCTTTAGTGAGTCAGAGAGCCATAGTGTGGGGACATTGACTGTGAGATGCGACGTGCTCAGATATCCTCAGGTCAGGAACCTGATGGGTTTTCTAAAGGTGGAGAGCATGTCATTCTCTTCAGAAGACGTGCCATGGTACCAGTTGCACTACAAGAGGATATGTTGAGGGAGTTTCAAACTTACGCTCTAGAGGTACATCCAATAGTGGAGAAGATGTATCAGGACCTTAGACGATAACATTGGTGGTCGGGTAAAAAGAAGGCAGTAGTAGAGTTTGTCTCACGATGCCTCACTTTTCATCAAGTGAAGGCAGAGCACCAGGTTCCAGTAGGCTTAGTTAATCCCTTAGATGTCTCAGATAAAAAGTGGTATGGGATATCCATGGATTTCATGATGGGGCTTCCACGTACATCTAGAGGACACGAATCTATCTAGTTGATTGTCGACCGACTCACCAAGTCGTCCCACTCCTACCGATCAGGGAGAAGGGCTCAGTAGAGAGATTGGGATGCCTATACATATAAGAGATCGTACGAATTCATGGTATCCCATCGACAATCATCTCTGATCGGGATACTAGTTTCATTTCTCGGCTATAGAAGGGGTTGTAGGAGACTTTCGGGACGTAGCTTCGTTTGAGCACCACCTTCCATCCTAAGACGGATGAACAGACTAAGAGTACCATTCAGAATATCGAGTACATGCTCCGTGAAAGTTTCCTTGACTTTGGTCGTAGTTGGGAGGATCACTTACCCTTAATGGAGTTTGCGTACAAAACTAGTTACCACTCCACCAACAGGATGGCACCTTACGATGCACTGTACGATCGTCTTTGCAGATCACCTATGTGCTGGACTGACCCATGAGAGTCAACACTAGTAGGACCAGAGATGGTGCAGGCTACGAAGGAAATAGTGCAGATCATCCAGGAGTGGATGAAGACTGCATAGAGCAGATAGAATTCCTATGTTAATAGGAGACGGAGACCCTTGGAGTTCAAGGATGGAGACCACGTCTTTCTACGGGCCACACCTCGACGAGGTCTACAGTGATTTGGCCAAGGCAGCATGTTATCTCTGTGATGCATTGGACCATCTAGGTTCTCAGAATAGTATGTGAGGTGGCTTACCACCTGGTTCTTCCACCTCAGTTGCACTGGGTGCACAACGTCTTCCACGTATCTCAACTGAGGAGATATGTTCATGACCCATCCCACATCATCGACCATGGTGAGATGGACATAGATGGCGGGGCGACATTCACGGAGGTTCTAGTGGAGATTGAGGATTTCCAGGAGCGGGTCATGCGTGGATGGTCGATTCCTCTGGTGCATGTTCGCTAGAAGCACGAGAACCTCCAGGAGAGCACATGAGAGTGGGAGGCTTAGATGCATTCTCAGTACTCCCATTTGTTCCCTTAGTATGTGATGTATCTTAAGGGGATGTAAATCCCTGAGGTGGGGAGAATGTAAATACCCATAAATCTTATGGAAATTTTTTTAATAAATACATGAGAATTTTACGAGTCCGCAGTTTCTGACGGCGCTTGATTCCGAGGCCCGGTGTGCCAGAAATCAATTTCTGATGTTTTTTTTGGGTACGTTCAGTAAACATATGTGCGGGTTTTCTATCTTTTGAACCAGTGTTCAAAATTGAAATACGAGGACACTGATGAACTCGTAGCGTCAGTATTTGTTTAAGGAGACCTTTACCGCAGTTGCGTTTTATTGGGAGTGGTAGTTAATTTTTGGGGTTTCTAAGTAAAATTTAAATAAAATTATGTGTTACATAATTTTATTTGGATGGTAGTTAAAACCTCCAAATGGAGGTTTTTGGTGGGGCCCACCCCCACATAACCTCCCATTGGAAGATATTATGTGGTGGGGCCCACGCAAGTTCAAACTCTTAAACTCCACTTTTACACCTTGAACCCCCAATTAATAGGATGAAGATCCCTTTATTTATTTTGGAGCCTCTTCATCTCCTCCCTCCCATTTAATGGGCCAACACACTTTTTTATTAATGGATGTAACTTAATGAATTTAAATCTGTTTGAATTCATTAAGTCATCCTTTTAATAGGTGGTGTTATTTTTATTTTAGTATGGTTGGGCATATTACCTTGGGAGGCTTTGGAGAATCAGAAAGAATGCATGCTTCCCACGAAGAACACAAAAAACATCTCCAATGAAGAATAAAATCCTCTCCGACGAAGAACGAGGAAGACGCTCGTGCCCGGATTCAACGACATGTGATAGGCGCAACGTACGATGACGTCGTCGAATTCCATTTCCGTGACACCATCAAGAAAAAAATGAAATCAAGGTAGGGGAATTTTTTATTAATTTTAAATATGAGATTATACCTTCATTCTTCATCGTATAAAATTCGGGTTTAGAAAACCAAATGTTATCAAATGATGAGGAGGGTTTTGAGTGCACGAACATGGCCCGATCCTCCCCATTGTTGTTTCCATTTGATGACGTCAGAGGCAGAGCTGAAAGGGTGTGGTGACGTTGCACCGCGCCAGAGAATAACCGTGGCCAGGAGGACTGCGGCGGACGAAAGAGGAACTGCGGCAGGGAGGGCCGCGACCGATGAAGAGGCGCGGCGCCACCGCGCTGCGCTGTAGAGCCAAAGGCCAAAGCCAGGCCAGGACACGACGGAGGTGGACCATTGACATCACATTAACTGCATGGAGGTGTAGGACGCGACCCACGTCCGTGGGCTGCTCTGTCAAACCGAACCGGCCGGGCTGGAGGACCGCGGTGCCTGCGGGCACTACACGGTGGAGAAGACTGCGGCCCGCTTTGGAGGGCTGCTCTACTGGGTGAACCAGACCAGCCCGTAGCACGGGCCGAGCCGACCCCCCATCTGGGTCGGACATACAGAGCTGGGCTGGGTCAACCCCACTGCCGGGTTGGACCCACCGAACCGGGTCGGGCCAACCCGCCACAGCCCACTGGGCTTGATGGGCTAGGCCTAACATCGGTTAAATAATAATATCTTCATAACCGCGCGCCCGAACGATGCAGCATCTGTGGCACTGGGACCCTCGATATGGGGTGGTATTTCTGAGATAATCTATGTATTTTTAAGACAAATTTGGAAAATGACCGGGTTTGAAACAATCATAAATCCAACCGGGACCTTGGAACGGAAATTCCAATAACTCTTAGACTGGGCGTCTGATTGACGCACCGTCTATCGCGTTGGGTTCCTTATGATGATATGGAACTATGCAATACATCAAATCAGATCTTCATGATAGTTGATGCATCGACACTCGACTCGAGGAGCGGACCCTCTCATAATCGAGCATGCTCTGTGTGGGAACCCTAGAGCTGGCTACGATGACTACTGTACCAGAATCCTACGTGGGTTCGACAGTGACGAAAATTGTATCGGAATCCTATTTGGGTTCGATAGCGATGAATATTGTACCAGGATCCTCCGTGGGTCTGACAGTTCTAACTTCTATTCCTATATCATGTGTGGGTTCAACAGAATAGCTTATCCTGTATGCTATGTGGGTCCGACAGCTTAGCTGGTCCTGTATCCTGTGTGGGTCCGATAGATTAGTTGAATCAGTGACTAAATATGATCATCTATATCGCTCTACTAAATATGTATACTTATGTGAGCTAATTCGTTTCTTTCAATTATTATCATCGATGTGATTGACCTTACTTTCATTGTGGACTAGGTTGTGTTTGGGCTCGAGAGATGGAGCCGAGATGTGCCCGGTAACATAGGTATATGTATGAGAATATACTTAAGTAGGGTTGGTTGGACTTCCTAACTGTATCTTTCTTCTGTGGTTTATTCTTTGTGGAATCTGGGAGACCTTCGAGGGTCTTATGGTCCCCTACTGAGTATTGTTATACTCACCCCTGCATGGGCTTCGCCCTCTCCTTGTTGTGTTCTATGCAGATGAAACACATCAGTGATCGAGGATGAGGGTGATGGATGGAGGTTGCTCAGAGCTGGACTAGATGGGACATACCTCATGGACGATTTGAACGAGTTATGTACCTACCCTTCATGTAGGATTCCCGAGCGGACGATCCAAGAGTTGTTTTCCCTTCTTACTTGTACTTGAAGTTGTTGTTCAGTTGGGTTTGTATACTGGCCCACTTACTTTCAGCACACCCTACATTTCTATTTTAGTACTTGTTGCCTCTACTGATTGTGTTCAGACTGTGTGTGTTATAGGTTAAAAGGAAATTCCTTCCCTTTTTATCAAGATTATGCCTTTGGTGCTAGTCATGATCCCCTAGCCTATAGAAGGCAGGCTTGGTGTAGTCACAACACGGCCCCTGAGGAGGGGTCTTGACAGACCGTTCCTAAAATCATCCCTAGAGACCTTGGGTCACACTGCTTGACTGCATGTGGCTACTCTCTTCCCCTGACCTCCAACTCCCTGAGCCAAGCAGGGACTACATAGGTGGGTGGTTGTAACATGTGAAAATGCTCACAACCTCATGCTACTCTCCTAGATCTACCTCCACGTCTGCTGCCCTACAGATTTATCTGTCCTTAACACTTCGTCTTCTCAAAACGTCTCACATGCCCAAGTCTCTGAGACTGGCGCCAGTTTCATGCTTTCCAATAGCTAACATTCACTAGCTGTATCTGCTCAGCCAAGGAACATTCTACCACAAAGTTTCTCTCTAGCACCCTAACATAGGTTGGAATGCTTAGAGGAAAAAGTGACGGCTCGGATGTCCTTAAACACACCTCTATCAAAGGTCTGTGTTCTAATAAACTGCTCACATTGTATTCATCGAGTACCAGGAATGGTTGGTACGCTTCAATGAATACTAAACTATCGACATGTTGTCCTTCCAAAACTCTATAAGCTCTAGAAAACTATCATCCTCCTCCTCAAGCCATTACTCATCCACTTGTGGGTCGGGATCACCTCAGAACATGGGTGATATCTTGTGCTGAAACACATGTAAGGCACTTATCCTACAAATGTCCTCTACCGGTGCTACCAATAGTGTCTACTAACCAACAAGCATTGATATTGTTGGCACACTACCTGAAGGTACCATCTCAGAAAATGGTCCAAGTACTGAAACCTCATCACTATGCGGACCATCCTCATGGTCACTGATTGAAAAAGAATAGTATTTAAGATCCCTATCTTCTCTACTAGTGTCTCGACTAGGTGGAAAACTCTAGCCATCGCCTCCAGCCAGCCCTCAGCTGCGTCAGAATCTGATTCACCTAGAAACCTCAGAGGCCTCTACTGCTGGAACTCGTAAAATGTGCCCAGTCAGCGTAAATCGTCCACCAGTATGGCTGGGGTATCTGCTACCCTATGGGTGGTGGTGCTGGTGATGCACCACCCGATGGTTCCAACATAGAAAGAGGGCCCTACACCGGAGCCTTGTCGCTCGGTGGGCCATCATCATGTACTCTCTCAGGAACCCTAGCTGGTTGTCTTTGCAACGACATCCTGATAAAGAACAGGTGCACCCCGATTAATAAGTTATACTTGGTGATCTGACTCAAAGAGACCAAAAAGGAAACTCTTGAAACACGCATGCAATCGGTGTTTTTGTGCACTGAATCAGAAACCAGAGGTCCGGGTCCTGACATTAAGACGGATCAGATTCCTATGTTTTGGGGTAGAACCGACTCCTCTGATACCAATTTTTCATGACCAATCCTCTGGACCCGTGCCCTGACTACCCAAAACCCGCCTTCCATAGGCCAGGGGATGGCAACTAGCACCAAAGGCATAAATCCCTAAGCTGGGAAGGCATTTCCTTTCTAAAAAGAAATCACACACAATCAGAGTACACAACTGGAAGCAAAACACTATGTAAAACTGAATAAAAAGGTAGTGTCGAAAGTCAATGGGAGAGTATACAAACCAAACTGAACAAAAAAGAACATGTACAAGTAAAAAGGGAGAACAACTCCTAGATCGTCCACCGAGGAATCCTACCTGAAGGGTCGGTATAGAACTCGAACAACTCGTACCTATGGTACGTACCATTTAGTCCAACTCCGAGCAGCTACCCATCCGTCACCCTCAGCCTGGATCACTACTGTCTGTCGTCTGCACAGAACACAACAAGGTGCGGGAAAAGCCCGTGCAGGGGTGAGTATAACAATACTCCGTAGGGGACCCCGAGACCCCTGATGTTCTCCCAGAATACACTAAGTATAAACCACAGAAGAAAGATAGAAACACAACGTATCAACTAACCTTACTTAGGTATATGCCCATAAATATACCTAAGTTACCAATCACTGTTCAACTCCAACTCTCGATCCCATACAACACCTAGTTCAAAAAGGAAGTAAAGTCAATAACCACAATGATAATGGTTGAAATACAAGACTCATCTCACACATGTATACATCTTTAGTAGAGTGATAGAGATGATTAGATGTAGTCCCTGATTCATCTAAGATGTCGGACCCACAGAGGATACAGGACCAATGAAGCTGTAAAACCCACACAAGATAGAGGACCATCTATTATACATCTGATCTGTCAAACCCAAATAGGATACAAGACCAGCTAAGCTATCAGACCCACACACGATATAGGTCCAACTATTCTGTCGGACCCACACAGGATACGGGAACAGAAGTCAGAACTTTCAAACACATGGATGATCCTAGTACAGTAGTCATCACTGTCAAAACCACTGAGGATTATGGTACAATAGTCATCACTGTCGAACCCACAGAGGATTCTGGTAGAGTATCGTCGCAGCTAGCCCTAGGGTTCCCGCACACAGCACGATCGATTCCAAGAGTGTCTGATTCTTGATCCATGTGTTGATAAATCAACTATCACTAATTCCTATGTTAATGTATCCCATTTTTCTATCTCACCATAAGGAACCCAACGTGACAGATGACACATCAATCGGGTGCCTGATCTGAGAGTTATTGGCATTTTCGTTCCAGGGCCATATTGTTTTTTAATCTCAAACTAGCCCGACCGTACCCCAACTGCATCCAAATATCAAGTGGTGTATTCCAAAAGAATCGTATCATTCAAATAATTCCATCGTTGCAGGTGGTACGTCAACTGGACACTCGTAGCCCTAGATGCGGGCTAAAAGGTGTAAACATCCATAGCGAGTCCGGGTCCGGTCCGACCCAGTCGAACTCACCCGGCACGACCCAGTTTAGACCGGGGTCTGACCCAGACTGCGGATCCGACTTGGTCTGAGGAAGCATCCAGAGCTGAGGGGATGGCCCGACCTGGGGTGGCCGGACTCGGGGGCGGCCCGACCGAGGATGACCCTGCTGTGGGCGGCCCAACAGGCGGGGACCCGACTGAGGGCGGCCCATCAGAGGGTGGCCCAGCCATGGGCAACCTGGTGCTTGGCGGCCCGGCCGAGGGTGGCCCAGCCTGGCTGCGCCGGGGGGGGGGGAGGCGTGCACCCCCTAGAACTCGAACGACATATCCATTCGAGTAGAACCAAACTGGAGCCCAGTGGTGCATGTCCCGCCCTCGAGGGACCCGATGGGGTCCCGACTTCTCGGATGGCCACTCGGGCCAGCTGCTACCCGTCACTGGCACAGCGGGACAGTGCCACACCATCTGTCGCAGCCCAGCCTGGCCGTATTTATCACATCGCCAGCACGTCCCGACAAAACCGTGCTTCCTCCACCATAGCCCGAACTAACCGTGACCCTTATCCGGCACATGCGACGACACCGTGCCCTCCTGGCTCCGCTGCAGCCAGCTTGGCCATAGCTTTTCATTACGTGGTGCGACGGTGGACCTTGAACCGCTGGCCTCTTCCGTGATCTACCTCCGTCGTCAATGCAATGAGAACAACAATAAGTGGGTCAGACCGTGTTCGAGTGGTCTGAGCCATCCTCATTACGTTTTTAACATTCGGCATCAAGAGCACAACATAGGATGAGGAAAGGAGATTATAACTCATACATAAAAATAATCCAATTTCTCCCTACCTCGTATTTGTTGTTGTAAGTTGATGTGTTGTGGAAGACGGACGTCTCGGAAGATGGACACCATTCCTTCAATGTCGGAAGAGGTATAGCTCGGTGAAGACGAGTCGAGTCGACACCCTCAGTGTACTTCGTGGGTGGCGTTGCTTCCCTTACTTGCTCTGGTTGAAGAAAGAAGAAGATGATGCTTCATGTTCTTCGGAGATGAGGATCATTCGTTATGTTCTTCGTGGAAGGAATGGAGTTCTTCGGTGGTTCTTCATTGGAAGGATGAATCCCTCCACTCTCAAGCATTCCAAAGGATTATGCCAACCCCAAAATTGACAAAGGGTGGCCTCTTTTAATTCTCTCCCATAGCAACACAAATATGTGTTTAATTAAATTAGGTAACTCATTTAATTAATGCTAAGGGATCGTTCAAATTCAAATTTAGAGTAGGTGAAGAGTTTAATTAAAATAAGCTACCTCAATTCATTAATGGGTGAATTGGCACCATTATAGGGGAAAGTGGAAGGTTTCAAGAGTTTCCCCCATTAATGGGGAGCTCAAGGGATTAAAAGGGGGGTTAAGGGGGTTCAAGCTAGTGGGACCCACCTAGTTATATCTTCCCAAGGGAGGTTAGTGTGTGGTGGGCCCCACCTCTAGCCTCCATTTGGTGGTTTTAACCACCAACCAAATAAAAATATGTTACACATTTTTTTATTTAATTTTATTTAGAATCCCTAAAAATTAACTTAGGTTTCCTTAAGCGAATACTGGTGCTGTGAGTTCAGCGGTGTCCTCAGATTTCAATTTTGAGCACTGGTTCAAAAGATTTAAAACGTCGCTCTCATGGTTACTAAACGTACCTAAAAAAAATTTCGGAAAATTATTAACAGCCATCCTCGACCCACTACGGTCAAGGTTAGGCTTTTCCTAGGTGAAACACTGTAACGCCCCAACCCCAGTTACCCAGAGTCAGTGCATTATTACATAACATTGGCATGATCAAAAGAAATATCAAATCTCGAAAGACCGATTAGTTTAGTAGACTTGGAAACAGTAGATATATTAATAAGTCTTACATTACATCATAAAAACGAAAACTAAAACAACATTGTCTCTATAGTCCACTATAATATCCCCACATACCATCCCTACAGGTCATTCATAAATTACTTCTTCACATCCTGGTAAAAATAAAACATTGAAAGGGGTGAGCTCAGATGCCCAGTAAGGATAAAAATATTGCGAAAACATTCATAAATAAACACAAAAATTTAAGGCAATGTATAACTAAAAAAGCCTTTTAAACACGAACTTCAACATAATATGAAAAAGATAAAATGAAATAATTCTATTTACTTATTCACATGGATATTTTATTAGTCTAATAATCACATGAAATATCAATAAACACTTTCATAATGATGGAATGCATAATTCCATATTATCATCACCACATAGCCAAGGCCTCGTGCCAAGACTACAAATAAGATTTTGTTAAGACCTCATGCCAAGACACTAGTTTGTCTAATGAGACCTACCGATGCATCGAGGAGCTATAGAAGGCTCCACACGTCACTTACTAAGTCCAATTCATCCCTCATATGAACAGGTTTAAACATAACATAAACATTCGTATTAAAACTAGCATAGGAAAAATCAATACTTTCTCCATAAACCACAAATGGTATAAAAATAACAAATCCACAGTCAAACAAATCACAAAAACTTCAATACAATATGAAAGTTTTGAATCATAATAACTCAACTTCAAATAAGCTTAAAATCCATCAAAGGATGTTGACATAATGAAATCAAAACAATTTGAGAGAAATATCACTTTTTTTTAAATCATTTAAAAGTATCATAATTATAAAATAAAACATTTACTTTGAAAATATCCTTATAATCTTGTAAGGTAAGCTTCTAAGATTTTAAAATTGCAGAAAATAGCCGCACCTGCCGTATAAGTTAAAAAAATATTCTTACCTTAATTCTATCGAAAAGGATAAAAAGGACCTTATTTGGAAAACAACGGAAAGATTCCTTTATAAACGTATTATAAAAAGTCAAACAATGGTATAAATGACTTTAACCCATATTCTGTAAAATAGTAAAAATGGATTGAAATACATTTTTAAGAAATATGGATGTGGATGATATAGAGGTCCCAGTAGATAATTACGTATAAACAACCTCGAATAATGAAGAGATTGTGAAATAAACCCTTACCTTGAACTTTTCTTAGTCAATGGTATGTTAACCTCCTGTATAATAGTTAAAACATTGTTATTAAATTATACAAGAACCATATACATAATTTTGATATCATATATGATCCTTTAATAATGCTTTGTTAATAATACTTTAGTATTATCATCGTTTCGGGTGTTAACTTACTCATTTTCTTTTATATGTGTTGTTATAGAAGTCGTGTTTGTTATGGATAGGTTGTATATTATTCATATCCAGAATGATGTAAAGATCCTAAAAATTACTTTTAATCATCAAATAAGAATTAGTCTTGAATGGATACGATGGGGAATGAATCTTATCACATTCGGGGAGACGGTAGTCCGTACGTACGTACGAGCGACAATATCATTATTTTGATAATAAAATAACATATAATTGGATGTTATATCATATATCCATAATAATTATCATGTTATATTTATTATTTACATGTATTACAAATCATTATTATAACCATCCAAATAATAATTTTTTTCATAACAATTACACCACGACGTGGAGATGGTAAGCCGTACGTATGCACGTATGGTGACATGTCATTCATAGGATGGATAGAATACTTACCATATTTATGATAAAATCTTAGTATATAGAAGATACTGGAGTTATTATTTTAGAATGGGAATAACAAAGAAAGAAGAAGTTGAATAATAAATGAATTTGAAAAAGGGTGGTGAAAACATTACCTCTTCTTCGTGTTCTTCCTTTTGATTTGATCAAAGGGGCACCTTAGGTTGGCTTTCTGATCAAAATAAAAACTCTGTGTTGAATTGAGGGATGTTGAGAGAGTATTTGGGCAGGGTTTGGCCGAACCAAAATGCTTTGATGGTGTGAATAATTGGTTAGAAGTGGTGTCCTTTTATAAGGGGGGGGAGGGGCACCTTAAGAAAATCTAGAAATATTATTTTATAATAAATTCATATTCAATTTCTAATGGCTCAAAGTGTGTATTATTAAAAATATAAGGTGGTTATGGGTCCCAAACCACTCAACCAATAGAATTTAGATAGGTTTAGGTCATTATATTAACCTTATCTTTTAGTTTTAACTCATAGTTAATTAGTTTGACACCTACCATGTCACTTTGTATTTTTATATTATATAGTTAATAAACATACTATATACCTCCAAGAGACCCCCCAAGTTGTTCATTAATGATACAAATATAATGATATAAGTATCTTGGCCGATCCTTAGATTTTTATGAATTGAATATCAATTAATAATATAATATTTTCTTTAAAAACTCTTTTATGTCAATTTTGAGACTATTGGGTATTTTGTTTTTGATAAATTCATAACAGAATTATTACTTTGAAAAAAATTTATATAAATAATGAAAATATGTCATATTAACCTAGAAAATTATTGGAATTTATAAAAAGTCTCAAATTACATTTATTTGAGTGTTTTTAATATCAATTATCCTAATATTTCATTAATACGGTAATTACTGCATCATTATTCTGTCATAAATAAATTACGTTATTTAATGTATAAAAATTATAAGTAAAATACCATTATGTAGGAAATATTTTTATATTTCTAATGAATATTTTTCTTTGAAATTTAAACATATATAAGCCTATGTAATTTTTTTTTCTAAAGGATATATGCTTTTGTCTTTTTTGTATTTATTTTAACTTAATCAATATAAAGTGTCCTTATCACCAACAAGTGGCTCAATGGGGTCCCAAAATCGACCGAAATATGCCCATGGTCGGACATGTGTCAACCATTAAGGGTAGGACACATTTTAAGATAATTTTTATTACTATAATATTATTTTTAACCCTTATTTACTGGATTTACCCTTTAACCACGGTAAATAAAATATTTAACGAAGTAATTATTCGAAATGTCTAAAAATAAAATTTACCTATTCACAAAATTTGGACATCCTAATTCCAAATATGGAATCCATTTTTCCAAATTCAAAACGCTGAAGTGGCAGAAATTAATTTAAAATTAAATCCCGCTGTCAAAACAAAACATGTGTTTTAGAGATAATAACTATCAAAAGATTGACACTTGTTTATGTCTGGTTTAAATGTGAAATTATGTTCAATGAACAAAATTTTATTAAATGGTAAAAATATATTATAAATATACTTTAAAACCACTCAAATTTTTAATTTATCACTATTAATTATTTTGATTAAAAAGTTTGTTTTTAATTAAAATTTAGTAATTTTCACTATTCATCAAAATATAAAAGTTATCCGAAAAGTACCAAAATTTTATCCTAGGATAATTTAGATATTCTGAATCAAAAAATGAAGTCCATTTTGAAAGATAAAATTTATAAAATTTCAAAAAGTAGGTATTACTCTTCATAACGGCTACTTTGATTGGTTGTGGTGTGTGTTAGAACTTGAAGTTGCATATAACACACGCTGTTGTATTACTCAAAGATAAGCGTACTGTGGAAACTTGGAGTGTTACATTCTTTCCTCCTTCACATAATTTTGTCCTCGAAATTTCTAGAATATTACCGCATAAAAAGACTCGGGTGGTTCTTCATCATAAGTTCCTCGGGTTCCCACGTTGCCTCTTCCATCTTTTGGTTTCTCCAGAGAACTTTTACCAGACAATTCGTCCGGTTTCTCAACACTTGTTCTCTCATATCATGAATCCTGACCAGCTCTTCGTAATAAGAGACATTAGGTTTCAGTTCTAATTCCTCATAGGTGAGTACATGTGTTTGGTCAGACATGTATTTTCTCAATAGTGATATGTGGAACACATCGTGAACTTTGGAGAGATTTGGCGGCATTGCCAAACGGTAAGCTATATCCCCAATTCGTTTGAGAATTTAGAATGGTCTGATGTACCTGGGACTCAATTTACCTTTCTTACTAAAACGTATGACTCCCTTCCATGGAGATACCTTCAAGAAAACATGATCTCCTACATGAAATTCCAAATCCTTCATTTGATTATCGGTACAGCTCTTCTACCTACTTTGAGCTGCTTTGATGTGGTTTTGGATTAACAATATCTTTTCCATCGTTTCCTCCACTAGTTCCGGGACAACAAATTTTCTTTCACCAACATCATCCAAACAGGTTGGTGTGTGACATCTCTTTCCGTACAATGCTTCATCAGGTGCCATCCGAATACTTGAATGGAAACTATTGTTATAGGAAAATTCTACCAGAGGTAAATATTGATCTCACATGCCCTGAAAGTCAAGTGAGCATGATCTCTACATCTCTTCTAATGTTTGAATAGTTCATTCTGATTGTCCATCTGTTTGAGGGTGGTAACCAGTGATCAAACAAAGTTCAGTATCCAAATACTTTTGAAGACATTTCCAGAATCTTGATGTAAAATGGGGATCACGATCAGAAACAATCGATAGGGGTGCTCCACGAAGTCTCACAACTTCATTAATATATAGCCTTTCTAGAAGTTCAAGTGGTAAATCCTCCCTTATAGAATTGAAATGTGCAGACATGGTAATACAATAAACAATGAACCATACTACATCATTCCTTCTAGGAGTCTTTGGAAGTCCCATGATAAATTCCATCGTGATATTATCCCATTTCCACTGAGGTATGTGAAGAGGTTGCATGACTCCTCCAGGCTGTTGCCTTCTAGCTATCACTTGTTGACAAACCATACATATTAATACAAAATCGGCAATCTCCCTCTTCATGTTGTCCCACCAAAAATGTTCCTTCAAATATCTATACATTTTCGTGCTCCTAGGGTGTATATAGAAATTGGAACTATGAGCATCGTCTGAAAATTCCCTTTTCAAATCAGGTATATCGTGAACACAAAGTCTCTTCCCGAATTTCAAAATTCCTTCTTCATACACAAAGTCTCTCAATATCCCATCATTCACAGCTTTAATCTTCTTTTGAAATTCTTCATCATCGATCTGAGAACTCTTAATCCTTTCTAGTAAAGATGGTTTGGAAACCATTTGAAAAAGCACTGATGTTTCACCATCTATGGTTATTCCCATGTCCATCTTCACTAGATCCATGAAAATTGGAACTCTTTCAATTCTCATATTGTTCAAAACTCCACGATCCTTTCTGCTCAAATCATCTGCCACCTTATTTGCCTTCCCCGGGTGTTAGTGTATCATGCAATCATAATCCTTGAGTAATTCAAGCCATCTTCTTTGTCTCATGTTGAGTTCGTTTTGTGAGGAAATATACTTCAAACTCTTTTGATCAGTATAAATCTCACATTTCCCATCATATAGATAATGTCTCCATATCTTCAAAAAAAATATTACAGTAGCTAACCAAAGATTTTGAGTATGATAGTTATCCTCAGGAAGTTTTAGCTATCGTGATGCATAGGCAATAACCCTATCATTCTGCATAAGGACACAACCAAGTTCTTTCGTTGATGCATCACTATAAATAACGAACCCATCATTCCCCGATGATTGAGTCAATATAGGATCATTGACTAATATTTTCTTTAGTTCTTCAAAACATTCTTCACACTCTTTTGTCTAGACAAATTTAACCCCTTTACGTGTGAGCTTTGTTAATGGGTTAGCTAATCGGGCAAAATTCTGGACGAAACGTCGATAATAACCTGCCATGCCAATAACATTGCGTACCTCAGTTATACTCGTTAGTTCTGGCCATTCATGGATTTCCTTGGTCTTAGAAGGATCAATAGAGATTCCATCCATAGAGACAATAAGGCCTAGAAAAGAAATCTCCTGAAGCCAGAATTCACACTTGCTAAACTTCCCATATAATTCATGTCTATTAAGTGTCTTCAAGAAAATGCGCAAGTGATTTTCATGATCTTTGTCTCTTTTGGAGTATACCAAGATATCATCAATAAATACCACCAAAAATTCATTGATATATTCCTTGAAAACTCTATTCATTATATCCATTAATATAGAGTGTGCATTAGTCAATCCAAAAGGCATTACGGTAAACTCGTAATGCCCGTACCTGGTTTGAAATGATGCCTTCGGAATGTCTTCCTTCTTTACACACAACTGATGGTATCCAGACCGAAGGTCAATCTTTGAAAAGTATTAAGCTCCATGTAGTTGGTCAAATAAATCATCAGTGAGTGGTATGGGATACTTGTTATTTATTGTTATAACATTGATTTCCCTGTAGTTGATACATAACCTCATAGATCCATCTTTCTTCTTAACAAAAAGGAGAGAGGCTCCCCATGGAGAAACACTAGGTCGAATAAGTCCCTAATTACTCAATTCGTCTAGTTGTTTCTTTAGTTAGACTAATTCCACAGTGTCCATTCTATAAGGGGTCTTCGATATAGGCCTTGATCCGGGAATTAAATCAATGGAAAACTCAACATCTTATTCTAGAGTATGTCCAAGTAAATCTTCCAGAAACACATCTACATATTCTTTTACAACAGTTACATCCTCTATTTGAACATTCCTTTCCTCACCCACAGTCATTTCATTCTCTTCCTCCCCAATAATTGAATTTAGTTGAGCTATTTGGGGGTGGTTCCAGATAAGAATTAGGTGGTGATGATTCTGCTCTAAAGATAAGGTGTTCCTTATCATCATCATCAAAAATAGTAACCTTTTTCTTCTTACAATAATTTTTTTCATCGTGGTCTGAAATCCAATCCATACCGAGGATCATATCAAACTCAACCATGGGTATGATGATGAGATTAGCGGATAAAGAACATTTATGTGCTCTAATGGGGACTAATTCACAAAACTTTGTTGCAATGATACTTCCCTTAGGAGTTTTAACTGAAAATTCCCTTGTTAAATCAAATTGGAAATATGTAATTTTCTTAGCAAACTGGGAAGATATGAAACAATGCGATGATCCAGAATCAAATAATGCATTTTCTAAACTTGAGGAAACCATTAAATTACCTGCCACCACGCCTTTCAAAGCTTCTACCTCAGCAGTATTGATAGCATAAGCTTGGCCTTGATCCCTTGGCCTTTTCTGGGGTAAGTTCCCAAAACGCTTTGGGAATTAATTGGAATAATGTCCCATCTCTCTACAGTTGTAGCATTGAACATCAATAGCTTCTTTCTTCCCCTTGCAATCAAGAGTTCGGTGACCTTTTTCACCACACTTGTAAAAGACTCCCATTCCTTTCAAGAAAGTACCGGGGTGTTTCTTCCCACATTTACTGCATGATGGATATTCAAATTTTCCCTTCTTCACCTTATTTCCATTCCTAGATTGATTGGTAGATCTCTTCTTCACTTTCTTTTCTTTAAAGTCATAAGACTTATAGAATTCATTTTTTTGTCTTGATAGCACATGATACAATATATTTGTATGAAGAGAAGGAATGTGACAATAATTCTCGACGAAGAAATGGTTTTAACCCATCAAAGAAAAGATCAATCTTACTTCATGGGATACATATATAATCTCTAGCATACCTTGATAACCACGTAAAGTTGGCCTCATAATTTGTGACATTATCATCCTCATTTTGTCTCAGACTCAGAAATTGCCTTTCCATATCTGCTCGATGGTCACAAGGAATGTATTTTTTTAAAAACAAATCTTTGAAAAAACTCAATTCTATTTTTGATACTTCATCATATTCTTTCATGTTTTGAATTAATGACCACCATTGATCAATATCTCTAGTGAGGCAGTAAACTACCATGATAACTTTTTCCCTTTCACTAATCCCTAAAGCCTGAAATATATATTCAATGGAACTTATCCATTTCTCAGATACCAATGGATTTGTGCTCCCATTGAATGTTGGTGGTTGTTTCCTCATGAAGCGATCTAATATTCATCCACCATGTTGTGGATCAGGGTGCTCCATATGGGTCTGGTTATTATTCATAACCTGAGTGAGTTTTCCCAGTATGGTTATAGGCTAATCTGCACCAGTTGTATCACAAACTCCTCTATAATTATGTTGAGCAAGAAGGAAATCCCTAAATGGAGTGCGTGCATTGATACAGTTTCCATTTTTTCCACTAGGAGCCATTTATAAACAATAGAATAAACTAGATCAATTTATGAATCAAAATACACAATTCTATACTTATAAAACACTTAACATAAATTGAACTATTTATGGATATAATCCATAATCATAAAAAAATTTCTTTGAGGAATTATATACTCAAAAACCCTTCACAATGGTTTGTAAAGAAAATGAGAGTTATCCTAAGAATATCCCCTCGGAGTGTCATATTCAAGAGTGCAGCAATTCCCGTTGTCGTGCACCAGTTCTCGTTTGAGTTTAGCTCAAAGCGGTGCTTTCGGGTTTTACCACTAGGTACATCTATGCCAGAGCCACCTCTACCTTCTCGTATCTAGACAAGGATGTATTACATGGAAAACACAAAAAATCTATATAATACCAAAATTCTACGAAGTTCTTCTATACTGATCTTCAAAGTCCAACTTAGGTATATGTGCTCTAATCAGAGTTTTTCTAAATATTGCTTCCACGGTTTTTACTAAGATTCCTCTGATACCAACTATAATGCCCCGACCCCAGTTACCCAGAGTCAAAGCATTATTACATAACATTGGCATGATCACAAGATAGATCAAATCTCGAAGTAACGATTAGTTTAGTAGCCTTGGAAACACTAGATATATTTATAAGTCATACATTACATCATAAAAAATGAAAACTACAATGACATTGTCTCCATAGTCCACTCTCATATCCCCGCATACTATCCCTGCAAGTCATTAATAAATTACTTCTTCAGATCCTGGAAAAAATAAAACATTGAAAGGCGTGAGCTCCGATGCTCAGTAAGGATAACAATATAGCGGAAACATTCATAAATAAACACAAACATTTAAGGAAATGTATAACTAAAACAAAATCCATTTAAACATTAACTTAAGCATAATATGGAAAACATAAAATGAGATAATTTCATTTACTTATTCACATGGATATTCTACTAGACGAATAGTCACATGCAATATCAATAACCACTTTCATAATGACAGAATGCATAATGCCAGACTATCATCACCACATAGCCAAGGTCTCGTGCAAAAACTACAAATAATATTTCGTCAAGGCCTCATGCCAAGACACTAGTTTGTCCCACGAGACCTACCTATGCATCTAGGAGATATAGCCGGCTCCACCTGTCACTTATTAAGTCCAATTCATTCCTCATATGAACAGGTTTAAACATAACATAAACATTCGTATGAAAACTAGCATACGAAATGTCAATACTTTCTTCATAAACCATGAATGGTATAAAAAAACACATCCACAGTCAAACACATCACAAAAACTTCAACACAATATGAAAGTTTTGTATCATAATAAATCAACTTCAAATAAGCTTAAAATCCATAAAAGGATGCTGACATAGATGAAATCTATACTATTTGAGAGAAGTATCTCTTTTTTTGAAATCATGTAAAAGTCACATAATTATAAAATAGAACATTTACTTTGAAAATATCCTTATAAACTTGAATGGGAAGCTTCTAAGATTTTATAAGGGCAGAAAATAGCCGCACCCGCCGTATAAGTTAAAAATACATTCTTACCTTAATTCTGTCGAAAAGGATAAACCTGACATTGTTTGGAAAACGACAGAAAGATTCCTTTATAATATTCTTATAAAAAGTCAAACGAGTGTATAAATGACTTTAAACCATATTTTGTAAAATATTAAGAATGTTTTGAAATACATTTTTTAGAAACATGGATGTGGATGATAAAGAGGTCTCAGTAGATAATTACGTAAAAACAACCTCAAATAATGAAGAGATTGTGAAATAAACTCTTACATTGAAATTTTCTTTAGTCGATGGTATGTTAAACTCTCATATAATAGTTAAAACATTGTTATTAAATTATACAAGAACCATATACATAATTATGATATCATATATGATCTTCTAATAATGCTTTGTTGATAATACTTTAGTATTATCTTCATTTTCGGGTGTTAACTTACTCGTTTTATTTTATATGTTTTGTTACATAAGTCATGTTTGTTATGGACAAGATGTATCTTATTCATATCCAAAATGATATAAAGTTCATAAAAATTAATTTTAATCATCAAATGAGAATTATTCTTGAATGGATACGATGGGGAATGAATTTTATCGCATTCGTGGAGACGGTAGTCCGTACGTACGCACGAGCGACAATATCATTACTTTGATATTAAAATAATATATAATTGGATGTAATATCATATATACAGAATAATTATCATGTTATTATTTAAATTAGCTACATATCAATATTATACCCATCCAAGTAATAATGTTTTGAATAACAATTACACCACGACGTGGAGACGGTAAGCCGTATGTACGCACGTATGGTAACATGTCATTCATAGGATGGATAAAATAATGAATATGGTTATACCATATTTATGATAACATCTCAGTTTATATAAGATACTGGAGTTATTATTTTATAATAGTAATAACAGAGAAAGAATAAGTTGAAGAAGAAATGAACTTGAAAAAGGGTGGTGAAAACATTACCTCTTCTTCAGGTTCTTCTTTTTGATTTGATGAAAAGGGATCCATAGGTTGGATTTATGATCAAAATAAGGCCTATATGTTGAATTTATGGAGGTTGAGAGAGTATTTGGGTAGGGGATGGCCGATCCAAAAGGCTTTTAAGGTGTGATGAATTGGTTATAAGCGGTGTCCTTTTATAAGGGGGGGGAGGGGCACCTTAGGAAAATCTAGAAATATTATTTTATAATAAATTCATATTCGGTTTCAAATGGCTCCAAAGTGAATTATTTAAAGGTTAGGGTAATTATGGGTCGCATACCACTCATCCAATTGCATTTAGATAGGTTTGGGTTGTTATATTAACCATATCTTTTACTTTTAACTCTTAGTTAATTAGTTTGACACTGACCATGTCACGTTGTATTTTTATATTATATAGTTATTAAACATATTATATACCTACAAGAGACCCCCAAATGGTCCATTAATGACACTTATATCTAGATATAAGTCCCTTTGCCGAACTGTAGTTTTTTAGGAATTGAATATCAATTAATAATATAATATTTGTTTTAAAAACTCTTTTATGTCAATTTTGACACTATTGGGTATTTTGTTTTTGATAAATTATTAACAGAATTATTACTTGGAAAATAATTTATTCAAATAATCCTAATATGTCATATTAACCTATAAAATTATTGGAATTTATAAAAAAATCTAAAATTACATTTATTTGGGTGTTTATAATATCAATTATCTTAATCTTTCATTAATATAGTAATTACTACATCATCATTGTGTCATAAATAAATTACATTATTGAATGTATAAAAATTATAAATAAAACACCATTATGTAGGAAGTTTTTTTAGATTTATAATGAATATTTATCGTCAAAATTTCAACTTATATAACCCTATGTAAAAATTGTTTTTCTAAAGGATGTATGCTTTTGTATTTTTTGTATTTATTTTAACTTAATCAATATATAGTGTACTTATCAACATCAAGTAGCTCCATGGGGTCCCAAAATTGACCCAAATATTCCCATGGTCGGACATGTATCAACCAATAATGTTAGGACATGTTTTGAGTTAATTTATTGTTATTATAATATTATTTTCTAACCCTTATTTACCAGATTTACCATTTAACCATGGTAAATAAAATATTTACCAAAGTAATTATTTATAATGTCTAAAAATAAAAGTCACCTATTTACATAATTTGGACATCCTGATTTCAAATATGGAATCAATTTTTCCAAATTAAAAACACATAAGTGGCAGAAATTAATTTAAAATTAATTCCCGCTGTCAAAACAAAAAGCGTGTTTTTTATAGATAATAACTATCAAAAGATTGACACTTCTTTATGTCCGGTTTAAATGTGAAATTATGTCCAATGACCAAAATTGTATTAAATGGTAAAAATATATTATAAATATACTTTAAAACCACTCAAATTAATAATTTATCACTATTAATTATTTTTATTAAAAAGGTTGTTCTTTAATAAAATTTAGTAATTTTCATTATTCATCAAAATATAAAAGTTATCCGAAAAGTACCAAAATTACATCCTAGGATAATTTTGATATTCCGAATCCAAAAATGATGTACATTTTGAAAGATAAATGTATAAAATTCCAAAAAGTAGTTATTACTTTTCATAACGGCTAGTTTGATTGGTTGTGGTGTGTGTTAGAACTCAAAGTTGCATATAACACACACTACTGTATTATTCAAAGAGAAGCGTATCGTGGAAGCATGGGGTGTTACATTCTCCCCTCCTTAAAATAATTTTTTCCTCGAAATTTCTAGAATATTACTACATAAAAAGACTCGGGTGGTTCTTCATCATAAGTTCCTCGGGTTCCCACGTTGCCTCTTCCATCTTATGGTTTCTCCAGAGAACTTTTATGAGACGATTCGTCCGGTTTCTCAGCACTTGTTCTCTTATATCAAGAATCCTGATGGGCTCTTCGCAATAAGAGAGATTGAGGTCCAGTTCTAATTCCTCATAGGTGTGTACCTATGTTGGGTCAGGCATGTATTTTCTCAACAGTGATACGTGGAACACATCATGAACTTTGGAGATATTTGGCGGCATTGCCAAACGGTAAGCTACAACCCCAATTTGTTCGAGAATTTCGAAAATTCCAATGTACCTGGGACTCAATTTACCATTCTTACAGAAACATATGACTCCCTTCCATGGATATACTTTCAAGAAAACATAATCTCCTACATGAAATTCCAAATCCTTCCTTTTATTATCGGCATAGGTCTTCTACCTACTTTGACCTACTTTGACGTGGTTTTGGATTACCTTTATCTTTTCCATCGTTTCCTCCCCTAGTTCTGGGCCAAAAAGTTTCTTTCACCAACATCATCCCAACAAGTTGGTGTGCGACATCTCTTTCCGTACAATGCATCATAAGGTGTCATCCGAATACTTGAATAGAAACTGTTGTCATAGGAAAATTCTACTAGAGGTAAATATTGATCTCACATACCCTGAAAGTCATGTGAGCATGATCTCAACATGTCTTCTAAGGTTTGAATAGTTTGTTCTGATTATCCATCTGTTTGAGGGTGGTAACCAGTGCTCAAACGAAGTTCAGTATCCAAGGCATTTCAGAAGACTTTTCCAGAATCTTGATGTAAAACGGGGATCACGATCAGAAACAATCGATAGGGGTACTCCATGAAGTCTCGCAACTTCATTTATATATATACCTGCTAGATGTTCAAGTGGTAAATCCTCCCTTATAGCAAGTAAATTTACTAACTTTGTAAAATGATCAAAAATGACCCATATTGCATCGTTCATTCTAGGAGTCCTTGGTAGTCCCATGACAAATTCTATCGTGATATTATACCATTTCCACATAGGTATGGGAAGTGTTTTCATGACTCCTCCAGGTTGTTTCATTCCAGCTTTCACTTGTTGATAGACCATACATCTTGACACAAAATCGGAAATCTCCCTCTTCATGTTGTCCCACCAAAAATGTTCCTTCAAATCTATATAAATTTTCATGCTCCCAGAATGTATAGAGAAATTGGAACTATGAGCATCGTCTATCAATTCCCTTTTTAAATCAGGTATATCGGGAACACAAAGTCTCTTCCTGAATTTTAAAATTGCATTTTAATACACAAAATCTTTCAATCTCCCATCATTCACAGCTTTAATCATCTTTTGAAATTCTTCATCATCGGTCTGAGAACTCATAATCCTTTTTAGTAAGGATGGTTTGGAAACCATTTGAAAAAGCACTGTTGTTTCACCATCTTTGGTTATTCCCATTTCCATCTTCACTAGATCCATGAAAATTGGACCTCTTTCAACTCTCATATTGTTCAAAACTCCATGATCCTTTCTGATCAAAGCATCTTCCACCTTATTTTCCTTCCCCGGGTGGTAGTTTATCGTGCAATCATAATCCTTGAGTAATTCAATCAATCTTCTTTGCCTCATGTTGAGTTATTTTTATGAGGAAATATACTTCAAACTCTTTTGATCAGTATAAATCTCACATTTATCACCAAAAAGATAATGTCTCCATATCTTCAAAGAAAATATTACAGAAATTTACTCAAGATCGTGAGTAGGATAAATCTACTCATGAATTTTTAGCTGTCGTGATGCATAGGAAATAACCCTATCATTTTGCAAAAGGGAACAACCAATTCCTTTCATTGATGCATCACTATAAATAACGAACCCATCATTCCATGATGGTAGAGTCAATATAGGATCATTGACTAATATTCTCTTCAGTTCTTCAAAACATTCTTCACACTCTTTTTTCTAGGCAAATTTAACCCCTTTACATGTGAGCTTCGTTAAGGGGTTAGCTAATTGGGAAAAATTCTGGACGAAACGTCGATAATAACCTGCCAAACCAATAAAACTGCGTACCTCAGTTATACTCATCGGTGCTAGGAATTCTTGGATTGCCTTGGTCGTAGAAGGATCAATAGAGATTCCATCCTTAGAGACAATATGGCCAAGAAAAGAAATCTCCTAAATCCAGAATTCACACTTGCTAAACTTCCCATATAATTCATGTCTTCTAAGAGTCTTCCAGATAATGCGCAAGTGATTTTCATGATCTTCATAGATTTTGGAGTATAACAAGATCTAATCAATATATACCACCACAAATTCATTGATATATTCATTCAAAACTATATTTATTAGATCCATGAATATAGAGGGTGCATTAGTCAATCCAAAAGGCATTACTGTAAACTTATAATGCCAGTACCTGGTTTGAAATGATGTCTTCAGAATGTCTTCCTTATTTAAACACAACTAATGGTATCCAAAACGAAGGTAAATCTTTGAAAAGTATTGATCTCTATGTAGTTGGTCAAATAAATCTTCAATGAGAGGTAGGGGATACTTGTTCTTTATTGTTATAGCATTGATTTCCCTATAGTAAATACATAACCTCACATATCCATCTTTCTTCTTAACAAAAAGGACAGGGGATCCCCATGGAGAATCACTAGGTATAATGAATCACTTATTACTCAATTACTCTAGTTGTTTCTTTAGTTTGACTAATTCCATAGTGGTCATTCTATAAGGGGTCTTCGATATGGGCCTTGATCCAGGAATTAAATCAATGGAAAACTCAACTTCTCGTTCTAGAGGATGTCCATGTAAATCTTCCAGAAACACATCTACATATTCTTTCACAACATGTACATCCTCTATTTGAACATTCCTTTCCTCACCCATAGTCATTTCCTTCTCTTCCTCCCCAATAATTTAATTTAGTGGAGCTATTGGGGGTGGATCCAGATAATAATTATGTGGTGATGATTCCACTCTAATGATAAGGTGTTCCTTATCATCTTCATAAAAAATAATAACCTACTTCTTATTACAATAAATTTTTTCATCATGATCTGAAAGCCAATACATACCGACGATTATATCAAACTCAACCATAGGTATGACGGTGAGATCAATAGGTAATGAACATTTATGTGCTCTAATGGGGACTGAGTCACAAAACTTTGTTGCAATGATACTTCCCTTAAGAGTTTTAACTGAAAACTCCCTTGTTAAATTAAATTGGAAATATCTAATTTTCTTAGAAAAATGGGATGATATGAAACAATGTGATGATCAAAAATAAAAAATTGCATTTGCTAAACTTGAGGAAACCATTAAATTACCTACCACCACGTCTTTTGGAGCTTCTACCTCATCAGTAGTGATAGCATAAGCTTGGCCTTGATCCCTTGGCCTTTTCTGGGGTAAGATCCCATAATGCTTAGGGAATTCATTGGTATAATGTCCCATCTCTCTATAGTTGTAGCATTGAACATCCGTAGCTTCTTTCTTCTCCTTGCAATCATGAGCTTGGTGGCCTTTTCACCACACTTGTAAAAGACTCCCATTCCTTTCAAGAATGCACCAGGGTGTTTCTTCCCACATTTACTACATGATTTATATTCAACTTTTCCCTTCTTCCGCTTATTTCCATTCCTAGATTGATCGGCAGATCTCTTCTTCTCTTTATTTTCTTTAAAGTCATAAGACTTAGAGAATTTTTTTTTCTGTCTTGATAGCACATGAGACATTATATTCATTCGACGAGAAAGATTGTGACACTAATGCTCGATGAAGAAATGGTTTTAACCCATCAAAGAAATGATCAATATTAATTCATGGGTTACATATACAATCTATAGCATACCTTGCAAACCTTGTAAAATTAGCCTCATACTTTGTTACATTCTCATCCTACTTTTGTCTAAGACTCAGAAATTTTCTTTCCATATCTGCTTGATGGTCACGAGGAAAGTATTTTTCTAAAAAAAGATCATTTAACTCCCTCTATTCCATATTTGATACTTCATCATCTTCCTTCATGTTTTGAATTAATGACCACCATTGATTAGCATCTCCAATGAGGCGTTATACTTCCATGATAACTTTTTCCCTTTCACTAATCCCCAAAGCCTGAAATATATTTTCTATGGAACTTATCCATTGCTCAGCTACCAGTGGATTTGTACTCCCATTGAATGTTGGTGGTTGTTTCCTCAAGAAGTGATCTAACATTGATCCTCCATGCTGTGGATCAGGGTGCTCCATACGGGTCAGGTTATTATTCATAACCTGAGTGAGTTTTCCCAGTATGGTGATATGCTGATCAGTACCAATTGTATCACCAGCTCCACTATAATTATCTTGAGCAATTGGGAAATACCTAAATGGAGTGTGTGAATTGATACAGTTTCTATTTCTTCCACTAGGATCCATTTCTATACAATGGAATAAACTAGATCAGTTTATTAATCAAAATACATAATTCCATACTTATAAAACACTTTACATAAATTAAACAATTAATGGATATAATCCATAATCATAAAAATGTTTTCATTGAGGAAGTATATACTCATAAACCCTTCATAACGGTTTTTAATGAAAATGAGAGTTATCCAAAGCATATCCCCCGGGAGTGTCGTAACCAAGAGTGAAGCAAGTCCCATCGTCGTGCACCAGTTCTTGTTTGAGTTTAGCTCAAAGCGGTGTTTTCGGGTTTTACCCCTAGGTACATATGTGCCAGATCCTCCTCTACTTGCTCGTATCCAGATAGGGATTTATTTCATGGAAAACTAACAAAATATCTACAATATCAAAATTCTACAAAGTTCTTCTATACTGATCTTCAAAGTCCAACTTAGGTCTATGTGCTCTAATCAGAGTTTATCTAAATCTAGCTTCCAAGGTTTGTACTAAACTTCTCTGATACCCACTGTAATGCCCCGACCCTAGTTAGCCAGAGTCAGAGCATTATTACATAACATTGGAATGATCACAAGAAACATCAAATCTTGAAATACCGATTAGTTTAGTAGCCTTGGAAATACTAGATATATTCATAAGTCTTACATTACATCATAAAAATGAAAACTATAACAACATTGTCTCCAGAGTCCACTATCATATCCCCACATACTATCCCTATAGTTCATTCATAAATTAATTATTCACATCCTGGAAAAAATAAAACATTGAAAGGGGTGAGATCAGATAATCAGTAAGGATAACAATATACTGAAAACTTTCATAAATAAACACAAACATTTAAGGAAATGTATAACTAAAAAAAGCCTTTTAAACATGACCTTACACATAATATGGAAATGATAAAATGAAATAATTCCATTTAATTATTCACATGGATATTCTACTGGTCGAATAATAACATGCAATATCAATAACCACTTTCATAACAACGGAATGCATAATGCCAGACTATCATCACCACGTAGCCAAAGCCTCGTTCCAAGAATACAAATAAGATTTTGTCAAGGCCTCATGACAAGACACTAGTTTGTCTCATGAGACCTACCGATGCATCGAGGAGATATAACGGGCTCCACCCATCACTTATTAAGTTTAATGCATTCTTCATATGAACAGGTTTAAATATAACGTTAACATTCATATTAAAACTAGCATCTGAAATGTCAATAATTTCTCCATAAACCATGAATGGTACAAAAATAACACATCCACAGTCAAAAACATCACAAAAACTTCAATAAAATATAAAAGATTTTTATCTTAATAAATCAACTTCAAATATACTTAAAATCCATCAAAGGATGTTGACATAGATGAAATCAAAAAATTTGAGAGAAATACCCCTTTTTTGGAAATCATTTAAAAGCCACATAATAATATAATAAAACATTTAAATTGAAAATATCCTTATAATATTTTAAGGTAATATTCTATGATTTTATAATGGTAGAAAATAGTTTCACCCACCGTATAAGTTAAAAAAACATTCTTACCTTAATTCTGTAGAAAAGGTTAAACATGACCATATTTGGAAAACAACGGAAAGATTCATTTATAAACATCTTATAAAAATTCAAAAAAGTGTATAAATGGCTTTAACCCATATTTTGTTAAATAGTAATAATGTTTTGAAATACATTTTTAAGAAACATGGTTGTGGATGATAAAGAGGTCCCAGTAGATAATTACGTATAAACAACCTCGAATAATGAAGATATTGTGAAATAAACCCTTACCTTGAACTTTTCCTTAGTCGATGGTATGTTAACCTCCTGTATAGTAGTTAAAAAACTTATATTAAATTATACAAGAACCATATACATAATTATGATATTATATATGATCTTATAAAAATACTTTGTTAGTAATACTTTATTATTATCGCCGTTTTCGGGTGTTAACTTACTCATTTTATTTTATATGTTTTGTTACATAAGTCATGTTTGATAAGGATAGGTTTTATATTATTCATATCCAGAATGATATAAAGTTCATAAACATTACTTTTAATCATAACGTGAGAATTAGTCTTGAATGGATACGATGGGGAATGAATCTTATCGCGTTCGTGGAGACGGTAGTCCGCACGTACGCACGAGCGACAATATCATTCTTTTGATGTTAAAATAATATATAATTGGATGGAATATAATATATACAGAATAGTTATTATTTTATATTTATTAATTACATGAATTACACATCATTATTATACCCATCCAAAAAATAATGTTTTGAATAACAATTACACCACGACGTGGAGATGGTAAGCCGTACGTACGCACGTTTGGTGACATGTCATTCATAGGATGGATAGAATACTGAATATGGTTGTACAATATTTATGATAACATCTCATTATATATAATATACTGGAGTTATTATTTTATAATTGGAATAACAAATAAAGAAGAACTTGAAGAAGAAATGAACTTGAAAAAGGGTGGTGAAAACATTATCTCTTCTTCAGGTTCTTCCTTTTGATTTGATCAAAAGGGATCCATAGGTTGGCTTTATGATCAAACTAAGGCCTCTGTTTTGAATTGATGGAAGTTGAGAGAGTATTTGGTCAGGGGTTGTCCGAAACAAAAGAATTTTAAGGTGTGAAGAATTGGTTATAAGTGGTGTCCTTTTATAAGGGAGAGGAGGGGCACCTTAGGAAAATCTAGAAATATTATTTCATAATAAATTCATATTCGGTTTATAATGGCTCAAAAGTGGATTATTTAAAGTTTAAGGTGGTTATGGGTCTAAAACCACTCAACCAATAGAATTTAGACAATTTTGGGTCATTATATTAACCTTATCTTATAGTTGTAACTCTTCATTAATTAGTTTGACACTTACCATGCCACTTTGTATTTTTATATTATATAGTTAATAAACATACTATATACCTCCAAGCGACCCCCCAAGTGGTCCATTAATGATACATATATTATGATATAAGTCTCGTGGCCGAAACATAGATGTTTAGTATTTGAGTATCAATTAATAATATAATATTTGTTTTAAAAACTCTTTTATGTCAATTTTGACACTACTAGGTTTTTTGTTTTTGATAAATTCATAAAAACATTTTTACTTCGAAAAAAATTTATATAAATAATCATAATATGTAATATTAACCTATAAAATTTCTTGGAATTTATAAAAAGTCTCAAATTACATTTATTTTGGTGTTTATAATATCAATTATCTTAATCTTTCATTAATATGGTAATTACTGCATCATCATTGTGTCATAAATAAATTACATTATTTAATGTATAATTTTTTTTTAATAAAATACCTTTATGTAGGAAATTTTTTATATTTCTAGTGAATATTTATAGTCTAAATTGAAACATATTTAACCCTATGTAAAAATTGTTTTTCTAAAAGATATATGCTTCTGTCCTTTTTATATTTATTTTAACTTAATTAAGATAAAGTGTCCTTATCAACAACAAGTGGCTCCATGGGGTCCCAAAATCGACCCAAATATGTCCATGGTCAAACATGTATCAACCCATAAGGTTAAGACACGTTTTAGGGTAATTTATTATTATTATAATATTATTGTTTAACCCTTATTTACCGGATTTACCCTTTAACCATGGTAAATAAAATATTTACCGAAGTAATTATTCAAAATGTCTAAAAATAAAATTTAACTATTTACACAATTTGGATATACTGATTCAAAATATGCAATCAATTTTTCCAAATTCAAAACACATAAGTGGAAGAAAGAAATTTAACATTAATTCCCGCTGTCAAAACAAAAAGCGTATTTTTTAGAGATAATAACTATCAGAAGATTGACACTTGTTTATGTACGGTTTAAATGGGAAATTATATCCAATGACCAACATTATATTAAATGGTAAAAATATATTCAAAATATACTTTAAAACCACTCAAATTCATAATTTATCACTATTAATTATTTTTATTAAAATGGTGGTTTTAATTAAAATTTAGTAATTTTCACTATTAATCAAAATATAAAAATTATATGAAAAGTACCAAAATTTAATCCTAGGATAATTTCAATATTCCGAATCAAAAAATGAAGTCCATTTTGAAAGATAAAATGTATAAAATTTCAGAAATAAGGTATTACTATTCATAACGACTACTTTGATTGGTTGTGGTGTGTTTTAGAACTCGAAGTTGCGTATAACACACGCTAATGTATTATTCAAAGAGAAGGGTTTCGTGGAAGCTTGGGGTGTTACAAAAATGCCCCAACAAATTCAACGATACCCTCTTATTTCCAATCCAAGTTACCGTTTAAAGGTTATTAATTTTACAATAAAATTATTGTCACTTAATTATTTTATTTGCGGCCAAAAACTAAATTTCTTCTTGTGGCCCTCACTGACCCAAGATAGTATCTGCTTAAAGGAAACCTACCCACACGAGTTCGGCGGTGGTCTCTAATTTTTAATCCAAGTTATGGTTTTTGAGTTATAATCTTTTGAAAAATAAAATAACTTCATTTAATTATTTTATTTACGGTTATGCCATTTTCGGGTTTTCTAACAGGAGGCCCGCACCGACAAAACATAAGTCACACATAGGGTAAACCTGCCATCCTGAGTGCAACAATGGCCTCAAATTTCTATTTTGAGAAACTATTTAAGAGTTATTCTGATTTTTTAGGAAAACCACATACGCGTGTTAGTTTAAGCTTAACAATACTTCGACAGATCATTCCAGGCACTCCGGGCCTCGGAATTGCGCTTCGTTAGAAACTGCAGACTCATAAAATTCCCAAGAATTTAAGAAAAAAAATTTAACGGAATTTCTGGGTCTTTATAGGACTGATATTGATTTCCTTGTTCCATATTTTTCTACAAAATATAAAATCATCACTATTATTGAATTATTTGAAATTATAAAAACACTATCTGAAAAAAGAAGATAAATAATTACTCCTACTTCTTAATAATTACCATTAATTTTGGGCGACACAATTTCTAGTGGATTGACGGCTACTCTTTTGTCCGTCAACTCATTTACATTCAAATTTCTCTCACTGAAATCACAAGGAAGAATCATCTCAGAGGTACGCATATTCATTCTCATGCACACGAGAATGTATAGGCGTACCTCCGATCACATTCTTCATTGTGATTTCAATGAGAGAAAGATATAAGTAAATGATCTATCAGACAAAAGATCCCCCTTTTCATTGATGAATCATCTTATTGCAATTATCACCGCCTGAAAACATTATAAAAATGTGGTCCTACAAATGCATATTCAAACTCGTGCATACGAGATTGGATATGCATATGTAGAAGCAGAATTTTTATAGTGTTTTGAGTCGGTGAAAGTTGAATAAAGAAGAGTCACAGAGCAAAAGGAGTGTCGTCAATCCATTAAAAATTGTGCAAAGTTATTACAAGTTATTACTATTTATTACAATAGATATTATTCGTAATTATTCCGAATAATTAATAATTATTACTAATTATTCCTAATTATTACTAATTATTCCTAATTATTCTTAATTATTACTAATTATTCCTATTTATTACTATTTATTCATGTTTATTCCTATATATTCCTATATATTCCTATTTATTCCAATTTATTCCAATTTATTACTATTCATTCATATTTATTCCTATTTATTTCTATTTATTTCTATTTATTCCAATGTATTACTAAATATTACTAAATATTCCTAATTATTGCTAATTATTAATAATTAATCGTATTGATTCCTATTGATTCCTATTTATTCATATTTATTCGTATTTATTGCTAATGATTACTAATTATTTCCATTTATTACTACTTATTGCTATTTATTAATAAATTTTTCTATTTATTACTAATTATTCCTATTTATTCCAAATTACTCCTATTTATTACTAATTATTGTTATTTATTACTAATTAATCCCAATTATTCTCAATTATTCCTATTTATTACTAATTATTCCTATTTATTCCTATTTATTACTAATTATTCTTATTTATTACTATTTATTACTATTTATTACTAATAATTACTATTTATTGCTAATTATTACTATTTATTGCTAATTATTACTATTTATTCTTAATTGTTACTATTTTTGTCTAATTGTTAGTTTTTTATTGCTTATTATTTCAATTTATTGGTAATTATTACTATTTATTGCTAATTATTACTATATATTACTATATATTACTATTTTTTATTTATTACTAATTATTACTAATTATCACTAATTATTCATTTTTATTAAAAATTATTCTTATTTATTACTAATATTCTTATTTATTACTAATTATTCCTAATTATTCCTAATTATTTCTTATTATTACTATTTATTTCTAATTATTCTTATTTACTTCTAATTATTACTATTTATTACTAACTATTCTTATTTATTTCTAATTATTTCTATTGATTTCTAATTTTTTTTTATTTATTTCTAATTATTGTTATTTATTCCAAATTATTGTTAATTATTTCTATTTATTGCTAATTATTCCTAATTATTGCAAATTATTTTTAATTATTCCTTTTTATTTATAATTATTACTACTTATCTCTAAATATTGCTAATTATTTCTATTTTTTCTAATTATTCCTATTTATTACAAATTATTCCTATTTATGGCGAATTATTACTATTTATCCCCATTTATTAGGAATTATTCCTATTTATTACTAATTATTTCTATTTATTACTAATTATTTCTCGCTATTACTAATTATTTCTATTTGTTACTAATTATTGCTATTTATTAGTAATAATTACTATTTATTACTAATTATTCCTAATTATTCCAAATTATTGCTATTTATAACTAATTATTTCTATATTTTAGTAATTATTCCAATTTATTCTTAATTATTCTTATTTATTACTAATTATTCCTAATTATCTCTATTTGTTACTAATTATTCTTATTTATTACTAATTATTTCAATTTATTACTAATTATTCTTATTTATTACTAATTATTCCTAGTTATTACTAATTATTCATATTTATTACTATTTATTCCTATCTATTACTTTTTATTTATAATTATTACTATTTATTGCTATTTATTACTAATTATTCCTATTTATTAATATTTATTTCTAATTATTGTTATTTATTACTATTTATTCCTATTTAGTACTAATAATTGATATCTATTACTAATTATTTATATTTAAAACTAATTATTGCCAATTATTACTAATTATTGCTAATTAATACTAATTATTGCTTGTTATAACTAATTATTGCTATTTATTACTTATACTTGCTATTTATTGCTATTTATTTCTAATTATTGCTATTTATTCCTATTTATTCTTAATTATTACAATTGTTTTCTAATAATTCCCATTTATATCTAATTATTCTTATTTATTACTAATTATTCATTTTTATTAAAAATTATTCCTATTTATTACTAATTATTCATATTTATTAGTAATTATTCCTCTTTATTAGTAATTATTCCCATTTATTACTACTTATTTATAATTTTTACTATTTATTGTTATTTATTACTATTTATTCATAATTATTTCTAATAACTACTATTTATTATTATTTATTATTATTTATTTGCAAATTTTCCAATTTATTCCTAATTAATCCTATTCATTACTAATTATTAGTATTTATTAGTAATTATTCCAATTTATGTCTAATTATTCCTATTTATTAGTAATTTTTCATATTTCTCAATAATTATTCCTATTTATTACTAATTATTCTTATTTATTACTATTTTTCCTTATTTATTACTAATTATTCTTATTTATTGCTAATTATTCCTATTTATTGCAAATTATTCCTATTTATTGCTAATCATTCCAATTTATTGTAAATTATTCCTATTTATTCCTAATTGTTACTATTTATTACTAATTATTACTTTTTATTGCTAATTATTAATATTTATTACTAATTAATCTTATTTATTACTTTTTATTTCTAATTATTACTAATTATTACTATTAATTCCTATTTATTTCTGATTAATTATATTTATTACTAATTATTGCTATTTACTACAAATTATTGAAAATTATTGCAAATTATTTCTATTTATTGCTAATTGTTGCTATTTATTACTTATTATTGCTATTAATTACTAATTGTTGCTATTTATTGCTATTTATTGCTAATTATTGTAATTTATTGCTATTTATTGCGAATTATTGCTATTTATTCCTAATTATTAATAATTATTAATAATTATTCCAATTTATTTCTAATTATTCCTATTTATTAGTAATTATTCATATTAATTACTAATTATTCCTATATATTACAAATGTTCCCTATTTACTACTAATTATTCCTATTTATTACTATTTATTTATAATTATTAATATTTATTGCTATTTATTACTATTTATTGCTAATTTTTACTATTTATTGCTAACTTTTCCTATTTATTCCTAATTATTCCTATTTATTACTAATTATTACTATTTAGTACTATTTATTCCTATTCATTATTAATTATTGCTATTTATTACTAATTATTCTTATTTGTTACTAATTATTGATATTTATTACTAATTATTCCTATTTATTGATAATTATTCATATTTATTGCTAATTATTCCTATTTATTGAAAATTATTTAAATTTATTTCTAATTATTCCAATTTATTACTAATTATTCCTATTTATTACTAATTATTACTATTTATTACTACTTATTACTAATTATTACTAATTATTATAAATCAGTAGTAATAATTTCAATTTATTATTACAAATAAATATTGATAACAAAACAATTTAAATCTAATTTAATTACAACTAATAAAAAATAATTAAAATTAACATCTAAAAAATGGAATAAATACTAAATTACAGAAAATATAAATACCTTTAAAGTTGAACTCTTATTGATGTAAATGGCTTCACAACTTTTTTGTGAAACAAAACTAACTTGCCCAAATTTTCTCTCTGAAAATTAAGTTTAGTGATAGAGAGAGAGAGAGAGAGAGTAAGAAATGAGAGGTGGATTTGAAAAAATGGATGGGGGTATATATAAGTTAGATTAGTTGCGACAGGACTATTTGCGACGGGCTACCCGTCGCAAAAACCTTCACCTGCATTAATTACGGTCGGTGGTTAAAAGAGTATTTGCAACAGGACCCGTCACAAAAGGTACCTGCTGACACAATATTTGCGAAGGGAGAACATCCCGTCACAAAAACCTATTTAACGCCGCCAGGTATTTGCGACGGGACCCGTTGCAAATACCCGCAGAATCACGGACTATTTGCGATGGGGAAATACACCCCGTCGCGAATATCCTTTCCACGGTTTGCCTCGCAAGCCGCCCCCAACCTTTTCTGACGGGATCCCTGATCCTGTCTCAAATAGCCATGTATTTGCGATGGGAAGAATCCCCTGTCGCAAATAACCTCTGGGATGGACTATTTGCGACGGGATATAATCCCGTCGCAAAAAGTTATTTTTTCCCATTGTGGGGGCCTATCATTTAAATTTACCATCTAGATTTACTTATATTCAGGGAATGATTTATGTTTCAATGCTAAGGATATTTATAATAGATCTGTCCATTGTGATTAGATGGAAGGATGCTCATTTTCATCCAGATACCACATTGGTTGATGAACCAGTTCAAATTATAGATTTTTAAGCTATGATAATGTGTGGTAAATGATACCCTTGGTCCACATATTGTGTAAGTGTGAACATGATCACCACAAGACATGGGAGTGAGAGGCATTGAAGAGGAAATAACGACATTCTCTTTTTGTATGTCCAAGATCATGTGCTCTTTCTAGAGAATGAAATATTTTGTGTTGGGGAGATTGTCACACCCTATGATGCTTATATCAATTATGTTTTAGAATTTTCTTTTTTGGGTTTCATTTTTCATAGGGTGATTTTTATTGACAATGGAATTCGGAGGATACCAATAATGGTGGAGTATGGTATTTTCTTTGAGTTTTTATCCTAGAAAGTTCTATTTTTTGCTACTCGTTGGGAACTTGCATGTCGTGTAAGTGAAATACATGTCATGTAAATTATTCTGGGTAGAATCAATCAATTGGGTCCTTGGTTTGAATGATTTTACATGAATCATAATGGGTATACACCTTGTATGTATAATATCTAATATTTAGTTAAGATGAGATGGGTTTTTCAGCATATATGAACCCTGAGGATTATAGAAAATCTGACTAATATATACACTATGCAAATGACGCGGGGTTGGTTTTTTAGGATGCCCTATGAGTGACATGTGTTGATTATTCTATTTGAATTATTCCTTGATCGACCTTGACTGATGCCTAAGAAATTTGAGGTGACTCCTTTCCATCAAAATAGTTTCTTTAAGCGGTAGTTATTTATTAGGTTTGATCACCTCTCTCCAAGTAGTCATTTCTTCTTATCCTTCTTTTGTATGGTGATTGTTTTGTAATTAGATTTTGGTTTCTATCAATCCATTTTGCCTCTTGGCATGAATTGTCTTCTGAAGGAAAATATTTTTGTTTCATTTCAACATTATCAAAGGTGGTTAGGGTTTTTATGTCTTTGAGGTAGGTGGATATTTTCCTGTTTTCTAGTATCTTTAATTTTTTTATTATTTACTTATTGAGATGTGAAATGGATGTGCATGTGTTTAAGTTGAAAAGGTAGTGGGTTCATGTTTAAAAAATTGGTTTTACATGAAAATGGAATTTAATTCATTTCAAAAGTAAAATAGGGTTTTAAACACTCTAATATATTGACTTGAGATTGAAATGGTTTTATAAAAATATGTGAGCAATGTATTTGAAACAGAAATTGACAAAAATTGCACATTGAAAATCATGAGTGAATTGAGAAAGATACATGGTTTCCTTAGTGTGTGTGACACCACAACTTGGTAACCTCTTTTATATAAATGGAAAATATTAGGCCACAATATTAATTAGAACTATCCTTATGACTTTTTAGGCTCCTGAGTGTCTAGTATGTGTTGTCCTTTTGTATGAAGCTGAACTAGATGGTAAATTATAGTTTCTAGTTGTTTATTATATGATAGATTATTTCTTGGATGTTTTCTAACACGAATGTTTATATTTTGGAATATTTACTTACTATTTTCCTGGATTTTGAAAATATAATATGTAATTCGTGAAAACTTAAGGGTTTTTTTGAGATGTTTTTAATTTTTTTAAATACTTGTAAATCTATTTTGTTTTCTATTTTCAACTTGTGAGATCATGTTATGAGAACATGTATATATTTCATGGTGGTATCCTATTAGGATATGTTTCTCACACCATACTTATTTATATGGTCAACTAGAGTTCTTTATTTCTTAGATGAAGGTAAAGGGAAGGGCATTATGTAGCATGCGAGATCCTCTTTACATTTCTATTTAAGTTTGGGGATGGTTTGGATGTGATAGATATTCACATGGAGACTAGTTTTCTTAGAATTATCCAGAATTCTGGTTTAGTCTATCCAGATTTCTTTTATTTACCTTTCTCCACTCTTTAATCTAGTTATATGTCTTGTTTTGCTGATATTCAATACTTGTTTAGTTATCTTTCATATACCCCACCCTATAATGGGATAACTAAGGTGACTGGTCTGGTGGCTCCAGGTTGGTTTGTTATCATACATGTATTTTTTTAAACATGGATAAAATAAATTAAAATCAATTTAATATAAAAAATTATTATCATCAAATTCATTGTGAGGAACCCATATGAGTGACCTTTCCATCATCATAAATTACCAAATTATTGGTATTATTATAAATTATTATAATGTTTTGGGATCTTCCTATCAATATTAAAATACATATTTGATAATTTAACTACCCACTTATTGTTCCCTCATGTTATTGATAATTAGTCCATATGATAGTGAGTTAGCTTATATGTATCTAGATGTTGATAATATCATATCAATGGGTTAGTTGTGTTGTTTTCACACTAGATTATAATAGAAGAAAATAATACCTTTGTAGATTATTAGGATATTGGGGATGTGTATAATATTTCTACATATGGTAGATTCTCAGATAAAGACAGTAAATATGCATATCTATCCCATAACCAATCCCCCTAATAGATACTCAATATACCATTAATCCCCAGGTAATATAATTTAATTTAGGATTCATATATTTTCATATATTCCTCTAATGGTAAATAGAATATAATCAAGAAATAATAAATATAAATACTTCAACTATGAATCATATCCTCACATGTCCAATATCACATATTATTATGCCGCTAATGAATATCTCGTGAATATCCCACTTGAGAATATCATAAATATTACCTAAACAACCATGAAATAGACTGTTTTTCTATAATTTTATTTTTGAAAACAATACGACTTCCCATCCACTATTATCAACATTTGTGCTAAAAGGAGTAATATTCAAAATCACTGAACACAAGAAAAAATTTCTTCATATGGAAGAATATCTAACGTGCCTCTCAAAAAATCATAATTTCATTAAAATATAGAGAGAACCACCATGTGTTCTATAATACATACCATATGATGAAAAAATTATCCATTATATCCATTACTGTCTTTAATATGAAATATAGATGAAAAAGGTCATTATGGGTCTAGTATGATAAAACATTCATTTAAACGAAATGTGGACACTCTCTATACCATTTATTTTCACTCACACCATCTGAACATTACTTTAATATTAAAAAATTCCCATATAAATAAAAGAATAATTTTAGGGTCCAACCACTATTATCAATTTGGCAGTCACTCAAGGAATATCATTGCACATTTTCTCCTCAATCTCCCTATTATAGAAAAGTAGAATTGAACCCTAAATTTATAGGATACTGAATTTCATTAAATGAAATATTCAATGGGAGTATATATTATAGGTTAAATTATTTTATACTTACTACATAGTGATTAATATGATATGTAGTAACAATATTCAAAAATGGGTGATAAATTAAGAATACATGGAAATAGGTAGGAACATGGATGAACATACCCAAGGACTTTTAGTTATGAAATTTAATAATTGGATTGTGTGTTATAAAGTTTCTATGTTATATTTCATTATAAATTGAAATTTTGAAAACATAACTTCATCGAATAGTGTACACATTGAATATTATTAAGTACCTAATAGTCCACCTAAAATCTAGTAGATATTTTTTTGACATAAATTCCTCTATATATTTCTACATAGGCTAACTATTTTTCCTCCACTAGATACATTATTTTATCTACTAATTGAATTTATCAATACCACCTCAATTATTCCCATTAAACATTTCAATAAACTTATCAAAAAATAAATTATAGTCAACATTTTCAATATAAAATAATTTATGTAAAAACTAATTCTGAATAAAATATTAAAATTAAGTGGTATAATAATATTATTTAAGAATCAATATAAAATTTTATATAACATCACAGTAAATCAATATTTAACTAGTGGACATCAGATGCCCAAAAATTGGCTACTTACAAACTAATTAGAACACAATGTAGTTTTATAATGTTGATAATTTACTAAAATGAAATAAAATATATAAGAATCACACATTTCCCCTTTATAAAATCATTTAAAGAAGAATAAATATTCCATTGTAATCATTTATTATCTCGATTACATGGTTAAAATTTCTCATTATATTAAGGAATTCAATCATATAGTTTCATCATTACTAGTCAACATGATAACCAAGAGTGAAATAGAAAATTAGATGTCATGTCTTAGTTAGTAAATATTCAGATTTATTCATTTGTTTATTATGTCCATGGAAAAATTATACTTTGATCGTGTATAATTAAAAATTCGTATATCCCATCATTATGGTATAAAAAACCAGTAGATTATTTTTACATAACATAAAACAATACATCCCACACAGTAACCACTTTTATTATTGAATGACGATTAAAATATTTTAGTGATATTATTTAATAAAGTATTTCATCTATATGATTGATCTTATATGTTTATAAAATTATTACCCAACTCATTGAGTTCACTGAGAGATCACAGCTTGTTAACCAAATAATAAGTTCCTTAGTATTCCAAAAACTAATTATTTATATCCTAATCATTATATAATTATAAATAAAAATATAAAAAACAATTATAGTTAGATATATAGTTATTAGGCCAACTAGTTCTCCACAAGTTCCCGAAATATCACTATTATTGTTGAACTACACATGAATCTGTCTATATACAAAATATAATTTAGTAAATAAAATTATCTAATGAGCTCTAAATCAACCAAATGATAACACCATTGTGTTATCCTTGATAATAATGAAATATATAGACTGTCAAAGATTTTCAAACCCATGTTATATCAATATTTAATGATCAAATAATTAAAATACTAAAATATCTTTTAAATTATATATAATTTAAATAATAATTTTTAACCTGTATATAGGTATGATAGAGTTTAATTAAGACTATTCATATATCAAAAATATATATATATATTGGGGAAATTATTTTCTCCGATTATTATTTTTAAATAAAGAAGAAATGTAGTTACTAACAACATTGTTTTTCCATGAGAATGGTCATTATTAATGACTCAATTGAATAAATGTTAACACTTGACATACCATCACCAAACATAAGGTTCCATGATGTTCTATCTCACTATCCTAACTCAAATGTTAGATTACATTTGTACTTATGTAGTCCATGTAGGTCAATATGTCCCTTGACTTTTTATACATTCACATATAGCTTGATATTGATGGTTTACTATTTGGATCAGTGGACTGCTACCTCCATATTATGTAATCAATTCACAAGGTAGTCCATTTCAAGACTCACAATCCCTAATATAGAAATGTTAATATATTTTGGAAAAAAAATACCGGATGGATGGTCTAAAAATACATAAAACATTATATAATTAATACAACATCAATATATTTTAATCCACTGATATCCAACACCTAATATATTTATCTAAAAACATATAAATTTGATTTATAGTACATCCTAATCTATTATAAAAGAGATTCATTTTAATGAATATGAAATAATAATATTATTATAAATAAATGAAATTCATGAACTACCTCATATTAATTAGTAAAAAATCTACATTTTACTATAATATGATAGAAAAAAATTATTATATATATATATATATATATATTATATAAAAAATTCAATAATTAGTAATAGAATTAATACATAAATAAATTGGTTCAGTAAAAAAACATAACTTTTTAATATTAATGAAGATAATTGTATATGTTTTTTTAGTTATCTATATGTAATAAAATAAATGGGTGAAAAGTTGGTAAATAGAAATTATATAACTATTATAAATTAATATTTCTGGTAATATATAATCTTTGTAATTTTTTAGGGTTGGTTTATATTAATGAGTGCAATAGAAAATTTAATTTTTTAATTGGATAAAAAAATTCATGACTGGTAAAAAACACCATATAACGTACATTTATCTAATATTGGAAAGGTTGATGTTTTATTAGGGTGTTCAATTTTTCAGGGTTATGTTGAACTTAAATAAATTTAGGTGAAAACATAATTGTTTTGAAATTAAAATCAACATTGTTTAAAGACAGACATGTATTGTGTTTCTTTTAAAAAACATAATCTTAGGGAATATTTTATTTTAATAATGGGTTGTTTGTTTTGTATTTAATGTTATTTATATGAATGAATTTCATTATTAGTTTTTTTCTCCCATAATACAATATTATTAGTGAAATACGTGATACTTAAATAAATAGTAAATTTACCATAATTATTGTATGAATGTAATAAAATTGATTAAATACACAAAATTATGAAAAAAATATATTTTAAAATAATGAATTATGATAATTTATTATAAATATATATAAAATTATAAGATTTTATGAAATATTTTAGAAAATGGTAAATATGAAAAAATAAACCTATAAGAATGAACAAAATAAATAAATAAATATATATTTATAATTTCTTAATTTTAAAAGTAATCATATATTTAGATCATTAAAGGAAATTATATATCCTTAATTGGTGATGTAGAGAACTTTATATAATGATAAAATATCACATTAAATTCTTTATTATTTTTTTCAAACAAACCTATAAATACAAGACCTTGATCTCATATATCTGAAATTTTTTAAAAAACATTCTTCATAAATCTATCCTAGATATTCCATCATATACCTGTCTCAAATTTTAATAATATTTATAGGTCTTATGGGTTGGATAAAAAAATGGATTCATAATCATCTCTATCTATTTATTAATATTTATTTTTTATTTTAATTACCATTAAAACCTATTTTATAAGAAATAATTCATATATTTTATGTTTATATTCATCCAATTCATATATTTTATAACTTATATTAAAAATTTTCTACCATCAATCATTTTTATATTTATTTATTAAGACAAAATAATATAAAGATTAAGAAACACTACAATTTTACATTATCTAAACACCAATAAAATCTATATATCATAGGTGTTTTTTGTATTTAATAACTAATGGGTAGATATTAACTATGTCAGACAATGATATATCTACTTTGAACTATATTTGAAAAAAATGGGTGTATTAAATATTTCATAATAATTTAACATTAAATATCATTATTATCAAGATAGGGAGTTATTCGCAAAAGGGGTTATTATCCTTAAAGTAAACTAGAAATGTATTACAAGGAAAATACAACATCGAATAAAATTTATGAAATATATATTTTCCATTCCATAATTAGATATTATAATTAGTTATTCCTAATCTTATCTTATTAGGAACCTCTGTTAAATAGTATTAAAATTAAGTGGTTAAAATTTCTATAAATAGGAAATATGAACATGTTTTTTGATAAATTATATAGGATATTAGTAAATATAAATATTTTTACCCTAAAATTATTAAAATAAGGGTATTTATTTATAGTTATGCATCATCAAATAACTTATATTATTCTTACAAATTATAATAGAGTATTTTATTATATATAAATTAATATTTATAAACTCATGATATCAGTTATCTATGTGATCACCTACATTTATAAAATTATAGTTTCACCAAATATGTAGACACAAAATCTATATAGAGATAAACATAATACATAAACTGACCTCAATATCATGAAATGTGTGTTTATTCTAGAAGATCTCGCTATTAATCAGAGAACATTACATGAAGTACAAATGGATTATGAGTATACTACACATTATAATCATTAAAAATAGGAAAAGGAATAATATCTATAAATGAAAAAGTATCATGGTTTATAATCCATTTTTATCATAGAAAATATTCCAATTATCATGTATCTAGTAAGGATAATGCATTTACAGTCATCACACATGTAATAGTTATTCATTTCAGTATAATTTTAGGTAGAAAATTCATATTAAATATAATTACAAAAAAATATTTGACATATAATATTAAGAAGGATATATAAGAAAAATAGACCATAAAAAATTGATAAATTCTACGATACATTTGAATCATCTAGGGATTAATATTTATAAATATAATTTCTTATGATTAAAAAAAGTTTATACTTTCTACAAATAAACATTTATAAATAATTCAATTGATCATAGCTTTAAATTCTACATTAATCATGGATATATTTAGATTTATATGGATATATGATATAATTTTTAGTGGGAATATATAAAGAAGTAGTTTGTATACTACATTTTAAGATACATGGAATTTAAAAAAGAAGTGTGATTATGAAATAAAATAACAGTTTTATTAAATCCTAAACTATACTAGATAATGATGTGGATTATATTATTATGGAATAATTCATTTAGGTTCCTATGTAATATAATGGGAATACGTTAGTAAAAATTATTGTATAATGTCTTACAATGTAGACTCAACTCTTAGAAATTTTATATGATTTCCCTCTTTATTATTATAACAGATTATATATGGAAAAACCTATGGGACTCCATGGGACACCTATATATATAATATCTAATCAAGACACCAGTATCATGTAAATTGTTTATAGGTGTCTATATAATTTACCATGTAAAAGGTTTAATATTAATTCAAACAACCATCATGAAATGAATGGGATGTATAAAAGAATTAATAAAATCATTTATGTATTTGATAAAGTCAAGATAAATTAATATAGTAGGATGATAATATCAATTCTATATTAAGGTTCTAATTTTTTAAAATAATATTATAAAATATGGTATAAAAATACTTCCATAAGAAGCCATGTGTCGAATATTCATTGCACTTAAATATGTTTTGTTGTGAAGAAATAATGGAAGTCATCCAGTTATAATATTATAAAACTGATAATGGATGAAATAATCATCATTTAGGTGTATATCTTGGAGGTTAAGAGGCATTTGTTTTAAAATAGGTAGTGAATATTTGTGTTATTAGTGGGGAATTTATGTTCTTTAAACAATGGTATCCATATAGATGGAACTGTAGATGATTCTCCCAGTAAATACATCCCAACATATAGAGTTCCAATCTTTTCATATATAGATATTACATATTAAAATATGATTATACACTACACAACAATTCGATCCATGCTATAATCATTTAGGTCTAGTGTCTTTGGAATCATGGAAACATAAACAACTGGTTCATAAAATATCCACTTCATTTCCTACATATTTGTTCAAAATTAGAAACCTTCATAGGGAAATCAGAACTAATACCTTTCCTTATAACTTGAGTAAAATAAGCATAAGAGGTTGGAGAAATAATATGATTAGTAATGGTCAAAACATGAGATAACAATGATCACATTATCATAACATGAGTATAAGGGCACAAAAACATGAACTTGGCATTTGGAAAACATAAAATATATATCAATCATCATAGTCTTAAGTACTAGAAAAAATATTGTATATTCATAAGACATGAATCATATGAGAATCAAGTAATATTAACTACTATATTTTAACATAGGGATAATACACTAACATTGGAAATAAAACTAATAAAATAAAATCATTTCCTTAATAGTCAATGTTCATTTCAAATGTTGTCATAGTTGAATAGGTTCACTCCCCAAACCATCATTGTAGTTATTGTTCACTCCCAATACAATATTAGTGGATATAGTCTCATTATAAACAAGGCTTACTCCCTTTTCCATTCTTATTTTTCACATTATAGGTCAATATTTACCCAATGAATTAGTGGGAGATATACTTACCACCCAATACATAATGAAATTCATATATATGTGTTTGAAAAGATCACAAAATACTCAATATATCAAGCATAACAAAATTATAAAAATGGAATAAGGGTAAGATGACATTTTATTATGGTTTAAAATCCATCCCCTTCATATAAATTATCATTATAAGTCATTTAATATATGTTGGAGGTTAATATGACATGAATCCTAAGAAAATGAAAGAACAGAAACTGTGATATTTTATTATATGGAGTAGAAATTTATTTTATTATACACATAGGCATAGAATGTTTTTCTACTTAGTAGTCAGGTCCTACTTCCAAGGCTATCATAGTGGAATCAGTTCTTTCCCCAAATCATCATAGTACTTGAGATTCATCCCATGACTATCATAGTGGATATATTCCACTAAAAATTAGGTTCTCTTCCCACCATTTTCATGTTTTCCTCATGAGATATCAATATTTACCAAATGAATTAGATGTAAATATAAGTCACACCCATAACATAATGAAAATCATAAATATGTGTTCTCAAATATCGTAGAACATTCCTAATATCAAACCCATGAAAATAAATGTGATTCATAAACATTTCATAAATTTAGAATCAATGATTAAATTTTATATCTATATAACCATAATTTTTTTAATAATTTTGTTAGTTCAATTCATATCCACCAATCCAACAACTATGTGATAAATTTCATTTTAAATAGTGGTATTTTATTAGTATATTGGGGTTCTCTTAAACCCAGTGTTGTGTGTAATAAAGTATATCTATGAAACTGAATTTATTTTGAAAAAATGCCTCCTAAATTATCATTGTATAAAGTTGTACCCTGTATAAAATGAATTCCATCCTCAAAATTATTCACTTTTATTCTAAAAATTATGATACATATGCCTCATCACATCCACATGTTCCCACATGGCTTTATCAAATTAGTTAGGTTTCTATAATATTTTGAAAAAGTGGGTGAAATTTTTTCATATAAATTTATCACTGCTCTCCAAAATAATTATCATTTGTTATTCATTTTAAAGATCATTCTCTAGTGGTTCGACCTATGAGTTTAGTAAATGTAAAGAATAAAGTATGTACTTCCATAGGAGAGATACAAGGAACACATTATGAACATGGTATAGATTTTGTGGAATCACCAATCAATAAGATACAATCCAGATATGATAAATATTTATATTGGACTAATATAAGATGGTCACAACATTCCCATCACCCCAAATTTAATCACTCTCTTCCACTCAAATATGTGTAGAAACTTTTTATCCCCCACTTCAATTCTATATCTTTCTGATTACTATCATCATAACTTTTTTTTATCCAAACTAAGATTCTCTTATGTGATTTTTAATGTTTCTAACCTCATCTTTCATTTCCTCAGCTATATCACTTAAAAATAACATTCTATATCTAACTTCATTATATCATGATTTATTTATTCACTTCCTACCAAAGAGGTATTTATAATGGGCTATCTAAATGATGGATTGAAAGCTATTGTTGTAATTAAATAATATCAAAATAAGGTGTTCTTCCCAAAAACATTTGAATTCTATAGATAAATCTCTATAAATGTATTATAGATTATAAATGGTCATATCTGACTAACCATCTATATAAGAATGATAATTAGAGTTGAAATATAACCCTAAATAAAGATCCTACTATATAATTCTCTAAAACATCTTGGTAAAGCTCAGATGTTGATATGATACCATTGTTAATTATATATACTATAAAATATTACCAGTCTATTAATGTATAACTAACTAAGTTTATCTAGATGGAAATATGAACTAATAGAAATGTGGTGTGATAAATACTAAAAGTGATTGACTGTGACCCAAATAGAATTATTCCATTAATATGTTTTAGGGAGTCCGATGAAAATTTCTATAGTGATATATTCCCATTTCCATTCTACTATTGGTAATGGTGGTAACATCCCCTTAGATGTTTATATCTCAACCGTCACAATCTTTCATACCAAAGAACCATGAAACACACTCTATATTATCTCTCTTAAATATATCCCACAAGAAATAATCATTAAAATATCTATATATATTCATAATACTAAGATGAATGCTTAATAAAGAAATATGATCATCCTCCATCGTCTCTAATATATTTAGTATTGATAGTCGAAAAACACTATTCTAGAACCATATTTTTTCATCATAATAATGGTTGAACACCGGAAAATTCTGACCATCATTTATTGTTCAACATCTTCCTCATGTGCCTCCTTAATCGTCACATATATAGATTTTTGGAAAATCATTTGATAAAACATAAAACCTTCATATTCATCATGATTTGAATATCCATACTGTGAAATTACAAAAATATATGATGTTATTTTATCCTCACGATTGATAAGATAACATGATCATTTTAGCCCAAGGAATCTACCACCTTGTTCACTTTTGCGGAGTGGTAATGCATTGACCAGTCATAATCATTAATCATGTAAAACCATCTTGTTTAACTCATTTTACTATATTTTAGAGGAAAAAATATAATATATTTCTATGATTGGAATACATGTAAGTCAATTATGCATAGGGATAATCTCTCTGTTACTTTAATACAAATATTAAAATAGATAACTCAAAATCATTAGTTGATTAATTTTTCACATGGAGCTTCAATTTTAATGAGGCATAAGCTTTTACCATATCATTTTTCATAATAATTGGTCCCATCCCCTTCATTGATGGGTTAATATTAATCAAAAACCCTTCTCCAATATAGGGTGGTGTAAGAACAATTGCATGAACTGGCCATATTTTAACTTTATAAAACAAATTACTCACATTCAACTATTTTAAGGAACATATCTTCCTTTTAATTTAACATCGTGAGTGGATTATATAGCTATAAAAAGTTCTCCCCAATGAACCAATAATATCTTGAAAATATAAGGTAACTATGGTTCTCAGTCACATTGGTTTGTCTAGGAAATGTTTAAAAAATCCAAAAATTAATGTTTCTACAAAAATACCCTCATAAGAGATTATGTGACCAATGAATGAAACTTTCTAAATAAAAAACTAACACTTGAATATTTCTCCCACAAAGCATATCATTCCTTAATTTTTTCACCACAATTTTCAAATAACCTTCATTTTTGAATAAATTATAATACCGCCTATAATGACAACCAAAAAGTGATATGGGTAATCTCTAAAGCATCTATTCATTACATCTAAGAAAATATCAAGTGATTTAGTAAGAACAATAAGAATCACTATAAAATCATAGTTTTCATACCATGTATAGAATGTCACCTTGGTTATGTCCTCCTGGTAGAACCCTAATTGATGATATCCGAAATGTTGTTCAATCTTTGAAAACAATTGAGATCTATGTATTTGATCAAATAAATCATTAATACATGGTAGAGGATACCAGTTTTTGATAGTTATCTTTTCAATTTATCAATAATAAATTCCAAGTTACATTGATCTATCTTTATACATAATAAATATAACCAGTGCACCCAAAGGTGATAAAAATGTACAAATGAATTCCTTAAAAATATATTCATGTGGATTATTATTCAATTTTTTAAACAAAATCAATGCCATTATTTATATGATTATTTGAAATAGGTGTATAAACAAGTATGAGATATTTTAAAAACATAATTTAACGACTCAGTGGATGATTGGGAAATTATTCTAGAAATCCGTTAATAAACTCCCATTCCATATTTGTATCTTTGATGTTGTGTTTATACCCAAACACCATTGATAAATGAATATTTTAAATATGAATCAAAACCCATACAATGGATTTATATTATATTAGATATTTGATTTTGTCTTCACATATATTTCTGATTATAGGTTGGTTCAGAATATGAAATGTAACATCCTTACCTCAGCAATTGATGTTAGTTCTTTTTAAATAAATCTTATGCATTGTAAAAATTAAATTTAATTCAACTATAAAAATAATTATAATATTTTCAGGAAGCACATTCCCATAAACATAAACCATAGAATAATGATATAAAATGGATGCAATCATCATGTCGTTTGGGCTTTTTAATGTTAACTGTATATATAATTTAAATGGTGGTACTATAATACCTTAATAAAAATCATATTAAATAAAATAGTGGGTATATCTAGAAGAAAATAAAACACTAGAAATTATAGAGTATATGGAAAAGTGTACCATTAAAGAATTTGTTATCGTACCCTTTATTTGAAACTATGATCAAATAACCATTCTGTTTATCTATAGTGTTAAGAGGCTATTGAAATCGATCATCGTCATTAAGCATCACATTTTGGAATTAGTTAGAAAAATTCCCAAACAATTTTCATTTAAAAACTAGAGTTTTGTGGTATATTCTATAGAGATTTTACTTTATCCACATCATTAGATAAATTCTTACCATCAAATAGGAATTCAATTTTCTAAATAACATCCATTATATACTTGAAACATTTACCAATTCCCTTGTGAAAATTTCCCTCATGTTTCCTTCATCACATTGAGCCTAAACAAAGTCTCATCTTCTTGTCTCTATTTTTTTTATAATTTACATTTAATTCCATGTTTTCCTTCTGATCAAAACCATGTGATTGATGAGTAAATCCAAACTATATCTTCACCATGAGAGCACATCAAATAATTTTATCATAGCTTCTGAATTCATTTGTGGATAACACCATTGAAACACTTAGTTTTATCCCACTGATGACTATATCAACCATATTTTTAGGTCAGATTGTATTCCATTAACCATAACTCACATTTCCTGTAAAATTTTCCTCATATTTACAAATTGATTCATCATATTTAGATTTTAAATCATGGAATTCATTCTCCATTATCATATGTAGAATATAAGGAAAATACGTGTCAAAAATTAATCATTTTATTTATTCTCAATCCATAGATTCATTTTATTCTTATTATCTTATGAAATTAATTAGATTCCACCACTAATATGCTTCACCGCCCAAAATTATAAACAACTAGAAAAAAATTCCCATGTTCCAAACAATGAAAATTGGAAAATATATTTTCAATTGTATCGATCAATTTCTCTTGGACTACTTAATTAGTTGAACCATTAAATTTATGTAAATGTTTTCTCATAAAAGAATTAGTGTAATGTTTTTACACCTTTTGATCACTTGTAAGATCGATGTGATTTAATTATTAAGAAAGATGTGGTAGAATAGAAATAATGTTTTTATTCCATCTGTCATAACATTTGGTTGCTTAGGAAGATTTTGTTTGGAATTTTCCATCACAATGAGCATTAACATCCAATATTATATTAAAACTAAGAAATTTACTGTGAGAATCGATAAAAATTATGGGAGAAAAATAATGATGAAAAATCATTTATATGATATATAAATCAAGATAACTTATTCTATGATAACTTTGTTTTAACAGAGGTAATTCATGATCATTTCCAAAACGTTGGGATTTTGTTCTATATATGAACTTATAATTAGGGTTCTTGATATTGTTTTATAATCAATGTTTATAATGATTTAATAAATTATTCTCTGATTAAATCTATAGTTGTCAATATTTGTTACTAAGAAGTTATAACTTATACATATCAAAGTACTCTATTAGTGGCTACACCTATTAAGAGGGACTCTTAATACTATCCCTTGGGGATACCCTTTCCTTGTGAAGCCCTTGATGGGATATATTCTCCTTCCAATGTTTGTATGTGAGAGTTCACAAAGATCAGCTTCCATCCTTTTGTATGATACCTACTATAGAGACCCATTAATTTCATACATAAATATTACATCTTAATATATGAATATTCAATACCAAAACATTTGATCTATTCTATAATCAATTATGTCTATTATCATTGGAATCATGGAAACATTAAACATTTGTTAACAAAATATTTGCATCATATTTCACTTATGTCATATCAACTATCACCATTCATATAAATTTCATAATCAATACCATTGTTTAATAACCTAGGGAATATAGACATTTGAAAATAATGAGTTCAGATGTTTTGTTATGGTAATAAAGGGATATTTCAATGATAACATTAGTATATTATTTAAATAAGTGTAAAATTACATGGAACTAATGTTTAAAACCCATACCTTTTATATCAAATATCATAATCTGGTGTCATGGAATTAATCTTGGTAGTTCATAATACATGAAGCATAATGAATTAAAAGAGAATAAACCATGAAAGTTTAACATAGGTTGTAACATCCCAAGGTTTTCTAAAAATAAATTGAAAATGATTGAAATTTTGTTTAAGGTATATATTTATAAGTATCCTTTAAACATAATTTTATTTCTTCTATGTTTTGAATTTCAAGAAACTGTCATCTACAATTGTGTTCAGTATGTTATTTAGAGTCAGATGGAACAAACTTGTTTTTTTGGTGAATAGTAACATGACCTTATGAATAGTAATATGAATAGTAATATGACCTCATGAATAGTAAATAATATTATTATTTTATTTTCCCATGGCAATAGGATAATGGGATCTTAATTAATTTTCCAATGTCACATAAAACTAATTGCACGTCAATTTTGTTATTTTTCGAATTAACTATGACCTTATTTAGAAATTAAATTAATAATATTTAGAAAATTATTTTTGAAAAATGGAGTTCATTTTTGAACTATACACATCGAAAAATGGTTGGGGTAAATTTTTGGTTTTTTCTGAAACTCTTGAATTTTTGGTGAATAGTGAAATACGATAAAATACCGTATAATCAATATATCGGTAAATATGCACTATTTATGACATCATAAGTGATGAAAGGCCACTTGCCTCGAACTCACTTGATATTTTCACTAATTAAGGCCACTTGATATTTTCACTAAAATACCTCCCCTCCTCCACTATAAATATCACCCTCACTCCCCTCTTCCTCCCACTCCTCTCAAGCCTTGAGAATTGTCTAATTTCTGCCAGATTCCCTCCTCAATCTTCTTCCCCACGTCCTAGAGCTGCTGGTCTCACCAAAAGACCAAAATCAAAGCCCTTAAGAAGGATCTCAAGGAGAAGAGATCAAGAGGTAAACATCCTCTTTCATTTTCATTCTTTCCTTCCATTTTATGTTATTCACTTCTTTTCCCTTTGTCTTTTGTTGGGATATTTTATTAAATATTTCCCCTTACTGTCCAAATTTTGTATGATTGATGAGATATTCCATTCCTCTCATCAATCTTGTTTTTATGAAATTTTAAGAGGCGCCGTTAGGCTGCCAAATTTTTTGTAATAAATTTCTCATGTTTTCTTTATTTCATGATTCCTTCCTCTTCTTTCTTCACCCCCTCTTATCCAAGAGGCATGAAATGTCCAGAATCATGTATATTCTGGATGTTGTCATGTTTATGGAAAATTACAAATCATTATTCCTCTCCTCTCTCACTTATTTAAAGAATAAAAAAAACATTGTCCATTTGTGTCGAATTACCGATATCGTGGACGATGTATTTTCAATTTCCATTAGTTCTTTCAAGTCTGGTCATGAAACCATTTATATGGTTGAAACAAGTTATAATATATGTTTTATGACCCATATAAGGTTCTGTAATTCTTTTGTACTCATGATTCAAATTTATAAGACTAAATGAAGTTGTAATTATCAAAGAACCACTTAAATGATCTAAACGAACATAATTAATGTTTTAACTTATTAATCATCATCATATAAAGCATCAAAGTGTTAAATGGTAAAATTTATGGTACTGTAAATATGTAAATACTACTCCTTTCCAATTCTGGAGTTTCACTTCCAATCAACAAGAACGATTCATCATGAACCGATTGTGAAAATCACAAAAGAACTCACCCAAAATAATGCAAGGAACAAATACTAACAAATAAGGGGTGAAATGAGCTTATGAAATGACCATATAAGATGTTATAAACATGAAAATGTTTCTGTAAAGTACTAATAACACTCTTTTAACCATTATATAGGAGGTTTAAACAATTTTGAAGTAAGACAAGCCCAAGGTAAGGGTTTCTTCATCTCACTTCCATTTTTGTGAGATATTTCGTAATCACTATTATTACTTTGTATGGTGTATGTATACTTCCCATTATTGTCTCATATCATGAATATCTTTATTTTTATGATATTCAATTTATCATTTGACAATCATTAATTTTGGGTCATACAAATCAATTGATTACAAAGTTGTAAGGGAATTCTTAACCCGATTTCCATTCTTTGGGTTAACCTTCTACTTTATAATTTATGTGCTATTTAAATTGTTTGTGTGATGGGTTCTGTTTATATTATGTTTAATTATGTGTATTTACAGAGTATATACATATTCCATCCACTAAATTAAGCCTCACTTCAAGTATATGATGTTTATAAGGGACTTTTGTTCTAAAATCCTCTTTTAAAATTCTGTTTTATAAGATTCGAAGGCAATGTTTTTATGCTATTGTTTATGTTGTATGATTATGTTTTGGTTATTGGGAATTGTTTATGATTAAGGGTGGGACCTATATTTCCCTCCAATGCATTGGGTATGAGTATGTTGGAGGTCGGACGTATAGTTACTCCAAGTGTAATTGTGATGGTTACACAAAGTAAGGTAGCCGTGAGGGTTACAAATTTTAAGGTAGCCAAGATGGTTACAATATTATGTAAGTAATGCCCCAATATACCTCTATGATTATAATTATGTTTGTGTGGATCTTGTGTAAATCTCATGTTACGCTAAGTAATATTTTATGGGAGGAAATCATGTCTTTTGAAAATGTTTTCATACGTCATGCGTATTCATGGACTAATGTGATTTTTCCTTCTTTTGCATACCTTACTGAGCTTTTGTGCTCATCCCAAGTTTTTAATTGATTTTTCACAGGTTAATGATGAGTAATACAAGGAAGGAAGACATGTTAAATGTTGAATAATTGTCAAGGAGTCTTGTTTTGTGTTTTAATGTTTTATATTCTGAGGATAATGGAAACTGATTTTATGGTATCCACTATGTAACAATGTGTAAGGTTATGAATGATTTGTCTTAATTCTCTAAAGCTCTAAACTTGAAAATATCCTCAATGTATAATGAATTGTTTTCTTAAATAAATTCAAGATTATGTATGAAATAAGTGCGGGTCTTTATATAGGTAGAGGACATTACTTTTTTCATAGAGATAATCATAAAAAAATATCCTTTTTAGTCAAGTCTCATTTACAAGGACATAATAGTGTATTGGGGTCACTCTCAAAATGATCATATTAATCAAGTATCAATCCAAAGAATATCAAAGAGGAAATAATCCCTAAATAAATTAGGATGACTCTCAATTCCAATCATATTTGTCTTATGATATATCATTCATTACCCTATTTTTTGAGGGATATATATGTCCAAAATTCATATCATAAAAATCATATATATGTATTCCCCAATATCATAAACCATCAATCAAATTATAAACCTAGAAATTGTATGGGTTTCATAAAAATTTCATCCAAACATAACACATTGAAAAGAAAAAGTTTCATAAAAATCATGAAATCCAAACAAACCATCGAATGAATGAATAATGATGGTATCCAAGGATAATTTTAAAATTAATGAATTAGAAACATTTGTGTTTATTATCATTCATGAATCAAAAGATCATTTAATCAATATTGAGGAAAATAATATTTGTCTTTTGAAACCACTTATTTAAATTATAACATTTCAAAATATTTTGGAATAGATTTTCCTTGAAAATAACCCTGGTAACATATAAATGAAGATACAAAACTTTGTGTGTCCATGATATCTGAAAATTCATTCTATTCCATATGAGTTAAAAATGTTTCTTCTATTATTTTTGTAGAAAAGGTACAATGTTCATTGTTTGGAAATTGGAAAGAAGATTCCATTTAGACCATTTTATAAAAATTCTAACAGGGGTAAACACTACTCTAAAAAATAAATTGAAAATTGTAAAAAACATTAATAGAAAATTTAGAAAACATGGATATCGAAGTAAATGTTTTTTGACCAAAGAGAGAGATGATGACAATTATCCATAAAATCATATTTTTGGTCTCTTGAGTAAAAATAGTTTGATAAATTATAAGAAAAAATTATTTTAAAGAAATATCTAGAAAATAATAATAATTGTGAGTAAAATGAGATTTTTATCGTAATATTTCATCATAAAAAAGTATTAATAAACAGTCCTGATAAAAATGGTATTGTAATATAAAACCCCAAATATCGAGTTCCTCTTAATTCAAAAACACACTTTCCAAAAGCATAATAAATTAAAATTTATTATAATTCTATTCAACAATCATTTTTATAGATATAATATCATTTATGATCTGTTTAAAACACATCAACCCCACATTTTATCAATAATGCCCCATTAAAATTACCATTTCCATGTATTAACTATTTCAATTATCTTGTGTATTTCAACTCAATAGATATAGTCCATGTACATTTTTCTAGGTTTCATAATCAATATAATATTAATCATGATATTAATAATATATATTATAATATTTATATATATTTATATTCATCCATATAGGTTATAGATAGAAAAATTAATTACGCAGATCATGGAGACAGTAGGTCGTACATGCACATGAACATTGTTTTCATTTTTAGAGTGATTCGACATAAGAAATTTTTTTATTAAAACACCTATCAAGGATAATTATTATCTCTTATTCTTCATTTATATTCATAAATTTTTTCTTTATTTCCATAAAAATGAAATCTAAAGGAAAGAACCAATCATATATCCTCATGGAGGTGGTAGTCCACACATATATATCAATTGATTTTTCATTAACCAATGGAATGGATGGTAAGTAGGTAAATGTGATATTATCATTATCTAAGTTTAATTATTTCATTATTATAATTTATAAACATTAAACCCATTGGGTCATGAAACAAGCTTATCTTCCATCTTACTCGACACCATGCTCGATCTGAGACATGTCACGAGAGGTGTTCCTGATCCTCCCAAGATGGTGACTAGCACCAGACATCAATGTTATCAAAGTGGGAACAATTTATGACACTAATAAAACTAGGAAAAAATAAACTTAATATAGAATACAACATCACTAATAAAAACTAAACATAAAAAAATACATCAATAGAATCCAGGTACAAACACAACTGAATGGAAGAGAAACTATAGAAATAACTAAAACCAACCAACCAGAGAAAAAAGAACTCTAAGTGACCACTTGGTCACCACCATTCACAATCTAAACATATCAAAAGGAAAACTCGTACAAAAAAATAAACCTAGAAAATATCTTGGGTGTACCGGCGTCGAGTTTCACATGTAGGATGTGAACATAAATAGCTAAGTAGGAAATCTTCACATAGATCAAAAATTTCCTTTCCTGGAATAGTCCAAAAACACTCATTTTAAATACCTTTATAAATAGAAATTTTTATCTCTTTCATGATCCAATATAGGTTTGAAAAAAATATCTTTTTAAAAAAATCCTCACAACATTCGTTTTAAAGCTTTTTTATATTTAAAAACCCAGTTCCAAACAAAAAAACACAATTACAAATCCATACCAGATTATCAAAAGGATATATAATGAATATAATGGAAAAAAACTAATAGGGTCGATTAAAAACATAAAAAAATTAAAATAGAACAAATTGATAGTAAATGATGTGAATTTTGTAACCATATATAGAATAAATCACTAGATATACCCAGTTCAGACTCACCTACAATTGTATGGTGCATCTCCACAGCTAATAACCAACTAGCTACTCTAAATAATTCAATCTGGTGGCATGTCCCACCTACACTCTCATCTAATCTTGGAGTACCAACCTATCTAGTCATCGTATGTAAGAAACCATCACTAAACCTTCTATATGACACCCATGAATCCCATGATAATAGTACATAGTGAATGGGGAAATCCTTACACATCTAGATCTAACTAATAACCCACAAACACCATGATTTAATATCCCACACACCAAAACCACATATTTTATGACCCTCTACTTAGAGGAATCACCCTATAGTTTCCTATTTCACAATAAGACAATCACAAGTGCCAACCATGATGTCACATCACATGAGTTTCAAAAAAAATCATCAAAACAACAGAAGGTATCAACCATTCCTTCAAATCAAATGAGTTTCACCACAACTTTCTCAAACATTTTAAAATGGAAACCACTCCATTAAACATTTCCAAATCCAATTGTATTTCCAAAAAAATTTCCAAACAAAGATACAAACATGCAACAACATCAAAGGATCCAAACATGAATTCACACCTTTTAGAATCCAAACCATAATTCAATTCTTCAAATAGGCTAAGGGTTAGGAAAAACATTTGAAAAAATCATTGAATTCATTTGAAAACAATGTTACCATTATAAAGGCATTTTAATTTAGAAGATTCCATTGGAAATGGGGAGGTTTAGGTTAAATAAATAAGAATAAGGGAAGGTGCTTTGAAATATGAGTTCAAGGTGAATGCCATTTTCGAATCCCATCATCATTTTTTTGTGCATACATATGTTCCCAGAGTTCATATATGTATTATCCCTCATCGAATAAAAATCTAGAAGAATCCATGTAGATCTTGAATGTAGCTGAAAACATTTTTATAGAACCATCAATTTATTTTCAAACAAACACAAAAATCCACACATAAGAACCAATCCATAAAAGTCAATGATTCTTATACACCACACACAATTCAAACCCAAATTGAATCATTGAAGCATTGGCATGGATAAAAAACAATCAAAATACAAAAATTTATTTTAAAAGTATAATTGAAATTTCATCAAACCCCTCACATGCACATATATATATATATATATATATGTATCTATATAAGAAAAAAAACCTTTGAAGACAATTACACAAAAATTTTACATCATTAAAACACCCAACAAATTTAAGCTAACCACCACAAACCTGATTATCACAATTATTAAATGGTTTAAAAAATCATGCATCACAAGGAATTGTTTGGAAAAGGAAATAATTGAAACATCGACCAAAATGACATGTGAATAGAGTAAAAATTCACCAAATGGAAGAAACAGGACCAACGAATAAACCACACATTGTAGAATAAAATAAAAACAACCCACACATCAACCTCAACACTTAGGGTTCATCCAAGTGGAAACCCCACCCATAAAAAGAAGTAAAGGGAGGAGGAAGATTTCACCAAATATTTGATGAAGGAGGTACATAAAAGGAGGAGGAACCAATGGAAGGGGGTTTAGAAGCCCCTTATTTCACAAAAACAGTCCAAGGGGGAAGAAATCCATATATTGGTTACAACAAAAGAGGGAAAAATAATTTAAACTTTTAATAAATCTAAGAGACTTATAAGATTAGGCTTCATATTTTGATGGAGTGTGTGCCAACTGTGCACACCCTAACATCTCACAGTTTATAAAACCTTTTACTAATCATTAAAAATGGTTCTATAAAACTATAAATCCTTCCCACAAGCATTCCACATAGGTTATATTAGCTATGATCAAGCCTACTTCTATTTCCTAGACACCTACTTGAATCCACATAGTTCCTCTTTTTAATTTCATAGTTTTCCTCATACTATGATCAAGCTATTCAAGCCAAACCATGAAAGAATAAATTGAATTGAAAAAACCCCTAGCCTCAGTATGTTGCATGGCTTACCACCAAACCGTACATATAAAATGCGAGCAGGCCAAAAAGCCTCCCAAAACCAAAAAAATCAAAAGCTAAAATAGGGAACTCAACCAGAACGTCATCAAAAAGAGTTGTAGATAAGAAAATAATAATACAAAAAAAATTAGAAGGTCGATAATGACAATTTTCCCCACCAAAAAACTTTCTAACCCCCGAATGTCACTAAAATAATCATGAAATAAAACTTATGCTTAAAAATGAAATACGAAAATTAAAATCATGAACCCCTTGGTAGAATTTTAACTCTACAAGTCACAAATAGTCGTATCTAATTGAATCATCAATAAAAAAACTATGGGGAAGAGAATAGGGTTATCCCTACCACAAAAAGTTGACTAACACTCCTACTAATAATGTTAACCCAATATAAAGCAGGGAAAAAATTTCTTCCCAAGACAAAAAATACAAACCCTGAAATCAGGAAATCCCATCCCAAACCAAAAACTAAAACCAAACATCAATCCAAAATATGATTCATCATTTGATCACAAAACAAAAATCTCCAATACAAACAAAATTAGAAACTAGAACTGATCCATAAAATGATATCCATACATGATTTACCAAACAAAGAACAACCAAAAGAATTTCAAAAGAACATGATCACCACACTGTTGACATAAAAGAAAAATACAAAAACCATGGAAACTAAAATAGAAAAATGTTGACCATCTACATTTCACTGATGGAGAAAATAGTTGTGCCAAAGTTCCATACACCCCCAAAGATCCCTGCCTAAGTGATATGCTTCACTCTAAAGCCTATAGATAGAGATTAGATGCCTTGAAACATCTAATACCACTCATTTAGGAGATAAAAAATATCCACTTTATATATGTTCTTATAGAAACTCCACAGTAAATAATTCTATAAGTGACCCAAATGACCACATTACTAACAAGAATTTTAAGAATTATGAAAATAAGACTTTTAATTCCCAAACTAACCAAACTGAAATCACAAAAGAAAACAATCAAATGAATGAAAAATTTGAAAAAATGAAATCGGCTACTCAGAAGCCCGATCCACTAAAAAAACATCTCACTAGATGGGGAAACTTCATGGATCCAATAATGATTGGTTCATCAACCACCACTAACTTCATTTTAGGAAATACCTCACCAAGAAATGTGTGAACCACCAATTTCACAAAAAAGCTTCTCCATATGAAAGGCCATTATCTATAATCTTGAGATAAAGAACCCACACAATATGAGGAACCTTAAAGTTAACCTCTGATTCTACCTATATAGAGAAGGAAATCGACTCCATAATGTGTTAAACATATGCCTTTACCATCCACTGGCCTTGATGAACATTCATTATCTCTCCTACCTTCCTTGACTTCACCTCCCAAGGCATAATACATCATAAGAATGTTTTATAAAACACTTCCCACAAAATCCCAAATTTTAAATATGATAGAGCAATACCCTTCCACAGATCTGAACATGGAATTCGAATGAGCTCATAACTAAAGGCACACTCATGGCTTTGGGAGTTATTGATGACCTAAATCACTATCAAAATTATCAATCCATTATATGGACTCTAACAAACCTCTATCACTATGGAAGACATGAAACAAATGATAAGAACTCAACTCCTCTACTCCACAAAAATATTAGGAAGGTCCAAAAGAAGAAACACAATCACTAGAGACATTGGGGACCATTTTGGGAGGCATACTCTGAGAAAAAGGAGAACACAAAAAATAAATCAGCATCCACCAAAACCCTAAAAAATGAAACATCTCATGCAGAAAAAACCAATCTAATGAGTGAAATAACACAATAAAATAAAAGAAACCCACTTAAAAATCTACCATTTTCCTTCAATATTAATAATTACATGACCCTAAGGACCCTTTCCAGGTACTATAATTCCATTTTTAAAACCATCTGACACATACAACCCTATTTCTTAAATTAAAACAAAACATCAAAACCATTTTACTTTTAAAAAAAATTCATTTCCCAAAAATAAATTGTTTCTCAAAATTTTCTCACACCAATCAAAGAAAAAATATCAAAAAATCACACTGAAACCCCCAGAATAGGGGACTAATGATTGTGAAAGACTCACCCTCATGTTTTAATATACCATGTCTTAATAATGCATCAATAAAAATGAGTATCTTGAACCATGCAATCAGGATCCTTGTGGGCCACTACTACACATAAGACCATTACGCAACATTAGTCCACCTCTAATGACATCCCCTATCCACTCACCCAAAACTAAAAGAAAAAATCATAAACTAGACTACCTTAGGATAGTCAATTTTAATAATGAGAAAGATTTCAGGACACTCTTCCCAAACCTATTTAATTATTTTTGACATTACTATTATTGAATCTACATGATGCCCCAAATAACAATGGACTCTTCAATTACCATTTTCTCTTGAACCAAGTCGGGCTTCCATCCAAACCATCACCCAGTTCGGTCCTAGAAAAGGCTTGGGATGCATTCCAAGTCCTCCCATTCTAAAGACTTGTTTTTGGAATCAAAGTTTTTATATTGGGAATTATTAATCCTAATAAAAAACTAGGATCAGATTAAGTGAATAGAAAATTCAACAAAACTAATAAAAACATAAAATCAATAAATACATCAATAGAACCATGGTAAAACCAAAATCAAACGAAAAAAACATAAGACTATAACTAAAACCAATCAACAAGACTTAAAATATTTCTTCATGTAATCTTGGTTACCACCATGAACATCCGATTCCACTATAAATGAAAAATTAAACTGGAACATGAACCTATAAAATAGCCCGGGTCTATCGATGTTGAGTGGAATATGTAGGTTGTAAGCATAAATGTCTCATTAGGTAATCACCATAAGGTCCATGCATTTCCTTTACCAAAACATTACACAAACACTGAATTCAAATAAATTTTGAAATTATTATTTTCATAACATTAATAAAAAAAATATTTCCAAAATTATATTTTAATAACCACACACACAACATTATATTGAAAATGGTTTTACATTTCAAAACCCAATTGAAATCCAAAGCCCCATTACAAATCCATAAAATATGATAAAAATGGATATGTTGAGACTAAAGAAAAAAAAGAGGTCTAATAAATAACATGAATTAGAATTAAAATAGATTACATAGATAGTTAATCATGGGTGTTTCCTAAACCACCACTCGACCAAGGGGACCAACTGGCGTCTTATCTAATCCAGGGGGTACCAAACCTTATAAATAGGGTCGAAAATAAACCACCACTCAACCCTCTAGATGAATCCTTAGAATCCCATGATAAAATTTCACTGTGAATCAAGATGTCCTCACAATAATGGTTCATTGAAATAACCCAAAACCACTATTATTTTATAGCCCAAACACTGTCACCACATATGTGATGACCCTCTCCTTGGAGGATCCACCATGGAGTTTCCCTTGTCATAACATTTCATTTACAAGTTCCAAGTTGTTCATCACATCAAATGAGTTTTAAAACCAATTATTAACATATCTCAGTGTACCAAAAGGACCGTCCCATCATATGAGTCTCTCGAGTACATTAAAAAACAATATTAAATGAAAAAAACACATTTAAACACAAGAAATCCAATTATTTTTTCAAAAAATACTTCCAAACCAAGATAACAACATAGAACAACAGAAAAGATTCCGAACGCTTCATTTCACCAATTAGAAACCAAAGCATAATTCAAGTCACTAAATGGGACACGCTTTAGGAAACACATTTGAACCCATTAATGAATTCATTTTAAAACAAAGTGCCCATAATGAAGACTTTTTAATTTAGAATGTTACATTTTAAATTGGGAGGTTTGGTGAAATGAGAAATAATAAGGGAATGTGTTCGAAAAATAAGAGTTCGTAGTGGACACCACTTTTGTATTACACTATCATTATTGAGTTGATCCATATGTGGACCCCATGCAAATATAGACTTTCTGAATCAATGTTAATATTTATTCATCCATGTTAGAGAATAAAAATTCCTGAAAACCATTTTAGAGAATCATCACATTCCTTTCCACCAAATACAATAAGAAAAAAATGATAACTAAACTGTAAAAGTCACCAATTCACACAAAACACCAGATTCAATCCCAAATAAAACCATCCCATCATAGAAAATACAAAATTAACTTTTTAAATACCCAATTTAATTTAAAAAGTCCAATTGAAATTTCATCAAACACCTCACATGTATATATGTATCGACATATTTAAGAAAACGCTTTGAAAACCATTATGAAAAAATCTTACATTACAAAAAAACCAAAACTAATAAATAAACTAACACACCAAAAACATTATTATCATAATTATGAACCAGTTAAAATATCAAGCATCACATGTAATGGTTCTAAAAGAAAGATAATCGAATCACCAACCTCAATGACATGTGAATGATAAGAAACATCTAGGGAAGGAATAACTGAGCCAAACAAACAGATCTATCACCCTAGAACCAAAATAAAATCAACCAACACATCAACCCTAACCCTTAGGGTTTACCCAAGAAGATACCTCACCATTAGAAACCATTAATTAAAGGGAGTAGTTATAGGAGAGGAGTAAATAAATGAAAAACCTAAAAGTGCTCTCCTTATATTGGAAAAAGGAGAACCAAGGGAGGAGGAGGACCCAAGTAAAGGGGGTTTTGGAGCCCCTTCATGTGCCAAAAAAAAAGATAAAAGGGGGAGGAAATCCCCAAAGGGGTTAAAAATAATAGTGGAAAACCTATAATTTCATGTTCTAATAAATCATGGAAAGTCGTATGGTTAAGCCATATGGTTTAAAAAACAATCCCCAACTATGTGCGTCATACTAGAGGGAATGGGAACCCAAAAAAAATATCCCACATGGTTTGGAAAACCATGATACATTGATGAAAAATGGTTCCATACAATTTCAAATCCTTACTGTATGCTTTCCACATGGTTTCACTTAACTGTGTGGAAGCTATGTGCCATGTCCAAAACACCAACACCCAAGACGCATGAATTATCCTTAGAATCACATGGTTTTCCCCAAATCATGCTGGAATAAAAGACTAAAACCCATCCATTCAAAAAAGGCCACACTACTAACCCCAATAACGTGCATACAAACCCTGGGCAAGCCAAATCCACCTGAAAACATGAAAACGAAAAGGTTCAAACTGAAAAATCAACCTAAGCCTTAACCAAAAGAGCAAGAGACAACGAAATAATACAAAAAAAGTTAGAAGTTCAGGTGTGACATATCATAATTCCCATACATAAAATATGGTCATGAAAACTGATGTTTAACTATATTTGGAGATAGTAATCCATACATACATATGTGTGATAGTTTCACTCTTATTTAATGGGAAATAGGGTCTATAATGATGTTTTAATTGTATTACTAAAATTTAATCACATTGAGGAAAATGTGGATTTTATTTTATGATAAATACCATAGATTTAGATGAGGTAATGAATAATTATAATTAAAATTGGTTAGATATGGTGATCACCTCTTTTTTGAAATGACTACTTTTGATCTCATTTAAAGGACTCGAGCATTAGTATTTTTGGAACACCAGAACATCTAGAATTAAGATATGATTGGTTATAAAAATAATTTGAAGTGTTTGGAGGATCTATATGGCTCAATGTGGTGTAAATAAGTAATGGAGGAGGTTCCCTATTATAATTGAGGTGAGGGAAACTTTTGGAATTTCAAAAAATTTAAAATTTAATGAATTCATTATCAAGTAAAATGACCGAAAACTTCTAATGATTTGGAGATAAGGTAGGATAGGGTTATAATCCCACCATGAAATAGAATTTAGAAAACTTTTTATGTCTTTTAAAACATTTCATCTTGATTAACCATTAGTAAACAAATGTTAATGTTAAATATAATAAAAACCTTTTTAAAATTAAAGGTTTTTAATTTTTATATATAAGATGTAAAAAGGACCATAAATGGACAATTTATGAACATTTACACCATATAATATATAAAATTATTATTTCAATATTTTATTTATTTCAAAATAATTTAGTAAAATATTAGATTGATAGAATATCAATATTTTAAATTTTGATTGTATTTATTTAATTCGACATAAAGGACATCAAGAAAAACTTTAATTCTGAATATCATAAATTAATTAAAAATAATATTTTATATATACCTATAAAATTCATATCACAAATTAATATCATAAAATTATATAAATATTCGTTTTTTCAGAATTATTATTTTTATTTTAAAATTAATAGAATAATTACTGATTTTGTTTTGTGTAAGCATTTAAAAAATTTATATAATGAATAATAATGAAAAAAAATTACATAATTAATAACAGTTGTTTATTCAGAAAGAATATACTTTTAAGATTCATTTATAACTATTTTTTCCAACATAAAAAAAGTAAATTTAAAATTATGAGAGTTACATTTTGTAACATTCTATGATTTAAAAAATATATATATAATTTTCAATGAAAAGTTTCCATTAAAATAACCATTTTACATACTAAGGCGGTAAAGGATAATTTCCCTTTAACCAATATTAATGATTATGAAAAATTTATTTATCACATATTATTAATCTTGATTAACCTAAGTTATCATTTTCCTTGGTGAAAACTTTTACTATGGTAAATATTTATATAGAAAAAAACATAAAGGGGAATAATTACCAAATTTTAACCTCTTATTTATAAATATTTATTTAATTTTTTATTTTTAAAATAACTATAAATGGTAAAAATAAATTTTAATGTATGTGTGAAAAATGCGACAAAAAATATTTTTTTTTGAAAAAAAATTATAACCATAAAAATATTTATTCTTATTCAATTCCATGAAAAATATTTTTTTAATGATTGAAAAATTTTATTAGGTAAATAGTATATATTATTAATTAAATTCATTCATCAACATGGATTTATTAAATTTATTAACTTAAAAATATAATGTGTTCCTAAAAACTATTTTTTAGAAAAATAATTCATTTCTTTCAAACTTTTTTTATTTAATTTATAATTAATTTATTACCAATGATTTTTTTTATAAATGTACAAGAATTAATGTTTTTTTTGTTTACATATTAATATTTATACTCTCCAATCCAACTTCCAGGTGATAACTATAATCTTAAAATACCATTTTAATAGTATATGAAAGTTCATTTATACTCGGTGTTGTGAGTAATAAAAGCTATCAAAGTATTTAAATTTAATTGCACAAAATATTTCATAAAATATGAGTTTTCTACACCTCCATATAATTTGATAGAGTCCCAATAAAACCTTAAGGGATATTGACACATTACTACGCTGGAGGCAACCATTTCACACCACATAAGAGCACAAATCGACCTAGTTTTACACTACTATCCCACTCTATGCACTGTGGTTTCCTCACATGAACCATATTTCCATTCATCCAGTTTATCATACACTATGGTGGACTATTATTATTTTGTGGTTTCTATTCCACCTTACCTTCCATGATGTAGTTTACACCGTGTTCTATAGTTCCTCATTTCAATAACAAGAAGAAATTGGGGTTTCTAGAGACTGGCCATGGGTAATTATTTTTCTAAATTGTGGAATTTATTTATTTAACTTACTATATAACCCAATTCATGCTTAGATGGACTAATTCAGGAATATATTAGTGAGTGGTCATTATTATGATTCATCTGTGATCCTGACTCAGATATCAATACCCTCAAAATATGTTGACATGGATGTTAATGACTTGTTATAGTAACGTCCATACATGTTGGGATCCCATTTAAATATATCTATACACCATGATTAATGAGAATTATTATTTAATATCTTTCTTGATCATGATCTAATTTTGGTGTTCCAATATTCCATGAGCCTCATTTTGATTTTTTATTCCATTAGTCATATTAGTATATTATATTTCAATCGTTTATTATTATCACATGATGCCATATTTTCTCTTATTTAATAAAGACGATTTATTAGTCATAATTTTTCTCTCACCCAATACATATGTTACCATGACGTTGTGGTTGTTAGTGGTTCATGATATAGGTGGGTTATCATTACATATATAACCCTTTCTGGTGGAGTGTGATATTGTGCATTGTTGGTGATGAGGGACCTGAGTATAGAGTGATGTAATAGGTATACATGTTTATATATTGTGGATTCCCTCTAGTTATCCATGGATTTATAGTATCCACTAACTATGAATTATCCTAGTCGGTGTGAGTAATTTAAATTCCTATTGTAAAAGAATCTATGAGGCATTGTCCGCTTGAGGGATAGATGGCCTAAGGTTTCATGTATAAATAAAACCATCTGGACACTGTATAAGGGATTTTTTAATTACAACCAATTTTTTTATTATCATATGACATGGTGATGTAGTATGTTTGGTCGAGGGTTCATGGTGGCATGGTTTGTGAATGAAATCCTACTTTTAGGATGTGTGGTTATGACTTCTATTAATTTATATTATTATGGAATACACATGTTATAATTTAGCACATTTGGTTGATTACACAATGTTGTTTTCCTACCGAGTCTTATAATCAGACCCTACTTGGTCATTTTGATTCACAAATAGATTTTATAAGGGATCATAAAAAATGTCCAAGGCCCTATTTTGGACAACTAAGTGGATGGTGTTGAGATATTAATGGAATTTGATGGACTCTAAATGACCGCAAATTTCTTTTTATCTACTTTTATTACTCTATACAAGATTTACACATTAGGAGTTGTTTTACACTATGACATGTTGGAAATTTATTTAGTTCTGAAAGAATGGTCTTTTTGTTTTATTATCAACCATTTGAAAGGATATATATGGTATAGTCACCCCATTTATGGACCAATACATTCCATATCAGTCTGTTTTCTCTTACATATGGAGATGTGTACATGTGGACACGTAGGACTCCATCTTGGACATAGTTTTTTTGTTCATGATGTCAAAATGTGGTATAATAGAATTAGGGTTTACTAACTCATTCTACACTTTTCATTGATTTTTTACATGGTATAAAGAATGTAGGATTCATGGGACATGGGAAAGGGAACTATGTCACTATATATCCAAAATTATGTGGTGGACCTAGGAGTTTCCATAAGGTGGGAATTTATGTCTTTCCTATTTCCATTTACTAAATTCATTATGGTTGATTCACATGGAGTTGATATGATATTTGTTTTATTTTGGGTACATTCATATATCCTGGGTAGGCCCATAGGTTCACATTCCTTATATATATATATATATATATGATATTGTGTTGTAATGTAACGTGATAATTATATGACTTTACTTGTTTGATATATTCATCATAGATCCCCTTTGTGTGATATATATATGCTTACATGATGTTGTCATATATCATTATAAGAATTAATTATTTTAACTAAGCATGTTTTTTAATATATATATGATTAATGTGACTAATGTTTTGGTATTGAGACCTGGCTTAGTGCTAGGAGGGGAATACCATTAGTTGAGGGTAGCCTCAAAGGACAACCTCATGTGATCCCATGGACTAATTATGGTTTATTTAACAAATCTATTGCTTTCATTTTCATTGTTTCCTTCATGTTATAGAAGATGTTTCTTTAGTGAAGTCGTGTGGGACTACATGGAATATAGGCTGGAATACTCTTAGAAAGGATGAGGTTTCTACCATACCATTGGATGTGTAAGAGAATGCCGTAGAGAATTCTCCTATATAAGATATATTTCTAGGATGCAAAATTTCTTCAAATGAATGTATTTATATTGTAGACTTTCATAGGCATTGGAGTTCAAAACAATGGTAAAAAAATACCCTGAAATTAACTCTCACATTCTCTATAAGTCCAAGACACTAAAGTCCCTCATGATGTTGAGGGATGGGATAAAACCATTGTCTAACTCATTGAAATATAACATAATATAAATTATTGACATGTCAAGATGATATGGAACTCATTATATGTGTGAAACCATTTAAATAGACCCATTTAATATGGTATCAAAATATATGATGGAGATCAAGGTGTAGTTGGATGACTTAGAGTGGAAGGGATTTTTCTTGCCGAGTACTTCATAGTGCATATCTCATATGCTATTATCCATGGAGGAGGACTATAGTCTTTGAAATTACATTGATTTCCAGAAGATGAATTAGGTGATGATGAATAAATTATATACTTTACCATTGATCGATGGCCTTTTTGATCAGTGATTGGGAGCCAAGTGGCTTTCCATGATTGATGTTTGATCAGTGTATCACCATCTTTGAGTTATAGAGGATGACTATAAAAATTCTTGTTTCAAAGTAGAAAGGGGTTTTTTGAGTATATAGTGACCTTTCATGAGATGATGAACACATAGGAAGAGGTCATGGACCATATGAAAAATATCTTTGAACCCTAGAAGGACACGCTCATCATAATATTCTTAAAAAAAATACTTATCTACATTATAGGTCTAGATCAGCATGATAGGCACATGGAGATAGTCCCAAGTACACTTCAATCACTTATGATTTATGACATATTTTCAAAATATGGATTCTTGATTTTAGAGTTTATGTTTAAATAATATTTTATTTCTAAATTGGGTTTATCCATGGGCCCAGATAATCACTACTGGAAATCCCATTTTTACCAACGCTTATATCCCAATTGGTTTTCAAATCGTTGGGAATGGTTATGTATACCAACAGTTTTAAGAAAACCGTTGGTATAGAATCTTTTCTGAAGAATTTTACCAATGGTTTTACAAACTGTTGGCATAAGCCTCAATTAAGACACTTTTACCAATGGTTATACACTAACCTTTGGTATATATTGGAATCTATACCAACAGTTTACACAAACCGTTGGTATAGGCCTTGTTTGGCCACCTTTTACCAACGGTTTAAAGAAACTGTTGGCATAGGACTAGATAAACATACATTCCCAATGGTTTTTAAAAACCATTGGGAAAGATTTCCCCTAAATCTAGATTGGGTGTCCAGTAGCCCCTCCGCTCGATTGTAGTCCCTCTCTGCTTGATTGGTGCCCTAAATCGAATCCCCCTATGCCAAACTTCTTCCACCGATCAATCCATCTTCAATCATTGAAATTTTTTCTTCTGCACTTCAAATCTGTAAGTGATAACTTTGTTTTTTTATTCTGAAACTATGTATTCTGTTATGATTTGGCCAAAAAGAGAGGTCTGTGGTCATTAATCTTGGTTGTGGATGGTCATTTAGGATGTAAGATAGTGTGACTTCATTTTACTTGATATATCCAATAGTATTATTTATTTATGTTCAATTTGATTATCTTTGACAAATGATGTTGTTTAATAAGTTGTTATTAATTGTTGTAATAATGATGATATGGTATAAGGGTTCGCATGGTGTCTACGATAATCTAGGGTCCTGGGAATGTACACATAGTACATGACTTGGATAGCCATGTAAATATACATGGCCAATCCCTTATGGTGAAAAGTATGATTATCCAAATGGGGAGCTGAAAACTTCCCATTTACACATGCCTTTGTTTCATGGATATGCCCACATGATTTGTTGGCCATACTATATAGTGGGTAGTAATTAGCTCAGCCAAAACACTTTTATCCATGAAATCTAATACTACATGGTTAAATGGAAGAACACGTGTTCTAATTACATGCCTAAAATGGTTTCTAACTCACCTCCCCAAAACATAAACAAGAACACTTGTTAAATGCAAGAACTCATCATAAAAATACACTCTAACATTGGTTAAATGGAATAATACATCCTCATAACTGAAATACATACACATATGGACAAAAAACCATCATTCCTGAACATCTCTATAATGCATAGGCTTTTCAAAAAACACATATCCCTTAAATGTCATAAAATTACAGTTGGCACTAATTTAAAGCTATCATGTTTACAGGTGGAAGCTTTGTAGATTTGGATAATATATTCTCAGAAATATATATTGGAACCCCATTTGGTGTTTTTAGGTAAACCCAACTCCATACATGAAAAAGTAAATCATTATCCCTCAATAAAACCAATGTCAATATATAAATGGTGAGTCATATCATTATCATTAATCGATTTCCTTAGGAATTCTTAATCCATTAGGGTGTTCTCCTGATACCTCCCTTATTGGATTTCAAATTCAATTATCCTCGTTTATCAAAAATTTGTGGAATCTCTTAATTTAATATTATGAGTTGGTTATAGGATAATCTTAAATCTTTATCATCAATATGAGTTGGAGCTGTTTAATTATTAATTTCAAAACTCTCTACCAAAATCCTACTTCTAGCATTTCAATTTTCACTTCTAAACCCACCTATTTAATTTTTGAGCACTTTGAAGAGTTTCATTACACTAGAAAACTTGATTTTATTCATCCTTGAAGGTTGTGAACAACATCGGAATTCCAAAAGATATGTTATCGTTTTTATCATTTGGATTAGAGGAATAATATTTTCATTTGTTTGAAGAAAAAAATCATATTTAATATATTTTTAATTTAAGTATGATGTTTTCAGGGTAGGGAGGGGGAGTATGCAGGTGTGGTGGGGGATGGGGTGGGGGGATGTTCTGGTGGGGGGATGGGGTGTCCAGGTGGGGTGGGGGGGGGGGGGGGGGCTGTCGAGGTGGTTGTTCGAGGGGTGTGGGGCTGTCCGGGGTGAGTGGGGGCTATCTGAGGGGTGGGGGGATGTCCGAGGTGAGTAGGGGGTTGTCCGAGGAGTAGGGGCTGTCTGAGGGGTGGGGGGATGTCCGGGGTGATCTAGATGAGAATAAACCAAATGCATGAGGTAATTTTATTTGTGTTGATGAATTCTCTAGAAGTTTTTATATCCTTGGTGAATATAATTTTCCTTTTTTACCTAGATTATATTGTTTTAGTATTTCTGAACTGAAACCACCATGCAACAATATAATTATTATTCGTGACATGTACGCGCAGACGGAACTTCAATCGGACGTGTGGTTTGTGCGGTAAGTCTCAATATGCGTGTTTTAAGTGATGAGTGTGCTTCATAAACGCACGTGGGGGGGGGGGTGTCCAAACGGTCTAAAAGAAGTCAGAATGGCCTGAAATCAGACGAAAAATATAGGTGAGTGATTTATGAAGTGTTCGAGAAGATGACACGTCAATCGGATGTGCCATGTGCCTGCGGCGACCGAGAACGGAGTTCTGGTGTCATAAACGGCCAAAATGGGCGTCTAATGGTCAAATTCATAGAGGAAGACCTCAGATGGACTTGAAACCACCGTGAAACAATATAATTATTATTTTTGACGTGTACGCGCAAACGACACATCAATCAGACGTGCGGTTTGCACGGTAAGGCTCAATATGTGTGTTTTAAGTGATGTGCGCTTCATAAACACGCATGGGGGTCCAAATGGGCTGAACGAAGTTAGAATGGCCTGATATCAGACAAAAACTAACGGTAAGTGATTTTTGAGATGTTCGAGTAGACGAGATGTCAATTGGACGTGTCGTGTGCCCGCAGTGACCGAGAACACAGTTCTGTTGTCATAAACGGCCAAAACGGGCGTCTAACGGTCAAATTCATTGCGGACGACCACAGATTGACTTGAAACCATTGTGAAACAATATAATTTGTATTTGTGATGTGTACATGCAGACGTCATGTCAATCGGACATGCGGTTTGTGTGGTAAGCCTCAATATGTGTGTTTTAAGTGATGTGTGCACTTCATAAACGCGCGTGGGGGGTCCAAATGGGCCGAACGAAGTCAGAATGGCCTGAAATCAGACGAAACATACGGGTGAGTGAATTTTGATGTGGGAGAGCAGACAACATGTCAATTGGTCGCGTCGTGTGCCCGTGCTGACTGAGAACACAGTTCTGGTGTCATAAACGGCCAAAACGGGCATCTAACGGTCAAATTCATAGATGACGACCTCAGATTGACCTGAACCCACCATAAAACAATAAAATTATTATTAGTGACATGTACACATAGACGGCACATCAATAGGACGTGCGGTTTGCGCGATAAGGCTCAATATGCACGTTTTAAGTGATGTGCGCGCTTCATAAAGGCTCGTGGGGGGGGGGGGGTCCAAATAGGCCGAACGAAGTCGGAATGGCCTGAAATCAGAAGAAAAATATTGGTGAGTGATTTTTGTAGTGGTCGAGTAGACGGCATGTCAATTGGACGTGCCGTGTGCCTGCGGTGATGGAGAACGCAGTTCTAGTGTCATAAATGGCCAAAAACGGGCATCTAACGGTCAAATTCATAGTGGACGACCTCGGATTGACCTGAAACCACTGTGAAACAATATAATTATTATTCGTGACGTGTATGCATAGACGACACATCAATTGGACGTGCGATTTGTGCGGTAAGGCTCAATATGCGTGTTTTAAGTGATGCGCACGCTTCATAAACGCACGTGGGGGGGGGGGGGGGTCCAAATGGGCCGAACGAAGTCGGAATGGTGTGAAATAAGACGAAAAATATAGTTGAGTGATTTTTGAAGTGGTCGAGAATACGGCACGTTAATCGGATGTGTCGTGTGCCCGTGGTGACTGAGAACGCAGTTCTGGTGTCATAAACGGCCAAAACGGGCGTCTAACGGTCAAATTCATAGAGGAAGACCTTGGATTGACCTAAAACCATCGTGAAAAAATATACTTATTATTCCTGACATGTACGCTCATATGGCACATTAATCGGACATGCGGTTTGGGCGGTAGGGCTGAATGTGAGTGCTTTAAGTGCTGTACGCGCTTCATAAACACGCGTGCGGGGTCCAAACGGGCCGAACAAAGTCAGAATGGTCTGAAATCAGTCGAAAAATACGGTTGAGTGATTTGTGAAGTGGCCGAGCATAGGGCACGTCAACTGGACCTGTCGTGTTCCCGCGGTGACTAAGAACGCAGTTCTGGTGTCATAAATGGCCAAAACGGGTGTCTAACAGTCAAATTCATAGAGGATGACCTCAAATTTACCTGAAAACACCGTGAAACAATATAATTATTATTCGTGACATGTACGCGTAGAAAGAATGTCAATCAGATGTGCGGTTTGCACGGTAAGGCTCAATATGCGTGTTTTAAGTGATGTGCGCGCTTCATAAACGCTCATGGGGGGGGGGGTCCAAACGGGACGAACGAAATCAGAATGGCCTGAAATCATACAACAAATATAGTTGAGTGATTTTTGAAGTGGTCGAGCAGATGACACATCAATCGGACGTGCAATGTGCCCGCGGTGACCGAGAACACAGTTCTGGTGTCATAAACGGCCAAAATGGGCGTCTAATGGTCAAATTCATAGCAGACGACCTCACATTGACCTGAAACAACCATGAAACAATATAATTATTATTCGTGACATGTACGTGCAGACGACACATCAATCGGACGTTCGGTGTGCGTGGTAGGGCTGAATATGCGTGTTTTAAGTGCTGCACGTGCTTCATAAATGCGCGTGGGGGGTCCAAACGGGCCGAACAAAGTTGGAATGGCCTGAAATCTGACGACAAATATGGTTGAGTGATTTTTGAAGTGATCGAGTAGAACGCAAGTCAATCGGATGTGTCGTGTGCCCGCGGTGGCTGAGAACGCAGTTCTGGTGTCACAAACCGCTAAAACGGGCGTCTAATAGTCAAATTTAGTGACGTCACCCTCGGATTGACCTGAAAACACAATTCAACAATATAATTATTATCTGTGACATGTAAGCATAGACGGAAAGTCAATCGAACATGCGGTTTGCACGGTAAGGCTCAATATGCGTGTTTTATGTGATGCGCGCGCTTCATAAACGCTCGTGGTGGGGTCCCAATGGGCCGAATGAAGTCATAATGTCCTAAAATCAGACGACAAATACGGGTGATTGATTTTTAAAGTGATCAACTAGACGACATGTCAATTAGATATACCGTGTGCCCGGGGTGACCGAGAACGCTGTTCTGGTGTCAAAAACGGCCAAAACGGGCGTCTAACGGTCAAATTCATAGCGGATGACCACATATTGACCTAAAACCACCATGAAAATTCAAATTAGTATTCATGACATGTACACGTAGACGACACGTCAATCGAACATGCGGTTTGCACAATACGTCTCAATATGCGTGTTTTTAAGTGATGCGCGTGCTTCAAAAACATGCGTGGGGGGGGGGGGTCCAAACATGCCGAACGATGTTGGAATGGCCTGAAATCAAACGAAAAATACAAGTGAATTATTTTTGAAGTGGTTGAGTAGATGACACGTCAATCGGACGTTCCGTGTGCCCGCGATGACCGAGAATGCAGTTATGATGTCAAAAACGGCCAAAACGGGAGTCTAACGGTCAAATTCAAAGCAGACGACCTCGGATTGATCTGAAACCACCGTTCAACAATCTAATTATTATTCGAGACATGCACGCGCAGACGGGACGCCAATCGGATGTGCCGTTTGAACGGTACTGCTCAATATGCATGTTTTAAGTGATGCATGCGCTTCATAAATGCGCGTGGGGGTTCCAAACGGGCTGAACGAAGTCGGAATGGCCTCATATCAAACGAAAAATATGGGTGAGTGAATTTTGAAGTGGTCAAGAAGACGACACATCAATCAGACGTACGAAAAACCAACAAAATGTATTTGGATTGTGTTTATACTCTAAGTGGCTCTCTTTTGTTTAAAATAGACAACATTTTAAGTACATATGGAAAACCTACCAGATGGATTCTGATTGTGTTGATAGTTTATGAAATAGATCCATGGATCATATTTGACATGAATGAGTCAACCCCGCCTCAATCTGAGGTACGGTGTGGCCGGAAACATTCAAAGTGTCTCTCTTTTGTTTAAAATGGACAAGATTATAAGTGAAAAGATCATCTGGCATACGAAAAACCGACCAAACGCATTCGAAATTTGTTGATGCTTTATGACAAAGATCCATGGGTTATATGTGATGTGTACGAGTCAACTCCGCCTCTATCCGATGCGCGGTGTGGTCGACACCATTCACATTGTCTCTCTTTTGTTTAAAATGGGCAGGATTGTAAGTGAAAAGAACAACTGACATACGAAAAACTGACCAAACACATTCAGATTCTATTGATGCTTTATTTCAACGATCCATGGGTCATATGTGACGTGTACGAGTCATCTCGGGATCAATTTGAGGCACGGTGTGGCCGGGATCACCCTAAGTGAGTCCCTATCGTTTAAAATGGACAACATTTTATGTACATATGGAAAACCAACCAAACACATTCGGTTTCCGTTTAGAAATTATGAGAATGATACATGGGTCATATGTGACGTGAAAGAATCAACCTCTCCTGAATCTGAGACGCGGTGTGGCCGACCCCGCTCAAACTGTCTGTCTTTTGTTTCAAAAGGACGTCATTTTAAGTGAAAAAACATCAACTGAAATACGGAAAACCAACCAAACACATTCGGTTTGTGTTGATACTTTATAAAAATGATCCATGGGTAATATGTGACGTGTACAAGTCAAACCCGCCTCAATCCGAGGCGTAGTGTGGCCGCCACCACTCTAGCTGTGTCTCTTTTGTTTAAAATGGACAGGATTGTAAGTGAAAAGAACAACTGGCATACGGAAAACCGACCAAACACATTCAGAATCTGTTGACAATTTATCAAAACGATACATGGGTCATATGTGACCTGTACGAGCCAACCTAGGCTCAATACAAGTTGCGGTGTGGTCGAGATCAGTCTATGTGTCTCTCTTTTGTTTAAAATGGACATCATTTTAAAAACATACGGAAAACCAAAGAAACGCATTCGGTATCCGTTGAAACTTTAGGAGAACGATCCATGGGTCATATGTGATGTGTAAGAATCAACCCCGCATCAATCTGAGACGCGGTGTGGCCGGGAACACTCAAAGTGTCTGTCTTTTGTTTCAAAAGGACATCATTTTAAGTGAAAAACAACAACTGACATACGGAAAACCGAGAAAACGCTTTCTGAATATGTCGATACTTTAGGACAACGATCAATGGGTCATTTGTGACGTATACGAGAAAACCTCACCTCAATCCGAGGCACGATGTGGCATGATCAATCCTTGTGTATGTATTTTGTTTAAAATGGACATCATTTCAGGTAAAAATATATGGTATACAAAAAACCGATCAAATTATGAATTTAATTCTGGATTCTACATATAATTGTCATCTTAATTTTAAATTGAATTCTAAATGAATTATTTATGTTTATAATTACATTATGAATTCTAATTTAATTATGGATGTGTATAGTTCCATGATGCATTATATATTAAATGTGTATGAATTTGTTCTCTATATGTATGTGTTAGTTGGTTATTACAGGTACAATAATTGTATATGTATGTGTTATTTTATTGCAGGTACAATAATTGGATTGAAAATGGGAGGGAATGCATAAAATGAGGGCTGCTGTCAAATTGCATAGCTGCTCTGCAAATTGCAGGCTGCTATGTAATTTACAGAGCATAGGCTATGCCAATGGTTTCAAACCATTGGCATAGCATTTCTTGTGCTTTTTTTCTACCAATGGTTTATTAAACCATTGGTAAATATCCTTTCCCAACGGTTTTAAACCGTTGGAAAAGAGGAGAATGTTTGGATTTCCCAGCGGTTTAGGCCAAACCGTTGGGAAAAATCCTTTCCCAACAGTTTTAAACCGTTGGGAAAGAGGATAATTGTTGGGATTTCCCAACGGATTAGTCCAAACCGTTGGGATAGTTTTTCCCAACGGTTTGGCACAACTGTTGGGATAGGTTCGCTTTGCCCACCCTATGCCAACGGTTCAGAGTAAACCATTGGGAAAACCTTTCCCAACAGCTTACTTCACCACAATTTGTAGAACCATTGGTATAACATATACCAACAGTTCTGCAGCCTTTCCCAACAGTTCAGAACCATTGAAAAAGGTTGTATTTCCAGTGGTGAATGTTGAGGCAGTCTGGTCATGGGAAAATAACTAAAACATGTTTTTTATCAAGACTTTTAGGTCTTGGGAGGATATTGCCTATGGTTAATCCTTGAATTCAATGAAGTATATGCACCGATGAAAGTGATTATTTTGAAGGGATTTTTTTCCATTGGTTGGAACAATTTGAATAATAATTCCTAGAACTAAAGTGACGATTTATGACAACTCTAGTAATGACACTCACAATTCCATGAATTAGTGATGTTCTATTTTGTGATGTATCAGGAATTGACCTAACAGTGGTACTAATGTAAGGAGAAATGGTACTATCATTTGGGTCATGATAGTTATGACCCTATAAGACGAACTAACTAATAGGTTAATTGAATATATAATTTTTGGTTTTTGCACTGAACTGTTAGTTACAAAATCTATTTAGGGAGAGAATTATGTTTTACACATACCACAGGGGAATGCACTATATCATCACATATAGGGAATTTAACCTTACACAATAGTGTCCAATTTAGTATCTAATGAGGTTTAGATTTTATATGGAATATGAACATCTTAAAGGTAACATCATTTTGGATTATCGTGGCTATAAGATGCTAACCGAACTAAAGCATGGTGAGCGGCCATCAGAGGGGGATAGTCCATAAAGAGCATGTTGGATGATTGGTGGATGGATTTATCATAGGACTAGGGTTATATGACTACTTATCCCTTGGTAGTCACATATTCTATAGTGGACTAATTTATGAATGGGAAGGAGATAGACACATAGTGCACTATGATGGGGGAACAACTGGATGGTGTAGACACAATGCATGATTAGTCAACAAGTGACAATGATATGATATTGGTAATGGGAGAGTAGTCATCCCAATGAATATAAGGGGGGAGGTTATGAGAAATTAAAATACCTATCTATTATTAGTGTATAACAAATAAATAAAGATGTATGATAACTTCATGTGATAGTTCTTTCCAATAGGGACGAAGGGAGACATTGCAGGGATTATCTCATGATGCCTTACCTACGAAAGGGTGAAGGCAATAAAAATAGTCTTAGTGGATTGATACAAAAATTTCATATAAACAATTATAAAAGTCATGGAATCAAGATAGACCTTCTTATGAGGTTATTTGGGTCCCTGATGAGTTATGATATCATTTGGGTTAGTGTTTATCAACTGATGAAAGTTTCCCACTTTTTTAACTGATCACGGAGACTCAATTTGAGGACATTATAGATAATCTATAAGTCTGTAAGATTTTATGATTCTTTGGTGTTCCCTTAATTTTTTTAGAAAGAGAAATATGTTTGAAATTTAGGTTTTTGTGGGGATTTTAGAAATTCCAAGGTACTTAGTTGTGATTTGTCTTATCATACCACCATCAGAAAGAAGAATATTTTGAGAAAACTATACATATATTAGAGTATATACATTGAAAATCAACCCTAGAATGTTATAGAGTATGGGATGATCATGATATATTAGTAGAGTTATTTTACCCCAATTTTTACTTGCATTCAACTCAAAAGGAACTTTATGATTCTCTTTATGGGAGGTTCTATCATTCACTGCTTAGTTGGCATGAGGTGGGTGGGGAACCAGTTCAAGGACACATCATAGATCAAGATACATCAAATATAGTTTAGATGATTCAAAGGAGGTTGATCATCACTCATAAAAAATAGATATCTTATGGAAACTATAGTTGGAGACATTTGTATGTCACCGTGGAAGACTAGGTTTCCTAAGAGTAACTCCCCAATTTGGGTAGAGAAATCATAGGATTTAAAACAATATTGTACCTCATATTGTGGGACCCTTTTATATCCCTAAGTGGATTGATTTACTGGTGAATCTTCTGTATCACCCTTATCCCTACCGAGGTATGCATGATGTGTTTCATGTATCATGGCCTTAGATGAACATAAACCCCCCCCATAAGATACCAATCGTAAGGATGATGAGTTATCATTTGACACATTAAAAAAGGAATAGCTAGTGAAGATAATATAATTGAGAAAAAAAGAGACTCAATTGATGAAAATAATAGTTTTCTAGATTCCATGAGAGTGTAGTAGGATCTTGGAGGATAATTTGGGGTGAGAGGATAATTTTTGAGTTTAGTGGAATTATATTTTCAATCAATAAACACATACATGATTATCAAGGATTATAAGTATTTAGTGGTGAATAATTTTATAGAACTAAATTTCATTATTCTTATATAAATTTTGTTTTTACCTCCAGGTTATTTTGATTATGATTTTTTTAAAAATTTGGTCATGAATGGGACATGGGAACACATAAGAATGTTTTGAAAATTATAGTAAAAAAATAGGTGAGGCTACACTGTAGTAGTAAGATCCATGATAAAATAGGGGACATTACACTCTAATGGCTCTAGCTACACAATATGGGTTTTGGGGGTTTCAGTCCATTCCATAGTAGGATGTATTTCACCATATCAAGAAATTTAATGTTTAATTATTCTGTAACATAGGTTATAGAGGGATATCTCATTGTAAGATGCATTATATGACCATATACCATGACATAATGTCATTTCCATTAATAATTACAATATATATATTAATTTTCCTATAACTGTTGGTATATTGTAATTTATTCCATTAAGAAAAATATTTTTTTAAAATTAAATGATATTTTGTGTTAATAATGGTGAATTTATATGGCAAAATTGAAGGTATTCACAGGGATGGAAACAACTATGGTTATTCTAAAACATACCTCCACTCCTCCTAATTTGATTAAGTCCTAGAAACATCTGAAGGGACAATGATGCACCTCCACAACCAATATAACTCCTTTAAGCCTCAAAAAACAAAACTAGATCCACTCCTACACCATACATAACCAATCTATGTATAGGTGTCATATCATTCATCATAGTAGCCTTCGTCCAATTTTTCTTACACTGTGGTGTACCCAATCATTTACGTGGTGTCTATTCTATAACACCTTCCAAGACACAGCTTCTACCATGTGTCATAGAGCCTCTTTTATAGACGTTATTTTATAGATTTTGGGTTTTAAATAGACTAACATTGGGTATGTTTTTTTCCACCATATGTCATAGTTATCTTTACTTAATTATTCATCCATCTTTATGTTCAATTTGATAGGTTTTTTGTTTTATTGGTTAGTGATCCATATTCCAACTTATGTTCCATTTTTACTCTAATATTTATACCTTAAATGAATAATAATGCGGATATAAATGAATTTTTATAGGAAGTTTATTCCCTATTGGTATCTCATTTAAAAATGTTTCAATACATTGGTTGATGTGTTGGATTATTTGATACAACACCTACTTTTGATCACATGTGGGTGTGTGTGTGTGTATTTAGTGAGACACTCTATGATATTTGATTCCATGAGTGATATAATTGTTTCTTACTACTATGTTTGATTATGGTAAGAGGATATTATGTGTGTTACTATATAATCATGAAGTTTTATAATGAAATCTTGTGCGCTCATCCTATTTTTATGTTACCATTCCTTGGGGGTTATTAGGAAAATATAGGATTGGTGGAGTGTTATTTCATATTTTTCCCTTAGAGGGGGAGTCTTCTATTGTGTGATGATAGTGATGAGTGACCAGAGAACCAGGGGATGTACAAGGTATTCTTAGTTTCATGTTGTGGATTCACTCACGGTATCCTTGATATTCCCATGTCTACTAACTATGAGGTAGCCTAGTTGATGAGAGTGCTTTATATTCATGATCTAGATGATTTTTAATGAAAAGGTCATCTGGAGGGAATAAGGAAACTAGGTTTCACATAAAAATAACATAATGAGGATGTTGTATAGGGGTATTTTCAATTACTAATGACTTATTTCATTATATATAGGCACATAGCCAATGATGGTACAATCATGGGTTCATGGATGATTTCATAGAGAACGGCCACTCAGTTTTGGATGTTAGGAATATTTAATTTAATAATTTATTATTATAATGGAATGAACTTTTATACATGAGCATATTAGGCTAAGCACACATTGGTGGTGTCCCGATGAAACTTATAATCAAACCGTACTTATAAGTTACTTTGTTCATTTAGATTTCATATGGGTTTCAGGGAAGGAAAAGGGCCATGTGATGGATATATTGGTAGAAGTGTATGGAGATAACAATGGAATCGAAGAGATTCTAGTAGACCTCGTGATTATTTTTTTCCTAATATTATTACTCTGGGTAGGATTTCCCCATTGGGGTTTGTTTTCCAATATGAAGTGTATCCAATTTATTTAGTTCAACATGATTATTCTAATGTTATGATGTTTTTATTGTTATTATAGATCCTTTGGCATGATGAAAGAGGTATTGTATCCCCATTGAAAAACTAAGACACTCACCAATAGTCTCTAACATCTTGTCTATGGAGAGGCACACATGAGGTCATGTAATACTCTGGCTTGGAAATAATGGTTTTGGTCAGGATGTTAGAGGAACCATGTCTGAAACTAAATAAATTTTATGAATCAATTATATAATAAAACATCACAATATGTTATATATGATTTGATGAATATTTAATTATTCTATTAAATCATTTATAAGGATTTTATGTTTGTCATCTTTTTCTTATGGATTATTTTTTTCCTTATTATGACATTTTTTTAAAATGTAATCTAATTTGGATATTTTATATTTTTAGTAAATGTATAACCATATATATTATCTGTTCCTTCAGTGCATCATGAGATATCTGGATATCTTATTTCATTAAAATTTGAATATAGTGATAAGATCTGTGTTATAATTATTTAACTAATTAGCAATGTATTATATGGTGTTTAGTCAAATTGAAATCATATTTTTAAAATTGTTTATATTTTAATCCCTTTGTTTCTATAATTGATTTGAGAAATAATATTGGTTTACTTAATTTTTTTATAAACAATAATACCTTTTTCCGAAGTCAATATTGAATGATTAAATTTAAAAAATCATTACTTTATAACCCATATTAATATAAAACTTTTTTATTTTATTATATTCATAAAAAAAGCATGCTTCATTGTTTTATATTAAGAAGTGAAAATAATATGAATTTAGAAGGATAGATTTCAGATTAATACATTATAATTTTAACATTTCATAGAAATAATAATTATCTATGTTAATAATATATATGAAATATTAACATTTTAAATGTAGTTATATCAATTTATAACTTTTAATATTGCATTTTTTTCATAGGATTTAATAATACGATTTTATAATTTTAAATCATTTATTTATCATTATGCAATTAAGATTTTACAGATTGGGGATTTGATTTAACTCATAGTGATAAAGAATCAATAGAGGATATGCAACACTATTGAGAGGACAATTTTGATAATTATAATCTATTTTGTTGTTTTGTTAAAATTTGACATTAAGAGATGTATTAAGAAACATCGATGTGATAATGTAAAATATTAGGTGGTGAAATGGTAGATTAGTAGCAAAAGAATTTGAATAATGTGGTAATTTAATTATATCATAGATTATGATAAGTTGATTAAATAATATTTATATACCATATTTTGGATAATTGTAATAGATACCATTTCATCTAGATCATTGACTATCAAGGTGGAAAAAACTATATCATAGTACTTTTCATGATTTATTTAAAAATATTGTTAACACATATGAAAAAAATATAGAGGTTTGAAACCTCATAATAATTATAGTTCCACCACAATATAGGTATGATTATGTAAGATACCATCAGAGTGGTAGATGTATGAGAATGCCAATTTTGTTTAATATTTTTATATGTTTTTCAGGTCTACCATGACCTGGTCAAAGATATATTTCATCAGAGGCATGTATTTATTTATTGAGGGGGATATAATCACATTTATATTATATTTATTATATATAATACAACATTTTATTTTTGAGAATAATAAATTCATCAGACTAATGCATAGGATATTGTCATGGGAGGTACTGAGAGTGATTTAGTATAGGTGAACCATGATAATTTCAAAAGGTTCCAAGTCATGTAGAAATGTTTAAAACCAAATTATGGGATTTGATATATTATACCATATTATAGATAATTTTTGGGAAACCAAAAAATTTAGAGAGATATTATTGACATAAAAATAATTCTTATTTTTAAGAAAACTCTGCCTTTATTTTTTAATACATTTCCATAAGTAAATAATATGATGATGATTTGGTCAAATATATAAGGGATAGAAACATGAAATTAAGATAAAAGATATAAATTGTTTTAACGTGATGGATTATATAAATTAATCATTATATAAAAACTAATACTCAAAATGGTTAAAGAAAAATATTTGTGGAGGAGTTTAGTTAGATAATTGAATATTTTAATTTGAAATTTTGAACTACTTTAAAAAAAGTTTTTGAATGTTTTATTTTTATAAATTCCCACCCAATGGAAAATATATTATATAATACTTATATCGTTTTCGTATTATAACGGAAATAATTTTTTGTTTTCATTATTTTATTTATTATATAAAAATTTTCATTTTTTTTATTTACAAATTTTTTGGAGAACACCCATATCTTATCAATCATTATCATTTTTTTAATTGATGAATTGTAATTGAATATTAAAAATTAAAGATTTAATTTTATTCAATATTATATTATTTTTATGAGTTATAAATATATTAAAATGGTATTGAGTTACCAAATTGATAAATTATTTTTATTAACAAATCTTCGGAAGAAAAATTTTATCAATTAAAGAATAAATAGTTGATCAAGGCTTTGATACAAGTAAATTCCTATAATAGCATTTTAATAATATAAGTATATGAATTCAATTTTATGAAATTGTATTAAAATTTATATGTCCCATTAATTCATTTTATATTGTGGCATTATTTAATTAGTTCCATTTTTGTTTAAAAAAGTATATTATATTTATTTTTACAATAGAATCAACTTACTAATATAAAGATCAATTTACACTATGGTATTAATATTTTAGAATCAAAATTAATTATAATTTAAATATTAGTAATTGAGAATGATAGATAATACAAATTTATAATTGTCACATACAAAAGATGTATTTATTCCAGTGGCCATGTAAGAATTATAATATTATCAAGGAAAAAAACTAAAAACTAGAGGAATAATATTTATTCTATATTTGTAAAATGAATTTTACTGAAAAAAATATATTTATATTTTTTTCTATTTATATTTGATTTTCTTGAAATTTATTTTAGATTTTACCTTTTTATTGATGAATCCTAAACATTGGATTAGATAAAAAATTCATGGTGGAAACTCTCTTATTATGATCATGAAATTGTGTAGAGGAATATAATTAAAATAAAATAATCCAACATAGTTGGAGTTGATAAAAATCAAGATAAGAAAAGAGTTATATAATAAAAAAAATATTATAAGAAATTTTAGTGGGGTATATTTTACCATTAATTATAGAATTAAGAATATTTATCCTAGTGCCAATAGTTTCTATTAATTAGTTCAAGGTACACATGATAATCAGTCAAATGGAAATACGTTTTTTTATTGTTTTACTTTACACAATAATTATTTTAATTCACACCAGTAATAGTTTCATAAACTTTTTAATATGTATTAGTTTAATGATACCTTAAATATAATATATCATAGATAATACTTCTCATGGAAACTCAATTGAATGTGAAAGTATATTTTATTTTAATTGAATAATATATTTTAGGGATGGATTTAATAATGAAATCAAATATAACATTGAGAAAAAATTCATTCAATAGGTGATTCTTGTAAATTCTAAAATTCCGTAAAAAAACTGAAAATCCCTCAAAGAATTGTTTTGGTGGAAACCTTGTACACATTTATGTCATCCATGGGAGGAGAAAAAATTAACATGTATTTTTAAAAAAATTATATATTATTAATTGGGAAACTTTAATTTCATATGGGATAGTTTACAAAATAATTTGATGAAAAATGAAAAGTATATTATTTTGTGATATATATGTTAAATGAAGTGTTTTAGTGAAGGAAATTTCATTATAAAGTGGGGAAAAAAAGAAAAATTATAATAAAATAAAATATATATCAATAATTGAAATAAAAATAAGTAAATAATAAAATTAACAAGGTAAAAATAACTAGTGGAAGATGATAAAGAAGTTATATAAAATGTATCATAAAAATTTATATTAGGAGTACCTATCTAATAGAGATTAAACATAAAGAAGAATAATAACAGTATAAGGATGTTTATAATAATTATCAAGAAAAGTTCCAGCATCATTACTTATAAATAAACTTTATGGTATATTGAAACATAGATAATTTTGAAAAATATTTTAAAAAATATATAAAATTTAGTAGAAATTTACATATTATTTCTCATGTGGGGATGTATAACAGTGGATTCTATAACTATTCAAAAGTAGAAAAAAACCATATTTATTCAAAGATTTTAATATTATATGATAATAAATTTATATGATATTTTGTTCATTTATGTGGGAGTGTTAAAATAGTGTATTATTTAACTTTTAAAATCATTAGATTTTAGAATATGATACCCATTTATGTTTCTATTTAATTATTTGATATAAAAATATGATTTTTATGAGGTTTTATTAATGATATTTGTGGAAAAAATTGATTAATATTATTTACAAGAATAATTTTTTGCATAATACATATGAGAATATAACACCTACTTATTTCTAGGTGTCTATTTTATGCATCATGAAATGCCTTTATTGATGTAAAAATTTGGGAATTTTGATTCTGTGTTAGAAGATTAAATGATTAATTAAACATTATATAGAGAAATAAATAAAAATAATGTATGAGCATAGAGTTTGAATACATAAGTAATATATATGTTATATATATATTTCCATTTATTTTAGAAAACAATAAAAAACAATGTGTAATGAATAAAGAGGTAAAAAAGTATAGATACATAATAGACTAATGATTGAGAATATTAAAAAAATTTATCTAATTAATGTGAAAGAGGAAATAAGGCTATTGTGAATATTATATTTTGTTTAGGACTCAAAAAATAATTTATCAGGTCCTATTAAATGATTATTCAATATATCTATAGCTGTATGAAATATCCTATTACAAAGAATAGTGTATTTTACTAAAAAATGATATCCTTATACAGAAAAAAACAAATTGTTACCATTAATTGATTTTTGTCACATAACATATTTCCAATATTATATTACACATCATACTATATTAATGTAGATATATAACAATTAAAAAAATCTTTTATAGTAAGAAACTCTTATTTTTATTTATTTATTTGAAATTAATCTTATAAATTATTTTTTGATTTATTTTTTAATATTATTAAAATATCCTTATAATTTTATATATAATTTAATTAAATATGGGATTTAAAATTATTATTTTAGAATTTAGGCTTCTGGAAAAATAAAAAAGGTGTATTTTAAATATGGGTAATGATTGAAAATAATTGGATTTTTTTTTTATTTTTTATATCATATATTCATTATTATAATTTCATTCAATTATAATATTATTGAAATTGTAAAATGGAAAAATATTAATAGACATTGTTTATTCCTCACATTTAATTTTTGATAAAAATTATACAGTATTAACATCAAATATTTATTTAAATTCATTATGTGATAATTTTAAATGAATATGATTACTTAAAGATAAATACATATTAAATGGTAATATATTTTTGATGAGTCAAGGAATATGTTAAATGGGATATATATTTACTCAAAAATTAAAAATATGGGATTATATTTTCATGTATATTTTGAAAATTAATATATAATATATTATTTATTAATTGTTATTAAGATTATATTTATATTGAAATATGTGATGTGAATGGTTTTTAGCTAATTTTTTATTATAGTATTGTTCCTTATATGTTTTATTTTTTTGAAATTATTTTTTTTGTCTTTTATTTTTCTCGGGGTTTCCCAAAGTTCCCATCAAGCTCCGAATTTTCAGAATATTCTCTATATATTAGCAAGTTACACAAAAAATGTACCATTTTACAACCCATCCACTGTAATAGGTTTGAAGGTTTAATTTAATTATTTTTTTACTAGGTGACATTCCACTTTTTAAAGATCCATTACAATCAGTATAAAGTTTTAATTGAAGAATAATTGAAGATAATACTTGATGTTTTTAATATAATGATATTTATAGGGATTGTTCAACATGTGGGCACAATGATGATTTTTTTTATAAAAATGAAATCGGTCATTCTAATAGGGGAGGTGGTTTGAGTAATATAAAAACATGAGACAAAAAGAGATATAGGGTTTATAATTAAATAATATATATGAATTAATGGAATCCATGTATTTTAATATTATTTTATTTTTATTACTCTTAAATTCATAAAAGTCCAAAAAATATATTTTATATATAGATTATGATGAAAATAAATAATAATAATTGATTATGAACGTTAAATTATTTTTTCAATGTAATATTGGTGATATATTTTTCTAATTTTACATAAAATGTATTATTCATATTTGTAATATTATATGGGGAAATCTTGGTAATTCAAAATTTCATTGATGAGTAGTGATTTTGAAACAATGTTTTGGTGGTTTTGATGCTTTAATATACTGGGAAACATCCATATTTATCTCTTTATATATTCACATGGAATTTCATAATAATAATAATAAAAATATTCCAATTCATAGATAATTTAAATATGTAATGTAATATGAAGAATTGAAAATTCTCTTCCCTTAAAAATTCTAAACTACCCTAAAATCTATTTCTAATAATGATTTCTTCAAATAATCATTTTTAAACTCAATAACTTGCATAAAAATTTAATATATAACTTCATAGTGTAAAACTAACACATTTTAGATATCTTGAAACTCACATAATGTTACTATGTATTAAAAGAGTTAGAAAATAATAACTTATCAATATTAGTGTGTGATAATAATGAAAAAACCTTATTTTTCCAGGTTATTAATGGATTTGCATTTTTATTTTTTTATTAAGATATTGTTTTCAGTGGTTGTAATATAATTCTTTTCTTAAATATTTTAAATTTTAATTTGATATTACAGAAGGTATTTTTTATGTGGTATTAAAGGAATGGGGTTTCCAGGATGATGAATGGTTAAATAGAACATTAATATATATTATATTTTTGTCTATTTTTGACAAGTATTATGACATTAGGAAGACAATAATTATGACCTAATTTATCAAATCAACAAGACAAATATTAAAATAATTAATAAAAATATTAAATTTTGGGGGCCATTTTTTGAATATTTAATATCTCAAATGTAAAATTTATTAGAACATTAAAAAATATTCAAGATAAAAAATATTTCAAATGATGCATTGATTATATAATATTTATCACTTTAATTCAGGAATAAATAAATGTATTGTTTTGATAAATGTATTTATAAATTTACAGCCACTTTGAAAAACTAGATTTTGATTTTTTCTAAAAATTATTCCTCGATTTCTGAGAATGTGAAATTAAAAATTTGAAAAAGATAATATGTAGTTTGAAAAATATTAATTTTATAATACATTGGGAAGATTTCATTTATTAATTATTGGAATATATTTATATTATATATTAAAATAAAAAAATATGCTGATTAAATCATTGTCATGGGGATACATTGGATATTATATATTGAGGGAATATTTGTAATAAAACAATAACATAGATTTGGGAACATCTTGATTAAACATCACTACATTATTCACAATTATTTGTTAAAAATGACTTCAATTTTGAAGAAAATTATCAAGAATAGAATTTGTATATGTATGCGGAGTTTATATAAATTATGAAAAAAGTGATACAAATTTTTTGAAGAGAAGTAATTTCTCAAGTCAATAAGAGTTTTGAATAACAACAATTCATTTCAATGGTTTATATCCTTACATAAGGATCTAAATTGAATTTTTAACAAAATTATTATTACGGTAAATTTGATATTATAATTATTTAAATTTATTTATGAGATTTAGTAATTTAATATGTTAAGTATTTTAATTATTTAAACATTCATCAAATAAAAAATGTAATAAAAAAAATGTGATTACTTTATTTCACAAAAGGTGTGATCTGAGGGTCAAATTAAAATAAATAAGAATAAAGTGAGTTCAAATTTCCAAAAATATAGAATTACTTAAAAATTATATTGTTAAATATTATATTTCCAATTTATATGAATGTAATGACAAGTTATTATATATTTTTTAATTAAAAAATATTTACTAAAATGATTTTTTAAAAAAATTGTGAAAATTTTGGATGAAAAAAGTTCTCTAATAATTCTGTGATAAAGTCATTCAAAATTTCTAGACCTAGGGAACATCATTATACTATGAAAGAATTTATTACATTCAAATTAAAATATTGTTAAATAGTTTTATAGTAAGTATAAATAATATATTGGATAAAATTTTAAAATATGTGCTATATAAATATCCAAAACAAATCTGTATGAATTTATAATTCGAATACTAATTTCCTAATTACCCCCAATTAATTCTATAATATATTCTAATAATGATTGATAAATTCATATTTCCATCTTATCTGATTTCACATGACTTGTAAAAATAGATCAATGTACCTTTGATATTGGGAACCACATTTATTATATATTTAAAGACACTAATTGATTCAAAATTGGGAAAATATAATTTATTTTTGGGGATGAATAATTTACAATGGAATTTTAAAAATAATTAAAATTATAAGAATAATTAAATGACTTTCATTTCAAAAATTATAAGGTTGATGAATAATAATAATTTTTAATTATATTAGGTATCAACTTTCTATATAATAATTTGATTGTGATCCAATGGTCTGAAAATTTTCAAATTTTAAAGAACAAAATAATCTAAAACTAAATCAATTCCCAAATAATATTCTCGTACATTTTAGATGATATTGTTCTAATTATATAATTCAATGATACAATCATTTTAACTTTTGAGCATTGGAGAGAGGCGTTTGAATTTAATGGTTTTCATCTTATATAGAATAATAGAGAAAATATATAATTTCATTTTAGAGGAGGATTATCTTTTAGTTTTTTGGATGTGAGATCGGGACACCACATTTCTAAAATTTTATCAAAATTTATATTTATGATAATTTATTCATTATCATATATATTTTATTTAGATGTCTTTTATATAATTTAAAGTGGATTTATAAAATATAGATATCATTATTTAGTTCATCGTGGTAATAATATTCCTTGTATATTTAAGGTTAAATTTTATAGGAAATTTATTATACTATATATTCTATATATTTGTGATTTTTGGCCTCTTATGGGACATTTTCACTAATAAATATGGGTAGTAGAAATGAATATGTTAATATGGTTATAAAGACATATTATGTTAGATATTATTAAGGATTAATGATTTCATGGGAAAATTGAAGTGACCTGATTGATAAGAAAGAAGTCTGAGACTAGATTAGGATTGTTATGATGTGTTAAACGAATACCCTTATATTAACCTATTAATATGAAAAAATTAATTAAAAAATAAATTTTAAAAAGAGGAAGAATATGACCTATAAATAAAATTATTTGGATCATTAAAGGGAATCTTGTTCTAAATGGTTTCTATGAAAATAGAGTCTTATATTGAGCTAATTATCATCAAATTGTGCATATAACTACACCATATAATTAGGTTTAAATATTGTTGTTTTATATTATAATTATTCTGGGGAAGAGTAAAATATTCACATCATTATAAATATTATAATTGATATGAATAAATATAAGAAATTGATAAATTTTTCAATAAAATAAAAGAATTAAATTTTATAGATATAACAGATTTAAATGGAATAATCCCCATAATTTATAACCATAAATTTATCATTGATGATTGATATAAATATTCAGGATAGTTGCGAATAAGATATAATTCACTAATAATGAATTTGGTAAATAATGAAGTTAAAAATTATTGGATTCTATAATTATTTATTATATCATGTACATGTCTTGTTAATTAAATTAGATATTATATAAGAAATTAAAATAATAGTTGATTGATATGAATAAATTATTTGATTTTAAACAAAAAAATTGAATGGATTGTGGGGATTATACAATTTCAAATCATGGAACGTAGAAGGACTATTTTTTTCCAATAGTTGATTAAATTCTAGAAATATTAATATAAGATCAATATTAATATTTTATAGAAGGGTATTTTGGAAAAAATATAATCACAATGGAAAATAAATTAATGAGAAATGTAATTTTACAAGTACTAAGAGAATATGTTCATATGAATAAATGATATTTAAGATGTGTAATGCTATAAAAAATGAAATAAATTTTGTAACGAAATATTATGATGACATTGATAATTATATGGAAATTTGTAAAAATGATTTTTCTACTCACAGAAACACTTTTAATATGTTTATAGTAAATCACTATAAAATTTTAATTTATTTTAACAAAAAATTTGTTTTTTACATCTGAAAAGTAATTTAATTCCTTAAAGTGGAATATATATTGGGTTAAATAATTCAAAATATTTATTAGATGTGTTTTCATCCATGATTAGTATAATCATATAACAGTCACATTTAATTTTAGGTAAGGTAGATTAAATATTTTTGGGTATTTTAGTATTTTATGAATGATTGATTATGAACTTTTGTTATATTTTAATGAAAATGGAAAATTTCTTTACGAATGATTTTATTTTCAATTTTTTTGAGAAATTGATTGTGTATTTATTAAATTTTACAATTATGATCGAATTATTAATTAGTATTTCATTTGATTGTTATTTTAATCTTTTTAATATATGTTATGGAAGTGAGAATGCAGTTTCATCCATATATTGTTAGAGGAAATATAAAATCTTTAATTCACATACAATCCATGTAAACCATATAATAAATATCAAAATAATTAATAATTTATATAAAATTAGTTACTTGCAGTGGTTTTTTAATTTGACAAATTTTGACGTCATTTTATTGTTTGACAAGTGTGGGTTTATAATGATTTATCATTATTAAGATATCATGTAAAAATTATTGATTTAAAACCAAGGATTTTTCGATGGTTTCGTTAAGATTAGGAATTTGATTACATGATGCATGATAGAAAGGAATTTCAAAATCTTATTGTTGTTCATCATGATAAAATTTAAAAAAATAAATATAAATACATGATGAAAATAAAAATAAAAAATAATTAAAAAATATCATTTTATGATTGGATCAAATGAATCCCCATAGATTACTACAATTTGAAATTATAATTCCACTAGAATTATATAAATATATTTTTATTATTAATATGAGATAATATTTATAAATAAAACAAGGATATAGTATTTTTATTTTCCCTTCCCCAATAACAACTATATAGATGTAATAATGTGAAGATAATATCCTATCAAAAAATTGAATGGAGTTTTAGAAGATCCAGGTTCATCAACTCGTGGATGTAATCCTAGTGTAAAAGGAATTATTTCAAAAAAACATTACCAATTATAGTTCTTGATGACCATGTATTATGATTTTAAATAAATGGTTATGATTCTTGAAAAATCCAATAAATAAAAAATATCAATTTAAAATTTTATATTCATAAAAATTGTATTCATGAAGTTGAGTTATTTGATCTTTGTGAATATATTATATGATACAATTTCCTAATAATTTTATGAGTTATTGTATTTCTATGTATTTATTCTATTTAAATGATATAATAAGATGATAAATATTAATATTATTTTATATATGTTTTCACAAAATTTTTATTAATGAATACTTTTTCATGATTCTCACACAAATATTGATAATCATATATAAGTGTCACATTATTATAAATGGTCATTTAATAATAATTTTCCTGAATTATGTTTGAAAAAATTATACTGGAACACCATATAATCTAGAAATAGGTGGGAAGGTAGATGGTTCAAATAATGGAATTTAGGTAAATTTAGACAACAAAGGATGGGGGTCCAAATCCCATAGAGTGCAGGTAATTTAATAGAACTATTGTGGAAATATAGAAGGTGTATTATAGGAGTGATATAGTAGTGGTGATAGATACTATTACAGTGGCAGATACAGTAGCGAGTACTATAGTGGTGGTTGTACTATTGCGGATACTATAGAAGTAAGGGTACTGTAGAATTACTATTCACAGAATGGGCACTGAGATTGAAATTTCGTGCTTACAGGCCATGTAATGGTCATTATTCCCATTGGGACTTCAGGTCAAATATATATATAATGTAATGAAGAGACGTGTTGGGCGGGTTACCTCTTGGGGGGGATATGGCCTACATTTTCGGCCTAGGTTTGTGCGGTGTGTGTGGGTTTAATGTATTTTTTCCCCAAAGAACATAACATAATGTAATATAAACAATGATATAGAAGTAATTCTTGATAATTAATTTTAGGATATTAACAAATAATTTAAATTATATCATTAAATCTAACAATTTATATTTTCTTTCTAGAAAATCATTCCATTTGGGAGTTTAATTACCAATCTAATAATTTTATAATATTAATTAAATTCATTTTTATTATAAACTAGTAGGCTATTTTATTTTATTTTATTATAATAATTCAATTAATTTTAAGGGAAATTATATTAAAGGGTTTTGATTAAAGAAAAAATGAAAAAAATCCTTGAATGTTTTTCATAATTTGTTTAAATAAATTCAATACAATGATGAATTTATTCTTTTTATGTAAATATTCATATTTTTTCAAGGAAATTATAATCAATTTATAAATATCCATTTTTTTGTTAGAGTTTATAAATTTGGAGTCTATGAGATTTAAAATAAAAATTGTTATTATTTAAAATTTAATGAATATATATTCAATTATATCATTTATTCAAAACAATTAAACAATTTCATGTTGATAATCATTTTTCGGAGATCCTCAATTATTTTAATAGCCCATCTAATATAATAAATATTATTTTAGAGAGGAATACCAAAATTGTTGGTATATTTTCGATATTCATTCTATAGGATTAAAAATCATGGGGCTAGAATATGTGGCATAAGGATATTGGTAAATCCACAAAGACATAATACATGTGTAGTTTTATCCATCTTGAAATGTTTAATTTTGAAGTAAATACCAAAAAAGGAGCACATGTTTATATATAATGACATGGTTCGTGTTATTTATTATGAATAAATAATCTATTAAATGGAATGGGATTAATGAAAACAATTCCATATAACAATTAAATTTCATTGAGGTTGAATCACTGAATTCACTTCCATTTTTATGTTTATTTCAAAATTAATTCTTATTACTTGTTAATGTGAGTCACTAGATCACATTCACTTAAAGAAATTTAAAAGCATATGAGAAACACAAAATTATTTCATGATTCACTAAAAAAATTAGTAACTACATTCTATGAAATTTATAGTAATACGATCATTGAGAACAAAATATTACTTCTTTGAGACTGGAGAATATAATGTTGATGACTACAAATGTAAAATTGTGTAATAAATTTATGGAATAAAATTCTTGACCATCATGGTGAAAAGAAATTGACAAAATCAATCACATATGATATAGTGATAAATATATAAATTCAAAAAGGATTCTATATAAAAAATATAAAAAAATGTATAAATGTGTAAAATAGAGAAAAACATAGGGCATTTGACATTTAATTGATCAAACCATTAGAGATAATTTATTATAATTTTTATAGAAAAATAAAAATGATGTGTACATGTGGAAATATATATTTCATAATTTTCATCGATGAATTCACTATAATGACATGAATTATGTTCATATCTCATAATACACACATATATGAAATATTATAATGTTTTATAAGGAATTATAAAAATTAAATAGTCATTAATTTAAAGTGAATGCTATCTAATTGGGGTTTTGAATATTCCAAAAAAGTTTTTTTAATATCCAGATAAAAATTAAATAATACCTGAGTTTTATAAGATCGTTACTCTACAAAAGTAAGGGGTTTTTGAATGAAAATGTTTAATATTTGTTGATAAATATAGAACTATCATCGTAGAGAATGACACATCAAGATATATTTGGTCACACATTTTTACAGATGATGGAATTTTCGTTGACATAAATCCTTAATGGAAAATACTCAAATATAACACCATAGAAAATGTGAAACATGAAGAAGATAATTGAAAAACACCTTGTGTTGTTTGGGATTATATATTTGATCACATGGAAAGATAATAGTATTATAATGTTTGATGAAAATATTTAAAGTCAAATATTTTAAAGTTACACACCAAATGAAATTTCATAATGATTTTACAAAAATACATTTCAGATGATCACAGAAAGTAATGCTATAAAAACCATTGAAAATATAAAAATATAAAAAAATAAAATCATTTTAAATAATTAGTATGGTCTTGTTTTTACAGAATGATATGTATAAATTGATGAAAATACAAAGATTTGTATTGAAGATATATATTCTATTTACTCTAGTGATGATGCTAAGGATGTGAAGACCACCAAAAATAATTCTTGAACATATGAGAGTAGAATAATAAAATTACAAAGCATAAAATTACAAAGAATAAAATCATGGATATTATTCTCAAGAAAAATGAAAAAAAATTAATTGGGGGAAAATAGGGTTTAAGGAAAAATTTTCTAAAAAGGTCAATATGCATTAAATAAATAGTGGAAAGTGTTTAATGGGTATCACGTATCCAAGGAATTTATTCTGATAAAATAGTTTATTAAATGATTTTAAATTCATAAAAATCTATGATTCTCCCAAATGTTTAATATAAGTCCAAATATGTCATAAATAACTTTCCTGGGGGTCATTTGACATTATATGGTAATTACATTTACCTATAATGTGAAAATAACATGATATCACAGTAAGATAAAAAAGGGTAAAATAAAGGTTAAACCAATAAGTTAAGGATATAAAATATTCCAAAAATGTCTAAAAATAATTTGATTATGGTTATTCGAACCCAAATCAACTTATATAATAATTAAATATGTTTTAGACCATTTTAAATCAAAATTTAATTTATAATATATTAATATTTTAAGATTTCCTTAAGTGCCCCTCTCATCTCTTATAAAAGGGCTCCTCCTACTGCTCATCTTCACTAAAGTTTGAGCTTTTAAGCTTAGATAAACCCCTCCCATTTCTATTATAAACTTCCCTAGTTATATTATAGATTCTCTATTCTTATGAATTGACCAAATCTAGGGACCTATGAGGAAATTTAATGGAGGCATGTCCAGGATGATATAATCTCTTCTACCGATTTATTTCTTCTTCCACTTCCACTTATTTATATGTTTCATTATAAATTAATAAAATATGTATCACCCATATACTGATATGTTATTATAAATATTATACAACCCTATTTCACATTATTTCCATACTACAAAAAATGAAATCGTTGCACGTGCGTACGCACGTCTGACCAACTGTAACGCCCCGACCCCAGCTACCCAGAGTCGGTGCATTAATTACATAACATTGGCATGATCACAAGAAGATCAAATCTCGAAAGACCGATTGGTTTAGTAGCCTTGGAAACACTAGATATAATCATAAAGTTTTACATTACATTTCAAAGTGAAAAACTACTACAACAACAAAGTCTTCATATCCACACTATTAACCCCTCATAATATCCCTGCAAGTCATTCATAATTTACTTCTTCACTACCTGGGAAAAATAAAACATAGAAAAGGGGTGAGCTCAAATGCCCAGTAAGGATAACAATATAGCGGAACATTCAAAATAAGCATAAACATTTAAGGCAATGAATTACTAAAACAAAAGCCTTTTAAAATTGAACTTCAACATAGTATGGCAAAAGTAAAATGAAATAATGCCATTTACTTGTTCACATGGATATTCTACTAATCGAATAATCACATGCAAAAATCAATAACCACTTTCATAATGTTGGAATGCATAATGCCAGACTATCATAACCACATAGCCAAGGCCTCGTGCCAAGACTACAAATAAGATTTTGTCAAGGCCTTGTGCCAAGACACTAGTTTGTCTCATGAGACCTACCGATGCATCGAGGAGCTATAGCGGGCTCCACCCGTCACTTATTAAGTCCAATGCATTCCCATATGAAAAGGTTTAAACATAACATAAACATTCGTATTAAAACTAGCATACGAAATGTCAATAATTTCACCATAAACTATGAATGGTATAAAAATAGCACATCCACAGTCAAACATATCACAAAACCTTCAATACAATATAGAAGTTTTGTATCATAATAAATCAACTTCAAATAATCTTAAAATCCATCAAAGGATGTTGACCTAGATGAAATCAAAATTCTTTTTAAAGAAGTATCTCCTTTTATTTTGAAATCATTTAAGATCCATATAAAATAAAACATTTTCTTTGAAAATATTCTTATAAGCTTGTATGGAAAGCTTCGACGATTTTATAACGGCGGAAAATAACCGCACCCGCCGTATAAGTTAAAAAAAACATTCTTACCTCAATTCTGTCGAAAAGGTTAAAAAGGACATTGTTTTGAAAACGACGGAAAGATTCCTTTATAAACCTCTTATAAAAAGTAAAAAAAGGGTATAAATGACTTTAACCCATATTTTTGAAAATAGTAAAAATGTTTTGAAATACATTTTTAAGAAAACATGGATGTGGATGATAAAGAGATCCCAGTAGATTATTACGTATATACAACCTCGGATAATGAAGAGATTGTGAAATAACCCTTACCTTGTACTTTTCCTTGGTTGGGGTAGGTTAACCTCCTGTATAATGGTGAAATAATTGTTATTAAATTATACAAGAATCATATATATTAATATGATATCATATATGATCTTTTAACATTGATTTATTAATAATATCTTAGAATTATCATCGTTTCGGGTGTTAACTTACTCATTTTCTTTTATATGTTTTGTTACATAAGCCATGTTTGTTGTATCTTATTCATATCCAGAATGATATCAAGTCCTTAAACATCATTTTTAAATCATAAAATGATAATTATACTTGAATGGATACGATGGAGAATGAATCTCATCGCGTTCGTGGAGACGGTAGTCCGTACGTACGCACGAGCGACAATATCATTCTTTTGATATTAAAATAATATATAAATGAATGGTATATCATATATACAGAATCATTAACATGTTATATTTATTATTTACATGAGTTACACATCATTATTATACCCATCCAAATAATATTATATTGAATAACAATTACACCACGACGTGGAGACGGTAAGCCGTACGTACGCACGTATGGTGACATGTTATTCAAAGGGTGGATAGAATACTGAATATGTTTGTACCATATTTATAATAACATCACAGTATATAAATGATACTGGAGTCATTATTTTAGAATGGTAACAAAAAAGGAAGAAGAAGTGGAAGAAGAAATGAACTTGGAAAAGGGGTGGTGAAAACATTACCTCTTCTTCGGGTTCTTCCTTTTGATTTGATCAAAAGGGCTCCTTAGGTTGGCTTTCTGATCAAACTAAGGCCCATAGGTTGTAGTGAGGGATGTTGGGAGAGTATTTGGGAAGAGTTTGGCCGAACCAAAAGGCTTTAGAGGTGTGAAGAAATGAGAAGGAGGTGTGCCCTTTTATAAGAGGGGTGAGGGGCACCTTTGGAAAAGCTAGAAATATTAATTTATAATAAATTCATATTCGGTTTATAATGGCTCCAAAGCTTATTATTAAAAGGTTAAGGTGGGGATAGGTCGAAAACCACTCAACCAATAGAATTTAGACAGGTTTGGGTACTTATATTAACCTTATCTTTAACTATTAACTCTAAGTTAATTAGTTTCACTTTTACAATGTCTCTTTGTATTTTTATATAATATGGTTAATAAACTTACTATATACATCCAAGCGACCCCCAAGTGGTCCATTAATGATTAACCTATCATAATATAAGTCTCTTGGCCGAACCTTAGATTTCTAGGAATTTAATATCAATTAATAATATAATATTTGTTTTAAGAACTCTTTTATGTCAATTTTGACACTATTCAATAGTTGATTTTTGTGAAACTCATACCAGATTGATTACTTCGAACAAAGTCCATTAAATCAATCCTAATATATCATATTAGCCTAGAAAATTAGTTTAATTCATTAAAAGTTTCATATTATATTTATTTGGGTATTTATAATATCAATTATTTTAATTTTTCACTATTATAGTAATTACTGCATCATCATTGTGTCATAAATAAAATAACTTATTTAATGTCTAAAAATTATAAATAAAATATCATTATGTAGGAACTCTTTTTATCTTTCTAATGAATATTTATAATCGAAAATCCAACATGTATAACCCTATGTAAAAATTGTTCTTCTAAAAGATGTAAGCTTATGCCATTTTTATTTTTATTTAAGCTTTATTAATATAATGTGTCATTATCACTTACAAGTGGATCCATGGGGTCCCAAAATAGACCCAAAGATTCCCATGGTCGACCATCTATCAACCAATAGGGTTAATACACGTTTTTAGGGTAATTTAGTATTATTTTAATATTATTTTTTAACCCTTATTTACCGGATTTACCCTTAACCATGGTAAATAAAATATTTACCGCAGTAATTATTCAAAATGTCTAAAAATAAAAGTTACCTATTTACACAATTTGAACATCCTGATTCCAAATATGGAATCCATTTTCCTAAATTCAAAACACAGAAGTGGCAGAAATTAATTTAAAATTAATTCCCGCTGTCAAAACAAAAAGCGTGTTTTTCAGAGATAATAACTATCAAATGATTGACACTTGTTTATGTTCGGTTTAATTGTAAAATTATGTCCAATGACCAACATTATATTAAATGGTAAAAATCTATTCTAAATATACTTTAAAACTACTAAAATTCATAATTTATCACTATTAATTATTTTGATTAAAAAAGTTGTTTTTAATTAAAATTTAGTAATTTTCACTATTCATCAAAATATGAAAGTTATCCGAAAAGTACCAAAATTTCACCTTCGGCTAAATTCGATATTCCGAGTCCAAAAATGAAGTCCATTTTCAAATATAAAATATATATAATTTCAAAAATTAGGTATTACTATTCACAACGGCTAGTTTAATTAGTTGTGGTGTGTGTTAGAACTCGAGGTTGCGTACAACACACGCTATCACATTATTCAAAGGGAAACGTACCGTAGAAGCTTGGGGTGTTACACCATCTCTACGTCGTGGTGTAATATGTTTTTCACCACCACCTTACTTGGATGAATATAATGGTGGAAATAATAAATATATATGATTATTATAAAATTATACTAATTTTTAGGTATTATACATCATCCACTTCAATACCATTAAATGATTATGGGAAAGATATTTTCACTCGTGCGTACGTATGTACGTCTTACGGTCTCCACAACGCGATGAGATTCATTCTCCACATTAAGAATTCAAGATTTATTATAAAGTATATATCATATATAATCATGAAATATATTTCATAAAAATTATACTGGATTTATCTATATATATGTTTTATTTACACACTTCCATTTAATTCAATAAGGAAATGAAAATAGCGTTTATGCGTACGTACGACCTACCGTCTCCATGAACGGTGTTTTCCAATTCATTTATCTCTCTATATATATATATATTATATTAAATATATATGATATATAAATCATTATTTTTCATAATGGATGTAATTAAATCATTATTTAATTAATAATATCAATAATAACAAGTCCAAGCACGTATGATAAATAAAACGATTATTACCCAAAACATTTCTTTAACATGGAGTTGACAAATGGATGGGTAATATAAAGTCATAAGTAAAACATATATGATGTCATAAATATTATTATGGCTCTATTACAAGTTAAAATTATGTTTAAACCCAATATACTAGAGTTTCATACATATACGGATGAAATCGAACCTAAGTGATGGGATAACTTTTCCAATATAGTTTTTATCTTAGATTGTTTATTTGTAAGTATTTATTGGGGAAATATTTATAATCCATTCATTAATAAAATGTTTAATATTCATCAATGTATATTTAAAGTAATTTTAAACCCCTTTTTTCTTATACTACATTGCATGGAAGGAATATTTCTTTTGTTTACCACATGAGGAAGTTTTTGACTTTTCCTATAAAGGTATGAGGAGAATGTTTTTTTAATTGATATGAAATAAATTAATTTTTATGGTTTCATGACACATTATTTCCATGATCCTTATTGAACACAATTTTAAGATTATTTTCAACTAAATTATTTTCTTTTAAAATTTCATGATATTTTGAGAAAAGAAATTTTTTTAATGAAGAAAAGATATTTTCTTTAGGAATTAAGATCAAGTGTTTTGTCAAAATTATTTTACATCTAAGATCACATAGGGTTATGTTTCAATCCCTGTTAATACGTTTATTGTGTTTATGATGGAATTATTTTTATGAAATACATTTATCTTATATGGTTTATGTTATGATTAAATGATGTTTAAGAAACCCATTTTATTTAATGGGTTATGCTATGATGAATGTTTTTATATTTTCCAGAATATGTAAGAATGATTTCATTTATAGTTTCCTCAAATCCTTCTTACAAAAATGGTGATTTCAGTTTCTCATCTATCTCATGGTTATGATAAGAAAATAATGAAAAAATTCATAGGAAACTATAAAAATTATGGAGAAAAGAATATTATATTCTCTTTATGCTCAATGTGTGGACGGACACATTGAGTAAATTGTCTTAATGGGACTGATAAATGTTTTAAGTGTGAGAAAGAAGGTCATAGAGAATTTTACTACTGAATAAATAGGTATAAAAACAATCTCCAAATAGTGCACCTCCCACAAATCAAGGTTACAAGTTCAAGGAAATGTGGCCTTATTCTAACCAATTCACAAATCCAAGGGTTATGGATGATTATCGATGCCAATAACCTTTTAAGGACAAAGACAATGGAAAATCATATGCGATCAATATTGGTGATGTAGAGTATTCCAATGAAGTGGTGGAATGATTAAGTGTTTATATAATGGGATTCCAAAATAGTAGTGCTGAATATCATTTATAGAATATAGAATTTTGGAATATCTATGTATTTGTCTATTGTGGTTCTCCATAATTATATGGTTCCAGTATCCATGAAAAGTGATAAAAAAATATTTTTTGAAAGCAAGTGACATGTGCATAATGAAGGGATAATTAGATAATGAGATGTTTGATAGTATTAATGACCTCATGAAAAATACAAGGAAAAAGTGATATCATAATTTGAGTATATAGAATTCATGGTATTTTTAGTGTGTGGAAAGAGTAAATCGTTGATATAATGCATGATTTCACTAAGTTTCTATGTTAATTTTGGTTTTTATCACGTTTCAAGAGAATACATAATTAAGGTACTAAATGTCTGGAATGTGACAACTATGTTCTTCAAAATGAGATATGTGATACAAATTTTAAGTCGATTTAGCTCACCTCTTTCTACAGTTTTATATTTTTTGATTTTCTAAGGATTTTAATATTATCCATTTAGGAGAGTATAAGTTATATTCCATTTTAAGTTTGTTTGTTTAATGTATTATCTCACTATAGGTGGACTAGTACATATTTGATAACCTATTCTAACCTTTTTTTTTGAGACAAATGGAATTACTAATCATTCTATCAAATGATCTAATAACACTTCAGGAATGATAAATTCGAATTCATTTAATTAAGAGATGAAGTGGAAGTTGTTCAAGGCACGAACAACGGTGATATTGTACCAAAACCAGTTAAGTATTTATTCTCATGAAAAATTATTCAACTTTAAGAAAATGATCTTCAAATCTAAAAAAATTATCCTAGTACCTTCTTATCTAATGAATCAGATGGTCCCTAAAATCATCACATATTTATGGCTTTCTGGTATTTAACTATCTCCAAACTATATTCCCTATCACTATCCATCAGAACATGATAGTTAAATTCCTCTTCCATATACTTGTTTTCACTTCCTACGTATGATCTCCTATGTGGAAACCCAGGAATGAGATACTTTGGGTTACCTTTCTATTTCTAACTTTCCTGTTTAAAATGATGTTTTAGTATCCCTTTTTATAATGTGGGTTTCTAGGAAAGAAACATTCAAGTAGAAAATAATTTATAACACCGATGAATTTCGAGGGAGAAATTCATTATATGGTGGTTAGAATTTAACAACACAATATTTTATGAGATATATTATTTTTAATTTTTTTGATGTCATGTTTTTTATGCTACACAATGATTATATTGTGCAAAAGGCAACATGGTATTAGCTTTCAGTATATGCAACACTATTCTTGGCTTGTTTTGAACACAATTTCATGTTCTTGTGATAGAATTCATTTCATACAACACTGATTATAGATTTTGTTCAATGTATAAATGAAATACGTTTTTAATATATTATATGAAACAAAAAAGGAATATTACACTAAAAGAAACACTAAATTGGCTAGCATTACACACATGAACGACCTTCCTCGATTGCTTGTGTTGTATGCAATAACAACTTTCACTAAACAATGATATATTATTAAAATATAATTATTTAATGGGATATAAACTAGTAATTATGAATACTATTAATCAAAGTTTTAGTTTTATAACATTATCATTCATATTACACAATTTATAGAACATGGTATGAGAACAAAATCAATTTTTCGGATTAAAGAAGTATTTTTTTCAAAAAACACACATTTACAACATTTTGATGGTGCACCCATTTTAAATAAATTTTAACTCCTTCACAAGTTAAATTTTCCAAGATAAAATTTTATTGGGAATTTGGATAGAAAAACTTACTTTTTTTGAATTTTTGGTATTTTTCTGATAAAATTTAAATTTTAATGAATAGAGAAAAATACTGAATTTTATTTCAAAATTAACTTTTCATCTAATCAATTAATATAGTTAGATTATATTTATAATTGGTTTTAATGTTTAATTGAACTATTTTTTTATCATTTAATACAATGTTTCTCATTTAAAGTAACTTTACTTTTAAATTTTACTTAATGACATGTCAATATTTTGATAGTTATTACTTCTTAAAAAGCCATTTTTTGGTTTTGACAACGAGAATTAATTTTAAATTAATTACAACAAATTCTGTGTTTTGAATTGGGAAAAATTGATACCATATTTCGAATCATAAGGTTCAAATTCTGTAAAAAGGCACCTTTTATTTTTGGACATTATGAATAGTAATTTTAGTAATTATTTTATTTTCCATGGTTAAAGGGTAAATCTAGTAAATAAGGGTAAACAAATAATAATTTAAAAATTTTAAATTACTATAACACTTGTCTGAATCCTATTGGATGATATATTTCCGAACATGTGCAATTTTGGGTTGATTTTGGGACACCATGGATTCACATGGATGTGAAAATGACATTCTATAAGAATTAGTTTAAAGTAATGATAATTATAACCTAAACATATATCTTTTACTAAATAAATTTTAGTATAGATTTATATAACTGATTTATATTCCTATAAATAGTCATTAGAAAGCTAAAAATATTTCCTACATCATGATGTTTAATTTTTTATTTTTAAAAAATAGATAAATATATTTATTTATGACATAATTATTGTGTAGTGATTATCTCATTAATAAATGATTTAAATAAATGAATTTATAAATATTAAAATAAATTTAATTTGAACATTTTTATGCCATACAAGAGTTTTTTAGATGGTAGTGACATATTATGGATTATTAAATCCATTTGGTGTAAATGAATTAGGTTGTTATTAAATTTTAAAAAGTCAAGTATGAATAGTGTCCAAAATTGACATAATTCACAACTTAAAACATAAAATAAGTTATGAAAGGATTTTAAATTCCTAAAAATATTATATTTTGAAGAATGGATAATATAAGTCCAAATAGGTCATACATAACTTTTTTGGGTCTTTTGACATGATATGGTAATTAAATTAATCCACAATGTGTAAATAACATGATATAACGGTAAGATCAAAATGGCTAAAATAAGGGTTCATCAAAAACGATAAGGATAATAAAATATTAAAAACATGTCTAAAAATTATAGAATGATGAGTATTCGAACCAAATTCATCTTATCTTATAATTAAATAAATTTTGGACCATTTTAAATCTAAATTTAATTTCTAAAAAATTAATATTTTAAGTCAATCCTTAAGTGCCCCTTTTTCTCTTATAAAAAGGAACCTCCTCCCCCTCCTATTCACTCCATTTTAATCATTAAATCTCGTCTAAACCCTACCCATTTATCTTCTCAACATTCCTGGTTACATTATAGAGGTTCTGGTCTTCTTAAAAGTCTAACTCTAGTTCCCTAAGAGGAAATCTAAAGGAGGCATGTCGAGGAAGAGGTAATCTCTTCTACCGATTTATTTCTTCTTCAACTTCCTATTATTTATTTATATCATTACAAAGTAATAAAATTAGAATAAATAATATACATATATGTTATTATAAATATGAAGCAATACTATTTCACCTTTTATCCATCCTACAAAAAACAAAATCATAGCGCCTGCATATGTATGGCTTCTCATCTCCACGCCGTGGTGTAATATATTTTTCACAACCTCCTTAAATGGATGGGTATAATGGTGGAAATAATAATTATTTATGATTATTAAAACATCATACTAATTCTGAGGTATTATATTCCATCCACTTCAATACCATTCAACAAGTATGGGAACGATATCGTCGCTTGTGCGCACGTACGGCTTACCGTCTCTACGACGCGATGAGATTAATTCTCCACGTTAAGCATTCAATAATGATTATGAAGTATATAAAATAAATAATCATGAAATATATGAAATAATAATTCTACTGAATTTAGGAATATATATGTTTCATTTACTTACTTCTATTCAATTCAATTAGGAAATGAAAACAATGTTCTTGCTTATGTATGGCATGTCGTCTCCATGAACGGAGTTTCCATTTCATTTATATACCTATTATATATATATATATATATTGAATATATATGATATATAAATATTGTTTTATATTCTATATGTACTTAAATGCTAATTTATGTAATAATCTAAAGATTAATAAGTCTAAATACGTACGATAAATAAAACGATTATTACCCAAAATGTTTCTTTAACATGTAATTAACAAATGAACGGGTAATATAAAGTCATAAGTAAAACATATATGATATCATAAATATTATTATGGTTATTTTATAAGTTAAAAATTTGTTTAAACCCACTGTACATGAGTTTTAGACACATATGGATGAAATCAGACCTAAGGTAAGGGATAACTTTTGCAATCTTGTTTTTATCGGAGATTGTTTATTAGTAAGCATTTACTGGGTATATATTTATCATTCACATTTTCATAAAATGTTTGATATTCTTATATGTAAATTTAAAATCATTTTTACCCCATTTTGACTTTTACTATGTGGAATGGAAGGAATCTTTCTTTTGTTTAACATACAAGGAACTTTTTGACTTTTTCGATAAAAGTATGAGGAGAATGATTTTTACTTATATTATATAAATGTGTATTTATGGTTTCAGGACACCTTATTTCGATTCAGTATCTTCTACAATATTTCAAGATTATTTTCAACTATGTTATTTTCTTTTAAAATTTCATTATTTTTTGAGAAAATAAAATGTTTTTAATGAAGAAATGATATTTTCCTTAGGAATTAAGCTGAAGTGTTTAATCAAAAATATGTTCCATCTATGATGACATAGGGTTATGTTTCAATCCCAATTATTACATTTATTGTGTTTATAATGGAATTATTTATATAAAATCCATTTATCTTGTATATGTTATGTTATGGTGAAACTATGTTTAAGAAAAACATTTTATTTCATGGGTTATGTTATGGTGAATGTTTTTTTGTTTTGTGGAACATGTAAGAATGATTTCATTATGAGATGGGTGGGAACTGTATATCTCTCCAATGAATTGGGTAAATATTTATATCTCATGAGATAGGAATAACTGGAATGGAAAGTAAATTCATTTCAATAATACAGGGCCAGAACGACATGTAAATCTGGTTTAGTAATACATTGGTGGAATGTCACGTAATCCTAGTTCAGTGATGGTCTTCATCCAATATTATGGTTAGGGAAGCAATGCCTTGGATACTATGGAAATTATATTATGTGTTCAATGGTTTTCCAAAATTCCATGTTTTATACCAATTCTATTTTATCATTTTTAATATTCCTTTATGATCTATGCCTTATGTGCTGCCATGATTTATTTCATGACTAATGATTTTGAGGTTTAAACTTTATGTTCATGTTTATATGTTCAAATATTTATGGATTTTTTATATTCTCCATGTTAACCCTTATTAATCATTTGAGCTCCCTATTTTTATGTTTTCTTTTTACCAGGAAATAAAGAAGGTTTTTAGGTAGGAAAAAAAGAGGAAGATATTTATGGGAGATGTTGAAGATCTTTCAACAAGTTAAAATATTATGCTCCTTGTTTCCAAAGACACTAAACTAATATAGTCTTTAGGAATCTGTTTGTGTATTTTATTTAAGTATTCTGCCAATGAAATGAAATTTCCATGTACGTCAAGCTTGGTTCTCTAAAAAACAATTCTTGGGATGCAAGAGAAATAGCAGGATATAGTTTGTGGCTACCAAAAAATAACTGGGGGACCAGGTCATTCTAGAAGGATTACAAATTATTCATCCGTTCATCAAATCTCAGATGAACCTCATTTTATGTACTTCTTGTTGTGGATGAATCTGTGGTTGTCACCACTCTATAAGAGGTGCTAGGCAGGTTGGGGCTTTTCTGGGGATTTTGATGGGTGTCACTGCCATCTTGAGATTAACAGCTACAACTACTTATCCAGTTGGCCTATTACTCTATATCGTGGGCATGTGTCATGTTTTGGATCAGGTATGCTGGATGGATTTTCTAAATTCTGGGATATTTTCAAAAACTCATAGAATTCCCCTAGATATTTCATTAGAATTAGTGGTGTCTACAACTCATCCGTGAGATTCGTAGAATGGTGTTCTAGTAGCTTCTTTTGTGAGAGAGGAATGCTGAGTGAGTATGTTGAACCCTTCCACCTTGCCATGAAGTCGGATACCCTATCATTTGACATTTTTTTTATTTCATTAGGTCGATTATCATTGTATTCCTCATTGTAGAACGTAATTGATAAAGGAATTGATGAAGAACTATCACCATCCTGTGACAGATCCTACCGGATGATTGCTATACCAATCAATGGATGACCCTATTAAAGTTTGTACAAAACAAATCATAATTTTTCCTCCTTTTGAAATTAAGGGACCATCATCGGCCAACTTTAGGATACGAAACACATGAGTCGTTGTTTAGGTTCAACCACATCATAAATGGTATAAAAGTTAGGATTTCCAAAATTAGGTGGGGGATAATTTTCATCCAACCAATCAGGATATGACTTCCTCTGAGGATGTATAGGTTCATGTACTCCTTTCATGGAACCCATTAGAGTAACCAGGGACTTGATGTTGTTAAAGAGATCTCAGGGAACCATTTCCTGAACTATATTCCATCCACAGGGAGCTAGTGGGGGTTGATGAGGTGTCCATGCTTTTATCTACTTTTTATTTTTGATTCATCCCATGACTGGATAGTTTTCCTGCAGAGGGTGATGCTGTTTCCACAACAAAGGAATGTCACCATCATTTTTTGTGTCCTCATTTATGTGGACTAAATATCTTGATCTGTATAAAACCTAATACTCATATACCACCCTTTCTACTGAATAATCTATGGGGGAAGAGTATTTTTCTCTTCATGAAGATGATACCCAGTTGGAATATATCCTCTGAGTAGCTCCATATTGAGTGTTGGGATAGTATTTATTTTTTTCTCATATGGTGAAAATAGTTTTCCTGTGGAAGGAACTCCATTTCTTTTGGGAGGTGATCTGGATGTGGTTGTACCATTTCCCTTAGTAATATTCTTTCATAGAGGTGGAAACTTGTTAATCGTAGGTGACATGTTTTGGATCCGTCTTTGGTTCCTAGTGTGTGTAGCCTCATTTTGTTAATCCAGGTCACCCTCCTTCTAGGGTATGTTTTCTTCGCCTCACCCATCTTCATTTGTGTCTTGGTCAATATCTTCCTGGTTGGTAGTGATGACATTCACAAACTCATGTTGGCCAATGGTGGTTGTGCCATTAATTTTTACACAATACAGAGATTCTATACTATCCTATTTAGGATCATTATTCAAAAACCATGTCCATGTTGGCCCATTTTGGTCTGTGGCCCCGATAGTGTCTAATTATCTTCACTACACATTCCTCTCGTTTTGGTCTATGAACAGTGAATCTAAGTGAGTTTCCAGTCCCGGTTTCCAAATATACCCTACCAGAAGGGGGTTTGTCTTTTGTTAGGAGGAGGTAGTGGAAAGTCGGCCACTAATTGATTCCTTCAATAATTGATTAGATGGATTCCCTTTTTTAGTGGTGATGATGATGAATATTTCCCCAGCCCTATGGTGTAAGGGTAATTCGAGGTCATAGCTGGCACTGATTAGTCATGTTTTTTAAGACCTAATGTCTCTAATTGGATACATGAACACTCCAATAAAGGATATGAAGGTAAAAATACCCCCATATCAGTAATACAGGGTTGTTCTAGAATTATCGATGAAGGTTCTGGGGTCCTCTCAATGGATGATTAGTATAGTAATGGTGAATGGGCTACAAATTCCCCCAGCCTAATGGAATGGGGTTTGTATGTGGATTCTGTTGGTGTGTCCCAAATCCTCTAGGTAATTAGTGATCTAATTGGTTGAGGTGGTGGTATATATTCCCCTAGTCTAGCCGGATTGGTCTGCTGCTGGATGATTGATATGGTAACTGCAATCATGACCTATCTGGTGTGGCGTAGATGCGATCACATAGGGGTTAGGTGTGATGATGACCCCTAATAAGAACCATTTCTTATGAGATGTTTTCTGAGTGATATCAACATCAGTCATTGTGTCTGAAACACATTGATTTTTCATTAAGGGGACCAATTTGAAGTCCTGTTCCTTATCCCCCCCCCCTCTCTCTCTCTGTGATGTATAGTCACTATTTGAGTGAATTCATTCAATTGTAGTGATCAAAGGGCCACAAAATTACCCATTCCCATGATCACGTTGGAGGCTATAACATTGCAGGATGCTTCATCTGAGGGGATTTTCTTTTCCAAGTGAATGATAAGGTGAAATTCTCTATACTTTCCTCATCCTCAAATACATATTATTAACATGGATTTTGATATCAACTTCTGAAGGGTTGTGATGCAATGGAAGAAAGTGTGTTTTAGATTTACATTATTATTTTCTGATTTTAGATCCTAGGCCATGGAGATATTAGTTGGTTCTAATTAAAAATAGATTATATTTATTTTCTAATGCTGGAAATCATATCTTGGATAAGGGATATGTCAAGAATTCAGTCTCTGATGAGTATCCCATGTATTATTTAATATATAAGGCATGCACTCCTTTTCTAGCTCATCTAGGTCTCATAGTCAGTAGTAGCGAGGGTCAGAATATGATGGGGTGGATGTTTCCAGCTAAATATATCCATATATCAATTTGAACCACCTTCTCATTAGGCTTATATGCCTCCATCTTGTCATACAATAGAAGATGTCTTTGATGGCCACCTACTAAAAATTGTAGGGTGTAACTGGATGTTGATTGGGGAACCACAAACAGTTGACCCTGATGATTCAATCACCTCACTATACAAAGGGGATGTAGTTTCTTGCACCTCTCCATAAAAAGGTGTATGGGAAAGAGGGATATTTCCTTGTCCCTAGGAGATATCACCATGGGGAGTTTGACCATGGTGGATTTCTTGACTAATGTCCCTATGATACATATCCACACTGCCAGGAGGAGGACTATCATGGTAATGAATGTCTTCTGCTTCTACTCTAATCGAAGAGTTGATGAAGCCAGTTGGTGTTGAGAATGTGTCTCAAAAAACCTAAAGGACACTAGAATTGAGAGGATAATGAACATGGACCATGTTATACATCATAGTCAAAATATTATGGCTTACATTTTGGGGTTTTACAGTTGCATGATCCTTAAATATGATGTTTTTCATTACATTTATATAATCGTCTGGTGAAGCAAGAGTATGATCCTTCTATTGAGAAGCTGCTGGAACATTCTAATGAGCTATCTAATTATTGATATGAATGTTAGTATCTCTTGAGGAAATTTCCATTATAACATGGTGATCCTTGCTCAGGATGAGAATATGAGCAGAATCTTGAACATTCATAATATGTCGATGGTCTTTCCTAAAAGGAATGTTATCCTTCCCCGTGGCATGTTCCATTCTCACTTGTTGGGCCCTAGTTTGATCAGGAATACGAGCCTAGTCCAAATATCCATTCCTCATTGGGATAAGCAGACTAACCTCTCAAATCAGAGAAAGAATATGATCCTCCTATATGTTTCATTAGAATGACGCTGACATAATCGTTCATTAGTGGAAGTTAGAATATGTGCTTGTCATTCTTTATCTGTCAGAATATGTGAGGCATATTCAATAACATGAATTTGAGCATGTCCCATGTCTTTTACCATTCTAACATGGTTAGATTTTGCTAGAATAAGGATACGAGCACAATCATGGGCCTTTGTAATATGCCACCATACATATTTGAAAGGAATGTTCCCATGTCTGGAGGCATGTGCCTCTCTCACCTAATGATCCCCAGTTTTATGGGGAATATGAAATCAGTCCACTTCCTCTACCTTCATTAGAATTTTCAAATAATCCTCCCTGGAGGGAGCAAGAGCATGTGCTTGCTTTGATATATACACTTATTTTTTATTATCAGAGATTTGATTTGTCCTAGCCGTAGGGATATGAGTATGGTCATATTCCTTCATCTACAATAGATCCGGAATATGCCGACAATGTTATTCAGCTATTTCTAAAATATATTTTCATTTTAGAAAAGTGTTTGGAGGGATATGAGCCTTCACATTTTCTATATCCACGATAAACTATCATATTACTTTGATTGAAGAAAATTTATGTTCCCAATTCTGTACTCCTTATACCTTTAGAATATTCTGATAGGCTTCATGCACAAGGGTAAGATTATGAGCCTCGCCCATGCATTTTGTATGAATATGCATGCAGAATATTTCCGAATGAGCAAGGATAAGATCATTCTTTCTAGTTTTTTCCCGATTATGCCAGCAGGAATCATTTGTAGGAGCAGGAATATGATCCCTCTTCAGGATATAAAATATCTTCCTCATCTGATGAGTCTTCCTTATACCATATTCATGGGCATCAAAGGAGGATGTGTGTTAGTTGGTACCCTCAGAAAGAAATTAATGGGTACCAATGGGGTGGTTTTGTTGATGGTTATTGTCACATTCCCTACTCAATGGCACCTAAACCAAAAGGCAGTCATATCTATCCTCTTATTCTACCTTCATCAAATATTAAATGTGGTAGTTTTCATGCTCTGAGGATAAGATCTTGAAGCTGTTGGTTGTAGAAATAAGAGCTACCACCATAGCATCAGCCATTCCCAGTCAATGTGAACTCTCTGTTCATCGTGCTTAGGGAACTTCAGGAGAAACATCTAGGGTTGGTATTTTATCATGTTGGTGGTAATCCCATACCATAGTACTTACCACCTGTTGTTGTATTTTTCATGCAGGTGAAGTCATTTTGTGACCTATGGGGGTTTTAATTGCAAATTATATAGTGGAGCGAATGCTGGATGACGAATACATTTTCTTGAATTGGGATACTGAATGTAGTATCTACAATTATGAAGAAAACAATGAACCTTTTAACTGATTAACGCAGTTTCATAGGAATAGTATGCTCAATCAAATATGCGTGGTTTACACATTGGAGCATTTATTCCTAGTTCATCCATTTCAATCATTTAGACTTGTCAAAATTAGTATAGACTTTTTAGAACCCTGGTAATAGAGGATAATTTGTATGATTGTATCGGTATTACTTCATTTTTTTGCATAGGGTATGAAAAAAATAGTTGTATCTTGCATTATTTTCTAATTGATGAATTATTGTAGAGATTCACATCATTTTTTCATTTTATTTTCATAAGTGGGAAATGAAATGGCCTGATAGATAGTAACCAATCATCTTTTTATAAGAGATATTCATGTCATGTTCACCATTTTTGTTTCGTCTTGTTTTTGAGGAGTAAATTGGTTTCTATTATCGGGCTACCATTTCCACATTCACAAAAATTTCCCAATGGTTCCCCTATCTACCTCTGGTCAGAGACATTATTTCCAATAATAGGTGTTCATTTGGCTTTGAATACCCTAGGGACTCTTGGGAACTCACATTAGTTGAGAGGATTGGAGGTCAGCCTCATCTCACACATTTTAGGTGGAATTGATGACTACTCTGGGATTCTGTTATAGATTTAAGAAATGATTGTAAATCTATTTTTAACTATGATATAGTAATGGTTACCCTAAAAATATAATTCATTTTTTGATTCTCTTGTTAAACAATGAAGAGAGTATCATTGATGAACTTAGGGAAGTGAGATCTCATTATTGAATCCATTTGTATGTATTTGAGGTTCTTCATACATTTCCTTAATATTGAATAATATCTTTATGTTATGAGGACGTATAAAAAACTACTTTAGAATATACAATCATTCCTGGAGGTGGTTAATATTTTGAGAATGGGATTGATCAATTATGAAGCGTCCAATGTATTGTGGTTATTGAAGGAATCAAAACCCATGTAGTTCACTTATGCCCATGGGACTATCCCCATGGTGTATCCCCTTATATGAGGGGTATTCATGCCATACCACTCAGCTAATCCTACATTCTAGGATTTCCCTGGTTAGTAAAAATTATTGATTCCTAATGAGGTGTTCATTACATCTCCCTATGTACATTTGAGTTGTTCTATGTGTTAGAAACATGGGGGGAATAGATGATCAGTCTCATGGTGTGTAGATATGGTAATTATGTACTAGGATAGTCCTTGGGGTTTTTGGTATAGAGATCATCCCTTAAGAAGGTATCCTATATATCCTGAGTATGGAAGTAATCATACTAATTGTAGTTTGTTTGTCCCTTAACCTGCTGATAGGCTATGGTTTATGATCACATTCAAGTACATTATAACCATCCTTATGGTTTCATGAATTCTAGGGTATTATAATGAGATGGATTCCCTATTGATCTTGTACATACTATATGATGTTAGTATTTGGGTCTTAAACATTGAGGTTTTCCAACTGTTTGGGTCTTATTTTCCATGGGTGCCCTGGTAACCTTAGGGTATATACCGCATATGACATGATCAATGCAATTAACTATGACCAAATGAGCCATACTCATTGTGAGAAACAAGGTTTATCATGTGATCAATTCCATTTCATTGGGTTAGGATCTTAGATATTGGGATCTTCTAGATGATCAATATGGAACTTTATCCCTTGATAGGTGGCATACAAATCACATATATGGAAGGATTCACAGTCATCATAGTTCCCTTGATCGGGGCTATCAATCTATGGTTTCTATATTGTTAGAGTCTTAAAACTATGGATGGATAATGCTATAAAATATAGGGATACCTGGGTGTCCTGGGCCTATTTGTATAGAGGGTGATTCATTACCCAATTGACGTGTCTGGGGGACATTGAAAGATCCAAATGGTTTTCTACAATGGTTATCGCGTATCCTTTATGTCTTGTCCAAAAGGTTTCATATGTATTGGATAACATCCCTAATGGAAACTGGGATTCATGACTAATAAACCCAGAGTGTATCTCAAGTCTTGGCCTATATACCCAAAGGATGTCACGAGAGCCCATTGATATGTCATGATTCTCTAGCGAGATACAGTTGACATGTACAGAGGATGTCACATGTCATGGATGAAATCCCTATAAGGAATCGAGAATCTGAGCTAATATATCTGGAGGACATCACGAGATCCCACTATTATGACATGGTTTTTTGGTGATACTTGTATGAAATGAGTAGGAGCCATTATATGAGTCTGGTGATGCATTTGAAGGGATTCACGAGGCATGGGAGACAAGCCTATGAGGACTTCTGCATGACTATAATGATACGTCCAAGGGGGTCATCTGACTTTTCCTTGACAAGTTAGGATGGCTTCATATGATCCAGGTAGCATGCTGAAGAAGTTTCATGAGATCTGGGTGATGTGTCCCTGTGCTATCACGTGTCTTTGGGAGGTTCATGCGAAGTGCATGTAGGTCAGAAAACATGTTTGGATTTATGTCATCCAAATTTAGTATTTATTTGGTTCATTGAATTATTGATTCCTTGGTTTTATTCGGTGTCTGTTTATCTTGATTCTAACGTTATATAGTGGGTGTGTGGGATGTTCTTCGTATAGCCCACATAGATCATTCGAGTGATCTATGAATGGTCATGTGGATTTTATTATGACAATAACATGACTACTTTGGCTTCTTTCCAATACATTGCATGATGGTAGGTTGGACGGTCATGTGATCGATTTCTTCAAGAAGTCTGATGTTGCATTCAATAGTTTAGTATCATAGTTGTTCTATCATAGTGATAGATGTCTAATTTTTCGTATCTGGGTATGAAATTTATAAGCCTCTCCACCCCAATTGTTTGTTGATTTTCACATCCTATCTAGAAAAGATCTAGGATGTATTTAGAGAAGGGGTCTAGAACCATGCGGCTTCAGAAGTCTTCTCCATGGTTTATTCCAATTGCATCACCTAGTATTCATCAATCATGAGTCTCTTCCACCATTTCCTATTTTACCATATGTTTTTCGACTGATGAAGACATTCTTGATCATGCCAGAATGTCAAATGACTTTTCATCTGGTCTTATGGACATGTCCAAGGGACATCATGAGAGCCCAATGGATTTCAATAATACATCATGGGGAATGGGTGGATTGTCTATGTGACTTCATGAGATTTGGTTGACTTGTTAAGAAGTCTCATGGGTCCATGATGTGGACGTCTGACAAGTCACATGCCTTTCAGTGACTGCAAGAGCTCTCAACTCCTCCCTTTTAATCCCCATTGTTATAATTTAAAAACATCAGGGATTATGTGAGTTTCCATGAGTAATGTCAAGGATATTTACTCAATTTTTTGATGATGTATCACATGACCAATATGTTTCATATGGGTGTCTACACGAATGTTTTGGATAAATTTTCCCGTTTTTCCATAGAGTGTTGAAGGGGAAGTATGGAGTTGCCTACATATACCCTAAGACTTCTATGCAGCAAGGATGAAATGGAAAAGGAATTTTGTAGGAAAAGGTAGAAACATCGCTATGGTATTATAGTGTATTTCATGTTTCAAGGGGTTCATATCGAGTCTTTCAGCAATCATGAGTACCTCTCACCTCCTCCCCTTTATCTCCATTGTTTTAATCTACAATGGTTTGGGGGTCCTGTGATTTTTCATGGATATCGTTAAGTAATTTTATTCTTCCCAATGCTGATATGGAACATAAGCTTCACAACCACAAGGGTTCTATCCCTTTGTATGATATTCCTTCTTATTCCTGGTAGTATATCATATGGTTTGTTAGGTACTTTCCAATGACAATCCATGTGGCATGGGGGTGCTCATTATCTAGTCTGAGGAGCCTCCGAAAGAGTATGAAGGTTTTTTGAAGGGGATATCCATGAGATTCACCATCGATTATGTATTGTGTTTGGATTTATTGTGTCACCTTAAAATGATCACCTGATTGAGAAACCCTTGGATGCTCAAGAAATCTGCAAGTCTTTTCTTCTATTCATTTGAGGGGAAGGTAGTACCCCATTTCAATAATTTATTCCTTAGTGATTTTTGCTGATGCGTATTTGGCGAACGACAATATATGTGAACTAAAATATTTATCATATATTCTAATATATAAGTTTATATTTTACAAATGCATGAGATGATATTTTTTCTAGAGAGGTATTAAATATGCAGATGATAATAACTAAAAAAATCTATTATATATATTAAATTATGAAAAAATATTTTTTACCAGTTAAAAACCATTAGGATTGATTTAATGGACATGCATTAATTCAATAATATTGTTCAATGTAATAACCCGATATTATGAAACACATATGATGGGAGGATCCTCGAGCACTACCTATATAAGAGGATGGTGTCCTCTTCTATATTTTGTGGTAAATTATATCTTCCTCTCATACTAACATTCCTTGTCTGAGATGAAGGAGAAAGAACCCATTTATAATTTAAGTATACTCCAAATATGATCACATATCCATTCATTGTGTAACGTCCTGGTTCCAGAAGCCACCTAGGGGTGCCCCATACCCAGTCGGTCACATGGCTTTAACCACATTTCCCCAAATGCCAGAGGTTGGTGACAAGTAGTGAGGGCCATGGGTGTGATAGTGGGGAAACTATGCCCTCATTGGCAGAGTAACACAGTAGAAGGGAATCAAATACACAATAATAGAAGCAGTAAATATTCAAACAACAGTAATAGCCAAAGATTGGAATAACAAACAATTAAAGAACATATATATATATATATATGATGCATGGTACATATGTCTAGGAAATATGCGAAACAAATAACAATTCTAGAATACAAAGAGTACCAAACCAAAGTAAAAAAATAGATAAACATCTCCTTAGCATTGCAAGCCTAAGCTTGGTCCCATGCCCTCCAGCTCCACAACATGTCAAGTACCTGAAGTAAAAGGGATATTGCCCTTGTCTATACCAACAACAATATAATCTATTTGGGCCCAAAATCATGGCCCAAACAGGGTGTGAGACTAAATCCCAATTGGCATCCACCCAAAGATCTGTGACTAACATTCAGTGAATATATGGCAGGTAAAAGTACAGAAGTAGTAAACAAGAAGTATTCAGTAGAAAAAAAAATTCCACATATCAAAAGCAACTAATAAAACAGGAAAACCCTCTAGTTAGTGCACACAACCTATCCCCTATAGTTCAATTATAAGAATATATATACTCTCTGAGGAAGCACTGACATTCAATTCCCCTTATAGTCAAAAGTAATTCAAGAATCTCTAAGGATGCTCACACGGTCAATTCCCTTTATAGTCTACGGTAAGTCAAGGACTCTCTTAGGAATCTCACTTGGTCAATTCCCCTTATATCCCCAAGTGGTTCAACGAATCTCTGAGGAATCTCACTTGGTCAATTCCACTTATAGTCTAGTACACCGGGTTCTCATAACCCTGTGTATGTCAACATGCATTGAAAGGAAAAAAATCCATCGTAGACCTGAAGAACTACTTGGATAATCGGTCTATAACATATAAATCATGTAAGAATACAAACACTCCACCCTACAACACTAGGCATGGAAAACAGGCAAGGCGGTCATACAGGCTAAGAAGATCAACGGTCGTAAACAGAACATGCATGGGAAACACATCCAAATCATAGAAATCACCCCTATTCATATCCAATTAACCTCTACACAAGCATATAAGCATGACATGAAATCAATAGGGGTAAAACGGTAAACACAAAATACCCCATTCAAGGATATTGTTCAAAATTGCACATAATACCCAAAAACTTTAAACGGAAAGGCACAAACCACCTACCTCGACATTGAGAGATTGATATACTCTGGCATTGGCCCTTGGATCAACCTAGAATGCAGTAGATCTATGAAAATGTCTAAAACGTTGAACGCATGATATCTCACAAAAGAGGATAAATCATAAGATGGTGTTCAAGAAGAAGATATAACTCACTGATGTGATTCCAACGCAACCGAAAAAGTTCGATTCAGAGGATGGAAACTCGCTCAGGGGTTCGTCAAAGATCCATGGTCGTAGAGTGATCTTGCTTGAACGAGACCTAGATGTAGAGTTTTCTAGAGATTACACACAACCCCGGTGCGTTTAATGAAAAAAAAGAAATTACACAACATGAAATTTTGTAGTAAATGACGTGTAATCACCATTTCCATACTCCCCTTTAGGTGGCCTCAATGTCACCCACATGGTTGTGTGCATGGCCCCTCCCCGACCAACACCCGACTACCTATGGTAATCGTGTTCACGGTGTGTACTCATAAAGTACACGTCATGTACTTTGAAAATTTATTGAATTTATTCTTTTTCTCAAAAACGACCAGAAAAAAAACATACCTGAAAAGAAGTTCCGGGTTCTTAAAAACATCCCCAATTAAAGAAATTCATTCTTAAATTTCCCTAGTGCAGCATAGATGAAGAAACCTCAAACAGTTCCGGCCACTGTGCTTGTACAATGGCCTCCCTATCCCAAGTCTGATCTTGTACCCGCCCGTGCTGCCATAACACTCGTACCAGAGGAATAGACTGGCCATAAATATCCTTTTTACTCCGATCAAAAAATCAGATAGGATGCCTCTTGAACGACGCATCCACTTCGAGCTCAACCTCCTCAGGTGGAAAGTCATGACACAGGTCTGAAAAGTAATGCTGAAGCTGAGAAACGTGAAAAAAGTTCATGCATAGAATGATACCTCTGAGGTAACAGCAACCGATAGGAAAAAAACCCAACTCTTTCAAACACCTCAAACGGCCCGACGTACCTTCGAAAAAGCTTACCCTATCTCTAAATCCTCATGTGTCCCAACCTCAGTGTAACATGCATGAAAACCTGATCCTCAACCTCGAACTCCAGAGGTCTTCTCCACTGGTCAACATAAAACTTCTGTCGATACTGTACAATATCCATCCTCTTCCGAATCCACTCTATCTGGTCAGTGGTATATTGAGAAAGACGAGGTCTCAGCAAAGCTGCCTCTCCTACCTCTAGCCAACATAATGGTGATTTCCATGGCATACCGTACAAATCCTTAAAAGGTGCCATCTGAATAGTTTATAGAAAACAATTATTGTAGGAAGACTCCACAAGAGGTATATGTTTCTCCGAAAAACCTCCAATATTTATAACACATTCTCGGAGCATGTCCTCAAGCACCTGAATCATACGCTCGGACTGGACATCTGTCTGGGGGTGGTATGCTGTTCTAAAAAGTACCAGAGTACCCAAGGCCTTCTGAGGCCCCTGCCAAACCAGACAAGTAAAAGGTGCATCCACGTCTGAAAAAATGGAGTGTCGAACTCCATGCAGATATATAATCTCTCGGATGTATAACTATCCCATCTCATCAACATTCAAGGTCTCCTTGATTGAAAATAAGTGAACCACATTCGTAATCCTGTCAATGACAACCCATACTGCATCATTCCCTCGAGGTGACCTCGGCAACCCTGTTACGAAATCCATCATGACGTCCTTCCACTTCCACTCGTGAATGGGTAACTGCTGTAAAAGCCCTGCGGGCCACTGATGCTCCACCTTCACATGCTAAAAGGTGGAACACTTCTTGATGAAACCAGAAACATCCCTCTTTATACCTAGCCACCAATACTAGCAGTGTAGATCACGATACATCTTGGTGACACGAGGATGAACTGCCCAAACTGAGGAATGAATGTTCCGCATCAGCTCCTCACGTATGTCTGTTGGAACCCATGAACTACCTTGGAAATTCAAGACCTCATCCTCACCTATAGTCCATCCAGGAATAGGGTCCTCTCTTGACACATGTTCCCGCAGGACTAAGCCTTCAGAATCTGATAGCTGTCTTATTTGTAGTCGTTTAAGAAGGGTAGAGGTAACAAATACAGAAGAAAGGAAATTCTACCCCTATCTATCTTGAACCTCCAAATTTATCTCAGAGAATAGATCCATAGTCCTTTGCTCACTATTGGCCTCCTCAACTGCCTATATCTGGGTCCTCCTACTCAGCACATCAGCCACTGCGTTTCCCTTCCCCAACATATAGGTAGGCTCGAGGTCAATGGACTGAAGGTACTAAACCCACCTTCGCTGCATAAAATTCAGATCATGTAGAGTAAAGATGTACTTGAGACTCTTGTGGTCACTGAAAACCACAAAAAGTTCTCTGAGAAGATAATGTCTCAAACATCGTAAGGCATGAACAACATCCGCCAACTCAAGATGGTGCGTTAGGTAATTTCTCTCATGTGGCCTCAACTACGGAGACCCGAACACAACGTATCCTTCTCCCTGCACAAGCACAACTCCTAGCCTGATACCTGAGGCATCTCCGTAATAAATATAGCTCTTTCCCAGCTCTGTCAATACTAGTATCGGTGTAGAAGTCAACCTCCCTTTCAGCTCCCAAGATTCTCCCTCATAAGAATATGACCACAAGAACTTCGCACACTTCTTAGTAAAACCTATGAGTGGTGGTGTTATGCATTAAAAGTCTTGTATGAAGTATTTGTAGTATCCATACGTCCCTAGAAAACTCCATACCTCAAAGACATTCTTTGGTTGCTCCTAAGAAAATACAACTCTCACTTTCTCTAGGGCTACTGATACTATTGTATCTGAGATAACATGAACCATGGAGTGAAACTGATCCTCCCAAAAGTGGAATTTTGAGAGCTTAGAATATAACTAATTCCCTCTCAATGTTATCAAAATGATCCCAAGATGTGTGGCGTGGTCGTGTTGAGTGTGAGAGTACACGAAGATATCGTTCACAAAAACCACCATGAAAGAATCCAAGTATGGATGGAACACTCAGTTCATTAGTTCCATGATGACTACAGGCGTGTTCGTGAGACCGAACGACATAACCAGATACTCGTATAGACCATACCAACTATAGAAGGCTACAAGAGGTATATATGATGGTGTAACATGCTACTGATTATAATTGGACTTCAATTCGATCTTCAAGAACACCCAGGCTCCTCGAAGCTGATCAAAGAGATCATCAATCCTAGGAAAGCGATATTGGTTATTGACTGTCAACTGGTTAGACTTCTGATAATCAACAAAAAGCATGAGGGTACCGTCTACCTTATTCACATAAAGGATAGGATAACCCCAAGGAAAAGTACTTGGTCAGATGAAAATCTTTCTGTGCAACTCCTCCAACTGCTTCTTGAGATCATGTAACTCTGGTGTAGCCATCCTGTAAGGAGGAATGGACACCAGTGCCGCTCCTAGAATGAGCTCAATAGAAAAGTCTATCTTTCGGTCCAGAGGAAAACCTGAGAAGTCCTCTAGAAAGACGTCGCTGAAACAATCCACCACTGGAGGAAAGTCTAACTGGGAAGTCCCCTGGTCATCCAGTTATAGACTATAAATTTGGGAAATAAATTCTCCTAGACCATGATTCTTGGGTCCTTCTCTGCTTTCCTGGACATCTCATTCGTCCTTGTGAAGAAACGCTATGACCTCTGGTGATGTGAAAAACACCCTATGACGGTAACAGTCGACGACTACCTATAAAGGAACTAACTAGACCATTACATGAATGACATCATAGCTTGTCATCTGTAGAACATTAAGGTCCCATAAAAAGTGACACCCACCAACCTCTAGAGGGCACTCATTGCACTTACGTACACTCTACATTCTAGTCCCCAAAAGAGTGTCTAGAATTAAGATATCGATAGAGGAAAAGTTATAGAGACCAAGGCTATCCACAATAGAAAATGATATAAAGATATTGGAAGCCCATATTTCGAAAAGGAGCAGACGCTAAAACTGAGGCTACTAAGATCATACCTCGAACTGTATAGGGTACGGGATCCTGCTCCTGCTGGGTCTGCTCCACTGCAAAAGTATGACCTGTACCGTAGCCCTATGACCCTTCCTGACCACTCTGATCTGATCCACCCTGATGTCACTGAATGCACGGTGACTGACCTACATGGGAATAACCTCCACCTTGTCCTGAATGGCTGGAAGAACTCTAGTTCCCAGATCAGTGAGAAGCTAGTGGTGATGCTCCAGAACGAGGAGTCCTAGAAGAACCCTTGTAACCAATTGCTGGTGAGAAGATCTAACAGAAGCACTGGAGGTGACCCATCTTGCCACAAGATCGACACTCCACTGGGTCTCTCGGGCAATACAGCCTCATATTCCCACTCTTCCCACACTGGTAGCACACCACCTAGCCACCAAAAGATGCATTCTGCCTACTCGGATCGTTTCGTGCAGTCTACATATGGTTCTTCCTACTATCAGTATGAGTTATACTAACTCTGGATGTCGAACCTCCATGAATTACAGCTCTAGAATCCCTTAGATTAACCTCTATGATCAATGCCTAATTGACGATAGAGGATATCAAAGTCAACCTAAAGATGATCACCTGATATCAGATGTCGTGCCTTGGACCATCCTCAAAATTCTGTGCAAGGAACAACTCATCACCGCCTGGAATAGGCGTGAAATGCAGAAACTCTATGAAGCGATAGGAATACTCCATAAGAGTAAGAGTACCCTGCTCCAGACTCATGAACTCTCTGGCTCGATCGGCCCTCTAGGTCTCTGGATAGAATTAATCATAGAAGATGAACCGAAACTCAACCCAAGTCTTGTTCTGCTGGTGTTCCACCTGTGAGATCACAACCCACCACCTCTTGGCGGAGTCTCGAAGCATGTAGGTAGAGATCTTCACCCTCTTCTCTGGAGGTATCTCCAAATTCATGAAAATCGTCATCTTGGCTTCTAGCCATGACTCGGCAGCCTCATGCATCCCTTGAGAAAGTGGGAGGATGATACTGCAGATAGACCCGCATCAATTCTTTCATCGATGGGGCAGGAGGCGGTGCTCCCTAAAAGTTCTGCACCATCCTCAAAATCCCTCTCTAAACTATGCATCAACACCTATGTCAGGTATAATGGATGGTCCCAAGACTCGCATGACAGGAGGATCTGCAGGTAGTCCCTGTTCAGCCATGTCCCGTGTCTGATCACCGCCTGGCAACTGGCATACAACTGGAAGATGTCTCGGGGGCATGACTCTACAAGGTAAAATGCACACCTTAGAACAAGATTCTCAAGGATTGAAAATTAGAAGTATCATAAGGGAACTGAATAAATAAAGAACTTAAGTTTTACAAATCATTACTACACGGCGTGTACAATTCCTAGATGGAATTTTCTATTAAGTCATTTACATGGGTGTGTACTCCTGCCTAAACAGGTAGTGTGACACCCCAAACACATGACGTGTTGTCCTAACACATGGAGTGTACTAGAATCCTTTCCCCTTCCTGAGTCCCCTTAAATGGCTAACCCACATGGTTCCCCTAAAACAAGAATACATGGTGTGTTCTTTCCTGACACGACCTGTACTAGAAAAGTTTCACCGACCCGTGTTGTTGGTGATACGGCTGGATACATGACTCGCCCTACATGGCGTCTTCATGGTGGACATGAGGTGTATAAGAAGGGACACTGATGGCCCGTGTTGTTAGCTACACAAATGGATTCACGGGTTACCCTACACGGCGTGTTCAATTGTGACATGGTGTGTATAAATTAAGTTTTCATCCATCCGTGTTGTTAGTCACACGGTTGGAAACAGGGTCTCTACACATGGAATGCACATCCATTACAAGACGTGTTCTACAAATATTTCTCAGCCCCATGTATATGACCACACAGCCTATGAGACAGTTAGAGACTACATGGAATGTACATAGAGTACACGACATGTACTGAAGAAAAATTATTTCTTCCCGAACAGAAGAACACATGGCGTGTAGTCAAAACTAAACAGCGTGTATTCTGGGGTTTTCAAGACAGTGAGCCTCAGAAACTAATCTGGAAACCATAAAAACACTAAAACAAACATTGGAAGTTCCAAATTCCGATTCGTGAGGGCCCATACTCCCCGCAAATCAATGCTTGGCATCTTATAAGATTTATAAACATGGTAAAAAAGGCAATGATCCACCAAATTCTAGTCCATGAGGTCCCAAAACACCCCAAGAACCAAATTTTGGTGTTAATTCAAACAAAACCTTACAAAAAAATACACTATCAAACAAAATGTATTTTTTTCATGTCATCTATCACAACAACATGTATATACTACACAACATCTATCACAATAACATGCAATCACTAAAGAATTCTACATGGAATGGAAAGAATGCATGACATGTTATTTTTAGCAAGTTCCTATATGATGCATGATATGGAAAACCCTCATCTCATTAGGTTGTGACAGAAATAGAACCTCAATAACATCAATGGTAATAGAACAAAACATGTGAATCACCCAATGGTGAAATCAAATCAACTGTAAATTTTCAAAAGTAGAATAATTACAATAACAAGGTACATTGGTTTTTCCCTGTAGATGGGTTAGCTACACCCGGGCACAACTTATTACCAAGTAACTATTCCATTATATCCCTAGATAAAGGATCCAAATAGTTTTTCAAGAAAAAATAATTCCTCTGATTCCACTTTGTAATGTCCCGATTCCGAAAGCCACCCAGAGGTGCCCCGTACTTGGTAGGACATATGGCCACAAGCACATTTCCCCAAATACCAGAGGCTGCCAAATACCAGCGAGGGCCTTGGGTTTGATAGTGGGGAAACTATTCCCTTATTGGCAGAGAAACATAGCAGAAGGGAAACAAATACACAATAGCAGAAGTAGTAAATATTACGACAATAGTAATAGCGGAAGACTGGAATAACAAACAACTGAAGCACATGTATATATATATTATGCATGGTAAATATGTCTTGGAAAGCATCCAAACAAATCACAATGATGAAATAAAAATAGTACCAAACCAAAGAACAAAAGAAACAGATAAACAGCTCCTCAACATCGCAAGCCTTAGCTTGGTCCCATGCTCTCTGACTCCACCTCATGTCAAGTACCCAAAGTATAAGGGAGCTTTACCTTGTATATACCTGCAGCAATATAATCTGTTTAGGCCTAAAAGCCTGGCCCAAATAGGGTGTGAGACTAAATCCCAATAGGAAACCACCCAATGATCTGTTCCTAACAGTCAGTGAATATATGGTAGGTAAAATTACAGAAGCAGTAAACAAGAAGTACCCAACAGAAAAAAATTCCACATATCAAAAGAATCTAATCAAGCACGGTAAACCTCTAGGACGTGCACACAGTCAATCCCCTCTGGATTAGTTATAATAATATATAAAGACTCTCTAAGGAAGCACTCAAAGTCAATTCATGCGGGTTATGGCCATCCCACATCGGAGGAGGAGGAGCATGAAGAACCCCTTTATAAGGTGGTGTGGATACCTCTCCCATCATGAGTTCTTTTTCTGGAGGGTTCCTACGGGTCAAGCCCAAGGAAAATAAAACCATTAGGGCTAGGAAAAAAGAGAAAAATATCATGATTGCGGGCTGGATTGGGCCATTACAAATGGTATTAGAGCCAATGTCCATTTGATGTGCCAGCGGGGGTGCTGGGCCCTTCTAGGGGGGGTTATGGAAATCCCAAATCGAAGGAGGAGGAGCATGAAGAACCCATGTATAAGGTTGTGTGGATACCTATCCCATCATGAAGAAATTTCCTAGAGGGTTCATGCAGGTTAAGCCTAGGGAAAACAAAACTATGTGGACTAGGCTCAAAGTGGACAATATCATGATTGTGGGTTGGACTGTGCCGTTACACGCTAATATCCCCCCAGAGGCAGGGGTATTTGTTTCAGTACTTAATTATATTTATCAGTAAATCTCATTTAATATGGAATAGTAAGAGTGTTATTATTGGAATTTTTGGGTGTTATATTTTACTTCCTTATTTTTTGTTAATTCATGAAGATATTTCTCCATGTTGTTGGGTTTTCTTCTACTACGTATGGATATAATATGATCATACAAAAACTATCACTTGTATATGTGAAAAGTCATATTTTAGGGTACAATGTATTTTTTATTAAATGAAAAGCCCATTTTATAGATTTTAAAAATATAATTTTCAACCTTGGAAATAATTATGAAAATTTATATCTATTATTAATTTAAAAGTTTTTTAATTTATTTATGTTATACGTATTTATACAATGGACTAGAAAACTGGTATAAAATTTATAATCTTGGAATAAATTTTTTACTTACATTTTCCATATATGAAATGATCGTGTATATCAAATTTGTTCATGAAAACAAATAAAGTATTAATTTTAATCTTGAAAATTAAAATGTGAATTGAATTATATTTTTTATTTATAATGAAAATGATATTTTTCCTTAATTATAAAAATTTAGGAAATATTTTTATTTGGAAATTATATATTAAATGGTTATGGATATTTAATAATTATTTTTTAAAAATGTATTGTTTTTAATGGTTTATGAATCATAAAAGTAGTATTATTGGAATGGTATCATTTATAAATGGTTTATAAATTATGTAATTTTTAATTGATTATATTCATTTATAAAAATGTCTATGATTTATTTATTATCAAAATATTCGAAATATTTACTATTATTTTAAAAAATATCTTTTGAAAAATTAAATGGTGAGATTTCTAATAGGGAAATAAATGAATTATATTGAAATCAATAAATTTTTTTTATAAAGTTTTTCTAAATTAAATCATATACGGTATATATAACATATAAAAATGTTAATATAACAAATCTTGAATTGTAAAATATTTATAATTTATGAAATATCATATAAATTTCATTTAATAGAAAGTACAAAGGTTTTCATTTTAAAATGAGTATAAAATATGTATATTATTTCTAATATTCTAAATTTTAATATTTATAACTTATTTATTAATATTTCATAAATGTATCATGATTGGGAAAATAAATTAATTTTTTATTTATTTATTAAATTTCATTAATATTCATGCTTAGTTTATGATTAATTAATTTTGAATTAACCAAAGTAAAGAGGTGTTATTCTGAACATAATAATTGACAAATAAATAAAAGTTTTTGAAATTATTGTGATCAATATATAAATATTATGTAAGTATTTGGAAATTTTTTTTATGTAAAATGATTAAATAATATATTTTTAATTATAAATTGTTTATAATTTATATAATACCATATAATTTAAAAATAAATTCTATATGATAAAAAATATAAAAGAGTTCATATTCAAAATTATAGACTGTCTATAATATTCGAGATGAAATAATAAATGTGTTTATAATTATATTTTATTTATAAAATTGTTCATAAATATGTATCTAATGTTTAAATATTTTAATTGTTAATTTATTAATTTCTTTTCCCATTTTTTCTGATAAATTTAATTTTTTTATGAATGACTTTATACTAAATATTAAGTGACAAATTCCTTCTTGGTTAGAGACATTCATTAAATGTTAGGTATGCTAATGAATTTAATTTTTCATCTATATTTTCCTTTGTTTTTAAATATAGTTAATAACTTGAATTCAGTTATTGAATATACTTTGGGAAAGTTAGGTATTTGAGTTATCATGAATTGGATTATCTTTTGATTAATGTCACCATAGGAAAAGGGAATTTGTAATAGAATAATCTACTTCACTAGAGGCTTTCCTTGGATAATAATGTTAATGGGGTTTTCTATCAGTCTCTCTAGGATTAACCATCTGGAGTTTTCCAATATTGTATAACTCTATGCTTTTACATGAAGCGTTCATGTACCTCATGCATGTGAAGAATTTGAATATGTATGAATATTTTTGGCTTTTATTTTTGGGAATTGGAAAACAATTTGTGGGGTTTGTAAAGAGTCACAAATCAATATGAATTGAACATATTATGTTGGTTTAGGGAATATGATTTTATGTGAAATTAATCAAATTATTCATATGTAAATGGTAGTAACATGAGATTATTTAGTAATAAAATAAATGTAAACCCTACGTATACTAAGTGTGTGATTCCTTCAAAAAATAAGTATATTAAGACCTAGATCATCAAACTTTGTATGTCACTCCACCAATGGGTTCCCATGGATTATCTTCAGTAATGAAATAAATGTAATGGGTGTTAGTAAAACATCCTTATGTTTTTCATTCCATAACTAGGTACCATTGAATGGAGTTTTGTTAGCTGATTTTTGTTTTTTGATTATGATACAATAGTTGAGACACCTTTATAGGTTTAGGTTAATATAGGAATAGAGTTGAGTGAATCAATATGATGGAATTAAATTAGTTTTTATCCACTTAACTATAAAAGAGTTGCAATTTCTTATTGGTAACATACCCTACCCAAAAAACCATGTTGTGAAAGAATCACCATAACAAACTTATTTCATGGTGGAATATGGATGATGGATTAAAAAATTGATATTATCAATGGGGTAGGCATTTATTATGGGATAAAAATCATTAACGTCTCTTAATGAAAACTTAGCAGAAATCATATTCATATGATAAATTTTTCAATTGTAACAAAAATTAATTAGTCACCACATTGAACATTAGATTTTTCATAGATAAATAAAAGATGAGTGGGTGTAAATATCTTGATTGGTATTGAAACATGATAATCATTCTCAAGAAATAAATCAAATTCTATGTACTCGATCAACAAATTCTAGTGACATCATCTGAGAAGTATATTTAAAAAATTGTGGTAGATTTGTATAATAATCATATAAAGGACTCAATAGAGTGTTAAATAAATATTATTTATTCTTTGAAAAACAGTTTTAAAGTCAAAAAGAGTCTTTGAAAGATTCTAAAATGATATAAATTTTCAATATACTCTATCAATATCAAGTTGGACATTAATGTTATAATGTTTCAAAACCCCTTGAATAAAAATGTTTGATGGAACTATAGTCTTCACCCATGTAATTAATATTATTGGGTACATTAATGATGAAGAGCAATTGGTTTCACCTATTATTTTCCTTCTGGATATATATTTCATTTGTGAATCACTGTTAAAGAGGTTCAACTATTTTATTGCTAAATAAAAAATGAATTAGTTTTACACAACATTACCTAATCTCCTTAACATGTAAGGAATTATTGAGTTGGATATGTGTGGTTCTAGATAATTGACTATAATTTTAAAAAAATTAAATTAAAATTTTATGAAAAGATTAAAATAAAATTGGTTTTATATAATTCACATCACGAGTTACATTTATTAAAAAAATTAAATGATAGTACCACCATTGTGGCCAAAATGTTCATTAGAGGAGAAACTGTCCATAATACTATAGCAGTGATAAGAAACTAAGTGGAGAATTAACACCATGTATGAATACTATAAATTTAATTTTTTTATTTTAATGGGTATATGATTCCAATTGTATATTTTTAATATTTTTTAAATAATTGGAGGTAATAAGATTAAGTGAATAATTTAATAATGTAAATAAATGTTTTTAACATGTAATTTCTACATGAACTAGTTCAGGACGAAGAGGGATTTATAAAGGATGTGTATTTTTTCTCATTTAATTTCCCTAAATTAATTGTTTGATTTTGAATAAACGATATTGTTTCTTGATACACATCAAATTTCCAAAAATTATACATTTTTGATAATAAATTCTCTAAATTATGTATAATAATATAAATAAATTACACAACTCATTAACATATAATGATTTTTTTCATTAACCAATGACTGAAATATTTTAATTAAATTTTAATTTCAAATGAAAAATGTTCCAAACACATAAAATACCATATATGATATATAAAAAATAGTCTATATTTCAGATTTTCCCACCAAAATAAAATAAATATTATCTTCTAAAAAATTGATGTTTGTGATTCCTTAGGAATATAATTCAATGGGAATATTGAATCTATGTGTCTAAGGGATGAATATTCAGTAGTATATAATTTCAATGTGAGAAAATAAAAGATTATAAAAATTTTAGATTATCTAATTATTTAATTTACATCATAAAGAGTAAGGATTTGTGATAGAAATGAAAACTACAAAGAGTTAAATTTAGTTACTAAAATATTTTAATTAACTATTAATGAAAATAATATAATAATATTAGATTAAAAGTGATTATTTATATAATTACCTAAACTATTTAGTATATTTTATGGTAAAAAAATATATAGAGTCCTATTTAGTTATCATGAGAAAATTAAATTCACTTTATATCATAAAATAACAGGTAGGATGTGATAGTAATAAAATATTTAAATATTATTATTAGTTACTATGACAATGTCGATATCAATTTTTACAAAATAATTTTACGAAGTGTTCATAATGTAATAATTTAAATAGTTATATTATTTACCTATTATATCAAGGAAAATGTCTGATATAGAAGTTCCCATGGATAATGATATAATTAGAAAGAGTTCTAAGTAGATAAAAGAATATAACAATTTAACATATGATGTTTTAAATTTAAAGCGATTGAATATATGTTTAAAGAGTTTATCTCAAGGAATAATATTCCTTTATCTCACCATAATTCAAACAAAATATCTTTGTAAATGTTACTCACATAGAGTTTAGTGATAGTATTTTATCAAATGGCCATATAGGGTTGTGAGAGGAACTACATAAGGATGAACTATTCATAAAACCATTTTTGAATCAATGACATGAAATTCATATATAATATTTTAATTTAATTTTTTAATGGTAGTAAAATTATCACTAATTTATAATAATGGTGATCTCCATTTATTATTCCTTTCGGCATATTACAATTTTCATTACAGGAACAATCAAATGGTAAATATCCACTCAATGGAAAACCTTTGAGTTATCAATAAGTAATGATCGTAAAAGATTATAATTGGTGGTTTATATATATAAATTTTGAATTTAATAGTTTCACTTATCAATTAAAATGGGCCGTATATGAGAGATCTTTACAAATATATTATTGAGGTAATAATTAAATAATTATGGCTTGGATAGATACACAAAATTAAATCTCCTCGAATGGAATATAGACAGGGACATACTTAGCGGTGTATGATTTTTATCAATCCATATTTCCTTATGTTGGTGATATACATATAATGATAACCTTCATACATATATACACTACTTATTAATGTCATAATATGAGCATAGCTTAATACGGGTTGTTTGATATTTTTTTGATCATGTCATCACTTTGAGTGAAACAAGGATAAGATTTTCAACATGTAAGAAAAGAAATTAAATATTTACCATGATTGAATTTGACTAAGGAAATTCATGTATATTATTATTTATTTTAAATATTATGTGGTCATATACAAGGATAAGGTCCATGTGATGTTAATATCAAAATGAGAAATTACATGTGATGAACATGTAGACTTGGTCAGTATTTTTCTGAGAATGAAGAAAATAATGAGGGGCCAACACTATATTCCCATGTTCCATGTCCTATGGTTACTTGATGTCACAATAAAAGGGAATACCTAAGATACATATGATATATTTTGTGTTGTAAATTTTATTATAGAGATAATAGTATGTTTGATTGTGATCACAACAAACCCCTCAGTACCATGAGAACATATGTATATCTAGAGTTCTCATATTTTCATATATTGATGAAATAATGAATTAAAAGTTGTTTTCAATGATGATAAGGATCATATGGTCACACAATAATGACCTTTAATATGGAAAAATTTAAACAGATTTTTTTTTCAAAATGGTGAGGGGTTGATTAAAACCCATATCCAAGGGAGTTTGGATAGAATCACATAAATTTGTGAAGATATCAATTTGGTATATTTGGGATTTTACTGCAAGATGAATATTATTACATGTTCCCTAAATATATATATATATATAATACATGATATTATATATATTATTATATATTTAACATGTTAATTTGATTCATGTATTTCTTTGAATATATAAAATATAAATATGGTAACAAATATATATATGTGTGTGTGATAAATATATATATATATATATATATATATATATGTTATATATATTAATTTCTCTTGAACAGTTACAATATCAATTACAAAACATTATTAATGATTTAAAGGAAATTTATTAATTCTTTGAAAAATGTTTAATAAATGAACCCAATAGTATGAAACAAATATTATGCATGGAGCCTCAGGCTATGCCTATATAATTGGTCTGTATAGTATTTTTATGTGTAAAATTATAAATTTCTCCCATACTATTATTCATTCTCTACAATGAATCTTCTAGAACCATTTTTATATTCATTTATTCATGTGATATGTTCACATATAAATTACTCAGGGGCCCCTTGATTGAATGTTCTTTTTGTTCACTGCTTCAGGATCATTATAAAGATGTATCCATCTCCAATTAAGAAGAATACTACTATTATTAGAATTTTTTAGGTACTCTATTTTTTCTTTTTAATTATACATTTATCCTTGAGAAAATTCTAATTGTGTTGGGGATGTCTTCCAAATTACATGGTCATATGATCATATATATCCCATCTGGATGAAAGTGTTTCTGATAATGTTTTATTTGATCTTAATATATATGGTTGAGATTTCTAAGAGTATGTTAAAATTATTTTTAGTGTTTTGACAAAAATTTACGTTGTGTGCCTACATAAATTAAAATAAATTAATTTCCACATACTAATTTGTTTAATGATAGATTTCCAAAAGGTTGTTTTTGAGTTTCAAATATGGCCAATTCTTGATTAAAATGTGATATAAATGATTTTTTGAGTTAAAATAATACAAGTTTCAATGGAAAGTAATGTGTAAGATAAATAAATTTTGAATATGTTATTTTATAGCACAAAAATTGATGAAATTGTATATTTTATGTAATATATTTTCTAGAGATACCTCTAAATTTTGTAACGGGGAGAGTCTTATATATATATGTAAGAAATGTTTGAATATTTAATACATTCCTTAAGTAGTGGGAATATGAATAAAACATAACATGGTGTTATATATTATGTTTACAATACATATGTAAGAATTATCCAATGAATAGGTAATATTTTTATTGATAAGCTTATAGAATATCAATATAGTAAAACCTCTTTTGTATGATATATAATAAGTAAAATGTGTTATGTAATTTTTTTTATAAATTTTTAAAGGTAATGATAGATCTATAATAAGATTTATATTATTGATACATGATTGACTATTAGTGTATAAATATGAATATTTGGGATCCTAGGTTGAAATGTGATAAGTTCTAACAAATAATCCTAGGTAAATACAATACGTCCCAAGAGCACTCTATCACAAGACCTGAAGTGTGTTATGGTTCACCATGGGTGGGAGATAAACACTATTACATCAAAAATAACCTATGATGAACTATTTATCCAAGGGATATTATCTATTACAATTCTATGACATAAACATTAATGAAATAAATAAGAAGAAACCATAAATACATAAATCCAAACATTGTATATGGTTTAATGACCAAAAAAGCATACTATAATGACTTAATAATTTATAAAAAAGACATATACAAGATATGATAAGGTCAAAATATCAAAAAAATATAGATATCAATGACATAGTCCAATATAAAAAAACCTTTAGGAAAAAAATCCCAAAATTTCTCAAATAATATAAAACCCCTTAGACTAACATCTATAAAATCTAAATCCAACAACGAAAAATAGTAATCATGAATTTATAGAAAATTGTATCATTCAATTAATATTACATATATCAAATAAATCTCAAAAAACAAATATATACAAATCTAAAAATAGTTTTTATATTCCAAAAATGAGTTATTTTAATGGATATCGCCACATTTGTAGGTTATAGTAGTAAATTGAGATTCAATCCCAAAATAGAAAAGTTTTTTATTTTTGATTTATTTTTTATTTACCATAATATTTTCTATATATCAATTTTCTACACTAATCAAAATTGTAAAATTCAATTTTCATAGGCTTATATTGTCATTAGTATACATTTAGTTTAATAGGAAAAAATAATGAATCCAATCATTATATGCTCAAAATAAGACTATAGGATGGGCCATGAAATGTTTTCATAGTTTAGAGAAAACAGAAATATGGTCCCATATATCATAATGTAAAACAATGATAGATCAAATAATTAACATGGAGATAGAAAAAATTGCAAGAATAATTTGTTAATTTAGAAGAAAAACAAGATTTGGGTATTTTACGGGTCATTAATTCATGTAATCACAAACCATTTGAACATGAACAATGTCTAAGACTAAAATATTTATTTTTTTATTCATTTATATCTTTTATTACACATTCCAAAAATGATTCAAATATTTATGGAGAATTTGAAATGTGGATGAATGTAACAGTAAATAAGACCAGGTTACATGGGTGACCATTTAAGTATCTATTTTTAACAGCGCTGTATGATTTTGTTCCATTGAAATCTGCTTTTAAATTTGTATATATATAAGTTTCCTCTACCTATTAATCTCTATATTTTTTTATATTATTTGTTTCACCTGATGTTCTTATTCACATATCCATTAAAATGGATAAATGATCCATTTTTAGGGTGGAAACATTCACGATCCACCATCTTCAAGATGATGAAAGGGAGATAGTAACCCCCAAGTCTCGCCTCTAGTAGACCCTAGGGTGGTGACCAACACCAAGGGTATATAATTTCAAAAAAATAAGAGGCATTAACCTTTTTATAGGAAACCGCATCAAGAGATACTATGTATCATCCTCAAAAACAACTCCATAAAATATATAAAAGAAATCCCAAATCTATCCCACATAATTGTTCAAAATATAACCGTTACAAAAATAAAATTGTAGCTCAAATGAAATATTGAAATAAAGATAAGAAGTGACATAATTAATACCCCAAAATCCAAGATAGTAAGGTATAGAAAGGTCTACATAATCCTACTCGAAACCTGAAAAAGGTTTATATACATAGGTTGACCATACAAGTATAATCAGTTGAAAGAATCCTAGTATCTCATGAACAAGTGTAAGAAGCATACTAATTACCTTGTGAGAAAACATTAGAAACAATAGCTCATAACAAGGAATAAAAGCTATCCCAACCTCACCAAGGCACGCTTTACATGTAATTCAATCATGTAAAGTAATGTGATAAGAACATAGATTATTTGGGTACCCCACACCACATCCCACTAGACTAGATACTCTTTCATAGTGAAAAATAGTCATGGAACTCCCACCTCCTTTGAAAAAACCATGTCACAACTAACCCACAGACAATCAGGCCTCACTGTTAGTCCCATCAGCTGGGAAAATGAAGTAGATCACATCCCACCTGCACACACCTTAGCCTAACTTCTAGAATTTCCACTTGTTCCAATGAAGCACAAGACATCCCGCTCACCCACATCTGGGACACAAACCACACATCGTCATAAAGACACCTTGGAAGCACATCACATCTCATCCTGAAGCCACTTTGTAAACAAATAACATCTCATCCTAATGACACATGGGAAATAAAAACTCACCCGACCATACCTGGGCCTCACAAACCATAGCATTCTTGATGAATCATTGCTTATCACTTCCTAGAAGAGGGAGGAGGGTATGAATGGGTTTCCTGTCATAAATCCTCTCACCTGGTTTTTTCAGAAAGACACTCTCCCCCATGATGATGAGGGTGTTTTCGACATAGTGATCAAATACAATGGGGTGCGTATATAAATCACAATAAAATCCAAGATATATATAGGTACGAAACACTAATCCCAGTCTATGGGTTCTAAAATGACAAACCAGCCCACAACACAACCAAGATTGTTGTTACCCCTAAATGTATTTATCAACATTAGTCACAATCAATCTAGATGCTGATAAATGAAATTTTCCTCACAGAAATCCACAAACAGAAATCATACCCCAAGCAATTCAATTAAAATGTTTTCATTATTTATTAAACTATTCATTTTTTCATTTCATTAATACCTAGAAAACTAATAAACACAAGACAAAAAGAGGAACACCTCCAAAGATATCTTGAAATGTGAGGATCCATATAAGCTAAACTATATTCACATTAATTTCTATTTAATAACCATTTATGCTATAAAAAATTGAAATAGATATAATGGGTGAAGCTACTCATGGAGAAACTCTAGATGAAACATCCATACAAAAAACATCCATCATCATTCTTCAAATCCATTCTTCCTAATCCATCCTATCAAAATTAAAAACACATGACTCACTAACATACCCACCCAAACATCTCATCACAACCAATATCTGTAGCCCTAAAACATAACCACACCACACCCAACAAATCCTTAAACACAAACATAGCACATCCTGACTGTAACCCTATTGTGTAACACAACTTATCTATCCCACAACCAAACAAACACTCATTCTTAGATTCCATTACACCACACAATATGCCCCACATCACAAAACCAAGCCCACAAATGCACTACATTATAAGACAGAACAGTTCCACATAAATAATACACAACCACAAAAATCAAGGAAATTAATATTTATATTTAACATGGAATTCCTTACTAAATTTATTCTTGTTAATTTAGGGGTGATCACAAAAATAGTTTGATCATGTGGAATCCATTTTATTAATTGTATATACATGTTTAATCAATTTCAAAAAAACTATTATTCCATAGAAGGACAATCAATAAACATTAATAAGCCATCACAGGTGCACAAAACATACCCCATACAACCATGATTTTTAGTGGGTATTTAGCCCATACATATCAAAATAAAAATGAAATAAATAAAATATAAACTTGCATCACCTGTCCCTATACCTTTTTTATTGATTTAAAACTGAATAAATTATCTTCATATGTTTGGTATTCCACTATCTTCACAAAAGATGCATCCACACACCCACCCTGCTTGACACACAAATAAAAGAGAGATGAAGGGATCCCTACCTTAAAGAAAATATGATCAATAAATCATTATTTCACCATTACAGGGGGTGAACATGAAGTAGGAAGAAACCTCTAGGGAAATGTGATCCATAGACATATAAAAAATGCATGACTCCTCGGGATGAAAGGTTCGGGCTGCACCATGATAAAAGAGAAGGGTTCAAGAAAGAGAGGATCCCGGCTTTAGAAACCCATTAACCTAAATTAATGTGATAAACTGTCTTCATTAATCCATTATTGGTGGTTCTTGACCACTACCACATGGGTTTCGAGTCAAAATAAGAATCAATATTTTAGAATACAGATATGATTTTAAACGGGTTCAAAACCCATTAAATTTGTGATTAATGTCAATTAACCTGAAAGGAAACATTAAAGGGGTGAAACCAGAAAAACTGGAGAAAACTGATATTTTGATAAGCTGTCATATATGACTCACCGTTAGGTGAGTCACCAGTGTGATTCACCAATGGGAGTTATCAATGGATGTGTCATTATTAGGAGAATCACCATTGGGTGACTCACCATTGAATGAGTTACTGTTGGGCGACTCACCAATTGTCAAGTTACGATCGGGAAACTCACTGTTGGCAACCTACCATCGTGACATACAATAGTGACTCACCAACATGATTCATTGGTGCAAGTCACTATTCTGACTCGCTAATCCTGGATCATCAGTCCTCACTCATCGGTGGATGAATCAATGTTGTGAGTCACCGTTTCAACTCACCATCACGAGTCATCGGTACGAGTTACCATTCTGACTTTCCCATGCTAATTAACTCACTGGTCTAGACTCACTAGTGGATAACTCACCATCACAAGTCACTTTTGTGACTCATAGTAGTGAGTCAAATGTGGAAAATTGATGTTTTTTGGAAAATCATCTAATGATCCATCACGACCTCCCAGAATACTTCAAACACTATATTTTTAAAACAATAATTGATTTGGGATGTATTTGCCAATGAATCATATACCTCTCAAAGTATTATCTCCCTCAAGAATTAAAAAACCAAACCTAGAAAGAAAATAGGGGTTCAAACAAACACTCTATGAGATACATTTCAAGGACCTCACTGCACTTGAAAAACAACTAATAACTAAACACATAAATGTTCAATGATAAATTAACTTGTGTTGTTCGAAAATTGAAGTGAAAAATCAACATCCAAGAAAACCTCCCCCAACATCTTCCAACCCAAACAACCACACAACACACCACATATGCATCATACCACCTGGTTCAAACATGTTAATCAAGGAATACCATATTCCATGACAGGAAACTATCCACTCTTGGGGGAACTGACTCGACCCCACAATTTTAATCATATCGTAATTATTTCATATTGATGAAGATTCAAGTCCCCCTTCCCACATGTCAACAATTCCGCACACATTTCACCTTAGACATCATGATTCCGGGAGAATAGCTCATCATATAAAGAAATCCAAAATCACAAAACAATGAAAAACTAAAATACAACACTGGGTACTAGGAAAACATCTATGTATCCTGCTGGAAAGTAATCTCCTCGACGCCACCATGCCTCAACAACACGCAAACCAAAGGAATTTTTCACATACACAACACCCTCTCTAGATGATATGGAATCTCTAGTTTTCATTCTAGAATCATCACTTCATCCTTGATATCTGACACTCCCCATTAAATAATGTGGGAATAATTGGTTATATATTGACAGTGATGTAAGATGTGAAAGACATTATGGATCATCTCCAACTGTAGTGGAAACGCCAACTGGTATGATACTTTGCCAACCCGTCCCAACACCTCAAAGTTCCTGATGAACATCAGAGAAATCTTACTACCTCCGTCGAACCTCCACTACCATCATCAAGGGGAATCCTTCAAGAAAATGTTATCCCCAACCTCAAACTCCATGGTCCTCCGCCTTCAATTGGTTTAAAACTTCTATCAGTCTCTTGCTGCCTTCATCCTCTCACAAACAAGATGAACCTTCTGGGTATTTATTTGTAAAATTTCTTAACCAAGAACATATGAATCCCTAAACTCTTTCTAGAGTAATGGTGAATGAAATGGACTTCCTTATAGAGATTAAAATAGAGCCTTGTTAATGGAATAGTGACAGATATTATCTAAAGTGAACTCTACTAAGGGTATGTTTCATACCCCAGATACACCAAAGTCCAAGACGAATGCTCGCAACATATCCTCCATCATCTGGAAAGCCCACTCTATCTTCCCATATTTCTATGGGTGGGATGAAGTGTTGAGGCTTAACTGGGTTCCAAAATCATTCTACAATCCCTTACAGACTCATGAGGTAACACGTATATCCTGATTTGAGATGATGGATCTCATAACTCAATGCAGTAGAACCACCTCATCGACATACCTCCTAGACAAGACATCCACTACTCCTGACTCCTTAATCACCATGAAGTGGGATGAATTCATAAATTTATCAACTACAAAACAGATAGCAATTTATCCTCCCTGATGTTTAGGTATCCATGTGATGAAATTGATCGAGATTTCATCCCACCTCCATTGGTGAACATCCAAGGGATACAACAAACCACCGAGAACACAGTGATTAGCCTTGAACTACTATAACACTATGCACTTATCCAAAAACACTCCCACATTCTGTTTCTTCTTATTACACAAAAAAATGTATACTCCACACACAATACATATTGTAAAATCTTAGGTGTACCGCTAAAGGTGGGATTTGAAACTCACAGAGGACTCCCTCACGCATCACCATCGGGACAAACCACCTTCGGTGGAAATACATTTGATTTTAAGAATCATATTCTCATTCCTCTAAAGAATAACCATGGACAAAAAGATCACACATTACCTCTACCTCTAATTCACCCCACTAAAACACCACCACACACTACTTCAGAGAAGGTTGTACTGTCTTTTGAAATAAACAGCCTTTGTTGTTTTCCACCCTTGCACCTAAGTGAAAATCATCCAACTCCTCCATTTTCATCAAAGCACCCAAAGACTCCCAAAAAACTTCTTTCTATGAATTTATGGTCAAATCATTGTCTATAATATTCCCCTTTCCTAATTTGTTGAAGATATCAAAATCATAGTCCTCAAAGAACTCCATCCACCTCCACTGTCACAAGTTCTAATCTCACTGGGAAATGATGTACATCAGGCTCTTGTGATCTATAAAGACCACAAAGTGTTCCCTAATTAGTTAATGACACCAAAAAATTAATGAAAACTATACTGATACTATCTCTAGATCATTGTTGGCCTAGTTACATTTGTGGGGATGTAACTACCTAGACCCATAAGAGATCAGTCCCCATTGCTGCCTCTGGATGTCCTGGAATATTTTTATGAAATATTTACATTAAATAATTTTTTTTCATCAGTAGCTTGTGTTTCTCGCAATAATGAGTTTAAAAAACCAAGATATTCTCTTAGTATAAAATTACCACGATATCCAATTTATTAGGTTAGTGGGAAATGTATTGATAATTTATTGGCTATCATTTATTTATGAAAAATATAATTCAATTAGATATTTGAATTTTTGAGTGAAATACTTTTGTTAATAAAATTATTGTGATATATATGTGTTATGTACTTAATAAAATATTTCTTATATTCGTTCAAAGGATATTTTCGTCATAGGCTATGAAGAAACCCCTATTTGATGTATAAAAACATTTTTATTTTAAAAGTTTAATTTTACACCATTGAATGGAGAACCCTATTTATATTATTATCCTCATACATTAATATATTTTATATTAAAACACAAATATGCTATTTTGAATCGGGATATAACAAATTACCTTGGATAAATTTATGATATTTTTCTGATAAATTTTATGTTTTGATGAATAGTAAAAATATTCAAAATTTTAATAAAATATAGGTTATTATAATTAATTTTACATTAAATTCAGATGTAAAAACATTTCAACATTTTGTAATATTTTAACATTTAAAACTATTTTTCCCATTTCAACAACGGGATTAAATTTAAATTAATTGATGAATATTTTCTGTTTTTAATTTTGAAAAATGGATTCCATATTTGGAATCAGTAGGTCCAAATTATGTTATTAGGAACTTATATTTTGGGAATTATGAATAGTAATTTTGGTAATTATTTTTATTACCATGGTTAAAGGTAAATCATGTAATTAATGGTACAAATAATATTATAAAATTACCATAACACCAGTAAAAATACTATTGGATGCTTCAATTCAAACATTAACATATATTTTTAAAAATGGAATCACTTAATGGCCACTTATCTATGAATATTACATTAATATAAAAAAACTAATGAACATGACAGAATGTAAAAATCTAATTTTATATAAGTATAATAATTTTAATATAAGGATAACTAAGAGATAATATCAACTATAGATAGTCTCTAAAAATCTATAATAATTACCTACATCATAGAAATTTAATTATAATTATTAGAGATTAAATAATTACCATTAACGATGACACAATAGTAATGTAGAAATTATTTTATGTATAGAAATATAAAAAAATGATTTTAAAAATATTAATAAAATATCATATGAACTAATTAATGTGCTGAAATAATTTTAGAGATGATTATAACATGTTAAGAGTGTATTAATTTTTTTTGTAGTTATCTTTTGTATGGATTTTATTTATTGTCTAATAAATAAATAGTTTCAAAATTGGAACTATTGATATTTTATGAAAATAACATGTTATTAAATTATTTGAAAATCATAGAAATATTTAAAATGTACTATGTGATAATTATAACATCTAAAATTTCAAAAAATATCCATTTATGGTCAATTATTACCAGATAATTAAATATTTATGACCATTAAATATTTATAATTTTATTACCAAAATTAAAATTAAATAGAATAACTAAGTTTCATTTAAAAATGTATTGTTTAAGTTAACAAAATAACTGGTCCAAATTTTTTTTTGATGAGATTACACCTTTATCTCATATCATCTTTGAAATTGAGACATTTTAGAGATTTTTGGGTAGGGTTTTATTTTATAATAATTTATTATATATAGATTTTCCAAAAGTGCCCCTCACCTCACTTAAAATGGGACCTTCTCCCTCACATATTCACTTTATTTTGAGCCTTCATGCTCAGTCATGCCCTTCCCTTTTTTCCTTATAAACATCCCCAATCTTATTCTATTGGTCTGAGTCATCTTCAAAGACCAACTCTAGTGCTATACGAAGAGATATAAAGGAAACAGGTTGAGGAAGAGGTAATCAATTCTACCAATTATTTCAAACGTATTTCTTCTTCCACATCATATTCATTATTTGTTTCATTATAAAGTAATAAATTCAGTATCAATCATATACTTATATTTTACTTTAATATAAATAACCATATTTCACCTTCTATCCATCCTATAAAAAACGATGTCACTGCACTTGTGTACATACGACTTACCGTCTCCATGTCATGGTGTTATCTTCTTTTCACCACCACCTTACATGGATGAGTATAATGATGGAAATAATAAGTATATATGATTATTATAATATGTTACTAGTTATGAAATATTATACACCATCCACTTCAATATTATTCAACAGTTTTGGGAATGATACCATCACGCATGCGTACGTACGACCTACTGTATCCATGATGCAATGTGATTCGTTCTACATGATATCCATTAAATCATGATTGTACACATGAATTGAATAAATAAATATGATATATATTATACTAATATAATTATTTAAATTATTTAACTATAACCTAATAATTGGAACATGAAGTTATCTAACAAATCTTGCTTAATAACACAAATTAGTTAATATCCCAATAACGGGTGAGAATGAAATGTTACTAAAAATAGATGAAAATATAATTATATATGATATCATAAAAATTATTATGATTCTCGAATGAATCAGTATCATTATTTAAATCATTATACAGGAGGTTTGGATACATACTAAGGACATCAAACCAATTGTATGGGATAAGTTTGCAATCTTATTTTTATCAGATATTGATTATACATATGTATTTACTGGGGTGTATTTATAATCCCCATCCATATTTCCTAAATATGTAATATTATTTATATTCACATACAATTTTCTAAATTTAATTTTATTCTTCATTGAATTTTTATAAAATTATATGAATGCAATATTTTTTATTATTTGATTCGAGGTACTTTTTTACTTTTCCAGCAAAGGTATGAGGAGAATGTTTTTTAACTTATAAATTATGAATGTAAATTTACGGTTTCATGACACCTTATTTCAATAAATCTTCCTATAAAAAATTTCATGATTATTTTCAACTAAATTATTTTATTTTAAAATTGTATGGCATTTGGAGAAAATAAGTTTTTTTAAGAAGAAAGGATATTTTCTTCAAGAATTAATTTCATGTGTTTTATCAAAATTATTTCCCATCTAAGATGATTCTCTATGAATAGGTCTATGTTTATATCCATATTATTACTATTAATTGATCATGTTAATGATGGAATGATTTTTTATATGGATTATATTATAAATGAATTATTTTTAAGAATCCCATATTTTTCCATGGGTTATGCTATAGGGATTGTTTTTATGTTTTTGTGACACATGTTAGAATGGCTTCATTATGAAAAGGGTGGGACCTATATATTCCTACAATGAATTGGGTAATGATTTAAATCTTATAATGTAGACATGAATAGAATGGAAAGTAAATCCATTTAGGTAATATAGTGCTGGAATGGGGAGTGAACTCGGTTTAGTAATGGGATTTATCTACTATGATGGTCTTGGAAATGAGCCTTGGCTAATATGAAATGATTTTTATATGATTATGTGTGTATTCCATGAAATTTAATGTCTTGATGTATGACTATTGGGATTAAATTTCACTTTTATGATTTATCCTATAATATACTATTCTGATATTTTATATCCATTATAAGGTTTTAGAATGTTTTTTTATTATGATTATGATATGATTGATATTTCTCTTGTATACCCTTACTGATAATTTGAGCTCACCCTTTAATATGATTCTTTTTTAAAGGTCATGAAGAATGTTATTAAGTAAGATATGTCAAAAAGGTTTCAATTTTTAAATAAATGAGATGGAGACAATGTAGATATTTTATGAACTAGTTGTTTATGTTACACAGTTTCTAAAAACACTAAACCTTACAGTCCTGGCATGGTTTTTTTTATATTATGTAATAAATATTTTCAATGTTGAAGTATTATATATATGTAATGTATGGTCAGGTATAGGTTGTATCATATAAATAGTATAGTTAACCTGGGGATACTAGGTTGAGAGAACCTTAGTAAGGACACTAAAGATATGTATAGATTATAATTCTTTCCAAGTGTTTTAGAGATGTTCATAATTAAACATGGATAAAACCTAAAGTGTCCAAAATTGAAAATTTATTCTTGAATTTTGTGGTTTTTCAATTATGATTAGTGTTTCTCGCACTATTCTTCTTGGTTTTAGGAAATGGATGGAACCCTGAGGAACTGTGACAATGCTGAATGTGAAGGTAAATGTAATGATTTCCCCCTGAGCAACTAAATGTTATGGGAGATAGAATGAAAAGATTGTGTCCTTGATCACTCAACATTCAAAAGCTCTGAATCATGTCATACTTCCAAACGAAAAAATAAGAGAGAAAAATTATTTTTAATCCTTTAGGAGGCAGATTCCACCTTCATTCAACGGGTCTTCTGATACATTAGTGGTTGACCAATGGATCAGTACCATTGAAAAGATATTATCAGGTCTACAATTTTCTGAACATGGTAATGTCATCTTAGGAGTATATCTTTTGGAAGGTGAATCTTATCAATGGTGAAATATTATCAACAATATAATACAAAGAGATGACATTGAGTCCATGGAATGGGTTGAGTTCAAAAACTTATTTTTAAATATGTATATTCCTCATTTTCTTTGGAAAATGATGGAGAACGAGTTCCTTGAACTCAAGAAAAACGATGATGAATCCATTGATACCTATGAATAAAATTTTCCAATACTTGGAAGGTATTCTTTTGTAATTATTATCCAACATGAGAGTAAAATTGATCAATTATTTAGTGGCTTAAAACCAAATCTCCAAAGGGAATTTTCCATATGAGAATTCAATAGCTATAAGGAAATTTTTTGATGTTCTCTCAATGTTGAGATGGACATTGGAGTAACCCATCAATAATATAAGGTTTATAAGAAGAGAAAATTGGAATTAAAAGAAAAATCTTAAGACCAAACTGAATAGAAGATAATTTTTCCCATATGATCAATGTGTAGAAAAGAACATGTAGGGAATCATCTTAAATTGACTATTAAATGTTTTATGTCTAGAAAATAAGGTCATTGGGTAGTTGAATTCCATGTGATGGAATCATTATCTCTACTGATTCGAAAAAAGGCTACATAGAATAAACATCCTACACTTCAATGATAAAAGTGCAGGGAAATGGTGAATTAAGCCAATCAATGTCGTAATCCAATCGTTATTGATTATGATCGATGTAAACATGATTATAAGGCCAATGACAAAGGAAAGTCACATGAAATAACAATCGGTGATGTATGGGATGATAATGAAGTGGTGAAAGGTACACTTACCATCCACTCTAAAGTATCAAATGTTTTATTTGATTTTGGATCAACACGCTCTTCTATTTCAGAATAATTTTCTAAGGGTATCTATGTATTACCTAAACAATTAGATGTTGAGTTAGATATGACAACCCCTAATGGAACCACCGTCACATAAAAATTTTATAATTCATGTATGGTTGAATTTTAATAGAAAGTGGTCACTGCAAATCATATGATCCTTCCTATAGTGGAATTTGATGTGATTCTTGGCATGGATATCCCTTTTCTATATGTGGATCATATCAATTTCCAATGAAGGGTAGTCACATTTCCTATTCTAGATCAATCTATTATCATATATCAATGCAAGGATGAATTTAACCTTCCATTAGAAATTTCTTCTGTATTATGGATCTTGATTCCTATAAATGAACATTATTTAACTCAAATGGTTGGGGAGAAACTCATAATTAAGAATACACCCATTGTATGGGAATTTTATGATGTCTTTCTGGCAGAATTTCTAGGTGTTCCACCAAATACGGAAGTTGGGTTTTCAATATAACTCATGCATACTGATATGCCTATTTCTAAGACACATTATATAATGGTCTCAATTGAGTAGCAGGAACTAAAGAAGAAACTCCAAGAGAATCTTGATAAGGGATTCATATGCCATAGTGCATCACCCAAGGGAGCACATGTTCTTTTTATTAATAATAAAGATGGATCAATGAGACTCTACATTGATTATCAATGAACGTGAAAAGATCACTATCAAGAAAAAATATTTTCTTCCCCTCATTGATTATTTTTTTGACTAACTAAGTGGAGCTAAATACTTTTCCAAGATTGATCTTCGTTCGGGATATCATCAATTAAGGTTCCAAAAGGAGGATATACCAAAGATGACATTTCGTATAAGGTATGGAAACTATGATTTTATAGTGATTCCTTTTGGTATTACTAATTCCCCTGCTATCTTCATGGATTTAATTAATTGAGTCTTGAGAGACTATATTGATAAGTTTGTGGTAGTATTTATAGATGATATTATTGTTTATTAAAAGTCCAATTAATAACATGATGTTCACTTGAGAATTGTTTTGATGACCCTGATAAAGGATAATATTTATGCTAAATTTATCGAGTATGAATTTTGGCTTCAGAAAATTTCATTTTTGGGTAACATAATTTCAAGAGATGGGATATATGTTGATTTAGTAAATTATAGAGGTTATTTAATGATGGATGAGACCCAAAACTGTAACTACGATACGATTTTTTCTTGGTTTGGATTGATATCATCTACATTTTGTGAAATATTTCTCACAATTATCTAATCCACTCACCATATTGACTTAGAAAATAGTTAAATGAATTTGGACAGAGGAATTTGAAGCAAATTTCAATGAGAAAAAATGATGGTTACCCAGTTCCCATGTTCTCACACTACCTTATAGTGGAGAATGGTTTGTGATCTATGGTGATTAATCCTTGAAGAGTATAGGATGTGTTCTCATGAAAAATGATACAGTGATAGCTTATGCCTCATGGTAGTTGAAAATTCATTAGTAAAATTATCCAACTAGTGATTTGGTGTTAGTTGTAGTAATATTTTCATTGAATATGTGGAGGCATTATCTTTATGGTTAAATGTGTGATATATATATTAATTATAAATGATGAAGTAATATTTTCACACAGAATGAGATGAATATGCACCAAAGATGATGGATATAGTTGATTAGAGATTATAATTGTTCAATACATTACCACCTTGGTAAAGGGAATAAGGTGGATGATGCTTTGAGTTGAAAAGACCATGTTAGCTTATCTATGATGAGGATCATGAAAGATCCAATATTTATGGATTTTCAAATGATAGATCTAGAAATTCTAATACAAGGGGTTAAATCTTATCTTTATCAAATGACTATTCATCCATCTATACAAGTGAATATTAAGGAGATTTTGAAGGAAGATGTAGAGATACAAAATAAGGTGATAAATTTTCTTGAATTCAACTTGGATTCTGATGAAATAATTTAGTTTTGGAATAGGGTTTGTATTCCTACCATACCATAACTAAAGAAGGATTGATTTTATGAGGCTCATAGTTCTTCATTCTCTATTCACCCTAGAAGCACAAAGATGTACATGGACCTGAAAGAGTAATTCTGGTGGGATGTAATGAAAATAGATATTGTCGAATATATATCTTGGTGCTTAGTTTTTTGTCAAGTTAATGGTGAGAGACAAAATTCTAAGGGGATGATACAACCATTACTCATACCTGAATGGAAATGGGAAAACATCACAATAGACTTTGTATTTGGACTACCCAAAATATCTAAAAGCCATAATGCTATATGTGTTAATGTTTATATCCTTACAAAGTAGGAACACTTCATTGCTATTAGAGATGATTTCTCTCTCGATCAGATTCCTAGGATATATGTAAAAGAAGTGGTAAGATTTCATGGAATACCACTTTCCAATATATCTAATTAAGATCTATGGTTTACCTCAATGTTCTCAAAAAGTCTTCAGCATACGCTGGATAAAGAGTTAAGTTTCAGAACTTCTTATCATCCTTAGGCAAACGGTCAGTATGAGAGGACAATTCAAACTTCAGAAGACATGTTGAGAGCTAGCTCTTTACATTTCCATGGTGGTTGGGGCCAGCACATACTATTGGTGAAATTTTATTACAACAATAGCTTTCACTCTAGTATTTACATGGATCCTTACGGAGCCCTCAATAGAAAAAAGTTCATAACTCCATCTTTCTGGGAAGAAGTTGGGGGAAAAATCTACTAGGACATGATCTTGTAGATTAAATGGAAGAAAATGTCAAATATCTTCAACAACACATAACTGCAGCTTAGAGTTGACAAAATAGTTATACTGAGAACTGAAGAAAAGACATAGAGTTTGATGTGGGTGATAAGGTATTCTTATGAATATCTAGCTATAATAGATTTATGATATTTGGAAAGAAGTGGAAGATGAGACCAAGGTATATCGGTCCTTTTGAAATTCTAGATCATGTTGGGAAGGTAGCTTACCAATTGTCACTTCAACCGAATCTCTCTCAAGTTCAATATGTGTTCCATGTATCTCTCCTAATAATGTTATACCCAATCCTTTACATGTACTGTGCTTATAAGTCATACCACTTGATCACGATCTTTCTTATGAAGAACAACCGATAGAGATTCTGGATTTTAGAAAAAAGTTCTACCAAACAAGACCTCTCACTTGGTTAAAGATTTGTGGAGTAATAACCAATTTGAAGAAGCTGCATGGTAACTTGAGGATATTATGAGGGAAAGGTATCCTCGTCTATTTGTTTCCATGTGACGAATTTCGAGGGAAAAATTCAATTTAAGTGGGATAGAATGTAACACCCGGATGTTTTTTATGAAATAATTTCATTAAATAATTTTTTTTCTTCAACAGCATGTATTGAATGCAATCAAGAGTTTAAATTTACTGTGAGACAACCTTAGTATTAAATTACTACTGTAGTATTCCTGTTATGCTAATGTGAATTATTATAACTAACTTATGAAAATTCAGTGAGAATTCATTGGCGATCAATTATTTATGAAAAATATAAATCAATTAGAAATTTGCATTTTTCAGTGCATTAATTTTGGAAATGAAATTAATGTGATATATATGTGTTATATAATTAATAAAAAAAATTATATTCATCCATAAGATATTTTATTCATAGTCTATGAATAAAACCCTATTGGATGAATAAAGACATATTTTTATAAAAGTTTAGTTTTACACATTTAAATGGGAAACACCTTTTAAATCAATATTTTGACACATTAATATGTTTTATATGACAAAATAAATATTTTATTTTGAATTGGGATAGAAAAATTTACTTTGGATGAATTTCGAATATTTTTTTGATAACATTTATGTTTTGAGGAATAATAAAAATACAACATATTTTAATTGAAAATATATTTTTCCATTGGAATAATTTATATGGTTACATTATTTTATTTAGTGGTTTCAAATTATTAATATAATATGTTTTTAAAATTTTATATAATTTTGGTCAATGGAATTAATTTTACATAATATTCAGATGTAAAAACATTTCAATCTTTTGCAATACTTTATTTTTTAAAACCAATTCTCTCATTTCAACAATGGCATTAATTTTAAATTAATTAATAAAAAAATATGTATTGAATTTAGAAAAATTAATTCCATATTTAGAATTAGTATGTCCAAATTATGTTAATAGGATACTTTTTTGACATTATAAATAGAAACATCAGTAATTATTTTTATTACCATATTTAAAGATAAATCGGGTAATTAAAGGTAAAAATAATATTATTAAATTACCATAACACATGTAAAAATCGTATTGGATGACTAAATTATACGCTTATCATCCATTTTTAAAATGTAATCACTTGATGGCCAAATTCCTTAGAATACGACACGAATATAATAAAAACTAATGAATGTGAAAAATGTCACAATCTCATTTTATATAAGTATGTTAATTTTAATATATAGATTACTAGAAGATAATATTGAAAAAATATAGTCTATATAAAACTATAATAATTATATACATAATATAAATTTATTTATAATTTTTAGAGATTAAATAATTACCATTAATGATTACATAATAATGATGTAGAAAGTATTTTATTCTTAGAATTATCAATAAAATGGTTTTAAAAGTATTAAAATAAATATAATTTAAAATAATTAATGTGAACCACGAATTTTATAGATGACTATAACATTTTAGGAGTTTATTAAATATTTTGGTTTGAATTTATATTCTTTATGGATTTTATTTAATGTCTAATAAATGAATAGTTTCAAATTGACACTATTGATATTTTATGAAAATAACAATTTATAAAATTGTTTAAAAATAATTTAAATATTTAATAATTACAAAGTGATAAATATAAGATCTAAAATATCATAAAATATCCATTTATGTTCAATTAACACCATATAATTAAATATTAATAAACATTAAATATTTTGAATGTTCTTACAACAATTGAAATTAAATAGAATAACTAAGTATCAATTAAAAAGATATGATTTAAATTAACAAAATAACTTTTCCAAAAAATTTAGATGATGATATTACAACCCTATATCATATAATATTAAAAATTGGGACATTTTGGTGGTTTGTGGGTAGGGATTAGTTTTTTTATAAATTATTATTTGTGGAGTCTCCAAAAGTGCCCCTCGCCTCAATTATAAAAGAGAAATGTCTCCCTCATCTATTCACTTCACTTAGAGCCTTCAAGATCGTCCTTCCCCTACCATGTTTCCTTATCAACTACCCTATTTTCATTTTATAGGTTTTGGTCATCTTCAAAGACCAGCTCTAGTTCTCTAAAAGTGATTTAGAAGAAGAATGTTGAGGAAGACGTAATCACTTATACCGATTCTTTCAAACTTCTATCATCTTCTACTAAATTTTCAATAATTATTTCATTAAAAATTAATAACATTAGTATCAATTATATAATTATATGTTTTTATAAATATGAAACAACCAAATTTCACCTTCTATCCATCTTCTGAAAAAAGAAATCACTGTGTGTGCATACGTACGACTTACCATTTCCACACTGTGGTGTAATATATTTTTCACCACTGAAAGGAACTGTCACAGGCCCTCTCTAATGAAGTGTGATTTTTTGGGTACATGGATGCAGAAGAGTAGCTGAACAAGGTCTTCTCTTAATAGAGGAAATAAATTAAAAAATCTTCTTAAAGGTATTCTAAAAATAAAATAAAAGACAATAAAAACACTACTTGAAAGGAATAGGTGTTCTTTATCATTCATAAAACTAAAAGACATTTGATGGAAGATTATTGAATTTTTTATAATTTTCGAATGAAAGTTGATTAACAAGATACAATGAGAAGATGTTTTTTTAGAAAACTATTTTTTGAAAGTGTATTCTATTTAACTCTACCTCCTTAATAATTTAATAATAATTATCATTTAGATTAATATCCACTTAATTATGATCCCTTAATATGTTAAATCTCAAAACCTATGAGAATTACCTTTACCACAATGATGAAGTGAATTTAACCCTATGCTAACTTATAACATCCAATTTGAGCACCATACTTTGATTGATGTTTTAAGGTTAGCTTGTTGCCAGTGGTAAATTAAGGCACATTTCCTCTCTGAATATCAGTATTAATTGATTTTAGGGATTATATTTGAACACTAAAAATTGATCACGTGTGGTTATGAATTACCAATTAAATTCGCCCTCTCACAATTCACACAATTCTCGACCTCGCACGATTTTATTTTATTGTTAAATTGATTTATTGGTTTCATTTAAACTAAAAAAAAACTAATATATCATATTAAGTGAATAACAGTAGTTCATTGATTTAAAATAAATGAATGGAGATATTTAGAGGCTGATCAATTTTGAAAATGAACTACTCTTCCATGGGTGGGGTAGTCATCGTAGAAACATTTTGCATGTGCAAAGGTTTAGAGAGGGTAGAACACAATATCGTTTATACTCATGATTACATCCTAATTAGGAAGATTAAGATATGAATAAATTTTAACAAAATATAAGAAAAGGTAAGAAATAGAAGAAGAATAAGGAAGTTTATTACGCAAATACAAACATTACAATATAAAGAAGAATAAGTCTTCGATGAAAGGATCCTAGCTTCAAGAGATATCCCTCTTACAATGGTTAGAGAATTTGAGTGAAACTAAATATCCTTTTCCTTGAATATCCAAATTCACGTCCCATCCCATCCAAATGATAAAAACATTAATTTATAGAGTGGAGGGGAGGCAAGGGTTAAAGAGGTTTCATGTGTGAATGGGGAATCTCAGCCAAATAATTTAAGCTAACTTCCGCCGCCCATTTGACCTCCAAAATGTGTGAACTAGTTGTTCTTATAGAAGAATGATTTTTGAAAAAATGGTATGGTGAGCGTCTCTCCAAATTTGGTCCCAATAAAATCTCGAATGTTGAATTTATATCCCAAATACAAAACCAATGTCCAATTTGGCATGTCCAGCCCACCTTTTACTTCATTTCCTATTTAGTCCAAAAAAATGAACTATTTTGCTCCAATGTCCTGAAATTAAGTTGTATCCCATTAAGTCAGGAAAACAGTTACAAAATTTCAAGTTCAAATAATAAATATTAAAAAATTTCTCTTCAAAATACTACAGTACACAATAAAGGGTTAAACTAGAATTTCTATCAGATTTTAAATTGAATGATAATCCCAAATATTTTATAAATAAAAATATTTAACACAATGTGATGATATTTTATCATTTATTATAAATTAAATATTTAATAAAAATGTTTTTTATCAACTCCCCCATACTTACCCTTTTTCACTCCAGGGAAAAACCTCATATCATGTATTCAAAAAAATTGTGACAAGATATGCATATTCATATGTATCAATCCACAGTGAAAATATAAGCAATGTTAGAATTCCATCAAGAGTCAATATCAAAAAAATTTAAATTCATTGTCTCTTAAATTGTGTTAAAACGAAATCTAGTGAGATTCATAACACTAATCATATAGAAATAAGTCATGGGTCTACCATGCCACTAATTCTTTACATGTGTGTGTGCCAACCATTGCAAGATTGTATCTCCTCCCTTTATCTAGTATATTCAGGTCAATAAAAACCATTTTTGTACCTAATTATATTCCACCAAACCTCTTCAATATCCTTTGTAATAAATTTCCAAAACCCACTCATTTAAGCATTATTTGAAGTCAAACCATGTGCTCCTAACATAAATATCCCCACATGTTGTAAATTTCTTCACACAACTATTTATTTATTATTTTTTGGATTTTCTTTTTAATTTTTATATGGAGTACAATAATCAGATATTAGGTGAAAATGGATAGGTCAATCTAGTATATTGATGGAAATTATAGGAATAGAAACATACATATGGAAATACCATGTTATAAGCTGAAAATAATTACTTACACTAAATATATATTCAATTTAGTACGAGAAACTCACAACTCAGGAATATGGGAAAAAATGTGTGGAGAAATCGATGACACAATTTTCTATGAACAAATATCACAAATAATGATGTCAAAATATAAAAGGTTTTATAACGACACAACCATTCATATCATTGACAACATCAATTTTTATAATATTCAACCATTGATGAGGAAATATTAATCATGATTATATTTCTACCAATGAATTTTAAAAACATGCATTTTATATATGATCTACATGAGAATGTTACATGATAAATTTGTGTCTTTTTTTATTGATTTTTTTGTTTAGTTTTTTTTGAAAATATTAACAAAAAACATAATATAAAGTATATATAAAACACACAAATGAAAATACTAAATATTAACCCCAAAATGTTGTCCCCTCTACCATACTTAAAATATTTCATTGTCCTCAATGCATACCTATGAGAAGATATATGCACATGAAATGTATAATTTTAAATAGAAAAATTAATATTAATGTGAAAGGGTTAGGAACTACATGATATGCTCAAATGATGATGAGGTCATGTAGTGTGATGAAATCCACTACATCAGTTGGAAGTCACTGAATGTATTTATTCAAACGCCATCTGTTGATTGTAAATCTCCTTATAGTGTCCTCTTGTGCATTCTCCACTACACCATAAGGAAAAACATTATAAAAAATATAAGGACCAAACCTTATGGAACTCAACTTACTAGGCATCAGCTTCAGTCGTGAATTGTGGAGAAGGACTTTCTTTCCAACATGAAATTCCATTTTCTAGATCATTTTGTCATGAGGTACTTTGGATATTTCTTTGTAGAGCCTTTAGTTCTCATAGGAAGATAATAGAATCTCCTCAAGCTCTTGAATTTGCGGCTTCTGTGCAATTCGAGCTTGGGCCAAATCCTTGTTTCACTTTTTTATAGCCCAATAAGCCCAATGCTCAACCTCCACGGGTAGATAAAAAGCTTTCCCAAAAACAATCCAAAATGGGGACATACCAATGGGTGTCTTGTGTGTTGTCCTATAAGCTGATAGCGCATCATCCAAATGATTCCTCAAATCCTTCCAATTCGGCTACATAGTTTTCTCCAAAATTTGTTTTAACTCATGATTTGAAACCTCAGCCTGGCCATCTATTTGGGGGTGGTATGCTGTTGCGGTTTTTTGTTTCACCCCATACATTCAAAGGATGGAAGCCAAATTATGGTTGAAAAATTGTTTCCCTTGGTCACTGATGATGGCCTTTGGTTCTCCAAACCTTCAGAAAAAATCTATGCTTTGACAAAGTCCACATCAACATGAGAATCATAGTCCTATTGGCGTTAAACTCAACCCATTTCCTCACATAATCAACAACAAAAATATACATGAAACCAAATGAACTAGGAAAAGGACCGATAAAATCAATTCCACATTCATAAAAAATTGCACAGAATAGTGTGGATTTTTGGGGAATCTCGTGTCTCCTAGAAATGTTCCCAGTATATTGGCAATTATTGCACAAATTAAAAAATAGATGAGCATCATGGAATAAGCTCGGCCAATATAACCCAGATTCTAATACATTCCTCGCAATCTTTTAAGGTCAAAAGTATCCTCCAAATGAAAGTGTGTGGCGAAAATACAAAATATACTCAAACCCATGGTCAGGAACACACCTCCTAATGAATTGATCATTACAAATGCGCCAAAGGTAGGGATCACCTCACACATAATACTGAGACTCACTTTTTAATTTTTGGATTTTATGTTTCTTTAAATATTTAGGGATTTTAGATGAAACAAGGTAGTTAACTAAATCAGCATACCAAGGATGCGTACCATTGATGGAATAAAGATGTTGGTCAAGGAAAGTGTACTAAAGTGAAATATGGTCCATGGTGTTATCCCCTACTGTGTGAGTAAGCCTACTCATGTGGTCCCCCACCATGTTTTCTGATCCCTTCTTATCCTTTATCTCAATATTTAATTCTTAAATAAGGAGCATCCATCTGATAAGCCTGGGCTTTGTGTCTGGCTTCTTGAAGAAGAACCTTAGAGTAGCACGGTCAGAAAAAACAACTACTTTAAAGCCTAATAAATATGAACATAATTTATCTAAAGGAAATATAACAACAAGAAACTCCCTTTTGTGGCTGTGTATTTTGATTTGGCTGAATCCAATGTCCCTGATGCATAGGTAATCACATGTGAATGTCCCTCCACCCTCTGAGATAAGACAGCTCCAGCCACAAAGTTGGAGGCATCACACATAAGCTCAAAAGGAATCTCCCAACGTGGAGGCTATTTGATTGGTGGTATGGTTAGACGTTGTTTTATCTCATTAAAGGAATTCTTGCAAGAATAATCAAACACAAAATCAGATTCCTTTTGAAGTAATAGTGACATAGGAAGTGAAATCTAAATAAATTCTTTGATGATGCGTGGATAAAATCTTGCATTCCCTAGGAGTGATCTAATATCACAACCAAATGTAGGATAGGGTAGGGATGAAATAATATCTACCTTATATTTATCAACTGCTATGAAATTTTTTGACACTACACGCACTAAGAAAAATCCATGCCCTACCATAAAATGACAATTTTCAAAGTTCAAGACCAGATTCATCTCAATATAATTATTCAAAACCTTTCCCAAACTATATAACCAATAATCAAATAAAGACCCATACATTTTAAAATCATCCATAAATACATCCATGCAAGTCTCAATAAAATCAAAGAAAACAATACTCACCATGCATATTTGGAAGGCACCTAGGGCATTTCAAAGTCCAAATAGAATCCTCCAGTAGGAAATAATGCAAAATCGAAGAGTGAATATAGTCTTCTACTGATCCTTTGGAGCTATAGGAACCTGAAAATATCAAAAAAATCCATCTAAGAAACAATAATGTGTCTTCCCAGCTAGTCTCTCAAGCATTTTCACAATAAATGGGAAGTGGAAATGGTCCTTGCGAGTGGACTGATTTTGTTCCCTATAATCAATACACACATGCCAACTGTTTTGTACCATCATTAGAACTAAATTGTAACGCCCCAACCCCAGTTACCCAGAGTCGGTGCATTATTACATAACATTGTCATGATCACAAAAAATCAAGTCTCTAAAGACCGATTAGTTTAATAGCCTTGGAAACACTAGATATATTCATAAGTCTTACATTACATCATAAAGTGAAAAATACAACAACATCTTGTCTCCACACTCATATCCCATTATAATATCCTTGTAGGTCATTCATGAAATACTTCTTCACATCCTGGGAAAAATAAAACATATAAAGGGGTGAGCTCAAATTCCTAGTAAGGAAAATAATATAGCGGAAACTTTCATAAATAAGCATAAATATTTAAGGCAATATATAACTAAAACAAAAGCCTTTTATACTTTAACTTAAGCATAATATGGAAAAAATAAAATGAAATAATTCCATTTACTAATTCGCATATATATTCTACTATTCGAATAATCACATGCAATATCAATAACCACTTTCATAATGATGGAATGCATAATCCCAGACTATCATAACCACATAGTCAAGGCATTGTGCCAAGACTACAAATAAGATTTTTTCAAGGCCTTGTTCCAAGAAACTAGTTTGTCTCAAGAGACCAACCGATGCATTGAGGAGCTGTAGTGGGTTCCACCCATCACGTACTAAGTTCAATGCATTCCTCATATGAATAAGTTATAATATAACATAAACATTTGTATTAAAACTATCATATGAAATGTCAACACTTCCTCCATAAACCATGAATGGTATAAAAATAACACATCCACATTCAAACTTATCAAAAAACCTTCAATACAATATGGAAGTTTTGCATCATAATAAATAAACATCAAATCATCTTAAATCCATCAAAGGATGTTGACATAGATGAAATCAAAACTGTTTGGGAGAAATATCTCTTTTTTTGAAATAATTTAAAAGTCACATAATTATAAAATAAAACCTTTACTTTGAAAATATTCTTACAATCTTGTAATGGATGCTTCGTCAATTTTATAATGGCTGAAAATAGCTGCACCCGCTGTATAAGTTAAAAAAATACATTCTTACATTATTTTTGTCGAAAATGTTAAAAAGGATCTTGTTTGGAAAAGGATGGAAAAATCCCATTATAAACATATTATAAAAAGTCAACAAGGGTATAAATGACTTTAACCCATAATATGTAAAATAGTAAGAATGTTTTGAAATAAATTTATAAGAAACATTGATGTAGATGATAAAAAGGTCCTAGTAGATAATTACGTACAAAGAACCTCAGATAATGAAGAGATTGTGAAATAAACCCTTACCTTGTACTTTTACGTGGTTGAGGGTAGGTTAACCTCCTGTATAATGGTGAAATAATTGTTATTAAATTATACAAGAATCATATACAGTAATATGATATCATATATAACCTTTTAACATTGCTTTGTTAATAATATCTTAGTATTATTGCCGTTTCGGGTGTTAACTTACTCTTTTTACATTATTTGTTTTGTTACATAAGTCATGTTTGTTATGGATAGGTTGTATTTTTTTCATATATTGAATTATATCAAGTCCTTAGACATTATTTTTAACCATTAAATGAAAATTATTCTTGAATGGATACAATGGGGAATGAATCTCATCGTGTTCGTGGAGACGGTAGTCCATACGTACGTACGAGCGACAATATCATTATTTTCTTATTAAAAAATATATATAATTGGATGATATATCATATATAACGAATCATTATCATCTTATATTTATTATTTACATGAATTACACATCATTATTATACCCATCCAAATAATAATGTTTTGAAAAACATTTACACCACGATGTGGAGACGGTAAGCTGTACGTACGCACGTATGAGGACATGTCATTCAAAGGATGGATAGAATACTGAATATGGTTGTACCATATTTATAATAACATAACCGTATATATAATATACTGGACTTATTATTTTTAAATAAAAATAGCAAAGAAATAAGAAGTTGAAGAAGAAAGGAACTTGAAAGATGGTGGTAAAAACATTACCTCTTATTTGGGTTCTTCCTTTTGATTAGATCAAAAGGTCTCCTTATGTTGGATTTATGATCAAAATAAGGCCTCTAGGTTTAAGTTAATGATGTTGAGACAATATTTGGGAAGGTTTTGTCCGAGCTAAAAGGCTTTTAAGGTATTAATTAGAGAGAAGGTGGAGTTCCCTTTTATAAGAGGGGTGAGAGGCACCTTTGGAAAAGCTAGAAATATTATTTTATAATAAATTAATATTCGGTTTATAATGGCTTAAAATTGGATTATTTAAATTTCAAGGTGGGTATGGGTCGAAATCCTTTTATCCAATAGATTTTAGACAGTTTTGGGTCACAGTATTAGCCTTATCATTTATATTTAACTCTTACTTAATTAGTTTCACATTTACCATGTCTCTTTGTATTTCTATATTATATAATTAATAAACATACTATATACATCCAACCAACCCCAAGTGGTCCCTTAATGATAAAAATATCATTATATAAGTCCTTTTGACGAATCTTAGGTTTTTAGGAATAGAATATCAATTAATAATATAATATTTGTTTTAAAAACTCCTTTATGTCAATATTGGCACTATTTGGTATTTTGTTTTTGATAATTTTACAAAAGCATTATTACATAGAATAAAATGTATATAATCAATAATAATATCTCATATTAACATATAAAATTAGTGTAATTCATAAAAAGTCTCAAATTAAATTTATTTTGATATTTATAATATCAATTATTTCAATATTTCATTAATTAGGTAATTACTACATCACCATTGTGTCATAAATAAATTAAAATATTTAATTTATAAAAATTATAAATAAAATACCGTTATGTAGGAAATATTTTTATATTTCTAATGAATATTTATAATCGAATTTATCTTATGTATACCCCTATATTAAAAAAATTTAGTTATTAAACTTTGATTTTAACTCTTTTAACTCTTCTTTGAATTAAATTATAATCAATGTTCTAATCTAATTCAAGTGAACCTAAATGATAATATTTTAATCCTAAGGTTGTTTGTGGTTGATATATACTTGTCCAATAGAATTAGGAAATGTGTTAGGGTAATACTAATATCATTTTTACCCTTAATTACCCTATTTACTTTTAACTGTGGTAAATAAAAGTAAAAAGTTATTGTTCAACAAAAATTATTTTTATCATATTAAACCACATTTTACTCCTTGATATTTACCATGTCTCTTGGATTTTCGAAATTCCACTCACAGAAGTGGTAAAATTATGTTTTATGTGAATTTCTAAATTCTCCTAGGAGGTGGGTAAAAGACGGTGAAAAGTTCAATAAAATTTGTATATATCTAAAATTTTTCTAAACTAACTCCAATGAATTACACTAAAATTATATAGGTAGTATGTATCTATTTTTATGTTAATTAAATTTAAATAAAATAAATAAATATTTAAATAAAAATTCGGTTTTAAACTATAACTTAGTGTTTTTTCGCTATTCATCAAAAATCGAATGTTTTCAGAAAAATTCCCAAAATTCACCCTAATCTAATTTCAATATTCTGAATCCAAAACTGAAGTCCATTTTAAAAGATAAAATTTATAAAATTTCAAAAAGTGGTTATTACTATTCATAGCGGCAAGTTTAATTAGTTGTGGTGTGTGTTAGAACTCGTAGTTGCATACAACACATGCTACTGTATTATTCAAAGGGAAGCGTGCTGTGGAAGATTGGGGTGTTACATTCTCCCCTCCTTCAAATAATTTCATCATCAAAATTTCTAGAACATTACTGCATAAAAAGACTCGGGTGGTCCTTCATCATAAGTTCCTCCGGTTCCCACAATGCCTCTTCCATTTTATGGTTTCTCTATAGAACTTTTACCAGACGAGTCGTCCATTTTCTCAGCACTAGTTCTCTTGTATCAAGAATCCTGACAGGCTCTTCACAATAAGATAGACCGGGTTCCAGATCTAATTCCTCATATGTGAGTACATTTGTTAGGTCAGGCATGTATTTTCTCAACAGTGATAGGTGGAACACATCGTGAACTTTGGAGAGACTTGGCAGCATGGCCAAATAGTAAGCTACAACCCCAATTCGTTCTAGAGTTTCAAATGGTCCAATGTACCTGGGACTCAGTTTACCTTTCTTACCAAAACGTATAACTACCTTCCATGGATATTCCTTCAAGAAAAACATGATCTCCTACCAGAAATTCCAAATCCTTCCTTTGGTTGTCAGCGTAGCTCTTCTACCTATATAGAACTTCTTTGATGTTGTTTTGGATTACCTTCACCTTTTACATCGTTTCCTCCGCCAATTCTGGGCCTATGAGTTTTCTTTCACCAACATCATCCCAACAGGTTGGTGTGCGACATCTCTTTCCATATAATGCTTCATATGGTGCCATCTAAATACTCGAATGGAAACAATTATTATAGGAAAATTTCTCCAGAGGTAAAATTGATCCCACATACCCTGAAAGTCAACTGTTCATGATCTCATTATGTCTTCTAATGTTTTAATAGTCCGTCCTGATTGTCCATCTGTTTGTGGGTGGTAGGCAATGCTCAAATGAAGATCAGTATCCAAGGCCTTCTGAAGACTCTTCCAAAACCTTGAAGTAAACCGGGGATCATGATCAGAAACAATCTATAGGAGTACTCCATGAAGCCTCACAACTTCATTAATATATAGTCTTACTAGAAGTTCAAGTGGTAAATCTTATCTTATAGCAAGAAAATGTGTTGACTTTGTAAGATGATCAACAATTACCCATATTGCATCATTCATTATAGGTGTCTTTTTTAGTCCCATGATAAAGTCCATCGGGATATTATCCCATTTCCAATCAGGTATGGGAACAGGTTGCAATACTCTACTAGGCTATTGCCTTCTAGATTTCACTTAGTGACAAACCATATATCTTGACACAAAATCTGTAATATCCCCCTTCATGTTGTCCCACCAAAAAGGTTCTTTCAAATCCCTATACATTTTTCTGCTCCTAGGGTGTATAAAGAAATTGGAACTATGATCATCTTCCAATAATTCCCTTTTTATATCAGGTATATCAGGAATACAAAGTCTCTTCCCAAATTTCAAAATTCCATCTTCATTCACAAAGTCATTGAATCTCCCATCATTTACAACTTTAATCTTCTTTTCAAATTCTTCATCATCGGTTTCAGAACTCATTATCCTTTCTAGTAAAGATTTTTTTGAAACCATTTGAAAAAGTATTGATGTTTCAACTTCTATGGTGATTCCCATATCCATCTTTACTAAATCTATGAAAATAGGATCCCTTTCAACTCTCATCTTGTTCAAAACTCCATGATCCTTTCTCCTCAAAGCGTCTGCTACCTTATTTTCCTTCCCTAGGCGGTAGTGTATCGTGCAATCATAATCCTTGAGTAGTTCATGCCATCGCCTTTGCCTCATGTTGAGTTCTTTCTATGAGAAAATATACTTCAAACTCTTGTGATCAGTATAAATCTCACATTTTTCACCATAGAGATAATGTCTCCATATCATCAAAAAAACAATTACAACATCTATCTCAAGATCATGAGTAGGATAGTTTTTCTCGTGAATTTTTAGCTGTCGTGATGCATAGGCATCAAACCTATCATTCTACATAAGGACACAAACAAGTCCATTCTTCGATGCATCACTATATATAACAAATCCATCATTACTCGATGATAGAGTCAATATTGGAACATTGAATAATCTCCTCTTCAGTTCTTAAAAACATTCTTTACACTCTTTTGTCCAAACAAATTTAACCCCTTTACATGCGTGCTTCGTTAATGGGTTAGCTAAGCGGGCTAAATTCTGGATGAAATGCCGATAATAACCTACTAAGCCAAAGGAACTACGTACCTCGGTTATACTCGTTGGTGCTGGTCATTGATGGATTTCTCTTTTCTTAGAAGGATCAATAGAGATTCCATCCTTAGAGACAATATGGAAAAGAAAATAAATCTCCTAAATCCAGAATTCACACTTGCTAAAATTCTCATATAATTCATGTCTTCTAAGATTCTTCAGGATAATGCGCAAGAGATTTTCATGACCTTCATAGCTTTTAGAGTATACCAAGATATAACCAATAAATACAACTACAAAATCATCGAGGTATTCCTTGAAAACTCTGTTCATTAGATCCATAAATAAAGAGGGGGAATTAGTCAATCCAAAAGGAATTACTGTAAACTCATAATGCCCATACCCGGTTCGAAATGTTGTCTTTGAAATGTCTTCCTTCTTCACACACACCTGATGGTATCCAGATTTATGGTCAATCTTTGAAAATTATTGAGCTCCATAAAGTTGGTCAAATAAATCATCAATGTGAGGTAGGGGATACATGTTCTTTATTGTTATAGTATTGATCTCCCTGTAGTCAATGCACAACCTCAAAGATACATCTTTCTTCATAACAAAAAGGATAAGGGCTCCCCATGGAGAAACCCTAGGGAGAATATATCCCTTATTACTCAATTCCTCTAGTTGTTTCTTTAGTTATACTAATTCTATAGTGGTCATTCTATAAGGGGTCTTAGATATAGGCGTTGAACCAGGAATTAAATCAATGGAAAACTCAATTTCTCATTCTAGGGGATGTCCAGGTAAATCTTCCAGAAACACATCAACATATTTGCTCAAAATAGGTACATCATCTATTTGAACATTATGATCTCACCCACATTTATTTCATTCTATTCCTCCCCAATAATTGAATTTCGTTGAGCTACATGGGGTGGATCTAGATAAGAATTAAGTGGTGACGATTCTACTCTAGAGATAAGCTGTTCCTTATCATCATCATCAAAAATCGTAACCTCCTTCTTCTTACAATAAATCTTCGCATTGTGGTCTGAAATCCAATCTATAATGAGGATTATATCAAATTCAATCATGGGTATGACGATGAGATCAGCAGATAAAGAACATTTATATGCCCTAATGGGAACAGACCCACAGAACATTGTAGCAATGATACTTCCCTTAAGAGTTTGGACTGACAACTCCCTTGTTAAATAAAATTGGAAATATCTAATTTTCCTAGAAAACTGGGATGATATGAAACAATGCAATGATTAAGAATAAAATAAATCATTTTCTAAACTTGAGGAAACCATTAAATTACCTACAACCATATATTTCAGAGCTTCTACCTCAGCAGTAGTGATAGAATAAGCTTGGCCTTGATCCCTTGGCATTTTCTGGTGTAAGTTTCCCTGACGCTTAGGACATTAATTTGCATAATGTCCCATATCCCTGAAATTGTAGCATTGGACATCGGTAGCTTCATTCTTCCCCTTGAAATCACGAGCTTTGTGGCCTTTTTCACAACACTTGTAATAGAATCTCATTCCTTTTAAGCAAGTACCGGGGTGTTTCTTCCCACATTTACTGCAAGATTGATATACAACTTTTCCCTTCTTACCCTTACATCCATTCCCATATTGATCAGCAGATCTCTTCTTATCTTGCTTTGATTTAAAGTCATAAGACTTAAAGAATTCTTTTTCTATCTTGATAGCACACGAGACAATATCTTCGTATGACGTGAAGGATTGTGAGACCAATGCTCAATAGAGAAATGGTTTTAACCCATAAAATAAATGATCAATCTTACTCCTTGGGTTACGTATATAACCACCAGCATACCTTCCTATCCTTGTAAAGTTAGCCTCATACTATGCGACATTATTATCCTCCTTTTGTCTCAGACTCAGAAATTTCCTTTCCATATCTGGTCGATGGTCACGAGGAATGTATTTTTTAAAGAAAAGATCTTTGAACTCCCTAAATTCCATATTTGATACTTCATCATCTTCCTTTGTGTTTTGAATCAATGACCACCATTGATCAGCATGTCGAGTGAGGCGGTAAACTTCCATGATAACTTTTTCCCTTTCAGTACTCCCCAAGGCATGGAATATTTCCTCCATGGAATTTATCCATTTCTTAGCTACTAAGGGATTCCTACTCCCATTGAATGTTGGTGGTTGTTGCCTCATGAAGCTATCTAACGTTGATCCTCCACGCTGCGGATCGGGGTGCTCCATACGGGTAATGATATTATTCATAACCTGAGTGAGCTGTCCCAGTATGGTGATTAGATGATCAGCACCAGTTGCATCACCAACGCCACTATAATTATCTTGAGCATGAGGGAAATACCTATATGGAGTGTGTGCATTGATATAGTTTCCATTTATTCCAATAGGTTCCATTTCTAAACAATTGCATAAACTAGATCCGTTTATGAATCAAAATACATAATTCCATACTTGTAAAACACTTAACATAAATTGAACTATTTATGGATATAATCCATAATCATAAAAAAATATTTTCTTTTAGGAATTATATACTCATAAAACCCTCATAATGGTTTGTAAATAAAATGATAATTATCCTGAGCATATCCCCCAAGAGTGTCGTAACCAAGAGTGCACCAAGGCCCATTGTTGTGCACCAGTTCTCATTCGAGTCTAGCTCAAAGCAGCATTTTTGGGTTTTACCTCTAGGTACATCTGTGCCAGAGCCACCTCTACCTGCTCATATCCAGATCGGGATTTATTTCTCAGAAAACTCACAAAATCTCAACAATACCAAAATTCTAGGAAGTTCTTCAATACTAATCCTCAAAGTCCATCTTAGGTGTATGCGATCTAATCAGAGTTTTTCTAAAACTAGGTCCCAAGGTTTGTACGAAACTTCCTCTGATACAAACATTAACGCCCCGACCCCAGTTACACAGAGTCGGTGCATTATTATATAACATTGGCATGGTCACAAAAGATCAAGTCTCGAAAGACCGATTAATTTAGTAGCCTTGGAAACTCTAGATACATTCATAAGTCTTACAAAACATCATAAAGCAAAAACTACAATAACATATTTTCTCCACACTCATATCCCCTTATAATATCCCTGTAGGTCATTCATAAAATACTTCTTCACTTCCTGGGAAAAATAAAACATATAAAGGGGTGAGATCAAATGCCCATTAAGGATAAAAATATAGCGGAATCTTTCATAAATAAGCATAAACATTTAAGGCAATGTATAACTAAAAAAATCCTTTTTAACTTGAACATCAACATAATATGGAAAAAATAAAATGAAATAATTCCATTCACTTATTCATATGGATATTCTACTAGTAGAATAATCACATGCAATATCAATAACCACTTTCATAATGATGGAATGCATAATGCCAGACTATCGTAACCATATAGTCAAGGTCTTGTGCCTGGATTACAAATAATATTTTGTCAAGGCCTTGTGTCGAGACACTAGTTTGTCTCATGAGACCTACCGATTCATCGAGGAGCTATAGAGGGCTCCACCGATCACTTATTAAGTCCAATGCATTCCTTATATGAATAGGTTTAAACATAACATAAACATTCGTATGAAAAATAGCATACGAAATGTAAATACATTCTCCATAAACAATGAATGGTATAAAAATAACACATCCATAGTCAAAAATATCGCAAAACCTTCAATACAATATGGAAGTTTTGTATCATAATAAATAAACTTCAAATAAGCATAAAATCCATCAAAGGGTGTTGACAAAGATCAAATAAAAACTATTTGAGAGTAATATGTCTTTTTTTGAAATAATTTAAATGTCAGATAATTATAAAAGAAAAAATTTACTTTGAAAATATTCTTATAAGCTTCTAAGGGAATCTTCGTTGATTTTATAATGGCAGAAAATAGCCACACCCGCCGTATAAGTTAAACAAATACATTCTTACCTTAATTTTGTCGAAAAGGTTAAAAAGGACCTTGTTTGGAAAATGACGGAAAGATTCCTTTAGAAACATCTTATAAAAAGTCAACAAAGGTATAAATGACTTTAACCCATAGTCTGTAAAATATTAATAATATTTTGAAATACATTTATAAGAAACATGGATGTGGATGATAAAAAGGCCCCAGTAGATAATTACGTATAAAGAAACTTGGATAATGAAGATATTGTGAAATAAGCCCTCACCATGTACTTTTCCTTGGTTGAGGTTTGGTTAACCTCTTATATAATGGTGAAATAATTGTTATTAAATTATAAAAAATTATATACATTAATATGATATCATATATGATCTTTTAACATTGCTTTGTTAATAATATCTTAGTATTATCGTCGTTTCAGGTGTTAACTGACTCATTTTATTTTATAAGTTTTGTTACATAAGTCGTGTTTTTTATGGATAGGTTGTATCGTATTCATATCTAGAATGATATCAAGTCCTTAAAAATTATTTTTAACCATCAAATGAATATTATTCTTGAATGGATACGATGGGGAATGAATCTCATCGTGTTCGTGGAGACGGTAGTCTGTACGTACGCACGAGTGACAATATCATTCTTTTGATATTAAAATAATATATAATTGGATGATATATCATATATAAATAATCATTATCATGTTATATTTATTATTTAAATCAATTACACATCATTATCATACCAATCCAAATAATAATGTTTTGAATAACAATTACACCACGACGTGGAGACGGTAAGCCGTTCGTAAGCACGTATGGTGAAATGTCATTAAAATGAAGGATAGAATATTGAATATGGTTGTAACATATTTATAATAACATCATAGTATATATATTATACTAGAATTATTATTTTATAATGGAAATAACAAAGAAATAAGAAGTTGAAGAAGAAAGGAACATGAATGAGGGTGGTGAAAACATTACCTCTTCTTCGGGTTCTTCCTTTTGATTTGATCAGAAGGGCTCCTTAGGTTGGATTAATGACCAAACTAAGGCCTCTAGGTTTAATTGATGGAAGTTAAGAGAACATTTGGGAAGGTTTTGGCCGAGATAAAAGGCTTTTAAGGTATGAATTAAAGAGAAGGTGGAGTGCTATTTTATAAGAGGGGTGAGGGGCGCCTTTGGAAAAGCAAGAAATATTATTTTATAATAAATTTATATTCGGTTTATAATGGATCAAAAGTGTATTATTTATAGGTTAAGGTGGGTATGTGTCGAAATTATTTTAACCAATAGATTTTAGATAGGTTTGTGTCACTATATTAAACTTATCATTTATATTAAACTCTTAGTTAATTTGTTTCACATTTACCATGTCTTTTTGTATTTTTATATTATATAGTTAATTAACTTACTATATACATCCAAGAGACCCCCAAGTGGTCCATTAATGATACACCTATCATGATATAAGTTTATTGGCCGAAATTTAGATTTTTAGGAATAGAATATTAATTAATAATATAATAATTTTTTTCAAAAAACTTTTATGTCAATTTTAACACTATTGGGTATTTTGTATTTGATAATTTCATAAAATCATTATTACTTCGAATAAAATTTATATAACAAATCCTAATATCTCATATTAACCTATAAAATTAGTGTAATTCATAAAAAGTTTCATATTACATTTATTTTGATATTTATAATATCAATTATTTTAATATTTTATTAATTAGGTAATTACTACATCACCATTATGTCAATAATAAATTAAATTATTTAAAGTCTAAAAATTATAAATAAAATAACATTATGTAATAAATCTTTTTATATTTCTAATGAATATTTATAATCGAATTTATCTTATGTATAACCCTATAGTAAAAATATTTTAGTTATTAAAATTTGATTTTAACTCTGTTAACTCTTTGAATTAAAAAATAATAAATGTTCTAATCTAATCCAAGTGGACCTAAATGATAATATTTTATTCCTAAGAATTTTTTTTGGTCTTGATACACTTGTCCAATAGAAGTAGGACATGTTTTAGGGTAATACTAATATCATTTTTACCCTTAATTGCCCTATTTACTTTTAATCGTGGTAAATAAAAGTAAAAAGTTATTATTCACCAAAAATTATTTTTATCTTATTGAACCACATTTTACTCCTTGATATTACCCATGTCTCTTGGATTTTAGAAATTCCCCTCATAGAAGTGGGAAAATTATGTTTTATGTGAATTTTCAAATTCTCCTAGGAGGTGGGTAAAAGACGGTCAAAAGTTCAATAATTTTTTTATATATCTAAATTTTTTCTAAACTAACTCTAATGAATTACATTGAACATATATAGGTATTATGTATATATTTTTACCTTAATTAAATTTAAATAAAATAAATAATTATTTAAATAAAAATTCAGTTTTAAACTATAACTCAATGTTTTTTCAGTATTCATCAAAAATTGAATGTTCTCAGAAAAATACCAAAAATTAACCATAAGGTAATTTCAATATTATGAATACAAAAATGAAGTCCATTTTGAAAGATAAAATTTATAAAATTTCAAAAAGTGGGTATTACTAGTCATAACGGTTAGTTTGATTAGTTGTGGTGTGTGTTAGAACTCGAAGTTGCGTACAACACACGCTACTGTATTATTCAAAGGGAAGCGTACCATGGAAGCTTGGGGTGTTACATAAACCATCTTTCTTATTTTTAATAATAGTAACTCCACTTTTCTTAGGAAAAAACTTAATAAGACTCACCCATCGAGAATTTTAAATGGGATATATTTTACCTCCCTCGAGCAATTTTTCAACATCATTTTTACAACTTTCAGAAGAGTTGGATTCAGTCTTCATTATGGTTGCCAAACCAGTTTAACCCCATCCTAAAAAAAATCATATTCATGTTAATGTAGGGGCTAATACATTATATGTCAGCCAAGGTCTAACTGATTTCCCTGATATTCCCCATCAAAAAATTCAAATGTTTTTCTTCATGTTCAAGAGGGAGATTTTTAGTAATGATAATACGTAATTTCTCACCACTTAACAAGTATGAGATTTTAGATTAGGTCAAGATGGATTGAGTTCTAGTGTAGGGGGGTGATGTATGGATGGAGAAATTAAAAGAAATGAAATATGTACACAATAAACATCAGTATCAGAATATACATCAGCAAAATCAGAGAATAAAGCATCAAATACAGCAGCATACTCAAACTCCATGTCATAATCAGACTGAAAATTATCAAAATCCAAATACGAATCCATTTTAAAATAAAATCTAAGAGAGGTTTGTTCTTTACGAACCATTTTGGAAGTGTTATTAGACATGAAACTATATTGAATACTCGTAATCTCCCTAAGAATTGGACCATCAAAATCCATGGGGTTTTTACTTGGTCGATCAAAATGGGAGAAAACAAAAACATAATGGTTATCTAAGGGGTATATTATGGATTACATAACATTAAATATCACAAATTCAACTCCAAACACCATGGAAAGATTACCCTCATTGACATTTATGACAACTTTTGTTGTTTTGAGTAAGGTCCTACCTATGGTAATGGGATCATGAGAAATTTCCTGATCATCCTTCATTTTAGGCACATAGAAATCTGCTGGAATGATCATGTCTCTTACTCAAACAAGTACATCCTCGAGGACTCCTACTAGTTATGGCATAGCTCTATTAACCAACTTCACCACTACTCTGGTGGTCTTCAACTCACCAACCTATAAATAAGAAAAAACATAGTGATGCATCACATTTATGGAAGATCCTAAATCACAAAGAGCATTATAAATTTGAAACTCCCCTATGGTGCATGGTATGGTGAATGACCGAGGATACTTTCAATTTTTTGGAATTGATAGAGCTGGTGTAATGAGTGCTGACACATTTCTTCCAAGATTGATCATCTAATTTACCTTGAGCTCCCTTCGATTGGTATAAATTTCTTCTAAGAATTTTTCATACATTGTTATTTGTTTAATGGCTTCAAGTAACGGGAAGTTGATCTCAACATTCATGAATTTATCCAAAACATCTTTTTGAATATCCCCTTTATCCATATTTTTGGTTTGAATAACTCTATTTGTAAAAGGAAGGGGTTTAAGAAGAATATCATCAATCTTTTTCTTACTTTTATCTTTCTCTTTGGGTTTCTCAACAGTTTGTGTGGAATGGGTATTTTCTAGAGTTGAGGTGAATCCTGAAGGAATGATAGGTAAAGATATATTAGTTTTTTTGTTCCCACTTCTCAATGTGATGGCATTAACATTCCCCTTGGTATTTGGAGTAGATTGGGATGGAAGATTTCGAGAATTCTTACTTACCAGTTAATGGAGGGAGGTAGAAATATGGATCATTTGAGTCTTTAACTCCCTCAGCTCTGAACCATGACTCATCAACTCATTCTATTGATTAAAACCCATTTTTTTAAAAATATCATTAGTATTATAATCTAAATTTGGTATATAATTTCCTTTTTGTTGAATTGTGGATGCTTAAGCTTCAAATCGCATTTGGGGTTGTTGGAATCCCTGTTGGTAAGGTGGAGGCTGGTGGAAGTTTTATTGAAAGGGGGTATTTTTTATTTTACAAAGGTATAACTTATGTTCTATTGATCCTGTAACCCTTCATTGTATGCTGGTGCAAAAGAATAAACCTTCTTTAGGGGACATGGCTTTTGTTGTTGTGGTTGAAACGATCTCCCAGGAAGTACCGCCGATAATTCTTATGTCTTTTGTAGTTGCGGGAAATAGTCAGGTGGGTGGCTTATCTGAGTGAAAATTACACAAGGCCTTAAATGTGGGGATTGGGATGTATTCTGATCCAAAGCAATCTATCTCACCATAGTTTTCAATTCTTATAACTTGGTATCAATCAAATGAATTTCAAGAGAAGATGGACTTACCTGATGTACTCCCCTGACATATGGTGTACCTCAATCGCCAAATTATTGGGAGTTTTGGTCCATCTTATCAATCAATTCATGTGAAGGTACTTGTGTATTTTACACCAATGCTCCACTATCCATGACATCATCCATACTTCTCTCTATAGGTTTAATCCCTTCTTAGAAATATTGGATGAGGAGTTTCTCACTAATTTGGTAATGTGGACAGCTTGCACACAACTTCTTCAATCACTCCCAGTACTCATACATTAACTCCCCTTCTACTTTCTTGATCCCTGAGGTCTCATTACAAATGTATGTGTTCCTTGATGTTGGAAAAAATATCTACAAGAAAAGACATTTCAAATCATTCCAACACGTTACATCTTCAGGTTGTAAATAATATATCCAATCATTTGCATCTCCATCATGTGAGAATGGGAATTCTCTTAGTTTGATTTGATCTCCAGATACATTTCTTGGTTTTAAGGTTGAGAGTACCACACTAAATACTCTTAAAATTTTATTTGGATCCTTACCAGATAATCGGTGAAATTTTGGAAGAAAGTGAATTAATCCAGATTTCAGTTCAAAGTCCGATTCAAGAATTTGGTATGCAATACAATTTGTTTGATAGTTAATATCTGGTGGAACCAATTATTGAATGGTTATATTATGTTCATTATTATTGTTTACAGTCATAGGTTCTTAGTTTATGTTGTACTTAGAAGTGTTTATAATTTCAATGTTCTTGGTGTGGAGGAATTCTCCAATTGGTTAATTGTTAAAATGTCCCGTAGACTGAGAATGTCTGATTTGAGCTCAATGGCTACGTTCAATCTCAAGGTCATGATCTAAAAGATCCTAGAAACTATATTGTGTAATAAATCAAATAAAAATAAAAATAAGTAAAGTGGGCCATAGTAAAATAAAAATGGGAAGTTTGAGTTAATGGTCCAAAAAGAAAAAGAATAAAATAAAATAAGAAAAAAAATATTCAGATTTGGGTAAAGAAGGAAGAAAGAAGAGAAAAATAGAATAAAATGTAAAATAAAACAAATACCTCTAATTGGTTGAAATAATTACTTGCCTCCTAGGAAACAATGAAAATTTGAAAGGTCTGTTCGTGGGAGATCCCAAATGAAGTGTGATTTTTTGGGTACTTGGGAGCAGCAGAGTGGCTGACTATGGACGTCTCTCAAAAGAAGAAGTAAATTAAAATAACTTATTAAAGGTATTATAAAAATAAAATAAAAGAGAATAAAAACAATACTTAAAAGGATGAGGGTTTTTATCATTTATAAAACAATAAGATGTTTCCTTGAAGAATCTTGCATTATTTTTTTATTATGAAATGAAAGTTTATTAAAAAATCACAACAAGAAGATGTTCTTTAGAAAACTATTTTTAAAAAGTTTAATCTACCTAACTCTAAGTCTTCAATAATTTATTAATAATTATCATTTAAATTAATATCCACTTAATTATGGTCCATTAATATGTCTAATCTAAAACCCTGTGAGAATTAACTTTACCATAAAGATGAAGTGAATTTAACCCTAGGCTAACTTTAGAACAAGCAATCGCATCCCCCTGCTTTGATTGATGTTCAATGGATATAATATAGTCAGTGGTAAATTAAGTAATATTTACTCTCTATAAATTAGAATTAATTTAGATTATGTATTATATTTTAACACTAAAAATTTAACCAATGTCATTTTGAATTACCAGTTATGTTCTCACTCTCACAATTCACACAATTCTCGACCTCACACAATTTATTTTTTTTATTCACTTGCGTGATTAGTTTCGTTTAAATTTAAAACTCAGTTAATATGTCATATTAGGTGAATTAAATTATCTCATTGATTAAAAAAAATTAATGAAGATGGTAAGAGGTAGATCAATTACTAAAAAGAACTACCCTTCCATGGGTGGCGTAGTCATCGTAGAAACGTTTTGCTTGTACAAAGGTTTAGAGAGGGTAGAGCCCAATATCATTTCTACTATTGATTCAAAAAAAATTAAAAATATTAAGGGAAGAAGAAATTTGAAAAAAAAATAAGAAAAGATAATAAATAAAATAATAATAAGGATGTTTATTAAGAAAATCCAAAAAATACAACATGAAGAAGAAGAAGAAGGCTTTGATGGGGGGATACTTACCTCAAGAGCTACCTCTCTTACAGTGGTTTGAAAATTTTAGTGAAACTGAATATCCTCTTCATTTAGTCTTCTAATTCACGTCCCAACCCCTCCAAATGAGAAAAATACTAATTTATAGAGTGGTGGGGAGGCAAGGTTTAAAGAGTTTTAAAATGTGAATGGGGAATCTTAGCCAAATATTTTAAGCCAGCATTCACTACCCATTTGACCTCCAAAACACGTGAACCAGCTATTCTAATAGAAGAATGATTTGTTCAAAATTGTGTTGGTGAGATTCTCCCAATATTTGTGCCCAATCCAATCACAAATGACGAAGTTATAGCTGAAATAGAGAACTAATATCTAATATGGCGGGTCAGGGTCCATTTTGTCTAACCAAATGCACGATTTATCTCCAATGTCCTCAACAAAAGTTGTATCCCATTAAGTCAAGAACACAGTTACGAAGTTTCAAGGTCAAATAATAAATATTAAAATATTTATCTTCAAAATACTACAATGCACTATAAAGGGTAAAGTAGAAATTTCCATCAAATTTTCAAATGAATGATCTAATCCCAAATATTTTATAAATAAACATATTTAACACAATGTGATGATATCTTATCATTTATTATCAATAAAATATTCAATAAAACTGTATTTTATCAACCACCACCTTACATGGATTGATATAATGATGGAAATAATAATTATATATGATTATTATAATATGTTACTAATTATAAACTATTATACACCATCCACTTCAATACCATTAAATAATTCTTGGAATGATATCATCGCTCATGCGTACGTACAGTCTACCATTTACATAATGTTATGTGACCCATTATACAAGATATTCATTAAATCATGATTATATACAAGAATTCAATTAAAAAATATGATATATATTATACTAATATCATTATGTAGATGATTTAACTATAACCTAAGAAATGGAACATGAACATATCTGACAAATCTTGCATAAGAACACAAACCAGTTAATATCCGAATAATGAGTGACAATAAAATGTTACTAACAAATAGATGATAATATAATCATATATGATATCATAAAAAGACTATGATTATGTAATTATTCAATAACATTATCTAAATCATTATATAGAAAGTTTAGATACATACGAAGGATATCAGACCTAAGGTAATGGATAATTTTGTAATCTCATTTTGATCCAAGATTGTTTATACGTATGTATTTACTGGGGTATAATTATCATCCACATCCATGTTTCCAAACTATGTAATATTATTTATATTCTTAAAAATATTTTTAATATTAATTATAACCCTTTGTTGAATTTTTATAAAATTCTATGAACACAATATTTTGTTGTTATTAAATTCAAGGTACTTATTGAATTTTCCAGCAAAATATCAAGGAGAATGTTTTTTTCACTTATACGATATAAAGGGATATTTATGGTTTCATGAAACATTATAAACATGATGTTTCCTATACATTATTCCGAGGTTGTTTTCAAAAAAATATTATCTTTTAATAATTAATTGAATTCTGAGAAAAGAAAAGGTTTTTCAAGTAGAAAGGATATTTTCCTTCAGAATTAATTTCAAGTGTTTTATAAAAATTATTTTCCATCTAAGAATATGATATTTTAATATGTTTATGTTTATATCACTATTAATACTATGATTTTACCATGTTAATGATGGAAGAATATTTTATATGGATTATATTTTGATGGAATGATGTTTAAGAAACACATTCTATTTCATGGGTCATGTTAGGGTGGATGTTTTTATGTTTTTGTGACACATGTAAGAATGGTTTCATTATGGGTTGGGTGGGAACTATATATCCCACTAATTAATTGCATAAATATTAATATCTCATGAGATATACTTGACTGGAATGGAATTTAAATTCGGTTTAGTAATACAGGGCTAGAGTGAAGAGTGAATTTAGTTCAGTAATGGGCTTTGTCCACTATGATGGTATTTCATAATGATCTTTGACTAATATTAAATTATTTTCTATGATTATGTTTTCATGTCATGAAATATCATGTCTTGAATTATGACTATTAGGATTACATTATACTTTTATGATTTATCCAATGAAATGATATTCTGATCATTTTTATGGTGGATAATATTTTCAAATGTTTTGTTCTTATGATTATGATATGATTTTTATTTCCCTTGTTTACCCATGATGAGTATTTGAGCTCACCCTTTCATATGTTTCTTTTACCCTGGTAATGAGGAATTTTATTAAGTTAGATATTTCAAAAATGAGTCTATATTTAATGAAATAAGTGGGGGGAAATGTTGATGATTTTTGAACTAGTTGTATATGTTTCCCTATTTCAAAAAACACTAATCCAATTCGGTCCTAGCATGGTTTTTTTAATGTTATGTAAAAAATATTTTTCAATATTGAATTATTATCTATATGTAATATATAAGCCATTATAGTGTTAGAACCCATCCCAATCCTAGATGGAAAGTGTCACAAAACACATAGAACCTCACCCCTTCCTTTAGAAACTGGAGCACTAGATCACTAAAGAACATCCCCTTAAAAGAGACAAATGCTTCCTAGCACCACTCACTCCATATAAAACCTTGTTCCTTTCTATTCATTTCTGTCGAAGGAGTCGAAAATTGGGAGAAATCAAGTATGAACCTCCTATAATAGCCTCTGAGACAAAAAAACTGTAATTATGCCACATTCATGGGTTCTTCACAAGAAGAAACCGATTCAACATTTTATGGGACCATTATTATACCCTTCTGAGAAACCACATTCCCATGAAAATGCACTTCCCATGTCCAAAATATGAACTAGGATAACTTTTTTTATAATTGTTGGCATCAGAGAACCTGTAGGATGGTTGTAAGATGCTCAGCATGCTCTTTCTATGACCTCATGTAGATCAGGATTTCATCGATGAATACAATGACAACCTGGCCACAAAAATCATGAAAAATATTGTTCATATGGCCATGAACTTGGATAGTGTGTTTGTAATGTTGAATGACCTGACTGTAAACTCGATGTTTCCATACCTACACCTGAATGTTGTCTTTGGTAAATCACCCTCCTTTTCCCTGAATTATTGATATCTAGTTATCATATTTATCACAGAAAAAAATATTTCTCACCATGGCATGTCAAGAAGATATTTTGTCCTTAGAAGGGGGAAATATTTCTTGATTGTCACCTGATTTAACCTCCAGTATTCTATGAAAAACCACAGACTACCATTCACCTTCTTCATGAAAAACACTTGATCTCTACACAACAACACACTATGATAGATAGATCACTTATTCATAATGTCATCAATATTAATCCTCAACTCCCACAACAAAGAATGCATTATCCAATATGGAGCCATTGAAATTATACAATCACCAGCCTTTATGTCTATCCCAAAGTCAACTTCATGTTGAGGGGGTGGATTCATGACCTACTTATGGTAAAACACCTAAGAACCCCCCCCCCCCCCCAATGAACTTGGGAATCCCCACCATCTCAGCACCCACCACTTCCACTGACAGCTCAGCCAACAAAGAAGAAGAGTCACTATGCACAGATTTCCCACCTGACAACTCCGTTCACCAAAAAAACCCCATGTTGGCCATCTATATTTGATAAAAGATTATCCTATAAAATCATTCTATAACAAAATGCATAGAATAAATCTAGTTGATGCTGATAATGACATCGTATGGCTGCATCTATAGCAAAAAAAGGGTTCCCCATGAGAATGATGCTCTCCCATTATCAGTCTAAATCCTTAGAACACATAAAATAATATGATCTAACCTATGAATAGTGTAATAAACACCAAGGGAATATGAAAAATATATATATCTAGTTCCATAGAATGGGATAGACCAGGTACAATGAAGGAGTGTGAATCTCCCAAATCAAAAAAAGCATAAGAAAGAGTAATAAACAAAATGATCGTACCTCAAACAATCTTTGGTCCTTCCAAAAATACTTCCTCTACCATATGTAATTGAACACAACCATATCCACTTCCACTCTATTGACGATCACCCCCATGAACATGCCCAGGTTGAGGTCCCTTAGGAACATCCTGAGGACTTCCTCTACCGGCTTCATCTCCTCTTGAAGGAGCATGGGCCTGGTGCTGAAACAGCCTGGTTGGAAACTATATCTGAGGTGGGTACTGATCCTTCCCTCCTTCACCGCACTGAGCTACAATAATCAGTGGAAATGGATTTTAAAGATGGACATGGTCTCTATAGATGAAACACCTTGGTCCCAAAGTCACGGGAAAGGCATGAGGACCAATAGGTTGAAACTGAAACTACTAAAGTTGACTCCCCATCGGTCGGAACCCTGAAGGCCCTAGTTCATGAGACTTGATGTCGATAAACATGGCCCTAGAAGAGCCCTTATATCTCCCTTATCATCGTAGACCTCCTCGTTAGTGAATCCATTCAACTACATCTACCTTTTTCTGGACCTCCAAGTACATCATCATGGTAAATGGAGTAACCATGTACTAGAGAGAAGAAAAAAGTTACACCTCTAGGCATCTCACACGAGACTCCTAATTGAAAAAGTGATATATTGAAAAATTATGAAGATCCATGAAATTGATCCCCAATTCATGTACTAACATACTCCCATGCTGGAGGGTGGCTAACTCATGCCTCTTCTAAGAATACATACTTGACGAAATGAATTATGCTCAGAACTCTTCAGAATAGACCCACATAGCGTTATCTTCCTTCATCTCCACCTAGGTACAACATCCACCACTGAAAAGAATCATAAAACATATGGATCACTATCAATGGAAACTAGTACTATGCCAGCGCCCGAGTCAAACTAAAGGTTATACAAGCTCCTAGAGTTATCTCTCAATCTCCATGTCCAAAACGGTACTCTTAAAATTTCCCCGAGAATGCTGTTAGAAATCACCTAACGTCCTGAGATACTAGTAATCCTCCTCAAATAGATAAACCCTCTATTAATCAAATGGATCAGCCTGTTGAGCCACAATATCCTGTGTCCCATCTGCACAATGACTAGGTGCCGTAGATGAAAAAGGAAAACATGAAATTCGTAATCCTAGGTAGTATTTAATTTTATTTAATATTCATTTTAACACATTTAAAGTGTTATCCATTCCAAATTCCCTAACACACCCAATTAAATGAGAACACAAGTCATTATGATGCAAGTACCTTTCATAGGGTCTCTACTATAAAAATTGTTTAGCCTCATCTATTCATTAGGAAGGATCAGAGTCCTTGCATCATATCATGGGGGGGGGGGGGGCTAAAACCCCATGTCTTAGACGGTCTTCCTGAGACTATGTCATGCACCAAGATCACGTAACACTATTTCCCTACAAACCCATGAAATCCTCACTATTACAAACTCCAACTCCATCCTATATCTCAACCATAACCACTGAAACCAATATTTCATGACCCTTATTCTTCAAGATGGATAATGTGAGATAATGACACCCCAAGTCCCGCCTCCAGTAGACCCCAGGGTGGAGAACAACACTTAGGGTATATAATCTTAAAAAATTGGAGGAATTACACTATTTATAAGAAAAAATATCGTGAGATAAGATGTATCGACCTCAAAACAAATATAAGTCATATATAAAAGAAATCCAAAATCCTTTCTACAAGAATGTTCAAAATATAGCTATTAAAAAAATAAAATGAAATCTTCAATGAAATACTGAAAGTAAGCTAAGAAATGATTCAACAACTATCCCAATGTCTATGCTCGTATGGCCGAGATTTGTCAATGTAATACTCTTAGAAACCTGAAAATAGTTTTATATACATATAATGAGCATAAATGTCTACTCAGTAGGATGACCCAAATTCTCTTGTGCACAACTAGAAGAAGCATACTAATTCCACTATGAGAAAACATAAGAAACCAATAACACCTAACAAGGTATGCCAGCCATACTGACCTCACCAAGGAAAGCCCACTATGTAACAGAAGTCCTGTAAAGTAATATGATAATAACATTGACTATTTGGGTTCTTCGTACCACTTATCACTAGTTTAACCACTCATGCATAACAGATTCCATCTTGCTCCTCCCACATCCTCTGAAAGAACTATGTCACAACCCACCTACAGAAACCTGGTCCTCACTACTAGTCTTGTAACCTAGGTAAATGATGCAAATAAAATCCTTCACACACACACCTAGGACTCACCTCTAGTACCACCACTAGGGAAAACAAATCACATCACATCCTTCCCACACACACATTGGCCATAAACCACTCCTCGTCCTGAAGACACATGGGAATCACAACACATGTCATCCCAAAGACACTTATGAAACAAAAAACATCTCATCCAAAAGAGACCTAGGAAAAAATAACTCACTCGCCCGGACATGGACCATAAAAAATGAAACCTTCCCAAACAATCTTGGGCTATCACAACCAAGAAGAGGTAGAATAGAATAATGTGTTCCCAGCCCTCCATCCTCCCACCAGGATGTTTGGGAATGATACCCTCCCCCATGATGATGGAGTTTTTCATCACATAGTTCTCAATTAGGGTGTGGTGAATATATAAATCAAAAGAGAATACAAGTATATATATATAGTTACCAAACACTCAACCAAACCATTGGATTCTTGAATGAACAACCATCCCACAACACTACAAAACTTATTGCTACCAATAAATGCATTTATCAACATCAGTAACATTCACTTTAAGTGTTGATAAATGAATTATTTTTCACAAAAACAAAAAACCCAAATAATACCCAAAAAAATTCAACTAACCATTTATAATTATTTATTAAATTTTCCATTTATTCCATCCCTTACTATTCCAAAAACTACTAAACATGATCCATATTAGAAAACACACCCAAAGTCATATAAGAAGATGAAGTTACATATAATCTAAAGTAGATTTTTATTACTCTTCGATTCACTCCCATTAATTATATAACAAAACGATCCCAAGACACGAGGTGAAGCTATTCATGGATAAAATCCAGGTGAAACACCAATACGAACCACTACCATCACCATTCTTCAAAGTAATCCTACCTAATCCACCCTCTAAAAATAACACCCCCTAACTAAAAGCCTCACCAATATACACATCTCATCACAACCAATCATGGTATCCCTACTACATAACCACATCACACCCAACACAACCACAACACAAATATAACACCATCCGACCATAACCCTAACGTGTAACACTTATCATTCATACCAAAATCAGACAAACTCTTATCCTGATATTACATTACACCTCATGTTCTTCCCCATATCACATAGACATTCCTAAAACACAACTACAACATAAGGAAGAAAAATTCCACACACACATCAAACCAACAACCAAATGAAGGAAAGTCATATTCATGTTTAACAAGGAATTACTTACTCAATTTCTTCTTATTAATTTAGGGGTGATCATAGAAATAGTTTGATCATAGGGAATATATTTTATTAATTGGATATACATGGTTAATAAATTTCACATATATAGTATTTCAATAGAATACCAACAAACAAGCATTCAGAAGATGTCACAAGTGTGAAAATAGAGACCCCATAGGACCATGATTTTCAGTGGGTTGTTAGCATATAAATATCATAGTAATAATGAATCTAATAAAACAGAAACTTACATCACTTTTCCACATCCCATATTTATTGATTTAATAATGATTCAATTTTGTTCATAAGGTTGGTATTTCACTGTATTCACAAAAGAGGCACTGATACACCAACCCCGTATGATTCAAAAATTAAATAGAGATGAAGGGATCCCCACCTTGAAGAACTAATGATCATCAATTCCTTATTGCGCCAAAGTTGGGAGTGCACATACATAAGTAAAAAGAATCCTGGGAAACATGATCGAAGGCCATAGCACAAACACACGGCTCATTTGAAAACTAAGGATTCAATAAATCAAAGAGAAAATTGAAGGGTTCAAGGAATATAGGATATCGTCTTCTGATAGGCAAAAACCTAAATTAATTGGAGAAATGGTTTTTTAAGCCATTAAAGGAAGATCTTTCCCAAGACCACAATTGTTTTGAGTTAAAAAACGTATTAGGTTTTTAGAAGATATATATGATTTGAAATGGGTCCAAAAATCAATAAATATGGTATCAAAGTCAATTTATTTCAAGAGAAAATGTCATAGGGGAGAAATTGAAAATGTTGGAAAAAACTAGAATTTTGAAAAAATGTGGGAAATTACTCAATGTTATGTTAGTCATAGGTGTGAGTCACTAGTGTGAGATACTAGTGGATGAGTCACTATTAGATGAGTCACCATTACCTAAATCCCCTTTAGATGTGTTATCATTGGGTGACTCACTTTTTGGAGAGTTTCCATCATAAAACTCATCGTTGGTGATCTACCATAGTGACCTGCCATAACCGACTTTCCATTGTGAGCCATCAGGGTGAGTCACCATTTTGACTAACTAGTCCTGACTAAGTGGTGGATGACTCATTGTCACGATTCATGAATGCAACTTACCATCGTGAGTCACTGTTGTTACTCACCGTCATGGAAATCAGGGTGAGTCGCTGCTCTGACTCGGTGGTACTCACTCACATGTCTTGACTCACTGGTGGATGAATCACCATCACAAGTCACCGTTGAGGCTCACTGTCACGAGCCACTAGTGGAAAACTATATTTTTTTTGGAAAATTCATAAAATGAACCACCATGACCTCCCATAATACCTCAAACATTATATTTTCACAATGTAATGGATGAGGAGGTCTGGGCCATTATCGTAATGGGGTTGTTTTTAGTTTTTAGTCATTTTATTATTAGTATATTATTGTAAATTAAATTTTGGTTAAATTGATTAATTTAGATTTTCTCCCCATTTTCTCTAGCATGAAGTTATTTTTCCTTTCTATCAATCATTTATACCTTCACCATTTGAGTCAATAATATTATAACAGCCCAAACATTTATAAATAAAATTCAACTTACAGTTTAATTAACTATATTATTAAGTAATATGGTTACAAAAACCACATGAAATTCATTGTTCTTATTATGTAATATCATATTTAAATGAGGTTTTAGAATCATAAACAATTATAATATTGTCGTTGAATAGTGATCATATTATTAGTTTAAGTATAGTTTTTTAAAAATTCTAAATTACAAAGACATAGGACGTGAAGGACACAACCAATGGGATCATACCCTCTGAAGCCCATTTATTGGAGCTTCCAAGGGATAGATCATCAATAGGATTTTACCTTCGTCAATAACAAGCTTAGATCCAACAACATTAGAAATAACAAAACCATTTACTAGATAATTTCATGCTCAATGATATCATGACCCAACCCATATACATTGATCCACCTGATGAAAGTCTCACCATCATGCACCATACTCTTATGGAGTGTGATGGGGTATTAAAGGTATATGTATAAATATCCTAAAAATGTAAACGTGTATATTTCATTTAATAATGAATATATTTTGAGTTTGTTTTTCTATAAATGATCATGATTTTAATCCAATAAAACAGAAATTGTATTTATAGGTAATATTAATTTTCAATTAAGAAAATTAATTTCAAAAAATAATTATTTTTTTAAATAAATAATACTTTTATAAAATATAAATAATCATATAATTTTTATGAAGACGAATTCAATTTTTATATGGGTTTGAAAACAATTATTGAAAAAAACCACAACATTTCTCAATTAATATTGATTATTATTTTAAAATTGAAAATGAAAATAATTTGGATTTTTTTATAAAATGATTAATGTTTTTGGAATAAAAATGATGAAATAATTTGATGGTAAATGTTTCAAATTTTTTTGAGACGTTAGGATTTTCTAGTAAAAATTAATTATTAAATAAATATATGGGGTGTAATAGAACATCATAATTTTCCAAAAGTGTTGTAATAAATAGAATAATTGAAATAAATGAATAAATATATGTTTCCCTTTAAAATAATTTTATTTTATTTTTATTTCATCAATTTTATAAATCTTTTATGAATCCTCAAATATCTATATAATATTTTAATGTTTTAAAATTATTTCGTTAATAGTATGAATCCCCTCGAGATCACCAAGGGTAATATTTTAATAATTTTGGCCCTTGAGCTTATAATATAACGAATAACTACCCACATTGATAGATACCATTGGAAAAAACCTGGAAAGGTTTTGGGTTTCTTTATTATATAGATTCCAAAATCTATGTTTGATAAATGATAAGATAGTCCCCACTAATTTCTTATATAAAACCACCCATACTCCCATTTTACTTCACTGAAAATTACATTAGCTTGTTCTTACTCTTCCATTTCCACTCTAGAGTCCTATCAAGGTACCCCAACCAATCTTGAATCTCCTCCACGTATTCAGAATCACACTCTCAATGTAAATGATTTTCCACTATCCTTTTTTATTCAATAAACTCCTTTATGTTCTTCCTATTGAATTCGATTAATTCATTTTGGGATATGTTCCTTGGTCTCTCCCTTACTATCCATTTGATTTAAAAATGATGGGATACACCTTTCACTCTTGTTATTCTCTCCCATGAACCTTTAGGTACACCTATTACCTTGACAAAATTTAGTAAGATATCCATTCGTTCTCCTCTTTATTAACGTTTCTTACCTATCTTATAAATTTTATTTCAAATTCCTAATGTTGGGTAATGTTTTTACATAAACCTATTACTATACATTTTATTTAAAAATAATTTGATACTACTTTATCTCTCATCAACCCATTTTATGAATATTTTTGTAACATCGTTATGCTGCTAGAATTTCTCTATGATTTTCCATTCATAACAAATGCGTAGGGAATACCCATACCCATATACTATCAATAGTGTTCTCCTTTATTAACTTGAACATATTTAGTTGAGGATTTATATGTTTTTATTCCAACCTCCTTGATCATATAATAAAATATATAGTTAAATGAAACAATATTTTATGGTTTATGCTTGAGAATGAAATGAATGTCACTGGTGTAACCAAAATTATATAGCTCTCTAATGCATTGGTATGGTTTTTCATCTCATTAAAAATCATGCAAGGTATTGAAGAGTTGACCTAATCCATCACAAGTCATTTTCCATCATTATGTCTTGTAATTCATCCTTGACCTATGTTTATGATGTCGTGTTTTATGTTACTGACACATTTTCACTGTTTCCCTTTGGATTATCATTTTATATAATTCCTCATTGTTCATTTTTATGATTCTCACCCATTTTACACCAAAATTATATGACTACTTTCTAAAATATATTTCCTTATTCATATTATTCCATGTTTATTCCCTTACTGGTCTTTATATCTCATCCCATTCTTATGTATGTCACTAGGTTATCCCATGAGTTTTTATTTGTGAGAATGTCAAGGATGTTTTCAATAAAGATGTTTTTTCATGTTTTAAACTGTGATTTAATGTACATAATACCTTATTATAGTATACACATCGATATTTATTGCATTATTTTGTTTAATATTATGTAATAAATCATGAATTAATGTGTAATAAAGGGTAGGGTTTTCATAGTTGGTATCAAAGTGATGTTTATTAGTTTTGGGATTATGGTTAGAAAAATCTAGAGAAATAATTAGGGATAAAACATAGTATAGTAAAACATCCCTAAAATATGGTACAATATATAGTAAGTGGTTTATCAATAAAATAAATCATTGTCTAAATATTAAAAGTGGATGTGTTTTTGGAATAGATGTATATAATGGAAAAAACCAAAAAACTATGTTGAGATAGACTTGAATGAAAACTCGTGCAAGAAAATGTGCCTTGTTGTCAGCTTGGTTTGACATTCATGGGGGATATACATTGGTAAATTCATAATCTCATTACAAACAATTATTAAGAGATCAATAAATTCTTATAAGAGTCTATGATAGGTAACAGATCATGGATAATATTTATTGAAGCCTATAAATCCATAATTTAAATAAATAAATGTAATTTATATGATATACCTTTTATATAATTGGATTAGCATTAATTTGTTTAATGTTTTTAATATAATCATCAATAATTATCCCTTTATTTTAGCCAATGGATGGAGGAAATAGGAACTGAGTAATCACCTAATGTGAATGGAATTTTGATGACTATCCCATTGAGGTTCCCAACCTAATGGGGTTGGAATCATGAACTATGTGATGTTACTCTCTTAGATGATATAGTTTCTATATAGAAACCCTGATAAAGAGGATTTCTCAATTCAGCCAAAGAATTAAAAGGCATCAATTGTGACCTTTATGTAACAAATGACTCTGAATTACAATGGACCATCAAATCCCTTAATCATGTAACACTGGATAAAATTTATTGAGATGATGTTCTCTATCCTATAATGTTTCAATCAAGAGAAGGGTCTACTAGTTTTTTATTATATAGAGGGTAAATCTGATCAGTAGTGGACACTAGTCAACAATAAGAATAATGAGGAAGTTATTGAAGTGATGGGGTGGAAGGAATTCTAGAAGTTGTTTTTTGATAATTATTTTCCTCATAATGACGGCGTAAAATTGAAAGGTACTTACTTTCGCTCATTGAAATAGATGATAAATTTATCGGGGAGTATAAGGAAAACTTCACAAGACTTTATTAATATTCCTTTGGATTTTACATTACCCAAAAATACAAGGTTGATCACTTATTTAGTGGCTTAAAATCTACTCTATGAAAATCCCTAAGGATCAAAGACATTGATATTTATGAGAAAATCATTTGATATGACCTCAAATTCCAAATGGACTTTGGTGAATCTCCAGGGTATCATTGGGGAAAAAACAAATAGTGGAGCGTAATTTATGTAGTTCTATGTAAAAATACAATGGTGATAAGAAATACCAACATCCTACTTATCAAAAGTGCGGAAGAATAACACATGAAATCACCTAAGAGGAATGAGGAAATTCATTAGGGGGAGGAAGGAAGGTCACCAAGATAGTGACTTTTTATGGGAGAATAACACTAATGTGATAAGGGAAATTAATGATACAGTCAAAAATCAACACATTTTTTATTATTTCAAATACAAAGAACTAAGAAAATTTTAAAACAAATGCACCATGATAAGGGTTTTCCGACATAACAAACAACTTACAAGGATACAAGGGAGATATTATGCTATGAAACCTATTTGGGTGGATCCTGAAAATGATGAGGTGATAAGTACACTAGTTATTCATTCTATAATAGCGAACATACTTTTTGATTCTGGTTATACACATCACATTATATCCATAAAGTTCTATATAACTACTCAAACACAACCACCAATCATATATGTATAGCTGTAATTGAAAATAAAAAATACAGAAATTATTACATCCTAAGTATATAAATCCTCCCATGTAATTTTTTTTATTAATATCCAAATGAACCGTATGATACCTCCTTTGATGGAATTTGATGTAATTTTGTTTAAGGATTGGGTTTCCCTATTTATATCTAGTATAAATTTCTACAAGATGTGAATTGCTCTATGTATCTCTAATCATCCTCTAATTCAGTAGTAATGGAATAAGATGGATGAATCTTATTCTACACCAACATCTAAAGCATGAATATTATTCCCCTTCATGCATGAATATTATGCTAAAATTATTGAGTCTATGGAAAGGATTATCCTTGAAGACATTCCCTTTGTGAGGGAATATGCTAAAGTGTTTCACAATGAATTTCATGTTCTTCCTCATAGGTGAGAGGTTGAATTTTCAATCGATCATATACATGAAGAATTACCATTATCCAAGAATCTCTATAGAATGGTTATTCTGGAACATGGGGAGATGAAGGAAAAACAATATGAGAATTTGGATAATGAATTCCTATGACTGAGTGCATTACCATGGGGTGAACTAGTCATCTTCATCAAGATGAATGGTGGGTCAATGTGCCTTTTAATTGATTATCATGGGTTCCACAAGACCACGATAAAGAACAAGCACCCCTACCATGGACTGATGAATTTTTTTTATTATTTATGTGGAGAGTAAAACTTATCTAACTTAGTATCATGGTTAGTGTATTTCTTACTAGGGGTGAATAAAGTGAATATCCCCAAGATTACTTTTTGTACATGTTATGGGCACTATGAGTTCATAGTAATTCCATTTAGACTTAATAATTCTATAGAAATATTCATGAACATGATTAATAGACTCTTAAGAGATAACCTTGAAATTTTTTTGGTATTATTTATATATTATATTTTAATATACTATAATAGTATAGAGGGGTAGGATGAGTTCCTAAGAACTATGCTAAAGACTTAAAAAAGAAAATTGTTATGCCAAGTACAATAAATGTGAGTTCTTTTTAAAGGGAGAAAAATTCATCAGAAATGTTATAAAAAATAATAGGATATATGTGGACACTTAAATGATAGAAGAAATTTAAGGATGGGTTGGGACAATAAATGTGATAAAAATATATAGTTTCCTTAAGTTACAATGGTATTATAATAAAATATAGTGAAATTTATCATGATTTTAAAACCCTCTAACCTAGATAACGCAGAAGGGAATCAATTTTCTTTCAAATGATTAATCTAAATAAAAATTCAAGGAGTAGAAAAAAATACTTACTAGAACATTACATACACTACCAGTAATTGGAGAACATCATTTGGTATTCAATGTTGCTTTGAAACATGGCTTGGGTTGTGTGTTAGTGAAGAATAGAAAAGTGATAGCCTATTCCTCAATACAATTGAAAATTCATGAATTAAACTACCCAACATGTGATCTAGAGTTTTTTGTAGTGATATTCAAACTGAAAATCTGGAGAAATTATCAATTTGGGGAGATGTGTGAAATATATACAGATTACTGAATCCTTAAGTATATATTCACATCGAAAGATCTGAATATGCTCTAGTGATGACAGTCAATGGTGATCAATGATTATGATTGTTCAATCCACTATCATTCTAGAAAAGAGATTAATGTGGCATATGATTAACATAGAAATGATCAACAGTTTTATAATTGATGATAATAAGAAGGATTATATATTCTCCTACTAGATGAGGATAGACGTGGGAATAATAAAGGATGGAACATCATCAATCCTTTCACAAATGATTTATCAACAGTAAGGACACTCAAATAGGTGGTGTGGGAATTCAGAAGAATATTGAACCTATATGGAAAGGGAAATCTTCAAAGTTCAATCTTAATGGAGAAGGTGTTGTGATATTTGGGATAAAATTATGTCCACCATTAAATCCAAATTTAATGAAGGATTTTTTGAATGATACACATTGTTAGATTTTATACATCCATACATGAAGAAAAAATATGTGTCAAGATATCGTAAAGTAATATTAGTGGGATAATAGAAATAAGGAGATTACAGAATATTCATCAAGATGTCTGGTATTTTAGAAAGTGAAGGCGAAGAAGCAAGATTACAAGGAGATGCAGAAAAAATTACCCATACCACAATGGAAATGAAAAAGAATCACCATGGACTCTGTCACTTTTCTTTCAAAGGCATCAAGAGGAAATAATGCTATCTGGGTTGTTAGGTATCATATTACAAAGACTTCATACTTCACTACAATTCAGTAGGACCTCTCACTCAATCAATTTAAAAGGATACACATTTGATAAGTGGTTAGGCTTCATGGAACAACACTATCGATTTTTTCTGATCAAGATCCAATATTTACCTCCATGTTAAGGAAGAGTCTACAAAATTGTCTAAATACACTATTGAACTTCATAACATCTTATCATCCACAGACTAATGGTAAATATGAGTTGAATATACTTACAATCTAGGGAATTTTGAGAGCATGGTCGATTAACTTTGAATGAGGATGGGACCAACATCTTCCTCAGGTTGAGTTCCAATACAATAAAATTTCCCACTAATAAATCTAAATGGATCCCTATGAAGCCTTTTATGGGAAGAGGTGTAGAACACATGAATGTTGTGATGAAGGTGGGGAATTAATACTACTATTTCCTAAAATGGTTGACTAAATGTTGGAATAGTTTTTGACCATTCAATATCAAACTAGACTGCTTAGAGTGTATAGAACAGAAATCCTAACAATTTTCAATGAGACCTTGATATTTATGTTGGAGACATGGCCTTACTCCACGTATCTTCATGGACAAAATTAATGAGAATTGGGGAGAAATGAAATATTAGTCCAATATACAATGTTCCGTTTGTGATATTTGATCTCATTTGAGTGGTGGGATATCTACTGGAACTCCATACTAGCCAATCTTAAGTACATTATGTATTCTATATATCTATATTGAGGAAGTAGATACCAAAATGAATACATGTATCCAATATAGGGGTTATCCCATTGGATAATGGCCTATGATATGAGGAGTATTCGGTGAAGATCGTATATCATAGAGACAATGTTCTACAAAATAAGACAATGCACCTGGTCAAAGTGATATAGGGAAACCAAAATTTTGAAGAACTGGGGTGTGAGTTAGAGGAGGCGATGAAAACAATTACACTAATCTATTTTAGTGATGCAAATGAAAAATTCAAAGGTGAAATTTATAAATGTGGGAAGATTGTAATGACTCGAAATTCTATAAATAAAATTACCCTTATGACTTAATTATATGTCTTGTTATGTATTATGGATATTGAAAATAGATTAACTTATTTGGTTTTATGATATCCTATAGGATTTAAAACAGCATTATAAATCATAACCATTGATAATATAGTCATTGAATAGTGATCATTTGATTAGTATAAAAATATGATTTTAAGAAATCCAATTGAAATAGAAAGAGGATGTTATGGACTCAAATAGTATGATCATACCCTATGAAGCCCATTTATTAGAGATACCGAGTGAGATAACATCATTGGTATTTTCCCTTGATCAATACCAATATGATATTAAACAACATAATCATGAGAGAAACAGTATAAGGGAAGAGTTCAACCTCATCGAGATCACGACACAAACCATGTATATTGAACCACCCCATAAAAGTCTTACTGCACAACACCTTACTCTCAGGGTCTTTTCTAATGTATTGTAGAATAAATATATATATCAAAACCCTAATAATATGAATATGTATTTTTTATATAACTATAATTAAAATTTCATTTTATTAATGTTACTCTATAAATGATTTCTATTATTATATAATATAACAGAAATCGTATTTTCAAGTAATATTAAAAATCAATTAAGGAATTTTTTTTCATAATTTAATGGGATTTTAAAAATAAATAACATTTTCCTAAAATTAAATTTTTAAATAATTTTTATTAAATATTAATGATCACATATTTTTTTATGAAGGTAATGTACTTTTTAAAAGGGTTCAAATCATTTATTATAAAAAACCCATCATTTCTCAATATATGATGATTTTTATTAAAAATGTTCAAATAATCATTCAAAGAAAAGTATTATGATAAAATTATTTTTTATTTTGAAATCATAATTTCGAAATTATCCATTGGATATTTTTTCACAATTTTTCTTGACATTGGAATTTTTGGGTAAAAATTAAATATCGTATAAATATACGGTGTATATTATGACATCGTATTGACCCAAAAGTGATTTAAAAAATACTATAAGTAGTATAAAAGACTAAATATATGGTAAAAATTTATAATATTGTGATTTTATGTTTTTTTACATTATAAATTCTTTATGAATCCCTCAATTCGCATAATATATTTTAAGGTTCTAAAATACTTTCTTTAAGAATATGACTCACCTCCCAATCAATGTGGGTAATATTTTAATAATTTCAGCCCCTGTACTTATAAAATGATTAAAATCACCCCTCATTGGAAGAAATGATTAGATGTTTTATGGTTTTATTTTATTTTATTATGTATAGTAAAAAATCTATGTTTGAGAAATGATAAATAATTTCCCACTCATTTCTATTGTCAACCCACATAGGCTCCCATTTATCTTCACTCAAAATCCTTGGATCAAATCTATTATCATCTCTCACCTCTATATAGTACTCTAAAATAACCCCAAGGCCTTAATAATCTTCTCTAAGTAATTTTAAATCACACTCTCAAGTTATGTTATCTTCGACTAACATTTTTATTCAAGAACCTCATTTATGTTTTTTCATATTAATTTACAGCTATTAATGTTGGGATATGTTTCTACATATCCCCATTACTATATATTTTATTTAAAAATTATTATAGATCCCTTTCACTCACATGAATACCTCCTAATAACCATTATGGACACTCGTTACCATGCAGAAATCTTATAAGAGATTCCTTCTTCTCTTTATTTAAGTTTTTTTATTATCTTCTGCTATCTATTTATAATTCTTAATAGTGGGATATTTTATTTTGGATGTCCCTATTACTATCCATTTTATCTCCAAATTATTATAGAACGCTTTATCTCTCATAATCATATTTTATGAATCTTTATTGTGTGTTTTTATGGTATCTAAAATCCACCATGATTTTCTATGCTAAAAAAATATGTAATGAATACCCATAACCATTTCCTATCTGGGTGTTCACCTTTACGAACTTGTTAATATTTGATTGAGAAAATACAATAATTTATTAAAAATAATTTATTTTGAAAAAAAATATGTGAAATGATTCCAATTTTTCTGATCATTGTGTCATAATTAAGCATGAGAATTAAATGAAAGTAACAGGTGCACTCGAAATTATATAGTGTTCCAACACATTGGGTATTATTATAGTCTCATCATTCATCATGAAATAGATTGGGGAGTGATACTAATCCATAATGTCACTTTTTTACATCAATATTCCATGTATGTTAGCCTTGAACTTTGTTTATAATTTAGTATTTTATGTTTTTTTGACATTTCACATGCCACCAATATGATTGTCACACAAATCAGGCCTCATTTTTCATGTTTATAAATCTCACCCATTTTATTCCCTATTGATATTCTTATTTTATTACATTTATTAACTTCTTCATGTTATTCCAAAATTATTCCCTTATTAGGTTTTATAGATCACCCAGTTCTTATGTACGTCCCACGGTTATCCCATGCAGTTTATACATGGTCATGTTATTGAAATTATCAATGTATTTTCCTTTTTCATATTATAGATTGTTATGTGTGGTACCTAATACCCAAATATACTATAATTATCCAATATTATGGTTATTATTTTGTGTAATCTTATGAAATAAATAATCAATTATTGTATAATAATGTGTTGGGATGTCATACATATATTCATGTATGGTCTGAGTGGTGCAGGCAGTCAATTATTTCTCCTCGATGGTGTTTATAAGATTATTTTTTCACACATAATGTTCTTGTTTATTATGATAGAAATTAAAAATAAGGATGGTGTGGTGTGATGCATAACATTTAATAGGACATATATAATATATTTTTATTATTATGTTTTTATCAATGTAAATCGAAAGAAAAAAAAACCCTTCTCTTATTTTATTTTATTCATACTAACTACGTTTTTCATGTTTTCTCCCTCTTATTCATTAATGTATTGTTTTATAGAAAATATATTTTATGAAACTCTCAATTATTTTATATTTTAGTTTAATATAAATATTGAAAATAAGTTATTTTTGCGTGTTTGTGGCCACCATGAGATCAACCATGTGAGTCTAATATGATACATTTGTTGTCAATAAAAAATATACAAATGTGTGATTTTTTAATTTCCCCATAGCTCTATTTTACACCATTTTTATGGAAGAAAACACATTACTACAGTTGTTTTTCATTGAAGACAATTAAAAATATACACAATATATTATCATTATATATCATTCATTTCATATGAAATGATGGATTTTTTTCATTCCATATTCATTTAATTAGCATCATTTGGAATCTAGTTAGGTAGATTAAACGTATTTTCTAATACTAGAGGTATTTCAATTGATTGATGAAATTGATGAAAAAATGAAAATAATATCCACTTCTAATAATGATGTCATATATTTGGTGTTATAATATTAATAATAGAAAATAAAAAACCTGTTACGGTTGTTCTGCTAGAATTCATAATTAAATAACTGTAAGAATACATGAGGCTGATAATTGGTGATCCATTAAAACATTATTAACCACTCATCTAAGAGGTTCCTGAAGATGATTTTCTAGTAAATATAGTTGTGAGATATCAATATGAAGAGGATGAATATTGGCCAGATTTTAGAGAAGTTAGAATAATATGTCATTATCATATCTATAATGTTAAAAAAATAAACACCTATCAACTTATCTATTTCTATGGAAGAATAATATATCGAGATAATGGAATTTGATAAATGTTATAGCTGTTTTACACCATTATTCTATTCATAAATCCCCAACTCCTTATAGAAATAAACTAAGAAAATTAATTGAAATATGATCTAATTGATGGAGATAATATTATATTGAAATTATTTCCTTATGAATTTATATAATAAAATTTTATTATTACATACCATTATTGTGATTTCTAAAATTATTCATAAATAAATATTCTTTTCATGAGAGATATAAAAGATGATGGTCTGAATTATTTTTTAGCAATAATGGAGGATCTAGTTGAGATGCACACCTATGCAATTCAAGATTAATATACACAACTAGAAATAATTATAAAATCATTTTCTAAGCCTAAATCAAAAGAGAATATATATCCTATCAAAAAATCTATATCAACCATGGAATCCAATCCTTTTTATAAATGAAATAGGGTGAAACTCTTCAAACATAATACTATATAATTTCATTTCATTTATGTACTCATTATAGGGTATTGGTTACTTAGAATTACTATTTAGGGACTACATTCTCACCCTAAAAACTAAAAACTATGAGATACAAATTATATTGGTTTTTCTCAATGTATCGTTACAAATAATCCGATTTGGGATAAAATATGGTACTAAAAATTTGAGGGAGTCAAAAAACCATCACCCAAAAGGGGAATCAAACCATTTCACATCAATATTCTTCCAATATATTAAATTTTAGTATGTTTTTTTCTATATTGTTTTGTTAATGTGGTAGTATTTAATAAGTTTACTCAAGGGTGTCACTGAAAAATAAACTCTGGTCACATATTTCATTAATTTTCTTACTAACCATATATTTCTAAATCATATTTGATATTTAATGTACGAGTACATTCATTAGTATGAGGGGGATATTATACTATTTTTATGAATTTTATGAATGTTTCAAAAAATTTATCTGTTTTTCTATTTTTAATGTTTATTTTGTCTTTTTAAAGTTTTGTGTGTTTTTTGGAAGGAAACAAATATCTTGAATTTTTTCATCCATATAGAAAATTTTATGTAATATTAAATAATTCCTTGATTGTTATGTTAAATAATATATATCATTATGAGTGATTCTTTATAATAATTCCATAGAATGTTTTGGTGTATAACTAGTAATTAGTTTGTAAATGGAATAGAGTTACCATGAATTTTAACAATAAAATATGGAATTTTGAATTTTGGAACACTTTCATAGATAAAATTTCCATTGTGAAAAGGAAATGATCATAGAGTAAGCTCAAAATATTTTTTATAAATATATGTCAATTATACTAGTTAAAAATGTGAAATTGGGATATATGTTAATTTATTCGTATAGAAGACACTAAATACCATATAGAAAAAATGGAATTTTTTTTTCCTAATTATGAAAAATGATATGAATTATTTGAGGGGAATATTAAACATCAGACGAAGAAGGTTATTTTGAGTTATTTCAATTTCATTTGCATTTCATCATGGAATTGAGAGATATATATTTGGTATGAGGAACATTATAGAGGAATTAATAACAATTCAGGTTATTAAAATTATAATTATAAAATAATTTTTTTAATTCCAAATCCAAAAAGGTAATTTTTCATGAATTTAAATTGGATAGTGAATCAGAATTATAAAGGAGTCAACATATTTTTAATTACTAATAATTCCTTATTTATCCTCTTTTTTATTTTTTTTAATATGGTTGGATAAATCATTATCTTATTAAATTCCATTTTATTTCCAAGGAGTGGAATATATAAGTTTGAGGGATTTAGAAAGATCATAATTTTAACTATTTTATATAGTAATGATATGTTCATAATCCCACCAATTTGGTAATTTATGGGAAATTGTAATATATTTTATGTTTAGTGGTAAATTAAACATAATTATAAAAATATACTAACGTTAAATTTTTATATAATTTTATTTACTTTAATATTTTAGCTATAACATGGTCTATTGTAATGGAAATCTTAATATTCCTTTTTCATGTCCCCTATGTGCATTAGGGTATATTAAATTGAGATTTCCCATTTTTTAAATACAAACATTTAAGGGAAAAATTAAGATCCTAAGTGTTGCCTCAGAATAGAATCCTAAATTGGATGAATTTTAAATCCATGAAAATATCACATAATGTGTCAAACCAATTGATTTAAAATTTCATAGAAAAATAAGGAAAATGACAGGGAAAACATTTCATAACTTTGTAAACATGAGATTATGTCTGATTTAACATCATCATTTGAGGGAAAAGTGACACATTAGAAGTTGAAAAATATCTAGGTTAGAAATACTTTCTTGAGTAATTTTATAATAACATTTTGTAGGAATTTCCAAATGGATTTCATTTATTAATAGAATGATCAAGAAATAGGGTACTAAATCTCAAATGACCACTATACATTATTTATCAATTTATTGTTATGACGCTAAATAATCATTTAGTAGAAAAAATTGGATCTAAAAAATTTCATTCATATTACTTAAAATGTACATCTCTTTTTCAATTAAAATAATATTCCATTTTAGTTATCCATTTTTAGTAACATAGAATTGTTTCATTATTTTGTTATGATAATAATTTATAATTTTAATATATATTCTTTCCATATTCTAGTTTTTCTCTTTATTTTGATTCTTTTTTTTGTGTTTCTTCCAACATGGTTCTTCACAACTCTGTGGAAATGATGAACTGGCCCTCATTTTCATTGAAGAGGATTTAGTGATGTTCTGTTTTTATTATGCTATAATGTTATATGTCCTTTATATTCAAGTAATTTAAATAGAGGTTAAATTGATTAAGGTGAAACATAACCCAATATTTTCTATAATTTGGTTCTTCTTCCATGGTATCCATCTTCCTTCCCAACATTTGTTGAGTCTTGCATTCCTTATAGAGTGTCTTAAATAGTGTTTGTCGATAATGTTGTCCCTTATTAATCATTTGGAAGTGTATTTAACCAAGCATGGAGTTCTCGATGTTGATTAATAACAATTCAAAAATGTAGTCTGTTGGGTGATATATAATAGTAAATTGTTTTTCATGAATAGATTTCTTGAATAATGATTTCATCGAAATGAACTCTAATGAAAAAAAAGAACTTATATTTTTTTCATTCCTTTAACTATAAATTCATTGGGTTGATATGACTGTTTGTATAATTTCAAATATATATATATATATTTATGTCACATACACTTTATGAAACAACCCATTATAGTAAATTATTGTTAAATATAAATATTTACAACTGTTAAAGTGAGTGTATGTGTGGTCACACTAAGCTTGACCCTGAGAGTAAAATATTCTATATTCTTAGTATATACCAAAATATTGGTGGGATTTTCAAAAAAACAAATACATTCAATTATTTTCCTGAAACACAAGGTTTTTAAATTCTCAAAGTAATATATATGTTGTTATTTAAAATCATAATTGGATACTACCATGAATATAAATAATTCAATTTTTTTTCAATCCTAATAAACCCAGTTTCAAAGTATTATTTTGAAATATGTTTCAATGAATAAATATATTCATAAATTATATTGGGGTTCTAAAAACCAATATATATTTTAATTATATTAGGGAACAAGATAGAATAAAAATCATGGAAGGAACCATGGTATAAACATACATAATATACCCAAACATGGAATTAGAATTAGAATTCGGACAAGAAACACAATATATAAAATAAATGGTTTTAGGTAAAAATGCATGGGAATCCAAATTAAATAAGTATCAATAAAAGGTATCATGTATACTAAAAAATGGTATTGAGTATGACTTATTTTAATACTTGGTTCGCGAGATAGATATATGAGAAAAATAATTTTCGACCCTCTCTCATTAACCCACAACCCCTAACATACCTAAATGGGTTCTCTCTATCCTATGGGTAACATTATATACTTAGGCTCCCTCAGTCCCATGGTAAATAATCCCTTGATTTTCCTTGACATAAACTAATTCATCAATTGTCTTCTTCATAAAAAACCCATGTTCTCCGATGTTCCACACATTTTCAATCACATAAATGAATATAAAACCCCATTTCAAAAACCAAATCTACATAAAATCCACCATGAATTAATGAAATGGTAGTTACTTTTTAACTACTTTTATATACATATGAATCCATAAATTGTCCTTGATTAATTTTACAAAAAACATTATTTGAATTCAAATCACTTTCTTTTGAAAATCCAAAGTAAAAAAAATAAGAATTAAAAAAGAAATCATAAATCCAATAGAACAAGGATAACCAAAATTATCAATTTCTTATAATTTAAATTTGAAATAAAATATAAAGAAATGAATGAACTAAAGTTAATATGTGTAAATCCACCCGTAAATAGAGACACATACCAAAAATCCAAAGAATACCTATTACAATTCAATGAAAATCACATAAATCAAGTAAGATTAGTCACCATGAACCTATTTCATCGTGATAAAACAAAAATTAATTATCCAAAACAACAAATTTAGCTACATGGAATTTTTTTATTTCACAAATCAATGAAAATGAAAGTTAAAAAGAAGAAATTTTTTGGAAGGTGACAAAATCTTATAGAAAAAAGTGTTCATCATTACAGGAAAAACAAAATAAATGGATATCACCATGCAAATAAAGTATAGAGTTATACAATCCATATGGGTGGTTATGTATACCATATGAGTAGAATATTCATGAATTTTTTTTAAATATTTTATTTTTATTTAGTAATATCAAAAAATATGTAAGCTAGAGTAGTTTTAATATTTCACGATATGGTAAGAAAAATAATGGGCCCAAAATTTTGGAACCACTATCTCCCCAAAACATTTTCTCACTATTATAGGAATCGCATGCTTGGTTATGAAAACCATATAGACACAATGTGGTACCACATTTTCCTCGAAACACCTCGCCTACATGGTTAGATGAATCATTACTAATATTCATCCAATTACTATGAACTATGTATTTTTTTTTAAAAACTGCGATTTTTATCTACTATGTCCCATAAATTATAAGAATATACATATTAACAAAAAACATAAAATACGATGTTCCACTAACCCAAAGGGTGTCCCAATTCTCATCAACAAGAAACATTCTATGCCCAGAATGTACTCATTGATCATTAGAAGAAAATAGGTGAGGGAACATATACCAAAAATTTAATTCTTACTCCCATAGATAGGTGATATCTCAACTATGAGGAAAAATTAAATGTATTAATTAGGTTTATTAACCATATTATTATTCATAAAATCTTAAATCGGATCTAGATACACCACAATAGTGGTGTCCATATCCACTTTTAAATTCTCAAACACTCTAATTTATGGTTGGTTTAGATAGTTCATCATCAATAGGGAATCATTAATGACATCACGGGTGTTGTTTAAGAAATGGGAAATTAAATTTTCTTGGATCCCATCTAAATATTCTCCAAAATATGAAATGGCCAAGTATAAAACTATGCCAATTTCCCCTACAATCCAAATAGATAATGTCCATTATAGATAGATACCTAAAGAAAAAACATATCAATACCCTAAAAATACAATGGGTATAGAAAATGATCTAAATATTATTTTTTATACTCTGATATGTTAATAAAAATATATGTATCAAATTCAATTTATCTATCATTTCCGGGATAAAATATGGTCTCAATAATTAATTCCCACTAAACTAATCCCAACATTATGAGGTTGACCGACACTATTGACAAAGCAAAGCCAAAAATTTATCCATTATGAAAGAGTCTTCAAACGTTTTATTGAATTCACATTAAACCAAAGAAATATACCTACCCCTTAATAGCAGAGGTCATCCATGAAAACTCAAAAATTAACCTCAATATTCAAAAAGGACTGCATTGTTTGACAATCCATATAATATTATTAGATTAAGATCATGTTTATTGAAATTATGATGGAATCCAAGATTCCCTAAAAAGTGATAAGTAAAAAAGGTATCTAGTTTGTAATATATTAAAAATGTAAATACAGGATACCAAATGATCTCTTGGATATACATGTGCTTGAGCTCTGATACATTAATATACTCTCTAATGGGAATAAAACTAGCTAAATTAGTCAACTTGTCTGCAATTAAACAAACCACAATATTCCAAAGAGGATTATGATTAATAAAAATAATAATTTCTGTGGAGATCTCATCCTGATGGCTTATAACATTTTGAAGAGGCTGAACCAACCTATTCAGTCTCTAATACTTGGTAATTATCCTGCCGTAGGTAAAAAATTTGTGTAAAAATTATAATCTGAATAAAACATCCTGGACCACCAATAAATACTCCACATGGTATAGTACATCTTGGTATATCTTCAGTGAACGAACCAATAAGAAAAATTACCCTCATGAAAAACCTCATACCTCATGGTCAAATGAATCGTCATCCACTTATTGAAGATGAAAGTACCATATAGAGACATAGATGAATCATCCAAGGTCTCCCCACTATTTATAAACATTCTAACCTATTGGTAATTAGGGTAGGATTAAATGATACACTAAAAATGATTAAAAATAGATGGTGTGTAACACCACAAGGATTTATAAAATAATTTAATATAGAATGTAATGCATACAACATTGAGTCCATATGAAACAACACTCTTTATTTTAACAAGATAATTATAATCTAGACATTAAATATAATAGTTCTACTATTGTGAATTGAATTTAGAAAAACTGACATTCATAGTAGCAATCAGTAATATATTTAGTGTCTAATAGTATCAACTTTATTTTTTTGGTGAATAATAACTTAACCCTTTGGTATTTTAATATTACCTTTCTGAATTGTAATATGACCAAATTAATATTATCCTCACCAGTGAATGTGTAAATAAAATTTAGGTATCTTAAAAGCGAAAGTATGATCATATTATAAGTAAATAAATATTTTAAGAAATTTTAATTAAGTGTTGATATTTTTATAAGTCGTAAATATTTATTTAGAATTTTATGATTAATTTACAAATTAATATGAATTTTTTTTTTCAAAAAATATATTCATAATATAATATTTTGTTTTCTTATGGTTATAAAATAATATTTTAAGACCCTGATTAATATTTCATGGTGTTATAAATCAGTTATAGTTTTAAAAGTTTTAGTATTTTTTTTAATAAATAATGATTTCATATAAAAAATAAATATGTCATTTTTGGATAATTATTTTGATGAAATTGAGTTCAATTTTTGAATTCTAAATGTCTAAAAATTAATGGGGTGAATTTTTGGGTTTAATAAAAATTCTAGAATTTGTTTGTGACTAATGATATACAACAATTTACGAAATACTCTAAATACATGATTTATTAAGTCATAGATGATGTTCTGTTGTGGTAATAACCCTTGGTTCGAACCAAAATGAACTAATTACTATAATTAGTCAACAAAATAAACATTATTTCTAGTCTTCATAAAAATAATAAATCAATGATTAAAATAATGGAACACCCCCTCTCCTTCACTATAAATACTACCCCTAATCCCATCTTCTCTCCTCACCTCTCAAGATTTGTTAACTATTAAAATTATTCCAAATAAACATCCCAAGAAACTTCCCCACTTCCAAGACCTACGGTTCTCACCAAAAGGCTAAAACCAATGGCCTTAAAGAGGATCTCAAATAGAAAATATCAATAGGTAAAAATCTACTTTCATTTTCTTTTCTTATACTCTCTTCACCTGCCCTTATCCAAAAAGAATGAAATCTCATTTATCATATATATAATGTAATTTTCTTATGATTATGGAAAAATTATTTATCAATCACCTTATTCTCTCACTTTTTCATTAAAATAAAAACATTGTTCATGATGTGTCGATTTAAAAACATCGTGTACGATGTGTTTTCAATTTCTATTAAATTCTTCATAGCTAATCCTAAAACCATTTAAATAGTTGAAATATATTTTAAATTTTATGATATAAACTCTTTTATTTTCTTTAATTCACATGTATTTATAGTATTTAATTTTATAAATAAAATAGTTCGTGATGGTCAAAGAACAACCAAAATGATCTAAACAAATAACATTAATGTTTTATCTAATGAATCATCCTCATATCTAAAAAAAATGATAAATTGTATCAATTAATATTCTAGAAACATGTAAATACATGTTCAATTAACTTTTGTACTTTTTCTTTCATTTGAAATGGAAATTCATTACGAACGGACCATGGAAACATTGTACAGAATTCTCCCAAAATAATGAAAATATCATAATATTATTAATATTTCAGTGGAATTATATTATTAAATGATCATATAAGGTGTTAGAAAAATCATTATGTTTTTTAAAACATTAATAACACTATTTTAACAATTATATAGGGGGTTTAAGCACATTTTAAGGGAATTTGAACCCAAGGTAAGAGGCTTTCCTTTTAAAATCAATTAAAATCTCTCTTTTACAAAACTCAAAAATATTAGTTTTTTTATATGACATGAGTTTGTTCTTCTAATTTAATGATGATTTATTACTATAATGTTTTAATCACATGTTTTCATTTTTGGTTTTGAATAATATGATTTCATTATTGTTTTCGGGATTTCTATTTTTTAAAAGTGACTTTTTTACATAAAAGGGGTATTTTGAAAATCAAAATGTGTTTGCTCAAGGGTTTAAATAATTTATCAAGTGTTTTATACATGATATGTTCCTTATAAATATTTTATATTAGTTTTAACACATTATATCTCATGATATGATGGGTTGAGTTCCATTATAGCTCAATATATGTTGGGTTGATCCAATTATTGCCCATAAAGTGATGGGTGAGTCCTATTATTTCTCTTCCATGCATTGGGTACTCCAGAGATGGGATTTGAACAAATTTTTATTCCATTTGTAAGGGTTAATGTAATAGTGATTTGTTAAATATTTCCTAAGGAAACATCATGATTTTTTTATACATTCTAATGAGTCTTTATGAAAAGGGTTTTATTGGTTTTTATGTTATCATTTAACTTATGATTTATTTTTTATCCCATAATGAGATTTCTGTTCTCATACCACGTTTTGAAATGATTTTAATAGGTTTTAATGAATTTTTAGAGAAAGAATTAATTCATGCTAAATGTTATGAATATTTTTCAAAGAAATCATGTTTATTTTAAAATGTATTATATTTTGGATAAATGGATACTATTTTGGTGTTATCTTCTATATATAAATGTAAAATGTAATGAATGTATTATGTCATAATTATATAAAACAATAAACTTGAAAGAATCCACAATGTGAATGAAATTATTTTCTTGACTAAAATTCATGGTTATATAATGTGTTAAGGTTAGGTACTTATAATTGGTATCAAATGATTGTTTAGATTACATTAGTGGTTAGGATGTTGTTAATGGAATAAAATAATTGATTTTTTACTTTATTTTTTATTTTATATGATATATAATTTAAATATTACCATGATTATTCATCTAAGATATTTCTATTCATAATTTGTTTCCACAGAAGAAACCAGGAAGATAAAGTGGAAGGGAACTGACAATGTGATATCACTCCAAATATGCAACCTGGAATGGTGGAAATTGGAACCGAGAAGTTTGTGATAGTAATGGATTAGTTGAATAAAGTGATTAATGGTTTTGGTATCCATGCTAGAGAGGATCCTAATCTTCCATGAAGAAACATGTCTTTTGTGGAGAATTTTAAGAGGCAACATCCTCCAAAATTCAGGGGAACCTCATATCCAGTGTTAGTTGAATGATGGATCACTATTCCAGAAAATATATTTGATGTCTTGGGATGTTCAAAACATCAAAAGTAAATACTTGATATTTCTCATGTTGAAGGTAAATTTTATTAATGGTGGTCTCTAATAAAGAATATTATTGAAAAATATGGTGTTGACTGTCCGAAATGGGATGATTTTAAGAGTCTTTTAATAATTAAATATTTTACTAAAACAATTTTATTTAAAATAGTGAAACAATTCTTCAACTTAAGTATAAAGATGATGATTCTAGGGAGTCGTTTGAAACAAATTTTGCAATACCGGATAGCTACATATTATATTTTACATCTAATTTTGATTTAAAAACTAATATATTTTACTCTAGTTTGAAACCATATTCACAAAAACATTTGGCTTCAATAGTGTATAAAATCTTTTAGAAAGTTGTTCATTGTAATTAAAATGTTTAGATTGGGTTTTATAACACTTATGAGACTCGTGAATAAAATAATAAGAAGCGGTTAGGTTGTCTTTCATTGATAAAGAATTCATTAATTAATTATTGAGGTAATTAATTCACATTACCTTCTTGTGAAATGCATGGTTAAAAGAATAATGGAGAATTTCTTGTAAATTTTGGTAAATTCTATGAATATTGATAGTTTGGGAACATATCACATGAGTGTATGGAAAATTATCTAAAAATTATTGATAATCTGATAGTGGTAATATTTAACTATAATAACATGGGTCATTTTTCTAATATGTTTCTAAAGCTAGTGACTCAGGTTGGGAATCACCAATATCGGAAGCAGAAGGGTGTGGAAAAATTCATTGAAACAATATATGGGGATATTGAGGTATGAAACAAAGTTGTATTACGTACATTTCATGTCTTTATTGATTTTTCCATTGTATTTTTATTCTAGGTCTACAAGTTCCACTATTCTAGAGAAATTTTCTACTAAGATAGAAATTACATAAGAATAAATGAAGCTAGAACAAATAGTAAAAACAGATGTAGGAAATATTGGGGAAAATTCATAAATAACTATAAATATTTGTTTGTGTAAATAGTTTTCTTAGAAACCTTGATGTATTTACTTAAATAGAGTTTGATGTTATTCTGGGTATGGAATAGATTTATTTTTATCTTGAAATGACATATTATTGATAAAAAGTAGTTTTTCTTCAGAAATAGTTTTTGTTTGTGTTCAAGAATGAACCCATACCATTGATGACATATCAAAAAGCTAAGAAACTATTAAAAATGGAAATTAAAGTTATCTTGCTCATATTTTTGAAAATAATGGAACTATTTAGATTAACAGTGTTTTAGTGGTAAATTAATATTTTATTTTTTCTGGATGAGTTTCACAGTGTTATACCTAATCAGGAATTAAAATTTACTATTGACTTAGTTATTCATTCTAAGTAAATTTCAAAACTCCATATTGAATGGCTCAAATGGAATATCTGGAATTAAAAAATCAGATGTAGAAATTATTAGATAAAGCCTTTATCTAACCCAACACATCACCAAGGGGTGATTTAGTCTTGTTCATTAAAAAAGAAATATTATTCAATGATAATTTTTATTGATTATAGAGACTTAAATAATGTCAATATTAAGAACTAGCATCTATTTATTCATATAGATGATTTATTAGATCTTCTCTAGGGAGCACCATATTTTTTGATGGTTGACCTAAGGTTGGTGTACCATCAATTGAAATTAAAATAAGTAGACAAATCAAGGACAATATTTCTCCCCAGATATGGTCATTATTAATTTTTAGTTATGACATTTTGGTTAACTATTGAACTAGATGTATTCATGGATCTTATGAATAGAATATTTAATGATTTCATAGATTATATTTTACTTGTATTTATTGATGATAATTTTTTATATTCTAAAAGTAAATAGGATCATGAAATACATCTAAGGTTTGTCTTTCAAACCTTAAAATAAAATAAACTGTACAAAAAATCCAGAAACTGTTAATTCGGGTTGCAAAAAATATTATTTCCTCAGCCAAATTGTTTCTAAAGATAGAATCAATAATGACCCTATTAGAACCAAAGTTGTTTATGACTGTAATGATCGACAAATATAAATTATATTAATAATTTTCTTGGTTTGGTAGGCTATTACCAAAGGTTTTTTGAAAATCTTGCGCATTTATCTATCCCACTCACTAGGTTAACTCGAAAAGTGATAAATTTTTATAGATAAAGGCAGGTGATGATTGCTTTCTAGAATTGAAAATAATATTATTGAAATCTCCAATTCTATCCCAACCTTACAAAAATGTTAAATTTATCATCTATAATTACTCTTCTTTGAAGGGACATGGTTGTTTTTTGATGGAAAATGATTTGGTAATTGATTATGTTTCGCATCTATCAAAACTTCATATGTTAAATTACGTTACACGAAATTTGGAATTATATTCTATTACTTTTTGAATTAAAAATTTTGAGGCCTCATTTTTATGGGGTAAAATATGAAATATATACTGACCATAAATGTTTTAAGATTATATTTACTCAAAAGGAATTGAACATGATATAGAGAATATGGATTGAACTATTCAAGGATTAGGATTTCATGATTCATTACCATACTAGAAAATAAAATAGGGAGGATAATAATTTGATTCAGAAAAGTAATTCTACAATAACCATGATACATTGAGAACATGACCCTTAGGTTAATGATTTGATTAATTTTGGATTAGAAGTTTTTGGTGCTTGAAATTCTTATGTTTTGTTTGATGTGTCAGTGCAGTTGTCTCTATCAGATAGAATAAAGCATGCATAAGAGGAAGACTGTGAATCATAGAAAAACATAAAATTTGTTAAAGGGTATGTTTCTAGAGTCCGAAATTGATAAATATTGTGTTTTTAGGTTTGGGAAGAGATTATATGTTCCTTGAGATTATCATCTGAAAAAATAATTATTATGTGATGCTCATTATTCTCTATTTTCATTTTATCCTAGTAGAACAAAGTTTCATAGATACAATTGAGAGTAGTACTAGTGGGATTTAATGAAAGTAGATATTTCCATATATACCGTGAAATGATTGACATATCAATAGGTCAAAGAATAGTTGTTGTTACTGAATAGGATGCTTCGGCCTTCTCTATTGCCATAGTGGAAATGGGAAAAAATGTCCATGGACTTTATTGTGGTACAACCAAAGACTTATTGACCTAAAATTTCAATCTAGTTTATTATTTATTGACTGATTAAATCTACTCATTTCATTCCTATTTTAGACTCTTTTTCTCTAGATCAGATATCTCAAATATATCTTAGAGAAATGTTCAGGTTGAATAAAGTTCCTCTCTCTATTGTATCATATCGTCATCCTAGGTTCAATTATATATTTTGGAAAGGCCTTTAAAATTTATTGGGCACTGAATTAAATATCATTACATATTTTCATCCTCAATCAGATGGGTGGTCAAACTGAACAATTTCGACTTTGTAGGATATGCTACGATCTTGTTTAATGAATTACCAGGGTAGTTGGGATCCAAATCATACATTAGTTTAGTTTTCATATAATAATAATTTTAATTCATGTATATAGATGGAACCTTTTGATGTATTATATGGGAAGTGGTGTTGAACTATTTATTTTTTGGATGAAGTCGGGTAAAAATAGTTTATAGAACCATAATTAGTAGAGGAAGTGGCTGAGAAAGTGAATATTATTCAGCAACACGTGATGATAGGTCGAGTGGGAAGAAACTTTATGAATATAATGGGAGGACAAACATTTATTTTGATATAGGTGATCATGTTTTTCTTAAAACCTCACCATGAATTTTTTTTGTGTTATGTTAAGAAAGTAAAGCTCAGTCTATGGCTCATTGGACCTTATGAAATTCTAGAGAAAGTTGGACTGGTTGCCTACTGAGTAGCTTTGCCTCTAATTTTGTCTTAGTTACACAATGTTTTTGGTAATATCCTAGGTTTTACTTTTGGTAAAAACATTTTATTTTAGTTTAAATTCTATTTACTTTCTATTTTGGCACAGACCCTAAGCTGGGTGGTGCGATGATTATGTTTTTTTTTGAGAAAAAATGGAAAAAGACGTTGAAGGATGGCTGCAGGCCAAGTACACCTCATGTACTTAAAGTACACATCGTGTACTCCCATTTTACAATGTGAAATGGAAGTAAAATACATTTATGGGTTTTTTATTAGAAACAAATAGGGTAGTACATGCCCTTTACTAGGCCTACACATCATTTACCTTCCCACCTTTTTTTATAACGGATAGAAGCCTCGTATTTTTTGACACATAGAATATTTTCTATTGATTTTTTATACCGTAAACCCTCTAAAATGGTTTTTAGTTTTATGAGTCATCTGAAGTCCAATCCAAGCACGGTTTTTCCCATCATAATCACATCATTATGTACTCAGTTCCTTATTATTCATTCCTGATTCTTCAGAAAAATGACTATAGTATTTTGATTTTAGTTCTTATGCCCTAATTTATCATTCTTTATTCGTTCATCAAATTTCATCCAAACAAGGACAAATTAGGACTTTATACTGGGTGAGATATCAACTACTAAGCTGAGGTACGTGTTTTATGATTTATTTTGTCATTTAAAGTGCTTTTTGGGCATTTGGATGATATGTATTCCGTCGGACTTCACATAGAGGCCCCTTTTTTACGAAAGATGCTTGCCATAGGCTTAATGACACCATGAGAGGATCCCCAAAGGTTCCGTTTAGGTGCATTAGCACCCGGTTCTCATTTCAAGGTCACCGGTGGGGTGTGGATTTTGGATTTAACATGTTTATGCCTATTTAAATGACCTAAGGGTGTGTTCTTGTGTTTTCTTAGTTAGAGGAATCCTGTTAATTCCTTGATATCTTAAATATAATGATTTAGAGAAGTATGAACTCCTTTAAAATTGATATCTTGTTATTCCATACCTATGTTGATAGCTTGGTTTAAATGAAATGAGGTGATATGGGTTGGTATACCTATATAAAATGGTTAATGGCATGATAAAGGGATAATATGGGAGGGTAGGAACATATAAATCATGAATGGTAAATGGAATGCATGAGTCGATATACTCATGGATTGTGATTTTATATATGAGTGTGTATACTCACACGGTTATGAATTATTTAAATTGATTAAATTCTATGAATTGAATGAATGCTTTGATAGATTCCATGGATTTCTCTCCATTGGTCTAGAATGCGATAGTGGACTCCTTGGACTAACTCTACCCCTTGGGTCTTAATTCCATGTGATGCCTCGGTCCTTGCTATATAGTTGATCCGTCTTTCTTGGACTCGCATAGAACATGTCAGTATAAATTCTCCTAGGACTCCAACCAGTACATGGACAATATTTCAACTCGGATTCCCAAGGGACTCGATGTAGATTCCTTAGAAGATCTCCTTAGATTGGATCATTGTGATTTAGAATCATTACATTGATTCCTAGGAATGTGACGCCTTGGATATGGGCCCTAGGGTATACTTCTCACTATATGGCAAGGCTGTGGGATTCTAATTTTCACTATATGGTGTCGCTGTGGGATTTTCGTGACTTATTTATATAGAGTGGATATGGATTTTTTTGTATTGATGGATGTACGGTGTGGTTGTGTTATTTTTTTACTTTTTTTGAGCTACCTTGTTAGGAGAAAACTATTTTGAAGGTATCCATGAGAGTTGTTTGGTTTTACTTATGACAGTAGACTTATTCAATCGGTAAACACACATACTTTACTATTTTATTTACACTTGCTAACACTCTATATAGTGATGTTAAAATAGTATAGTACTAGGTTGTCTCTTACAATGATGTTTATATCACACCTTTTTCTATCCCCCTCGAGGCCCCAAACAGATTATATGGTTGCAAGTGATGATAGTGGAAATGTCCCTAATACAGGTTGTTGATTGTGGCTTTGGATAAGGGTTTATAGGACCAAGCTAAGGCCTACTATGAAACAATTTTTTTGGATATTTTATTCTTTTTAGTTCCTTGTATAATATTTATCATTTTCTATATGATACACATTGGGTTATTGATATGTATTCTTGTATTTTATTACTTCCAATTAATTTTTGTTTATTTATCTTTTTCTATTTATTTTATGTTTAACATCCACTATGATACTCTAGTAATGAGGGAATAATATCCCCACCAACTCACCTATGCCCTTGTTTCTTATTAGTTGTCTTTGGAAATTGGGGAGTTTCACTAGAGTCCATGTGGCCCACCAGGCATGGGGCACCGTTGGGTGGCATCCAGGTCTAGGACATTTAAAAGTGGTATCAGAGTAGGGTTTCATTTTTTCTTTTCCTTACTGTTTGGCAACAATATATATGTATATAAAGGAAAATTATATTATTAATAATCGATTCCCAATATTATTTACCCTATGTACAAGGAAAATTCAAATTTCATTGAATTGGGTTCTGAATTTCTAGATTTTTACTATTATATTTTATTCATTTATACAATTGGGTTACACACATGGTTTGTGATATTACTATTTATGTAAATTTGGGTTCTATTTTAGTTGAAACATGATGATATTAGGGTGTTCCCTCTCATGAAACATATATACACTTGTTAGAATCACATTCCATGCATTATCCCATACCATATTGGATCTGTTAGTTGTTTCATGCTATTGTGATGGTTGATTTGATAGTTGTTCATGTTGTTGTGTTAGTTGGGTGCAGTAGATAGAGGTATGATGTTATCTTTCAATCCATAATGAGTACGATCCCTTATGAATTGGGAAATAACACAGCAATGAAATAAAAAGTCTAAAATAAACTTTATATATGTATTGTTTGAATGGGAATAATGTCTGGGTTCATAATATGTTATGGGCCCCCATGGATTCAGAATTGGTAACCCATGGTAGAATTTCCTACATAACTAAATGTGAAATGGAAATGGAACTAGAATTGATGATAGAGACTTGGCCTAGTCCAATGTTTTGAGCGGGAAAGAGGCATAGTTTCTAGTGGTTCGATGACTATTCTTTATATAGTCATTGATTTAGGAGCTTGTTGTGGGGTTGAATTGGTTTCTAGGAGGGTTTTTCCCTATCCTATTATTTGAGTTATGTGGTTTGATGTTGTTCATTCCTGAGGTATTTTTTTCCATTATAGAGACATTCCCCCATGATGACCTCAAGTGGTGCACAGTGAGGAAGGATATGGAAATATATCAGAGCGGTTGGGCCACGGGCTACTGGTTGATCCTCTTTTAGTAATATTTGTGGTACCAGATGTTGTTCCAGACATAGGTGTTGTGGAAAAGATCATTGAGGGATTCCTTTGTTATATGCAGACATTCTAGGGACCACCTCAAACATCGTTGACTATAGTTTAGCTAAAATCGTTGTTCCAGTAGAGAATCCTCCTATGTTTCTGGGGTAGGGCAGGCCATAGGATAATGATTTGTAGCTAGAGACCATGTTTGATATTTTTGAGCATCTTGAGATGCCTCAATAATTGAGGGTCAACATCCTGACTTATATGCTATATGGAGCGACAAAGTGTTGTTGTGACGTTTTGAACAATGACGAGGGGATGAGGAAAATGTGTTGGGTTGAATTACACACCTTATTTTGTGACTAATTTTACCCTCCGACCCTGCGAGCAGAGCGAGCTAGTGAACTCATCCATCTAGAGCAGGGTGAGATGACGATTATGAAATACTCGACATGCTTTATAGCGATGCAAAATTTTGAGCGGATGTATCATACAGATGAGTTTTTTAAGGATAGAAACTTCGATTATGGTCTTAGAAATGTTACCAAATCCCATTCCAATGGGTTTAAGATTCCTACTACAACGGATATTGTGAGTCATTCGCTGATCACATAGCGGAACCTAAAGGAAGCTAGGGGTGCCGAACAGGGGATTGATATTCCTTGACCTAGTGGATATATGTCTTTAGGTAGGAAGAGCTATTGCGAGTCTTCCAGTGAGGTTATTTCTACTAAAGCTATGGGTGAAGGCATATTAGTGTAATTCCATCGATGTGGTAGAAGAGTGCACATGAAAAATCTGTGTGACCATGACCCATTAAGGTTCCAACTTTTCAGCAGGATAGGGCACATGCATCGATTTTGTAGGAAGTTCCATCTAGCAGTGAGTTGTAGGGGTTATCTCTGTCATCAAGGTAAGGTGTATGTTCTTTAGCTCCATGTCATACTAGGTTTTAGAGTAGTGTGGGCTGGTGAGGTCAGGGTAGTGGTGGTCATGGTCATAGTGACTAGAAAACATGTTCTCAGAGATAGCGGGTTAGATCATCTCAGGGTATCGAGGCAGTGTCACAGGGCCATGGTATAGGTCAGACATATGTAGTGAAATAGACCCAGCTAGAGTAGGATCTTACACCTTCTATGGTGAGAGGTACAAATTTAGAATCTTCAACTATTGCATCATCTTTTTTCAATATAGGTGATTCTCACAGTTTTATCTCTACACAAGTGGTTAAAGGCCTTGGGCTTGTAGTTTTTATTTCTCAGGGTGTTTTGTCGATAGATACACCATTAAGAGTCAGAACAGGTGATTTGTTCCTATGTACGAAGTGTCCCCTTGAGGTTGGAGGGTGTCACTTCGTTTAGGATCATTATGTCCTCAAAATGACATGGTTGGATGCCATTCATGGGATGGACTGTCTAGTATCATATCAAGCATATGTTGACTTCTATTTCCAAAGGGTTACTTTTACATCACCATAGGGTGTAGGGATTGCATATAAAGGTGAATGAGATGTCCAGGTGACTAGAATAGGACCCGAGCATTGTGGTATGGGCGGGATGACAACCCAAATTTCCAGTTTGTTTCTGGATGATCCGGGAATGAGTCAGGCTGACTTCCCTCCAGTTGTTGAGCACTTCAGGGACATCTTTCCTGATGAATTTTTCGGGCTACCTCCAGAGAGATAGGTGGAGTTCTCCATCGGTCTAGTTTTAGTAGTTCAGTTGGTATCCATTCCACCTTAGATTACGGCTACAACAACATTGCAGTAGCCCAAGAGGCAACAAGAGGATTTGTACGCAAATGGGTTCATTCGACCTAGTACTTATCCATAGGGTTCGGTAGTCCTTTTTGTGAAAAAAGTATATGGAATTCTTAGGATTTGAGTGGATTATCGAAAAATAAACCAAATGATGATTAAAAAAATGATATCCTCTATCACATATAGATGATATGTTTGATCAGTTTCTAGGAGCTTGAGTGTTCCCGAAGATTGACATGAGGTCCGGATATAACCAGGTGTCTATTCAACCCACCTAAATACCACATATAGCCTTTTTTAGTAGGTATGGGTTATATTAGTATCTAGTTATACCATTTGGTATCATGAATGCTCTAGAAGATTTCATGGCACTGATGAACCGAGTGTTCCATCCTGGCATAAATTCTTTTATGGTGGTTTTCATGGATGATATCATGGTGTATTCCTAAAAAAGACAAAACAATTCGAACTATCCTGAGATCATTTTCAATAAAATAAGAGAGAATATGTTATATTATAAGCTTACACAGTGCCACTGTTAGATGGATTAGATTCACATCCTGGGTCAAATCATCTCAGAGATAGGAGTGTCAGTGGACCCAGAGATTGTGAGAGTAGTAGTTTCCAAGGAACAACCAAAGAATGTTTTTAACATACAGTGTTTCATGGGGATATATGGTTAACACAAGAGTATTATACCAGACTTCTCACACTTAGAATCTATTTTAACTGGCTTGAATAAGATGGGTGTGAGGTTTGTTTGGTCAGATTTTTGTAAGAAATCCTTTCAAGAGCTGAAAGGGAGGTTGAAATTAGCACCAGTCCTAATACTTCCAGATCAGGGGAATTGTTACATGGTCTACCATGATGCTTCAGGTATTGGGATGGGGGAAGTGCTGATGAAGAAATATAAATTCATGATGTACGGGTATCGGTAGTTGAGGCCTCACAAGAAGAATTCCCATATGCACGATCTCTAGTCAGTAACACTTGTCCATGTGTTGCATTGTTCGATAAATTATTTACTAAGAGAGAATTTTGTGGTGTACAATGACCACAAATGCCTCAAGTATATTTTTACACAGTAGGATCTAAATTTTAGGAAGTGAAGGTGGGTGGAGTACATAGAGTCTTTCGACTTCGAAATTTCCTATATGCCTGGTAAGGGCAATGTAGTGGCAGATGTAGTGAGCATGACGAATCAGATATAGGCAGTACAATTTGACAATATCGAGTGGAAGCAGATAGTGTTGTTCTGGGATATGAATCTGGAAGTGCAAGTTAGACAAGTAAATACTTATATTTAATCCTTAATTATGACTAATACCTTGCCGGAATGATTTAGGATGATACATCTATCAGATTCTGAAGCCCTAGTTCTATGAGTGTGTGTGGTAGGTGATGACCCTCCTCCTGGTTGGACGGTAGGTGATGATGAGATCTTGCATATCCATGGACGTGTTTGGGTTCCAGTGGGTATATGTAAGGAGATGATGCAGGAGGTTCATGCTTCTTCTTTGGAAATACACCTCAGAGTCACCAAGATGTACTATGACTTATATCTTCGATATTGGTGGCCAATTATGAAGAGAGAGGTAGATGGTTTTCTTACGTTCTGTTCCACCTATTAGAAGGTGAAGGCAGATCATCAGTGGCTAGATAGTCTTTTATATATGCTACCTATCTCAATGTGGAAATAGGATGATGTCACAATGGATTATGTTAACAGTTTACTAAGGCTTACATGAGGTAATAGTACTGTGTGGGTAGTTGTCGACAAGATTATGAAGGACACTCATTTCATTCCAATCAATGAGACCTTCAGGGTTGATGAGCTCAAAATTTTGTCTATCCCATCAGTAGTATGAATTCATGGGATCCCATGTACTATGAATTTTTATAGGGATTCCTTCTTTATGTCTCATTTCTTGAAGAGTTTTCAAAGGCCGTTGGGAACACAGGTGCTTCTAAGCATAACATACCACCATCAGACTGATGGAGATTCAGGTAATAAAATATGGGTACTAGAGGACATGTTGCGAGCATGCGTTCTAAATTTTGGGGGATCTTGATAAAGGAAAATTCCCAGAGTTGAAATCACCTATAATAATAGTTATCAGGAGACAATATAGATAGAGCCTTACAAAAGTTTATATGGTACGCCATGACACTCACCCATGTGCTAGTTAGATATAGGATAGGTATATTTTTTGGGACCAAATTTCAAGTATGAAAATTTTGAGCAGGTCTAGTTGATACCAAAGAGAATGGATTCTATGATGTATCATCAAAAAGTTTATGTTGATCACTGCATATGACCTCTATAGTTTGAGGTAGATGATTAGGTTTTCTTACATGTTTCACAAATGTTGGTACACATGATGATAAAGAAACATGGTTAAATTTCACCAAGATATGTCAGGACATTTGTGATTCTGGAGAGAATCAGTTTTATAACCTATCAGTTATAGTTACCTCAGAGGTATAGAGCCATGCACAATATCTTCTATGTATCTCAGTTTCACTGCTATCACTCAGAGTTGTATCATTTTTTTCATCCTAAGGATGTTTATCTTCATGTTGAAGCATCCTTTGAGGAGAATCTGATTCTTATCGTTGATAGGATCACAGATGTTATCAAAGGCCGATCAGTTCCTCTAGAATGAGTTCTATGGAAGCATGACCATTTAATGGATGAGATTTGGGAGTGGGAGGATGGCGTACATGCCGAGTGACCACAATTGTTCTCAAAAAAATCTTGTCCACCTTTTAAATAAAAATTTGGGAAGGAATTTCTATACATGGGGAAAAATATAGGATCCACTGTTTTTCATGATGTAAAACCCATTCCTTTCAGGTTAAATGTTTCTTACATTTCTTTTTATCTTAGACCCTAAGTCACGATGTGTCTTGGTTGGGTTATTTTAGAGAAATGATGGGAAAAAGAAGTTGAAGGCTAGCTGCAAGATAGGTACACATCGTGTACTCCCAGTTTACAATGTGTAATGGTATTACATGATGTGTTTGGATTTTTCTTCCTAAAAAATTAGGCAGTACACATCATGTACTAGGCATTCATGTCTTGTACCTTCCCACTAGGTTTTTTATAAGAGGCAATAACCTCTTATTTTTTGACACACAAAATCTTTTATCTCTTTTTTTAGAGGGTAAACCATCTAAAATGGGTGTTTAGATCTAGCAGCCATATATTCTCAAATCCTAGGAGGGTTTGTCTCATTTAAACCACATTAGTAAGTACTAATTTCCATTTTAGTTGTTCTTGAATTTTCGGAACAATGACTGTGCTATTTGGATTAAGGATATTATGCCCTAATTTCTTGTTCTTTGTCCATTATTTAGATTTCTTCCAAATTAGGATAAATTAAGACTTGATACTGGATAATTGATCTACTATCGATATAAGTTAGGTGGTCTATGCTTTATTTTGGGGTTTCTAGATCTTTTTGGGTGTTTGGATGATATGTTGTCTTTCATACTTCCAAGTGCGGCCCCATTCCTGAGCAGGCTACTTGTCATAGGCTTAGTCAGAGCTAGTGCGGATTCCCATAGGTTCTGTTTTGGTGAGTTCGCAACTATTTCTCATTTAAAGGTCACCCATGGGGTGTGCCTATTGTAATTGACATGTTCATTATTTTTTAAACCCCCCAAGGAGTGTGTTCTTGTGCTTTTCTAGTTAGAGTAAGTAGCTTAATGACTTGATAGCTTAAATATCCTATATTAGAGATGTACCACCTCCTTGAATATTGATATCTTTTGTTTCCATGCCTATTTTGATAGTTTGGCTTAAATGAAATCTATTGATATGGGTAGGTACAACTATATAAAATTATTAATGTACTTTTAAATAGATAATATGGGAGGGTAGGACCATATAAATAGTGAATGTTAAATGGAATGCATGATTTGGTATAATCATGGCCTATGGTAGTTTATGTGTGTGGGTATACGCACATGGTTTTGAATTTTTTTTAAATAGTTTAAATTGGATGAATTGAATAAATAGTTTGATAGATGATATGGACTAATATTCATGGGTCTTGAATGCAGTAGTGGACACCTTAGGTTGACACAACCCCATGGGTCTTGATTACATCGGATGCCTCATGCCTTTCTACCCAAGGGATTTGGATTTCTTAGACTCACGTAGGGCATGTCGGTACACATGCTCCTTGGACTCCAACCAATGCCTACACCAAATTTCCACAGGGAATCCCATGGGGCACGAAGTGGATTCCTTGGACGTTCTCATTGGATCTGGACCATCATTGTCTAGAATCATTACATGGAATACATGGTATGTGTCACCATGGATATGGTCCTTGGTGTCTACTTTCACTATACGGTGTGGCCATGAGATTCTAATTTCCACTATATGGTATGGCCATGTGATTTTCTTGACTTCTTTATAAAGTGTGGTTGTGGCTTGTTTAGTATTGATGGATATACGACATGGCTATTTGACTTTCTTTCATTTTTTGTAGCTACCTTGTTAAGGTTTAACACTTTTTTATGTAGTCATGAGCTATATTTGGTTTTACATATGATAGTAGACTTATGCCATGGGCATACACACTTACATTAAAATTTTCTTTACACTTTATAGAACTCTATATATTGTGGCTAGAACTGTATATACCTGTGTGGTTTCCTACTGAGATGTTTATATCACACCTTTTATGGGCCTATTTAGGGACCCAAACAAATTATATGGTTGTAGTTGATGATATGAGTAAGAAAACTAGTATAGATTGTTGATATTGGATTTGGACTAGGGGATCATTGGATCTAGATGAGGCTTGTGATGCAAAAAAAAACACTTTTTGATCTTCTGTTATTTTGAGATAGTTGTATCATCTATATCATTTTGTAGATGATACACTTCTGGTTATTAATATATAATCCTATCCTAAATTACATTCATTTTAATACTACTTATTTGGAATCCACTATTTATTATATGTTTCACTTCCACTATGATACTCTGGTAATGATTGTATAGTCTCCCCACTGACTCCCCCAGGCCCTCACTACTAAGTAGTAGCCTTTGTCTTTTTGAGATTTGTACTTGAGTCCATGTGGCCAACTAGGCTTGGGGAACCATTGGGTGGTATCCAGGTTCGGGACACTACATTTTTTAGGTTTTGATGTTGAAAATGTATGTTCCATATTTATCTCATGTTTTGAGCCAAGGAGAAGTTTAGGTGGAAGAGAATCTTTCCTATAAATAGATACATATTCAGATTTTTGACTGTAGTGAAAAAGTATTATGAAATAAAGTAATCCACCATGTTAAGGTTTTGTAGAGAAATCAAATAGTTGAAGAAGAAACATGGGAATCTGAAAATATTATGAGGAAAAGGTACCCTCACTTATTTAATAAGTAAATAAAAAATTGTAACGGAAAATTTTCTAGAAGGATGGGAGAATGTAATGCCCCACAGATTTAAAAATAAATTTTATATAGAATATAATGCATGCAATAATGAGTTCCTATTAAACAAAACATTTTTTAAAGGATATTGTTATAACTTATACATTAATCATAATTTTTTCACTTTTATGAATTGAATTTTGAAAAATGGACATACAAGGTTGCGATCAGTAAGATATTTAGTGTCTGATATGATCAAAATTATTTTTTAGTGAAGAGTAACTTGACCCTTTGGAATAGTAATATTACCCTTATGAATATTATTATGACTAAATGAATAGTTACCTCACTAATGAAAGTGTTAATAAAATTTAGTAATCTTATAAGTGACAATATGATCATAGTATAAGTAAATAAATATTTTAAAAATTATAAATGAGGTGATGGTATTATTGTATCCCATAAATATTTAATCAGAATTTTATGATTAATATAATAAATTAAATGAAAAAGTATTTTCATAATAAATATTCATAAAATAATAAATTATTTTCTTTTTGTTATAATATAATTTTACGATACCTTGATTACCTTTTCAAGGTGTTATAAAATCTGTTATTGTTTTAAAATTGTCAATTTTTGAAGTAAGTTATGATTTTATTTAAAACATAAAATTTTCATTTTTAGAAGATTATTTTAATACAATGAAGATAAATTTTAAATTCTATATGTTGAATAAATTTTGGAGATAATTTTAGATATATTTACTAAAATAATTGAATTTTTAGTGAATAGTGAAATATGATAATTTACAAAATAAGATAAATAAATTATTTATTAAGTCATGGATGATGTTCTACTAAGGTAAGCACAATTGGTTCAAACTCACATGCACTAATTTCAATATTTAGTCACAATAAAATACACTATTATTTTTTCTGAGAAAATAACAAAATAATAACTAAAATAATGATTAAAATAATGGAAAAAACACTCCTCTGCTCCGCTATAAATACCACCCCTCACCCCCTATACTCCTCACACCTCTAAAGAATTAATCATTTTCCAAATTATGCTAAATTCCTTTCTCCAAACTCTACCCCACGTCCAAGACCTTATGTTCTCACAAAAAGTCCAAAACCAAGGGCCTTAAGAAGGATGTCAAGGAGAAGAGATCCAAAGGTAAAAATCCACATTCAATTTCATTTAATTTTATTTCAGTTCTTTTACTTTTATTATACTCTCTTATTCTCACCTCATCCAAGAATCATGAGAAATAAATTATAATATAAATACTATAATTTTATCATGATTGTGGAAAAATTATTCATCAACCCCTCTCCTCTACCTTTTTTTCAAAAAATAAAAATAATGTCTGTGATGTGTTGATTTAATGACATCATGGATGTTCTGTTTTCAATTTCTATTACTTCTATCATAGATGGTCATTAAACCATTTAAATGTTTGATATATATTTTTAAATTTATGATATATCTTATTTTATTTTATGTAATTAGTATATATTTATTATAGTGAATTATATAAAGAAGCTAGTTCGTGATGATAAAAGACCGCCAAAATGATCTTAACAACTATCATTAATGTTTTATCTAATGATTCATCCTCATATCTGAAATTAAAATGCTATATGGAATTGATTACTATTCTGGAAACATTTAAATACTATTTCATTCCAGTTTTTTTGTTTCTCTTCCATTCGACATGAAAATCCATTATGAACAGACCATAGAAACCATGTCAAGAACACACCCAAAAAATGGAAATACAAAAATATTAATAAATGGGAAAAATGATGTTATAAAATGAAACTATAAGGTGTTATAAAATTGATTATGTCTCTATAAAATATTAATAACACCCTTTTAACCATTATACAGGGGATTAAACAAGGAAATCGAACCTAAGTTAAGGGTCTTTCATTTTAAAATCCTTTTAAATGAATCTTTTACAAAAATAAAAAGGTTTCACTTTTAATATGAAATTAGTGGTTTCTCATTATTTCATGATGATTTATTACTATAATTTTTCAATCATATATTTTCATTGTATTTTTTGAATAATATTATTTCCTTATTATGTGCGTGTTTTTTATATTTGAAAAGCGATATTTTTACAAAAAGGGGTATTTTGAAAATTTTAATGTGTTTACTAATGTTTTTAAATGAGTTTTCAAGTTGTTCGTGGTGTGGTGGATGATATTAATGGGTGAAGGGATGACCATGATGGAAGAAGATATGACCCAACACAGAAAAGTTTACCAACAACTGATAGAGCCAAAGGGGGTTCCATTATTGTTGTTGGTGCGTCTAGAGAAGAAGTTTCACCCATTACTATGACCAAACCAAAAAAAGACAAACTTTTGAGGGAAATAAAGTGATATATTCAATATGGGCGTTTTCTCATTGGTAAATTTCAGGAAAAAGGTAGGTACATTGGGTAGGACGCGTACTCGCTCCATCAGCCGTCAATCTGGTCTTGCGTCTGGGGATTCAATTCATTATTCTGAGAGGGAATAAGATGCTTCTGAAGGTATGTATGAAGTTGATTTTTGGGTGTTTCTTGCAGTTCTTACTCATCCAGAATGTTTCTTTTGGGTTTGTTTTGTCTCATTTCTGCAATGGTGTAACCCCTTGGGCATGCTCTTATTTGGTTCTCACTCAAACATATTGTGATTTATTTGAAAATAAAAAAAATGCTTGGTGGTTGATCCAATTATACCGTAACATATAATGGTTTGATCCCCATTATAGCTCAAGATATGTTGGTTTGATCCCATTATAGCTCAATATGTTACAAGGGAGACCCATTATAGCTCTCTAATGCATTGGGTACTCTAGCTATTGAAGTTAACCAAATGGTTATTCCATGGGTAAGGGTGAATTTGAGAGTGATTTGATAAATCTGTCAAAAAAATATCAAAATGTATTTATTCATGCTAATAAGTTTTTATGACATGGGTTTTATTGGTTTTTATATTATTATTTACCCAAAAATTTTATTTTTTATCCTTCACTCATCTTTTTTGGTCATCCGAAGTTTTTAATGTTGATCATAGGTTATAAAGATGTGTATGAAAAAAAGGAATTCATGTTGGAGGTTGTAATTAATTTTCAAATTAATATTTTTTTATTTAGGAAGTTTTATATATTGGAAGAAATTGATAATGTTTTAGTGGTATCCACTCTGTATAAATGTAGAATGTAATGTATATATTATGTACTAATTATATACAAATCTAAACCTGAAAAGAAACTCAATGTGAAATAAAGTATGTTATTGACCAAAATTAACGATTATGTAATGTTTTATGGTTGGGTCCTTATATGGTGTTCCCTAAACACTATTCAATAAAACTTTACCTTATTTTTCTACACTATTAAACTCATATCACCAAGCAAACCCATCAGACTGTCCTCAACCATAGATTATTACACTACCTAGAATAGTGACATTCTTCTGAAATAATTTGCAACAAAATTTCCCTTCTCGAGGATATAGATGATATAACAACCAATGTCCTAATCCTCATATAATCACAATATGAGTTCAAATTCCCTCTGGGTTAAAATATAAATTAGGGTCATTTAATATGAAAAATCATTAAACTGATTTCAAGATAGGTAATGATGCCACATCTTTAATGCATGAATCTGTGTTTCTAACTTTAGTTTTTTGGTGGCGACTTTTGTTTCATGTTGCTTTATATGAATAGATTCATAGGCCACCACATGATTATCCAAAATTAGCACACACCCCATTAACATAGATGAATCATCACAATACACAATATATACCTTCATTATTTTAGGAAGAATCCAAAATTATGCTAATGTCACTGAGAAATGAATATCATAAAAATATCTCTTTCACATTTCACTCCCCTAAAAATAAATCCCATTTAGAGTCAAATATTTCAAGTTGTTTCTTGCTAATAAATGTCCCAAAAAATTCATGTAAAAAAATCCAAACCCAAAAATCTCTTGATATCAAACATGATTTCTAAATTCTCTCAAAACATAACATATTGTATATTTTTTGGTTCCCCTAAAATATTTTCCTGAAAAACAAAATAAATAACAATATTCACCAGATTGATCTAGAAAAATATTATTAATAAAATAACATATTGGTGATTCTCTCTCATGTTTCCGAAAAAACATCCTTATTACCTCTATGGTTCTCATCACTCCTAAAATAAACTAACATATCACAAATGAACATGAATATGCAAGAGTAAAACATGTTTGGAATGATTTGGATCATCAAATCAATAAATGGTCTATAAGAATATTTAAGGCCAAGAGGCATAACTAAATAAATAAAAAACCCTCACTGACACCCTAAATGGGTGTTAGAAACATAATTTTGTAGGGATCTTGAACTGGTGGCACACAAAATGTTGGATTGTTTTTTAATACCATGGGCATATCTGGATTTGTGAAAAAGATCATCAATTAGAGTCAATGAGTATTTATTCCTAATAGTTAGCCGATCTAACTTGTGGTAATCTAGGACATGACAAAGAATCTGTTATACCATTTTTTTAATAGTGATTACTAGAGTGAAATCATCATATGAATAAATAAAATTGCTTTAAAATAATCTTACATAACTTTTATCTCCCCCAAATCAATAGGATCCATTGGCAGTAATGAAAATGAAAACTGCATCACCCCATTGATCAAGTTGATAGTATAATCAACCTTTAGTTAATGTGGAAACACATAAAAATTATATAGAAACACCTAGTGGTATTACTCCACCACTATATAAAGTTAACCATTTGATCATTATTCCACAAAATTAATGAAAACAAGGAAAACTAACTCGAAATTATTACCACATCAGGATTAATTGGTCCTACCCTCCATGACCTCAGGTCACACTCACCCATGGAAATGTGAGTTTTCTAATCATGATAATAAAAAATTTCCATGTAAAGATAAAAATAAATATATTATTTTATACGGACTATCTAATATATACTAATTATTTTCATTAAAATGACCATATCCAAGATAAGGAATTACTAAACAACCTCCAAATCAAAAACTAAAACATAAAACTTGAGGATCTTTATGACTTTCTCCTTCTAACATCCTTGAAGGTTAAGAAGATCCATAATAAATGGAATCATAACTTATCTCATGCCAAAAGAATAATGAATCATTAATGAGATAATTGAATCGGATACGACAATGTGAATAAAATTAAATGAAATAGAAAATGAAAAATAATTATATCTATTATGATGGTTGGACATGATTCGATTTATCTAGGTATGAAATTTATTACAAAAATACATTCTGACTTAAGTATGACCTAAAACCTCTTAACTAATTTATATTTTATTTCATCCTGAGAGTGTGATCCTATATCTATAGAATCATATTATTTTACCTTTAAAAAGTTAGAAAATGAAAACAAACTTTACTCCCTTGTTGGGTAGCCTTTCACAAGTATTAGAGATAACATGGACACCCAAACTGGTGGAACATTATTAAAGAATTCTGATTATTAGTTTCATTATGGAAGTACTTTCCAAACTAATAACTACAGACCAGATTATTCCTTGGAGAATCCAATGGAACCAAACTGAATAACTTTTTAACACCTCAGATAATACTCCAATGAGGAACATCACACTTTTAATTATATCCACCATAAGTTCTCTTGATACTGTAAACATCTAAAAGAACACCACTGTCACGACCCGTCCCTCAGGGCCCACATCGTGACTACCCCAACCCCGCCTTCCATAGGCCAGGGGCTGGCGACTAGCACCAAAGGTGAAATTACCTAAAACTAGGAAGGCATTGCCTTTATAAATCGTAAACACAAACAACCAGAGTACAAGAGGAAGAAAATACTATGTAAATCTGTATAATAAGTGTGATGAAAGTACAAAAGGGGCCGGAAATAAAAGCCAACAAATAGGTACAACTACAACATAAGGAATGAACAACTGAAAAAAACAAACTACTGAATGGAGAAAGAAGCTCCTGGATCGTCATCCAGGTTCCTACCTGAAGGGTAGGTACAAGTTTCCTCCTGAGGACTCCGCGTATATTGGTCCGCTTAGTGTGTCATCATTCTGAGTGTTCCACCACTGGGTACCGTCTAGTCCTGGAACTCTCGTACTCCGTCAGTGTTGTCCGTCGTCTGCATCCAACACAACGAGTTGCGGGCATAGCTCATGTAGGGGTGAGTATAACGATACTCATTAAGGACCCCGAGACCCTCATTGTCTCACAAAATCCATCAAGGTTTAACCACAGTGTATAAAATCAACGGATGACCATTACATAGGTATATTCCCATAAATATACCTAAGTTATCATGTAACCCATCTCAACCATGAGGAAAACACAAAGTTCATTGACTCAGCTCAAACCAGGATTTTTCATTATTGAATCCATGACTGCTGGAGAACTCCTTCTCTATTGCGTAAAGTGGCCATGTCATGACTCCAAGGCGGTACTCAATAACCTTAGACTGCTAAGGTACTCCTCCTATCGAGTACAACGGGTATGCTGCCAAACCAGGCGCTCCTCCACTGTGGGTTTGCCACCAAACCGGGCGCTCCCCCAAATAGCAGTTAGAGGTACTTCTCCAGTTGAGTACTACAAGTCTTCTTCCAAACTAGGTGTTCCATCCTTCGTGGGTCTGCAACCAAACTAGGTGCTCCATCCACTAGGCTATTCGAATCACTCTGAGTCGAATAGGTCAAGCAGTCGTCAGGTCTACAGCTACTAGGCCTCCACACTCTATCTGCTCGTCTCCGAGAGGATCCACTCCTTGATCTTCTGGTCAATACTCCAAGTGTCACAAAAACGTAGGTGGATGTATCTCAAATGAACGCCACGTTAAAGGGGTATCAATGCAACAGACAGTGTGTCAATCAGATTCCCGGTCTGTAAGTTATTAAAATTTTAGTCTCGGGGGCCCGGTTGGATTTGTGTACAAAGCAACCTAACTATGACTCAACTATACCTGAACTCCAGTGGGGTATACTCAAAGGGATGACTATGCTCAAATAATACTTGTGTCACTGACGGTTTGTCAAACTGATGTATGGTGATAATGATATGGCCGAAGAAGGAAAAGGGTCAGTAATGGGCTCGGGTTCGGTCCTACCCGATTCGACTGACTCGGCCCAACCCAGACTGGGCCGACCCAGTCTGGGTCGACCTGGTCAGACTAGATGGGTCTAACCCAACCCATTGGGCGGGTTAGCCCACTTAGTTTTGACCCGGTCCGCTGGGCCCCACCCAGTGGACCGTGAGGGCAGTTTGACCCGATTGTAGCCACATAGGCGGCTGAGTAACTTGGCCTGAGAGACCGGGCCGGTTCAGCCAGCAACACTGCGGGGGCGCCGTGGGTCGGCTTAGTGGGCCGGTGGCCCAGAGTCTAGCGGTGGGTCGCATGGGGTGTGACAGGTATGGCGGGTCACCTACATGCCGTGGGTGCACCGGGCAGGGCGCTATTGCGCTGGGAAGACTGTGCGGGTACCGGGACACTGGGCTGGGTTTTGGGGCACCGGGCAAGCCACGGTAGGGACACTAGGAAGCATCGTGGGGCACCAAACCGTGGTGTGGGGAGCCAGGAAGCGGCGCGGGATGCTGGTAGTGCGCCGGCAGGGGCGCGGGGTGCCGGGCAGTGAGGCGGTTGGGCCTGGGGCGCCGGGTAGCGCGCAAGGGGGCACCGAGCAGCGTGCAAGGGCGCCAGGCAGTGGCGGGGGGTGCGACAGCGCGCGGTGAAGTGATGCGGGGTGAGGCGGTGCGCAGTCAGGCGGGAAGCGCAACAGTGCATGTGGGCTGCGGGGAGCGCGGTCTTCATTTTCTGTGTTCGTCGCCGTCATCTCAGTGCCATGAAGTCATAGAATCATCACAAAATGAACAATTGAGGGGTCCGGCTTTGTTGTTTTGGCCCACACCCTCCTTGTTTATAGTGGTATCATTCAGTTCACCTGACTGAATTTCAACAATTAAAAATACATCACTTTGTTTCTATCTTCATTCGATGATGAGAATAAGAAAAGAGAAGAATCATCATTCAACAACCCCTACCTCGTTTGGCGTTCGTAGACGAAGTCGTAGGGAAAAGGTCGGCATCGATTCGTCGTCCGCTGCATTCGTCACGTCCTCCCAAATTCATCTTGTACGCCAGAAAGCGTCTGGGGTAGAAGACCGAGGAAGAAGCGTCACAGTGTTCTTCATGTTTTTCATTGGGAGGAAGAAGCATTCTTCGTTGGAGAGATATTTCTCCATGTTCTTCAAAGCTCCACCAAGAATAAATTACCAACCCAAAATAAAATAATAGACTTACTATTATTTTAATTATTTGACATGAATTCAAAAGAATTTGAATTAAATGAATTAATTCACATAATTAATGGTGGAGAGTTGACAAAATAAAAGGATAGAGGGGAGGTGAGGAGGCACACAAATTAATTGGGAGTTCCATGGGGTTAAAGTGGGTTATAGAAGTTAAAGAGCTCGGCTGGGCCCCACCTAAATAAAATCCTACCAAGGGAGGTTATTTTCAGGTGGGACCCACCACCATAACCTCTCATGAGAGGTTATGGTGTGGTGTCCCCCACCTCCAAAATCCCCTTGGAGATTTTAACCACCTAAAATAAAAAAAATCCACAAACGTAAATTTATTTACCTTTATTAAATAACCCCAAAAACTATCTTCGACTCTCAATAAAACACAATTATTGTGAAGGTCTCACTAAGAAATCACCGACGATGCGAGTTCAACGGTGCCCTCAGATTTCAAATCTGAGCATCGGTTGAATGGTTATAAAGTCTCGAACGTACGTTTAATGAACGTACCCGAAACAATGTTCGGAATAATTATTATCAGTCACCCTCGACTCGCACCGGTCAAGGATAGGCTCCGCCTAGGTGAAACATGCCCCAACAAACCCAATGGTACTCTTGGATTTTTAATACGACTCACCGTTTAGAAGTTATTAATTTTACAATAAAATAATTGTCATTCAATTATTTTATTTGCATCCAAAAACTAACTTTTTCTAGTGGTTCGCGCCGGTCAAAGATAGTAACTTCTTAAATAAAGCATGCCTTCATGAGTTCAGCGGTGGTATCATATAATAAATCAGAGCTACCATTTGTCTGTTATAAGCATTTTAAAAATAAAATAATTTATTTAATTATTTTATATACGGTTAATCCATTTTTGGGATTTCTCACAAGGCGCCCACACCGACTAAACTTAAGTTGAACCTATAGTAAACCCGCCATCCTGAGCGCAACGGTGCCCTTTAATTTATGATCCAAGTAACCATTCAAGAGTTATTCCACTTTTTTAGGAAAACTTCTAACACTCTTTAATTTATTCTTAACAAAACATCGACGGATCATTCCGGGCACTCCGGGCCTCGGAATCAGGCGCCATCCAAAATTACTGACTTGTAAAATTCTAAAGAATTTAAATAAAATTCCTTGAAATTTTCAAGTCTTTACATTACACCCAACTCATGGATTTATGTCCCTGTAAAGTTACAACACACACTAGGGAAATAAAAGGGGGGTACTGAGCATGCATCTGAGCTTCCTGCTCCCATGTTCTCTCCTAGAGGTTCTCTTACTGCCATTGAATGCGAACTAGGGGAATCGACCGTCCACGCAGGAACCGCTCCTGTCGATCCTCAATCTCCACTAGAACCTCCGTAAAAGTTTCTCTATTATCATTGTCTAGCTCCCTGTGGTAAATGATGTGGGATGGGTCATGCACTCATCTCCTCAACTGAGATATGTGGAAGACATCGTCCACCTGGTGCAACTGAGGTGGAAGGGCCAGGCGGTATACCACCTCGCCAACTCTGCTGAAGAAGTTGAGGAGTGAATGTAAGAGACTGTAGATAGGCTAAACCATCTCTATCCACAAATGATATATGTATGGAAACTAGCTGTTATGTCACCTATCCTATCAGCTGAATATTAGTCCTCTTGCTGAGCGCATCCGCAACAATGTTCCCCTTCCCATGAGTATAGACTATCTCGAAGTCATAGTCCCGGAGGAACTCAATCCATCACTGCTATCTCAGGTTTAGATCCTTCTGAAGGAAGGCACACATGAGACTATTGAGATTAGAGTAAACTGTAAACCTTTCACTCAATAAACTAAGGGTGAGACTAGCCAATTGTAAGAACTCGACATCACCCTTCTTCGCCTACGTTCTACAAGAGCTGCTAAGATTTCTCCTCTTCCGAAAAGGGAAATCCGCTCTCTTCACCTGGATGAACCACGTCCTTTTCCTAATACAGTCAATCCTGACTTGAATTGTACTAATTCAGGCCATGAATGATGTCGTAAGGCCTCGACACTACTACCAAGAGATCCAACTATAACTCTCGCCTCCAAGGGTTGAGTCACACTGTCGGCATCAGTGTGTGGTTACTAGGTCTCCTCTAGTAGAAATATCAAAATTGAGGGTCAAGTCAATAGTTTTAAGTAGATCCTCTTAGTATTAACCACACAAAAAGGAAGTAAAGTAAACGTCACAAGCACAAGTGTCTTTTATTACTGTAGCTCAATGTACAAAGACACAAAAAAATCACAACAATGACATTAACAAAGCTAGAAGCATCATGAAAAAAGGACTTTGTGCCTGGAAGTAGTCCCACTCTTGTCGGCCTGCTTCCAGAGCTCCATGGTCGTTTGCTCTAGCTGCCTGATGTTGTGCTCTCCCCTGTCCACTTATTCTACGTGGTCGGGGTAGACCTCCTGGTGGTGGTGGTGGAAACACCTCGAAGCGTCATCCACCACCAGCTGCACGGCCAGCTCCTCTGCCACGGCCGCCTGCTCCTTGCGGGCCGTCTCGATCGATCCTCTGCCTCTACCTCGGAGGTCCTTAATCTTTCTGCTAATCGTCTGTATGGAGGGTCGGATAGTCACATACCACATGACCAAGCCCACCATAGGTGTAACACTGTCCGCACCTGGTATGCCTAGCTCTGACTCCACTATGGGTGCCCCGCACAACCGATCCTGAGTCGTGCGGTCGATCACCTGTAGGTCTGGTCTTCTTGGACCTCTACGACATTTGTCTAATGCTAGCTACATAAGACTCTGCTACATGTCGGCTAGTGGTGGGTCTCGCTACTGGAGACTGCTCAGCAAGGAAACTCTCCACTTGGAGGGCTCTCTCCAACACCCCCGTCTGTGTCGGGATGCTATGAGAGATAACTGAAGCTCTAATATCTCTCCTGAGTCCATTCTCAAAGGTTAGGGCCCTGAAAAATGGGTCTCATACCATATCAGTGGAGTAACTCGAGAGGTCGGTGAACCTTGCTTAGTACTGCACCACCGTTATGCTACCCTGTTGTACATATAGTAGCTCCTGTATACGCACCGCTCAAAAGGTGGCTTGTACAAACTCTGCCCGGAATAGGCTCTGAAAGTCTATCCATAGAAGTCACACCTCGTCATACATCTGGAGCATCAGGCTCCACTATCTGCCTGCTGCTACCTGAAGGAGGCTGGCAGCAAGCATCACCATGAATTCAGCTGGTGTCCCTACTAGTCTGAAGACTCTCACCACAGCCTCCATCCAATCCTCAGCTACCTGTGGGTCCGTCTCTCCCCTGAACCTGGGTGTCCTCTGGTGCTGGAACTCGTGTAGCGCGCTCAAGCAGCATGCACTTTCTGCTGCTGGGGCTGGTGGCATTGATGGACCAACGGGAAGTGGTACCGATGGAGCCTCAACAGGAAGAGGGCTCTATACTGAGACCTCATCACTCAGCGGGCTGTCAGTACGTACAAATCTCGAGGCTCTAGCTAGTCATCTGTGGGGAGGCATCCTGAAAGACACAGATGCAACACGGTCAAAAGACTATACCTGGTGAGCTGACCTAGTTTGAGCTAACTTTAATAAAAATTCTGAAAACACACACTCAATCAGTGTTTTCGTGCACTGAGTCAGAAATCAGAAGTTAGGGTCCTGGTGTATGGATACGTCGGCCGCCCACACCAACACTGGACTCCTTAAACTGAAAAACACACTTAGTACCCTTAACACTATTTATTAACAGAATAGAATTATAAAAAACCTAAGTTCTTCGGTAGAACTGACGTCATGTGATACCAATTTGTCATGACCCATCCCCTAGTGCTCACATCGTGACTACCCCAAGCCCACCTTCCATAGGCCAGACGCTGGAGACTAGCACCAAAGGCGTAATTCCCTAAAACCGGGATGGCGTTGCCTTTTTAAATCGTAAACACACACAACTTGAGTACAAGAGGAAGCAAAAACTAAGTAAAGTTGTATAAAAAGTGTGCTGGAAGTACAAAAGGGGATAGAAATACAAGCCAAAAAAAAGGTATAGCTACAACTGAAGGAAAGTACAACTGAAAAAGACAAACTACTTAAAAGAGAAAGCAACTCCTGGATCATCCACTGGGTTCCTACATGAAGGGTAGGTATAGATGTCCTCCTCACCACTCCGCGTCTATTTGTCCACTCCGCGTGTCGTCACGCTGAGTGGTCCACCTCCAGGTACCATCCAGTCCTGGCACTCTCAGCCTCTGTCAGCGATGTCTATCATATGCCTCAAACACAACGAGGTACGGGCATATCTCGTGCAGGGTTGAGTATAACGATACTCAGTCGGGACCCTGAGACCCTCATGGTCTCACAAAATACATCAAGGATAAACCACACTGTATGAAATCAACGGATAACCATTACTTAGGTATATGCCCATACATATACCTATGTTATCATGTATCCCATCCCAATCATTAGGAAAACTCAAAGGTCATTGACTCACCTCAAAACATGATTTTTCATTATCGAAACCATGACTGGTGGAGAAATCCTCCTCTTTCGAGTACAGTGGAACTTTCACGACTCCGAGGTGCTACTCATGAACCATAGACTGTTGAGGTAATCCTCTTGTCAAGTACCGTTGGTCTGCTGACAAACCGGGCGCTCCTCTACTGTGGGTCTACCGCAAAACCAGGCGCTCCCCCTAATAGCCGTCAGAGGTACTCTTCCTGTTAAGTATCATGGGTCTGCTACCAAACCAGGAGCTCCATCCGCTGTTGGTATCCTGCCAAACCGGGTGCTCCATCCACTAGGCTAGTCGAATCACTCTGATTCGAATCAGTCAAGCAGTCTTCAGGTCTACAAGTTTATTTTTATTTATCTTTATTAAAGAACCCAAAAAACTATCTTCCACTATCGATAAAACACAACTACGATGAAGGTCTCTCTAAGCAATCACTGATGATGTGAGTTCAACAGTGCCCTCGAATTTCAATTCCGAGCATCAGTTGAAAGGATATAAAATCTCGAACGTATTTTTACTGAATGTACCTGAAAAAAAGTTCATAAAAATTATTATTAGTTACCCTCCACGTGTTTCGGTCGTGGTTAGGCTCTGCCTAGGTAAAACACGCCCCAACGAACCCAATGGTACTCTTGGATTTTTAATCTGAATCACTGTTTAGAAGTTATGAATTATAAAATAGAGTAATTTTCAATTAATTATTTTATTTTCAGCCTAAAACTATCTTTTTCGGGTGGCCTGCACCGGCCAATGTTATTAACTTATTAAATAAAGAATTCCCTCATGAGTTCAGCGGTGGTCTCAGATTTTAAATCTGAGCTACCATTTTTGAGTTATAATCATTTGAAAAATAAAATAATTTGTTAAATTATTTTATATTCGGTTAATCCATTTATGAGATTTCTCAAAAGAAGCCCGTGCCGACTAAACATAAGTCGCACCTATGGTAAAACCGCCAATCTGAGTGCAACGGTGCCCTCAGATTTTTGATCCGAGTAACTGTTCAAGATTTATTCCACTTTTTAAAGAAAACTACTAAAACATTTTAATTTAAGCTTAACAAAACTTCGATGGATCATTCTGGGCCCTCCGGGCCTCAGAATCAGGCGCCGTCAGGAACTGCGAACTCGTAAAATTCCAAATAATTTATGAAAAAAAATTCCTTGAAATTTTGGGGTCTTTATAAACACTAAGACCCATCATCCAACTTAACTCCACCAAAAACATAAACACTTTCTCACCACCTTGGCTTTAGTTTCTATGCAATGGATAATAACCATTTACATGGTCTCTATCATGTAACAATATAAAAAATATGCATCTTTGACATAGTCACTTATGAAGATATAAGAATACTATTGTAATTATTTATCAAACCATGTAGCATATTCCATCACAGAATGATCTCCTACATACATGGTCAAGAAATAATAAGATTTATGAAGCATTAATTTCTACAGAACTTTTTTTGACTGAAATCTATCTTGAATATACTCTAGGTGAGATCCTTGATCCAATTCCCATACACGATGGAGTCTCAACACATACTACTTATCCATTTCAATAAGTTAGTGGAGAAGAAAAAATTATATATCTCATTGTACTATAGTAAAATGATGATATGTATAATCATTTCAATCAACTACAAAGGATACATGGTACTCTTGTCACCATACAAACTGATGGGTTCTATTTGGTGAAATCTAGAGTGTTTTTCCACATTCATGTCCATGCACATTTAACCTCCTAGAGAAATGACTTAATTATCAATATCATAGATTCTAATAAATAATATTTAATCATAGGGTTTAGTTATTGAAAAATATTTACATATCCCTCCATTTTCATATATGATGCATTTATGGGTTTATTTTTCTATAAAACAAAAGATAAAAACTAATTCAATATAAAATAACATAAATATCAATATTAATAAAACACGAAAAAAATATTTCCATATATCTAAGTTAACCGAAATTATCATAAAAACATTCTAGATGAATAAAAATGAAAAATGAAATATTTTATAAAATTTACACTATGAATGTGTTTTCCACACTTTTTGAAATTCTAGGATCCAAATATGTGAAAATGAAAGGATGAATTATGGAATAGGTTACATTGGATCCACAACCTTACTAAAAATTATGCACCTAAACTGTGTCCCTCAACATTTCATACATGTTTCATCCTGAAACTAAATGTTTGGGAAAACAACCCTGGGACAATTTCCAAAACAAATAATAAATGTTAACAGTATTAAAATTTCAGAAAAAACTAAAATGATGTTCTAATGAAAAAAAATAATAACCATCAATGTAAACTCATGATTTGTCACACCAAAGTCTTTTCCAAACACTATTCTTCACACACCTCTTGAGATTTGAATGTATTATCATCTAACTCCCACTAACATCAAATAAAAACCTAGGATTTACTACTTTTTTTAATGAACCAACTGAATTCACCCTAACACGTCGCCCATAACACTACTCTATAAGTACTGATGTGTATTAACGATCACTTATTTTGTTGAAATCTACCCAGGGATCACACCTAACCATATTATAATTTTTTATGCCTAATATAAGGGAGATCCTCATAATAAATTTATAGGGTTCAACATAAACATGTACACCTTACTATATTGGTCATCCACCAAAACACATTATCATCACCATCAACAAAGTAATTAAATGTATAGAAAATTAAAATATTAATAACCCATAGTCTCTCTTTATTCCTCCACTTGCAGAACCCATTGAAGATATAATCATGTTTTTAAATATGAATCTATTATATAAAAATATTCCTCCCCTACTTGGTTTCTTATAAACAATTTAAGAATTCAATATAACTTCATGAGTTTATGGATTGGTACGAATAAATATGTTCTTACTCAATAGAATCCAGATAACTAGTGTTGAGAATCATGTCTATATCTAGTGTGACTTGGATTCTATTATCCATTATTGAATGATCAAGTGGAACAAATTTCTTTAACTCAACTTCTTATCTTCTCAATACTAGTAATATTTTGTCTCTCTTTTACTTTACATTAAAAGAATCAGAGTCCTCTAAATTATCATTAACACCTAAACTTCAATTGATACCTGCATCAAAATTTTTATATACAGTATTCTCATGAATATTATTCTAAAAATATCACCATCAATATTTTTATATTTGACTTGCGCAATCCCCATGATCTTAGATAGTAAGATCATATCATTCAAACCAATAAACTTCCTAATTTATCTCACATATAATCTCATTTTAATTATAGTTTAAATCATCATTTAGGATCCAAAAATTCCTAGGAATAATTCTCCAAATTGTTATATACATATCAATGATCTAAAAAATTTCATCAAATATTGCATCTTAAATAATTTCTAACATTTACATATTATCATGAAATGAATAATTTCCCAAAAATTGGATACAACAATATTATTAATGTTGTAATTAGTTACACAGTTAACTTTAGATATGTTTGAATTAACTACATCATAGTCATCTACGTGATTTGTTTTTACTATAGAGGAATCATATATATGGTTATGTCAAAAAGGACTACGTAGCACATTCACCTATGTAATTTGGCTATGTGGATATGCACTCGGTTACATAACTGATTCGTATATATGTCATGTTTAGGTATGTGAATCATTTAACTATATAGATTTGTATATACACTCAAAATGGTTATATGAATCTAGAAAATCACATATCACACTTAGATTAACATAGAATCAATTTAGCTATCTTCTGTTACTTATTAATCACATCAAAATTTATAACAAAATATATAGGCATCCTTTATGAACCAAAACATATCATAACTTCCATTTAGCATTGAATCTTAAATAATTAGATAACACTTCTCTATATTGACTTGAACTCACCACATGAGTTCTTTAAGAATTATTATTATTGTTTATCATCTATAAAAAATAGAATCAACACAATCATCATATGAATATACATTTATTCTCTATCATGAATCATGTATTGATTTATATTCATATAGAATCCAAAATAATTCTCCCACCATCACTATCAACTCCAATAAACTCTTGTTGAACTAATGATAAAAGATTAAATACATAATCTAGGATAATAATCTACCACTTGGAATTTTATGCATATAAGAGTACTTAATAATAATATGTCCCCTTCAATGGATTCTATATTTCTCCCACACACAGACAATCAAATAAAATTGTCAATGTGAGGAACTTCTCTACATCTATTTTTTTGTTTTAAATTCAATATCATATTATTCCCCCATTTTCATACGAGAAGAATGATAAAACGATGTATACATAATAAATAACCCTTATTTGGTAAACTCTATGATAACGTGGGATATCCAGGTGTGAAAACAATGTAGATACAACAACGGTTGTCTCTCAATTACATATAAAATCATGTATGATCTATCATTCCAAAAAACTTTTATTTCCCAAACAGTGTTTGTATAAAAATATATTCTTTTAAATGAAAAAAATAAGATTTATTCATCATAATAAACAATTAAAATAGTTATTGTGAAAGTCATGGAACTCCCCCATTTTCTTATGTGTGGATAACCAACAATACCCTTATTAAATTGAATTTAATATTCTCATGACAAAGGGTTATAAGTCTGATTCTCATAACTCAATCATCAAGTTTAGAATCTATATAAAATTTTTATATTTAGAATAATTTACTACAATTTTATATTATTCTGAATGGTATTCCCCGTCAATCGATACACGTTATTCTCTCATTTGATGGATTTTAGTAGAATGAATAAATAAAAATCTCAACATGATTTCCAATAGTTATGGCCTCAATATGTTTTCATTAATTCCCAACATGTTATTTGAAAACACAAAAATTAATAGGGAATAAAGGGGTACCTCTTAGTTTATCATAAATAGTATTCAACTTGAGAGTTAATTATAAACCTAGTCTATCCATTTATTCCAATATCAGCATGAGAATATTTATTTAAAATCATCTTCTTTGTTCTAAGCCTCATCATTTTGATTATCTTATTTATTCCCTTGATATTATTCCTTAGGTGGGATATAATTTTCCATCTCAGTCTTCTAAATATTCACGTTTCTAGTTGTGGATAACTTCTCTACAACTTTCATCTCACAATATGAAGACACATTATTTCCATTATTTTCAATAAGTGTTTCATATTCCTCCCATGTTTTGGCTAGTTTCAATTGATTTGTCCAAATAAATAGACACTTTATCTAGAAAATCCAATTCCTCTCAAAATAATTACATTAATTACCCCATGTATCATTTTTATAACCACTTCCCTTACAAAACCTATTTAATATCTCATTCCTACCTTATTGTACATACCTAAAACTTGTTACATTTCAAAATGCAACTACCACAAAATTCTTCTAGAATCTAAAATTTGTATTTTATAAATTATTATGGGGAGAATATATTTATTGGTTCTTTCCACTTTTATTTTTTCTCTATTTGTTAACTAAAAGATTAACTTTTTCATTCCTCATTAAACATAAATACATTTGTTACACTCAAAAAGATTTTGTGTGCCCATGGTTAAGGCAGAACCAAAAAATACCTCAAAATTGGTTCTTTTTTATTATTTTGAGATGTATCTAGATAATACATTTTTCAACCCTATTGTATGAAAAACCTCAATTTACCATTGTAGTTAGGTACTCCTTATCATATTCATAAATTACCTTGACTAGGAATATTGCACTCACAATTTTATCGTTCTACATATCCCTAGTTTTTGTTTTCAAATATGTAATATTAAATATAATGTGTTTATTTTGAAATTGATTTACTGTATATTTATAATTTCCACAAGGAAAATTCTCTTCATTGGTCTAAGAAGATTATACACTAATATTATCTACCTTAGTGAATTATTCTCTTTCATTTTTCAACATCTATTATAATATGGGACATATTAATTCTTTCATAGAATGTTCTGTTTGGTTGAATCTACTTTCAGTCTATTATCTATGATAATAATTTCATATTAAGATTATTTAGGACAGTTATAATTGATCTCATCAACATAGGCTTGTTACATCATTCTTTGTTCTTCCTTATTAGTAGCCATTATTTTATTTTCTTTCTGAATACTCTTCTTTGATTTCTTGAGTAATTGTACCAACCCCATGTAAGATTCTAATTTTTCATTTACCTCTCACTAGTGTTCTATACTTTCTTATCGATGATAAAAACTATTTCATGAATAAATTCCATTATTTACTGGAGTAATGGTACCAACATCATCATTAGATGAATAAATTTATGGTGATTTTTTATTTATCTTCCTCATTACATTTCTCTTCTAGTTATTGTTTTGATTCCCTTTCTTCTTACCCCATTTTTATCCTTGAGCTCTCAAATCATCCAATTTTTATTCTGATTCCTAAAATTTCACCCTGTAAATAATTTTCATAAATATATTCAAATTAACCCTAGTTTAAACACTTAAGAAATTATTATCCACTTCCATTACTATTTCTCTTTTGAATCGTTATGATATAAGAGATTCAATTATATTGATGTATTCACCATACCCATCATTCAAGACTATATATTCATTAGAATCTTCTTTAATAATGCTTCATTTTCTCTTTTATTTAAAATCTATTTCAACTATATTCCATCATTATTGATGCATGTGTCTTTATCATCAAAGTTATTTTGATTATTTCATCAATCACGTCAATTTCCAAGTCTTCACATTCATCATGTGATGATATTTTGAAATCAAAAAGATATGGAATGTTCCTCATTAGATTTTTATAAAATGATGGAATATTCTAGATTCTCACCAAATCCTAAGATATTTCTCTCAATATTATTTACCCTTTTTGTGTAGTCATTGATGGTCCCACCATCAGCCACCATTATATCATCAAATTGTCTCTTATAAACTTGATGATTGACTTCCTTAGTATTGAAATTACCTTCATTGATGCTTTTAAATTTTTCCTAGATTACTTATTCAATATGGAGACCCATGAAATTTTTATAAACCATATATGATAGATAGATAAATATTAAATTTTGATCCTTTATATCTAAATTAATATTTATCTTATTAGCTATGTTCATCGAGTAATCATCTACAGTGGCTGAAAAAACCAATATTGTATTGAATATCAATGATATTCTATGTGATAGGAGATATCAAATCATAATATTCCTATATCTAGGATAATTATACTCATCTCATATGGGAACACCTAATATATTGATTAGTATATGATTATATATCTCATTAAAGTTTTCTTGGATCATTATAGGTGACTTCCCTCTAGAAACACTTGAACTTCCCATTACTCGATGGACCACTAAGAGGGATTGGGTGAAGTAGTGGCATATTTTAATGAATTATTTTATTCCAATTATAAATCTTTAACTTTTTAATGTTATAAATGAACTCATTATTTTCTATAAATCTCAAATCTTGTGTAGTAATATTGTAAGAGATATTTTTTCCTAGTATTTAAAAGTTTCACTTTAAAAGAATAATTTATACTATATTGGTTAGTTTCCCCATCATATATTCTTCGTAGTCAAACATATGATTACAATCATAGAAAACATCATTATTATCATTAAAAACTACCACTTTTCCCACCACTTTCTGAAGCCAAGTGAATGCATGATTATCTTATTCAATGAGGATCATGTACTGAACTTTTTTCTTCCCCACCATAGTTCCTTCTTCACCACTAGGTAATACAATCATCCCCCATGAGAACATGTATTTTTTGGTATTCACATGTAATTAATCAATAGGTTCATTGCTATTTCTCTTAAGACTCAACTCATGATTTGGATTGATATTCAATCTTCTTAGATTATTTTAATACTCTGGTATAACTCTTCACATTGTCCCATATACATATCATCAAAATATTATATGTTTTTCATCTCTATATAAATCTTAATATAATGAAAGAGAGCTCTCTAAATTATTTATAACACATCAAATTAAAATGATACCTTTATCATATAATTATATTTAAAAACCATCATGAATAGTATTCTCAAAAACCCATAGTAAATGTTTCTATATTTAAAATATGGAATCCCCATGATCTTTTGTAGTAGGATCATCTTTTTCAAATCTGTAAACTTCCGAATTAATCTCCCATTAAAAATAATTTGAGTACCCATTCATTTAATAATTTAAATTCCCTAAATACATTTTCTTCATTGTTATATGATATATATAAATATCAATTATCTAGGATGTTTAATTAAAAATAGATTCTTAAAAAACAACTAATATGCCTATATCTTTACATAATTGACTATGTTTCACCAATTGGATACACCAAAATAAACTATGTGACCATTGACAAAATGGTTAAATTTATAAAATATAGTAATCAAAAACAACAAAATTAACTTTAGAGTTTAATTTTTTTATCTATAAATCAACTAAGTGGTTCAGTCATAAATTCTTACATAACATATTCCCCTTTGTGATTTTTCTATACAGGTCTACACTTACCTTTTCGAAAAATTTGGATATTTTTTACTATCAAATACCCAAATCATTCTTTAAAATGCATTGTCTATTCTCTAGAAATGGTAAAATGATTATTGTTTACTCCATAATTATATTAGATTAGCACAAAATATCATTAATATACCTTTATCCCATATATAATAACCTAATCAAATCTCAAAAATGTTCTAAACATTGGTCCATAATCCACCCAAACATGTCTTTTTATCCTTTAAATATCATATAATAAATGTATACATGTTACATTTCCATGTTGTCTTTAACATCTCCTCTTGATTTCTTATAATTTTTACCACGTGTTTTCTTTTTCATAGAACGCATTATAACTCAATCATCTTATAGACATACATATATTTTTCATCAAGAAATATGTCCATGTTTGGTTTCATTAGAAATCCATAAAAACTCTTAAAAATTCATAATCAACTCCAGTAAATACATTTTGAAGGAATGAAAACAAATGAAATAGATGCTTTGGAATAACACAGGACCATAACCTTTTCTATGTATTAAATAGTATAATTCATCCACACACACAAGGTCCCCCATATGACACACATTTTCAATAACATAAATAAACTTAAATAACCATTCAATAAAAAAATTCATATAATAAAAATAGTATCAAAAACAAGGAAAAATATTTAGAAACCCCATTTAAATCTGTATGAAACCCAAAATTCACATTGAATAATTTTATCAACCACATTACATAAATTAATTCCACTTATTTTGAAAATCCAATATAAAATATCAAATTTACAAAAAAATTTATAAATAAAAATAAACATGAATGAAAATAGCCTAATCAACACAATTAAAATTATAATTTATAGAGAAAACCTATGGAAATAAAGAAGGAGAAATAATCCATGGAAACCCCAACATAAATAAGGACACATTAATAAAAAAACTAATCATATAATTTCATGAAAACCAAAATAATAAACTAAAAAGAGACATCATGAACATAATATATATAATATGATCAGAAATTTCTCATCCCTAGCCATAGATTCTAAAACATAGCATGCATGGTTTTCACAACTCCTTGAAAATTGAATAATTATGGAAGAATAAGGGTATTGGATGAATCAATCAATATAAACAAGATTAAATCAATGTAAAATACCAATATTAATTGGAATTAATAAATATAAAGATTTTTGAAGTGCTATAAGATATTTTTAGAGGGAATACAGATGATATAGTTGATGATGGGAGAAATTGTGGTAAATTCTGAAAGGGAATTTAGGTAAAATATATAAATTTTTAAGAGCAATACAACATGAAAAGTATGGATGCATGTTTAGGAAAACCATGAGACTATATTTTGGTAGCCATTATACTGCTAAAAAAGACACGTGGTTCAAAGAAACTTCCCCATTATTAGAAAATATGTGCAGAGACCCTGAAAAACTACACCCACTCCCCCAAGAGCACTCTCTCATGTTTAGCCACATAGTAAAAATTACTAGTGTTCTACACATGAAAAAAACATGTTTATAAAAAAATAATGTTTTCAACCTCCAAATACATGAATTTATATGAATATATAAATATATAAACAAACAAAAAATAAGAAAAACTAGTGATATTAATAAAAAAAGAAATATTTTGAAATTTCATGATATTAAATCGGTTGATGTTAAATTTATCATCATAGAATAAATATGAAAATAATTATACTAATTTCCTTATTTAAGATTATAATTTTATATATAGATAAATATGAATTGGTTATATACCATGTAGTGAGTACAATATTATATTTGTTATGATTTGGATAAGTTTGACGTAGTTCCTCATCCCAATAATGTGTGCCACTAAAATAACAAGATTACATCACATATTCATTATATTATATTGTTTTACATACATGATTTTTTGGGATGTTTGATGAAGTTATAGATAGGGGATTGATATTTTTAGATATCATATAAACAATATTTTTGATTTTCCAATATGATTTAATTGAAAGAAACCTCTGATTATATTTAGTGAAGTTGAAGATCGATGTACTATGAGCTTCTAAAATGAGATAAATAAAGAATTAATATCTAAATATTATGGAGATAATATTAGAATGGTGTAGTGTTTATATGTGAGAATAAAATAAAATATTTTCATGTTTTTATATATATATACTAGAGGGTATTTTTGAGAATCATGTTGATATCAACCAAGAAGAATGTTTTATCATTGAAGGAGGAATATGGTCATAAAATTTCTTGTCTTGAGATCATTTTAGTGTTCATTCATCAAAAGGGATATTCGTGTTTCATTGGGAGCTAATTTATAATATTGGATGAAACTAACCATTATAACTAGTTCATGGACATGACTTGGACTATAGTGACTTATTGATTAAAAGTGGGGAGCACTTTTCCCATTAGATTAAAAGAACAACAAACCATTGATGCAATTGTGTTTTGAGTAGTAGAACCTCGAGAAAGTATATACTATATTCATTTTGTTTTATTTAAATTATTAAGATATTTAAGAGAAATTATAAATTAGAATGAGAGTGACTAGATATGTAAAAATAATAATCTCATATTCCACTATCCTATATCAATATTTTTCACCTTAAATGTTTTATTTATAGCTTCTTCTATTATCTTCAACACACAACACAAACATAATGATTACACAAAAAACCAGGTTTTTAATATTTCACCTTTTTTTCTTCACCTACACGGACAATCATATATATTATTTTCATTCACATTGTAGTTATCACTTATTTTTTGAACTTATGTACATGATTTTATTATTTATATCCTCTTGTCCCAGTCTATCTCTCTCATGAACAATCATAAAATGTTCAATTTCCTAGTCTTACCCAATAATCAATTTTTTCACACTTCATATTCCAATTAAAAATTTAACATTAATATTGGAATCTTTCTTAAAATACATTTCCACTTATCTCTCTTATCAATCATCAATTAATAATATTCATTTTATCAAAATTACTATGGAAATATTAAAACATCATAAAATAGTTAGAATATCTACTTAAAAAAATATTTTATCATTGTGGATCTGTAATATTATTAACTACAAATGAAAAAAAATTCTATTTCCAAGGTCTTCATGATCCCATAGAGATATTATTTTCCTTATATAACCCTTATTCTACAACATCATGTATCGTGATTTCTTTTTATGATATTTAATCTATAAATAAGTAGCTACAAAGTCATTATAATTTTTGTCTAAATTTAATAAATCTGTAAATATCATGTAACCTCATATTAACCATTACATATTTTAGTATAAAATTTACTATGATGTGAAGATATCATATCCTATGATTCATATTTTCCAAATAGTTACCTTTATTCATCATAGGATTGAACTTAGATTATTAATATATTGACCATTACATAATTTTTTTCCTTCCGACCAACCATTACATAACTATGAAGTTGAAATTCTATATTAATACTTATGTTTTTGGACCTCAATAATTTTATAATTTTCACTTTCTAATATGTAGTGTTACATTTATAAATTTAACACAAGTTACACTTGCATATAACTCTAGTATAGAGTGTCTTTTTCGTATCACCATAGAGACACCTTAATATACACTGTACTTTTTCTATTATTTGTCTTCATCATATAGGAACAATATTGACCTTTACATAACCTCAAAGGTAGATGTTATATCGTACAATTTTCAATTCCCTAATCCAATATAATTATTGATACATATTGGATTAATGTTACTTGTATATAAGTTTATAATAACAAAATTTTATCCCCAAATTTTATTAGCTCTATCAACCACTGACTTTTCAAAACACACAAAAAAATTTCCAAACCACTCCAAAAATAATAATAAAATAAATATCATATTATAATTTGTTTAATATGTGAGTTTTAAACTTATTTATTAATTGAAATAAAACTGCATCACAAAAACATATCCACTCCATTATCATCCCATCGTTTCTCCTTTTTATAAAAGACAATAATGAACAAGATTCTTATTCGACACATGACATTATAAAAAAATACCATGGTCTCAAAAACCATTATAACGAATCAAAAAATATGGATATAAATCTATTCCACAATAAAGTACTAATATCAATAGTTACTATGTTTAATAAATTTTTATCTAATGTATATGTATCCGGTTTTGGGCCTCATTATATTGATAACATGTAATTCTGATGGTTGGTACCTACTATATGTGCAAAAAATTCATGAACCAATATAATGGTTCTAGCCTCTAAATACATATCTTCTCTATTATATCACACAAAATTGTTTTTGTTTTTCAATGATCCTTTTCTTCCCAAATACACAAATATCCTATAAAATTTCCTTTTTCCTTTATAACCTGATCCCCAATACCATTCTCTTGATGTATCAGCACTCCCATGCCTCACCGTTTTTGAGAATTATGTGGAAAAATATAAAAATTATTTACATACCGAATCCATAAGTTGATCACAAAATCATTTAGGTTAATTTCAATGTATTGTTGAATATGAACTTTTCAGTTGAATATAAATAACTCTAAAATTCTCCCTTCCTCATGTAGGATAAGAGAAATACTTGTTATGCATACCCTATATACTATTACCCAACTACGTAAATTTTAACATTATATAATTTTTTATAGGTGATCCAATGATGGATTAAAGGAAATTATTTAATTTAACAGGTTCCACATTCCCTACTATGTTACTTTGAATGGTGGTTACTTTTATTATCACCGCATAGATAGTTACCAAATAGAATAGTCTGATCTGGAAAAAATCTATTTTCTATAATTCTATTTCAAAATAGTAATACCTCATACCCTTATCATTTCCTAATTTCAAAGAAAAATAATTAAACTCCATAAATTGTATAGCATTATATTTATTATAAATATCAACAATATAATGATATAAGAACTCTTGTTCATCACACATACAAAAAACCTCAAGGATGAATGTCAAAAATTAAATATTGTGGATTTTATTTAATAATAATCCTTTTTTCACTTTTCCAAACCTGAGATATCCAATAAATTATTATCTTACTCGTATTTTTTTAATTCATTGAATTTATCCACAAACACTATAAGGGTAACTATATTGTTGTAAATACAAAGATCACACTAGATCTACTCATTATTAAAATTAATTAAATATCCACCCAAGATAATGGTTGTATTTAACATGAGAAAATTTTAAAGAGATATTTTTTGTTTAACCCCCTCCCTTAGGAATCCCACACTCCATATATTAAATCTATAGTATCAAATCCCAATGAAATTATGATCATTTATTAGTCCATGAATTACAATAGGAGGAATTAAATCAACCACACATTTATAACACTAGATTTAATTAAATCGTAGATTCATATTCATTAAATTAAAAAGAAATATATTAGGAAAATTTAGACAATGTTCATTAAAAATCGATTAATTAAAAAATAAGTGGGAATAAATGTCATGAAAATATCACAATAATGAAAAAAATATAATTGTATTTAATAATAAGTACATGATTACAGGACTATCCCAAAATCCCATGCACCTAAAAATTATTGTAAAATATTTCAATGAAGTTAGTTTTAGGTTTCCCTTCTCAATATTCTCAAGGATTATTTTGAAAAATCACTTGTAACAGTGTTTCACCAATATATGGGAATCCCTAGATAAAAACTATCCACATTGTGTTTAGTTCCATCATACAAGTATATTTTTTATCATAAATAAGTTGAAAAATTATATATTACAAATGATCAAAAATGATTTTAGATAGATCATATGATTCTAATTATTTTCATAGGATATTAGAAAATAATTTATTAATGGTATTTTAATTAAATAAAAATTATTTCAAAAATAATTCTTATTAATTGAACAACATCAAAAACATGTCGTGTGAAAGCATATTACATACATTATGTATCTAAACATTACCTCTTTCTAGGAAATAAAGAATTAAAATTATCAAATAAGAAATCATACCATGATTATATATGTCACGACCCATCCCTCGGGGCCCATGCTGTAACTAACCCAGGCCCGCCTTCCATAGGCTAGGGGATGGAGACTAGCACCGAAAGATGTATTCCCCAAAACTGGGAAGGCAGTGCTTTTATAACCTGTAATCACACACATACATGCACACAAAAAGATACGAACACAAGTCAACTGTATAGAAAAATCCGTGCTAAAAGTAAAAGGGGGTCATAATACAAGCCCAACTGTAAATATACAAGTACAACTGAAATACAAAAAAACTAAATAAAGAGAATAGGCAACTACTGGATCATCCACTGGGGTTCCTACCTCAAGGTAAGGTATATATCACCTCGTCATCACTCCATGTCCACTAGTCTCCTCTGCGTACCGACACACCATATAGTCCACCTCTGGGCACCGTCTAGTCTTGGTACTCTCAGAATCAGTCAGCAATTTTCGTCGTCTTCATCCAACACAACTAGGTGAGGTCATATCCCGTGCAGGGGTGAGAATAATGATACTCAATAGGGACCCTGAGACCCTAAAAGTCTCTCAAAAACCTCCAAGGATAATAAAAAAAAGTATGAAATCAACAGATAACCCTACTTAGGTGTATGCCCATACATATACCTAAGTTACCAATTAATCCATCTCAATCATGAAGAAAACACAAACTTACTAACTCAGCTCACACAAGGATTGATTCTAGGGTTAGTGACAAGTAATATTCTGAACACCTCGGCTGCTGGAGAACTCCTCCTCTATCGAGTACAGTGGGGATGTCGTGTCACACAGCGGTGCTTCCCACTAACCTTGGACTACTAAGGTACTCCTCCTATCAAATACCATGGGTATTCCACGTCACACAGAGGCACTCCCCACCATGGGTTTGTCATGTCACACAGTGGAACTCCTCCTCTTGACTTGTTGTGGTACTCCTCCTGTCGAGTATTGTGGGTCTGCCGCATCACACAAAGGCGCTCCCCACCGCGGCCTACTGAGGTACTCATCTTGTCATGTACTGTGAGTCTGCCGCATCACATAGAGGTGCTCCCCACCGTGGTTATGTTGCATCACATAGAGGCACTCACCACTTTCCATGTCAAGTCACTTCAATTCAGCAGTCGTCAAGTCTCAGCCAGCTACTGAGTTCCTACACTAAGCTCACTCGTCTCCGGGAGGATTGACTCCATGAGAAACTAGTCGATACTCCAACTATCACGAGGTCCCACGAATAAGCATCTCAAAGGTCCTCCACGTCATAGGGGTCTCTACGCAATAGACAGTGCGTCAATCAGATGTCCGGTCTATGAGTTATTATCCTCCTAGTCTCGGGGCCTTGTTTGGATTCTTGCTCGATCCAACCTGATTGTTCCCCATCATAATCTGAAACTCCAGTGGGGTATACTCCAAGGGACTACCTCATTACAAGATTTCCAATGCCGTTGATGGTTCGTCAAATGGTCTTCTGGTACCAAAGTTATTGTCAAAAGAAATTATAGAGTCTTATTTGGTCTGTGTCTGGTCTGACTCGGTCAGACCCAACCTGCTCGAACCGGCATGGGTCGACCTAGTTTGAGTAAACACAGTCCGACCTGCTGGTCGGCCCAGCCCACTTGGTCCGGACCATCCTGATGGGCGGCCAAACCTACTGGGCCCGACCCGACAAGCCGTGAGGGTCGCGAGGCCGCAGGGGTGCCGCGGGGGTGCGGGCCGGCTCGACCATGAGAGTGGTGTGTGAGCGCGAGGCGGATCAGTCGAGAGGGTTCCGCGAGGGCACGAGGTGGCTTGGTCGCGGGGGTGCCATGGGGGGTCGATGTCGTGGGGTGGCTTGGCTGCCGGGGTACCGCAAGGGCATTGGGCGGCATGGCAGGCCGCGGGCGGTGGAGCGTCGCGGCGCATCGAGGCCACTGGAAGTGGTGCGGGCCGCGGATGACATATTTGTGGGCGGCGGCGGCCGCGGGGTGGCACTGGTACCTTAGTCACCTTCATCGCGGTTGATATTCATACTCCTCCATCATGATTAACACAATAATTATCCCATGAATTGTGGAGAGGATGGGCCATGTTTGTTTGACCCGCACTCTCTACATTAGAGCGATAACAAGCGTCTGAAATCTCTCTTGACTTATGAAGAGTCGTCAAGAATGAAAAATTTACGAACATGGGAATATAATCATGCTCAATTTAAACCCCTACCTCATTCGTTTGTTGTTTTTTATGATGTGGAAATAATGGTCATTTATTGCAGAAGAACCACGTTTGAGGATGTCCTGTGGAATAAGTTGATGTCGTGCATCGACGTTCTTTGTTAGAGGAACCTTTTTCGTTGGAGAAGAGTAATCCTCACAATATTTATCCTCTCCCAATTCCACCAAATTTTAATGTATCCAACTTCTCATATGTTTCCCCATTTTAATTGTTAACATAATTTAAGTTGGCTCCACTTAATTAATTGTTGAGGTCGGTACAAAATTAATTAAAGGGAAGGTGGCACAATTAAAGTGGGGGATGTTTAATAGGCCCCCCACACTTAAGAGGGAGTTCAAGGGGGTTTACCCTCAGGTGGTCCCCACCACCATAACCTCTCATTTGAGTTTTAGGCTCGGTGGTCCCCACCTCCATAAACTCTCATGGTAGGTTTTAGTTCAATGTTCCCCAATTGTGAAACATACACATGATAGTTTCAAAAGAAATAAAAGGAAAATGTTACACCATTTTATTTTATTTTATTATTTCATGAATAAGTGAAAAACTAACTTCCACCATCATCCTACTGAGGTCAAGGTGAAGGTCACCATAGGCTAATATTGGCACTGTGAATTCAACGGTGCCCTCATATTTCAATTTTGAGAACCGGTTCAAAAGTTAGAAAAACCCACTCTCACGTTTACTGAATGTACCCAAAAAAATGTATAGAAATTCATTATGGGAACAACGAGCCTCGAAATAACGTGCTGTCAATTTCTTCGGACTCAAATAATTCCAAATTATTTAATGAAATACATGGAAATTCTAGGTGTTTACATTCCCCCCACCTCAGGGATTTACGTCCTCATAAGCCACAACTTAAACTAAGGGAATAGGTGGAGGTACTGAACACACATCTGAGCCTCCCGCTTCCATCTACTCTCATGGAGGTTCCCGTGCTTCTGGAAAACTCACACCAGAGGTATGGACCATCCATGAAAGACCCACTCATATAGATCCAGAATCTCCACTGGAACCTCCGTAAAAGTCGCCCCATCGTCGACATCTTGATCGCCATGGTTGGTGATATAAGATGGGTCATGCATGTATCTTCTCAGCTGGGACACGTGGAATAAGTCATGCACCCAGTGCAAATGAGGTAGAAGAGCTCTGTGGTAAGACACCTCACCAACTCTATTGAGGACCTGAAAAGGTCCGATGAACCTTGGAGATTACATGATGCCTCATCCAAATCTCCACAAACCTCGTCAAGGTGAGACACGTAAAAAGACGTGGTCGCCATCGTTTAACTCTAGAGGCCTCCATATTCTTATCGGCATATGAATTCTTTCTGCTCTGTGCAGTATTCATCTGCTCCTGGATGATCTGCACCTTTTCTGTGGAAGCTCGTACCATCTCTGGTCCTACTAGTGCTGACTCCCCTCGGCCAGTCCAACACAAATTTGATTTTTAGGGTCGCTCGTATAATGCCTCAAAAGGTTTCATCCCAATGGTGGAGTGATAGTTGTTGTTGTATGAAAACTCCACCAAAGTCAAGTGATCCTCCCAGCTGTGACCAAAGTCAAGGATGCAAGCACGCATCATTTCCTCAAGGGTCTGAATGTTCTGCTCAGTCTGACCATCTATCTGAGGATGGAAGGTGGTGCTCATATGAAGTTGCATCCCGAAAGTCTCTTGCAACCCCTTTCATAGACTGGAAGTAAAATGTGCATCATGATCAGATACAATCTTCAAGGGTACTCCATGTAACTGCACAATCTCCTGCACAAAAAGGTATCTCGAGCTCTCTACTGAACCCTGCTCTCTGATCGGTAGGATATGGGCCGACATGGTGAGTCGGTTGACGATCACCGAAATCGAGTCATGTCCCCTGGATGTACGTGGAAGTCCTTTCATGAAGTCCATGGATATCCCATCCCACTTCCACTCTGGAACCTCTAAAGGCTAAACCAAACATGCTGGTACATGATTCTCCACCTTCACTTGCTGAAAAATGAGAAACCAAGAGACAAACTCTGCAAATGCTTTCTTCATTCTCGTCCACCAGGACTGTATTCAGAGATCCTGGTATATCCTCTTCACTCCGGGATGTACCACTAGAGGGGAAATGAGGAACTCCCCCAACACTTCCTCCTGAAGTGACACTGGTACCATGGTATATCCTCTGAAGAGAATTACATTATCCCCACCTTCAAAAAATCCATCAGGGGCATGTCCTGTGGATATCTAAGCACGTCGTGCCTCACAGTCAGTGTCCCCACGCTGTGCCTCCCGGACTCAGTGAAGAAGAGGGGCAGTGACTGTAAAATACTGAAGAAAAGTTGCACTATCTCGATCCACAAAGGATATCTCTAAAGTGGCCAGATACTTTATCACCTCACCTAGCAGCTGTATACCAGATCTCCTACTGAGTGCTTCTGCTACAATGTTCCACTTCCCAGAAGTATAGACTATCTTGAAGTCATAGTCCTAGAGGAACTCGACCCAACGTCATTGTCTTGGATTCAGGTCCTTCTGATAGAAGATAAAAATGAGACTCTTGTGATCATAGTAGACTGTAAAACGTTCTCCCATCAAGTAGTGTCACCAAATATTCAAGGTGAATATGACTACTTCTAACTCTAGGTCATGGGTAGTGTAGTTTTTCTCATGCTATCTTTGATATCGTGAACCATAAGTGATAACTGCTCGCTCCTGCATCAGGAAACATCCAAGCCTTGTCCCTGATGCATCTTAGTAGACTACGTACCCTACACACTCCTCAAGAAGTCTCAAGATGGGAGCACTAGTTAGACTCTGCCTCATCTCCTGAAAACTCCGCTGGTATTTCTCCGACCACATGAAGGGTTACCCCTTCTTTGTCAAGGCTGATAGTGGTGCTACAACTCTAGAGAAATCTAAAACAAACATCCAGTAGTATCCAACCAAAACTTGAAATCTTCATACCTCCTTCACAATCCATGGTGGCTTCAAAGAATGTACCCCCTCAATCTTTGCTGGATCAACAACAACTCTGGCCTCCGAGATGACATGTCTCAGAATGTGAACCTCTCGGATTCAGAACTGGCACTTCGAGAGATTACAATAAATCTGGTGCTCTCAAAGTGTGTCCAGTACTACCTGAAAATGAAAGGCATCCTCCTCCTTAGTAGCTGAGTAGATCAGAATGTCGTCAATGAAGATTACTACAAAGAGATCAAGGTATGGCTAAAAGATCTTGTTCATGAGTCCCATGAACACTGCTTAAGAATTTGTTATGCCGAATGGCATAACCATAAACTCTTAGTGTCCGTATCGATATCTGAAAGTCGTCTTCTACCCATCCACATCTCGTACTCTGAGCTGGTGATATCCTGTTCTGAGTTCTATCTTTACAAACCAACGTGCTCACTACACCTGATCAAAGAGGTCGTCAATCCTCGGGAGTGGGTACTAGTTATTCACGGTCACCTAGTTCAGGTACCGATAGTCGACAAAATGTCTCAATATCCCATCCTCCTTCTTGGTGAACAAAATCAGGGCTACCTAAGGTGAAACACTGGGACAGATAAACCCCTTCCCCGGTAAGTCTTCCAACTATACCCGCAGCTCACAATGCTTTGTGGGGCCTATCTGATATGCGGGTGTAGATATCAGTGTCGTCCTGAGGTACAATTCGATGTAAAATTCTACCTCTCTATAAAGAGGTAGACCCAGAACATCATCAGGGAAAATATCGGCGTACTTGTCCACCACTACAAGATGACTTGGACTCTCCACTTCAACAGCTCTGAGGGTAAGGCTAGCCAACTGATGAGTGATCGGCTGCACTCTCTTCTGGTAAAGTACATCCTGTGTTGCAAAGGCTCCCTTCTCGCCGGTGAAGGTAAACTTGGTCCCATCCGTACGGACACACCACACTTTGCACCTAATATAGTTACTCTGAGCATGGATTGTAGATAACTATTCCATACCCAAGATGACGTCGTAAGGCGTCGATGCTACTATTAGGAGATCCCTGCTGAAGCTCTCGCCTCCTAGAGTAATCTCACACTACTGGAACCAGTGCGTAATCATCGAATCTGCTCCCATAGAAGTCTATAGCTTTAATGATCAAGCCAACGGCTCTGTCCGAATCTTCGAGCTCTAAACGTGGAAAATGGAAATAAAAGAGTGATTGGAACCTGTGTCTATATATACTACAGCTATGGTAGATTAGACATAGATCGCACCACGTATAATCTCTCGAGCACCATGATTGTAGGCCTCAACTGTCTGGAGATGGGCTCTCCCCTATCCACCAGCTCCCTGCGGTCAGGGTGGACCTCTTGGTGGTGGTGGCGGTAACATCTCGAATCGTCTCCCACTGCCAGCTATAAGGTCAGCTCCTTTTCTATCTTTGCATACTCCTTGTGGACCTCCTCGGTCGAATCTTTGTCTATACCTAGGTGGTCCTTAGACCTTATTTTGATCATCTGTACGGTGGGTCTGATAGTTACAAGCCATGTGACCCTTCCTTCCACATGCGTAACACTGCCCGTTCCTAGCATGACTTGCTCTGCCTTGGGTACCCCACACAACCGAATCTGAATCATGCGGTCATCCACCTGTAGGTCAGGTCCTCTTGGAACACTACAATATATGTCTGCTTCTATCTTAATAAGACTCTGCTACATGAAAACTGGTGGTGGGTCTCATTGCTGGTGACTGCTCAGCAAGAAAAATATCCACTAAGAGGGCTCTCTCTAACACCCCCGCCTGTGTCAGGATGCTAAGAAAAAACAACAATGCCCTGATCTCTTGCCTGAGCACCTTCTCGATGGTCCAGGCCCTGATGAATGGGTCTCAAACCATATCTGTATAGTAGTGTGAGATTCCACTGAAGATCACTGAGTACTGATCCACAGTCATGCTGCCCTACTACAGATAAAGTATCGCCAGTATGCGCACTTCACGAAGAGTTGCTGTAACAAACTCCTCCCGAAATAGGATCTCGAAGTATATCCATAGAAGCGTCACCTCATCATGGACCTAGAGCATCAAGCTCCACCATCTACCAGCTACTTCTAGTAGAAGGTCGGCGTCAAGGATCACCATGAGATCAGCTGGTGTCCCTACTAGTCAGAAGACTCTCACTATAGCCTCCAACCAATCCTCAGCTGCCTGTGGGTCCATCTCTCCCCTAATCCTGGGTGGGCTCTGATGCAGGAACTAATAAAACGCGCTCAAGTGGCGTTCACCCTCTACTACTGGGGCTGGTGGCATCGGTGTCCCAACAGGTAATGGTTTCGCTGGTGCCTCCACTGGTGTCTCCACTCAAAGAGGACCTCGTACCGAAGCCTCACCGCTCTGTGCGCTATCGGTGCGTATTAATCATGGATCCCTAGCTAGTTGTCTTCGTGGAGGTATCCTAAAAAAATAGGTGTTCCACGGTCAAAAAGTTATACCTAGTGAGCTAACACAAAGTGATCACAAAGAAAACTCTTCAAAACACACGTGCAACCAGTGTTTTTGTGCACTGAGTCAGAGATCAGAAGTCATTGTCCTGGTGTATGGATATGTCGGCCGCCACACCAACACTGGATTCCCCAAACTAATAATCACAGTCACTACACTTAACACTATTGACATTAAAAAGAAATATCAGAGTCATATGTTCTATGCTAGATCCTGACCTTATACCAATTTGTCATGACCCATCCCCTGGGCCTGTATCGTGACTGCCCCATGTCCTCTTTCCATATTCTAGGGGATGGAAACTAGCACCGAAAGGAATATTCCCCAAAACTGGGAAGGCATTGCCTTTATAACCTATAATCACACAAAACCAAGCACATAGAAAGATACGAACCCAAGTCAACTATATAGAAAAAGTTGTGATGAAAGTAAAAAGGTGGACAGAATACAAGCCCAACTGTTAAGATACAAGTACAACTAAAATACAAAACAACTGAATAAAGATAAAAGAGAGCTACTGGATCTTCCTTTGAGGTTCTTACCTGAAGGTTAGGTACAGATTGTCTCCTCATCACTCCACGTCCACTCGTCTCATTTTCATACCAACACGCCATATGGTCCACCTCTAGGCACCGTCCAGACCTCGTACTCTCAGCCTTAGTTAGCACTGTCCATCCTCTGCATCCAATACAACAAGGTGTGGGAATAGCCCTTGTATGGGTGAGTATAATGACACTCGATAGGGACACCGAGACCCTCAAGGTCTAAAAAACCACCAAGGATAAACCACAAAGTATGAAATCAACAGATAAGCTAATAAGGTATATTCCCATACATATACATAAGTTATCAAATAATCCATCTCAATCATGAGGAAAAAATATAGATAATGACTCAGCTCACACCAAAATTTATTCTAGGGGTAGTAACATGTAATATTCGGAACACCTCGATTCTTGGAGCACTCTTCCACTATCGAGTACAGTGGGCCTGCTGCGTCACATAGAGGCGCTTCCCAATAAACATGGAATGCTGTGGTACTCCTCCTATCGATTATCATGGGTCTATCGCATCACACAGAGGAACTCCCCACAATGGGTCTGCCACGTCACACAGAGGTGCTCCCCCTCGTGACTTGTTGTGGTACTCCTCCTGTCGAGTACTATGGGTCTTCTGTGTCACACAAAGGCGCTCCCCACTGTGGCCTACTATGGTAGTCCTCCTGTCGTGTACTATGGGTCTGTTACATCACAAATAGGCGTTCCCCACCATGGGTTTACTACGTCACACAAAATTCATTCCCCACTAGGCCTATCGAGTCACTCCAAGTCAGCAGTCATCAAGTCTCATCCATCTATTGGGTTCCCGCTCTAAGCTTACTCGCCTCTGGGAGGATCCGCTCAACGAGCTACTGTTTGATACTCCATCTTCAATGAATATGTATCTAAAAGGTCTTCCAAATCATAGGGGTCTCAATGCAATAGACGACGTGTCAATCAGACGCTCGGTCTGTGAGTTATTAGCCTTTTAATCTCAGGGGCCCGGTTGGATTCGTGCTCGATCCAACCAGACTGTTTTCCATATTCATCCAAAACTCTAGTGGTGTATACCTATAGGGACTGTCTCCTTCCAAGATTTACAATTCCACTGACAGTTCTTCAAATGGTCATCTAGTGCCAATGTTATGTCCAATATAAAGTATAGGGTCGTATCTCGTTCGGGTCCCGTCCGACTCGGTCAGACCGACCCGGCCTGACGCAGCTTGGGTCCACCCGGTTCGGGTAGACCCAGACCAAACTTCTAGGTCTTGCCTGGCCCACTAAGTGGCCCAGCATTCTGGGCCCCACTCGGTAAGCCGCGAGGGTCACGAGGCCGCAGGTCTGTCGTGGGGGCATAGGTCGGCTCGGTCGCAGAGGTGTCGTGGGGCGCGGGGCAGCTCTGCCACGAGGGTACCGCGAGGGCATGGGGTGGCTCGACCGTGGGGATGATGTGAGGGCATGAGGCTCTATGGAGGCTCGGCCTCATGTGTGCCGCGAGGTTGTAGGCAACGGAGCAGCGCGGGGCGCAGAGGTCACTTGCGGCGGTGCGGACCGCGGACGGTGATGGACGCGGGGCGGCATCTTTGCCTTCGTCGCCTTCATCACCTTCATCGTGAATGATATCCATACTCCTCCATCGTGATGAAAACAAGAATTATACCAAGAATTGCGGAGAGGACGGCTCATGTTTTTTTGGCCCATAGAATTCACATTACAGTGGTAGTAAGTGGCTAAAATCTCTCTGGAATTATGATGAGTCGTCAAGAACGAAAAAGGTAAGAACATGGGAATATAATCATAATCAATTTAAACCCCTAAATCGTTCATTTGATGTTTTTGATGAGGTGGAAATAAGGTTTGTTGATTAAAGACGTCCCTTTTTGGAGGGTGTCAGGTGGAAGAAGTTGAATTCGTGTGTCTGCATTCTTCGTTGGAGGAACGTTCTTTGTTGGAGAAGAGTGATCCTCCCAATATTTCTTCTCTCCCAATTCCACCAAATTGCAAAGTATCCAATTTCTCATAAATTTCCCCAATTTATTTTTTGACATAATTTATGTTGGATCCACTAAATTAGTTGATGAGGTTGGCACAAAATTACTAAAAGGAAGGAGGCACCATTAAATTGGGGGATGTTTAAAAGGCTCCCCCACACATAAGAGGGAGTTCAAGGGGGTTTAGCCTCAGGTGGTTCCCACCACCATAACCTCTCATGGGAGATTTAGGATCGGTGGTCCCCACCACCATAACCTCCCATTGGAGGTTTTAGTTCAGCGGTCCCCACCCTTGAAACCTCCACATGGGAGTTTCAAAAGAAATAAAAATAAAATGTTACACCATTTTATCTCATTTTATTATTTCACAAATAAGTAAAAAACAAACTTTCACCCTTGAACTACTGTGGTCGAGGTGAAGGTCTCCTTAAGTGAATATCAGTGTTGCGAGTTCAACGGTTCCCTCAAAATTCAATTTCGATCATCCGTTCAAAAGTTAGAAAAATCCACTCGCAAGATTACTGAACGTACCTAAAAAAAGTTCAGAAATCCATTCTGAGCCCACTTAGCCTTGGAATATTCCCAATTATTTTAAAAAAAATTACATGGAAATTTTGAGTCTTTACAATATAATTAAATCAAAATGTATAACCAATTTAAAAATATTAATATAAATATTAACTCACTTTTAATAAGGTATTCAACTGTAATGGGGTTTTTTAGGTAAAATTATAAATTCATACCAATAATATGGAAAATTTATTTCTATTTACCATTAATAAAATCGATATACTATAAAGAAGGTTCATTTTAAATATTTTTTTATTACTATTAATGGGTTATATATCAACTAGTCCAATATTCATGAATCATTAATCACACTTCTTCAAAGGAAAATAGTTTTCTACCAATAGTGAGCCTTGATCAATATTATAGGAGAATATACCCAATGTTAGTTAATAAAAAAATATTAATTTAAATTGAGTAATAATTAAATTTATCAAAGAATAATATAAAAATTATAGTGTTGTAATAGCTATTGGTAAATTATATCACTATGCTTTAGAAAAATAAAACCATTGAAATGTTTTTTTTTGTATCAAATTTAAATAATTATAACTTAATTATTTGATATTATCCCAGGAATAGTTTATAAAATTTTAAAAAATGGATTCTAAAAAAAATCCTTATACTCTCCATATTCCATCAGTTTACTCTCATTAAATTTAGATTAACTCAATTATCCAACATTAAGGAATTTAATTTACTAAAACTATAAATCATAAAGTCCTCATGAACACCAATGATCATGATTAGGGTTTTAGTACAACACTCAGTATGAAACCACCAATGTCCCTAATAAAATTAGAGTATATTCCTAAATCATTTTATACATGAATGGAATAAATAAAAATCAATGCATGACAAAAAATCACATCATCAGCTACTTATTAAGGTACCCATTTGAGTGACCTTATAGTCCATGACCAATAATATAATATTCATTTTTCAATTTCCTAATTAATAGTGTTTAGAAAACATTTTCATGAATAAAATACTTATATTATTTTTGAGTGACCCTACACATTATTTCCCCATTGTATGAATAATTAGGGTATTTGATTTAGAGTTAGTTCAAATATATCTTTATCATACGATATTACTTAGAGTAGTGGTTCATAGTGTTGTTGTAGAGACCCAAATATTGACATACATGGACATTATATTACTTTTTCAGAATAATTAATAAATAAAAAAACAGACACACAAGGACTGTAATGGTTTAGTGTCTCTGAAAACTCGGAATATAATCTTCTAATCGTAGTGAAAGATCTTCAACATCTCCCACAAAGATCTTCCCCTTTTGTTTTCTTACCTAAAACCTTTCTTTAAACCCTTGGGAAAAGAAAACATATAAAGTGTGAGCTCAGATGCTCAGTAAGGGTAAGCATGGAGAAAATAAATCAAACCATATAAATTTGACCTTCACAACATGAACAAAAAGTTTACACATCAAAATCTTGATTTGTGAAATAAATATTGCTAGTACGTAAGGCAGAGGTCATAAAGGAACATCAATCATGATAAAATAGCAGGGGAATAAAACATTTAATTGTTGAAAACCATTAATCACATGATATTATTTCCGTAGTAGCCAAGGAATTTCTACCAAGACCATCTTAGTGGACAATGTCCCATTATGAACCGAGTTCACTCCTCATTCCAGTCCTGTATCACTGAACCAATTTAACTTACTGTTCCAGCCATGTCTGTCTCATGAGATATAAATATTTACCAAATGCATTGGAGGGAGATATAGGTCCCACCCATCTCATAATGAAATCATTCTTACGTGTTCCACAACATAAACATAAATCATTCGTCACAACCCAAAGAATAAAATGGGTTTTATAAACATCATCCCATTATTACATAATCCATATAAAACAAATGTATATCATTTCATTATAAGATAAGGGAAACCATGTAAATCATAGAGACATTATACTTGAAACATACACATATGAAATAATGTCATCTTAGATGGAAAATGGTTTTGATAAAAACACTTGAAATAAATTCATGAGGAAAATAAAATTTCTTATTCAAAATCATTTTCATTTCACAAAATTACATGAAATTTTAAAAGAAAAGGAATTTGATGAAAATAGTCATGAAATATTGTAGAGTAAGATTCATGGAAATAATGTGTTATGAAACTGTAGAAATCTGTTCATGCCGTATAAGTCAAAAAACATTCTCCTCGTACTTTTTTCAGAAAAGTAAAAAATTTCCTCGTATGGTAAACAAAAGAAATATTCCTTTCATAACATTTGGTAAAAGTTAAAAATGGGTAAAAATGACATTAAAAATACATAAAAAACGTTTAGAACACATGGACATGGATGATAACAATAACCCCAGTAAATACTTATGAATAAACAATCTTAGATAAGAACGAGATTGGAATAATTATCCCTTACCTTAGGTCTGATATACTTCATATGTATCCGAACCTCCTGTATAATGAATTAAATAATGTCATTTACTTATTAAAGAATCATATTCATTGTTATATATCATATATAGTTCACTTATGACTTTATATTACCCGTTCTTTTGTAAATTCCATGTTAAAGCAGCGTTTTGGGTGAAATCGTTTTATTTATCGTACGTGTTTGGACTTGTTGTTCTTGATATTATTATCAATTATATCATGATTTACATAATTCCATAATGTAAATCATGATTTATATATCATATATATTCAGTATATATATATAATAGATAGATAAATGAAATTAAATACACCGTTCATGGAGATGGTAGGTCGTACGAACTCATGAACGATGTTTTCCTTTCCTTATTGACATGAATAGAAGTAAGTAGATTATATATATATATATATACATAAATCTAGTAGCTTTATAATTTCATATATTTTATTAAAATTGATTATATATAATTTAAAATCATTCTTGAATGGTTAACATGTAGAATGAATATCATCGTGTTGTGGAGACGGTAATCCGTACATACTAACTAGCGATGATATCATTCCCATAATTAATGAATTGAATTGTAGTTGATGATATAATATCACAGAATCAGTATGATGTTATAATAACTATATATAGTTATTCTTTACACCATCATACCCAACCAAGTAAGGTGGTGGTGGAAAAACATATTACACCACGGCGTGGAGACGGTACTTCGTAAGTTCGCACGCGCGGTGATTTCATTTTCCATAGGATGGATAGAAGGTGAAATGAGGTTGTTTTGTATTTATAATTACATATAATTATATTATTGATACTTATGTTAATACTTTATAATGAAAAAATAAAGAATAAGAAGTTGAAGAAGAAAGAAAACGTGAAAGAATCGGTAGAAGAGATTACATATTCTTCGACGCACCTCTTTTAAGTTTCCTCTTAAGGCACTAGAGTTTTTATTTTAAGGAGACCAGAACCTCTATAATGATTCTAGGGATGTTGAGAAGTGAAATGGTCAGGGGTCGTCCAAGCTTGAAAGCAAAAAATTGTGTAAAGAGAAGAGGGAGGAGGTGCCCTTTTATAAGGGATGAGAGGGGAACCTTTGGAAACATAAGAAATATTAATTAATAATAAATTCAAAACCCACATATAAACCACCAAAAATTACTTAAATACGAAGATGATATGATATAGGGTTGTAATATTATCATCCAATAAAATTTATAAACATTGGGAATTTATTTTAAACCTTATCAATTTGATTTATCCTTATTTATTATATTTAATCTTATTTGGGTAATAATATTCAAAATTTTAAATTGTTAAAAATAATTACTTATGTATTGTGAATTATAAATTTTTTTTACTTTATGACATCTTAGACCATTTAAATTTCAATTTATAATTTTTAAATATTTATGTGATTTTTAAACAATTTAATAATATGTTATTTTTATAAAATAACAATAGTGTTAATGTTGAAACTATTCATTTATTAGATTTTAAATAAAATCCACACATGGGATATATTCAAAAAAATGTTTAATTGATTCCTAACATTTATTATTCATCTAGAAATTATTTAGAACATTAATTAGTTCATATAATGTTTATTTTAATATTTATAAATCTATTTATTTGATATTTCTCTTAATAAAACAATTACTACATCATTTTTGTATAATCATTTAATATACATATTAGTTTCATAAAAATTAAAAATAAAATTCTGTAATAAATATTACTATAATACCTTTCATAATAATATCTGTAGTCGAATTTATCATCATAAAATTACAACACTTAAATTTTTATATTTATTAAATTATGAAGGTGACATCTTTGACATCATTTAAAATAAAATAATATAAATGTCCTAGTCGGTTTTATAAGGCTCCAAATTGTCCACAAATACACACTTGGATGCTTATGACATATATATACTCTAAAAATAAGTTTTGGTCATGTTTTTGGGTCTTTTATAGGTATTATAATTTGAATAAAAACTATATTTTTGATTTTTCAGTAAATAAATAATTTCTTATTCATTAATGTATAAGCTATTAAGGTAATTAAATATTTCATAAAAATTACAAATAAATTACCGTGATAAATAAAAACATTTTATATTTTAGATGAGTTTTTATAATAAAATTTATATTCTGTATAATAATATATTAAAAATAATCTATTTATTAAAGTTTGAGTGAGACATTTCACTTTCCTTTAAATAAACTAAATAAAAGGTCTTAATCAAATGCAAGTTGGTTCCATTAGATTCAATTTGGACCCAAGTATAATTTACGATAAAATATAATCATCTAATTATATTAGGTCAATTCTAGGGTAATTTTATAATATTATATTTACCCTTAATTACCCCGATTTACCTTTAACTCTGGTAAATAAAATTTACCGTAGTTACTATTCATAATGACTAAAAATAAAAAACAGATTATTAACAAAATTTGGACCTACTGATTTCAAATATGAAATCAAATTTTCCATATTCAAATCACAAAAGTTGCAGAAATTAATTTAAAATTAATACCGTTGTTAAAAAAATGAGTGTTAAAAGTTAAAACATTGCAAAAGATTGAAATGATTTTACCTATGAATTCGATGTAAAATCAATGATAATGACATAAATTATTTTAAATTGTAAAAATATATTCTATTTAGGCTTTTAAATCATTAAATATTATAATTTAACCATATAAATTATTATGATGAAAAAACTTGTTTTTAATTAAAATATAGCGTGTTTTTACTATTCATTAAAATATGAAAGTTATTAGAATAATATGAAAAACTTGTCCAAAGTAAATTTTTATATCCGAATTCCAAATAAGAATTTTATTTTTCCATATTTAACTTATAAACACTTCAAAATATAGATTTAATTTGGGTGCGCCATCAAAAGGTGGAAAAACTGCATTTTTTAAAAAATACTTATTTTACTCGAAAGTTTTCTTTTGTTCTCACACAATGTTATAGAAAATGTTTAAGATGAATAATAATGTTATAAAATTCAAAATTTATTTAATAAAATTCATAATGTAAAGTTCATAAAAATATTATAACAATATATCGATGTTTAGTGAAACCCGGTATTGCGTACTACACACGCTATTAGGGAAGGTCGTGATTGCGTGTAATGCAAGCCAAGTCAAGTATGTGTGTAGTGCAATCTCCCTTTCTTGTTGCGTATAACATAATCAAACCTTATTTCATTTATACATTAAACAAAATCTATACTTAATGTTGTGTAGAATAATTTCTACCAAACGAACTTGAAATTGTGTGTAACACGAGCCAAGAATAGTGTTGCATATACTGCAAGCTAAAATAGTGTTGCGTATAGCACAATATAATTTTGGTGTAGCATAAAACACAAGATATCAATGAAATTAAAAAGAATAATTCTCATAAAATCTTGTGTTGTTACATTCTTCCCCCCTTAAAATGAATTTCGCCCTCGAAATTCTTCGGGGTTATAAATAGTTTACTATTTGAAAGTTTCTTTCATAGAAACCCACATCATAAAAAGTAATACTAAAACTTAATTTTAAAAACTGAAGTATGAAACATAATAGTTACCCAAATTAACTCATCATTGGGTTTCCACATAGGATAACATAGGTGAAAATATGGATATGGAAGAGAAATCAAACCATCAACTACTGACAAAGAGTGGTAGAGGACATGGATATGAAAAAGCCAACAATCACAGATCCATAAATTTATGATGATCTAATGTACCATCTGATTCATCAGATATAAGAGCACTAGGACAACATTTTTGGTTTTCAATATCATTTCCCTAAAGTTGAGAATTTTGAATTTGAAGAAATACTTACTTGATTTTGTTACAATCTCACTGTTGTTTGTGACTTGAACAATTTCCACTTCATATTTTAATAAAATGAAGTTGAATTTGTCTTCCGTGAAGTGTTAGCAGATCATGCGATAGAATGATAGGTCATTCCATCTTTTGCAAACATATGGTTAGAAAAATATATATACATAAGTCCATCTATGGTGAGATTAATCATATATGGTTCCTAAAATGGACTTATACTTCATCTATCATACCGCTTAATAAAATAAAACTAGTTTCTACTAACCAGGGACTTCTTATAGGCTAGTGGTAGGTGATAAAGGCATCTTGCACATCGATTGTGTGTTCGATTCCTACAGCCTTGTCCGACGCGACAGGTTATCACCCGTATTACAGGTTTTCCTTTTTCTAAAACTACATTTTTATAACATCCCATAAATAATATCGAAAAAATTTCAATCCTTAAACAATACTAACTTATGTCCAATATAATCCACTCCAATCTTTAGGATTATACAAAATACTTCTGTCCATGCTCATAGTATAAAGAAAACAATTTCTAGAAATGTCATCTACCGAGCATGTGAATACCATCATTTAGCCCCCGTATATCATACGATATATCTTATTGGTCACAATTCAAACCTTAATCATGTATTCTCTTGAAAAATGAATACTCATTTAACCATAGAAAAAACATGAATGCTGTTAAAATTTAACACTTTACACATACCAAAATTCCAAAATTTATATATACTGAAACCATGATATAATTTTGTCCTTATATCAGTCATAAGCTCATTAATACTATCAAACATCTCATTATCTCCTTATCCATTAATTATGCACATATCACCTACCTTCCAAAAATATTTTAATAACCATTCATTGTTACCGGTACCATTAAACATATACTTTCATAAACTCAAGGAATGACAACAGTGTAACAATCCTTATATTTTTCATTATTCCATAGTACCATACATTATTCTTGATAAACATACAAACATTCCACTACCTTCTTAAACCACTGAATGAGATTCATCATTTCTTTCATCTCATATATCATTTGTAGTCTCTTCATCATTATCCACATAAATACTACCCATATAACCATGCTGATTCTCTTCATGTGATTTTCCCTTAGGGAATTGGTTTGTATAATGCTCGTACAATCCGCATTTAAAACATTTAACCATTTTTTATGTCCTAGAAATACCATTATCCTTGTCTGTGGTGATAACTGAACCTTTTCCTTAAAAATTAATGGCATTGTGTCCTTCTTTTCCACACTTGAAACAATTTCAAGTACCTTTTAGACAATCTCCACCATGCTTTTTTCCACACTTTGTGCATAAAGAAACATTCATCTTCATTTCACTATTATTCTGAGATTTCTCCTTGAACTCCATCTTTCGTTTCTTTTTAAAACCATGAGATGGATATGTAACACCAACTTCCATTTCTATGTTGATAGCACAATGCACAATTTCTTCATAGCTACTGATGTCTCTTATAGCTAATGCCCTTCGAAGACTTTATTTTAATCCACCGAAGAATCGATCAACTTTACTTTCTTGTAGGATGGTAAAACCAGATGCATACCTTGAAAGCCTTATAAAATCCACTTCATATATACCAACAGATTCATCATCCTTTTGCTTAATCTCAAGGAACTCCTTTTACATGTTTTTTTAAGAATTCAAGGGAAGTACTTATTGAAAAAAAAAGTTCTTGAACTCATCCCATTCCATGGATTCAATTTCATCTCCGGGACTCGTATTCTTAATTATAGTCCATCACTGGTCTGCTTCACCTTCAAAATGCTAAACAACCAGAATGAATTTTTCATGTTCTAAACTGCGAAGTAGGGAAAATATATTTTCAATGGTATTGATCCATTTTCAGCAACAAGTGGATCCGAAGACCCACTTAAATAAGGTGGACGTTGCCTCCTGAAAGACTCAATAGAATATTGTTCCCTTCTCTACTCATTTGGATGCCCAAAATGATCAATAGATTGTGTAAATATAGCAATAATATTTTTCACTCCATCTCCCATAACATTGGTTTGTTTAGGAGGAAAATCATTGCATTCTATATTACATTGATCAACACGGTTCCTTTGGGTTCCAGCCATCGTCTAAAACCCAAAAAGAATAGTGTGAGAGGAAAAAATCATGCTAGGGAAAACAACATAATAAAGGGGGAGTACCTTTAATATCTAACATCTTAGGTTTAATTATAATATTGTTACCGTAATTCTAGGACTATATCCTATACTTATACGTAACCTTAGTTACATCCCTTAAAATACCTTACAAATATACTCTAGGGATCTCACTAAAGTTTTCGGATCCGAGTTTCCAAAGGATAACTAAACCTTTCCTCTGATACCAACTGTAGAGACCCATAGCTTGACATACATAGAAATTACATTACTTTTTCAAAATACTTAATACATAACAAAAATAGACACACAAGGACCGTAATAGTTTAGTGTCTTTGGAAACTCAAAATATAATATACTAATCACAGTGAAAGATCTTCAATATCTCCCATAAAGATCTTCCCCTTTTTTTTATAAAAAAACCTTTAAATAAATCCTGGGGAAAAGAAAACATATAAAGGGTGAGCTCAAATGATCAGTAAGGGTAAGGATGGAGAAAATAAAACTAACCATATACATTATACCTTCAAAACATGAATATAAAGTTTACACATCAAAATATTGTGTTGTGAAATAAATATTGGTAGTACGTAAGGCATAGGTTATAAAGGAACATCACTCATGATAAAATAGAATGGGAATAAAACATTTAATTTTGGAAAAACATTAATCACATGATATTATTTCCATAGTATCCAAGTCATTACTTCCAAGACACTCTTAGTGGACAATGTCCCTTTCTGAATCGAGTTCACTCCTCGTTCCAGTCCTGTATCATTGAACCAGATTAACTTATCATTCTAACCATGTCTATCGCATGAGATATAAATATTTACCCAATGCATTGGAGGGAGATATAGGTCCCACCAATCTCATAATTAAATCATTCTTACGTTTTCCACAACATAAACATAAATCAATCATCATAACCCAAAGAATAAAATGGGTTTAATAAACATCATCCCATCATAACATAATCCATATAAAACAAATGGATATAATTTCATCATAGGAGAAGAAAAACCATGTAAATCAGAGAGACATTATACTTGAAACATACACATATGAAATAATGTCATCTTATATGGAAAATGGTTTTGATAAAACACTTGAAATAAATTCATGAGGAAAATATCCTTTCTTATTCAAAATCATTCTATTTTCACAAAATTCCATGAAATTTTAAAATGAAAAAAGAGTTTGTTAAAAATATTCATGAAATATTGTAGAGTATGATTCATGTAAATAAGGTGTTATGAAACTGTAAGACTTTGTTCATGCGGTATAAGTTAAAAAAACATTCTCCTCGTACTTTTGTCGGAAAAGTAAAAAATTTACTCGTATGGTAAACAAAAGAAATATTCATTTTATAACATGTGGTAAAAGATAAAAATGGGTAAAAGGAATTTGAACATACATAAAAACAATTTTAGAACACATGGACATGGATGATAACAATAACCCCAGTAAATACATATGAATAAACAATCTCTGATAAGAATGAGTTTGGAATAATTATTCCTTACCTTAGGTCTGATATGCTTTGTACGTATCCGAACCTCCTGTATAATGATTTAAATAATGTCATTGACTTATTATAGAATCATATTCATTGTTATTATATCATATATGGCTCACTTATGACATTATATTACTCGTTCTTTTGTAAATTCAATGTTAAAGCAGCGTTTTGGGTAAAATCATTTAATTTATCATACGTGTTTGGACTTGTTGTTCTTGATATTAATATTAATTATATCATGATTTACTTACTTACAGAATGTAAATTATGATTTATATATCATATATATATCATATATATTCATTATATATATATAATAGATAAATAAATGAAATTAAATACACCGTTCAGGGAGACGATAGGCCGTACGTATGCATGAACGATGTTTTCCTTTCCTTATTGACTTGAATGGATGTAAGTAGATGACATATATATACATAAATACATTAGTTTTATCATGTCATAAATTTCATTAATATTATTATATATACTTTATAATCATTCTTGAATGGTTAACATGTAGAATGAATCTCATCGCGTCGTGGAGACGGTAATCCGTACGTACACACGAGCGATGATATCATTCCCATATTTATTGAATTGAATTGAAGTGGATGATATAATATCACAGAATCAGTATGATGTTATAATAACTATATATAGTTTTTCTTTACACCATTATACCCCTCCATGTAAGGTGGTGGTGGAAAAACAGATTACACCACGGCGTGGAGACGATATTCCGTACGTATGCACGCACAATGATTTCGTTTTCCATAGGATGGATAGAAGGTGAATTTGGGTTGTTTCATATTTATAATTACACATAAGTATATTATTGTTACTGATGTTATTACTTTATAATGAACAACTAAAGAAGAAGAAGTTGAAGAAGAAAGAAAACTTGAAATAATCGGTAGAAGAGAATATATCTTCTTTGATGAACCTCTTTTAAGATTCCTCTTAAGGCACTATAGTTGGTCTTTTAAGGAGACCAGGACCTCTATAATGTTTCTAGGTAAGTTGAGAAGTGAAATGGGCAGGTGTTGGATGATCTTGAAAGCTCAAAATTGGGTGAAGAGATGAGGGAGGAGGTGCCTTTTTATAATGGAGAAGAGGGACACCTTTGGAAACATAAGAAATATTAATTTATAATAAATTCAAACCCCACATAAAAACCACAAAATATTACTTAAATAAGAAGATGATATGAGATATGGTGGTAATTTCATCAGATAAGAAAATTTATACACATTGGAAATTTATTTTAAACCTTATCAATTTGATTTATCCTTATTTAATTTATTTAATCTTATTTGTGGTAATAATATTATAAATTTTAAATTGATATAAATAATTACCTATGTGTTGTGAATTATCAACAATAGGGTACATTATGAAATCATAGATCATATAAATTTAAATTTATAATTTTTAAATATTTATGTAATTTTTAAACAATTTAATAATATGTTATTTTTATAAAATAACAATAGTGTTAATTTTTATTCTATTCATTTATTTGAATTTAAATAAACTCAAAACAGAGTATATATTCGAAAAAAGTGTTTAATAGATTAATACAAGTCATATTCATCTAGAAAATTTGTGGAGAACATTAATTAGTTCATATAATGTTTATTTTAATATTTATAACACCATTTATTTGATATTTCTCTTAATAAAACTATTAGTACATCATTTTTGTATAATTATTTAATAAACTTATTAGTTGCTTAAAAATTAAAAATAAAATCCTATGATAAAGATTAATATAATAAATTTCATAATAATATTTTTACATGAATTTATCATCGTAAAATCACAACATTTAAATTTTTATATTTATTAAATTATGAAGGTGACATCTTTGTCATCATTTAATGTAAAATAAAATAAATGTCCTAATCAGTTTTATAAGGCTCCAAATTTTCCAAAAAGCGTCCCTTGGATTCTTATGATATAGATATACTCGACCAATAAGTTTTGGTAAAGTTTTTGGGTCTCTTATAGGTATTATAATTTTAATAAAAACAATATTATTGATTTTTCACTAAATAAATAATTTCTTCATCATTAATGTATAAGATATTATGGTAATTAAATATTTCTTAAAAATTTCAAATAAACTACCATGATAAATAAAAACATTTTAGATTTCAAATGATTATTTATAATCGAATTTATATTCTATATAACTATATATTAAAAATCATCTAATTATTAAAGTTTGACTGAGACATTTCACTTTCCTTTAAATAAACTAAATAAAAGGTCTTAACCAGATAAAAGTGGGTTCCATTAGATCTCATTTCGACCAAATTATGACTTTAGGTAAATTATAATCATCCAATTATATTATTACAAGTGTTATGGTAATTTTATAATATTATATTTACCCTTAACTATCTCGATTTACCTTTAACTATGGTAAATAAAATTTACCGTAGTTACTATTAATAATGACAAAAAATAAAAAGTAGCTTATTAACATAATTTGGACCTAGTGATTCAAAATATGGAATACATTTTTCCAAATTCAAATCACAGAAGTTGCAGAAATTAATTTAAAATTAATCTCGTTGATAAGAAAACGAGTGTTAGAAGTTAAAACATTGCAAAAGATTGAAATGATTTTACCTATGAATTCAATGTAAAATCAATGATAATGACCTAAATTATATTAAATGGTAAAAATATATTCTATTTATCCTTTAAAATCATTCAATATTATAATTTAACCACATAAATTATTACGATGAAAAAATTTGTTTTTAATTAAAATATATAGTGTTTTTACTATTCATTAAAATATGAATGTTATCAGAATAATATGAAAAATTTATCCAAAATAAATTTCTATATCCTGATTCCAAAGAAGAATATTATTTTGTAAAATTTAACTTATAAACATTTCAAAAACTATATTTAAACTGGGTCTGCCATCAAAAGGCGGGAAAACTGCATTTTATGAAAAATACTTATTTTACTCGAAAGTTTTATTTTGTTCTCACACGATGTTCTAGAAAATGTGTAAGATGAATAATAATGTTATAAAATTAAAAATATAGTTAATACTATTTATAATGGCAAGTTCATAAAAATATTATAATAATACATCGTAGTTTAGTGAAACCCGGTATTGTGTACTACACACGCTATCAAGGAAGGTCGCGATTGTGTGTAATGCAAGCCAATTCAAGGCTACGTGTAGTGAAAGCTCCCTTTTTTGTTGCTTATAACATAATTGAAACTTATTTCAATTATACATTAAAAAAATCTATACCTAATATTGCGTAGAATAATTTCTACAAAACGAACTTGAAATTGTGTGTAACATGAGCCAAGAATAGTGTTGCGTATACTGAAAGATAATACAGTGTTGTGTATGGCACAAGATAATTTTGGTGTAGCATACAACACAAGACATCAATGAAATTAAAAAAAAATAATTCTCATAAAATCTCCTGTTGTTACATTCTACCCCCCTTAAAATGAATTTCGCCATCGAAATTCATTGGGGTTATAAATGGTTTACTACTTGAAAATTTCTTTCATAGAAACCCACATCGTAAAAAGGAATAATAAAACATAATTTTAAAATGTGAAGTATAAAACATAATGGTTACCCAAATTAAGTCAACACTAGGTCTCCACATAGGAGAACATAGGTGAAAATATGGATATGGAATAGAAATCTAACCATCAACTTCTAATGAAGAGTGGTAGAGGACATGGCTAAGAAAAAGCCAACAATCACAAATCCATAAATTTGTGATGATATAAGGTACAATCTGATTCATCAGATATAAGAGAACTATGAAAAAAATTTCTATTTTCAATATCAATTCTCTAAAGTTGAAAATTTTTAATTTGAAAAAAGTACTTACTTGGTTTTTGTACAATCTCACTGTTGTTTGTGCCTAGAACAATTTCCACTTAATCTGTTAAAGAAATGAAGTTGAATTTGTCTTCTGTGAAGTGTTAGAAGATCATGCGATAGAATTATAGGTCATTCCATCTATATCAAACATAAAGTTAGAAAAAGTTATATACATAAGTCCATCTATGGTGAGATTAATTGTATATGGTTCCTAAAATTGACTTATACTCCATATATCATACCGCTTAATAAAATAAAACTAGTTTATACTAAGCAGGGACTTCCTGTAGGCCAGTGGAATTCGATAAGGGCTTGTCGCACATCGGTGGTGGGTTCGATTCATATAGCCATTTCCGACGCGACGGGTTGTCTCCCGTACTGCAGGTTGTCCTTTTTCTAAAACTACATTATTATAACATCCCATAAATAATATCAAAAAAAGTTCTATCCTTAAACAATACTAAATTATGTCCAACATAATCCATTCCAATCATTAGGCTTATCTAAAATACTTCTATCTAAGATCATAGTATAAAGAAAACAATTACTAGAAATGTCGTCTACCGAGCATGTGAATACCATCATTTATCCCTGATATATCATTTGATATATATTGTTGGTCACATTCCCAACCTTAATCATATATTCTCTTGAAAGATTAATACCCATTGAACCTTAGTGAAAACATTAATGTTGGTAAAATTTAACACTTCACACATACCAAAATCCCAAACTTTCTATATACTCAAACCATGATATAACTTTGTCCTTATATAAGGCATGAGCTCATTAATACTATCAAACATCTCTTTATCTCTTTATCCTTTCATTATGCACATATCACCTACCTTCAAAAAAATATTTGAATAACCTTTCATCATTACCGGTACCATTCATCACATACTTTCAAAAACTCAACGAATGACAATAGTGTAATAATCCTTAGATTTTTCTTTATTCCGTAGTACCATTCATTATTATTGATAAACATACAAACATTCCACTACCTTCTTAAACCACTGAATGAGATTCATCATTCATTTCATCTCATATATCATCTGCAGTCTCTTCATCATCATCTACATAAATACTACCCATATGACCATGGTGATTATCTTCATGAGATTTTCCCTTAGGGAATTGGTTTGCATAATGCCCTTACATTCCACATTAATAACATTTAACTGTTGTTGATGTCTTATCAATACCATTATCCTTGTCCATGATGATAACTAAACCTTTTCCTTTATAATTACTGGCTTTGTGTCCTTCTTTTCCACACATGAAACATTTTCTAGTACATTTTAGACAATCTCAATCAAGATTATTTCCACTCATTGATCATAAAGAAACATTCATCTTATTTTCAATATTGTTCTCAGATTTCTCCTTGAACACCATCTTTCATTTCTTTTTAAAACCATGAGATGGATATGTAACACCAACTTCCATTTCTACCTTGATATCACAATGCACAATTTAATCATAGAAACTAATGTCACTTATAGCTAATGCCCTTCGAAGACTTCATTTTAAGCCGCTGAAGAATCAATCAACTTTACTTTTAGGTTGGATAATAAAACCAGATGCATACCTTGCAAGCCCTGTAAAATTAATTTCATATATACCAAAAAATTCATCATCCTTTTGCTTAAGCTCAAGGACATCCTTTTCCATATTTGTTCAAAGAATATGAGGAAAGTACTTATTGAAAAATAAGTTCTTGAACTCATCCCATTCTATGGATTAAATTTCATATTGGGGCCTCGTATTCTTAATTAGAGTCCACCACTGGTCTGCTTCACCTTCTAAATGGTAAAATGCCAGAATGAATTTTTCATGTTCTAAATATAGAAGTTTGGAAAATAAATTTTCAATGGTACAGTTCCGTTGTTCAGCAACAAGTGGATCAGAAGGCCCACTAAAATAAGGTGGACGTTGCCTCATGAAGGACTCAATAGAATATTGTTCCCTTCTCTTCTCATTTGGAAGTCCACAATGATTCATAGCTTGTGTAAGTATAACAATAATATTTTTTACTCCATCTCCAAAAACATTGGTTTGTTAAGGAGGAAAATCATTAAATTCTCGATTACATTGATCAAAATAGTTCCTTCGGGTTCCGGCCATCATCTAAAACCCAAAAAGAATAGTGTGAGAGGGAAAAATCATGCTACGGAAAAAAAACATAACAAAGGGGGAGTACCTTCAATATCTAACATCTTAGGTTTAATTCTAATATCATAACTGTAATTATAGGACTATAACCTATACTTATACGTAACCTTAGGGACATCCCTAAACATACCTTAAAAATATAGTCTAGGAATCTCACTAATGTTTTCGGATCCTAGTTTCCAAAGGTTAACTAAACCTTTCCTCTGATACCAACTGTAGACACCCAAATCCGGACATACATGGTCATTAAATTACTTTTTTAGAATACTTAATACATAACAAAAATACACACACAAGGACTGTAATAATTTAGTGTCTTTGGAAACTCGTAATATAATCTTCTAATCGTGGTGAAACATCTTCAACATATCCCATAAAGATCTTCCGCTTTTGTTTTCTAACCTAAAACCATTAAATAAATCCTGGGGAAAAGAAAACATATAAAGGGTCAGATCAAATACTCAGTAAGGGTAATCATGGAGAAAATAAAACAAACCATATACATATGACCTTCAAAACATGAACATAATGTTTACACATCAAAATCCTGAGTTATAAAATAAATATTGGAAGTACGTAAGGCATAGGTAAAAAAGGAAAATAAATCATGATAAAATAGAATGGGAATAAAAAAATTTAATTATGGAAAACCATTAATCACATGATATCATTTCCATTTTATCCAAGGCATTGCTTCCAATACCATCTTAGTGGACAATGTCCCTTTTTGAATCAAGTTCACTCCTCATTCCAGTCTGGTATCACTGAACCAGATTAACTTACCATTCCATCCATGACTATCTCATGTGATATAAATCATTACCCATTGAATTAGAGGGATATATATGTCCCACCCATCTCATAATGAAATCATTCATACATGTTCCACAACATAAACATAAATCATTCATCATAACCTAAAGAATAAAATGGGTTTCATAAATATCATCCCATCATAACATAATCCATATAAAACAAATGGATATCATTTCATCATAAGAGAAGTGAAAGATTTTAAATTATAGAGAAATTATACTTGAAATATACACATGTGAAATAATGTCATCTTAGATGGAAAATGGTTTTGATAAAACACTTGAAATAAATTCTTGAGGAAAATATCCTATCTTATTAAAAATAATTTTCTTTTCACAAAATGCCATTAAATTTTAAAATAAAAGTATTTTGATGAAAATAGTCATCAAATATTGTAGATTAAGCTTCATGGAAATAAGGTTTTATGAAACTGTAAAAATTAATTCATGCTGTATAAGTTAAAAAAACATTATCCTCGTACTTTTGTCGAAAAAGTCAAAAATTTCCTCATATGGTAAACAAAAGAAATATTCCTTTCATAACATGTGGTAAAAGTTAAAAATGGGTAAAAAGGACATTAAAAATATATAAAAACACTTTTAGAACACATTGACATGGATGATAACAATAACCCCAATAAATACTTATGAATAAACAATATCGGATAAGAACGAGATTGGAAGAATAATCCCTTACCATAGGGCCGATATGCTTCATACGTATCTAAACCTCCTGTATAATGATTTAAATAACTTCATTGACTTATTGTAGAATCATATTCATTGTTATGATATCATATATGGTTCACTTATGACTTTATATTACCCGTTATTTTGTAAATTCAATTTTAAAGTAGTGTTTTGGGTAAAATTGTTTTATTTATCGTATGTGTTTGGACATGTTGTTCATGATATTATTATTAATTATATCATGATTTACATACTTCCAGAATGTAAATCATGATTTATATATCATATATATATCATAAATATTTAGTATATATATATAATATATATTGATAAATGAAATGAAATACACCGTTCATGGAGACGGTAGGCCGTACATATGCATGAACGATGTTTTCCTTTCCTTATTCACTTGAATGGAAGTAAGTAGATGACATATATATATATATACATAAATATAGTAGCTTTATCATGTCATATATTTCTTTAATATTAATTATATATACTTTATAATCAATCTTGAATGGTTAACATGTAGAATGAATCTCATCACGTCGTGGAGACGGTAATCCGTACGTACGCACGAGAGATGATATCATTCCCATAATTATTTAATTGAATTGGGGTGGATGATATAATACCACAGAATCAGTATGATGTTATAATAACTATATATAGTTATTCTTTACACCATTATACCCATCCAAGTAAGGTGGTAGTGGAAAATTAGATTACACTACGACGGGGAGACGGTATTTTGTACGTACGGACGCATGATGATTTCTTTTTCCATAGGATGGATAGAAAGTGAAATGGGGTTGTTTCATATTTATAATTAGATATCATTATATTAGTAATACTGATGTTATTACTTTATAATGAACAACTAAAGAAGAATAAGTTGAAGAAGAAAGAAAACATGAAAGAATCGGTAGAAGAGATTGCCTCTTCTTCGACGCACCTCTTCTAAGCTTCCTCTTAAGGCACTAGAGTTTGTATTTTAAGGAGACTAAAATATATATAATGTATCTATGGAAGTTGAGAAGTGAAATGGGTAGGGGTTGGCCAATAATGAAAGCTCAAAATTGTGTAAAGAGAAGAGGAAGGTGGTGCCCTTTTATAAGAGAGGAGAGGTGCGCCTTTGGAAAAATAAGAAATATTAATTTATAATAAATTCAAAACCCACTTAAAAACAACCAAAAATGACTTAAATACGAAGATGATATGATATAGGGTTTTAATATCATCATATAATAAAATTTATACACATTGGGAATTTATTTGAAACCTTATCAATTTGATTTATCCTTATTTAATTTATTTAATCTTATTTGTGGTAATAATATTATAATATCTAAATTGTTATAAATAATTACTTATGTGGTGTGAATTATCAACAATTAAGTACTTTATGACATCATAGACCCTATAAATTTCAATTTATAATTTTTAAATATTTATGTGATTTTTAAAAAATTTAATAATATGTTATTTTTATAAAATAACAATAGTGTTAATTTTGAAACTATTCATTAATTTGAATTTAAATAAAATCCACAAAGAGGATATATTCGAAAAAAATGTTAAATAGATTCCTAACATGTTATATTCATCTAGAAAATTTATGGAGAACATTAATTATTTAAAATAATTTTTTTTAATATTTATAAAACCATTTGTTTGATATTTCTCTTAATATTACAATTACTACATCATTTTTGTATAATCATTTAATATAATTATTATTTTCATAAAAATTAAAAATAAAATACTATGATAAATATCAATATAATAAATTTTATAATAATATTTTTAGTCGAATTTTTCATCGTAAAAACACAACATTTAAATTTTTATATTTATTAAATTATGAAGGTGACATCTTTGACATCATTTAAAATAAAATAATATAAATGTCATAATCGGTTTTATAAGGCTCCAAATTTCCCACGAATAAACCATTGGATTATTATGATATAGATATACTTGACCAGTAATTTTTGGTCAAGTTTTTGGGTCTTTTATAGGTATTATAATTTTAATAAAAAATATATTATTGATTATTCACTAAAAAATAATTTCTTTATCATTAATGTATAATATATTAATGTAATTAAATATTTCATAAAAATTAAAAATAAATTACCATGATAAAGAAAATAATTTTAGCATTCAAATTAGTATTTATAATTGAATTTATATTCTATATATATATATATATATATTAAAAATCATCTAATTATTAATGTTTGAGTGAGACATTTCACATTCCATTAAATAAACTAAACAAAAGCTCTTAATCAAATACAAGTAGGTTCCATTAGAAACAATTTCGACCCAAGTATGATTTAGTGTAAAATATAATCATCCAATTATTTTAGGACAAGTGTTAGGGTAATTTTTTAATTTTATATTTACCCTTAATTACCTCGATTTACCTCTAACAATGGTAAATAAAATTTACCGTAGTTACTATTCATAATCACTAAAAATAAAATGTAGCTTATTAACATAATCTGGACCTACTAATTCCAAACATGGAATCCATTTTTCCAAATTCAAATAAAATAAGTTGCAGAAATTAATTTAAAATTAATCCCATTGTTAAGAAAATGAGTGTTAGAAGTTAGAACATTGCAAAAGATTGAAATGATTTTACCTATAAATTCAATGTAAAATCAATGATAATGACATAAATTATATTAAATGGTAAAAATAAAATATATTTTTTACTTTAAAATCAGTCAATATTATAATTTAACAATATAAATTATTACGATGAAAAAAGTTGTTTTTAATTAAAATATACCGTGCAATTACTATTCATTAAAATATGAAAGTTATCAGAATAATATGAAAATTTTATCCAAAGTAAATTTTTATATCCTAATTCCAAATAAGAACATTATTTTGTCAAATTGAACTTATAAACATGTTGAAAACTAGATTCAAAGTGGGTGCACCATCCAAAGGCGGCAAAACTGCATTTTTTGAGAAATACTAATTTCACTCGAACGTTTTATTTTGTTCTCAAACGATGTTCTAGAAAATGTGTAAGATGAATAATAATGTTATATAATTCAATATTTAGTTAATAATATTCATAACGGCTTGTTCATAATAATATTATAACAATATATCATTGTTTAGAGAAACCTGATATTGCGTACTACACACGCTATCAAGGAAGGTCGTGATTGTGGGTCATGCAAGCCAAGTCAAGGCTGCGTGTAGTGCAAGCTCCCTTTGTTGTTTCATATAACATAATAAAAAATTATTTTATTTATAAATTAAACAAAATATATACTTAATGTTGCCAAGAATAATTTATATAGAACGAACTTGAAATTGTGTGTAGCGCGAGCAAAGAATAGTGTTACGTATACTGCAAGCTAATACAGTGTTGCGTATAGCATAAGATAATTTTGGTGTAGTGTACAACACCAGACATCAATGAAATTAAAAATAATAATTCTCATAAAATCTTGTGTTGTTACAGTTGTATTCCCCATTTTATTATAATAGGTTCCTTTATATAATTTATAATTCTTTGGAGTATGGGAGATAAATATCATATGTTCATATAATTTATTGGAATTGAATATTTTAGAAATATTTACATACCTAACTCACAACCAATCAATCTAATAGCATGTAAATATATCAATCAACAAAATTTAATATCCTTTAAATGATTAAGGACATGTTTTTATGCATTATTTAGATCTTTAATTGAATATAACCTAAATTAACAATTTATAAATAATTACATCATCAACCAATGCCTCATATAGAAAGTATCTCATATTCCTATACCACATAATCATATCCCAGGAATATTACTCATAGGTGTATCCCAAATCATTAATTTATAGTAATGTATAGGGTTATGGTGTTCAATAGACTCTATTTTTTATTAAATTAAGCCTTTATATCCTATATTAACCACGTTTAATTCAAAAGGCCTATAATTACAACTCAACAAAAAAATGTCACAGTTTCTCTACGTGGAGGAATATATATGGGGCCTCTAAGTGTATCAAAATTTCAATCAAATTGTGAGAGTACTATAATGGGTTCTTTATAATTTTTGTAAAATGAAAAAAGAATCCCACATGACCCTTAGTGACAATTAAAATGGATAGGATTTAACCAGAATTGTTACAGGTCTAACTTGATGTAAGAATCATTTAATATCCAATGGAACCCTCTTTATTCAATTTCATCACTATCACATCTTCTTAAACTCGCCAGCATGTTACACACATCACTTGTAAAATTAATATATATTATAGAGTCCATCTACCTTAATATATTTGGCAATTAATCATTGATTCTTGTTAGTAATTTTGTCCTTAGTCACCTAAATTTAGTGATTCTGACTGAAAATCTAAATTTATGGAATTTAAAACAATGTGATAATAAATATTAAACTAGATTATAAATTACAAGACATGTGATCTTATCTTTAATATGTAGTGATTAATGATAGTTGAAGGAACCAAATCCAAGAACATGTGAGAAGCTTGGATCACTTATATGTAGATAGGAAAAAGGGTAAACCGTCCTAGTGTATTAATTTTATTAAATTAATGAAGGGTTATAGTTTTTATATGTATTTTAATTTAACTTCTATTTGAATTTTATTTTCTATAAAAAATAAATTCTAAGACAGTTGTACCCTATGGACATTATCATGTCCCTAGTAGTTCACCTAACTTCTTGTAGCAATTAAGTAGACATAGATTCCTATCTAGACCCAAACATGATAAATAGCGTTTCTATAATTTTTTATTAAAGAAACTAATAAAATTTTTTATTAAAACAACCACCCTCATTGTCAACAAAAATTTCAAAATTACATTAAAAACAAAAAGGTAAATTAATGATATTAAATATTAAAAATATTATTCAAAAAATATCATGGATAAAATAAAATTTCATTACAACCCTACATAGAAATAAATAAATTTGGGTAACTAACCTTGTAATATACCCATTTTAACTGATTAACATTAGGATCACATAGTATAATTAGGAAAACACTATATGAACTCAAATTTTTTGGTTAAAGAAATTATTTTACTCAAATAACATAAAATCAGTTAGAATGACACATTAACCATTCATAAAATCATATCATGGATCATGAATTTTTATGTGTAATCACTCATTATATCTAATATATGGTAAAATAAATTCATCATAATTTTGTATCATATTGTAGAGTATCATCTTTCAAAGAATAAACCATGAATAATATGGTAACTATGAAATATATATAATTTATTATCATATAAATACCCTAAGAGAAACAGTAGTTAGTTGTGATGGTTAAAAAAAGTACATGCATAACTTTTTCCATTAAAAATTATGTTCTACCTTTATAATAAAATATAAAACCAGTAAATAATTCATAACTAAAATAAATTAAAACTATACACACACAAACCAATTAAAATATAGAAATAATACTAAAATATCTGAACAATTTTATTTAATATTCTTTTTAAAATACACTACTGATTGAATAATTTTATACTATAAATTCAGAGATCATTGAATTTATTTAGAAATCAAAACAGTTAAACGAGTAATATGTTCACCAATGTTAGGAAACCCAAAATTATTACTAGATAATTAAAAATTTAAACAAAATTGTTAAAATGTATTGTAGTCAAATACACCACTTATCATAGGTATCATATTCATATACACAACACATAAGTATCATAATAATTTTAACCACTTATTATTCATTAGTGTCAGAATCACCACCACTATTGTTAAACTAAACATAAATTTTAATATATTTAGAATCTTAATTAATAAGAAATATTCATCTTATGGGATCTAAATCACCTAAATGAAGAGAAAATTATGTTTTACTTCCCCAAAAATATATATAAACACTAAAAAAATAACGCATGCTATATCAACATTCAATTAAAAAATATTTACAATTAAAATAATTTACATTAAATGATCCTTAATGAAATCAATAACTACTTAAAAAAAAAATATAAAACACTTTTTTAATTAGTATTTATATTTCTTAAATATAAATTGGGGAAAATATATTTATTTAAAATTATTATATAAAATGTTGGATAAATAGGGTTATTGATGGATAAATTTTGGAATTTCTATAGTCAATTATCATTAACTAATTATGAAAAATGTCATGTATTAAATTACTATAACATAGGATGAGAAAGAAAGATTAACCATCCCAATGGATTCACATAATGGTTAGGTCCTCGTTTAAGTACACTAGTCATTTTGTGTTTCTATCTCTTCATTATTTCTATACATATTAATATGGTTAGACCATGATGCTTTATTTTAATGATTAGTGGACCACTGCCTTCCCCATATGAAATTTCATTATAAAAAAGTCAATTCCAATCGTCAAATTCCTTGATAGGATCTAGTTAACATGTTGGTTCAAACCAAAAAGTGAGTGGTTTTCTAATAAAGAATACAATTTTAAATAATAAATATAACATTAAACAATGTTAATCCTATGACCTCAGCATACTATGAACCTTATCTATTGTAATATCAATCATGGTCAAAGTATATACTCATCATCTAGATCTGTATATCATTATAATGTATATTAAATTATATTAAAAAAATAAATATGTATAGATCTTCCACTATCTCATATAAATGAGAAAATTAAATTATTTTTATTATACATGATTTTAACAAATATAAAAAAATATGCATTCATATAAATATCGATATCTAATAATGAAATAAATAAAAATATTAATAAGGTTAGTTTTATGAAAACCCATCTAGTTAGATGTTAATTGGGGTAATTGAATAAGATTTTATTTTTAAATGATATATATGAAATACATTTAATTGAATAAAAATATATATATAAAAATTATATCACTATAATAAATTACATTGATAGATAACATATAGTAATTATAATGTAACTATTAGCATATATATATTATGATACTAAAAAAATATAAATATTACATTAAATACAAATATCATGAATAAAATTATATATATAATGTATATTTACATCTTTATAGAAAATGTGTAGTTTTATTATATTGTATATTAAGGAAGGTTGAGTCTCAACATCCAATAACATGGCACAAACATAACTGAATAAATTTTTAGTTCAATATATATGAAATTAATATAAAATAAATGTTTTCATTACAATTCATACTTATAGGGAATATTAAATTTTAATATGGTGTTGTGTATCAAATATTTATGGTTATTTTGATATGAAAATTTATATAATAATAATATAATTTTTTTATAAAATATATAATACAAAGTTAAAAGATATATTTCTGATAAAATTAATATGAAATTATCAAAATTGATTACATATTTTGACTATGGATGTAAAAAATTTATAAGGGATGAAATATATTATTTTTTGGTAATAATTAAAATTATGAATACTAATAACAAAATATTTTGAATCTGTTAAATATGAAATTATAAATTTTTAATAATGGAAAACATCAATCTATATTAGTGTTAATTTTCAAATTTTATTAGTAATAATATTATCATATTACAAAGTTCTATAATATATACATAAGGTGTGTTGTACAGTACATAATAAAATGATAAAATATAATATTCAATCAATTATTTCAAATAAAATCGAACACACCAACAAATAAATGAATTTTATAGAATATATCCTCACAGAAGTTTATAATTATATATTAAAAGGGATGAATTTTATATACCTCCCCTAATTTTGAAGATGTTTTAGAGGTTCTATTGTTTGGTTTTATGTTGGGGAACATATATGATGTAACACCCCAAGCTTCTACGGTACGTTTCCCTTCGAATAATGCGATAGCGTGTGTTGTACGCAACCTCGAGTTCTAACACACACCACAACTAATTAAACTAGCCGTTGTAAATAGTGATACCTACTTTTTGAAATCATATATATTTTATATTTCAAAATGGACTTCATTTTTGGATTCGGAATATCGAAATTATCCTAGGGTGAAATTTTGGTACTTTTCGGATAACTTTTATATTTTGATGAATAGTGAAAATTACTAAATTTTAATTAAAAACAACTTTTTTAATCAAAATAAGTAATAGTGATAAATTATGAATTTGAGTGGTTTTAAAGTATATTTAGAATATATTTTTACCATTTAATATAATGTTGGTCATTGGACATAATTTTACAATTAAACCGAACATAAACAAGTGTCAATCTTTTGGTAGTTATTATCTCTTAAAAACACGCTTTTTGTTTTGACAGCGGGAATTAATTTTAAATTAATTTCTGCCACTTATGTGTTTTGAATTTAGAAAAATGGATTCCATATTTGGAATCAGGATGTTCAAATTGTGTAAATAGGTAACTTTTATTTTTAGACATTTTGAATAATTACTGCGGTAAATATTTTATTTACCATGGTTAAGGGTAAATCCGGTAAATAAGGGTTAAAAAAATAATATTATAATAATACTAAATTACCCTAAAACGTGTCTTAACCCTATTGGTTGATACATAGTCGACCATGGGCATCTTTGGGTCTATTTTGGGACCCCATGGATCCACTTGTAAGTGATAATGACACTTTATTTTAATTAAGTTAAAATGAATACAAAAATGACACAAGCATATATGTTTTAGAAGAACAATTTTTACATAGGGTTATACATGTTGGATTTTAGATTATAAATATTCATTAGAAAGCTAAAACGATTTCCTACATAATAATATTTTATTTATAATTTTTAGACATTAAATAATTTATTTTATTTATGACACAATGATGATGCAGTAATTACTATAATAGTGAAAAATTAAAATAATTGATATTATAAATACCCAAATAAATATAATATGAAAGTTTTAATGAATTAAACTACTTTTCTAGGCTAATATGATATATTAGGATTGATTTAATGGACTTTGTTCGAAGTAATCAATATGTTATGAGTTTCACAAAAATCAACTATTGAATAGTGTCAAAATTGACATAAAAGAGTTCTTAAAAAAAATATTATATTATTAATTGATATTAAATTCCTAAAAATCTAAGGTTCGGCCAAGAGACTTATATTATGATAGGTTAATCATTAATGGACCACTTGGGGGTCGCTTGGATGTATATAGTAAGTTTATTAACCATAATATATAAAAATACAAAGAGACATTGTAAAAGTGAAACTAATTAACTTAGAGTTAATACTTAAAGATAAGGTTAATATAAGTACCCAAACCTGTCTAAATTCTATTGGATGAGTTGTTTTCGACCTATCCCCACCTCATCCTTTTAATAGTCAACTTTGGAGCCTTTAGAAACCGAATATGAATTTATTATAAATTAATATTTCTAGCTTTTCCAAAGGTGCCCCTCACCCCTCTTATAAAAGGGAACTCCTACTTCTCATTTCTTCACACCTTCAAAGCCTTTTGGTTCGGCCAAACTCTGCCCAAATAATCTCCCAACATCCCTCACTACAACCTAGAGGCCTTAGTTTGATCTGAAAGCCAACCTAAGGAGCCCTTTTGATCAAATCAAAAGGAAGAACCCGAAGAAGAGGTAATGATTTCACCACCCTTTTCTAAGTTCATTTCTTCTTCCACTTCTTCTTCCTTTGTTCTTACCATTCTAAAATAATAACTCCAGTATCTCACATATACTGTGATGTTATTATAAGTATGTTACAACCATATTCAGTATTCTATCCACCCTTTGAATAACATGTCACCATACGTGCGTACGTACGGCTTACCGTCTCCACGTCGTGGTGTAATTGTTATTCAATATAATATTATTTGGATGGGTATAATAATGATGTGTAACTCATGTAAATAATAAATATAACATGTTAATGATTCTGTATATATGATATACCATTCATTTATATATTATTTTAATATCAAAAGAATGATATTGTCGCTCGTGCGTACGTACGGACTACCGTCTCCACGAACGCGATGAGATTCATTCTCCATCGTATCCATTCAAGTATAATTATCATTTTATGATTTAAAAATGATGTTTAAGGACTGGATATCATTCTGGATATGAATAAGATACAACAACCATGGCTTATGTAACAAAACATATAAAATAAAATGAGTAAGTTAACACCCGAAACGACGATAATTCTAAGATATTATTAACAAATCAATGTTAAAAGATAATATATGATATCATATTAATATATATGATTCTTGTATAATTTAATAACAATTATTTCACCATTATACAGGAGGTTAACCTACCCCAACCAAGGAAAAGTACAAGGTAAGGGTTATTTCACAATCTCTTCATTATCCGAGGTTGTTTATATGTAATAATCTACTGGGATCTCTTTATCATCCACATCCATGTTTCTTAAAAATGTATTTCAAAACATTTTTACTATTTACAAGAATATGGGTTAAAGTCATTTATACCCTTTTTTGACTTTTTATAAGAGGTTTATAAAGGAATCTTTCCGTCGTTTTCAAAACAAGGTCCTTTTTAACCTTTTCGACAGAATTGAGGTAAGAATGTTTTTTTTAACTTATACGGCGGGTGCGGTTATTTTACGCCGTTATAAAATCTTCAAAGCTTTCCTTACAAGCTTATAATAATATTTTCAAAGAAAATGTTTTATTTTATATGGATCTTAAATGATTTCAAAATAAAAGGAGATATTTCTTTAAAAATAATTTTGATTTCATCTACGTCAACATCCTTTGATGGATTTTAAGATTATTTGAAGTTGATTTATTATGATACAAAACTTCTATATTGTATTGAAGGTTTTGTGATATGTTTGACTGTGGATGTGCTATTTTTATACCATTCATAGTTTATGGTGAAATTATTGACATTTCGTATGCTAGTTTTAATACGAATGTTTATGTTATGTTTAAACCTTTTCATATGGGAATGCATTGGACTTAATAAGTGACGGGTGGAGCCCGCTATAGCTCCTCGATGCATCGGTAGGTCTCATGAGACAAACTAGTGTCTTGGCACAAGGCCTTGACAAAATCTTATTTGTAGTCTTGGCACGAGGCCTTGGCTATGTGGTTATGATAGTCTGGCATTATGCATTCCAACATTATGAAAGTGGTTATTGATTTTTGCATTTGATTATTCGATTAGTAGAATATCCATGTGAATAAGTAAATGGAATTATTTCATTTTATTTATGCCATACTATGTTAAATGTTCATGTTTAAAAGGCTTTTGTTTTAGTTATACATTGCCTTAAATGTTTATTTTTATTTATGAAAGTTTCCTCTATATTGTTATCCTTACTGGGCATTTGAGCTCACCCCTTTTCTATGTTTTATTTTTCCCAGGTAGTGAAGAAGTAAATTATGAATGACTTGCAGGGATATTATGAGGGGTTAATAGTGTGGATATGAAGACTTTGTTGTTGTAGTAGTTTTTCACTTTGAAATGTAATGTAAAACTTTATTATTATATCTAGTGTTTCCAAGGCTACTAAACCAATCGGTCTTTCGGGATTTGATCTTTCTTGTGATCATGCCAATGTTATGTAAGTAATGCACCGACTCTGGGCAGCTGGGGTCGGGGCGTTACAGTTGGTATCAGAGGAAGTTTAGTACAAACCTTGGAAGCTAGATTTAGATAAACTCTGATTAGAGCACATAGACTTTGAGGATTAGTATAGAAGAACTTCCTAGAATTTTGGTATTGTAGAGACTTTGTGAGTTTTCCGAGCAATACATCCCTGTCTGGATACGAGCAGGTAGAGGCGGCTCTGGCACAGATGTACCTAGGGGTAAAACCCGAAAACACCGCTTTGAGTTAGACTCGAACGGGAACTGGTGCACGACAACGGGCCTTGCTGCACTCTTGGTTACGACACTCCCGGGGGATATGCTTAGGATAACTCTCACTTTCTTTAGAAATCATTATGAAGGGTTTATGAGTATATACTTCCTCAAAGAAAACATATTTATGATTATGGATTATATCCATAGATAGTTCAATTTATGTTTAGTGTTTTATAAGTATGGGATTATGTATTTTGATGCATAAACTGATCTAGTTTATGCCATTTTTTAGAAATGGCGCCTAGTGGAAGAAATGGAAACCGTATCAATGCACGCACTCCATGTAGGGATTGCCCTCCTGCTCAAGATAATTATAGTGGGGCTGGTGATGCAACTGGTGCTGATCAGCTAATCACCGTACTGGGACAACTTACTCAGGTTATGAATAATAACCTTACCCGTATGGAGCACCCTCATCCGCAGCGTGGAGGATCAATGTTAGATCGATTCATGAGACAACAACCACCAACGTTCAATTGGAGTACAAATCCCTTAGTAGCTGAGCAATGGATATTTTCCCTAGAGAAAATATTTCAGGCTTTGGGGAGCAGTGAAAGGGAAAAAGTTATCATGGCAGTTTACCGCCTCACTGGAGATGCTGATCAATGGTGGTCATTGATTCAAAACATGAAGAAAGATGATGAAGAAATCCAAAAGAAGATTAAAGCTATGAATGATGGGAGATTGAGAGACTTTGCGTATGAAGGTGGAATTTTGAAATTCGGGAAGAGACTTTGTGTTCCCAATATACCTGATCTAAAAAGGGAATTGCTGGATGATGCTCATAGTTCCAATTTCTCTATACACCCTGGGAGCACCAAAATGTATAGAGATTTGAAGGAACATTTTTGGTGGGACAACATGAAGAGGGAGATTGCTGATTTTGTGTCAAGATGTATGGTTTGTCAACAAGTGAAAGCTGGAAGGCAACAGCCTGGAGGAGTCATGCAACCTCTTCCCATACCAGAGTGGAAATGGGACAATATTACAATGGACTTTGTCATGGGGCTACCAAAGACTCCTAGAAGGAACGATGCAATATGGGTTATTGTTGATCGTCTTACCAAGTCAGCACATTTTCTTGCTATAAGAGAAGATCTACCCCTGGAACGTCTAGCAAGACTATACATTAATGAAGTTGTGAGACTTCATGGAGTACCCCTATCGATTGTTTCTGATCGTGATCCCCGTTTTACTTCAAGATTTTGGAAAAGTCTTCAGAAATCCCTGGATACTGAACTTCATTTGAGCACTGCTTACCACCCTCAGACAGACGGACAATCAGAACGGACTATTCAGACCTTAGAAGACATGTTGAGATCTTGCTCACTTGATTTTCAGGGTATGTGGGTTCAATATTTACCACTAGTAGAATTTTCCTATAACAATAGCTCCCATTCGAGTATTCAGATGGCACCATATGAAGCGTTATACGGAAAGAGATGTCGTACACCAACCTGTTGGGATGACGTTGGTGAAAGAAAACTTGTAGGCCCAGAACTGGTGGAGGAAACGGTGGAAAAGGTGAAGGTAATCCAAAATCACATTAAAGCAGCTCAAAGTAGGCAGAAGAGCTATGCCGATAATCGAAGGAAGGATTTGGAATTTCAAGTCGGTGATCATGTTTTCCTGAAGGTATCTCCGTGGAAGGGAGTCATACGTTTTGGTAAGAAAGGTAAATTGAGTCCCAAGTACATCGGACCTTTCGAAATTCTAGAACGAATTGGGGCTGTAGCTTACCGATTGGCAATGCCGCCAAGTCTCTCCAAAGTTCACGATGTGTTCCACGTATCTCTGTTGAGGAAATACATGCCTGACCCAACGCATGTACTCACCTATGAGGAATTAGAACTGGAACCCTATCTTTCCTATTGTGAAGAGCCCGTCAGGATTCTTGATACAAGAGAACAAGTACTGAGAAACCGGACGACGCGTCTGGTAAAAGTTTTGTGGAGGAATCATAAGATGGAAGAGGCAACGTGGGAACCCGAGGAACTTATGATGAAGAACCACCCGAGTCTTTTTATGCAGTAATACCCTAGAAATTGCGAGGACGCAATTATTTGAAGGATGGGAGAATGTAACACCCCAAGCTTCTACGGTACGTTTCCCTTCGAATAATGCGATAGCGTGTGTTGTACGCAACCTCGAGTTCTAACACACACCACAACTAATTAAATTAGCCGTTGTAAATAGTGATACCTAATTTTTGAAATCATATATATTTTATATTTCAAAATGGACTTCATTTTTGGATTCGGAATATCGAAATTATCCTAGGGTGAAATTTTGGTACTTTTCGGATAACTTTTATATTTTGCTGAATAGTGAAAATTACTAAATTTTAATTAAAAACAACTTTTTTAATCAAAATAAGTAATAGTGATAAATTATGAATTTGAGTGGTTTTAAAGTATATTTAGAATATATTTTTACCATTTAATATAATGTTGGTCATTGGACATAATTTTACAATTAAACCGAACATAAACAAGTGTCAATCTTTTGGTAGTTATTATCTCTTAAAAACACGCTTTTTGTTTTGACAGCGGGAATTAATTTTAAATTAATTTCTGCCACTTCTGTGTTTTGAATTTAGAAAAATGGATTCCATATTTGGAATCAGGATGTTAAAATTTTGTAAATAGGTAACTTTTATTTTTAGACATTTTGAATAATTACTGCGGTAAATATTTTATTTACCATGGTTAAGGGTAAATCCGATAAATAAGGGTTAAACAAATTATATTATAATAATACTAAATTACCCTAAAACGTGTCTTAACCCTATTGGTTGATACATAGTCGACCATGGGCATCTTTGGGTCTATTTTGGGACCCCATGGATCCACTTGTAAGTGATAATGACACTTTATTTTAATTAAGTTAAAATGAATACAAAAATGACACAAGCATATATTTTTTAGAAGAACAATGTTTACATAGGGTTATACATGGTGGATTTTTGATTATAAATATTCATTAGAAAGATAAAAAGATTGCCTACATAATGATATTTTATTTGTAATTTTTAGACATTAAATAATTTATTTTAATTATGACACAATGATGATGCAGTAATTACTATAATAGTGAAAAATTAAAATAATTGATATTATAAATACCCAAATAAATATAATATGAAACTTTTAATGAATTAAACTAATTTTCTAGGCTAATATGATATATTATGATTGATTTAATGGACTTTGTTCGAAGTAATCAATCTGTTATGAGTTTCACAAAAATCAACTATTGAATAGTGTCAAAATTGACATAAAAGAGTTCTTAAAACAAATATTATATTATTAATTGATATTAAATTCCTAGAAATCTAAGGTTCGGCCAAGAGACTTATATTATGATAGTTTAATCATTAATGGACCACTTGGGGGGTCTCTTGGATGTATATAGTAAGTTTATTAACCATAATATATAAAAATACAAAGAGACATTGTAAAAGTGAAACTAATTAACTTAGAGTTAATACTTAAAGATAAGGTTAATATAAGTACCCAAACCTGTCTAAATTCTATTGGATGAGTTGTTTTTGACCTATCCCCACCTAATCCTTTGAATAGTCGACTTTGGAGCCTTTAGAAACCGAATATGAATTTATTATAAATTAATATTTCTATCTTTTCCAAAGGTGCCCCTCACCCCTCTTATAAAAGGGAACTCCTCCTTCTCATTTCTTCACACCTTCAAAGCCTTTTGGATCGGCCAAAATCTGCCCAAATAATCTCCCAACATCCCTCACTACAACCTAGAGGCCTTAGTTTGATCAGAAAGCCAACCTAAGGAGACCTTTTGATCAAATCAAAAGGAAGAACCCGAAGAAGAGGTAATGATTTCACCACCCTTTTCTAAGTTCATTTCTTCTTCCACTTCTTCTTCCTTTGTTCTTACCATTCTAAAATAATAACTCCAGTATCTCACATATACTGTGATGTTATTATAAGTATGGTACAACCATATTCAGTATTCTATCCACCCTTTGAATAACATGTCACCATACGTGTGTACGTACGGCTTACCGTCTCCACGTCGTGGTGTAATTGTTATTCAATATAATATTATTTGGATGGGTATAATAATGATGTGTAACTCATGTAAATAATAAATATAACATGTTAATGATTCTGTATATATGATATACCATTCATTTATATATTATTTTAATATCAAAAGAATGATATTGTCGCTCGTGCGTACGTACGGACTACCGTCTCCACGAACGCGATGAGATTCATTCTCCATCGTATCCATTCAAGTATAATTATCATTTTATGATTTAAAAATGATGTTTAAGGACTGGATATCATTCTGGATATGAATAAGATACAACAACCATGGCTTATGTAACAAAACATATAAAATAAAATGAGTAAGTTAACACCCGAAACGACGATAATTCTAAGATATTATTAACAAATCAATGTTAAAAGATAATATATGATATCATATTAATATATATGATTCTTGTATCATTTAATAACAATTATTTCACCATTATAAAGGAGGTTAACCTACCCCAACCAAGGAAAAGTACAAGGTAAGGGTTATTTCACAATCTCTTCATTATCCGAGGTTGTTTATATGTAATAATCTACTGGGATCTCTTTATCATCCACATCCATGTTTCTTAAAAATGTATTTCAAAACATTTTTACTATTTACAAGAATATGGGTTAAAGTCATTTATACCCTTTTTTGACTTTTTATAAGAGGTTTATAAAGGAATCTTTCCGTCGTTTTCAAAACAAGGTCCTTTTTAACCTTTTCGACAGAATTGAGGTAAGAATGTTTTTTTTAACTTATACGGCGGGTGCGGTTATTTTACGCCGTTATAAAATCTTCAAAGATTTCCTTACAAGCTTATAAGAATATTTTCAAAGAAAATGTTTTATTTTATATGGATCTTAAATGATTTCAAAATAAAAGGAGATATTTCTTTAAAAAGAATTTTGATTTCATCTACGTCAACATCCTTTGATGGATTTTAAGATTATTTGAAGTTGATTTATTATGATACAAAACTTCTATATTGTATTGAAGGTTTTGTGATATGTTTGACTGTGGATGTGCTATTTTTATACCATTCATAGTTTATGGTGAAATTATTGACATTTCGTATGCTAGTTTTAATACGAATGTTTATGTTATGTTTAAACCTTTTCATATGGGAATGCATTGGACTTAATAAGTGACGGGTGGAGCCCGCTATAGCTCCTCGATGCATCGGTAGGTCTCATGAGACAAACTAGTGTCTTGGCACAAGGCCTTGACAAAATCTTATTTGTAGTCTTGGCACGAGGCCTTGGCTATGTGGTTATGATAGTCTGGCATTATGCATTCCAACATTATGAAAGTGGTTATTGATTTTTGCATGTGATTATTCGATTAGTAGAATATCCATGTGAATAAGTAAATGGCATTATTTCATTTTATTTATGCCATACTATGTTAAATGTTCAAGTTTAAAAGGCTTTTGTTTTAGTTATACATTGCCTTAAATGTTTATTTTTATTTATGAATGTTTCCTCTATATTGTTATCCTTACTGGGCATTTGAGCTCACCCCTTTTCTATGTTTTATTTTTCCCAGGTAATGAAGAAGTAAATTATGAATGACTTGCAGGGATATTATGAGGGGTTAATAGTGTGGATATGAAGACTTTGTTGTTGTAGTAGTTTTTCACTTTGAAATGTAATGTAAAACTTTATGATTATATCTAGTGTTTCCAAGGCTACTAAACCAATCGGTCTTTCGGGATTTGATCTTTCTAGTGATCATGCCAATGTTATGTAAGTAATGCACCGACTCTGGGCAGCTGGGGTCGGGGCGTTACATATGAAGTAATGTTTTGAATTCATATCTATTTATTTATTTATTATATCCAATTTTTTTAGTAAAAAAATTAAATTATAGTAAATTTTACAATTAACTAAAAGTACTAATATATATATGTCATATAATATTGGTATTAACTCGATATTCAAATTTATAATTTTCTTTTATATTTTAGTAATTAGAAATTATAAATAATATCAATTTCAAAATATTCACATCCAATAGATATGTTGATGTGCATGTCCATGTTCATATTTTTATGTATTATAGGAATGGAGTTAATCATATAGGAATCATAGATATAATTGATGAGGAGAATGTCTTTTCTTCTAACATTTTCCTTTATATTATAGGGTAAGGTATATTTTTTATCATGAAAATTATTATTGATTAGATATTTTGACTGACGAATCTAATAATATGGATAATATCACCACTACAATGATAAGACACTATTATTATGATATAGTAATTGAGTGGAGTTTTGAAACATAAATAAAACAATATAACATGGATGGAGTGGATAAAAATAAGGATTTTGAATGAGTTATATAAGGTGTAAAATATGGATAAAAAATCTAGTGTTATATATTTTACAATTAATTATTACTATAATAATAATTATCCTATTATAAAATAGTTTTAGTGAATCTATTTTAAATAAACACATTAAATATACAAATTTTTTGAAGATCAATTTAATATTTTATTCTACGACATTATGATTCTAATTCACATTAGCATTATTTCCATGAATATTGTAATATGTATTAGTTTAATAATTCCCCAAATATAAGATAAAACATATAATACATCCAATGGAATCTATAAGTAATATGATGCATTCAATGATTTTAAATGATAAAAAATGTATGGATATATCAATGAAGTCAAATAGTTCATAGACTTTTTTTAATGAATAGGTGTTCATTCGAGCTTCTAAAACAATAAATATTTATAAAAATAATAAATAAATTTAATTAGTGGAATCATTGGAAAAATTTATTGAATCCAATTGAAAAGCATCAAATAAAATAGAATTTAGTTTAATAAATATATATTTTTAATTAAAAATGGTAATTCTTATATAGTTTTCATAAAAAAATAAATACTGAAAATAACGAAGGGTGTATTTTTTTGAGACATAGGTTAACTAAAGGGGTTTAATAGAGAATATTTCATTGAGAAGTAGGGAGACCATGGAGTATGTATAAAAATTTTTTATATATCATGAATGGAAATATAAAAATATAATAAAAATAGGAAACAATTTTGGGAAAAATATATGAAATATAATGAAGCTTTATATGAAGAAACAATAATATAAATTTCAGAAATATGAATCATAAATAGATTAATATATAGAAAATTATAAATAAACGAGAAGTATGTTTCTAGAAATATTCATGAAACCTATCATTAGCATTCCCATTATAGAATAATTAGTGAATATATGTACATAATGAATGTTTAATAAATAAATTTATAGAAACATAAAAATTTAGGAAAATTTATCAAGACTTTTTTTTAATTTAGGGAATGTTTTATAATGGTTTCTATCACATTACCAATCCCAAAATAACATCCATATATTTTTTCATAACTATTTATATTTTTTCATAATAGTTTTTTAGATGTTATTTGGGAAATCATTGAGGTTGAATACATATTCTCATATTTAAAATTTATAATATTTAATTTATATGTAGTGATAAAAAAAATATTATCTTCAATTGGTGGGTACAACAATAATAATATTACAAGAAATGATTATGGATATTTTGGTAAAGGGAATAAATTATATTTAATTTTTATTTTGTATAATAAAATATAATTGATTATAGAACATCACACATTCTATTAATACAATTTATTATAACAAGAGATTCCTTGATTCATATGAAAATTTGAGAATTTAAATTCTATATTGGTTGAGATAATGCTAAATTATTTATTAACAAAAATAAAAAAGATTATTTAGTTTTAGAGAGTTGTAATAAAAAATAAATATATAAATTATATTTATATATATATTCATTTTATGTAAGGAAAAAATATAAACCTATGGGGAAAGAGTAAAATTATAAAATTGAATAGAATATAAATATAAGAGTAATGATTTAAAATTTTGATATTATTTCTTTTATTTATGTAGAAGAGGAAAATATGGGTGGATGAAAAAATTTATTTAGTTCATCATATACAATTTAATTTTTTAGGACATATTAAAACATAATGGAAGATCTATATAAAAGTGGGGAAATCAATAAATCCTCTATATAACACTAACAATATTTTCATGTTTTGTTACTATTTAAATGATACCTAATAATGTGTCTAATTTTTGTATGATGAAGGGTTCAAGAGTGTCTTAGGGATTCATTTTTTGAAAAGCACATAGAGTAATGTTGTAATGTTACAATAAGAGGCATTAATTGTGCGAAAAGTTGTGTACACCATGAATGGTTCAATGGTGAACCTATAAATATTTGATCAATATTGGTTTTCAGCAGTAACAGTAGATTCACATCATGAAAGTGATTTATTAAGTTTTAGGATTTTTTTGGTAACATTACCCTAAACACCACTTGTTTATTCCTTCCATCCCATGACCCCCTATATTGGATATTTGTGTATTGGAGGTTACATGTCATGAATATTTCTCCATTCACCCCATTTATACAACATATAATGTTTCTTTCATTAAAATTAAATTAATTAGGTATTTTTGACACCCTAATATCCTTAGATCCCAATTCTCAAACTTTTTTATTTGTTAATATTTTTTAGACATAATGTAATGATTTTAGGGATTATTGTAGGGTTTTTATTGTCAAACATGTTTTGGGTGAAAATTATTGGCGATTTTTCTTCATCTCAATTGATATAATAAGTCTATTCCATTTTACAGAATTTTTATAAAGTTGCATGCCTCGAATTTCATGTAGGTGCATGAGTATCCATGGGATATATAATCATGTGGTATTAATGTGATCATGTATGTCATTAAGGATTTAGTATACCCTTTAGATTATAGTTAGGGAGTTATAAGTTGGGTATTATGGAATTATTCCTTGTTCCATGGGAAATATGGTGGTTTCCTGCTTGGGAAATGGAGGTTGATGGATCTTTTAAGGTTCTATTGAGGTTTGTATGAATGACATAAATGATGTGAGGTTTAACATAACGAGTCCTAATTATTCAAGATAATTTCATTCTCATTTATTATTCATTGTTTTTCTTGATGTCACCTCCATAAGTGAGAGAGATTAGGTTAGTGTGCTTATTTTTCCCTCCCATTATTGTGTGGGAATGGGATGATGTGTTCGATATGACCTCCTTTGATTACACAGGTATTGTTATGAGTGAAAACCCTTCTCCTCCATAGATATTGAATAATTTAACCATATAATTTTATTCATTATTTTAAATAAATATAATATCAATCTTAATAGATGGTATTTAAATGAAATACTTATATTAAAAATAATTTATAATTTATATACAAAATTCTATATATCATGAAGAACTGCTTTGAAATATATTTTTTCTCAAAATTTTTTTTTTCAAATAAGTATTATTTTAAAATTAATATAGAGGATTATAAGTATAAAATTTATTGCTTTCACATGTACACAAAGAACTCATCGTTTATCAGTTTTTTAGAAATGAAATTATATGCATTTGAATGTAAAAAGGGACGTTTTTCTAAAAATGTATTTTTATACATGCACTATGTTTATATATTAAAGAAATTAATTATTAGTTTTTATTTAATTATTTAATGGAATTCATTTAGATAATATATATATATATATATATATGTATAATATTTTACCATTTATGAAATTATTTTTCCTATTAGGTGAATAAGAATAAATTATGTGTTATGGCTAAAAATCTAATTTTTCTTAAAAAAACATTTAATTTCATTATGCGAACATGTTTTAAAATTAATTTATACATCATAAAAAAATAAATATGGTTAAATGGTTTTCATTTTTTGAACTAGAAGGTTTTAATTTCATAAAGTGGTAAAAATAATTTTTTTTAAAATAATAAATAGTTTCCATGGTAAAACATTGTCACCACTATAAGGGTTAAAAGGATTAAATGGGGTTAAAAAAGTGATATGTCTTAAAATTTCTATAAAAAATGGATAATTTTATTGTTTAAGTATATTTAAAACCACAATTGTGTTATCATAGAATTTTGTTACATTGTTGTAGCTTTCACTAGAACATTAATTTGATTTATATTAATGTTTTATGAACTTATATGTTTTACACAATCCCTACTTAAAAAATGGAACCTCCTCTTTTCAATTACTCATAAAATTTTGTCAATATTTGTTAGATAATACTAGACCATATATCTTATCATCACACCTATCCAAAACATATAGTTTTTTACCATCTCCAAAGACTATCCTTTAGAGTCATAAAGTTTAAATGAATGAAGGTCTCTCAAAAAGGAGGTAATTGTCTTTACCAATATATTTAGTGGTTTCTTCTTCCATAACCTCATATAAATAATCAATAAAAATCATAAAAATATTTTATCAGTTTCATTACTTTAATGAAATTTTTTAATGTTAATGGTACAACCATTTTCTACATCCATTCAATCCTGTGAGGAATGATAACATCATTCATTCATATGTGTGGAATACCACCTCAATGAACAAGTTTGATTATTATTTTCAATCCATAAATAAATGGGTTGTATTATTTAACATAAAAAACATATGTATTTTCAATTATTTTATTATAAATATATAATTATAGGTTTTTATTATTTTTCATTCATTCTATTAATTAGAAAATGAAAACATTACACATCCTTACATATATACTATCATATCCATGATGTGATGTAAAATATATTTCATCACTACCTTATATAAATGGTTCTAGATGTGTATATAATGAATAAATTTAACACTTATAAAATGATTTATCTGATAATAATATTTAAACCATCAAAAATTTCCATGGAATGAAACTGTTGATCAAAAACATGTAAGGAAAATGGATATATTTTTCACATAAATAATTATTTTATTAAATATTTATTATAGAATGGTAAACGGAAATAATTATACAATTAAATATTGTATGATATGTTTGAAAATTTTTATTGTGTTGATATATTAAAATAAATTTGTATTATGTGGTTTCATAACCTCAAATATGAAGAAATCAAAGACCCAATGTTAGGGTTTTTGCGGAAATTTAATTTTTGTTATCAGTATCATTTAAGATTCAGTCTAATTTGTGGGAATTATATGTTTGTCCCCATGATGGATTGACCATCGAGGGGGGATAGTTTTCTTATTTTATAAATTATCTTCCTTTTGAATTAATCCTATTGAACATGTCAGAATTCTTGATCTACTAAATATAATATTCTAATCACAATTCTTTTGTGGCGGTATTTTGAGGGAACATGGAACATGATAATTATAAGGATAGACAAAAAGGAAGATTCCTTTACTTTAAAGTCATATACACCAATATATATGATCCACTAATTTACCTTTTATCTGTATTAGGATCTGGTCATACCTCCCAAACCCACCACAACTATTTTTTTATAATCCTCAAATAAAATTATCTACTAATGATCTTTACACCCCAAATATAATATCATTATGTTTTGATCAAGTGATTGAAAGAACTTGATTATATATTTTTTTCTTTTACACTAATTGTAATTTTATCTTACTCAAAAATATGGTTATATCAATATGTCCACCCATTTATAGTATTCCATAATATCATAATTAATTTTTATCTTGAACCTCTTCAAAGGATCATGAGTAATTTGAGAAACTCACCTTATATCTCTCTAGTAAATAAATATGTGGTATCAACTCTTAGTATTCTAATTATTTTTTTAGGAGCTCAATAAAAATACAGTCTCAAGGATAGGTCTTATTTTTAGTTCATTTCTAGAATGTAATTTATATTCCTCTTGTATATGTATTTAAGCTCGTTATTGTGAAATTTGATAAAGAATTTATAAATATTTTACTCCAACTCCAAGAATAATTAGATCATGTCACCCGTGATCATAAATTCATAACATCAAATAACAAAAAGTAGTTATTTCAATTTTGATTTCATTAAATTAATACCTAATTATTTATGAATTTAATATCATCTTAAACACCGAAATTTCACCTGATATTTTATTTTTTAGTATGGATAATGAAAAAACCGCCTTATTATTCTCTACAACTCATGACATCCATTTTAATTAATTCTTTATAGATTCATGCATGAATATATTATGCAATAGAAATAGAAATGACCGTTTCTCCTTGAAATATTAAAATTAGTTTCTATAATGCCTATAATGTTGAACTTCATATGGATATCATTCAGTATATAATATTCTTATTGTTGAAATAAATATTATCAAAATTCATGAATTAAGAAGCACTTAATGCCATTAATTCATTAACTCTTAATTTATATGAACACAAAGTTTATCATGAAAGCACTATGGCTCAATAAAGTTATATATTTTAGATTCACACATTTAGCATCATAGTATGAACTTTTAAGAGTACATATTATACATAAAATCAGAAAAGTGGTGTATAATACCATGAACTAGAGTTTCATGATCATTAGACATTGTGGAATGGTGCATATTTTCTATGCTGTAGGGAACCACCATCAAGAGATTATTTATTAACTCAGCCACATCCCATGGAATATCAATCTTACAATAGCTTAGTTTTTAACTCAAGGATGTTCCTTGAAATCCCCATTGAATATCTATTCTAACAACATCAGATATATTAATATAAGATCAATGATTTTACATCATCATACATAGAACATTGGTACCAAACAAGGTCTTTGGATTCATCCACTCACAAAAGAAGCTTTCTTACAAGGATTCATTTCTAATATTCATTGAATATTATCCTCTAAGATGATCTACATAGGTATCCTCCCATATTATTATCCACATAGATGATCCATATCCTTGGACGATCCATTCAAGGTCTATACTCACGCAATTTATTCCGTACTGACTGATGCTTATTCTTATCATATCATCATCAATATTCATTTTTGATTTATCTGACATAATGTTATTTCCTCAAACATCAAATGTAGGTGTTTTAAGAATTAACAGTTCAATAATCATCTAAAAAAATAACACATATCGTTCTACATCTCCAAATATATCCATCAAGATAGAATCCTCAAATTTCCGTTTCTGTATAACATGGCATTAGCTCAAAATCATATTTTCTTAAATGATGATGCCTTAGTAAAAAATAATATTGAAATAGATAGATTCATTATTATGAATGAAATATAATTCTATTATCATGAATCCATCCGAATTATCCATCCATATTTTTCAAATTCCCACTAAATTGTTTAATTTTTTTTAAAATAAATCAAACACATACTAGGGATCATTATTTTATCTCTTTATATTTGTTGTTAATACAATAAATCCACAGCTTCAAAATGTGAACTTGTTGATTTAATTATTCTACCTATTACTGAAAATAAAATTCAATGGTTTTTATACCTTTAATTTATTCACATTATCTACCATTGAAGGATAAAAATGTCTCTTCCTCTATTTTTAGGAGGGATGATACCACATAGTCTTCTTAGAAAAGTGAATTAAATTTCTCTACACCCCATTTATGTGGACTAACATAGTTTATAAAACAAAGGATATTAAAAAATGGTTTTATATACAATGCATAATATATAATTAATGAGACACTAAGATAAAAAAATATCATACTTTCCATGCTAGGGTAGTATAAACTATATTTACTGAGAAACATGTAATCATGTATAATCCAATAAGAACATGAAAATGTTCAAGGGAAAGATATATAACTCCCTATTTTCACATTATTTTTATCAATAAATATGCGAAATTAATAAAAATTATTGATAAAATAAAAATTTTGGTTGTATGTGAGATTGAGTGTCTCATTATTCCTATTTCAAATGTTCTATATAATTTTATAATTACCAAAACAATTATATTAAGTAAATTATTCGTCTAAATTTTTCTCAAACTTAGTGGATCGACGCCTCTAAATCTATTTTTTGGAAGTTATTGTACTTCATAAAGTAAAATATATTGCTCACACTGAGTAGTTTCATCCTCTAGCATCTCCTTAAATTTACTTCATGTTATCATAGGTAAACTATAATAATGGGGAATATGACTGGATATATTTGTTTGTTTATAAGTGACATTTGTGGTGAGTATTTATATTCATTCTAGTACCTTCACTATTTTAAAAAAAATTGTTATTTTCCTATGATGATTCTTAATAGAGCATGAATTCTATTTCTCCCCATGATATACCATCATTTGATAAGTTATCTTCTTTTCCATAGAAAGTAATGCAACCTCATATAATTATAATTTCAAGGATATTTTCAGAAATTTCATTTGGTTATAATGAATTCACATTCACATAATCATATCATGTCCACTAATATCACTCATTTCACTAGTCGTATTTTTGATATTAATGCACATACATAGATTAATTCCTATGAGTATCAACCATCTCTTTTTTATTAACCTTATTTACTTTAAAATTAACACTTTCTACTATTTCCACTATCATTCTATACTTAATGAATCGGTTGGGACATGTGATGAAGCATTCTTTCTTTACTAGATTATTTTTCATTAGTATCTTGATAGCCTTTATTATAAACATAGAATTACATAGTGGATTATCATTCATTTTATGTTTATTTATCATAATCATAGCATGGAAATTTTCTCCAAATATCTTAATCATGCATATCTCCACTTGAATTCCCACCAATACATATCTTCAATACATCACTTATAATTAATGAAATATTTTTTCAGTGAATATAATGTGTACAAATTTTTCATCCTTCTTCAATTATGTTTTGGTTGTAAATTTTTTATTAAGACATCCCTTTAGTTATTCCCTCATTATTGTAAGATACATAATATACCTATATGAGTAGGATTTTTGGTCATACATTCTACAACACCAAAAATATTCTCTGAATTATGGTCTATAAGATTGATTCAATAATTACCAAATATTATACTACTGATTTATTAATTTAATGTATTACATTAATTAGTTAGGGGAAAGTTCTCTTCATGTAATATTGTTCCCTTTGTTAGAAATGAGTATTTCTCATTATCCATTGGGATCAAACCTTGAAATGGATTGTTTGTGTGTCCCACACTATCAGTTATACTAGATCGAAAATGAAATTCATCAGAAGTTTATTTTAATTTATTATTAAGACACTTATTCTCTATATCTTTATAAGATTTACCGTAAATCGATATTGATTTATTGATGTATTCTTTATCCCTTTTAAATTCATGGGGTTCTATGAAACATATGTATTTTTTATTATTCATATCTTCTTCTTTTAGGTATAATTTATTTATTTTTTAAATCCATATTTTTATTATCAATAACATATAGTAAGTAAATTATGACCTCTTCATCCTAGGAGAGGTCCATCTTAATTAGATAAACATTTTTGTAACATCACTATTTTTCTCATTTTATAATATTTTTATTTCTTAATCTCTATAATCTCATCAATTTTGGATTCCAACTCCTATTTTGTTTCCCATTCATGTTATTTCCTATTTTCTATATCATCATAACTGCAAAATGAATCAATTTTTTTCAAATTTAGAAGAGAAACTTACATTTCATTTAAGGATATACTTGGTGATGAATCCATTTTATTCTATTTACTTATCAAATTATCAATCATGTTTTTATATTATTTGTATATAATCGTATCCATTTTCTATTTTTTATGATTTTCAATTTACCCATTATATTTAGATTCATGTGGATTTTACTTTTGAAATCATAGAATGTTTTTAAACCCCTTCATAATTCCAACATTGTAGTATTTTTTCCATTTTCATTCCACATTAATTTTTTTTGAAACAACATTAAATAAGAAAAATAATCTTCTAATTCCATTTAACTCCTTAATATATATATCATTTTGTTTGGTAACTTCTTTATCTTTGACATTTCCTTTTTTTCATTAGATCAATGGACATTTCATCTATTTCATTATTCTTAAAAGATGTAATTTTCTATATCTCAGCGCCTATGAGAATACAGCATAAATTATCCACTACCATGTCTTCTATTTCATATATCTATGAAATTATTGAATCAAATAAATTTGGAAAGTTCCTTTTTACTTTATTTATAATGATGAAATCTTATAGATTATCAACCAAATCCTGAATGTTTCATAGAATCTTGTTTACCCTTGTAACATACTTATTAAAATCCATAGCATGAACAATCTTTATATTCATAAATTTACTCATATAGAATTTTATTCCAACATCATTGACAATGATATTACCTTCAAACATAAAATTTAATGTTTCTAATATTTCATGTTCTTTTTGAACTCCTATAACCCTAGTATATATCCTTTCAGATAGAGACACTAATATTAAATTCTGAGCATTTTATTATAAATATTTTTTCTCTTGTTATCTTGATTCATTATTAAACATTCATCTGTGGGAGGAAACAAAAGTATTCCTTCATCTTTCACCTTTAGGATGATTAATAGAAGATGTTGTGGTATCATATTCCTTTGTATATGATTTCTCTTCAAATGGAATAAGGTAACACCTCTTCTATTAGATGAGTTTTGATTTTCCACAACTCAAAATTCATCATGGGTTATTCAAGGGAAATTATTACAATACTACATATAGATCCCTGAGAAATATTTACACCTGATATGGGTAAGGAAATATAGATTGTTCTTTGATAAATTTAATTTCTTTAGAATTTAACCACTTAAACCGATTAGAGTTTGTGATCCACTCAATTTTATCTCTCAATCATACGTCAAATTTTGTAATATAGTTAGTAAATAAAAAACATGATATTTACATTTTTAGATATAGAAGTATAATATCTATCATTTTGGTTATGTAACATGATATAGATTATCCACAATAGCTTCCTGTGGTTACAACATGAACTGGTTATATGGCCCAATCTTTCAACAGCATCCCCTTTTTATACATTCTATATTCAATTCTACAAATATTGGTTATAGTCCACAATCATATCCTCCATTAGTTTTAATATACCAGTAAAAGGATTCTGTAAATATTTAGATTTCATAGACACTAATTTTTATCTAACCATCCAACACAGGGAGGAAATATAAATAATTTTTATTTCATATCATCTTAAACAACATCAGAATCAATGTTAGTGTTAAAAATATTATCCAAGTATGGTGTAATCTATGTTCTCATCTTCATTAAATATCTTTAATAAAAATATTATATATACAATTATTATAGTCAAAATATTCAAAATGATTTCTCTTAAAAAAATTCTCAATCCCCAAAAAAATTTCATTCCTTTCCAATAGTTACTATATAACTTACATATATATGTAATTATCCCCAGCTTCAAGATCTATAATAAAACAATTATACATATTTATTTAAAATAAAGGACTATTTGAATCATGTCTCCAATAATATCTTCTTTATAAATTCATATAACTACAAGATGTTATATAAAATTTACTTTGAGGATAGAAATCCATAATTTTTTTCTCATTTAATCACATAATTAATTTCTGAAAGGCCCAATTCATTTTCATTCATAATGTTGTTAATAAAGAACCCTAAATTATTCTTCATGGATATTTATTCCTTATATTATTCATGCATTATAAATTCATTCATGAATATTTCATGCTTTAATTTCCTATTCCAAAAATATAGAAATGGATAATGATTACGGAAAAATAAATAATAGTATGTATAAAGGTATAAATATCAAATAATACATAACTCTCATTTATTGCATCATTTTCTTCGACATGACATGAATACTCATGGATTTCATGATAAAAAGGACTCATTAGTATGTTTTATTTTAACCCATGATTTATTTATAAAAAATATCTACCCTGAATGTATGATGAATCATCAAACATATATACATTAGATCCTCTAATTAATCTAATATGTACATACTTCTCTAAGTAAAAAATATATACTCACTCGCGCATTGTGGAATATCTTTCCTTTATTGGGTGTTCTATGATATTCACAAAATGTTTCATGGATCATCACTCCTATGATGTAGATAACATCATTATTGTTTAAATAAATAGCTCAATAGCAGATCAAGGTACTTAAAGATAACACTATCTTAATGCTTCAGTCATAGAAGGTTCGTCAAAGGATATGTGATGTTCTATGATGAGAACTCATATAAAATTCATGGAAAATATGTTATAAATAAAACTTTTAACTCCTTGAGATTTTGGGAATTATTATTTTTATGTAATTTAATGTTTTTCATATTTTTTATTTCAAGAATCACTGATTATAGGTTGTGTTTTATTAAAGAACCAAGTATTTCTTGCTTTGTAAGCTACACTAATTTATGACTTTATTGTACTCTACACCAAGTATAGTATTAACTACATGAAACACTTATATTATGTTATAGTACACATAACATAATGTTTGGAATGTGTTACAGACAATAATGAGTTACTTTGATAGCTTTCAATAAATAAAAGGCTGATTTTTAAAAAACTACAATATACTATTAATATTTTAAAATATATATAATTATATTTACTACCTAGATCAAAGAATATGAGTTATGAATATTAATAATTTAATTATGAAAATAGGTTTTTCACATGTATATAAAATGAATCCACTTCTTATCAATTAGTTATAAATGAAATTAAAAACTATTCTAAAATAGTAAAATACCATTTCTAATAAAACTATGTATAAATCCATTTTATCGAAATAAATTAAACAAACAACTATTGAGGAATGTTTTTATAAAATTTATATATTATATATTGAATATTGTTTTACACTCATCCAATAGCTTTTATATAAATAACATAAGAAAAAATCAAAATTTATGAATAGGATAAATATTCTAAATAGATAAATTTATATACATTTGATGGAGAAACTGTTTTAAATATAATTTTAAAAAATTTAATAATTTTAATTTGAAAAAAAAATTAAATTTCAATATCAAAATTTATTATTGGTAAATTTGGGGTATTTTCCAAAGAGGATTCGTATTTTGATGATTAGTGAAAAAATAATGAATTTTAATCCAAAACTGTTTTTGATATAGATAATATACAGTGTTAAATTATATTTTGAATCGGAATTAATTTTTCATTATATAAATTTTAAATTAAATTAATCCAATTCATGTCATTGGAACCAATTTTACTTTTAAATTTTATATAAAAACATCCAATAATGTTAAGATTTTTTCTTAAAAAACCTGATGTCACAACACATATAGAGGATTAGTTTGAAATAAATTTCAGTAACATCTATGATTAGAATTTGGAAAAATGGATTAAATATTTTTAATCATAATAATTTATAGTTTCTAATAAGGAAAACGTATTTTTAAAAAATCAACAGTATACGTAATTAAAATTTATTATAGTGATTAAGGTAAAAAATAGTTTACTTAATGGATAAAAATTAATCTTACAGGGAAAAATGACTTGGACGAAAGTCCAAAATAAATTATATAAAATTATTTCAACCATGTACCCAGTTATCCAGAATGGCCCGAAGGCCATCATTTTTATTTTCATTATGGATAATCACCCTTATAAATGTTTAAGGGGAACCCGTACATGACCCGTAGGTCCAAGGCACAAGCCCTGACAAACCTGCAATACATGACCCAAAGGCCCAGAGGCATACCATGCCCAATACATGACCCGTAGGCCTAGCCCACTTGAACTTCCCCTACCTAGTTTTCGGTGTCATTCATCACCTAGCTCCCCACCATGAATTGCGGATTGGCTAGCATTTCCTCGTACAAAGCTGCACGGTGCCTAGTCTCGATGGCGGCTACACTAACCTATAATTCTTTCAACCCAGTTATCTATTCATCTGGTGGCTACTACTCATGTTGCTTTGATCCTCTTTTGGGGTCTGTTCTATGTGAACTATGCTACTCCATGGTCTACGTGACCCGAAGGCCCTGTGGCCCGAAGGCCTTTGATGACCTAAAGGCCCTGGAGACCCGTATGCCCTAACCGGTGGCCCGAAGGCCCAAATTGGGTGAATAGTTTCAGCTGCTATAGTACCGAAAAATGACTACTACAGTACTGCTGCAGTAACCCTGAAATTCACCTCCAACCAGTTTTGAGCCCGGGTCTCTTGGATGCCAAGTAGGATCCCTTACCACTCGGGTAAGGGCTCATAGGAAACCATATACCTTGTTAGAATTATGTTTTAATTTTATTTTATTCCCATGATGTAAGGGTGACCTCTCAATAGTGTTTACCTTTTTATATATATAATAATGTCACTCCTACTCCAACATAAAAGGGCACTCACCCCCTCACTTATTCACACATATCAAGCCCTTTTCCTCATGACAAAAAATCCCAAATCTCCTTTAAACTCCCCTAAATTCCTAATATAAGATTATATTTTGGATAAAATCCAACAAACAAATACCTTAAGTGAAAACCAAATTGAGTTAACCAAAGAAAATGTAACATCCTTCCTCAACCTCTTGTTTTATTATCACTCTCCACCCTCTAAACTAATTTTATTCGATGATTACATAATAACCTCAGTATAATAAATAATATTATATTTATTTATTCTAATTTTTATACCTAAATACACACACACATCTATCTAATTGGTGACAAGTTTATCGTTCTTATGTACATCGATCTACCACTTAAAGAAGCGATGTTGTTCGTCTTTCCATTACCATCTTGCATGCATGGGAATTATGATGGAAATTATAATTTTATATGATATTTATGATATTTATGATTTATTTATTATACTTTAATTATAATAATCTCATACCTTCATTAATTTTGTTTTTTTAATGTGATAACTTCATTTGTGGATGTGTGGACTATCGCCTCCTCAAAGTGATGTGATTCATTCACAGTCTACATTGAATGTATTAAGGATGGGTTTAGTAAAATAAATGGTATGTATGATATAATAATTATAATTTAATTGTTATATATATATATGTGTGTTTATTTCACTTTCCAACTTTCTATCAAAATGAAAATTAAGAGGAAATAACATTCATGTGTATGTACGACCTACAGTCTTCATGAACGATGTATTCGATTTCAAATTTATATCATTCATATAATAGAAAAAATATTTATATAAGAAATATATAATATATTTATATAATTTCTTACATTATTTAAATAATTAATCTAGGATCTATATAATAGGATCAAGAATAATAATAAGTCAAAATATGAATGAAAAACAAAATGGATATTACCCAAAGCATAACATTATCATTGAATTGTTAATAAGTGGGTAATATAATTTCATATAAGTTATTAAATATAATAAAATGGTTATATTTTAGATTTATAATAAAATTATATTTATTACATAGGATTTTTTAATGAGTAAGAATAAATTCAATACATAATGTAAGGTAATTTCATCTCACATTTTACTTTTGTGAGATACATTCCATATTCACCACTCGCTTCTTTTGTGTGGTGTATATAGTGATAAATGAAATTTTTTATCATTATTTTACTTTATATAATATTATTAAAATAATAAATTGATTTTATTCCTTAATTGGGATCATGATTCTAAAGTTACTCTTTTAGTAAGGGGGTTTCTAGTCTGAGTTTTAATTCTGGGATGTTTATGCCTTTTCCGCACTTGTTTCTTTTGTGTGGTGTATATATTGAACATTAATATATAATATGATTATTATTATTAAATATATGGGTATTAACATATATATTTTCTAATCTATATTTCATTGGTTGTTTGTTTCAAAAGTTACCAAATCGGTAAAGTAGTTGTGTCCCAATTTTCCTTTTTTGAGACAAACGCCTGGATATGCACCTATATTGTTCTATGAGGATTAAAAACATACCTTTGACCTATTATGTAATGAATCTATTAATTTTCAAGATATTTTATGCTCTATTAAATGTCATGTTCTTTCATGGAGAGTCTGATTCATATTTACCATGTAGTAAAAGTTTTTTTCAATAATCTCTTTTTTTATCAGTATTGTTTATGATTACGCTATCATTGATGAATTATTATGATCCATAATAAAATAAAACTCATGATGTTTCTTCTCCTATGATTAATCATGATATTTAATTCGTTTTTTCCATTTTTCTACTAGGTTAATTTTGATAATTATGAAATTTATATTAATAAAATATGGCATTATTTTTGTCTTTTCTCAGAACTTTTATTATTCACAAAATCATGATTTATAAAATTATTTTAAAAAATTGTTTCACTATGATGTGTAAAATAAATTTTAACCATTTTTTTTCTTTTTTAATTTTTTAAAAATAATCTCATTTTCTTTTTTTAATTATGAAACTGTTCTAAACCTTTTAATGTGAAAAAGGAATGTTTAACATGTATAGAATTACCCACGATCACAAACATATTTTCTATGAAGTATCCTTTGTAAGATTAAAAGTTTATGTCTAAAGAAAATGATTTCATAATATAATGGAAATGTTTTTATTCTAATTTGGTTTTAAAATAAATGGGTTTCAAAAAAATCTATTTAAAAAGTGTTTTAAATGATTTTCAATGCTTCTTTTATATGTTTTCAAAAGTATATTTTATATGAAATATATTTCAATGATTTAAATGTTTCATTATAAAATTTAAAATCCATTTTCTAGAAAATGGTTTTCCAAAGGATTTCAATCCTTATTTTTTTCAAATTATTTTTAAAGAAAACTATTTTAAAAATATTCTCAAGAAATCCTTATGATTTTTTAAAAAAATTTCCATGAAAAATTATTTAAAAATATTTCCTTTATTTTTTTCAATGCTATTTTAAAATAAAAATACTTAAAATGATATATGTTTTAAAACTATTTTATTATAGATAAAAATATATTTTCCATATAAAAATGTTTTTAATTAAATTCTAATTCATTCTTTATAAAAATGGATATTTTAAATGGTTTTATGAAATGGATTTTCAAAGAATAAATATTTTTCATAAGAAATGCTACATGTGATCTATCAACATCCTTATCCATATATTTTCTCATATATTTTTATAGTTTCTGATTTATTGGGGATTTTATCCAAAAATACAATTAACAATATTTCTATAATTGTTTATGTTTTTATGGAATAATGTTTGTTACAACTATTTCTCTTCCATAGGTTATATCCTTTTGAAATCTGATACTTTTCACATGGTTTTCTTTGATGATGGAATTATGAGGCCTATATCTATTACATAGGTTATGATATAATGAAATTTTTATGATACACATCTCATTTCATTGGTTTTGATATGATGTTAATGAAGCCCATCCATTTTTGTGGATCATGATATAATGCACATATTATTATCCTGTGGAACATGTATGTATGATTTTATAATATTATTGGTGTGACCTATATCTATATCAAATGAATTGGGTAAATATTTATATCCCATGAGATAATGATGGGAAACAATTTGACGGTCTTGATCCACAATGGTAAATAGATGTGTCATGAATCACTATGTGAAGATTTTGAAACATGATCCACTATGGGATGATGGGGAAACCCAATCAACTATGGGAAGATAGAGAAACCTGATTTTCTATTAGAATATGGGAAAACCCAGTATATTATAAAGAAATGACTATGATTGGAGATGTTTATGTGCCCTTCTCAGTAGGTGAAGTCCCCATGAAGTGCCTTGATAAATTTTGTAAATGATCTCAGACTTAAATAAAATTTCTTTATATTCTTATGTGTGTGCCACTAATTCTGTGTCTTATTCCTATGTCCGGATTTCATGTTTTATACTCCTCATTCCCTTATGATTCACATCTGATAAAATGACTATATTTATTCCATGATTCATGTTTATGATCTTTGAATTGAAGGGTATGATATTATAATGTTAAGATTATGTCCTCATACTCTTACGCTAAGGTTTATCTCCCTTTTTTACCGTCACTGAGAATCTAATCTCACTCTATTCTTATAATTCCATTCCCCAGATTTTGAAGAATTCTTTTAAGTATAAGTACAAAATGATATACTTAAAAGATAGTTATACATTCACCAAAAACCATGGATAAAGGTCATTCACCAAGTTAGTTATACTTTCATTTTCATTGTGGGAAACATTGAAGATCATTCACCAAGTTAGAATTGTTTGATCGAAATGATATAGATACTATATGCAGTATCTAATGATACTCAATATAAAAGAGGGTTGAATAGTATACATTCAATAAATCCTTTGTAAGTTTTAATGATGGTGATGTTTAACAATGTCAAACAAGGTAATTCACAAAACCTCTAGTTCTACACAATTTCTTGATTCCGGAAATATGATTCCGAGAATGTAATTACCGAAAGATGGTTCCAGAAATGAAACTTAATAGAATTTTACAAACATAAATATTCAACCATAAATCATATAGAATATTACTAAATCAGACTATACAAGTATGAGAAAGTATAAGATAGTTATACATTCCTCAACAATGAAAATGCATTGAAAAACATGAAACAAACAAGTAACAAGTAGTAAATATTTTAACCCTAAGAGAAGGGTATCCAAAAACCTTGGAAAAAGGTCCATTGATTTATATTTTCCATAAATTCAATCTTACCCACACCAGGTTAAGCCCTTGATACAAAGGTAAGAGTCTATATTTCTATTCCCACAAGCCCTCAACTTCAAGGTAGTTGACACCTCTGTCTTCCCCAGCAAGGAAGTCCTCGAACTTTAAGGTAGTCGGCACCTCTATCTTCCTATCCCCAGAAGCCCTAAAATGTACTCAGCAACATTCGGAGTCGAACGAATAAAATATGAACAAGATGTTCAGTACACAATATGCATGAGAGTCTCTATCTAGAAATCACTTCAATAGTATAAAATCTCTAGATTCATATAATAGTTCATCAAAGTTATGATCCCTTTCAAATGAACTCTTATTTATAGGAACAACTCCAATGGTCGGTTCCCTCCTCCAATGGTCATATTTTTCTTTTAATTTCGGAGGGACCTGTACACGTGTCACTCAAACAACGGTAAGTTATTATTTGAATGCACGACATCATTTTATAACCAAAACATGAGTATGAAAAACACAGTAACTTAACCAAATTCATTTATTAAAAATTTAAGGAATGATAAAAGTTCAGAGTCTAATTAAAAACATATTTAGTGTCTATAATACAAGTATATTTTTGGATTCTATCTTCAGAAGAATTTAGAACCTGAATTATATAGAATTATAGACTTTAAATTTCACGGAAATTTCGAGTCTGAATTTAGCAGAATTCGGAGATAGAATTAATAAGAATTAGGAGTCTGAAAATTCAATGTTCAGAGTCTGAACTCATAGGAATTCAGATTATGAAATTACAAGAGTTTGAGTTCATTAGAATTCGTATTCTGAATTCATAGAACTCAGAGTCTGAACATAGAAGAGTTTGAAGTATGAATTCAGAGAATTCATAGTCTGAATTCAAGGAATTAAGAGTTTGAATTCAATGAACTCGGAGTTTGAACTCATAAGATTTTGGTGCCTGGATTCATCAAAATTTGGAATCTAAATTCAGAGAACTCTGAGTCCGAACTTAGAAGATTTCGGAGTCTGAATTCATTAAAATTCGTAATCTGAATCAAGATCCTGAAAATAGAGTGCTCTATATCTAATTATTATAAGATTCCAAGGATTTGGAAATGAAACCTAATTTTATACTTAGACAAAAAATAAACAATGAAAAACATGGTAAGGATAAATTTCCTTGGGGAAGGAAAATTTTCCTTATCACGTATAACATGGGTTAAGTGAAATTTTCCTTAAGATAAGGTGTTTGTGATTTTCAAAACAAAAAGGAATGGAAAAGTCATAAGGAAACCTTATTGACTCAACAATCTCCCCCTTTTTATAAAGCACAAACATCCTTATGAAAATAAATATAAGGACTTAGAAAAAAATGTCTAGAATTTGAAATTAAAATTTATCTCCCCCAACACATGGGAGAATATGAATATGACTAGCCCCCCCTTAGGCATTGGAACACTAAGGATCATATTCTAGATTTTTAGAATGATACATAGTATTTAATTTAATACGAAAATCTTCTTGGATAATAACTCCCCTTTAGATAAAATCCCCCTTAGATAAACTCCACCTTACATAGGGACATTTCTTCTTTACTTAGTATTCTTTTTTCCTTTCTCCCACTTGGTGATTTTCAAAAAGGAATAAAGGGAATGGAATAGAAAAAATGGTACCTAAAATATTAGTATTAGACAACAAAAAATATATGATGAGCAACCAAAATTTTCATTTGTATTGGAAAATTTTATACAAGAAATAAAACACAAAAAAAGATCAGATTTAAATACGATTATCATTCCTTTTACTTAGGCATCAGATTATTCACAATTTATTTCAGCTTCTTGAGCTCTTTATGGTCTTCCTCTGCTCACTTAAGAATCTGATCCTGATCCTCTGCTTTCTTTATTAAGGATTTGATCTTTTCTTAAAGACTTAAGAATATCATCCTGAGCCTTCAAGGCTTCTTCCTACTTGAAAAGCTTTTCTTCTCTCTCAATCCTAAGATCTCTTTCTCTCTTCCTGCTTTGAACAACTGAATATAACTTCCTATTGAGATCTTTCACTTCTTGAATATGAGAATTCTATTCCAGAGCCACCTTTTCATCAATACTATTTGAGAGATCCTTGATCTTACCATCATCGGTGTTAAAGGAATCCTTGACACTTTCTTGGAACTAATCAAGATTTCTCATGTCTTCTATAGTTTTCCTTGACCAACTGGTTATCTTATTGCATGATCATTTTTGGGATTCGTTGTTAATGAAAAAATTCTTGAAATCTTCCTCAATCTTGAAACACTAATCCATCACCATGGATACTGAATAAGATTTCTTATTCAAGTTGTGTTGAATCATCTGGCATCTTGATTTAATTCTTAGAAAAATTGGAATAGTCCCAACAAGATTCTTCAATGACTGAACTATGAAATAATGTCTAAGGGAGGATGATTCCGAATCAGATATTTTTCATGGTTAGGTTTCTTTTTCTAAATTATTAAGTTTCCTGTTTGAAGAACCACCAACATCTTTCCGCTTTATCACAACCTCGGTAGGTGTATCAACTATAACATGTTTTCCCTTAACAGCTTTCAAAATGGATTCCTCATTCTTAGATTCATGTTCACTGTCAGATAGTTGAACAATTTTATCTTTATCTATCTCTTTTTTCTCAGCTCCTTCCTCAACATCCTCAGGGTGTATGAAATCATGATTAGAACTTTCTTCTTCAGACAGCTTATTCACTACTTCTTCAACCTTGTCATCTTCACCTTTCTCATATTTACCAGGGGTAGCAAGCTTTTAAGACTCACCTTTTGATGTTCGGATTGAAAGCTTCTCAGATGGAATCTCCTTCTGATGAAAATATTCTACTTACTTAACGAGATCTTCGGTATCAACACTACCTTCTTCTTATTCTTCTTATTTCTCTTCAACAAATATTTCTTTGACTTTTTCCAGAGTCACATACTTCTTTCCTGGTTTCTCTGGTAAATTTTCTATCAAGAAAGTTGTTGGTATAGGAATTTTCTAAGAACCATTCTCAGTATCCTTAAGAAGGGATTGCACAATATCTACTTCAGACATCTTCTTCTTTTGTTATTTTCTTTTGCATTCATTTCAAGCTCATAAACAATCTTTTATTTTAAGGCTTTTGCTTTAGAAGGATCCTAACCAAAGCTAGGATCCCCTACTTTCTTGTTCTTCTTATATTCCCTCCATTTAGCTACTACCCCATCTAGATATGATTTTTTTCTTCTTAGGCTTTGGTGGTGCAGATTGGGTTTCTATAGCTTCTGGGGATTTTTCTTTCTCTTATACTTCATTCAGCTTCCTCTTCTTTCCACCCTTTATAGAAGGTTAAAACGCCTCTTATTTCTTATAAGTTGCTTCATCTTCATCTTTAGGCAAGTCAAAGAATTATATGGATTCTTTAGAAAAAACCTACTTTCATCCTCTTCAAAGTATCATCACTTTCCGGCATTAATTTTCAATTTCATTGCTTAGAAAAACATGGTATTTTGAATTATTCTAGACACCGAACAATCAACTTTGAGAGAATGGATGGATACTTGATAATATAAGACTTCATATTTCCATTTTTTATATTCTCAATAGTTATCGGAATATACTGAACCAATTTGATATTCCTTAGATTCACCAAGAAAGCAAGGATATACATGTTACTCTTCTTCAAAGTATCCTTGTCCCCTTTTCTCAGAATGATGAATCCTTGAACCAATAATTAGAGAATCCAAAAATTTGTGGATAGGTGAACATTATTCGGTGTATTTACAACTGAAAGTATGAAGAAAGCCATAGCCTTCACCTTATCAAAACATCCTTTAACTTCAGGAAAATTACGTGAGTAGAACTTTGCCTCACCCTCATAAGGTACTCCAATTAGACTAGCTGCCTTGGTGTAAGAAAGAGCATAAGTCTTAGCATAACTCTTGAAAGAAAATTTATCTCTGCCTTTTCCCTTGAAAAAACATACAGACACATATAACACAACCAATAAGTCCATATACACCGGATCGTGAGCTCCTGGTTTCGATACGGAAACACTCTCCCATCCATTCTGCTTAATGTTCTTTGAGATAATAGTATCATACGTAGCAAAGAGATTTCGATGTACCAACTTTTCCTTATATATATTTCATTCATAAATTGGCTTGATTGTTTACATGTCTTTCTGATAAGATACATCGCCAAACATTCAGAGTTCAGGAAGATCTTGAAAATATGGAAAGAGCTTATGTAGGAGGACAGAGCTTCAACATGCAAGATATTTAATTCCAAAGTGGGACATCCATTTGGGGTTCATTTATATAGGCATTTGAAGCGATGGTTCAGCTTCTATACTCAATCCAATGGCTGTAAAACTTTGTGATCAAATATGACAATTGTGAAGATATCGGCATGGAAATCCTGGCAGGATGCGACATTTTGCGGTAAAAAAATGGATTTAAGAAAAAGAGAATCTAATTTTTTTTAAACAACTGAAAATACCAAAAAGTAAAATATTATTAAGAAAAATAAGGAAAGGAAACATACCTTTCGGATTGATAATAATATTATTTGAATTGAAGGAAATTCTTCTTAAGGAACTTCAGATTCTGAAAATTTGATTACATAATTTTTTTTGAAAATATTACTATGAAATTTTAGAAAATCTTTATTACAAAAATATCGAAAATCTTCATTACAAAAATTTAGAATATATTCTTTACAAAAATTTATAAAATATTCATTATGAAAATTTAGAAAATCGTTATTATGAAAATTTAGAAAATATTCATTACAAAAATTTAAAAAATCTTTATTACGAGAATTTAGAGATTCTTCATTATGAAAATTTAGAAAATATTAATTATGAAAATTTAAAAAATCATTAATATGAAAATTCAGAAAATATTCATTACAAAAATTTAGAATATATTCATTAAAAAAATTTAGAAAATCTTCATTAATAAAATTTAGAAAATCTTCATTATGAAAATTTAGAAAATATTCATTACGAAAATTTAGAAAATCATCATTAGGAAAATTTTTAACTAACTAACAAGAAAATGTACTCCCCCTATGAAAAAATTTTTGTTACTGTAAGGAGATAGGTTTCAACAAAAAGTTAATAATGATGATTACCTTACAGTTATCATTCCTAACTTTTGTTTTATGTATTCAATTCTATCAAAGGGTAATGATTTTGTGACAATATCTGCAAGTTGATCTTGTGTTTCGATAAATTGAAGAATGATATCTTTTTTGGTGTGTGAGCCCTAAGAAAGTGATGCCTAATATCTATGTTTTTTCATGAGAGTGATGTAGATGGTTTTTTCATAGGGAAATGGAACTAGTATTCTCACAAAAAATTTGTGTTTTGGTAAAACTCATACCATAGTCTGCGAATGTGTATTGCATCCACAACACTTGAGCACAACAACTTCCAGTTGCTACATATTCAGCTTCAGTAGTGGAAAGTGCTACTGAGTGTTTCTTTTTTCATGATTAAGAAACAAATGAATCTCATAATAAATGACACGTTTCAGATGTACTTTTTCTATCCATTATACATCCAACAATGTCAGCATCCGAATAAAGCTTCAAAATAAAGTCATTTCTAGAAGTATAAAAGAGTCCAAGATCCATGGTTCCCATTAAGTAGAAAATAATCCTTTTCACTTCCATTAAATGAGATTCCTTAGGATTGGATTAATATCTTTCACATAAGCATACTGAAAACATTTCATCTAGACGACTAGTTGTCATGTAAAGTAGACTTCCTATCATACCTCTAAAAGATGTTTGATCTACTGGTTTCCCATCTTCATCAAGATCAAATGAATTTGAGGTACCTATGGGAGTACTTATACTCTTAGTGTTTTCATATCTGTACTTTTTAATAAGATCATTAATATACTTATGTTGGGATATATAGATTCCTTCTGGAATTTGTGAAATTTGAAAACCATAGAAAAATGATAACTCACCCATCATACTCATTTCAAAATCATATTTCATTATATCCACATGGGAATCAGTTAAAGAATGATGAGTTAAACATAATATAATGTCATCAACATAAATTTGAACAATCCAAACATTTTTCTCATCTTTATTTATAAAAAGGGTTGGATCTGCATTTCCCTTAACATAATTATTTTGAAGAAAAGACAGGTAAGTCTATCATACCAATCTCGAGGGGATTTCTTAGGTCCATACAAGACTTTGGTAAGTTTCAAAACATGTTCAGGATGTTTTAAATCATTATAAATTGGATTTTGTTCAAAAAAAAATTTATCTTTTACAAATCCATTAAGGAAAACACATTTAACATCCACTTGAAAAAGTTTGAAATTGAAGAATGGTGCAAAGGCAAGTATTATATGAATAGATTCTTGTCTAGCTACTAGAGAATATGTTTCTTTATAGTCTATTCCTTCTTGTTGATTATAGCCTTTAGCAACCAATATACCTTTATTTCTTACTATTATTCCATTTTCATCACATTTATTTTTGAAGACCCATTTTACTAGAATAATAGAATTTTCCTTAGGTCTTTCAACCAAGGTCCAGAATTTATCCTTTAGAATTCATTTGGCTCATCTTTCATAGATTTTATCCAATCATCATTAGCTAAATCTTTATCAGTGCTTTTTGGTTCTCATAATGAATGAAATTATAGATATTCTACTTCATTTCTTAAAAAACTTCTAGTACAAACAGGTTGATTCACATCACTAATGATACTATCATTGGGATGATTCTTTAGAAAAAATTGATTTGGGTTTTTTAAAACATATTAATCAACATAAGGTAGGAAGTCTTATGGGGTAAATGCTTCAGAAACATTTTCTTGGACATTTTCCTTATAAAAAGGATCTTCTAACAAAGGTTGATAATATGTTTTTGAAAACACATTAGAAGATGAAGGTTGGGGTTTTTTAAAAACAAAAGGATCAGTTTCATCAAATTTGACATTTACCATCTCTTCAACAATACAAGTGTATTTATTGAAAACTCTATAAGACTTAGAAGTTGTGGAGTAGCCTAAGAAAATTTCTTCATCGTATTTTGGTGCAAATTTGTGTAGATTATCTTTAGTATTCAAAATGAATACCTTGAAACCAAAAACCATGAAGAAGGAAAGTCTAGTTCTTCTACCATTCCATAACTCATAAGTAGTTTTATTAATAAATGGTCTAATTAAAACTCAATTTATAGTATAACAAGAAGTACTTATAGCTTCAGCACAAAAAATGTTTGGAAACTTAATATTCACTCAACACGGTTCCAGTTATCTCTTTAAAAATTACATTTCTTCTTTCAACCACACCATTTTTTTGAGGTGTTCTGGGTGCTGAGAAGTTATGAGTAATGCCTTTTCTACTACAAAAAGATTAAAAATCATAATATTGACATTCTCCTCTATGATCACTATGAATATTTATCAAAGGAAGTTTTTTCTCTTTTTTAACTTGGGCTCTAAAACTTTTGAAATAAGAAACATATTTAGATTTCATTTCTAGAAAATAGACCCATGTAAATCAAGTGTAATCATCAACTAAGAAAAATACATAATAATTTCCTCCAATGCTTCTAGTTTGTGTTAGAACAAGAAGATCCATATATACTACTTGTAATGCATTAGTGGTTGATACTTCACCGACTGATTTAAAACTAGACTTATGTTTCTTTCCATATTGACAGGGATCAAAAACTTTTGAAGAATCAAATCTAAGCTCCGGTAGATCCATAACTAGTCGTTTTTTAGAGAGTTTTCATAGGCTCCTATGGCTACAGTGTCCTAACCTTCTATGACACAACCATGAATGATCTTCCATTGCACTAAGTCAAGGTAGATCATGGCATCTAAGGTCTTCTATGTTTAGTGTGTATACATTCTCTTTCCTATTAACAGAAAGAATAAACTCTTCCTTGTAATTGTGTACTAAGCACAAGTCATTCCTAAAATTCACAAGGTAACCTTCATCACATAATTGACTTATGCTAATGAGGTTGTGCTTAAGACCCTTAATAAATAAAACATTTTAAATAAAGGGTTTTCCATGAAAAATGATGTTCCCTATACCAATAATTTCTCCCTTAACATTGTCTCCAAAATTTAATTTTCCTCCTTTCTTCCTGATAATCTTTTCAAAGAAGTTTTTGTTACTAGTCATATGTCGAGAAAATCCATTATCCATGCCCCATGTATTACTGTTGGTACTTTCTTTACTTTTGAGAAAATAAGAGAGTTAGACTTTCAGAACACAAACATTCATGGATCCAAAAACATCAGAAATCAAAATTTTAGTTACCCACATTTTCTTTGAAAAATAAGCTTTATAAAAACCTAAAGACTGAGTTTTGTTTAAGGAACAATATTTTGCACAATGCCCACCACACTGAGAATTAGTGCAGAAAGAAGCACTTTGAGGAACAAAATAATTGTTACTAAAAAAGATTATAACTAGTATAACCAAATCCATAATTATTCCTTAGAGGACGAATTTGAGAGTACATCTTATCAAAATTCTCCTTACCTAAGGTAAATTTTGACAAGAACATCCTCAAGGAAAATATTTCTAAATTCAGTATAATAACTATATTCATATATTCAATAACATTATCTTTAGCACTAGATTTTTCCTCGAAATCATTTTTCTTAGAAATTACTTTTTCTAGATCCTTAGAAAGTTTATCATTCCCAGTATTTACTTCCTCAAGGTTTTTTGAAATATATTCAAAATCAAAGATTTTCTTATCAAAATCCTTAGAAAGATCAGATATTCTCTTAGTAAGTATTGAAATCCTAGAATTTTTCTTTATCAGTCATTTTGTTGACTTTTGAATTTTAATTCTCAAGAAGCATAGCGAACCTAGAAACATCTTCATAGGTAAGTAAAGTATTATCCTCTTCAGAAGAATATTCTTCATCCGAAGATTCATAATATTCACTATCACTATAATTTTCATTCAAGTATACATTGGTCATAGATTCAACATTGTGTACCTTAGCCATTAAGTAATGATTTTCAATAGGTAGTCTGGCTATTAGACCAAGATTCTTATGTCCAGAAGATTCATAATCTGAGGATTCATCTGAAGGGTCACCACCACTGGAACTATAGGTTTCATTAGCTTTCAGAACATTCTTATCATTGTCTTTTTAATACTTCTTTCTATTTCTTTCAGAATTATTTTCCTTTCTTTCTTTTCTCTTAAGCATAGGAAAATCTGGCCTTATATGTCCAGTTCTCTTGCATTCATAACAAGTAACTTCAGAATATTTCTTATCTTTCTTTCATTCTTCTTGTATCTAGATTGAATGTTCTTTTATCCAACATTCTTGTTCATCCTTCGAGCAAGATTAGCTAATTCATTTTCTAAATATTCACTTCCACTAGATTCGTATTATATAACAAACTTCGGGGATTTGGATCTTGTAACTCTCTCAAGAGTCTTAGTATTCATGTGATTTAAAGTAGTTGTAAAAGCAAAACTTCCATTCCCATTCATCTTCTTAACATTATCAGTATCTCTCTTAGTTCTAGTGTCATATTAAAGAAGAGTTCCAAACAGTTCATCAAGAGAAATCAGAGTAACCTTTCTATTTTCAACTATAGCGGTCCTCTTTGATTCCCACTCATTGGGTATGATGTCTTTGATATTGTCCACAAGAGCTTCATCATCTAATAATTTTTCACCCATAGATTGTAAAATGTTAAAAATAGTCAGGAATCTCTATTGTACCTTACATATAGGTTCTCTATAAAGAAAGAAAAAACCATGATATTCCGCTCTGAGCATGGCTCTTCTTGTTTCAATGACTTTTAATGTTCCAAAGTGTGTAACTTCAAGCTTCTTCCAAATACAATTTGTTGCTTCACAAGATGAAATTTGGATATATATATATATATATATATCTAGTCATAGAACAAAACAATATACTCTGTACCTTATAATTCAGTTGATATTCATGATTTCTTGATTGGTGAAAGTACTAACTTCCTTTTCATGGATATTATATCCTCCAGTAAGCATGACAAAATTTTTTACTCTAGTGTTGATAATAAATGTCGTCATGCGATCTCTCCAATATTCGTAATCATTCCCATCAAAAATAGGCGGTCTAGTTGCAGTACGGGAAAAATGGGTATTTGCGACGGGGGAATTTGCCCGTCGCAAATTAGTTATTTTCGACGGGTTAGCTTGCCCCGTCGCAAAAAACCGGTGGCGGTAAAAGATATTTGTGACGGGAATCTACGCCCGTCGCAAATAACCGGCGGCGGTAAAATCTATTTGTGATGGAAATCTACCCCAATCGCAAATAGTATGTCTACAGGTTATTATTCGCGACGGGTCCCGTCGTGAATAATTATTTAACCGTTGACCGTAATAAATGAGGGCTAAGGTATTTGCGACGGGTACCGTCGCAAATAATGCTATTTGCAACGGGTATCCCGTCGCAAATAGACCCGTCGTAAATGATCTAACCTATAAATACCCCCATCCGTTTTTTCATTTATTCTCAAACTCAATCTTCTCCTTCTCTCAAAACTCTATTCTTAGATTTCAGAGTTTCTTAAGTTTAATTTTTTTTCCGGAGCTGATATTGATGTTTTCAACAACGATCAGAGATCAACATCAGATCAATTTTAAAGGTAATTATGTTCATTTTAATTTAATATTTATTTTAAATTTTTTATTAGTTACAATTATTCTTAATTAGTTGTAATTTAACTATGTTTACATTGTTTTGTTACTTAATAAATTTAAATTATTAGTATTCATTGTTCATAGTTAATGGTTCTTAGGAATAGTTAGTAATAATTTCCAATAATTAAGAATAAATACTAATAATTAGTAATAAATACCAATAATTAGGAATAATTAGTAATTATTACCAATAATTAATAATAATTAGTAATAATTACCAATAATTACCAATAATTAGTAATAATTAGTAATAATTACAAATAATTCGTAATAATTACCAATAATTAGTAATAATTTCCAATAATTACCAATAATTAGTTATAATATCCAATAATTACCAATAATTAGTAATAATTAGTAATAATTACCAATAATTAGTAATAATTAGTAATAATTAGTAATAATTAGTAATAATTCTTAATAATTATCAATAATTAGTAATAATAAATAATAATTACCAATAATTAGCAATACTTGGTAATAATTACCAATAATTGGTAATAATTACCAATAATTAGTAATAATTAAAAATAATTATCAATAATTAGTAATAATTACCATTAATTATCCATAATTAGTAATAATTACAAATAATAATCAATAATTAGTAATAATTACCAATAATTATCCATAATTAGTAATAATTACCAATAATTACCAAGAATTACCAATAACTAGTAATAATTAATAATAATTAGCAATAATTAGCAATAATTACCAATAATTAGTAATAATTAATAATTATTACCAATAATTAGCAATAATTAGTAATAATTACCAATAATTAGTAATAATTACAAATAATTACCAATAATTACCAATAATTACCAATAATTAGTAATAATTAGTAATAATTACTAATAATTAGCAATAATTAGTAATAATTACCAATAATTAGCAATAATTAGCAATAATTAACAATAATTAGTAATAATTACAAATAATTATCAATAATTAGTAATAATTACAAATAATTACCAATAATTAGTAATATTTACCAATAATTAATAATAATTACCAATAATTACCAATAATTACCAATAATTACCAATAATTACCAATAATTACCAATAATTACCAATAATTAGGAATAATTACCAATAATTAAGAATAATTACCAATAATTAGGAATAATTACCAATAATTAGGAATGATTCGTAATTATTACCAATAATTAGTAATAATTATCAATAATTAGTAAAACTTACCAATAATTAGGAATAATTACCAATAATTCGTAATAATTAGTAATAATTGTTAATAATTAGTAATAATTACCAATAGTTATCACTAATTAGTAATAATTAATAATAATTACCAATAATTAGTAATAATTAATAATAATTACCAATAATTCGTAATAATTAGTAATAATTACCAATAATTAGTAATAATTAGTAATAATTCGTAATAATTGCCAATAATTAGTAATAATTACAAATAATTAGTAATAATTACCAATAATTAGTAATAATTAACAATAATGAATAATAATTACCAATAATTACCAATAATTACCAATACTTACCATTAGTTAGAAATAATTACCAATAATTATCCATAATTAGTAATAATTACCAATAATTACCAATAATTACCAATAATTAGTAATAATTGGTAATAATTAGTAATAATTACCAATAATTACCAATAATTACCAATAATTAGTAATAATTAATAATAATAACAAATAATTAGTAATAATTAATAATAATTACCAATAATTAGTAATAATTAGTAATAACCACCAATAATTAGTAATAATTACCAATAATTAGTAATAATTACCAATAATTAGTAATAATTACCAATAATTAATAATAATTACAAATAATTACCAATAATTACCAATAATTTCCAATAATTACCAATAATTACCAATAATTACCAATAATTACCAATAATTAGGAATAATGACCAATAATTAGGAATAATTACCAATAATTAGGAATAATTACCAATAATAAGGAATAATTATCTATAATTAGTAATGATTCCTAATGATTGCCAATAATTAGTAATAATTATCAATAATTAGTAAGAATTACCAATAATTAGGAATAATTACCAATAATTAGGAATAATAACATTATTACATTATTAGTATATTTTATTATTAATATTAAAATAATATAATTTGTTATATTATATACAATTCTCCTTTCATCTGTGTGTTTTCTGTCTCCACATGTAATATTTGTATGTGGAGACAGAAAACACACACATGAAAGGAGAATTGTATATAATATAGAAAATTATATTATTTTAATATTAATAATAAAATATACTAATAATGTAATAATGTTATTATTCCTAATTATTGGTAATTATTCCTAATTATTGGTATAATTACCATTAATTAGGAATAATTACCAATAATTAGGAATAATTACCAATAATTAAGAATAATAACATTATTACATTATTAGTATATTTTATTATTAATATTAAAATAATATAATTTTCTATATTATATACAATTATCCTTTCATCTGTGTGTTTTATGTCTCCACATGTAATATTTGCATTCTTTTTCAAAATTATCAACCTAGTCACTAATGGAGAGGTGAAAGTGAATGCAAATATTACATCTGGAGACAAAATGTTAAACACAGAGATGAAAAGAGAATTGTATATAATATATAAAATTATATTATTTTAATATTAATAATAAAATATTCTAATAATGTAATAATGTTATTATTATATAATTAATATTTATGAAAATATAATATTAGTACTATGAAAATATTAAAAAATTTATATAATATTAAAATTATCAATATTTGTAACAGGTTTTGCTTTATTCTCAACATATTCAATTCTTAAAGGGTCAATTTTTAGGTCTATCTCAACAAAAGGTTTGCGTCAGTCGTGTATGATGTAAACTCTATAATTATCCTTGCTTGAGTGTTTTTTCTAACAAATTATTCAAAACCAGTAATGCTTTTATATTTTATAGAAAAATATAGAACAACGAGGTCATCAACAATCATTATTAGGCGACCGCATATGGATAAATCAACGTAGAAATCCAAACGGTTCTAGTTTAAATCCAGTATATGTAGAGGGTTTGGAGACTTTTTTATCATTTGCAGCATCAAATCCAGAATTTGTTTCAGAAGGAAAAATAAAATGCCATTGTAGAATATGTGCATTGAGAACGTTTGACACGTTTGAAAAAGTGGGGGGACATCCCTTGTGTTTTGGTTTTCAACCAGATTATGTTTTTTAGTATCAATACGGTGAACGCAGTTCCAGAGCAGGTGATACCAACTTGATTCCGGATCCATCTCGGTTTCAAGATTTAGTACATGATGATGAAGGTTCATCTGTTCAACATACAGAAACTCCGGCTGATATAGCTTCAAATCCTGAGTTGGCACTGTCTGAATTTTATGAGTTGTTGAGGTCTGCTGAGGATGCATTATATCCTGGCTGCAAGATGAGAAAATTAGTAGCAGTTGCAAAATTTATGGCTATCAAATCAGATAACGGAATGTCAAACACCTGTTTTGACCAAATATTTTCTTTGCTTAAAACACTGTTACCCGAAGGAAGTGTTTTCCCTGAAAATTACTATAAGAGTAAGAGGTTGGTTCAAAATTTGGGACTTACTTGTTAGAAGATTCATGCATGTTCAAATGACTGCGTTTTATATTCTGGGGAAAATGATTCGTTGGATAGTTGTCCCATATATGGACAACTGAGATATAAAGAAGGAAAACATCGGAAGTCTGGTTTGATTCCTGTAAAACAGTTGAGATATTTTCTACTTACATCCAGACTTCAGCATTTATTCATGTCTAAGAATACAGCGACAATGATGTTATGGAATAAAGAGAATATTTCAACTGATAAAAGCTTGAATCATCCAGCCGATGGTGATTCATGGAAACATTTTTATAGAGTGCATCCATCCTTTGCTTTAGAAGCTAGAAATGTTCGACTAGGCCTTTCCACTGATGGTTTCTATCCGTTCGGATCTTATGGTAGTCAATATTCATGTTGGCCTGTTTTCTTAACTCCGTACAATTTACCTCCATGGATGTTGATGAAGGAGCCATATATCTTTTTGACTTTACTAATTCCAGGACATCCGAAGAAAAATATTGACGTCTATTTGAAACCATTGATTGATGAATTGAGTTTATTGTGGAGTACTGGTGTCAGTACATATGATGTTGCAACGAAACAAAATTTCATACTGAGAGCAGCATTGATGTTGACAATTAGTGACTTCCCGGCTTATGGGATGTTATCTGGATGGAGTAAACATGGTCAGAAATCATGTCCTTACTATATGGGAGAGAAAAAATCATTTATGCTCATTCATGGAAAGAAACCTTGTTATTTTGACTGTCATCGCAGATTTCTTCCAGTTGATCATTTTTTCACAGAAAAAGATCTCATTTCAGAAAAAGAACAGTTGAAAGGGATGGACCTCCAAAAATGCTATCAGTTTCGGAGTTAAAATCAGTTGTATTTTCATTACCTCCAATCACTTTTGGTCCCACAATAAACCAACATTAAATTTCTGGTTTTGGGAATGAACACAATTGGATTAAACGTAGCATATTTTGGGATTTTCTATATTGGTCTGATTTGTTGGTCCGACAAATGTTAGATGTCATGCACATTGAGAAGAACTATTTTGATAATTTGTTTCATAACGTTTTTTATACGCCAGGAAAGAGCAAAGACAATGTAAATGCACGTTTATATCTTGCCCAAATTTGCAGGCATCTAGAATAGGAACTGTTTTAGAATGTCAGAACAGAAAGGTTATTGAATCCAAAAGTAGCTTATACATTGTCTAAAGAAAACCATTTATTATTTTGTCAGTGGATTGCAGATTTGAGACTTCCAGATGGTTTTGCTTCCAATTTGGGTAGATGTGTAAAGAATGGTCATATTACTGGATTAAAAAGTCATGATTGTCATGTTATAATGGAAAGAATTATATCCATTGGATTAAGAGGTCTGTTGAATTCTGTGATTTGGGATTCCATAACAGACATGTCTCAATTTTTTCGGGAAATTTGTGCGGCTACAGCAGATTATGATGCTCTATGAAAACTTGAAGAAGATGTTGTTGTAATTATATATAAATTGGAAAAAATATTTCCGCTGTCTTTCTTTGACTCAATGGAACATTTGAGGTTACATTTTCCATATGAAGCCCAATGTGGATCTCCAGTACAGTTTCGATGGATGTACCCATTTGAAAGATGCATGAAAAAATTGAAAAGAAAAGTACGTAACAAAGCATCTGTTGAAGGATCTACTGCAGAAGCTTATTTGCAAGAGGAAATATATTTTTCTGCTCCCATTATTTTGAATCTTAGTATCATTCAAAACACAAGAGAATGGGACAGAACGAGAGGAATATTGATGAAATCGACAATCAATTATCTGTTTTCAACCAGCCAGAGCTTGGTTTTGGTGGAGTTTATGAATGCTGGCTTTCAGATGATGAACATCACAGAGATCATACATGTGTTCTGCTCAACTGTGAAGAGATGAAATCAGTTTTAATGTAAGTGTTTATATCACTTATTCTATCATTTATGTTACAATAAATAACTTTGGTTTTTCTAGGTTGTATGATAATCATATCAAGAAACAAATTCCACAAATTACAGCAGCTGCTCTCGAAGAACGCCGACTAAAATATTTCTCTCAGTGGTTTCAAGAACTGATAACATAAATTCTTTATCTTTTAGAAACTCATTCAGTGTATAGTTTACTATATTGATAATTATTTCACAAATTTTCAGGCGTCTCGATATGTTGATAAAATTGAAAAACGGCTGTGTATATTGAGTAACCCACCTTCCAAACTTGTTAAAACTTATAATGCATATGTGGTGAATGGATTTCGATTTCACACACATTCATATGGGGAATCGAAAAAAACAATGAACAGTGGAGTTATCTTGAGAGGATCTCATCATCGAGAAAATTAAGTTGACTTTTATGGCATACTTGATGAAATAATTGAACTCTGTTATCTTGGACAACATTACATAACCATGTTCAAATGTCGGTGGTTGGATACAGAGAGAGGCGTGCGTGTTCATCCGACTCAAGGAATCATCGATATTAAATGTAAAATTGTTCTCATAGTAAATGAACCATTCTTATTGGCTCAACAGGCACATCAAGTTTATTACACAAATTACTGTGCTACATCAAGAAACTTGACTGATTGGTGGAGTGTAATAAAGTTCAAAATTTGAGACAATCATTTTAGTCAAAGTGAATGTGCTTTCACTGATGTGCAAAGAATTGAAGTTTTTCAAGAGAGTCATCAAAATCAATCTTTTTTACAAAGAGACATGAGTATCGATGACGACACCCCACATATAAGAGTCGGTGATGACGATGATGTTAATGATGTCACATATGAATTTGAAATGGTAAGAGATGAAGCAACTGGAACTCGAATAGATATCGATGATGTTGAGGAGGATTATGAAGATGACATTGACATATATGAAGATGATGATGAAGCTGAACACTGATAAAATTCCATGGTAGTTATATACAATCATAATATATATATATATATATAATAGTAATTATCAATTATTTGCTAACAACATTACCATTTTCTTTTTCAGATGGACGACGAGACATTTCGTGAGTTGGCGGATGCTGACCTGGCTTTCGATGGGGATGAGTTACTGGCAGATGACCCTCAGCATGCAGGCGCTCCAGGGAGTATGTGGAGGGGGAGCGGTCTTGCACGATTGATGATTCTTGACCCCGTCCCCGAGCGACGTCCACGTCTTGGGTTTGATCCACGCACACGAAGGTGTGATAACCTGTGTGATAATCTATGGATTTGACTAAGATTTCATTAATCTATTCAGATAATAAATTTTTATTCTTTTTACAATTTTCCGCATATAGCAGTCGGACAGGGCAGCGCTATTTTGCGCAACTATTTCTCTCAGTCGTGGACCACATGGGAGCAGATTCCCATTGATGTGCAGCAGGCCATGTTCGGCCATTGGTTGGTACGTACGTAAATAAATAATTTTTATTTTGAAAATTATTTCATTTCTAACTTGATATTTTGATTTATTTGTAGGGTTTATGGTATCCGATCGAGGATACCATGCGTGACGCCATCCACAAGGCATGGGAGGTGGCCATGCGTGACCTCTTTCGTCAGTTTTTTCCCAATTTAAGAAAAGCTGCCACGACGAAAGCAGGAGTGTCAGATTTTGACGAGTCATGTAGAGCACACCGACCAGAGTACATTTCATCCCATGTATGGGATGTATTATGTGCACACTGGTTGAGTGGTGCCTTTCAGAGGAGATCATCGGTGGAGAGGCAGAATCGGGGGAGACAGGAGGTGACTCATCGAGCTGGGAGTCGTTCTTTCAGTACTCATAGACAGCATCTAGTACGTACATTATTTATAAATATTTTATATAAATATAAATATTAACAGTTTATTTTTTATTCTTATAGGCTGTTGAGGACCCCGATATTACAGAGTATGACGTATATCAGAGGATGTATAGTGATCCTGCTACTGGGGAGCGCAGAGGTGATCGTCAGCATCACATTGTGGTCAGTATTATTTTTTTCAAGTATAAAAATTAACTACATATAATATATTCACAATTTTAATTTTAAATTGCAACTACAAGAGTCATATGAGGCTGCAGCGTCACAGACCTGGCCTGAGAATAAGGTCGAGTCATCAGATCAGACCTCTGACCATCAGTTTGATGAGGCGGCATGGATGCAGGCCACCCAGTATGCCTTCGAGAAGGGCCGGGTAGTTGGTATTAGCTCTCGACTGACTCTCGGAGATTATTATGGCAGTGCTACGATGTCAGCGTCCAGCTTGAGAGGAGCTCATGCATCTTCTTCTGCTACACAGTGTGAGGATCAGTTGCGATCTTAGACTGCACTGATAGAGAGTCTCTGACAGGAGTAGGGGAAGATGCGTCAGCAACAGCAACAGCATGAGGAGGAGCGTCGACGCCAGCAGCAGCTGTACAAGGAGAAGATGAGTCGGTGGCAACAACAGCACCAGGAGCAGATGGAGTACATGCACTGAATCACTCATGCTTTAGGGATAGAGTTTCCTCCACCAGCATCTGCAGATCCCCCCCTCCCCCCCTCCTTCATATTAGAGTTTTTTATGTTATAATGTTTATTAAATCAAAATATGATTTTTTTTTCTATTCGTAGTTTTTGTCTCACTATAAAATATTAATAATATTATATTTTGAAATAACAATATTAATATGAATAATATAATTATTTATATTTTATAATATTAAACATTATATATATATTAAAATTTTATAATATTATAATTTAATTATATTTTTTTGTAATATTTGAATTATTTTAATATTTGAATGTAAAATAATTCTATTATTTTTATATTAATTAAAATAACTTATTAATATTTTTTTATTTATGAATTATAATTCTAATATTATTATATTAATTAAATCATTTATTAATATTTTTTATTTTTTATTTTTGAATTATAATTATATAATTATTAAATAAATTAAAATAATTTATTAATAATTTATTATTTTTATTTGTGAATTATAATTCTATTATTATATTAATTAAAATCATTTATTAATATTTTATTATTTTTTATTTTTGAATTATAATTGCATTATTATTACATTAATTAAAATAATTTATTAATAATTAATTTTTTTTATTTTTTTATAGTATTTGCGACGAGATACTATGCCCGTCGCAAATAGTATTATTTTTATATCCCTTAAAATAATTTAATAATAGTTTTTAATTTTTTTTTAAAACATAATTGCGACGGGCCCCGTCGCATTGCGACGGGGCCCGTCGCAATTACATTTTTAAATGTTTTTACAAATATACGGAGTAATATTGTCAACGGGAAGGATACCCGTCGCAAATAATATCTTTAGCGACGGGCCCGTCGCAACTCATTGTTGTTGCGACAGCGTTTTCCGCAATGGGCGATTTGCGATGGCCCCCGTCACAAAACGCCATTTGCGACGGGATCCCGTCGCAAATGACACATCACAAATACCTATTTTCTAATAGTGTTGGACTCAGGTTGTTAATAGAACTAACATTGATTCCTTCCATCTCAAAAAATTTATCTTTCCACACAAACATGTCAGTAATAAATGTTTGTAAACAAGAAAATTATTCCATAGCAAGGAAAGAGCATAACAATGAAAAACTTGAGCAACGAAAAAATATATATGAATATAAGTATTTCAGATACCTCTTCTGATACCAATTATTAGATCGAAATGATATAGATATTGTATGTGGTATCTAATGATTCTCAATATACAAGGGGGGTTGAATTGTATACCTGAAAATATTCCTTTGGAACTTTTAAATAATGTGATGTTTAACAAAGTTAAACAAGGTAATTCACAAAACCAATAGTTCTACACACTTGCTTGATTCCAGAAATATGATTCCCAGAATGTAATTCCGTAAAGATGGTTCTGGAAATGAAACATAACAGAATTTTACGGAGATAAAGATATCACCTTAAATCTTATAGAATTTTACTAAATCAGAGTATACAAGTATAAGAAATTATAAGATAGTTATACTTTCCTCAACAATCAAAATGCAGTGGAAAACTTGAAACAAACAAGTAACAAGTAGTAAATCTTTTAACCCAAAGAGAAGGGTATTCAACATCCTTGGATAAAGGTCCCTTGATTTATACTTTCAAGAATGTTTGTCATACCCACACCAAGGTAAGCCCTCGATACGAAGATTAGAGTCTGTCTTGCTATCCCTGCAAGACATCATCTTAAAGGTAGTTGACACCTCTATATTTCTCAGCATGGAAGTCCCCAGACTTTATGGCATTCAACACCTCTGTCTTCCTATCCTCAGAAGACCTCAAATGTACTCAGCAGCATTCAGAGCTGCACGAATAAAATCTGAACAAGATGTTCAGTACGCACTAAGCATGATAGTCTCTCTCTAGAAATTACTTCAACAACATGTAATCTCAAGAGTCATAGAATAGTTCATCAAAGTTATGATCACTTTAAAATGAGCTCCAATTTATAGGCACAGCTTCAACGGTTAGCTCCCTCATCCAACTATTGCATTTTTCCTTGAATTTCTGAGGGACCTGTACACGTGTCCCCTCAAACAATAGTTTGTTAGTAACAGAATGCATGAAATCATTTTATAACCAAAACAAGAGTAAGAAAAAATACAGTTACTTAACCCAAATCATTTATTCGGAATGTAAGGGAAAGTGAAAGTTCAGAGTCTAATCAAAAACATATTTAGTGTCTATAATACAAGGATATTTGGATTATGTCTTCAGAAGAATTTGGATCCTGAATTCTATAGAATTATGGAGTCTGAATTTCAAGGAATTTTGGAGTCTGAATTTAGTAGAATTTGGAGTCTGAACTTACAATGTTCAGAGTCTGAATTCATAGGATTTCGAGTATGAGCTTACAAAGTTCGAAGTCTGAGTTCATTAGAATTCTGAATCTGAATTCAGAGAACTCAGAGTCTGAACTTAAGAGTTCAGAGTCTGAATTTAGGGAATTTGGAGTCTGAATTCAGATTACTCGGAGTCTGAACTCATAAGAGTTTGGAGTCTGAATTCATTAGAATTCAGAATCTAAATTTAGAGAACTTGGAGTCCAAACTCAAAAGAGTTTGGATTCTGAATTCATCATAATTCAGAATCTGAATCTAGATCCTGAAACAAAATTCTCTATATCTAAGAATTATAAAACTCTGAGGTTTTATATATGAAACCAACTTTTATACATATTCAAACAATTAATAATGAAAAAATGGTAAGGATAAATTTCCTTTGGGAATGAAAATTTTCCTTATCAAGTAAAACATAGGGTAAATGAAACTTGCCTTAAAATAAGGTGTTGGTGATTTTCAAAACAAGAATGAATGGAAAATTCATAAGGAAACCTTAATGACTCAACAAGAATATTTGGTTCTATGATTCCAAAGACACTAAACTATTACAATAATTGGGCATGTACTTTTCTAATGTGATGAATATTCATATAAAATGATGTAATATCCATGTATGTTATTCTTGGGTCACTATAGTTGGTATCAAAGAAAAGGATTAGTCCATATTTGGAAACTAGGATAAGAAAAAAAGTGGTATTTCTAGGAATCGTTCAAAGGATATGTCTCGAGATGCATCTAAGGGAATGTCAAAAGAAAATCCAATATACTAGAAAATGTCCAATTATTTTTTTATAGTAAAGAGTGAGTGGTTTCTTGGAAATACATCCATAGCTAGATAGTTCAAGTTGTTGTGGCTCCGACATATATGTATATAACCTACCACATCTCTTCATTATATTTAGAAGGTCGAAGGACATTACTTGGACTTAAGAGAAATCCCCAAGATTCCATTGACTAGAAATAAATTCCAAGGGATGCAATAAATGTGGGGATGATTTTTTTTTTGGAAACAAAAACACTCAAAAAAACATTACCTACCAAAATAAACCACAACATGATTCTTGACAACCATGTGAAATGACTCAAATAGATACAGATTATATCAAAACCAAATTACAATAGAATACCATAGTGGATGAAAACTAACATCAGAGTAAAAAATAGAAGACAAAACCACAATACACAAAGACTCCATGATACACCATGCTCAAACTCCAAAAAACAGCCCAAGTATAATGATGCACCTCTAATAAAGTGTGATACGTTACCTTTTCCTATGTCCTGATAATATATATCAGTAAAATCACTGAAGTTTCCAAATAGTGGTGAGTGATGAAACTCATTTGGATTTCTATAAATAACTTCTATACTCACACCACTAGGATAAAACATTCTAGCACATTTATAAAGGCAATTTATTTAAAAAAATTAAAATATTTTATATCAAAGCCAGTAATTTTAATCAAAATGTAGTCGTCCACACTAATGTACATTCTAATGGAAAATACGAAAAAATAAATTAAACCATTTCACATTCCTTTTTGGAATACCCCTTCCATGATTTATCACACACCCATACATGCATGTTTCTCTTACAGATCCATGATCATGAGTGGTTTCTCATCCATCTACTAAGTCGTTATATTTTGTCCAATATCCTATTTCCCAAATAAAACACGCCCTTTATCCATGGTCATGTAACATTGTACCCCAATTTTTCACACCACTTATTAAAGGTCACATTGATGGCATGAACTCACACAACCCATGTATTCCAAAAACATTTTAAACTTACCAATTCAATCTGTTTCAATAAAACTATTCTTATATTGAAAAAGCTTCGAACAAAACAATTCAATACATTTCAATAAAACCATCCTTTTATTGAAAACATCTCAATTAAACCATTCACCAAAATTCCAATAAATAAATATTTTAAAATCAACATTTTAAAATATAGAAAATAATGAAAATTTCATAAACACATTCGACAATTCCAATTTTTTTTTAAAAAATCTTTAAAATACTCAAACCATCCCCAAAGATGGATTCTAACATACTTTGAAGAGACATTTTACAATAAATTTCTATAAATTTAACCAATTCTAAAATAATCCATCATTTTCTAAGATGAGGAGTCAAGATTGAATCCACATACCACAAGAATTATGGAGAAAGTGAAGAATGGATTGAAAACACCCACAAAATAGGGTAAAATATCTAAAAACCCACCTTATATATCTTCTACAAAAATCCAAAGTCCCAAATATAATCATTATTAGCATAAAAACATTATATCAATATGAAATGGACTAGATTTAGGAATCTGAGTGGGGGGAGAATGTTGATGTAAGAAAACCATGAAAAATGACATAAACAGTGACTTACCCTGGGAATCGGTCTTCAATGCACCATGAAACACCTATGGATCACTTTTTATTTCATGAGGAATTCATACATGTCCATTGGGAAGAGAAAATCATGAGTTACGGTTGATTTAAAGAAAAACAATGGGTTAAAACATTATCTTGAAATAGATACAATTTTTTGTATCCAGTTATTATACAGAGAATAGTTAGTTGATCTATTACGAAAAACAATGCGCTAATAGTGTGACATAAACTGCCTTAAGAAGGAACTCACATAGTTCTCTAGTACAGTTATAAAAACTATAAACTATACATGAAATATATCATTGTCTCACTTTTAATAGTTTTTACTAGGTTTTCATATAGTTTGGAAAAACTGTGCGCCCACCTGTGTGCTATCCCCTTATCCTTTATTTCAATGTGCATGGTTTCTAGTTCGAGATTTAAAATTTCCACATACCATTATCAAACCGGTCACCCATAGAATATCCCCAAAAACATTATAAACATCTTCCAAACCCTCCCAAAATTTACCCAAACACTTTGCAGACTTGAAAAACATAAATAATAGGGTAGTTACATGAAACTAGGGTGCTATATTCTCCAAAAAAATAAACTTTCCATCTTCATAATGTAGAGAAATATTGGTTTCTCAAAAAATTTCAAACCATTTCTTAACCATTTCCATCTCCTGTTTCCAAGTCTCTTCATGAATCTGACAAGGTTTCCACAAAAACCACACTAGAATGATGGTTTTTCACATGAAATAATTTATATTTCCTTTCCACAATCAACACTTCATTGTTAACTGATAAATAATCCGGATCTAGGTCAACATGATCCAATAAAATCACGTGGAATGGATCAAGATAATAATTTTTCACTAGAGATAAATGAAACACATTACACACAACACTGACCAATTGTGGTAATACTAACTGATATTACACCTCACCAACTCGTTCATATATCTAAAAAGAAATTATGTATCTAGCGGATAACCTAACCCACTTTGAAAAATGATGATTCACATGCCTTGGAGAGATTCTAAAAATCACATGATCATTCACATAAAAAAATGGTCAATGATGATGATCCACATATGATTTTTGACAACTCTGAGCCATCTTTATCTGTTTTATGATCAACTGAATTATCTTCATTGTTTCTTGGACAATGCTCAACATGACTAGGTATGTCTCGCCAGCTTCCACCCATCAAAGGGGAGAATAATGATGATTCCATACAATACTTGAAAATGAAAAATATATATTAAGTCTTGATAGCTATTGTAATATGATAATTCCACTAATGGGATGTTCTCTTTACATGAGCCACCAAAATCCATTACATAACCCCACAACATGTCTTCTAATTATTTTATCATTATTTTAGTCTGGACATCCATATAAGGATGATATGCTATGGTAAAAGTTAGCTGAGTCCCAAAATATTTTTATATGTATTTACATAAAAAGTTTTTAATGCATGGATCTCTATCAGACAGGAACAAAACTAGTACATTGTCCCACTAACACATCTTGAATATAGATTTTTGACATGTCCGTAGTCTTATGAGATTCATGAAGAGGGATGAAGTGGGACAAAATTTTGGGCCAATCCACTATCCCTCATATAGAATCATGGGTCCAAACAATTATAGGAAGAATTATTACTAAATTAATATCTATCTAATCCCATTTATAAACACTGATAGGTAAATACTGTAAAATATTTAATAGTCGCTGATTTTATACTTTGACCTACTGAAAAATTAAGAATCTTCAAAAAAACTCATCCACCTTCCTTTTCATTCCCACCCCACTTAATTGTGATTTAATTTCATTATACATATTTATTATCCCAATATGAAAAACCAATTTAGAATGGGGGTAATCATAAAGAAGTTGTTTCTGGAAATACATAGGTATGACCATCCGATTTTTGTCCCACAACACTGAACTCCCATACAGCCTCTATCACTCAACGGTCTCCCCACCATTGAGTTTTTACCTCATAGAAACAAATTTTGAATCATATTTTTTTTACTCTTTAATTATCTCAACCAAATCAATAATTAACTAAAATGTCATTAAAATCACAACTTCAACTCGATCTTCACATTCCATGTTTATGTTGGCTAGGCCTGACATCAACTACCACTCATCTGAAGCTTTGTTTTTCCTAATGATCATACGAATATCTTCTTAATGAATCCTCCACCATTTTTTGTTTACATGGTGTATACATTATATCAAATTAAAATATTTAGAGATACTATACCCATTTTATTTATCTATTTTTTAAATCACTTTGTGGGAAAATATGTTTAAAGATCTTATGATCCATTAACACAATGAATTTATTGCCATAGATGTAATGGATTGAAGTATTATAATCATGGACTACGGTAGATGACTCCAAATCTTTTGTTGGTTGCTTATTCTCATGAAAACATAGTTGTCTTGAGCCATTAGAAAAAACATGATCTCTCTATAAGAGAACACATCCCAGACCAATATCCAAAAACATCACAATATGTCATGATCCCTTATCCAAATTATGAAACAATCATGATTGGTTTTGATGAATGGAGAACTATAAAATTTTGAAAATATTTCTCAAATTTATCATTAAATTGGAATGGAAAATGGTTCTTTGTCAATGATATCATAGTGTAAGAACCCAGATCTTCTTTTTCACGTATGTTTTCCCACTCTTGTGTTTTTTTCAAAAAAAATAGATGTTTTCTGGAAATTTCTTAAGTACACACTGTGTACTTTATAAGAACATGTGGTGTACTATGTTACCATAGGTAGCTAAGTGTTGGCCATGTCATGGCCATGTACAAGGACGTGTGTGGTGACCTTGAAACCGCCTAATGTGGGGGCCACTAATAGAAAGTACACACCATGTACTTCTAAAGTACATGTTGTGTACTTTATTTTATTCATTAAACATGTCGGGGTCATGTCTGATGGATAGAACTATCTATTTATAGGTCGGGTTCATCTGAGAGAAACTATATGACCATGATCTTTCCCCAAGCCACCGTTCGAGCATCCGACCTCTGATTCGACCGCCGTCGATTGTGTGGGGATCGCCTCGGTATGTCCTTCCTTCTTATAGAGCCTTGTTTCTTGATTCCTCTTCTTTCCCAAGTTATCCTCCATTAATTTTTTTGAGTGTTTTTGTAGATCTATGGTGTTCCTGAGAGATTAAAGGCTTAAGGTTCATGTATAACAATCTCCCAACACCAAGGTAGGTCATTTGTGCCTCTCCATTGAAAGTATTTGAGTTATATGTGCAATTTGACTAATACCCTTGAACGGGGTTTTGCGTGTTTACTGTTTTTGCCCTGTTAATTACTTGAAATTCTTGTAAGCTTGAGTAGATGTTGATTGAATGTGAATAGGGTTAATTTCTATGCATTGGAAGTGTTTTCCCATGCATGCCTTGTTTGGACCGTTTGGTCCTTCTTAGCCTGTTAGGCTTCCTTTCTATTTTCCCCATGCCTAGTAATATAGGATTGAGTGATTTGATTATTTTACATGCTGATATGCTATAGACTGATATCCAAGATGTTCTTGAGGGTTACTTTGGCCGATACGCATTTCTAGTCTTTCTTCACTTACATAGGGCCGTGAGAACCTGGTGTAGTAGACCATAGAGAGAATGGACATAAGTGCTTCTTCAGGGTGTATGTTTACTATTATTATGTGATAACATAGGGGGAATTGATGTAAGTGCTTCCTCAGAGTGTCTGTAGTTTCTTGATGTGGGCCACAGGGGGAATGTGATGTAAGTACTTCCCTAGAGCACCTTTAGTTACCGATACGAGACTATAAGAGGAATTGATGTTGAGTGATTCCTCAGGGATTCTCTGCTTAAGCTAAACCAGATGGTTTTAGACTAAGTGTACTACCCATAGTGTTTCTTGTCTTGTTTGGTTGAACCAAAGGGGTTAGGGTGTTATTACTTCCCAGAGGGTTACCGTTTAGGTTTAGCTGTTTGCTTGTACTTGTTTGGTTGAACTAGAGGGGTTAGGTTGTGAATACTAAGAAGAGATTTATCGGATTTGATTAGATGTTTCTTGATATATGAGACTGAATGCATTGAAACTGTGGATTTTTTAATGCTGAGTACTTCCTCGTTTACTACTTTCTTTTACTTATTACCTTCTATATATTCACTGACTATTAGAAACATAGCTTTTGGCGGTTGCCTAATGGGATTCATCTCATACCCTATTTGGGGCATGTTTTTGGGCCCAAACAGATTATATTTTTGGAGGTGTAGATAAGGGAAAGCACCCTTCTACATCAGGTACTTGACTGCTTTGGACTAGGAGAGCATGGGAACAAGTTATGGCTTGTGATTCTAAGGAGTTTTTTACTTGTTTATCCTTTTTTACTTTGGATTATTACGTTATTCTACATTGTGACATGTTTGGTTTTTTCCAAGATATATATATCATGCATCATTTTATATATGTTCTCTAGTTGTTATAAATTCTAGTATTCCACTGTTTACTTTTGTTATGGTACTATTACTGCTTCCACTATTTCTATTGATTTACTTCTACTATGTTACTATGCCAATGAGAGAATTGTTTTACACTATCACATCCAAGGCCCTCATGCCTAGTCCGCATCCTCTAGCATTCATGGAAATATGCTTGAGGCCATGTGACCAACTGGGTATGGGGAACCTCTAGATGACTTCCGAAACTGGGACATTACAAAGTGGTATCAGAGGGATGTTTTTTCTCCTTAACATACTGTTTGGAGCCTATATTCAGGGATAAGATGAATATAGGTACTTGGTAATAATATTTTCCCAGGAGTATCTAACCCATGTACAGGGAAATGCCAATCTACCTGATTTGTTGAAATTTTTATGGTTTTTCAATTTTACGGTTGATTTTCTTTCACCATTGGGTGACTGACATGAATTGTACTGGTATTGTTGATTTTATTAATGTTCTATTTCTGTTGTAACCCAAGGAGATGAGGGTATGCTGTCTCATGCATAATATAGGTACTTTCTAGAAATCACATGTCATGCATTCCTTCCATGACATTTAGGGTGAATTAGCGATTGGATGTTGTTGTGATAGATGTTGGGCTAGATAAGCATGTTGCTGTGATAGATTCCTTGATAGAATACCTGCATGTAACACCCTGACCCTAGTTACCCATAGTCGGTGCAATATTACATAACATTATCATGATCACAAAAGATCAATTACCGAATGACCAATTAGTTTAGTATCTTTGGAATCACTAGATACAATCATAAAGTTTACATTACATCATAAAATTAAAATTACAACAACATAGTCTCCATAGTTCACACTCATATCCCCTCATACTATCCCTGTAGGACATTCAAAAATTACTTCTTCACATCCTGGGAAAAATAAAACAGAGAAAGTGGTGAGCTCAAATGCCCAGTAAGGATTACAATATAGCAGAAACATTCATAAATAAGCATAAACATTTAAGGCAATGTATAACTAAAACAAAGGCCTTTTAAACTTGAAATTCAACATAATATGGTAGAAATAAAATAAAATAATTCCATTCACTTATTCACATGGATATTCTACTAGTCGAATAATCACATGCAATATCAATAACCACTTTTTTAATGATGGAATGCATAATGCCAGACTATCATAACCACATAACCAAGGCCTCATTACAAGACTACAAATAGGATTTTGTCATGGCCTCGTGCCAAGTGACTAGTTTGTCTCATAAGACCTACCGATGCATCGAAGATCTATAGTGGGCTCCACACATCACTTACTAAGTCCAATGCATTCCTTATATGAACATGTTTAAACATAACAAAAACAGTCGTATTAAAACATGAAAATGAAATGTAAATAGTTTCTCTATAAACCATGAATGGTATAAAAATGACACATACACAATCAAACATATCACAAAACCATCAATACAATATGGATGTTTTGTATCATAATAAATCAACTTCAAATAAGTTTAAAATCCATCAAAGGATGTTGACATAGATGAAATCAAAACTATTTCAGAGAAATATCTCTTTTATTGAAATAATTTAATAGTCACATAATTATAAAATAAAAAATTTACATTGAAAATATTATTATAAGATTTTAAGGGAAGCTTTGAAGATTTTACAATGGTTGAAAATAGCCGCACCCGCAGTATAAGTTCAAAAAAATAAATTCTTACCTTAATTTGTCGAAAAGTTTAAAAAGGCCCATGTTTGGAAAATGACGTAATGATTCCTTTATAAACTTCTTATAAAAAGTAAAACAAGGGTATAAATGACTTTAACCCATGTTCTGAAAAATAGTAAGAATGATTTAAAATACATTTTTAAGAAACATGTATGTGGATGATAATGAAATCCCAGTACATAATTATGTATAAATGACCTCACATAATGAAGAGATTGTCAAATAAACCCTTACATTATACTTTCCCATGGTTAAGGGTATTTTATCCTCCTATATAATGGTGAAACAATTGTTATTAAATCATACAAGAATCATATACATTAATATGATATCATATATGATCTTTTAACATTGCTTTGTTAATAATATCTTAGTATTATCGTCGTTTTGGGTGTTAACTTACTCATTTTATTTTATATTTTTTGTTACATAAGCTATATTTATTATGGATAAGTTGTATATTATTCATAACTGGAATGATATAATGTCTATAAACATTATTTTTAATCCTCAAATGAGAATTATACTTGCATTGATATGATGTGGAATGGATCTCATCGCGTTCGTGGAAACGGTAGTCCGTACATATGCAAGAGAGACAATATCATTGTTTTGATATTAAAATAATATATAATTGGATCTTATATCATATATACAGAATCATTATCATGTTATATTTATTATTTACATGAATTACACATCATTATTACACCCATACAAATAATAATGTATTGAATAACAATTACACCACAACATGGAGACGGTAAGCCGTATGTACGCATGTATGGTTACATGTCATTTAAAGGATAGATAGAATAATGAATTTGGTTGTACCATAATTATAATAACATCACAGTATATAGAAGATACTATATTTATAATTTTAGAATGGAAATAACAAAGAAATAAGAAGTTGAAGAAGAAATAAACTTGAAAGAGGGTGGTGAAATCATTACATCTTCTCCGGGTTATTCCTTTTGATTTTCTCAAAAGGGGTCCTTAGGATGGATTTCTGATTAACCTAATTCCTCTAGGTCTAAGTTAGGGAAGTTGAATGATTATTTGGGTAGGGTTTTTCTGAACCAAAAGGCTTTAAAGGTGTGATGAATTGGTTAAAATTGGTGTCCTTTTATAAGGGGGAGGAGGGTCCCTTTAAGAAAAAATTAAAGTATTATTGTATAATAAAGTCTTATTCAGTTTCTAATGGCTCAAAAGTAAATTATTCGAATTCTAAGGTGGGTATGGGTCTAAATCATTTCAACCAATATATTTTAGACTGTTTTGGGTCACTATATTAACCATATCTTTTAATTTTAACTCTTAGTAAATTTGTTTGACATTTACCATGTCACTTTTAATTTTTATATTATATTGTTAATAAACATACTATATACATCCAAGAGACCCCCAAGTCATCCATTAGTGATACACCTATCGTGATATAAGTCCTTTGGCCAAACCTTAGATCTTTAGTAATATAATATCTATTCATAATATAATATGTGTTTTAAACACTCATTTATGTCAATTTTGACACTATTCAATAATTGATTTTTGTTAAAGTCTTAAAAACATTATTAATTCTAATAAAATTCATTTAATACATCCAAACATGTAATATTAACCAAAAAAATTCGTGTATGGTATCAAAAATTTCAAATTTTATTTATTTTAACTTTTATAATACCAATTATTTGATTCATTCATTAATATGGAAAATACTTTATCATTATTGTGTCATAAATAAATTTAATTATTAAATGTATAAAAATTATAACTAAAATATCATTCTGTAGGAATTTTTTTTATATTTTTAATGAATATTTATATTCAAAAATATAACATATATAACCCTATTTTAAAATTATTTTTCTAAAAGATATATGCTTATGTCATTTTTTTTATTTACTTTAGCTTAATTAATATAAAGTGTCCTTATCACCTACAAGCGGCTCCATGGGGTCCCAAAATAGACCCAAAGATTCCCATGATCCGAAATGTATAAACCAATAATGTTAGGACACATTTTAGTGTAATTTATTATTATTATTATATTATTTTGTTTACCCTTATTTACCGGATTTACCCTTTAACCATGGTAAATAAAATATTTACCGAAGTAATTATTCAAAATGTATAAAAATAAAAGATACATATTTAAAAAATATGGACCTCCTTATTCTAAACATGGAATACATTTTTCTAAATTCAAAACACATAAGTATATGATATTAATATAAAATAAATTCCCGTTGTCAAAACAAAAAAGCGTGTTTTTAACAAATAATAACTATCAAAAGATTGACACTTTCTTATTTCCAGTTTAAAATGAAATTATTTCCAATGACCAAAATTGGATTAAATGATAAATTTATAATCCATTTATACTTCCATACCATTAAAATTTATAATTTAACAATATAAATTATTTTGATTAAAAATGTTGTTTCAGTTAAAATATAGTATTTTTCACTATTCACCCAAATATGAAAGTTATAAGAAAAACACCAAAATATTATTGAAACAAAATTCTTATTTCCTGATTCTAAAGAAGAATTTTATTTTGATAAATTCAATACATAAAAGTTTCAAATATTGTATTTAGAAAGGCTTCGCCATTAAAAGGTGGTAAAAACGCATTTTTTGAAAAATACTTCTTCTATCTTAAATAAATTTATTTATTCTTAAATTATGTCTAAGAAACTCATAATATGGATTCTAAAATTATATGGATTATATAAAGTTCAAAATTTAGTTAATACTTTTTATAACGGCTTTTGAACGGCTTTATTTGGTATGTAATTGTGTGATAGAACTCGGTGTTGCATGTACTAAAAGTTATTGAATTACTTTTAAGAAATAACATAATATGAAATAATGGGGTGTTACATTCTTCCCTCCTTCAATAAATTTCTTCCTCGTAATTTGAAATTATTTTTCAAAAATAAATGGTTGAAAATAGAAAATACCTTTGGGAAAACCCACATCAAAAATTAGGTTAATAAAATTTAGTCGTAATTAGAGGAAAAGGTAAGTGAAAGGGTCACCACCAAATTATGATCTCTATTTAGAGAACATTGGTGGAAATTATAGAAATATAATTTGAGTAAAAATGTAAATATTTATAGTTAGTGATTTATGTCATCAATCAGAAAAAGTGTAAATTTTAGGGCCTTAAATTCATCAATCAATGATGATTTAAAATACCATCGGTTCAGCAGAATATATTGTAATAGGATAACACATTTTTTGTTTGAAGATCTCTTCACTAATGTAAAAGAATTAATTTCTTCATTGAATAAGAGAAGAAAAAAATTATATACTTGACAAGTATAGTCCCATAATTTAACAAAGTTCTACCAAAAACTCATCTTTCACTCTAAAAGATAATAAAGCATAAAAATAATATTCTATTTATCCTATTCGTATAGGGTTCAAAAAAATGAATTTATAATTCATCTAGAAGAATGGTTAAAAAACTACATTATTCAATCCAGGAAATCACGTGGTTCAGTGGTAGGTGATACACCCTTGTCGCCCTTCAGTTGTGGGTTCAAGTCTCTTGGCCTTACCAGACGCGATGGGTTGTCACCCGACCTCCAGGTTGTCCTTTTTATGGAAATCCAAAAATAATCTCAAACTAGACTTATACAAAATACTTTTGTCCAAACTCACAGTCCGAAATTTACAAGGTAGGTGAACACAATGAAGATCCTTTTTTCCATGTAATAGCATGTGAACACCGTCATCGTGTATTCTTTTAAAACACTACAACATCCTGAAATACCATAAAACCTTATTGATTACATTCACGATCCCTTATTACTAATAGAATACTGGATATATCCTTCTATCCAAAAATGTTGTAAACTCCAACAATAATGGAATATAAAAATCATTAATTAGTTTCAAGGTAGTCAATAATATCCAATATAATATATTGAAATCAATCATGTATTATTCCAAAATCACTACCTCGCTATCAGAACCATATTATGGTTAATATTTCTCCCAACCATATATTTTCCAAAAAATTAACCTGCTATTGAGTCACTTTTCATTGTTCCACACAATCTCAAGACCTTAATGAAATAGTACTGCAGTACAATCCTTATATACTACATAATTATTATAACCAGTACATTGTTGATACAACACTCAAATGAAATAATTATCTAATAACAACATAAGATCTCTAATCATTCCTCCTCATCTGTGGTAGTATCATAACATGATTATTACCCAATAGAATCATTTAGGACATACTCTGATGATTTGTACATTGGTTAACGTAGTGTCCCAACTCCTTACAGATGAAGCATTGTACATTTGATACATTTTTCTTACCCTTGCAGTCACATACATGGTGTCCTTTTTCTCCACACTTATAACAAACTCACATTCCTTTCAGGCATGTTCCAGGGTGTTTCTTCCCACAGTTATCACATATGGGAAAATTATTCTTTTCCATCTTCCCTTTATCCATCTTTATCTCTTCCATCCTTTTCTTATCTTGCATCCCTTCAAAGCTATATGACTAGGAAAATTCTTTACTTATCTTATTAACACATGATACTATTTCTTCATATGTTGAGAATACATGGGAGACTATTTCCCTTCTAAATGATTCCTTAATACCGTGAAAGATATGATCCTTATTACTATTTGGATCAAACTTATAGCTAGAGTTTACATTCCTTCCACTGGGCGCCATTTCTATAAAATAGCATAAACTAGGTCAGTTTATGACTTGCAATGAATAATTCCAAACTTGTAAAATACCTAACATAAATTGAACTATTTAGGGATATAATCCATGATCATAAAAATGTTTTCTTTGAGTAATTATATACTCATAAGACCTTCATAATAATTTGTAAATAAAATGAGAATTATCCTAAGCATATCCCACGGGAGTGTCGTAACCAAGAGTGCAGCAAGGCCCGTTATCGTGCACCAGTTCTCATTCGAGTCTAGCTCAAAGCGGTTTTTTTGGGGTTTACACCTAGGTACATCTGTGCCAGAGCCACCTCTACCTGCTCATATCCAAACAGGGATGTATTTCTTAGAAAACACACAAAATCTCTACAATACCAAAATTTTAGGAAGTTCTTATATACTAATCTTCAAATTCTATCTTAGGGCTATGTGCTCTAATCAGAGTTTATCTAAATATAGTTTCCAAGGTTTGTACTAAACTTTATCTGAGACCAACTGTAATGCCCCAACCTCAGTTACCCAAAGTCGGTGCATTATTACATAACATTTTCATGATCACAAAAGATCAAGTCCCAAAAGACCGATTAGTTTAGTAGCCTTGTAATCACTAGATACATTCATAAAGTTTACATTACATCATAAAATGAAAACTATAACAACATAGTCTCTATAGTCCACACTCATAAACCATCATACTATCCCTACAGGTCATTCATAACTTACTTCTTCGCATCCTTGGAAAAATAAAACACAGAAAGGGGTGAGCTCAAATTCCCATGAAGGATTACAATATAGAGGAAACATTAATAAATAAGCAAAAACATTTAAGGCAATGTATTACTAAAAAAAGCCTTTTAAACTTGACCTTCAACATAAAATGGAAGAAATAAATTGAAATAATTCCATTTACTTATTCACATGGATATTCTACTAATCGAATAATCAAATGAAATATCAAAATCCACTTTCATAATGATGGAGTGTATAATGCCAGAATATCCTAACCACATAGACAATGCCTCATGAAAAGACTACAAATAAGATTTTGTCAAGGCCTCGTGTCAAGACACTTGTTTGTCTCATGAGACCTACCAATGCATCGAGGAGCTATATCTGGCTCCACCTGTCACTTACTAAGTCCAATGCATTCCTCATATGAACAGGTTTAAACCTAACATAAACATTCGTATTAAAACTAGAATATGAAATGTAAATACTTTCTCCATAAACCATGAATGGTATAAAAATAACACAATAATAGTAAAACATATCACAAAACCTTCAATGCAATATGGAAGTTTTGTATCATAATAAATCAACTTGAAATAAGCTTTAAATCCATCAAAGGATGTTGACATAGATGAAATCAAAACTATTTGAGAGAAATATCCCTTTTTTGAAATCATTTAAAAGTAACATATTTATAAAATAAAACATTTACATTGAAAATGTTATTATAAGCTTGTAAGGGAAGCTTCGAAGATTTTACAACGGTGGAAAATAGCTGCACCTGCCATATAAGATAAAAAAAGACATTCTTACCTTAATTTGTCAAAAAGGTTAAAAAGGTCCTTGTTTGGAAAATGATGTAATGATTCCTTTATAAACTTCTTATAAAAATTCAAACAAGGGTATAAATAACTGTAACCCATATTTTTTTAAATATTAAGAATTATTTGAAATAAATTTTTAAGAAACATGGATGTGGATGATAAAGAGGTCCGAGTAGATAATTATGTATAAACAACCTCAGATAATATAGAGATTGTGAAATAAACTATTGCCTTGTACTTTTCCTTGGTTTAGGGTAGGATAACATCATGTATAATGGTCGTGTTATTTTTATTAAATTACACAAGAATCATATACATTAATATGATATCATATATGATCTTTTAACATTGCTTTGTTAATAATATCTTAGTATTATCGTCGTTTCGGGTGTTAACTTACAAATTTTCTTTTATATTTTTTGTTACATAAGACGTGTTTGTTATGGATAGGTTGTATCTTATTCATATCCAGAATGATATCAAATCTTTGAACATTATTTTTAATCATCAAATGATAATTAGACTTGCGTGGATACGATGTTGAATGGGTCTCATCGCGTTCTTGGAGACGGTAGTCCGTACGTATGCACGAGCGACAATATCATTCTTCATATATTAAAATAATATATAATTGGATGGTATATCATATATACAGAATCATTATCATGTTATATTTATTATTTACTTGAATTAAACATCATTATTATACCCATCCAAGTAATAATGTATTGAATAACAATTACACCATGACGTGGAGACGGTAAGCCGTACGTACGCATGTATGGTGACATGTCATTCAAGGAATGGATAGAATAATGAATTTGGTTGTAACATAATTATAATAACATCACAGTATATAGAAGATACTGGAGTTATTAATTTAGAATGGAAATAACAAAGAAAGAATAAGTTGGAGAAGAAAGAAACTAGAAAGAGGGTGGTGAAATCATTACCTCTTCTTCAGGTTCTTCCTTTTGATTTGACCAAAAGGGATCCTTAAATTGTCTTTCTGATCAAACTAATGCCTCTAAGTCGAAGTGTGGGATGTTGAGAGAATATTTGGGAAGGATTTGGATGAACCAAAAGGCTTTGAAGGTGTGAATAATTTGTTATAAGTGATGTCCTTTTATAAGGGGTCGGAGGGGCTCTTTCGGAAAAACTTAAAGTATTATTTTATAATAAATTCATATTCAGTTTCTAATGGCTCAAAAGTGGATTATTCAATGTATACGGTGGGAATGAGTATAAATACTTTCAACCAATATATTTTAGATAGGTTTTTGTCACTATATTAACCATATCATTTAGTTTTAACTCTTAGTCAATTAGTTTGACATTTACCATGTCACATTGTATTTTTATATTTTATAGTTAATAAACATACTATATACATCCAAGAGACCCCAAGATTTCAATTAATGATACAAATATCATGATATAAGTCCTTTGGCCTAAACATATATTTTTTGGAAAATAATATCAATTAATAATATAATATTTCTTTTAAAAACTCATTTATGTCAATTTTGACACTATTCAATAATTGATTTTTGTTAAAGTCTAAATAATTTTATTAATTCGAATAAAATTCATTTAATCAATCCTAACATGTAATATTGACCAATAAAAATCATTTATGGCATCAAAACTTTCAAATTATATTTATTTTAACTTTTATAATACCAATTATTTGATTCTTTCATGAATATAGAAAATATTGTATCATTATTGTGTCACAAATAAATTTAATTATTAAATGTCTAAAAATTATAAATAAACTACCATTATGTAGGAAATCGTTTTATATTTATAATTAATATTTATAGTGGAAAATATAACATATGTAAACCTATGTAAAAATTGTTTTGCTGCAATATATATGCTTATGTCATTTTGGTATTTACTTTAACTTAATTAATATATAGTGTCCTTATCACATACAAGTGGCTCCATGGGGTTCCAAAATCGACCTAAAGATACCCATGGTCGGACATGTATCAACAAATAAGGTTAGGACACATTTTAGTGAAATTTATTATTATTATAATATTATTATTGTTTACCCTTATTTACCGGATTTACCCTTTAACCATGGTAAATGAAGTATTTACCGCAGTAATTATTCAAAATGTCTAAAAAAAGTTACCTATTTACACAATTTAGACCTCCCGAGTCTAAATATAGAATCCATTTTCCTAAATTCAAAACACATAAGTGGCAGAAATTAATTGAAAATTAATTCCTGTTGTCGAAACAAAAAGTGTGTTTTTAACAAATAATAACTATCAAAATATTGACACTTTCTTATGTCTAGTTTAAATATGAAATTATGTACAATGACCAAAATTGGATTAAATGGTTAAATTATAATCTATTTATACTTCCATACCATTAAAATGTATAATTTAACAATATAAATTGTTTTGATTAAAAAAGATGTTTTCAGTTAAAATATATTATTTTTCACTATTAACCCAAATATGAAAGTTATCAGAAAAACATGAAAACATTATTGAAACTAAATTATTATGTCTCTATTCTAACGAATAAATTTATTTTGTCAAATTGAATACATTAAAGTTTCAAATATTGGATTTAAAAAGGTTTTTCTATTAAAAGGTGGTAAAATTGCATTTTTTTTAAAATACTTCTTTTATCTGAAATAATGGATTTGTTCTTAGATTTTTACTAAGAAACACATAATATGGATTCTTAAATTATAAATACTATATAAAGTTAAAAATTTAGTTAATAATATTCATTACCGCTTTTGAACGGCTTGTTTCGTAAGTCATGGTGCTCTAGAACTCGGTGTTGCTTGTAGTGAAAGTTATTTAATTACATTGAAGAAATAATGTACTATGAAATCTTGGGGTGTTACACTGATTTTTCTAAATTATTGATTTCTTAAGGTTTTGTTTGAACAAAATCCAAACATTGGATATTGAGGTGTTATAAGCCCTCATGGTTCAGAATTTGGTGGATCATTGCACTATTATCCTTTTTTATAACATGTATGAGTTTTTATTCATTGATTCACGAGGAGTATGGGCCCTCATGGATCGGAATTTTGCACTTAAGGGTTTGTTTTAGTGTTTTTCTAGGTTCTGGAGTAGTTTTTTAGGCTTACTATCTAGAAAAACCAAGAATACATGTCGTGTAGTTTGAATAAACACCATGTGTTCTTCTGTTCGGGATAAAAATGTTTTTCCTAAGTACACATCGTGTATCATATGTACACACTGGGTAGTCTCTAACTGTGTCATAGGTCATGTGGGTAGAGATATGATATAGGTAAATCTTTAGGGGAACACATTGTGTACCAGTTCTACATGTCGTGTTGTGTGGATCATGTGTACCCCCATGTGACGAATGACGTGGATGGATAAAACATATGAGATACACACCGTGTCATGATTGAACAGGCCATGTAGTGTAATTTTGGAATCCAGTCGTGTAACTAACAAACATGGGTCGGTGAAATCCTTATAAGTACACGCTATTCCCACATGGAACACGCCGTGTAGAGTCAGCCATGTAACCGGTCGTGCATCTAACAACACAGGTCAGTGAATTTCGTCTAATACATGTTGTGTCTGGAACTAGAACGTTGTGTAGTCTTGTTCTATGGAGAACCTTGTGTCTTAGCCTTATAGAATGACTCAGGAAGGGGAATAGGATTCGAGTACATGTTGTGTGTTACGACAACATGTCATGTGTTAGGACAACCCGCCGTGTGTTTGGGGTGTTACATGACCAGTTTTGAAAGAAGTACACGCCCATGTGAAAGGATTAAGGGAACATGGCTTGTAGTTAAGCATACATGCTGTGAATCCATGTTTTAGAAAACATGAATGATTTCTTTGTCCTATTCCCTTCTTGATATTCTAGTTTTCAGTCCTTGATAATCTTGATCTAAGGTGTGCTTGACCTTGCAGAGTCATGACACCGAGACATCCACCAGTTTTCTTCCAGTTACAGGGCAGCGATTAGACACCGGACATGGCTGATCAAGGAGTTCCAGCAGATCCTCCAGTTGTTCCAGTCTTGGCACCAGCAGTCATTCTTGTCACAAGTTATAACACACAGTTCCAAGAAGGATTTATGAGGTTTATGAAGACCTTCTGAGGAGTACCTCATCCGGCCCCTTCTATGACAGAGTTGACGATGGTCTTTCAATAGCAGCATCCTCACACCTTTACAGGGGATGGAGGACCATAGGCTGAAAAGTCATGGTTAGAAGCCACGCATTCTATCTTTGAGAATCTAGAGGTGCCTATAAAGAGGAGGGTCAAGCTCACTACATACCTACTTTGGGACTCCGCCAGGAGATGGTGGGATGTGATCTCACAGGCGAGACGCTAGCAGGTTATGGACTGGGGTGAGTTTCGGCATGCCTTCTACGATTACTTCTATCCAGAGACATTGAGGGACGATCAAGCCCGAGTGTTCATGAGTCTGGAGTAGGTTACACTTTATGTTATGGATTATTCTTCTCACTTTAGTGAGCTGCATCACTTCACGCCTATTCCAGGAGGTGATGAGTTATTACTAGAATGGAAGTTTGTGGATGGTCTGTGGAACGACATCTGGTATTAGGTGAATTTCTTCTGGGTGACATCTAGTACATCTATCGTCAACCAAGCACTGATCATAGAGCATAATATGAGGGATTCCAGAGTTTTGATCCATTGATACTCAACATCCTGAGTTAGTGTCCCTCCTACTGATAGTAGGAAGCACCATAGAGAGCCTTTGCATGGAGATCCATGAAGGCGAGACACTTCTTCTGGTAGCCATGTGGAGTGATACCAGAGCGGTAAGAATAGGTATACTATGCCACAATACCCGAGCAACCTAGTGGAGTGTCAATCATGCAGCAAGATGGGTCACCTTCAATGCTTCTGTCAGATATTCTCGCCAGCAATTGGTGATAGGGGTTCTTCTATGACTCCTTATTCAGGAGCAGCACCACCAGTTTCTCATCAGTCTAGGAAATAGAGATCTTCCGGCCGTTTGAGCTGAGGTGGAGGTCATGGCCACGGTATCCAGTCGCCAGGCAATCAATATTAGTAGGGTGGATCGGCTTAGGGTGGGCAGGCAGGGTCATAGGGATGCGGTGCAGGTCAGACATTTGTATTGGAGCTGACCTAGTAGGAGCAGGATCCCAGACCCTTTACAGTTCGAGGTACCATATGAGTTTCCTCAGTTTTAGATTCTTCTATTTCGATATAGGGGCTTCCCATAGATTTATATTTGTTTCTGTTATGTAGAGCCTTGGTGTCTGTATCATTTATTCTGGTAATATCATATTTTTAGACACACTGTTGGGGACAAGAACGGCTAGTGTACAACAGTGTAAGGAATGACCTCTAGAGGTTGGTGGGTGTCACTTTTTATGGGACCTGGGAATCTTATAGATTAAAAGCTATGATTTCATTTTCAAAAAGTATTTTTTAGTTCTCTTCTAGGCAGTCGTTGATTTCTATCTCCGGGCGGTGAGTTTCACATCACCAGAAGGCAGATCGTTTCTTCATAAGGGAGAATGGGATGTCTAGGCGAGATGAGTGGGACCCATGAATCATGGTATGAGAGGAGTTATAACCCATATTTCTAGCCTATATCTGGATGACCAGGGGACTTCACATCTAGAATTTACTCTAGTGCTGGATTGTTTCAGGTACGTCTTTTTTGAGGACTTTTCAGGTTTCCCTCTAGAGTGAGAGTTAGCATTTTCAATTGAACTTGTTCTAGGAGTGGCATTGGTGTCCATTCCTCCGTATAGAATGGCTACACGAGAGCTATAGGAGGTCAAGAAGCAATTGGAGGACTTACAGTCAAAGGGTTTCATCTGACCCAGAACTTCTCCTTGGGATTCTCCTGTCCTGTTTGTAAAGAAGAAGGATGACCCTCTCCGACATTGTGTGGATTATCGGAAGCTAAACCAGTTCACAGTCAAGAACTAATATCCCTTTCCAAGGATTAATGATCTCTTTGATCATCTTCAAGGAGCCCGAGTGTTCTCTAAGATTGACTTGAGATCCGTTTATCATCAGTTGCATGTTAGACCATCTGATATACCTCTTACATCCTTTCGGAGAAGGTATGGTCTATATGAGTATGTAGTTATGTTTTTCGGTCTCACGAACGGACCTGTAGTTTTCATGGAACTGACGAACGGAGTGTTCCATCCATACTTGGATTCTTTCATGGTGGTTTTCGTGGATAATATCTTGGTGTACACTCACAGTAGACACTACCATGCTACCCATCTTGAGATCATTTTGAGTACACTAAGAGAGCATCAGATATATGCTACGCTTGCAGAGTGACTTTTTGATGGACCAAATTCACTTATTGGGTCATGTTATCTCAGAGACAAGAGTATAAGTGGACCCAGAGAAAGTGAGAGTGGTAGTTTCCTGGGAGTAGCTGAAGAACTTCTTTGAGGTATGATGTTTTATAGGGATGGTTGGATACTAAAGACATTTCATTCAGCACTTTTCACACTTAACAACACCACTGATGGGTCTGACTACCAAGGGTGAAAAGTTCTTATGGTCAGATTTTTGTGAGTCAGCCTTTCAGGAGCATAAAGGGTGGTTGACTTCAGCACTAATAGTAGTATTTCCAGAACCAGGGAAGAGCTATATTGTTTATTGTGATGCTTTAGGTATTGGTTTGGGTTCTGTGCTTGTGTAGGTGGATGGAGTTGTTGCTTATAGGTCTTGATAGTTGAGGCCACATGAGAGGAACTACTCAATCCATGATCTCGAGCTGGTTGTAGTTGTTCCTTCCTTATATTGTTGGAGACAATATCTATTGGGAGAGAATTTGGTGGTTTTCACAGAACACAAAAATCACAAGTATATCTTCATATAGAACGATTTGAATTTGAGAGAATGAAGGTCGGTTTAGTACCTTCAGTCCTTTGATTTCGAGCATTCTTATATGCATGGTAAAGGTAACGCAGTGGCTGATGCGCTAAGCAAGAGGACACAGATACAAGTAGTTCGGTAGGCCAGCAGTGAGTGGAAGCTTATGGATCTATTTTCTGAGATGCATTTTGAGGTGCATGATAGAGAGAGGCAGACTTTTCTTTCTTCTATAGGTATTACCTCTACTGTTCTTGATCGAGTGCGAATGAGGTATCTATCTGATTCTAAAGGCCTAGTCCTATGGGAAACCATGTTAGAAGAGGACCCTATTCATGGGTGAACCATATGCGAGGATGAGATCTTTCATTTTCAAGGGCGTGTATGGGTGTCAGCAGACATACGCGAGGAGTTGATGCAGGACTTTCATTTTTTAGTTTGGGAAGTTCATCCTGGTGTCACCCAGATGTATCATGATCTACACCATCAGTATTAGTGGCCAGGTATAAAGAGATATGTATCTGGTTTTGTCATTAGGTGTTCCACCTGTCAGCAGGTGAAGGTGGAATATCAGCGACCAGTAGGGCTTTTGCTGCAGTTACCCAATCCCGAGTGGAAGTGGAATGATGTCATGATGGGTTTCGTGACCAGTTTACTGAGGCCGCCTTGAGGGAATAATGTTGTATGGGTTTTCATTGACAGACTTATGAAGGATGCATAGATATTTCTGATTAAGGAGACCTTCAGTGTTGATGATCTGGAAGAGTTGTACATCTGGGAGATTGTATGTTTACATGAGGTTCCACACTCCATTGTTTCAGATAGGGATGCACGCTTTACTTCTTAGGTCTGGAAAGGACTACAGAATGCTTTGGGTACATGGGTACTTTTGACTACAACATACCATCCCCAGACAGATGTCCAATCTGAGAATACGATTCAGGTTCTTAATGACATGCACCAAGCATGCATTCTGTATTTTAGAGGTTCTTAGGAGAAAAATATACATCTTGTGGAGTTTTCCTATAATAATATTTTCCATGAAACCATTCATATGGAACCTTTTGAGGCGTTGTATGGTAGGCCATGCCAATCACTCTTATGTTGGATGTAGGAAGGAGATGCAGCTATAGTGGGACCTCACCTTGTCCAGGAGACTACATAGTAGATAGAGTTGATTCAGAAGAGGATGAACCCTGCACAGTCTTGACAGAAGACTTATTCTGATCAGTGGAGATGACCTCTGGAGTTCAAGGCCAGAGATTAGGTTTTTTTCCATATCACACTGAGGTTGGGACATATGAGGATTAGGAGATAGAGTAAGCTTTAGACATGGTACGTCAGGCCATTTGAGGTGTCAGAGGGAGTTGGTCTAGTTTCCTATCGGTTTCAGTTTCCTTAGAGGAATTGGGCTATTCATGACGTTTTCCACATTTCTCATATTCGATGTTACTTTTCAGACACTTATCAAAATTTTCAACCTGAGGAGGTTGAGTTAGAACTAAATGCATCTTTCGTGGAGCATCCTATTCGGATTCTTGATCGAAGTATGAAGGTTCTCCATGGACGGTTTGTTCCTCTCATTTGATTTCAATGCTAGCACGGTCGAGTACAATACAATACTTGGGAGAGGGTGGCCGATGTACGATCGTAGTGGTCGGAGCTGTTCGGGGCTTCTTCTTATATGCTTCCTTGCTAGGAAATTTGGGGATGAATTTCTTTAAGGGGGGAAGTTTGTAAGAACCCAAATTTTCTTTTTCAGTAATTTTTTTCCTTTTTTGTTGTTTTTGAGGAAAAAGATGAGCTTTATTTAAATTTCTTAAGTTCACGTCATGTAATTTATAAGTACACGTTGTTAACTCTATTACCAAAGGTAGCCAGGTGTTGGCCATGTCACAGCCATGCACATGGACATGTGTGGTGACCTAGAGACCGCCTAATGTGAGGTCAGGTAAAGGAAAGTACACATAGTGTACCTCTAAAGTATAGTCCATGTAATTTCTTTTTTTTATTCAACGCACCAGGGTCACGTCTGACAGATAGAACAATCTTCTTCTAGGTGTGGTTCATCCAAGAGAAATTGTAAGATCATGATTTTCACTGAGCCCTTGTTCAAGCATCCGATCTTCGATTCGATCATCGTCAATTGCATCGGGATCACCTCGGGAAGCCCTTCCTTCTTTTAGAGCTCCATTTCGTGATTCCTCATCTTTCTCAAGTTATCCTCCATTGAACGGTTTGAGAGTTTTGGTATATCTACATTTTCATGGGAGATTCAAGGCTTGAGGTTCACATATAACAATCTCCCAATAGTGAGGTAGGTGGTTTGTGCCTTTCCGTTGAAATTCATTGAGTTATATGTGCAATTTGACCAATACCCTTGAATGGGGTATTATAGAATCCCGCCTTTTTATAACATAACTTTCATTTCATTACACGGAACTGAGGATCTTTAAGGTTTAGTGTCTTGGAAACAAGGAACATAATACATGAAAAGAACATAAAACATTATTCTTAAACACATGAAAGGATTCTCCTTAAGTTAATCCTAGGTTCATTACTGCATCTCATAACCTGGGGACATACATCAAAAGAAAGGGTGAGCAGAAGGCCTAGTAAGGGAAACAAGAGAAACATTTTACATGTGAACTTGAGATACTTCAATAAGGACATGAAAAGAACTTTAAGGCATGAGAAAAAAATCATTAGATAAATCATAATAAAAAAACTTTTTTCATAACATGAAGATGTGGCTGAAACATTTAATATTGACAATCATTTCATTTCACCAAGGTCCATCCCCAAGGTGTCATTAAAAATTACCAAGGTTATTACCAAGGTATCAGTCTAAAAAGTCATCTCTAGAGATTAAGTCTTTACCCAATGCATTGGAGAACTATCTAGGTGAACCCTTGAAATGTCTTTATTATCATGTGAGACACATATATTATCATCAATCATTTCATAAACAACCCATATAGAATAAAAGAAATGGGTTTCATTTCATAATCATAACGTTTTAAAAACTGCTTTAAAGATATGATCTTTATGTCACTTTAAACCCACAGAAATGGAAAGCGGGTTTCATGTATGTAAATCCCAGAATTAAAAATAGAAAATTTTGATATATATGTGAATACAACTGTATAAATAAGAGTATTTATTATTCACTAAATAACATAAAATAATTTTGAGAAAATATAGAGGCATTTTGAGACGAAAATTCTGCAGCATAACGGCTACATTTCGGGGTTTTAGAAAACATTGAAAAGAGAGGGGACATGAGTCACCCACTCATAAATGATCCATAAAATAGTATGGGAACAGAATATAAAGGATATGAATCATGGTAATGAAATTTTAAGGACATACCATTTGAAATAAATAACTTTAAAGGAAGACAAAAAATAAGATTTCTCTTATGAGAGTTCGGCAGCCTAACGGCATCACTTAAAACTTTCAAAAGAATGGATTGATGAGATAAAATAGGGTCTCTCATCATATGAACATAAAAGTTCAGTATGATAGATATAGATATCATACCCCAACATAATTAAATGGAACTTGAAATACTTGACAAGAAAATAGAACTTTGAAAAATGAGAAGGGTGAAAGAATCCCTTCAAAAATTCAGCAGCCTAACGGCGTCACTTAAAATTCAACAAAAATGATTTGATGAGATAAAATGGTGTATCTCATCATATGATCATAAAAGATCAGTACGATAAATATAGATATAATACCCCAACTTAATAAAAATGAACTTGGACGACTTGAAATGGAATTATAACTTTCAAAACGAGAAGGGTGAAAGAACCACTTAAAAATTCGGCAGCCTAACCGCGCCACTGGAAACATCAAAATACTGAATTGAAGAGATAAAATGGGGTCTATAAACATATGATCATAAAAGATAAGTATGATAGATATAGATATCATTTCCCAACATAATAGAAACGAACTTGAAAGACTTGACATGAAAGTTGAACTTTGAAAAATGAGAAAGGTGAAAAAATCCCTTAAACATTCGGCAGCCTAACGGTGCCACTTACACTTTCTTAAAATGAATTGATGAGAGAAATAGGGGGTATCTCATAATATAAACATGAAAAGGTCAGTAAGATGATTATATAATAACATCCTCCAACATAAGAACATGGAGCAGAAAAGAAATGACATAAAAGAGATTACTTGAAAAGAAAGAGAGAGGTCGGATCCCTTACCTTAAAACTTAACTCTTAAAACTCAATGGATGGGAACTTGAGGGATTGGGGGCACCTTGGGAGGACTCCTTGGGAGGTAAGGAGACTAGAACATCGTTTAGGATGGTTTTGGAGTCGAAAATATTAGAGGAGGGCTTGGTATTTATAGGGAAAGTGAGGGGACAAGGCATTAATGGCCAAGGGACACCTCAAAAGTGGTTTTCTCAAAAGCATGGGCCCTCCCATGGTACTTCCCATAGATTTAGGAAACATGGGGACCCCCACACAATAACTCATCCTCTTTAGTCGACCATCCCTTAAAAGATCTCATGAAATCATCATGACACAGTTATGCTGTCATTAAACATACCAAAACCCTAAAACTGTATTTTTACTATTCACTGAAAATTCAACTTTGTCAGAAAAATCCCAAAATTTCACATTAACAAAATATCAATTCTCTGATTTCAAAAATGAACTCTATTTTATAAAAATAATTTTCTAAATATTTTTAATTCATTTTTTAAATAAACACAGTATTCACCGAAAATTCTTTTTTTTCAGAAAAATCCCCAAAAATTACCTTAACATAATATTGATGCTCGGAGTTCAAAAATGAAATCCATTTTATAAAAATAATTTTTTAAATATCTTTAATTTAATTTTTAATTAAAAAACACTATTCACTCGAAAAAACTAATACTTGAATAATAATTTATGAAACTATTATTTACCCATTTTATTGAATCTCATTACTTAATCTAGGTGGCTAGATTATTTTAATACATTCTTTAAGTGAGGATACTAATCCATTTGGACACATTACTAATCCTAATCATAAAATCACTATTCATAATTTACTATTCATCAAAAATCAAGTTGATCTTATTAGACTCTAAATTTCGTACTGAACATAATTGTAAAAGACCATTTTTTGAAAATCATTACACATGTTTATTTATTTAAGGTTTACATAAACATTTTTAAAATATCCTTTCTCTAAAATTCACCATAAATATGCATACTATATTTATCCGGACATTTAAAAAGTAATAAAAATTATCATAATAAGAAATCCCAATTTTTATTTAAAACAATGGATTATAAAAGGCAGTTGCGGTCTCCTTACATAACCCCTTATCACACCATCATAGGACCTAAGTGTAAGGTGTGCTAAGGTGAGAGAATCTGAGGGAGGCTCGGCCAACATTGCAGGAGTAGTAATTTCTATCAGTTTGAACTTCTCACGAAGGAGATCCCATTCTAGCATCACACGATGAAGTTCGACTTGGGTTTGGTCCAGAGCAAAGCCCAGTGGTGCTACCTCCTTCTCAAGTTCTGTTAGATTGGCTTTGATCGGTCCAAGACTACTGGATGAGGCCATCGAATCTTCTTTCAATAATAATTAACCATGATTACTTGTATTTAGAGACCATAATTGAAACATTTAGTTTACATCGGTCATATTGACCAATAGTCATATAACCGTCTAAACCCAACGATCTCATTTTAATTCTACTCATGTTATCAAATGAAACATTTTTTTTGAGTATAAAAATAAAATAAAATAACACATAAAATTAGGAAACAATATTTATTCAAAATTTTGGGTCGTTACAATCTTCCCCCTTATGAAATTTCATCCTCACAATTTTAAAATTGGGTTTTGAAATTTCATTGAAAGTCCCACATCGGAAAAGGATTTAGTAAAAATATTACTTTATAATAAAGAAAGGGAAGTACAAAGGTCAGCCGAGTTAACCCACCCTAGGATTCCATGTAGGAAAACATGGACATGTAGGAGAAAACAAAGTTTCATGTTCTGAGGGAGAGTTATAGAAAACATGATTATGATAAATTTAACCATAAGAAAATCCCAAACTTAGGATGTGTGTAAATGGTTTTTGATTACCTAGTAGGAAACGTAAACCAACAACGTTTTTGTTTTACGCTCCTTTTTATAATTTTGAAGAATTAATTTACTACATAGAACAAAAACATAGGAAAATATACCTACCTTCAGGTAGAGTTTCATCCTTTAATAATTTTCTACCAAAACTAATCTTTTCTCCAAACGATGAGCATTCATAACTACATGCTCTCATCAAAACACAAGAATCATCTTCTAGATAATCACATAATCCATAAAAGATTAACTATATATTTCTTCTATCTTTAAACATTATCCCAAAAAAACAGAAAGGGTAAGGTAAAACAACTCTTCAAAAAGAAATAATCCCACAGGAATGGAAAATACTTTTAAATCTTCAAAGTTCCATGGTACTTCCCAAGGTTCATCATAGACCATTCTATAAATAACGGTCCTTAATATTCCTCAAAATAATCCAAACTAAGATTGAAACCCAAATACAAGAAGGATTTGATAACATAGTCTTCCAAGGTAAACTTTATCATTCATCTCAACACAACATCAACCACACCTAACATCTTATAACAAAAGTAACTAACCTAAACATATTTACCCCAAGATAGGTTAATCATTTCCATAATTAACCTAAATTACTATAACTCCACCTTATATTAATCAATTCTATTAGTCAACCTTACTCCTCAATGAAAATACCATAGTAATCTATTTACCTCGATCATATAGGGTCCCCAAAATAGTGAACGTCTTCCAAAATAATAATCATCTTTTGATCCCCTAATCATATCTGTCATATTAATATGGCAATCGTCTCCTTTCCTATCACATTGTTTTTTGGGACATGTTCTTCCATTTCCCACCATTAACTAAGGAGACAAAGTATAATTATAGGCTTAAATACTTAACCAATAATCATGAAAATGAGCTTAAAGCATATAAGGATAACTTTTAGAAGAAAATGATACCCTAACTTGTGGTCGCCTAGGTTTCAAACTAGGTTATCCATGATCATATATTCTTAGGTGAATCTTTATTGTGTTTTATCCTTGTTCCTTTAATAATGGTTCATACAAAGCTTATGAATTTACCAAATCATATCCCATGGGAGTGTCGTAACCAAGAGTGCAGCAAGTCCCGTTGTCATGTACTAGTTCCCGTTCAATTCTAGCTCAAAGTGGTGTTTTTAGGTTTTACCCCTATGTACATCTGTGCTAGAGCCACCTCTACCTGCTCGTATCCAGACAGGGATGTATTTGCTTGGAAACCCCTTACTCAATACTCACCAAAATACCAGGAAGATTTCCTATATTAAAACTTTTCAATAGGGTTCTTACTAGAGTTTTCATATCCTAATTTCCATAAATAACTAAACCATCCTTTGATACCAACTATAGCATCCCACCTTTTTATAACATAACATTAATTTCATTACACAAAACTAAGGATCTTTAAGGTATAGTGTCTTGGAAACAGGTAACATAATACATGAAAGGAACATAAAACATTATTCTTAAACACTTTAAAGGATTCTCATTAAGTTCATCCTAGGTTCATTACTGCATCTCATAACCTGGGGACATACATCAAAATAAAGGGTGAGCAGAAGGCCCAGTAAGGGAAACAAGAGAAACATTTTACATGTGAACTTGAGATACTTCAATAAGGACATGAAAAGAACTTTAAGGCATGATAAATAAATCATGAGATACATCATAATAAAAATAAAATTTTTCATAACATGAAGATCTGGCTGAAACATTTAATATTTACAATCATTTTGCTTCACCAAGGTCTATCCCGAAGGTGTCATTAAAAATTACCAAGGTTATCCACCAAGGTATCAGTCTAAAAAGTCATCTCTAGAGATTAAGTCTTTACCCAATGCATTAGAGCACTATCTGGGTTCACCCTTGAAATGTATTTATTATGATGTGATCCACATATAACATCATCAATCATTTCATAGACAGCCCATATAGCATAAAATAAATGGGTTTCATTTCATAATCATAACGTTTTAAAAACTGCTTTAAAGATATGATCTTTATGTCACTTTAAACTCACGGAAAGGGAAAGCAGGTTTCATGTATATAAATCCCAGAATTTAAAATAGAAAATTTTGATATATATGTGAATACCCCTGTATAAATATGATCTTTTAGTATTCACTTAATAACATAAAATAATTTTGAGAAAAGAGAGAGGCATTTTGAGACGAAAATTATGCATCATAACGGCTACATTTCGGGGTTTTAGAAAACATTGAAAAGAGAGTGGACATGAGTCACCCACTCATAAATTATCCATAAAACAATAGGGGAACAGAATATAAGGGATATGAATCATGGTAATGAAATTTTAAGGACATACCATTTGAAATGAAGAACTTGAAAGGAAGACAAAAAATAAGATTTCTCTTATTAGAGTTCGGCAGCCTAACGACGTCACTTAAAACTTCCAAAAAAATGGATTGATGAGATCAAATAGGGTCTCTCATAAAATGAAAATAAAAGTTCATTATTATAGATATAGATATCATACCCCAACAAAATTAAACGTAACATGAAATACTTGACAAGAAAATAGAACTTTGAAAAATGAGAAGGGTGAAAGAATCCCTTAAAAAATTCAGCAGCCTAACGGCGTCACTTAAAATTCAACAAAAATGATTTGATGAGATAAAATGGTGTCTCTCATCATATGATAATAAAAGATCAGTACGATAAATATAGATATAATACCCCAACTTAATAAAAATGAACTTGGACGACTTGAAATGGAATTATAACTTTCAAAATGAGAAGGGTGAAAGAACCACTTAAAAATTCGGCAGCCTAACCGCGCCACTGGAAACATCAAAATACTGAATTGAAGAGATAAAATGGGGTCTCTCATCATATGATCTTAAAATATCATTATTATTGATATAGAGATCATACACCAACATAATAAAAATGAACTTGAAAGACTTGACATGAAAGTTGAACTTTGAAAAATGAGAAAAGTGAAAAAATACTTTAAAAATTCGGCAGCCTAACGGCACCACTTAAACTTTCTTAAAATGAATTGATGAGAGAAAGAGGGGGTATTTCATCATATGAACATGAAAAGGTCAGTAAGATGAATATATAAGAACATCCTCCAACATAAGAACGTGGATCAGAAAAGAAATGACAGAAAAGAGATTACTTGAAAAGAAAGAGAGATGTCGGATCCCTTACCTTAAAACGTAACTCTTAAAACTCAATGGTTGGGACCTTGAGGGCTTGGGGAACCTTGGGAGGACTCCTTGGGAGTTACGAAGACCAGAACTTCGTTGAGGATGCTTTTGGATTCGAAAATATGAGAGGAGGGCTTGGTATTTATAGGGAAAGTGAGGGGACAAGGCATTAATGGCCAAGGGACACCTCAAAAGTGGTTTTCTCAAAAGCATGGGCCCTCCCATGGTACATCCCATAGAGTTAAGCCACATGGGGACCGCGACACAATAATTCATCTTCTTTAGTCGACCATCCCTTAAAATATCTCATGAAATTATCATGACAATGTTATGATGTCATTAAACATACCGAAACCCTAAAACTGTATTTTTACTATTCACTGAAAATTCAACTTTTTCAGAAAAATCCCAAAATTTCTCATTAACCAAATATCAATGCACTGATTTCAAAAATGAACTCTATTTTATAAAAATAATTTTCTAAATATTTTTAATTAATTTTTTAAATAAACACACTATTCACCGAAAATTCATTTTTTTCAGAAAAATCCCCAAAAAATACCTTATCATAATATCGATGCTCTGAGTTCAAAAATGAAATCCATTTTATAAAAATAATTTTCTAAATATTTTTAATTTAATTTTTAATTAAAAACACTATTCACCCGAAAAAAACTAATACTTGAATAATAATTTATGAAACTGTTATTTACCCATTTTATTGAATCTCATTACTTAATCTAGGTGCCTAGATTATTTTAATACTTTCTTTAAGTGAGGTTACTAATCCATTTGGACACATTACTAATCATAATCATAAAATCACTCATCATAATTTTCTATTCATCAAAAATCAAGTTGATCTTATTAGACTCTAAATTTTGTACTGAACATAATTGTAGAACACCATTTTTCAAAAATCATTACACATTTTTATTTATTTAAGGTTTACATAAACATTTTTAAAATATCCTTTCTCTAAAATTCACCAAGAATATGAATACTATATTTATCCGGACATTTGAAAAGTCATAAACATTATCATAAGAAGAAATCCCAATTTTTATTTAAAATAAAGGATTACACAAGGCAGTTACGGTCTCCTTACATAGCCCCTTATCACACCAGCATAGGACCTAAGTGTAAGGTGTGATAAGGTGAGAGAATCCAAGGGAGGCTCGACCAACATCGCATGAGTAGTAATTTCTATCAGTTTGAACTTCTCGCGAAGTTGATCCCGGTCTAGCTTCACACGATGAAGTTCGGCTTGGGTTTGGTCCAGAGCAAAGCCTAGTGGTGCTACCTTTTTCCCAAGTTCTGTTAGATGGGATTTGATCGGTTCAAGACTAATGGTTGAGGCCATCGAATCTTCTTTCTATAATAATTAACCAAGATTACTTGTATTTAGAGACAATAATCAAAACATTTTGTTTACATCGGTCATAATGACCAATGGTCATATAACCGTCTAAACCCAATGGTCTCATTTTAATTCTACTCATGTTATCAAATGAAACATTTTTGTTGAGTATAAAAATAAAATAAAACAACACATAAAATTAGGAAACAAGATTTATTCAAAATTTTGGGTTGTTACAGGAATTGTGTGTTTACTTCTTTAGCCCTGTTAATTGCCTGCTATGCTTGTATGCTTGAGTAACGGTTGATTGAATGTGAATAGTGTTAATTGTTATTCTTTGAAATTTTTTTCCCATACAATCCTTGTTTTGACCATTTGGCCCTTCTTAGCTTATTAGGTTTCCGTTTTGTTTTTCCCATGCCTAGTATTGTAGTATAGAGTGATTTGTTTTTCTGACATGTTGATATGTTGTATACTTATATCCATGTAGATTTGGAGGGTTACTTTGGAAAATATGTGTTTCTAGGCTTGCTTGACTTACATAGGGTTGTGAGAACCTAGTGTAGTAAACCATAAGGATAATAGATGTAAGGGTTTCTCAAGAGTGTCTATTTACTATTACGATGCTAGACCATAAGGGGAATTGACATAAGTTCTTCCTCGGAGTTTTTATAGTTCCTCGATGTGGGACATAGGGGGAATGTGATGTAAGTGCTTCCCCTGAGAGACTTTAGTTACCGAAACGAGACTATAGGAGGAATTGACAGTGAGTGATTCCTTAAAGAGTCTATGTTTAAGCTGAACCAAAGGGGTTAGACTTAGTGTCCTGACCAGAGGGTTTCTTTTCTTGTTTGGTTGAACCAGAGGGGTTAGGTTGTTAGTACTTCCCAGATGGTTACCATTTGTGTTTAGCTTCTTGCTTGTAATTATTTGGTTGAACCAGAGGGGTTAGGCTGTGAATACTACCCAGAGGGTTACCTGATTTGATTAACTATTTCTTGATATATGAGACTGAACGCATTGAAACTATGGATTGTTTACTGGTGAGTACTTCATTGTTTACTTCTTTCTTTTACTCATTACCTTCCATATATTCACTGATTGTTTTGCACAAGTCTTTTTGTGGTTGCCTACTTGGATTCATCTCACACCTTGTTTGGGCAATGATTTTGGGCCCAAAAATATTTTATTGTTGTAGGTGTAGATAAAGGAAAACATCCTTTTACTTCATGTACTTGACTTATTTGGAGCTGGAGAGCATGGGACCAAGTTATGGCTTGTGATATTGAAGAGTTTTTTACTTGTTTTTCTTGTGTACTTTTAATTAGTACAGTATTCATCATTATGACTTGTTTGACTATTTTCCTGGACATATGTATCATGCATCATTTTATATATGTGCTCCTATTGTTATTACTTCTAGTCTTCTGTTTTTTACTTTTGTTATGGTATTATTGTTGATTCCTTTATTTCAATTGATTTACTTCTGTTGTGTTACTCTGCAAATGAGGGCATAGTTTCCCAACTGTCACACCCAAGGCCCTCGCTGTTAGTCGGCAGCCTCTGGAATTCGGGGAAATGCACATGAGGCCATGGGACCAACCGTGTACGGGGCACCTTTGGGTGGCTTCCATAACCAGGAAGTTACACATAGGCAGTTTTATCCATTAGAAATAACAAAAAAACATTAGTTATACCCTTCTAGACTAAGTAAATTGCATTTCTCAATGACATTCTTTAGGGGATTCCCATATACAACAAATTCTATATTTTTTGGATCCAAAAAATACCATTTTAAGAGATTATATGGCCAAAGAAACATACCTATTGTATCTAAAAATTATACATTGATAATTTTTCATATAAATTATGATCTCTTAAAACTACCAACATTGTATCTATATGTTTCTCATGTTCAATTCTTTTCCTTGTAGACAGAATTATGTCATCAAGAAATACCACCACAAAATAATCTATATACCTTTGAAATATTTGATCCATTAATTCCATAAATACCAATGGTTCATCTGTTAGAACAAAAGGTATTACCAAAAACCCATAATGGAAATATCTACTTCTAAAATTTGTCTCTAGAGTATCATAATTTTCAACTTGCATTTGGTGATATCCTAATCACAATTAAACTTTGGAGAACCACTTATCATGACTTAATTGATCAAATATATCATCAATGCATGGAAGTGGATATATATTCTTTATCATAATCTAATTAAACATGCAATAATCTAGACATAGTTAAAGTGTTCTATATTATTTTTGAAAAACAAGGCTGGTGTTTCCCGCAGAGATGTGCTCGGCCGAATGAACCCTTTTCTTTCTAGCTCATTCAAATTCACATTAAATTCTATTAAATTTTTTGATTCCATTTAATAATATGGATGTGAAAAAGAATCCTCCCTAAGTGGTTATTATTTATAAACTCCACTTCTCTTTTGGGTGGAAACCCTTAAAAAATTTATGAAACACATTTTGAAAATGATCACAAACAATAGAAAACTGCTTTCATTGATCTCTTCCACCGATGCCAAGGTCAAATCTACCAACTGGTATGTTATCATTCCAATTTTTTGTTCCAAAAATCCAGTTTTACTTGAATTTATATTATGTTCTCATTTAAAGAGATTCTTGAAGACATCATCAGTTGTAAAACAAACATACCAGTTATAACAGTTGATATGAGGCTTTAATATTGTCATAAAATCCATAAAACATATTATATCATAGACATACCTCTCATGAATTGAGAAATACCTTATTAACTCATCTCCCACAAATGTTATAAAAAACCCTATACAAAATAGAATCAACATTCAAATTTAACAATAAATATTTTTTTCTTTCAACACTGAAGGAATCACCTTAAAATTTAATCTCAAAAAATCAACAGCATGGTATCCAGTAAAGGAATGGGATGTACCTATATGAAACAAATCTTGCATACTGGTAAAATTCAATAGAATCATACCCCTAAACATTGATGGTCTAAATTGGTTATAATAAATAACATGTTTATCTCCATATAATTGCGTTCTCACAGAATATTTTTACTTATTACCCTATTGAAATTTCCATTCCAGATGATTCAAAATATTCCTAGAATCACTATAGATAGAACTCTATTACTGATTCGATTGATTCTACAACCCTCATCCCATTGAATCATATAACGGCTGAGACATATGAGAAGTGCCCCAAACACACGACCTTTGAATGTTACAACAATAGCGCAGTAGATTCCCCATATAATTTCAGTTATCGAATGATATAGGTGGGGTTTTACATTTTGACTTCATGTTGTTGAATGAACCACATTGGAAACTCCTAAACTAGATCTTAGTTTTTGGAGGAATATTCGCTAATCTAGTTGTCTGATTTAGAGTAAAAATAAATTTTTTCATTACAGGAAGATGTGGCTTCAACATTTAATATTGACAATTGTTTTGTTTCACCAAGGTCCATCCCCAAGGTGTCCTTATAAATTACCAAGGTTATTCACCAAGACGTCGTTAAATGGTCATCTCTAGAGATTAAGTCTTACCTAATGCATTGGAGCGCTATCAGGGCGCACCCTTAAATTTTCCTTTATTATCATGTGAGCCACATATATCATCATCAAAAATTTCATAAATAACCCATATAGCATAAAATAAATGGGTTTCATTTCATAATCATAACGTTTTAAAAACTGCTTTAAAGACATGATCTTTACGTTACTTTAAACCCACAGAAAGGGAAAGCGGGTATCATGTATGTAAATCCCAGAATTTAAAATAGAACATTTTGATATATATGTTAATACCCCTATAGAAATAATATCTTTGAGTATTCACTTTATAACATAAAATAACTTTGAGAAAAGAGAGGCATTTTGGAACAACAATTCTGCAGCATAACGGCTATGTTACAAGGTTTTAGGAAACTTTGGAAAGAGAGGGAACATGGGTAGAACAATCACAATTGACCCATAAAACAGTAGAGGGACAGAATAAGAAGGATATATGGACATGGTGATGCAATTTCAAGGACATACCATTTGAAATGAAAAACAAGGAAGGAAGACAAAAATTTGATTTCACTTATGAAAATTCGGCAGCCTAACGGCGTCACTTAAACTTCAACAAAAATGAATTGAACAGATCAAATAGGGTCTCTCATCATATGATAAAAAGAGATCATTATGATATATATAGAGATAATACCCCAACATAATAAAAATTAACTTGAAAGATTTGACATGAAAATCGAACTTGAAAAATGAGAAGGGTGAAAGAATAACATAAAAAATTTGGCAGCCTAACGGCGTCAATTAAACTTTCATAAAACGAAATGATGAGAGTAAGAGGGGATCTATAATCATATAAACATGAATGTTATTTAATAGGAGTATAATATAACAACCTCTCACAAAATAACATGGAGCATAAAAGGAATTATATAAAAGAGATTACATGAAAAGAAAGAGAGAAGTCAGATCCCTTACCTTAAAACGTGACTCTTGAAACTCAAAGGTTTGGACCTTGAGGGTATGGGGGCACCTTGAGAGGACTCCTTGGGAGGTAAGGAGACCATAACTTCGTTGATAATGGTTTTTCAGTCGAAAAGATGAGAGGAGGGCTTGGTATTTATAGGGAAAGTGAGGGGAAAAGACATTAATGGCCAAGGGACACCTCATTAGTGGTTTTGGAAAAACCATGGGCTTGCCCATGGTATTTGCCCATGGTATTGGTCACTTGGGACACCTCATACCTTATCATAATATTCATAATTCTACCATATTGATTACATACTTAATACATCATTTAATGATGTCATTAAACACCTGTAACTTAAAAACTATACTTTCACTATTCATCGAAAACTCTACTTTCTCAGAAAAATCCCAAAATTTCACCTTAACCAAATATCAATGCTTTGATTTCAAAAATGAAATCCATTTTCTAAAAATAATTATCTAAATATTTTTAATTAAATTTTTAATTAATTAAAAAAAACACTATTCACTAAAAATTCATTTTTTCAGAAAAATCCCCAAAAATTACCTTAACATAATATCGATGCTCTGAGTTCAAATATAAAGTCCTTTTTATAAAAATAATTTTCTAATTATTTTTAATTAATTTTTTAATTAAAAAACACTATTCATCCGAAAAAACTAATACTTGACTAATAATTTATGAAACCGTTATTTACCCATTTTATTGAATCACATTACTTAACCTAGGTGTCTAAATTATATTAAAACTTTCTTTGAGTGAAATTACTAATCCATTTGGTCATAGTACTAATCCTAAGCGTAAAATCAGTATTCATAATTTACTATTCCTCAAAAATTAAGTTGATCTTATTAGACTCCAAATTCCTTACTGAACACTTTTGTAGAAGACCATTTTTTGAAAATCATTACACATCATTAATTATTTAGGGTTTACATAAATGTTTTAAAATATCCCTTTTTCAAAAATTCATCAATAAAATATATCCTAAAATTATCCAGAAAAAAGAAAATCCACAAACATCACTAATGGAAGAGATCTCAATTTATTCACCCGAAAGGATTACACAAGGAAGATAGGGTCTCGTCACATAGCCCCTTATAACACCGGCATAAGACCTAAGTGTAAGGAGTGCTATGGTGAGAGAATCTGAGGGAGGCTCAGATAACATTTCCCTAGTAGTAATCTCTACTAACTTGAACTTCTCCCGTAGGCGTTTCCGTTCATGCTTGACATGCTGGAGTTCGGCTTGGGCTTGGTCCAAAGCGAAGCCCACAGATGCTACCTCCTTCCCAAGCTCTGATAAGTGGGCTTCATAAGGGTCGAGTCTACTGGATGAAGCCATCGATTACTCTTTCTGCATTAACCATTAACATCTTATTAAATCATTAAGAGTAAGTTAATATACTACTCAAAAGGATTGGGTCGTTACATTCTTCCCCCCTTAATAAATTTCATCCCCGAAATTTATAGTCGAAAAGGTGAGGGTACTTTTGCTTCATTGTTTCCTCAGGATCCCAAGTCGCTTCTTCATATTTATGATTCCTCGACAACACTTTCACAAGGTGGGTAGTCTTGTTTCGTAGGACCTTGTCTCTACGGTCCAAGATCTCCACTGGTTCCTCCTCATAAAAGAGGTCATGTTCCAGTTGTACCACCTCTGGGTTCAGTACATGCGAAGGGTCGGGTATGTACTTCCCCAAGAAAGATACATGGAAGGCATCATGAACATGAGATAGGTTCGATGGAAGTGCTAGATGATAGGCCACTACTCCTATGCGATCAAGGATTTCATAGGGGCCAATGTACCTAGGGTTGAGCTTCCCTTTCTTCCCAAACCGCATGACTCTCTTCCATGGAGAAATTCAATGGAAGACTTTATCACCAACACCAAACTCCAAGTCCCTTCGACGATTGTCAGCATAGCTCTTCTGCCGACTCTGAGCAGCCTTTATGTGTTGTTGGATGGCATAAACCTGTTCTGTCATCTCTTGCACAAGATCAGGACCAAGAAGCTTTCTCTCACCAGTTTCATCCCAACAAGTGGGAGTTCTACATCGCTTTCCATACAGAGCTTCATAGGGTGCCATCTGAATACTCGAATGAAAGATGTTGTTATAGGAGAACTCAAATAATGGGAGGTGTTGATCCCATCCACCTTTAAATTCCATTGAGCATAATCTCAGCATGTCTTTGAGTGTCTGAATAGTCCTTTCATATTGGCCATCAGTTTGAGGATGATAAGCCATACTAAAATTCAATTCAGTATTCAGAGCATGTTGAAGACTTCTCCAGAATTTTGATGTGAATCTTGGGTCACGATCAGACACGATGGATAGTGGTACCCCATGTAGTCTTACCACTTCCTTCACCTATATCTTGGAAAGCTGATCCAGAGAGAAATCTTCCCAAATAGAGATAAAATGGGCTGTCTTGGTGAGACAGTCCACAATAACCCATATCGTATTGTTTCCTTTGGATGTTTTTGGGAGACCAGTTACAAAGTCCACATTGATATTATCCCACTTCCATACTGGTATGGGAAGCAGTTGTAATACCCCCTTAGGAAGTTGTCATTCTGCCTTTACTTGCTGACACACCAGGCACCTTGTAGTGTAATCAGCAATCTCCCTCTTCATGTTATTCCACCAATAATGATCACGAAGGTCTCTATACATCTTAGTGCTCCCCAAATGTATAGAGAAAGTAGAGCTATGAGCTTCATCCATTAGTTCTTCCTTTATCTCCGGAATAGATGGAACACATAGTCTTGTACGAAATTTCAATACACCTTCTGATCAATATTGAAATCAGGGAACTTCCCATTTTTTACAGCCTCTAACTTCTCCTGCAGCAAAGGATATTATTTTTGAGCCTTCTTGATCTTATCTAGTAATGAAGGTTGAGAAATCATTTGGGGTAGGGTTGATTATGTCCCTTTCCTTATAATTCCCATGTCCAGTTTTACTAGATCATTAATCAAGGGATCTCTTAGGATCCTCATTATTGCCAGAACAACATGATCTTTCCTGCTTAACGCATCCGCGACTTTGTTTGCTCTTCCAGGGTGATAATGAATTGAACAATCACAGTCTTTAGTAAGCTCCAACCATCTCCTTTGTCTCATGTTCAATTATTTATGTGTGAAAATATACTTTAGGACTTTGGTGGTCAGTGTATATATCACATTTCTCCCCATAAATATAGTGCCTCCATATCTTTAGAGAAAAAACGACCGCCACCAGCTCTAGATCATGCGTAGGATAATTATGCTCATGAATCTTCAACTTTCGAGATGTATAAGCAATTACCTTGTCATTTTTCATGAGGACACACCCAAGCCCTTTCAGAGAAGCATCGCTAAAAATAACGAAACCTTATCCGATAGAGGGTAGTGTTAACACACGTACAGTAACCAATCTCTTCTTCAGCTCTTGGAAACTTTCCTCGCATTCCCTTGTCCAGATGAACTTTACCCCTTTTCGAGTCAACTTGGTTAGTGGATTAGAAAGCCGTGAAAAGTTTTTCACAAACCTCCTATAATATCCTACTAAAACCTAGGAAACTACGAATCTCAGTTACTATTGTGGGTTGAGGCCACTCCTCCACAACCATTGTCTTTGCAGGGTCAACCGAGATTCCTTCATTGGTTACGATGTGCCCCAAGGAAGACACTTATTGTAACCAAAACTCACACTTGCTAAACTTCCCAAAGAGCCTCTCCTTCCGCAGAGTTTTCAATATAACCCTTAGATGATCTTCATGCTCCTCATGACTTTTTGAATATATCAAAATATCATCAATGAAAACTACCATAAAGTTATCAAGGTAGTCCTTAAAGACTCTATTCATCAAATCCATGAAAATAGCAGGATCATTAGTCAAGCTGAAGGGCATAACAGTAAACTCATAATGCCCATATCTTGATCGGAAGGCAGTCTTTGGAATATCTTCCTTCTTCACCCTCAGTTTATGATAACCAGATCGAAGGTCAATCTAAGAGAATAATTGAGCCCCGCAATGTTGGTCAAATAAATCATCAATTCTTGGAAGAGGATATCTGTTCTTCACTGTGATCCCATTCAGTTCTCTATAATCAATGCAATGCCGCATTGATCCATCCTTATTCTTCACAAAGAGAACTGGTGCTCCCCAAGGAGACACACTCGGTCAGATAAACCCCTTCTCCAACAAGTCTTGGAGTTGTTTCTTTAACTCTTCTAGCTCCACATTTTCCATTCTATATGGAGTCTTTGATATCGGTTGAGACCCAGGTACGAGCTCAATGGAGAACTCTACCTCTCTTTCTGGGGGAGGTCCAGGTAACTCCTCAGGAAAAACATCCATGTATTCCTGAACAATCGGAACATCTTCTATTTGTATGCTCCCTTTTCCTTCTTCGTCATCATCGATTAACTTCGTAAATAAAGCTATAGGAGGTGCTTCTAGATAGGGATCAGTTCTGGATATCTCTCCTTGGAAGATAACTGTAGGTCGTTCATTCAAGACTACTGAGATTTCCTTACTTCTGCATTTGATCTTAGCATTATAGTTGGAGAGCCAGTCCATCCCTAGTTTAATGTCGAATTCCATCAAGGGAATGACTACTAGATTTGTGATAAGATTTTTCTCACCAAAGTAAACACTAGAGTCTCTAAATACTGTTGATGCAAGGATAACCCCACTTGGAGACTTGACTGACAACTCTACCTCTAGCAGTTCGGGGATTGATTCTATATTCCGAGCAATATGGCCTCCTCTTCCACAGTTGTAGCACTTGCCACTTCCGTTCAAGCAGTTCCCCAGATGATTCTTCCCACATTTATTACATGTGGTAAGTTGCATTTGCTTTCCACCTCTTCCCTGATCAAAAGGCTTCCCTAAATAGGGCTCTAACGATCTCTTCTTTTCATTTGGTTTATCAGACCACTGTGTCTCCCCAAACTCCAGCTCGACTTTCATATCACTTCGAACTATTTCTTCATAGCTATCATAGTCCCTGTTGGCTAGATTCATCCGCAGATGAGGTCGTAGTCCACCAAAGAATCTATCAACCTTCCCATTAGGGTCCATGAAAAAGTTTGAGGTATAACGGGAAAGCCTTGTGAATTTCATCTCATATCTTCTGACAGATTCGTTCTCCTTCTGCTTCAGCTCGAGAAACTCTTTCTCCATTCTCGTTCTCATGGAATGAGGGAAATACTTGTTAAAGAAAATTCCCCAAAATTCTTCCCACACCATAGCTTCCATCTCTCCTCGTGGCTTTGTGTTTTTGATCAGTGACCACCACTGATCAGCTTCTCCCTCTAGGCGGTATACAGCAAGGGTGACTTTTTCTTGTTTCGAACAATGAAGTACATAAAATATCTTTTCAATAGAGCTTATCCATTGTTCAGCAACCAATGGGTCAGTAGATCCACTGAATGTTGGCGGTCTTTGATGCATGAAGGACTCAACAGAATGTTGTTCCCTTCGTGGTGAGATCGGCCTCTCAGCTTGATTCAAGTTATTACTCATAACTTGAGTCAGTAGGTTCATCATTCGCATGAATGTTTCCATTCTGGCTTCCATCAGAGGGTCGTCAGCACATGGTGCATTGCGGTCACCATCAGCACAGTTCCTCCTATTTCCCGCCATTTTCTAAAAGAATAAAACCCTAGTGAGAAACTTATTTCATTTATGAATCTTTTAACTAAGACTTCATGATTAGGCAATTACACTTCTCTGTAATTCCTTCATAATGATTCATAAAAAGCTTGTGATTAACCAAACATATCACCCGTGAGTGTCGTAACAAAGAGTGCAGCAAGGCCCGTTATCGTGCACCAGTTCCCATTCGAGTCTAGCTCAAAGCGGTGTTTTTGGGTTTTATCCCTATGTACATCTGTGCCAAAGCTGCCTCTACCTGCTCGTATCCAGATAGAGATGTATTTGTTTGATAAACCACATAATCAATACTTACCAAAATACCATGAAGTTTTCCTATATTTAAACTTTTCTATACGGTTATTCCTAATGTTTTTATATCCTAATCTTCACAAATAACTAAACCATTCTTTGATACCAACTATAACATCCCGTCTTTCTATAACATAACTTTCAATTCATTACATGGAACTGAGGATCGTTAAGGTTTAGTGTCTTGGAAACAAGGAACATAATACATAAAAAACATAAAACATTCATCTTAGACACTTGAAAGGCTTCTCCTTTAGTTCATCCTTGGTTCATTACTGCATCTCATAACCTGGGGACACACATCAATAGAAAGGGTGAGCAGAAGGCCCAGTAAGGGAAATAAGAGAAACATTTTACATGTGAACTTGAGATACTTCAATAAGGACATGAAAAAAACTTTAAGGAATGAGAAAGAAATCATGAGATAAATCATAATAAAAATAACATTTTTCATAACTTGAATATGTGGCTGCAACATTTAATATTGACAATCATTTCGTTTCACCAAGGTCCATCCCCAAGGTGTCGTTAAAAATTACCAAGGTTATTCACCAAGGCGTCATTAAAATGGTCATCTCTAGAGATTAAGTCTTTACCCAATGAATTGGAGCGCTATCAGGGCGCACCCTTAAATTTGCCATTAATATCATGTGAGCCACATATATCATCATCAAATATTTCATAAATAACCCATATAGCATAAAATAAATGGGTTTCATTTCATAATCATAACGTTTTAAAAACTGCTTTAAAGACATGATCTTTACGTTACTTTAAACCCACGAAAAGGGAAAGCGGGTATCATGTATGTAAATCCCAGAATTTAAAATAGAACATTTTGATATATATGTGAATACACCTATAGAAATAAGATCTTTTAGTATTCACTTTATGACATAAAATAACTTTGAGAAAAGAGAGGCATTTCGGAACGAAAATTCTGCAGCATAACGGCTATGTTACAAGGTTTTAGAAAACTTTGGAAAGAGAGGGATCATGGGTCGAACAATCATAATTGAACCATAAAACAGTAGAGGGACATAATAAGAAGGATATATGGACATGGTGATGAAATTTCAAGGACATGACATTTGAAATGAAAAACATCAGATGAAGACAAAAATTTGATTTCTCTTATGAAAATTCGGCAGCCTAACGGCGTCACTTAAACTTCAACAAAAATGAATTGAACAGATCAAATAGGGTCTCTCATCATATGATCATAAGATATCAGTATGATTGATATATAGATCATACCCCAACATAATAAAAAAAACTTGAAATATTTTACATGAAAATCGAACTTGAAAAATGAGAAGGGTGAAAGAATCACTTAAAAAATTCGGCAGCCTAACGGCGTCACTTAAACTTTTATAAAACGAAATGATGAGAGTAAGAGGGGATCTATCATAATATAAACATGAAATGGCAGTAATAGGAGTATAAAAGAACATCCTCCCACATAATAACATGGAGCATAAAAGGAATGACATAAAAGAGATTACATGAAAAGAAAGAGAGAGGTCGGATCCCTTACCTTAAAACATGACTCTTGAAACGCAAAGGTTTGGACCTTGAGGTATTGGGGGCACCTTGGGAGGACTCCTTGGGAGGTAAGGAGACCAGAACTTCATTGAGAATGGTTTTTGAGTCGAAAGGATGAGAGGAGGGCTTGGTATTTATAGGGAAAGTTAGGGGACAAGGCATTAAGGGCCAAGGGACACCTCATTAGTGGTTTTGGAAAAACCATGGGCTTTCCCATGGTATTTGACCATTGTATTGGCCACTTGGGACACCTCATACCTTATCTTACTATTAATAAGTCGACCATATTGATTACATACTTAATACATCATTTAATGATGTCATTAAACACCCGTAACTTAAAAACTATACTTTCATTATTCATCGAAAACTCAACTTTCTCAGAAAAATCCCAAAATTTCACCTTAACCAAATATCAATGCATTGATTTCAAAAATGAAATCCATTTTATAAAAATAATTTTCTAAATATTTTTAATTAACTAAAAAAACACTATTCACTGAAAATTCATTTTTTTCAGAAAAATCCCCAAAAATTACCTTAACATAATATCAATGCTCTGAGTTCAAAAATAAAGTCCTTTTATAAAAATAATTTTCTAATTATTTTTAATTAAAATTTTAATTAAAAAACACTATTCATATGAAAAAAATAATACTTGACTAATAATTTATGAAACCATTATTTACCTATTTTATTGAATCACATTACTTAATCTAGGTGTCTAAATTATATTAAAACTTTCTTTGAGTGAAATTACTAATCCATTTGGTCACATTACTAATCCTAAGCGTAAAATCACTATTCATAATTTACTATTCATCAAAAATTAAGTTGATCTTATTAGACTCCAAATTCCTTACTGAACACTTTTGTAGAAGACCATTTTTTGAAAATCATTACACATCATTAATTATTTAGGGTTTACATAAATGTTTTAAAATATCCCTTTTTCAAAAATTCATCAATAAAATATATCATAAAATTATCCGGACAAAAGAAAATCCACAAACATCACTAAAGGAAGAGATCTCAATTTATTCACCCGAAAGGATTACACAAGGAAGCTAGGGTCTCGTCACATATCCCCTTATAACACCGGCATAAGACCTAAGTGTAAGGTGTACTATGGTGAGAGAATCTGAGGGAGGCTCAGATAACATTGCCCTAGTAATAATCTCTACTAACTTGATCTTCTCTCGTAGGCGTTTCTGTTCAAGCTTGACATGCTGGAGTTCGGCTTGGGCTTGGTCCAAAGCGAAGCCCACAGATGCTACCTCCTTCCCAAGCTCTGATAAGTGGGCTTCATAAGGGTCGAGTCTACTGGATGAAGCCATCGACTCCTCTTTCTGCATTAACCATTAACATATTATTAAATCATTAAGAGTATGTTAGTATACTACTCAAAAGGATTGTGTCATTACAGAATTTATACTCTATGACCTATATAACTGATGACCACTAGTTAATCATGTAACAAAAAAGGTGATACCACTGGTAAAATCCTACCCCTCCTCATTGGCTTGTGAAGGCGGAAGGACATTACTTGGACTTAAGAGATATCCTCATGATGCCAAATGTTGGAAATAAATGCTATCATATTCAATACAATTGGGGGATAATTTTCCATTTATGAACTAAAACCACTCATCCAAACAAGCCATAACAGAATAAACCACAAGTTGATTCATAATAAAAATTTAAAAAAACTCAAATAAATGCCATAGACATAAAAACCAAACTAAAATAGAATACTATAGAGGAAGACAACTAACATCAAAGTAATCTATGGAATACAAAACAAAAAAATCATTGACTCCATGATTATCCATGATCTAACTCAACAAAAAATCCCAATTATCATGATGCTCCACTAAATAAGTTTCATATGTTACATTTTCAGGTGTCTTGGTAACTTAAATCTTTAATGAACCAAAGTTCCAAAGAAGGGGTGACTAATAAAACATAGTAGGATATCCAGAAATGAATTTCCAACTCACACCACTATAATATAAAATGTTTTCAAATTTATATAAACAATTTATATATTAAACTGAAACACTATTATATAAAATCCAAGGAGTTTAATACAAAAATAGTTTTCCACACTAAAACATTTTCCAAGGAAAAGAAAAAAATAGAACTTTAAACCAATTCAAATTCATTTTTGGGATACCCATTCCATGATTCACAACATACCTACACATGCACGATTGTGTGATAGTTTCATACTCATTAGTTTTTTCTTGTCCATACACTACTTTTTTACAATGTGGACAATATCCTTTTACCCCAATGACACATTCCCCTTATCTAGGGTCACATATCTTTGTACCATAATGGTAACACCCTTTATTTATGGTCACGTCGGAATAATGAGCTGACACAACCCATGTATTCTAAAACCATATCAAACCAACCCATTCAAACTGTTTCAATAAAATAATACTTTTATTGAAAACTATCCAAAAAAAACCATTTCAATAAATTAAAATTGAAAAAAATTACTTAAATAATTTCAATTAAACCATTTACCATAAATCTAGTAAACCAATACGTTAAAATATACTTTTTAATCAAGAAAAAAAACACATTGCACAATCACTTTTCTTGATTCCATAATTTTAGCAATAATCCATAAAATACTGAAATAATTAAAAAATAGGTATTCTACCTTGATTTGAATTTAAATTTAACAACCAATTTCCGGAAATTTAACCAATTTTAAACTAATACATTATGTTCTTTGAATAAGAGTTGAGAGTGAATCCACCTACCTCACGAATTATTAAAAAAATGAAGAACTGCATGAAACCACCCAAAAAATAAGGTTAAATATCCAAAAATACACCTTAGATTTATTACCCTATCATCAATAATGAAAAATATGACCATTATTGGAATAAAAAAATATAGATAAATCTATAATGGAATAGATCCATGAATCTAATAATGGATTTCTTTGATAATGTGATTTGTGATGTCATGGATAAAGATTAAATAGTTTAATGAATATATCAAATGATATTTAGAATAATAATTAATACATGTTTTATATAAGGATTTATGGTATTTCAGGTCATTACCATGATTTAAAAGAATACATGATGAATGTATTCACATATTTTGTATACAACAATGAAGAGATATTTTATGATATACTAGGGAACATATATAATCTATTTTTGAGAAATTTAGTGACCTTATTTCAAATTTTCTGGACTTCAATATTTTAGAATGTTCACAACGTTTAAATTTAATGGAATTAATTAAGTAAAGAATGGATTATTTTTTAGTGATATAAGGTGTTATCTCTCTATATGAGGATTTATGAATTTTTGATAACATGTGCTAACCATTTGTTTTGATGGAACCTACATTTGTAAGAAATGAATTTTTTACCTCTGTAGGGGTCTCATGATCCATTAGTGATCTATGGATAAAAAATTCACATTCATTTCTTGGAGTAATATATGAAGTAGAAATTTATCAAGGCACAGACAAAGGGTGAGATTGTGTATTTGAATAATAAATGAAATCAAGTAATTATATTTCCTTACTTCATTAGATAGTAAAATAACTCATCAAATATAGGAAAGGGATATTTATAAAGATTTATCTTAATACCATTGTTTCTTTTAAACATGAGGTCTTATAAATCATCTTATATTTATGGGTATAATCCCTTTGCATTCCAATGATTATTCAGTTACTGATGATCAATAATCATCATCACTCTCTATAATTATTTATGCATTTACACCAGGTCCAATAATCACTAAAAAACTATGTTCTTTAATTTAGAAACCAATTTATGTGTTAATTTGGGTAACCATTATGTTTCCAACATCCCTTTTTTAAATGATGTTTTAATATTCATTTTTACAATGTGGGTTTCTATGAATGGAACTGTCAAGAATTAATCATTTGAAAACCCAAATAAATTTGGATGGAGAAATTAAATTTAATGGGGTATAATGTTACACCTTGAGATTATTTGAATTATGTTTTTGAATTAACTTAATCTTTTTGATTTTTTTTATTTAACGTAATACCGAACAAATATTATATTAAATGAAAGAACCACATTATTCTTTCTTTGGATGCTACATCAAGTTCAGATTTTGTTATACATTTCACAAAATTAGTCTTTCACTATATGAAATACTTATATTATCTTTTATTACAAAAAAATTATATTTGGATTAAGTTACACATAATGTTATGTTCATTCAATAGCTTGTGTTACACGTAAGGCCTAGTTTTACCAAACTGCAATATAAAATTAATATTGTTATTAAAATATCTATGTAGTTACCACCTAGTGGTTGGAATATGATTTATGAGTATTATTAATTTAATTTTTAAAATATTGTTTACATGTGTATATAAAATTATCCATTCATTATCAATTAGATAGAAATGAAAGAAATTAATATTTGAAAATAATTAAATTCTTTTTCTAAGAAAAATATATACAAACACCATTTAATCTAAATAAATTAACCAAAACAATATTGTTGAATGTTTTCAAAAAAACTAAAAATTATATATTCAGTCAAACTTTTTTTACACTCTTCCAATAGTTCTGACATGCATATGAAAATAATATATATAATTATACGAATAAAAAAGAATTGTTTTTATAAGAGGTAAATTTACTTCCTTTTAATGTTGAATCCATTTTATGTATTTTTTTTTAAAAATTTATAATTTTCATTCGAAAAAATAAAATTCATTTTTGAACTTATAATATCAAAATTTATCTTAGGTAAATATTTTTTATTTTTCATATATGTTTAATATTTTGATGAATTGTGAAAAAATAATGAATTTTAATCAAAAACTACTTTTTCATCTAAATAATTTATTGGGTTAAATAAGATTTTTAATTGGTTATAAAGTTTAATTAGATAAATTATACATTAATTGATATAATTTAGTTCATTGGAACGAATTTCATATTAAAATTGTACATAAAAAATCCCAACCTTTTAACCATTTTTGCATAAAAACTCATTATCGTGACACGTATGTGGGTTTAATTTCCTATTAATTTATTCCTATTTTATGATTAGAATTTGGAAAAATGTAATAAATATTTGGAACTAGACTAGTTCATAATTTATAATAATTTTAACTAGTTAGTTGAACAAAATTTTTATTGGATGTAATTAAAATTAATTACAATCACTAAGGTAACAGTTAGTTTAATTAATGGATTAACTTTAATATTATAGTCCCAAATGAACTATACACACATATAAAAGTGACTATATTAATATATTTATAATATATACCATATGCTATTGAATTTTTATAATTATTGGATACCCATGATGTAAGTGAGACCTCTCAATAGTGTTTACCTTTTTATATTAACAAAAATGCCACTCATCCGCCACTATAAAAGGGCACTCACCCCCACACTTATTCTCACCTCTAAAGTCCATTTTATAAGATAAAAAATACCCAAATCTCCTTATAACTCCCTTTAAATTAATTCAAATTTTTTATTGAAGAATAAATCCAATCATGGAACCCTTTTGATGCAAACCAGATGGAGTTACCCAAATTAGAGGTAACATAATTCCTCAAGATCTTTAGTTTTATTATAATTCTACACCGCCACAATGCTTCATATTAAATTATTACATAATAAAAATATCTTCTTGAGAATAATTTTATATTTTTTTTCTATGTTTTATAACTACACTTAAACATAAATCCATCTAATGGGTATCTAACATACCATTCTTGGGTATGACGAACTACACCTCACGAAACGATGTTGTTCGTTTTTCCTTTACCACCTATAATGGTTGGGAATTATGATGGAAATAATGTATTTATATGGTATATATAATATTTATGATGTATTTATGGATCTATAATTATTATATGACTCATACCTTCATTTGTTTCATTTTATGTAAATATGATAACTTCGTTTGAGGAAGTGCAGACTATCACCTCCTCCAAGCAACGTGATTCGTTCACAATATATAAGGAATTTATTAAGGATGGGTTTAGTAAAAGTATATGATATATATGAAAAAATAATTATACTATAATTGTTATATATACATGCATATATGTCACTTACTTTCCTTCTATGAAAATGACAATTAAACGGAAATATCATTCAGGTGTACGTACGACCTATCGTCTCCATAAATGTTGTATTAAATTTAATATTTCAATAATTTATATATTATTGTTAATATTTATATACTGAATATTTAGGAAAGTTATTTCATGTTTTAATTTCTTAAAATAAGTCAATCATGATCTAAGATAGATGATCATGAATAATAAGTCAAATCTAATATGAAAAATAAACCAGATATTACCGGAATTGTAACATTAAAATTGAAATGTTAATAAGTGTGTAATATAATTTCAAATATTTTATAATATAAAAAAATAAATTTATTTTTAAGATGTATAATAAAATTATATTTACTATATAATAGTTTTTAATGAGTCGGATTATTATCATGACATAAATTAAGGGAATTTCAGCTCACAATTTATTTCCATGAGATACATTCCATATTCAACTCTCAATTCTCTTTTGTTGTGTATATACATCACTGTTAAATGTTATATAGTTAGTTTCCTTTATTTAATCATAATAAAATCATTAATTGATGTTATTATTTAGCATGGATCAAGATTCTAATGTTACTCAAGAAGAAAACAGATTTCTAGTCTCACATTTGTTTCTGTGAGATTTATGCCTTATTCACCACTCGTTTATATTATGTAATGTATGTAAGAACCCAGTTCTTATTTTTGAGTTACAAGTTTCTTCATTTCTATTTTCATTATGTAATTTTATGAAAATAAGGAAAGCAGGGAAAAATCCAAAATTTTCGGACTACACATCGTGTACTATTCCACACACCATATACTTTGGCCATGTGAATGAGTACACAGGGTGTGTATCCATGTTGGAGATGAAGGGTGAAAAACCCGAATACACACCGTGTAGTGGGTATGTACACACCGTGTAGTCAGTCGGCAGGCATACAGTAAGGCGGTGGAGGCATCCACCAGCTGAGCGTCATTACACACCGTGTACTCCTGTATTACATGCTGTCTACTCAAGTCGACTGATGAACAGTGCCGGTAGCCCATAGAGGAACAACTAAATGAAAATTACACACCTTATACTTAAGAATTACACGCCATGTAGATAGTTTTTTCGCTTAAAATGGGCAGTATCGAACCATGTTCACAGGATTGGATTAAATCCGGAGGAAGGAGTCAGAAGAGAGGGCTAGACCTTTGGAGATCCACCGATTGAGTACGGGGAATCCGTTTTCTGCACTGTCAATCTCCCTGGAACCGCAGAGTTGAGTTATTCCTCCTCCTTGCGTAGTTCATTCCAATTCTTCCTCTAAGGTAAATTATTTCAGTTTGAATGAGGTTTTCATTCATGTCAGATCTATGTCATTCTTGGATGATTCGAGGATCGTCGTTCAAGTATATCGTTCATGGGAGTTTAAGGAAGGTAGCTTGGTGTATAAATTCCAACTATTGTGCATTTTTGTGTACCGTTGTGCTACGAACCCGTGTTGGGGTATCGTGTGGCTGAGGTAGTGGTTGTTTTGAATTCCTAGAACATTAAAGGTAATTAATTGTGATAATAAACTATTGTTTGGGATCACTTCTTGGATCTAGGACCAGCCCTCGGGTGCGTTCCTCTGTTTAGCTGTTTGGCCAGGATACCTGAGGGTATGCCATGTTTACTTTATACATTACTTGTTCCTTGAGAGGTATTGTGAATAATTGCATGTTTAAATGTTGGGAATGTCCCGATTACTTTATATCCTGAGGGTTTGAATATTGTATAGCCTGAGGGCATGGTTACTTTATAGCTTGAGGGTGTGGTTACTTTATAGCCTGAGGGCCTGGTTACTTTATAGCCTGAGAGAGTGGATATTGTATAGCCTGAGGGTGTGGTTACATTATATGTCTGAGGGCGTTGTTACTTTATATGTATGAGGGCGAGATATTATATAGCCTAAGGGCATGAATGTTATATAGCCTGAGGGCGTGGTTTTACTATATTAGCCTGAGGGTGAGAATCTATTTGGCCTGAGGGAATGGTTCTGATGAGAACAAAATGTTATTAAATGAAAATGGTTAAATGAATAATAAAATGGAAATATAACTGGTAATGTTAGTTACTTCTGAGTACTTCTTAGATTATTTCATTTTAGTACTGCACACTATTGTTGCATGTTTTCACACAGTTGGACATGGGCCTTTGGGGGTGCCTACTGTGATTTATTTCTCACACCCTATTTGGGTCATGTCTTCGGCCAGAATAGACCATGTTGTTGCAGGTGTGGATAAGGGAAAGGGTCCCTATACAGGTACGTGATTGCTGCTGAGAAGTAGGGGAGCATGGGAACGACCTTACGCTCGCGATGCTACCATATGTTTTGTTTTGTTTTGATGTACTCTGTAGTGTATTGTACTGTATTGTTGTGTAACATTTTCTTGCTGATTTATTAGAACATGAAACATGTTGCATATTTATCTATATAACTTCTGGTTATCATTTACTATAGTTATTTATTTTAAATGTGATTGGTTTATTTCTTCCACTGTTTTTGTATATTGTATATTTTATTCTGCTGCGCTACACTTTAGAAAATGAGGGCATAGTTTCCCCACTATCAGACCTGGGCCCTCGCTGCTAGTCAGAAGCCTCTACCATTTGGGGAAATTCTCTTAAGGTTATGTGACCAACCAGATTCGGGGCACCTATGGAGTGGCACCCAGATCCGAGACGTTACAAAGTGGTATCAGAGGGAGGTTCTTTTCTTTGACTTACTATTTGGAGCCTTAGTTAGGGATAGGACGGAAACAGTAGTGGGTAATAAGCTGTGCTCGGGCGTAGTTGACCCATGTATAGGGAAAATCCAGTTTACCTTGTATTTTTGAAATTATTTTGAGTTTGAAAATTTTACAGTTGATTTGATTTTCACCATTGGGTGACGCATTCATGGTTTGCTATTTATATTTTATCTATGGGTTCTATTTTAGTTGCAACCCGATGAGATGAGGGTATGTCGTCTCATGTATCATTTAGGTACATGCTAGAAATCACATGCCATGAATTTTTCCATGCCATGTAGGAGCATTAGAAATTTCATGCTGTTGTGATAGTTGTTGTGCTAGAAAAGCATGTTGTTGTGATAGCTACTTTGATAAATACCTTCTATGCGATAGGGTATGTTCGTGAAAGTCTGTTGATGGAATAGATGCCAAACATTGGTGTTTGGGGAGTATGGGCCCTCATTGACTGAAATTTAGTGGATCATTGTTTGTTTATCTTTTTATAACACATATAAGATGTCAAACATTGATTTCTGGGGAGAATGGGCCCTCACGGGTCATTATTTGGCACTTAGGTGTTGTTTTCAGTATTTTCTGGGTTTTGGAGTTGTTTCAGAGGCATACTATCTAGAAAACCTAGTATATAAACTCTGTGGTCCCTCAGGCACACGCCGTGTGTTCTACTATTCGGGAAAAAAAGAAAACTTTTTGAGTACATGTCGTGTAGTCGCTTCCCGTGTCAAGGACTGTTTGGGCGGGGACATGAGGAAGGGATATGATTTGGGAAAACATGTCGTGTATTAGATGTACACATCGTGTAGTGTTGACCCGAAGTCCGACTACGTAACTAACAACACAGACATGATCCACAATGGAAAAAAGGATCATCCTGATCCATTATGGAAATACAGGGAAACTCGATCCACTATGGGAAGTTAGTGAAACCCAATCAACTATAAGAATATGGGGATCCCCAGTCCACTATGGGAAGATAGTGAAAACCAATACCTTATGAGTAAAGGAATGATATTAGGGATGGTAGAGTGTCCCGCTCAGTAAGTGCAGTTTCCATGAAGTGACCTGATAAATTTTAGAACCAACCACGAACATATAAGGAATGTTTTTATAATCATACGTTTATGAAAAAATATATATTTCATATTACAATGTGATTATTTCATATTTTATGATCATAATTATTCTCTGATTCATATTTTTGATCACTGATATGCATATTATGATCTTATAATGTTCTTATCATGTTCTTGTACCCTTATAATCATGTTTATCTACCTTGTTTACCATTACATGTCATCAAATATCATCAATTTATTATGCTTCATCTCCCCAGGTTATAAAGACTGGTTTTTGGTAGAATTACTGAAGTGGAATATATTTTTGGGAAACACTAATGAACTTTCACCAAGATAGATGATTATTTTCCATGTTTCCAAAGACACTAATATATTACAATCCTCAGTCATGTAATTTTGTAATGTTCTGAATAATCAACTAAAATGATGTAATTTCTAGGTGTGTTTATCCTAGGTCTCTATAATCATCATGAATAAAAATAATATTCCATAGAAGGTACATGATTAATATATATCAATGTATAATAGTGATCCTCATGAAAAATATTATTGTAGTCATAAATGATTAACCTCATGAAAGATCATTAGAGTAATTCCCTCAGAAGATCATATACAGGTAAGATCCTTCTTCACATGAAGATATATTCATGGTTGATACTCCCATATAATCATAATTATGAGATAATATTTAACTTATCATGTAAGAGTCAGACAATAATATTTATTCATGATTAAAAACTGTGTCTTACACAAGCATCACAAGTATTTTATCACAATTAAAGAATAGTTCAATAATTGGTAGATATAATGATAATAAATCTTGGAAACCTCCAAGTATGTTCTTTAATATACCATCATTACAATTCCTTCCCCATAGGATAAGATATTATATCAATCATCTTGTGGTCTTAAGTGGATTATTTATTATGAATTTCATTTAATTCCATTCTCATGTGTCCATATAATTCCTATAATAATCATTATCAACTCCCCACTAAACACATATTGAACCATTAACATCTAATGAAATATAAAATTAGGACCCTAATTATATTTTTTTAACTCTTAAATATCATATTTATTTCCTATCACTATTTTATTGGATTTTATGGTTTTCTATGATTCTCCTCCCATTGGTATATAAAATGATCTAGAAATCATTTATACGAAGAACCAATTGTATTCAATTTCTTTTCAATGAAATTTTTCCACCATGTCCATGATTATTAAATTGTTTTCAAGAAAATTATATTATATTATTCAATGATAATTTAGATTTTATTCCATTTATATTTTTTATTTAATTTCATAGGATCAAAAAATAATATTTTTTATTTTTTTTAATATGTTATTTTTCAATTTTTTATAAGAACTTAGAAAGGAACTTATGTTTTAATATTTACAATTTGAATTTATTTTCCTCCATCATGACCACAAATTTAATTGAAACATAGTTTATATGATTCATCAGTTATTTTCAATGGGAATAATAACTCATTATTCTAAGATTATTAATAGGAATTTTTATCTATTAAAACGAATATTTGTCTGATTTTTTCAAATAAATGTTTGAATGTTCAATTAATGTTATTTTTAATACATTTTAACATATTTTAAGGCTTCATATCTAATGATAATGTACGAACCAGTTTTTATTGTTATTTAATAATCCTTTTATTTTTTATTTGATATTTTAATTTTACTCAAATATAAGTTCTTCTGTATTTAAGGAAGGCCATATAGAGTTCGGGCTTGTTAAGAAACCTGAGTTTTAGTTTCTAGAGAAAAAGAAAAACTTTACTGGTTAGAACATGATTAATACTAATAGTGTTTCATAGTTGTGAAACAAAATGATGGTGGTGAATGGATAGTTAATCATTGTGTGGGAGTTTGAACACCCGTGGAAACCCTTTAATTAATTAAATGTTTAACTAACTTAGTGTGTAAATGGACTGTCTAATTTTTATTTTCTAAAATAATGATGGGTGTGGGAATCCAAAAATATTAAATTGAAGCATTGGTGCAGGATTTGGAAAATCATGTTCCCAAACCATGTTCCACATTAAAAAGTTGAAATTACTATTTTTCTCTCCACCTATTTTACCTGTCAACATTCATTTCATTTCTGCTACTGTGTTGAAGCTCTCCCCTGGGGTTCTAATTTCACTTCCCCTTCTAGGATTTTAAATCTCCTATTTATAATCTCAAAATCAATAGAAATTGGTTTCATTGTATAACTCTCAATTAGTATATAGTTCAACTTTCTTCCTTCTCATTTTCTCTTTCCCCCTTTAGTAATATCTCCATGTGAGCTAATATACACTATTTCTAGGCAGTTTTCCATGTTTATTTGATAACACTCATTTAATCCCAAATCATAGGTGATATTGGGTTAATATTCATATATTATAATAATATTGAAAGTCTACTATAGCTCACTCAATGTATAATTATTTATAAATTGTTTATATTTTTCTATATTCTCGAAATTATGTGTGTTACTTGTTATTTATTACACTTTCAATTAAATTTTTAGTTCTTCACCTAGAACCAACATAATACCGATTGAAGTTGTAGGATTTTGAGACCTCAATATAAAACAATACTTTTGAAATATATTAATATATTCCCTAGATGATCATTGCATGTAATTAGCCAAAACACCATGTGGGTGTGTTTGTATTCTTTCTTGGTAAATATAAATGTTAAATCAATTTATGGAATTGTACATGTCTAGGAAATATCTCTCAAACACTTTTGGATTTTCTAATAGAATTTAGGAATGTAACTAATTAAATTAAAATGTAAAGTATCCTTAACCTATCCTTTTTTATCTCTTATATGAGGATGGAATACTGTATATGAATCATAATTAATTTTAATCTATGTGGTTTCTATAAGGACTATATTTACAAAGTAAATATAATGTGCATACTATTTAGGGATATTTTTACTTTAAAATAGAGTTCAAATATAATCAATCCTTAGATAACTTATGAAATCACTTGAGCCCTAATAGGAAACCCCCTAGATTCCTTGAGCTGGTTACCAATAGAGATACCAACATTAAAATTTTTAATTTGTCATATTTTTTTGTTAGTGCCTTATTATAATATTAACAATTCACTGACTTCATATAGTGAAAATATAATCCATTATACTATCCCCTTATACTTAGCTTGATATCCTTAAATACATTATACCTTGGATTATCACCTTATGGACTTGTAATTCTTACCCCGAGATTATGTTGGATGTTCTCCACAGAATCATTTATAGACTTCTTCTATTGGAATTCCAATGGTTCATCGATTCGATGAAACATTTAACCCAATATATTGACTACATAGATTATTACCATGAAATATGTTTCCTTCTAATATCTAGGATTAATTGGTTTCCCTTTATATCCTACATCATTATTATTATTAAATGCATACCTTGAATATATTTTATGGACCATGAAAAAATAAATGAACACAAATTTAGAGACACCATGATTAGGTGGTGGAATGTATGGTTGGATAAGTATCCCTTGAAGAGCCTCATCATGACATTGGTTTTTTTAATATTTTTTTTTGTTTTGATTTACTAGTAATCTATTTCTTTTTCTATTCATATATTGGATTTCTTTTAAGAACCCATTGGTGGTGGCCAAATGTGTTTTACTCACACCATGTACGAGGCACTGATTGGTACCAAGATAGTGTTATTGGATATAGGTAGGGAAAATAGATATTTATCAGATATATATGATTGATATCTTTTAGGATTGGATCAGTGTTGCAGATTACTAATCACGTGCTCAAGATTCTCATTGGATCATTTTTTTTCAATTTATACATATGTTGTCTTATATGTTTTTCCCATGTATGAATTGTTTTCTTATTTTTTGTATTAACATGACGTTGTAAGTTTATATATGATACTTCTTAGTGGTAGTTTTATATTTTAATTTAGATAATTAAGACTTTTTTTGTTTCATTTCATTATTTCTACTACTATTTATTTGTTCTTACTAAAACTCCACTCCAATTTTCTAAAGAGTTTATAGAATTTCCACTATACCCCCACAAACCCTCGATGTTAGTCAGTAGCCTCTAGCATATAGGGTGGTATTCATGAGTCCATGTGGCTATATAGGTTCAACTAATTATGATTGAATAATGTCTCAAATATGTCAAAGTAGAATGAAAGGTTTTATTGTCCTTACCTCACTTTTTCAAGATGGTGGATACAAGACTATGGTGTGTAAACATTTGGTAATGAGACTACTGTTGGGAGTATCTAACCCAAGTATAGGGTAAAATCTATATTTCCAAGGATGAGGCATGTTGTTCTATTTTTCACTTTTTATACTTGTTCTGATTTCGCCGTAAGGTGACGCACATGATTTTTGACATTATTATAATTTTTTATTTATACACTTGTCCTAGTACAGAAAAGAAGCATTGATCAGGCATCATTATTGACACCCTAGGATATATTTTTCAACCAAATTCCATTCCATATGTATACTTATTTTTTATATTTAATTCAACATATTGTATGTTCCTCAATTTTTATTCTATTAGATGTGAATACAATTTTTAGTGTGATAATAATTTGAAAATTTTATGGTTCTTCGTCATCCTTAATGGTTCATTCCTGTATTTCATGATCATAAAAACATAACTAATAAATTATAAGTTTTGTAGATATGTGGATATTGTTACATGGTTTGAAACATTAGTTGGCTGAGATTAAATTTTTTCCAATAGTAATTGACAAAGATTGTGATTCTATAAATTTTGAGTGAAAATCCATTTAATCCAACATTAATATACATACATGTTATATCCTGAGACGGGATGTAAATGTTTTGTTATAGTCATATAAAGTACCAATTTGTAATATACAATTCCTAGGATATTAAAACATGGGAATGGTAATTCATTTAACTAAACTAGTGTATAAATAACAAAATTTATTATATTTTGACCTATAAATCAATTATTTGACATAAAATAGGGATTAAAATTACAATTTAAAGGTCCAATTACCTATATAACATGAAATTGGAATTCCATATATTGGATCCCCTTTGTATAAATAATTGGTAACCATGAAATGCCCTATCCATAGATTTGGGAAGATGTGTTATAATTCCTTGTGTAGTGAGCCTTATTTTATTTTGTTTCTTGTATGTGATCTTTTATATTTGGTTTTATTCTAGTTTTATTTTAGGGATTGTTTTCACTATATTTTAGTGTTTTAGGTGTGTTATTTTCATTGTAGATATATAACTCCAGGACATCCTCAAGTAGAGAACCCAATAGGTGGTGACAACTATACTTATTTGGTGGTGGGACCTAACCCACTAGTAGTGCCACCTGTGGAACCTCCAACAGTACCACCATTTTTTCTTGGTTTGGGAAATGATTCTTTTCTCATAGAGGGTTTTAGTTGGATTTCTCAATCAATGGAGGTATCTCCACAAACTACACAGACTATATCTGAGTTGACCTGAGATATTCATTAGAATCACTGATATGTTATAATAGTTGATAGTGGCCCCAAAACTGCTCATTCATAGATATAGATCATTCTATCAATCATTGATAATATGTGTATGCCTTAAAATAAGAGTTTTATTCTAACTTCTTATAGTATTAATGGTTCATCCATGTTTTTGTATGATGTTTTTAAATAGACAGACCAATACATGAGTGTGGTTTGAAGTGATTTCAATCTAGATTCTATGACTAATTCATTCTAAATACACTAAGGAATAATCAATCCATTGTTTTTATGAACATAGAGAAGGTTATAATGTAAATTATTGACTATTAAAATTTTTTCATTGAGCTTCGGTGTTTTCCATCGAACTTTTTTGGTAATGAGATTTTAGGTGCATCATAATGTGAGAATTTTCAAAAGTATGCCATCCTATATCTAGTTAATGTATTCTATTTGGAAATTTTCATTAATATTGAACTAATACCTTATATTTCAATGAAACTTGAGGGTAGCTTCTGATAAAGAGAATGGTGGTTCAAAATTATAATACATTAGTGGTTTGTATATTGGTTGGAATCATTACCTAGAGGGTTCTTATTAGAGTAGTGGCAACCAAAGTTTCCGTACTGGTAGTTCTATTATGTTCCATAATTGTTGAAGGTAGGTTCACTATAATCCTCTGTGTGATTGGGACCCGGTTGACTGTACATATTTTGATAAAATGGGTGATCCTCAGAGGTATTATCTGACCATACCATAAATTCCTAAGGGGAGAGAACCCTCACAATCTTCATATTCCTAAGAAGGATCTAGAGCTCCATAAATAGATTTTATTTGGAATCAATATTATAATATATACCTAGTATATGGATGCGTTGAAGGAATATAGAATATTTATATTCATTACCGGTACAGAAAACCAACTCATGGTAGTCAAGTTATAGCTCTTCATTATATATATGGCCAATTACATGAATCACAACATATTCCCAAGGAGTGGAATGTCAGGTCTTCTATAGTATAGGGAAATATCCTAGTAACCTCTCCTTTATTATCAACGTTATTAGTTATATTATCTTCACATTAATTTATATATATCGCTATCATGGATAAACTTTTTCTCAAAATTGAGTATTTTTGTTAGGTGATTACTCATGATACTTCGTTAGGAGTATGAATAGAGAGTGTAATGCAATGAAAGCACTGTCTCCTCATGATTGGTGGCTATAATAATTTATGGATCCTTTGTGTACTTAGGAATACATTCTTTAGTCTTATTATCACGATGGACATGTTGGATATATATGGATCCCATATCGTCATTTTTAACTAGATGGTGTATTTATCATCATTCATGGGGAGTATATTTTTTTAAAAGGGGAATGTGATAACAACGTGGGTCAAGATAGACCATGGAATCATGGGTTGGGAAGATTTTCAACCAAAATGTCATGATTTTTTCGAAATAATCAAGGAGTATGAGTGGTTGTTTTTTCATTTAGTGGTGAATTGATTCAACAATTTCTTTACTGATGAATTTTTGGGGCTACATACTAAGGGATAGGTAGAATCCACCATAGAGATGGTTCTATATACTACACATATATCTATTACACTATATAGGATGGATCCTACTAAGAATTAGTACCTCAATATGTTGTGAGAAGACTTTTAAGTCAAATCATTAATCCGAATCAACACCTTTCATTAAATTACACTCATAAAGTCAGAAATAATTCAAAGGGGACCCCAATAAATATGATTTTTTTACCAATTGTTGAATTATATTATAGTTAACATCATGTACCCACTACTTAATATAGATGACCTATTTTATATTCTTCATGAATCCAAGTTCTTCTCATAGTATATTTTTAGGTGTTGATCTCATTAGTAATCAGTTAAGAATTTAGATATAATTAATATATCATTCTAAATAAGATATGGCCTTTATGAGTATATAGTAATGTTTTTCGTTCTCATAAAGACACCAATATTTTTTTATTTGATTAATGATGGTTTCCACAGGTATCAATATTTTAGTGTGGTTATTTTTTGAGCATGATGTCCTGGTGAATTATAAAAATAGAAACAATCAATAAGAACACCATAAAATCATATTAAGTACTTTATAAGATCATAATTAATATAGAAAGATCACAAAATTACAATTTGTGATTGATATGGTTCTATTTCTAGGTCACATCATATTGGTATCAAGGGTATCTATGGACCTTGGGAATGTGAGAGAAGTGGGTTCATAAAAGCATACATATAACGACTTTGACATTTGGTGTTTCTTGAGGAAAGGTATTTATTATTGGTGATTTATTCAAAATGTACCAATCATTGTAGAACCTCTCATGGGATTGTCAGAAAAAATTAAATTCATTTCGTCAAAATATTGTAAAAAGTCCATTTAGGAGATGTATGTGTGGATTACCTAAACATCAATCCTTATTTAACATAGACCTAGAAGATACTATATGACCTACTATAATGAATTAGGTATTGGGTTGGGAGAAATGTTTATGAAAGGGGAACAAGTTTAGGAATAAAAAACTCCCCATTTGAGGACCCATGGGTGAAATTACATGACATGTGATCTTGAATTAATAGTGAGTGGTGGGTGATGGGCATTTCTTAAGATGTTTCTAGAAGTTCAGTAGAATCACATTAATCCTCTATATTCATCACAACCCGCAACTTATTCACTTTTTTACTGATTGATGATTTGACAGATATCTGGTCTAGATGGCTTACTCCTAAGGGAATGAGTATCAGGTGAGGACCCAACTGTAATCTAGTATATATATAGGGATGATATATTGAATTTTCATGGACATTTCTTGGTTCCTACATACATTAGAGACGAATTATTTGGATAATATCATGCCTTTAGATAGGTAATACATCATAGAAAAAACGTACCACGATTTACAACTCTAGTATTAGTGGAATGGTATGAAACGGTATATTGAAGGAATTGTTACTCAGTGGTGTACCTATGAATATGTTATGGAAAAACACCTATGGATTGATAAATATTTCCAACCATTACCCATTTAATATTTCAAATGGGATGACATCACTATTGTTTTCGTGATAGGGATACTAAAATCAATGTGTGTAAGATGTAGCAATCCAACCCCAAAAATTACATAGAAAGTGTTTAATACCATTATATTGGAATTATTACGAAGAATCCAATCCCAATGGAAAAAATAATTTAGTATTTTTGGTAAACCAGATATATACATAAGTCATACATTATAATTAGATACGTTAATTTTTTTAAAAAAAATCTTTGGTGGATAACTTTATGCCATCTATGATATCCTTGCATATGTTTCGTAGTACACATCCACAAACCCTTTGGAACAAAAATAAAATAAGGATGAGATGAAATTATCAACAACGCTCATGTATAGAGGAATTAATTATGAATCAGTGAGAATAATTATTCTGGAAAGGTAAATAACTGAAGATACACTCCATGTAATCTATAAACTGAGAAGGATGTGTCTAAACAATATGTAATGGTAAATAAATAAATACTAATTTCATATAATCAAAAACAGAGAAGAATGTGGACCAAAAATTTGGCATGGTAATAACTGGATACAAATACCATTCAAAAAACTAGAAGTGAAAAAATATAGATGGAAAGGTAGAAAATGGAAAATACATTCTGTTTAGTCAATAAACTAGGAATTTAATTCACCCATAGACATTTTCATAGTAAAAATATCATGGATAATAAATATTGAATCAAAATAAAGACAATGATACATTATTGGTTGTCATGTCTGAGGCACATGAAAACCTATACCATCAAGATGTTTCACAATATGGTTTAAAACTATTGGTAGAAACTTGTTTAATATTAAAAACTAATTTGCCTCATGAGAATCTGATGATGCATCAAGGGTTTGTATAATGTCTGGGCCCCAACTATCACATCTTGTTTATGGAATTCCTAATATCAAGTAATAGATTTAATTAATAAACAATATTCCTTATAAAATATTTTTATTGAAATAAGAATGTGGATTTATCTATTATTAATCAATGAAGGATACATAAAAACAAGGGTTTGTGATGTTTTTGAATGGAGATACCATTGACATATCATAAAAACTTGTTGATGAAAATAATATTAAAACATTCCAAAGTGTCTCATAAATATTTCAAAAAATTGAATCAAAATTCACTGGGAAATAAATGAAATATAGAACATCATGAGAATATATAGATTCCTGATATAATATGTCAAGGTAAAAAATGTATGGTAAAATGAAATATGGTTTTCATAATAATCATATTCATGAAAAAATATACGGATAATTAGGGGAAGTTCAATGTTAATTGATCACAATTAATTGAATATTTAAAAGGGGATATAAAAAGGAATCAAGTAATTGAATATGAATACTATCCTTTCAAAATAAATCATAAACTATCTAGATGAAGTACAAGTATGTTATCGACACAAAATATCCCATGTGGAGTAAAATAAAAGTCTATTTTCATTGAGGAAATAAAATAAGATCATTAAAATCATTCTTTAAGAAAATTTCATTTTGTTTTGAAAAACATATTGAAAATCCATTTATTTGATAACAAATTTTAGATATAAATTCTTTAAAAATGAACCTTATAAATTTGAGAATGAATATTTGTATAAATGATTGCAGTTAAATTCGTGCATGTTGTATAATGTAAAAATAACATTACTATTACAAAGTAATAGGTCAGATCCTTCTTAACAAAGAGAAAATACAATTCCATTTAAATGATTAATAAATGTTCAAAAGGGATAAAAAATAATTTAATAAATTATTTTTAAGAGGTTAAAAACACTTTTTAAAACATTTTTTGAAAACATGGTTTTTTTGAAGAAAACAGATTCTCCGACTAAAGTGGAAAATAAAATATGGTTTTCTTAAAAACATTTTCCAACACATTTGATTACCAAATAGTTGAAAACGGTATAATTTCATGATAAGGGGAATTAATAACAATAGGACAATAAAATTTATAGTGTGTATTAAATAATTATCATACAATTTCTTCTGATGGATGTTCAAATGTAAACATTCTTGAACAAAATGATATTGTGAGGTAAACCAATGAAAATCCATAAAGATTATGCGAGACTCAAAAAAGTGAATATATTATGTTTATCAGATGTAAATAATCATAATATATGTTTACATACATAAATATCTAGTAAAAATTCTTTATACATATAATCATAGAAAATTAACGATAATGAGGATGTAATATAACCAAAAGGAAAGAAATTGGGTTATGGATTTTTTTCCCAATTAGTAAAGTTTATTTGAAATCCCCATAGAATAAATAATTTGAATTGAAACTCAAAATATTGTGAAGATAAAAAATACATTTCATAATATATAAAAAGGTGTAGTAGATACCCACACAAAATATGTAAGTGGGGAATGTGACATATATCTCAGAGATGTAGAAGTGAGGTGAAAATATATTACCATGTGTTTTCTTTTAGGTGAATGACTTTTGAATTCATTAATAATGGTTTTAAACATGTTAATAACTTATTATTGTACAATACTAATATTTTTGTCCTGATATATGATATTCTTAAAATATCTTATTACTCATTTGTTAGTAAACTTTCATTATTTTAAGTATTTCTGGTGTTAATTGCCTAGTTTCTCAAATCCTTTTTGATTTGTTACAATTTTTGTTATAACATCAATCATGATTTTACCGTATCAATAATTTAAATCAGGATTTATTAATCATATATATCTGTTATATATTTACTTATAATAATCAATAATATTTATCGATTAGAAATGAAATACACCATTCACATAGATGGTAGGTCGTACATATACATTAACGCTACATTCATTTCATTGCTATATTTAAAAGTTTCGAAATTAAATGATATAAATTTATACAATATTTAGTTTTTCATATATATGTTTTATATTTAATATATATTTATGAAAACCATACATTATTCATTCCATGGATAACGTGAACAAATCACGTCGCTTTGAGGAGGCAGTAGTCCACACCTCCACAAACAATGTTATCTTATTTAAAAAAAATAAAAAGAATTAAAGTATTTATTATATAAAAAATAAACAATAATAAAGACATTATATACATAATATATATCACATAAACTCAATGTGTATATCATAATTCCAAACCAAGATAGGTGTAAAGGAAAAAACGAACGACATCATTCTATGAGCCTGTTGTTTTCCACACACATAAATAGTATGTCCAATACCCATTATATGGATGTGTGTGAAAGTTTATGTAGAAAAATTATAATAAAAAATTATCATTATATTTAGGATAATTTTTTTATTATATAATATTTTAATAAGAATATTTTAGTGGGTGGATATTCAAAATAACTCAAAGTAGCTTGAGGAAGGATGTTACCTCTTATTTGGGTAACTCCTTTTGGTTTTAACCAAATGGCTTCATTGGATAGATTAAATCCCAATGGAAGTATTCTATTATTATGGGAGGTATTTTGAGGATCTGTTTTAGAAGATAATTTTCTAGAAAAAGTGTCATGAGACATGTAAAGAAGTGGAATGGGTGATCTCCTTTTTCTAGTGGAGGAGAAGTTGCATTCTTGTAAAATTTTGAAAAACGAATTCCACCCATGTTTTTTCAATGAATGTGGCTCCAATAATGGAAATAATTAGATACATGGAAGGATGGGGTCCAAATATGAAAAAATGGATTTCGAATAATTTTCCAAATCATTTTCCCCTCAAGTATATGGTTTAGCCCCATGTTAGGCTAATTTTCATCATAATCGATGTAATTAATTTTAATCATATTCACCATCATTTTTTTCAAAAACTATATTAAACTTATTAAACATTATAATTTTTTTTATTCCAAATAGAAAATAAACTTCTTAAAATTACAATATCATAATTCACATAAATTAATTTAATTTTAATTTTACATAATAGACGATATTTGGAGTTTTTAACGTAAAAATGTTCAAAAGTTTGATATGTTTCTATATTATATTTCAAATGGATATTGATTCAAATGACCTAAATTTCATGAATTGATACAATAATGATTTAATTACAATTTAAAAGATATAATAAATATTATTTAACCTTATAAATAAATTATTAGAAAAAGAATATTTGTTCTGACCCGTCCCAGTGGGGCCCTTGCCGCAACTCCCCAAGCCTACCTCTAATAGGCTAGGGGTTGGTGAAAGGCTCCAAGTAGGTATATCTATAACATGGGAGGTATTTATTGTATACCTATACACATGCACACATATCCAATCCCAAAAAATGATAAAATGTAAAATCTATTAAGAACTAAATGCATGCATACCACAATATCCCAAACAGAGTACGATCGGAATGTAATGTGAAGTTAAGTAAACTGGGACATAAAAAGTGCCCACCAAAAAAATCTATAAACCAAAAATTAAAAAAAAAATAAAAAAATGTATCGTGACTATAGTCAGTATCCATAGGAACACACATTGGCCTGTCTGATCTCAGAACGTACCATCTGGTCCTGGTCTGCCTAGGACTCCATCAAAAGGTCTATCATCTGCACAAGACATGACATGTATGGGAAAATATCATACAGGGTGAGTATAACAATACTAAATAAGAAACCCCAAAACCACAAATAAATAATCAAAGGAAAGATATTTCATCTCTACACAAGTATATTTCTATAGAAAATATAGAAATAAATACCAGATATACTCAATTAAAGACACTCAGTCTAGAGGTAAGTCAAAACTACCACATCACAACACTAAAAATTCAGTTTAAGATATTCCAAAAAGCACTCATCTTGGAGAAAAAAATCTTGAGTCTAGTAGCACAGATGAGGTCCCTCTGAGAATAAAAATTTTTCTGGAACCATCAATAGAGATATATGATAAGAGATCTTAAGAGAGAGATATGATAAAACAGATGAGGATCACTGTCAGGGCCATGAGTTGATACAAACAACTCTTTCTGGATTATCCTGCTATATAGAGGATCAATGCTTGGTAATGTTGGTCACATCAATACCGAATACTCTATCTAGGGCAAAAAAAATAATATATACCAACCATTAGTTAAAAAATAGAGGGCACTAAACCTAAAAATGTAAACATGATATGGTGTAAAAGAGATTTAGTCCATGTAGAAATGGGTACATGGCATGTAGTGGGGTCACACATCATGTCCCTTAACCCTCGGTACTTCTTGTGTTTAATGGCATGTATCATTCCGACTACATCAGGTATAATATGGGTACAAAGTGTGTAGAAGGATTCACATGTTGTCTCTTTCAATCCACGGACCACCCGTGTAATTTGGCTATGCTATAGTACATGGTGTAAACCCATGTACTAGTACACAGGTTTGTCCATGTATTTTGTCCAGGCCAAGTCGTGTGGTGGGAGTACATGCTATGTTGGCAGCCCTTGTACTCCACCCCATTTTTGTGTAACTCCCTTGTACACACTGAGCAGTCCAATGATCAACATAGGTCATGTATCCCATAATACACGCTGTGTGTACTGGAATTTCCAGAAACTTGTGTTCTTCACTAACACACCTTGGTCGATCTTCTGGATACCTCTCTAGGGTTCTGTTTTCCTCAAAACTCAAGATAGAGGGTCTCCCTACCATAACAAATAATCAATGTGTTCTGGCCTTTCGATCCTCTTGACAAACAATTTTATATATATCTCACAAAAACCTCCAAATGAACAATATATCCCAAATTCATTCAATTCTTCTATCATCATCATCATCAATCCTCTAATATGTTATCATGGTGTTGGATATTTATCTTTTGGATCGTTATTCCAGGAAACTAAGGTGAAATGATCATTTGTCCGTTACCCCATAAATAATGAAGAACACACATAGAAAATGGGGGAGATATATTCACATGGAACAAACCTCGACAGTTTTTCATTTTATCCTCAATATGATACTATAAGAACAATCAACAAATCAAAATAGTATAATAATCAACCATGTAATATACCACATTTAAAACCACTCCCATAGGAAATACCGAACCGTGGATAACCATGTTCATTTTTTCCTCATTTATCATTAAATCAATGAAAGATGAAGGAAATACAAAATAATGCAATATACTTGAGAATTGGGTTGTTTTCTGTTGAATATTTGTTAGTTGTTGGTGAAACCCATCCGAATAATCCTTGTTTAAAGTCTCCATTATCACTTCCATGAGACCTCTCAAGGATTTCTCCCATAGTCTCCAGGGAATTTATAGGGTTATGATCCTAACCCTAGATCCCTATCAAAATTATTATTTAGAAAATGAAATTCCACTGCATTAACAAAAGTGACAAACAAAATAAATGTTCAATTTATTTTATTCATTAAAATTTTAAAAAACTAAATTTCACAATTGACCCATTTGGGATAATGTTAGGTTGCTCCCACGGTAATGAAGATTCTCTGAACGTAATGGTGCCCTTATATTTTTTATTCGAGAAACTATTTAAACAATATTTCACTTATTTAGGAAAACTGCAAGAACGTGCTATTTAATATTTTAAATATTTCAAACAATTGTTTTAGGCTCACTGGGACTTAGAATCACACATCATATCAGAACCTCGGCTCTTATTTAATCCATATATTATTTAAAAATAATACATGGAAAATATTAATCATTATATTCTCCCAACCATGGAGCTTTACATCCTCGAAAATCAAAGACAAAGGATACTCAAAAATATGTGGGTATTGTGCATGAATCTTAAGCCTCCCACTCCCATGTTCTCTCCTAGAGATTCCCATACAACCACAGGACATAATCCAAAGTAATTATTTTCTATTGAAGGATCCTCTCTTGTCAATCCTTGATCTCCACTGGGTACTCCTAAAAAGATGTTCCATCATCGATGTCCCTCTCACCCTAGTCGATGACGTGCAATGGGTTTGCACGTACCTCCTCAGTTGTGACATGTTGAATATTTCATGTACCAGATGTAACTATGGGGGTATGGATAAGAGGTACTCCACCTCACCAACACTATGCAACATCTGAAAATGGAACAAAAACCTCATAGATAACTTACTGCCCATCCAAATATTTATAATCCTCGTCATTTTGAAACCAGAAGAAACATATGGTATCCTTCCGCAAACATCAAAGGCCCACATCGTCTATCAAAATTTTAATTATAATTTCTATGTGCAGTCATCATTCACTTATAGATTATCTACACCTTTTGTGTAGTATCTCTCACAAACTTTGAGGCCATGGGTGTTGTCTCTCCTCAGTGAGTCCATAAATTGGTGACCAACAGGGTCGCTTAGACAAATCCTCAAATAGAGCTGCACCAATAGTTGAATGATAGATATTGTTGTACGTGAACTCCCCTAGGGTTAGGTGATCCCCACAACTATATCCAATGTCTATCATGAAATCAGGTATTACGTCCTCTCGAACTTGAATGGTTCTCTCCATCAAGACATCCTTCTGTGGGTGGAATACAATGATCAAGCGCAACGGAGTCCCAAACACCTCCATCAATCCATTAGAATACTGAGATATAAAATGAGTATAATGATCAAAAACAAAATTTTGTAAGACTCCAAGGATACACACTATCTCTTTCACATAAAGGCATCCCATGCTCTCTTCTTAACTCTTCACTCAGATAGCTAGAAAGTGGGGTGACTTGGTGAGTTAGTCAAAGATAACCCTGATGAAATTATGTAACATTGAAGTATGTGGTAATACCCTCACAAATTCCCCTGATATTTCATCCCATATACATTCTCGAAGATCGAGGGGTTGATCTAAACCTGCTAGAACCTGGTGCCCAACCATCAAATGCAGACAAGGCATCGAGAAACAAACTCTCCCTCTCCATTCATCATTTATGGCCACCAAAAATGACGTCCCAGGTCCTAGTATATATTCTCCACACCAGGTTGTACAACTAGAGAGTATTTATGAATTTCTCTCAAAACCTCCTCCCATAATTCTACCGGTGCTACTGAGCTTCCTCCGAAAATAATGACATCCTCTCCAACTTTTGATTATCCATTAGGAGCATGACCTGTAGACATCTGAGCATGTAGGGACTTGCAGTTAGTATTCCCAAGTTGTGGTTCCAAAAATCACATTAAGAGTGTAGGGGTAATGACCTTCAACTGGATTTAAAATTCTCAATCTACCTCCATAAAGGATAACAACAATGAGGCCTAATGTTTTGACGCCTCATTCAGCCACTAAAAACTAGATCTCATACTTAGAGAATAGTCCACCACATTCCCCTTCCTGTGAGTATAGAAAATCTCAATTTAATAGTCCTGAAGGAACTTTAGACATAACCTCTATCTGAATTTCAGATCCTTCTAAGAGAAGATATACTTGATATTCTTGTGATTTGAGTAAATGATAAACCGCTCTCCGATATAGTAGTTTCACCACATATTTAATGAGAATACTACCACATATAACTCTGGATCATGGGTTACGTAGTTCTACTCATGTGGTCTCAACTTTCTTGATCCATAGGATATCACCACTTTCTTATTCATTAGGAAAGAAACAAGCCCGGTTCCTAATGCACCACAGATCAATATGAACTTGACACCATCCTTTGGAAATCCCAAGATCAGATCATTCATCAAACCCTACCTCAACTTCTAGAAATAATTCTCTCACTTCTCTTTCGACATGAATGGCTAACTATTTTGATTCAAAGCAATCATAGGTGATGATATCCTAGAGAAATCAGGTATGAATCTATGGTAATATCTTGCTAGCCCGAGGAATCTTTAGGCTTCTGTCACTTTCTTAGGTGGATCCCATGGGAACATAACCTCAACATTGGCCGGGTCCACATCCACTCCATCTACTGATATAACATGTCCCAGAGAGTGGAATGCTCGAATCCAGAATTAGTACCTATAGAGTTTCCGATAAATCTAGTTATCATAGAGTATGTCCTGGACCATCCATAGGTGTCTATCATGCTCCCCATTATATGTTGAGAAAACAAGGATATCAACTTTGAAAACTACCATGAACTAATCTATGTATGGTTAAAAGATATATTAAATGAGTCTTATGAACACTTCTAGGGTTTTCGTCAATCTAATGGGAATCATGATTTACTAATAACAACTGTAACAACATCTAAAATACATATTCGATATATCCCAATCATGTACTCGCAACTGGTGATAGCCTGATCAATGTTCAACCATTGGGAACAATCATGGCCCTTTAAACTGATCTAAGAGGTCACCAATCATTGTTAGTAGATACTTGTTCTTGATGGTAACCTTTTTCAAGAGCCTGTAGTCCACGCACAACCTCAAACTCTTCTATGACTTTTGGTAAACAAAATTGGGACCACCTAGAGTGAAACACTAGGTGCCACAAATTCCTTCCTCTAAATGTCATCCAATTTCACCCTCAGCTCGTGTAGCAATATAAGAGCCATCTGATATACTCATTCTGATATTGATGCCGTACTAGGGTACAAATCAATATAGATGTCTATCTCTTGATGGGGAGGTAAACCTGGAACATCTTTGGGATAGAATTCCTTATACACCACGACTTATACAGGGAACTAGAAACTCATAAAATCTACAACACTAATGGTTAGGCTATCCAACTAATGAGTAATTAGTTGAACCCTCCTATATATGAGTCCATCCTATGCTATATAGTTTTCCCATTCATCGATAAAGGAAAACATCATTCCATCACTGCAGACACACTGCATCATTCTCCTATAATAGTCGATCCGGGCATGGACTATAGATAACCAATTCATACCAAGGATGATGTGGTAAGAGCTCGACATTGTCTCCAAGAGGTTCCAACAAAAACTATCACCACTAAGGGCCAATTCATACTATCAGCATAGATGTGTGATCATCAAGTTTCTCCAGTAGGTGTCTCCATACACAATGGTCGAGTCAATGGTTCGACTGTAATCTCAAGGTCTCGTACAAGATATGTGATGAGAGAGGAATGACTATAACCTCTGTCAATCAGTATGGAATCTAGAGTAAAAAATGCATATAATTCCTCAAATCATTCTTGGATCCCCTAGTTCACGTGCCTCGACCGCATACAGCAGTACCCGCCTCTTTCATCTTGCTCCCTTATCCTAGAATGGAACTCCTAGGGGTGGTGGTAGTAATAATTAAAAACATCAACCACCTCATCCAGCTACCCCAACTACTCTACCATGTCCACCACCCTATGGATTTGCTTGCTCTTGTCATTGTCTCTACCTCAATGGTACATTCACTAGTTTCTTATAATAAGCACAACGGGTTGGCCAATCTTGAGAGGTATGTCCCCTAACATCACATGAATAGAACTTCCTCTATCTAGAAAAAATGGACCCACCCAATGATCCATAAAACATAGATACTTTTTCTTGGGACCTCCTCCTGAAACATATCCATTGTCCAGATCCATTATAAAAACATTATCTCCTTGCTTATGAGGTCTCCACACCTCCATGTCCTCTATTGACTACCATCGGCTGCATCTTCTCATCCAAGATGCTTTCAACCACCAAATCCAACTCAAGCACACCATCATATGTCATAGTGCACAGATAGGTAACATTGCCTCAGATATCTCATTGCAGATCTCACTCAAAGGTCCCAACCTTGAAGTATGGATCTATAACCATATCCATCAAGTACTAAGAAAGGATAGTGAAAATATATGAATAATCAACCACTATCAAGCTACCCTATTGGAGATTGAGAAGCTCTGGTATATGCATGTCTCTCTGTGTAACAGATGAGAACTCCTCTCTGAAGAGTCACTCGAAATCTATCCCTAAAACAGTCACCTTATCCTGAGTCTGGGTGGCCAAAATATACCAACACCCTGTTGAATACCATATAATGATCACCGCTAGGATCCCCATCTAATATGATAGTTTCCTGACCAAACGAAAAACTCGAGTCACCTCCTCAAGCCAATCCTTAGCCTCCTGAGTGTTGGGCTCTCCTTGGAATCTAAGGGGTCTCTGTCTCGGAAACTCATGAAGTACACTCAGTCTCCACTTCTCATCTATTAGTATTACATGTACCATGTGCCCCTCCATTGGTGGCAGTATGGATATTACACCACCATAATATAGAATCTAAGGAATTGGTCCCTGAATTGAAGCCTCTTCACTGAGGGGTTCATCCAAGTGATCAATCTACTGAATCCTAGCTTGTAAGCATTGTAGATTTATCATTTAAGTAAACAAGATGTTCCACTATCAATGAGTATATCTGGATATCTGACTTAAGAATAAAATGTATACCACAACCCATTACTATTTGATTTATGTACCATTATATTCCCTCCAACCAGTGTTCACATGCACCGAGTAAAAAATAAATTTATCAGAATCTTGGTGTATTGATACCCCTGCTGGAGCACCAACATTGGAGTCCCATGATTAAAAGATGATCTTTAAAAACATCACATTGTTTAAACAAACCAATATCATATACTCCTAGTCCAAATGTTGAACCGAATCCTTTGACACCACTCTGTCATGAATCATCTCTGTTGTGCACGTGTTTCTACTCCCCAAGCCCACCTCTAATAGGGTAAGGGTTATTAACAAGAAACATGTATGCATATTAATGACATTGGAGTCATTTTTTATGTACCTATATGAAAACACCTATCTCAAAGACCACAAAATGTTGAAATGTAAAAAAAATTAAAAATCAAATGTGTGCATACCACTATATCCCAACTAGTGTATGTCCATAATGTAAATTCAAATAAAGTAAACTAGGTCAGAATATAATCCCACCATATAGAGTCTACAAACCACAATGTCAATCCTATAAACATTGGTACTAGGACTGTTGTCATTACCTAAAGAAACTTACCTCAGCCTTTCAGATTTCACAATGTAACATATAGTCCGAGTCTACCTAGGACTCCATAAAAAGGTTTCTCATTTTCACAAGAAACAACACGTGCGGGAAATTATCGTAAAGGGTTGAATATAACAATACTCAATAAGACACCCTGAAACCTTAAATAAAAACACAAAGGAAAGATACATTCATCTCTATAGAAGTATATGTCTATAGAATATATAGGAAAAAATACCAGATATACTCAATCAAAGACAAAAAATCTAGAGGTAAGTCGAAACTATTGCATACCAACACTAGGAATTCAGTTTGAATATTTTATGAACTTCTCATATGGTAGAACACACTTCTAAGTTTGATTTCACTAATGAAATCTGTCTGAGAAGCAGAGTTTTCAAGAACCATCATGAGAGTGATATGTTGATAGATCTGAACAGAGAGATATGATACAATAGATATGGATCACAACCAGGTCCATGTGGTGAGATGAACAACTCTAACTAGATTAACCTGCTAAGTAGAGGATCAATGCATGATAAATTTGGTCCCATAAATACTGAAGACTCTACCAAGGGAATGGTAAAATGAATAGATGATCCTACTCTGGTCATCTTTAGTTATTCCAACAATTCTATCTAGGAAGTCTTGCTTAATGGATCATACTCCTATGAGAAGGAAATGATATGCACCAACCATCAGGGAAATGATAAAGGCCACAAAACCCAATTAAACTTGTCCAATATAGGGTAGAAAAGAGAGTAAATCCAGATATAATGGGCTACACAATGTGTAGTAGGGTCACAGGCCGTGTCCCATGACCCGGTGTACTTTGTATGTTCAATGGCCCATGTCATTCCAACTATTTTGTATAGAATATGGGTACACGGTGTGTGGAAGGAGTCACATGCCATGTCCTTCCATCTAGTTTCCACCCGTGTACTTTGTCCATTTTCTAGTACATGATGTCAACCACTGTATCCATGCCCATGTAGATGTACACAGGGTAGTCCATGTATTTGGAACATGAAAAGTCTCATGGTGGGAGTACACACCCTGAATGAATCTCGTGTACTCCACCCTCATGATCGTTTACTTCCCATGAACACATCTAGGGTTCCATCAATGAATACACACATTGTAGACAATACTACATTACAAATATTATGGAATTTCTAGAAACTCGGATTCTTCCTTCGCGCACCTCATCCGATCTCTTAGATTTCTATCTAGTGGATTGTTTGCCTTGAAACTCAAGATCGAGGATCAATCTATCACCCTAACACTGGATTGAGGTGTTTCAGGCATTCAATTGACTCACAGAACAACATTAAATCCATTAGAAAAAAACCTCTAGAAGAATTATATCTCCCAAATCACTTTAATCTATTTGTCATTTCCATCATCGTACCTCCACTTTGTCGTCCAAGTGTTGGATCGTCAATTTAGGATAATTGTTCAATTAAAAAAGGTGCAACGATCATTCCTTCCTAACCCCATAAAGATCAAATAATAGGCATATAAAATGGATGAGATAAATTCACATGTAATTAACATATGGAACAAACCTCAATCATTATTTTCTAGCCTCGATCCATTCATGTAAGAATGATAAAAAATAAAAATAGTATAATAATCATCCTAGTATAATCCTACAATTGAAACATGTCTCGTAAGAATGACCAAATAATGGATCAAAATATTCATTAGTTGGTTCGCATTCTTCATTAAATCAATAAATAGAGAAGGAAATCCAAAAATTACACATCCTACCTTGGAATTGGTTTATTTTCTATTGAAGACCGATTTGTTGCTGGAGAAATCCATCTAGAATGATCCTCGATCCAAGCCTCTATTGTTCCCCCTGCAAGACTTCTCAATGGTTTATCCTAGATAATTTAATGAATTTCAGGGTTATCAACCTACCCGTAGTTCTTTTCCTAAAAGATTTTTTATGAAAATAAACTTTTCAGTGTCATTGAATTGATGAAACTAATAAATAAAATAAATACTCAATTTATTTTAATTAATAAAAAGTGAAAATTTACTTTTCATTGATGACTAATTCTAGCCAATGTTAGGCCATCTCTAGAGTAAAGAAAATGTTATGAACACAATAGTGCCCTCAAAATTTTGATCCAGGAATCCATTTAAAGGTTTTTAATCTTTTTTCAGAAAACTATTTGCAAGTGGTATTTAATATTTTAATGTTTTTCATTCAATTGTTTTAGGATTATCTAGCCCCGAAATCAGATTCCATCTCAACAACTGAAACCAAAATTAATACATATAATTTTTAAAAATAATATATAAAAAATCTGTTAAAATAATGTTTTGAAATAAAATTCAGTATTGTTCAGTATTAAAAAAATGAAGTTTCACAGGAAAATACCAAAAAAATATCCTAAAATTATTTTTATTTTCTTCTTTAAAATATTTTTTATTTTGAAATATTAGATATAAAAGTGTCATAAATTTTATTTAAAATATGATCTCCATTAAAAGTGAAAAACAATTATTTATAACAATATAAGTTCTTATGAATAATAACAGCTTTTCTATTATCATAATATTATAATATATATTGCATGACTATAAAAAAATATTGGATATATAATATATACTCAAATAATTTACTTAATACTATTCCTAATTTCAAATTTCTTGTTTAGTATATATCTTATTATACTAAATAATAAGTTTTTATTGATATAATATTGTTCAGTAAAACTCGGTCTTGGATGTAACGTAATTCATCAAAGGAATTCATCATTCCTTGAGAGGAAAGATAACTCAATGGTTACTTCCATGAATGCTATGTAATATATTAAATTTATTTAAAATAATTTTTATATTTTAAAGTCTGAGGATATTATATTTCCTTATATTCTTGGTGTTTTGTATCATTCAAACTATTTAATACAATGTTATTAATTTAAAATTTTGAGAAATTTTCTTCTCCCTACATTAATTAAATATTATTCCAGATATTTAAACTCAACGTTGGGAATAATTTATTTGATATTTTATATGTTGAAATCCCGCATCATGAGAAGGGTTCATAAAACATCCTCTAGAATAGATATACTGAGAAGTAAAAAGTTCTCATGGACTAATATATAACTAGGCCTCTAAATAGTAGAATATTAGTCAAAAGTGGATATACATACATGGAGTAAAATTGTTAATATTTATTGGGAGTTATTGATGTTACTAATCACAAACTAGTGAATGATTAATGGAAAGATGGGGGGTCTAAAATTCCTAAATCATTGCTCATTTTGAAGACAATCGGATAAAAAAAATAGTTATTAGGATATAATTTTGTTTTAAGATACTTTTACTGATATTTATTAATTCATTTACTACCTATTAATATAAGGAAATATACTTACTTGACATATATCTATAAACCCAATTTTCATTCTCTATTGTGATTTGATAGATTTCTAATTTATCCCAAACTCTATTAAATGAATATCTAGAAATTAAATTTGATTCATATAGCACTAAAATATACTATTAACATATAATAATCCCCATAAAAGAGTAAAAAGTATCAATATTTGTAACTAAATATTCTCAAAAGACCATATGTATAAGTTATTAATCTCGAAGCACAAAAATTAACACTACTAATGCATCATTAAATTTTATTAAAATAAATTTTTCACTAAAAACAATTTTATATTAATCTGGGTGCTATGTAGGTCAGTTCTTGGAATTAAACCCCAAAATCCTTCAGTCATGTGTTCAAATATCACATCATTTTTGGATTTAATAAGTTTTCACCCGATATACTTGTTTTCTTTTTCAAAAAATTATTATTAAATATGATGAAAATCCTTTAAATGTTTTCATTAAATAACCTTTTAACTAATGTATTCATTACAATATTAATAAAGAATTAATTCATCCATTTATTTCCATAAATATACTTCTTTGGTCTACTTTTAGTCCTTTTAAATATGGCATTTCCAAAAAACCAAAACATATTGTGAACACAAAAAATTATCTTAGAAAACCCAAATAATAATTTTTAAGATGTCTAAGTCTTGACATATTATTTTCAATCTAAGACACCTTAGGTTAATTTAGGCTATTCATTTTCATTATATATACAAATATATCCTAATGTTTTGTAAATAAAATTTGAATTATCCTAAGAATATACCCCATGAGTGAAAAACTAGGTGCTTAGTAAGGCATGTTGACATGTACTAGTTTACACACATGTCAGACCCGATACACCTTGTCAGAGTTGTTACCCCTAGGTATATATGAGCCAGAACCACATCCACTTGTAGTATCCAGACAGGGATGTACTATTTGTAAGACCCCCATAATATATACCATATTAAAATTTTAGGTTGTTATTCTATAATAATCCCTAAATTTTACCTTAGGGTTATATTCTCGAAATTATGTTATCTAAATGTAGTTCCCATGATTGTTACAAAAAATACTTTGATACCAAATATAGAAACATGACCTCAGAAATCCTGTAGCTAGTGTCTACTGCTGTTAAATTGGGATGATTGCAAGGAAGAAAATCTCAAAGTACTGAAGTGTTTAGTGGTCTTAGTAAACTGGGTTCATAAATAAGTCTTGAATTACATTTGAATACACTAATTTCGACATATTTTTTTTATTTTTAGGATGAATTTATTTAATTTATGATATACTTGAAAATATTCCTTAGTACACATCATGGAATCCTAGGAAAAAAATAAAATAATGGTGATATTCAATTATCATTAAGGGTTGACTATAGTGGAAGGAATAATGAATAATTGAGAATAATTATTATGGAAAGGTAAATAACTGAACACACAAGCTATGTAATCCATTAATTGATAAGGAATTGTGTAAAAAATATTGGATGGTAAATTAATGTACACATAAGCCATATAATCCATAAAGTGAGAAGGAAAGGATACACAATATGCAAAGATAATCACTAGAAACACATGAAATTAAAATAAATGAATAGTAATAAATTAATCTCCCAAGTTAAGACACTAAAAAAACCATCCATTTAATCAATAAAAAGAAAATTAAATTTATCCATAGACATTGTTATAGTGAAAATGTCATGGATAATAAATATTGATTCAAAGTGAAGTAAATTATTAATTATTATATGTTATGTTTGAGGAACATGACAACCTATAAAGTATAGACATTTCACAAGATATTTTAAAACTACATGTAAAAACCTATTTAATTTGTACAATTAATTTTACTTTGGATGTCCTTTTAATGCATCTAGGGGCTATATAAATTCTAGGCCCCACCCCTCACAGCCTTTCGAATGCATTCCTCATATAGATTTATCAATTTAATTAATAATAAAATATGTCTTATAAAATATCCATATTGAAATAAGAATATAGATTTATTTATAACTGATCAGTTAAAGATAACTAACAACAAGGTTTATTGATGTTTGTGAATAGATATGTCATTGAATTATTATTAAAACATTATTTAAGAAAATAATCCTTAAACATCCCAATGTGTCTCATACCACATTGAATCATTTGAATCATAATTCCCCATGAATTAAATGATACTTATAATATCACAAGAATATGTTTATTCATGATATAATATGTCAAAGTAAACACTATATGTAAACATTATATACAGTTTGGGCAATAAATATATCCATGATAAAAGATATGCATAATTAGGGGAAATTGAATTTCAAATGACCATAGGAAAATGAATATTTCACAGGGGAATAAAAAAGAAATCAAATGATTGAATTTCAATACTATTCATTCGAAAATAAATCATAAACAATAAAGAGTATGAATAAGGATGGTATCAAAAAATTATCTTAGGTGGGGTAAAATAAAGGGTTTTTTGTTATTATTGAAATAAAATAACATTAAAAAAATTGACAAAAATATCCTTTTGTTTTGAAAAAACTTTTTATAAAAATCCTCATTGATAATTATTTGAAAAATTAATTATAATTAAAGATTTTAAATTTTCAATGTATATTTTTTAAGAAATTTTATTAGGTAAATTCATACATATCATACAAGGTAAAAAGAATATTCCTTTTTCATGGTAAAAGGATAGAAAAATTATTTTTTTGAAAAGTGATGAGAATATTCATCTGAAAAAATTTGAAAAAGAAAAAATGGTTAATAATTTATTTAATAAACTATTTTGGAGTGGTTAAAAACATTTTTGAAAATAATTCTAAAAGACATACTTTTTAGAATAGAACTCGTTATCCGACTAAAGAGGGAAATAAAGTCAGGTTTTCTTAAAGAAAATTTAGTACCAAAGAGTGTAAAAATTGTGTTGTCACATGAAATGGTTCATGAATAACAATACGGGAATTAAATGAAAATGTTATATTAAATAATTATTAAATAAATTTTTCTAATGAAAACTATTGTTTAAATAATCCTTGAACAAAATGAGATTGTGTAGTAAACCCTAGAAAACGACATAACATTGAAGTGAGACTAAACCAAAAAATAGATTATGTGTATCAACTGTAAATAGAAATACTATAGGTTTGAATATATTAATTGGTATTCAAAAGTATTTAAACAAATATTCTTGTAATTTTAATGACAATAGAGAAGTGATATAACCCAAAGGAACAAAATTGCGTTATAGAATTCCTTTTCACTTGGTAAAGCGTAATTCAAATCCCAATTGAAGAAATAATACAAATTGAAATTAAAAATTCCATGAATATAAAATAATTAATGATATAATATATAAAAATGGTTAGTTTATAAATCACAAAAAATAAGTATGTGCTGAATGTGAAATTTATACCACAAATGTCAAAAGTGAGATGAAAATCTGTTACATTGCATTTTCTTTCAAATGAACCTCCTTTAAATTCTAGTATAATGGATTTAAAAATGTAAATAATTATTGAATAACGATATTAAAATTTATAATACCATATATTATCTTATTATAATATCTAATTAATCGTTTGTTTGTAATCGTTCATTATTTTCACTATTTCGGTTGTTAATTGACTAGTTTCTCAAGTATGTCTTCACTTGTTACTATTCTTCTTAATTTGATCATGATTTGATCATCCAAATAATATAAATTTTAATTTTATTATTGTAACGAACCAAATTTTTTCAATGGAAAATTCCCTTCTTATATCTATGTCATAAAAACACAAAATAATGAACTACTAGGTGATAAGTGATCTGTAAACATAATTTTGTCACCCCTATGTTTGGAATTTTAAAAATCCAACATTCACGGTTGTGTTCAAGATAGTTTTTGGAGTCCAATGAAACAAAAACAATTTTTGGTGAATAGTAACCTACCCTTATGAATAGTAACCTACCCTTATGAATATTAATATGACCCTTATGAATAGTTACTAAGAGTAACATTACCTATGAATAATAAAATAAAATTTAGACATCATATAAAGTGACAATTTGACCTTAGTAAATGTTTTTGGTATTTTATAAGTCATAAATAATTAATTATAATTAATTAATTAATTTATAAGGATATTTATTTTCCTGAAATATATTCATAAACTATTGAATCAATGTCTAATAGTTTTTAGATAATATTATAAGACCCTAAGTAATTTTTAAAAGAACTACAAAATCAGTTTTAATTTTAAAAACTGTTTTTTTAAGTAAATTATGATTTTAATTAAATATTAAATTAATAATACATAGAAAATTATTTTTGAAAAATGGACATCATTTTTGGATTCTACACGTCGAAAAATGTTAGGGGTAAATTTTTGGGTTTATTCTGAAATACTTCAATTTTCGGGTGAATAGTAAAAAAATACAGTTTTTCGCATAATCGGTATACACTAAATTGCATCATTAATGACGTAATGATGACATAAACATTCTAGAAATTTAGTTTCGGCAAAAACATATTAAATTTCATAAATGGTTTCTTAAAACACAATAAATCCAATTCTCAAACCTAAAATGAACTTTCCAAACCCTAAAGTCAAAAAGTGATTTCTTAAAGTGTCTTTTTCTCTTTCTTTCACTTTCCTTTTAATAAATTAATGAATTTGAATTATAAATAAGAGTTAAATCCTAAAAATAATTTTATTATATTAATATATGATTTAGGATGTCAAAAAAACTACTATTACAAGTCTAACTTATGATATATTATTTTATTTAATAGTTTATGCCAAAAACACCTCCCTCCTCATGTATAAATAAGCCCTCCCACTCATCTTGCCAAACCACACCTATCAAGCTTCAATCATTGTCTAAGCTCTGCCCAATAATCTTCCCTAGACTCTCCCCCACGTCCAAGAGCTTCTGGTCTCATCAATAGACCAAGATTAGGCCCTTAAGGTGGTTCTTAAGAGGAGGACTCTAAAGGTAATTTCTCTCTCTCTTCTCCTTTAATTTCCTTTCAAGTCCAAGTTCCTTTCTTGATCCCTCCCTACCTATCTTCATCCAAATTGTTATGTAAATCCAGTATTATATATATAATTTAATATTATGATTCTAATGGTATATTATATCACCCCACGCCCTTTCCCTCTTCCTTTTATTTATTAAAGAGAACGTTGTTCATGTGGTGATAATTTATCACCTTCAAAAACAACATGCTCTCTTCTTCCATTTATATCTTCAATCTGGTCATTAAACCATTTTTATGGTTGAACCAGAATATTTTATATGTATTATGTTCTATTTTAAGTTCTGGAAATAATTTATGGCCATATTACTAAGTGAAAAGTTAAAATGAGTTCGTTGTGATCCAAAAACCGCTCAAATTAACCCAAATAATCTTCATTTAATTATTATCTAATGATTCGGCCACATGGATATAATATAACTCATTATAAAATCATTCAAGATTATGTAATATTATTAATAACATGTAATATCAATTCTGGATGTTTACCCATGATCTACCCAAACATCAATTTAAGAATACAAGTGAACCACTCAAGAAAACCATGAAAAAGAACATCCCTGAACAATGTTTTTAAACTCTATAAGTCATACAAAGGAGAATAATATGAAATAATGAAACCAGAATGAACCTTATTAATGTATAAAAGGTTCTGTAATTTCTTATTAATGAATATAATGTCATTATACAGGACATTAAAGAGAAGGAGGCATTCGAGTACAAGGTAAGGGGAAATCTCGAACCCAATTTTCTTCCTTCGGTTTCTCCCTCTTTCACTCCATTTTCGATATGGTTACTCCTCAAAAGTATTTTTTTCATCATTTACTTTACTTTTCTATGATATACATGTTTTTCAATGGTTTTTATGTCCATCAAAATGTTTTCCAAAAGAACTCTTCTTTCAAGATCTGACCTTTTACCTCTCATTCAGGGTTGATGGTTCTTATATCAAGTATGTTGTTCCCTCTTTCTTTTGGGAACCCAAAGCTTATGAATGTGTTATTATGAGATGAAACCCATTACTTTCCATGGGTTACTTATGTACATGTTTGATATGTGTTCTATGTGGAAAGCATGATAATGATAATGTTATGATGTGACGGGTGTGCCCGGAATTATATAGCGCAATATGAATGTTTAAATGTGACGGGTGCGCCCGGAATTATATAGCGCTCCAATGCATTAGGTAAATTGATGAATCTCATGAGTAAATGTGAAATGATGCGTGAACATGATGCTAGCTTTGTTCACAAATATGTGTGGTAGTTAACCACTAATACATGATGTTTCATTTTTATGCTTTGCCACATTTCAAGTTTATTGTTCATGCTCCTCTCATGTTCAAGATCTTCTTCCTATGTCATGATTATGCTCACCCCATGCTATATTTTTCTTTTCTATCCTCTTACTGGGCTTTTAGCTCACCCTTTTTTATGTATATCCTCAGGTGGCTACATATACTAAGGAGAGGAAAAGTGCTACTAAGAAGCTATATAAGAAGAGATTAAATGAATTTTTATGCTTGATGTTGTACTTGTTATGTATTGTCCTAGTTTTCCAAAGACACTAAACCTATGGATCCTCAATGTGTAATACTATTATGTTGTTTATCTTTGAAATGATGTAATAGTAAAGTAAGAAAAGTCTGGGACGTTATAATTATCCTATATATCCATTATATATTTATTTATATTAATCCATAATATTCAAAGATAACAAATTCAATACATCGTTTATGGAGACGGTAGGTCGTATGTATACATGTGCGCTACTTTAAATTGTTTTTTGTATTTAAAATATTTAAAATTAAATGATATATATGTATATTATAATTATATATTAATATTTATTAAATAAATTTCATATAATTTTATTAAGATAATTTTTATACAAGTATAGCATGAAAAAATCACATCGCTTTGAGGAGACGGTAGTCCACACTTCCACAAACGATGTTTTCCTATTTAAAAAAATGGAAAGAATATAAGTATGTGTTATATTAAAATTAAATATTCATATATATATTATTACTATAATATATATGAAATATAAAAAACATTTAAATAATAATTCCCATCCATGACAGGTGGTGAAGTAAAAATGAATGACACCATTTTCTAAGGTGGTAGTTCTCTATACACATAAACGGTAAGGTCATCACCCATTAGATGGGTGTGTGTGAAATTATAGGTCAATACATTTGTATAAAAACATATTAGTATATTTATTATACTTTCTTTGTTATATAATAATTTAATAAGAATATTTTCGGGGTTTTACAATGAAAATAAAGAAAACAAGCTTGAGAAAGGATGTTACCTCTCCTTTGGGAAACCCATTTTGATTTGCTCCAAAGGGATACATTGGATGGATTCCATCCCAAAGGGAGTATTTTTGGGATAATATTACGGATTTTTAGAAGATAGTTGAGTATATTTTGTTTCATCCAATGTGTCTTTAGAGGTATATGGAAGTGGGAGGTTTGAGTTTATTTTTATAGTGCAGGAAGAGTTGCATTATAGTAAATTTATGAAAAGGGAATTCCACCCACATTTTTCAAATGACAAGTGGATGAAATAAATAAAAACATTATATAAAATAGAGTATTTGGTCATGATATGAACATACAATGGATATTTTTCAATTTTAAAAGTCATTATGTTTTCTAATGTTTAAGGTTTAGTCCTTTGTAAAGCTATGTTTTCTCTTAATCGCGGTAATTAATTTTATTCACATTCAATAATATTTTTGTCAAATAATAATTTTACCTTATCATGACTTATAAATTATTATTATTAAAATAATGGAATATATTTTATCAAATTATTATATTATAATTTATAGAAATTAATTTAAATTTAATCTTGTAGATGGGATGACAATGTGGGTTTTAAAATTAAAACTGTTCAAATGATTGTTATATTTTTATATTCAATTTCAATGATAAATTTATTATAATGAAAATAATTTGATTAATTGATATAAAATTGATCTAATTAAACTTAAATAACAATAATAATATAATTTAACATTGTTTATAAATTATAAGAGAAAGAATTTTTTTATTTAAAATCATTATTTTTTAAATTTCATCAAAAAAATAAAACATCACAAAAATACCAAATATTTAATGTAAGATAATTTTTATGATCCTATTTAAAATATTAAATTTATTTTGAAATATATTATATATGAAATTTATTAAAATGGGATTTAAAATAGGTTCTCCATTAAAATATGGAAGAAGTACCTTTATAAAAATATAATTTTTGACGACTAATATTGGGTTTTCTCTTATCTTATGACTATAATATTTATTGGATGAATGTAAATACAATTGATTGAATATATAATATATATATTCATAATTTAGTAAATACTATTCATAATCTATAATATAATTATAATTTTATATATCTTTATACTCAATAATAATATTTAATTAATATATTTTTATTTGGTAATACATGGTTATGTGTGTAAAGTAAGTAATCGACGAAATTCAATGTTACGTGTGGTGAAAGTTAACTCAATGTTTTATTAATTGAAAGCTATATAATATGTTAAATTTATTTAATATATTAATTATATTATAAATTTTTAGGATATTGTATTCTCTTATTTCCTTGGTGTTGCGGGTCATACACCCTAACAAATACAATGTTCTTACTTTAGAATTTCAAGGTGTTACAGAAGAGACACCATTTGGGTGACCACTGAAAGGATGATGAAGGTCACCAATTTTTTACTATTAGAGTGGCTTTTTCATTAGAAGACCGAGTGAAACTATATGATATAGATATTTTACACCTTCATGTTGTTATTTCTACCATCATATCAAATTGGGAATCTCAGTTAAAATCATAATTTTCATAGGGATTATAGAAGGGTCTTGGTTCATAGGTTCCTCCTAGAAAAACCTACCACCCAAAGACTAAAATTTTTCCTAGTCATAGGCATGAAATGAAATTATACTAGGACTACATCTCATTCCCAAGACATCAGAGTAGGTAAAACTAATTGGTAATGTATAAAAATATTAAAACCTAAGAAGAAGACTTATAATGATCGAATCCACCATCCTCTGATTTTTAATGTGGGATATCAATTTTTAACTCATTATATACATAAATATGGGTATCGATGCATACATAACCAATGAAATATGTCACCAAGTTTTTTTGGTCTCTTTATGTTTTTGGAGAGTGTAAGGTCGATAACCATTTAGATGGTTTTTCCATAAAGGAATGAAGTCATCCATAACATCATCTAGGTTTCTCATATTCTCCAATATCATTCCAACACATTACATGATTTTGATCATATAAAAGATGAATTGTATATTTATGATTCTTTTTTATATTAAACACTATGTATAATTGATCGAAGAATAAAGACCATTGTAGGTAGGTTTGTTCCTCTAGTTATGGTGTAATGGAAGCCCAGATGCGTACAAGAAATGAACATGAAGGGAGAGTCTGATATACATCCTCAGTGGCCATATTTAATATTGAATTAGGAATAATACAACTAATGGAAACATGAGAAATAGTTGTTTTTAAGGATGTGAGGTTTGAATATCCGATTTTTCTCATGAGTTATAGGTCCATTTAATAATTTTCTAAACTATTCATTTTAATCCAATATATGTTTTTAGTGGTCAAAGGAATAATTTGAATGAGTCCAATATTTTTTAGATAATGAATTTTCTATTTTTGGAGAAATAATAAGGTTTATGATAGTATAACTATTAATACTATCTTTGTGGAAAAACAATGTCACCTAGTAAGGGTGGTTCAAATTTAGGTTAGTCGTCTGATGGAGTCTATACACCCATGAAAAAATTCAAATAATTTTAGGTGTAATTCACATAGTGTTTCAGGGTTTGTCTAACCATGTGACTAAACCATGTATGGTGTGGGCCTTGAGATAGTTCTAAACACACTTTTTGAACTCAATTTCAAAAAAATGCTTTTCCAAACCACATACCCCTATAAAGGGAGGGAAAAAAATATTTTCCCTACTCATTATTAATAATTAAACCCCCATCGTTTTTCAAATTCGAAGTTGATCACCCATGGGTTTACACTTTGTCCACTCCAATTAGTATTTGAATGATATTCTATGTCCAAGCATAGAATCGCTCATCATTGGTTGTGTTTGATCACTCCTGGTTGGTATATCATTCCAATTTCTTCCATTATTTGTTTTTATATCCTTCTAAAATGTTATCCCCACGTGATATAATATACCCTATTTTATATGCATTTTTTTAGTTTCTTAAATTTCTTTTGTTCTAGCCTAAATCAATGGTCGATAGAATATGAGAATTTATCCACCGACATATTATAGGTGGTCTATAACTTTTACCTCAAACACATTTAATTTATTAATTTTTTCTATGTGACACATACTAAAATATCCATTTGTTTCACCTCATTTAAAAAACCAATTAAAATAAATATTTTGACCTTGACATAGAATCGTTATGATTCCCATTGACATTATAACAGTTTTATACTTTATCATGGAACACCTCATTGTGTGTGTCTTATTATAAACCATCGATGACTATTAAATGTAATTTTCCAAAATACAACTTAGGTGTGTTTTGATTTTTACTTGATAAAGATGAATGGAAAATTGATTTAATGAATTATACAAGGATTGGAAATATCACATGAACACTTTTTAGGAATTATAAGATAATTTAGAAATGAAAATAATGAAATTAAAAAAGGAATGTATCAATCAATTGTCCCTTTTTATCAATTATTAGAGAATGGACTATGGTAAATGTTGTTTAATGAATTATAATTCACATTGATACTACATGGACTATTTTTACTACTTAAATGTAATGCTACCACTAGTTATAAACATTTATTAAAGGAATTTTTAAAATTTATCCAGCCTTGGATTCCTTATTGAATGCCTTTATTGCTCATAAGACACTACCCAAATTCATTGAGATGGTTTCCAAGGGGGATACCCACCTAAAAATTTAGAATTTTTTTTATTTTTATGTAAGTGTCCCCATATACTATCGATGATTCAATCCCTTAATGGAGAAAAGTAATAATTCTATACATTATCTTACTGGATTCAAATTAATTTCACAATACATGGGAGAGATTATATTATCACCTCTTTCTCAAGTCTTTAGTAGACCAATATTAAATTGTATATAATCCAGAGACAAGGTTAGAGTATTTTTCTAGCGTAATTGCAAGGGTGAATTCTTAGGATTACACTTCAACCCCTATAGCTAGGATGCATAGTTTATAATTGTGATATAGCTATACCATTTAACGTCATGGATGCCTTAAATTACACTTATATCATACATGATAATTAATATTACATGGATATGTTGATTATGTTTCCTTTGGCCCTGACCAAATCAATGATCAGATACTCGTAGACACCCATCATAGGCCAAATGAGGTATAGTCGGGTAAGTTTTCCCATCATGATACTAATCAAGACATGGGTTGTTTTTATTTATCTTCTTTTATTTTGATATACCTATACACTTTTAATTGTATATGATCACAAACCTGATTAGTTATTGACACTACTAGTGGTGACATTGTGGTTTTTACTCACAACATTTTTGGTTATCGATTGGTACCACGACCAACATCTTGGATGAAAGTTTTGATAAAGGGATTTGTTTTGATATGGATTATTGATATATTTTGGGATGTGATCTTGGATATTGATTACTAAGCCAGTACAATAAACTCTCTTGGGATAGTTTTTGGTATATTTTTCTTTTTTCTTCATGTATTGTTTTATATATTTTCTTTCATGAACTCGTAATTTTTTTATATAGATGGGACATCATCTTTTTTGTATATGATATTTCTCAATGGATATTATTTATTTTCATTTATAAAATTTGACATGTAGTATTTTATTACATTATTTGAACTAATATTTATTTATTATTACTTCCAACATGCTCCAGTCTAGTAAATATTATATACCCTCCCCATTACACAACCATAGGAACTTGTTTCTAGTCAGTTGCATCATTTACATCTAGAGGCATGATTGAGTCCTTGTGTCCAATTTATTTTGGTTACATATGTGGGAAATGAGTCATGGATGTCAAATATACTAACCATATTGTTTCTCTGGATGGATTCTCATTATTTTATGAGAAAAAAATATATATTTAATCAAATTCATTTCATTGGGTTACACTCTGAGAAAATTATAAATACTTATATGATATTATGGTATACATATTTTTAGTTTTTGTTCAGGGGGGACTAAAAATTATACATCTCTACAATGAATTGAGAAATTATTTATATATCATGAAATAATATAAAAGAGAATTGTGAGTAAACCCATTCTATGTTAGAAATGAGGTATTGTGGGTGAACTTCAACCATTATGTGCCTTTTCAGCTATGTGATGACGGTCTTGAAAATGATCCTTGGCTAATAAAATTATTTTCTATGATTATGATTGTTTCACAATTACAATGAAATGTCCTTATGCATATGATAATCTTTAATGGATTGATATTGATTAATAATGATTCCTCACTCTTATGAATCCTTTTTATTATTACTAAATACTTATTTCATGACTCATGATTAAAGATATGTGATAGATTTGGAAAGAATTTAATATGTTATGTTAATGATCTAATACCACTATTATTATATTATACTTATATATTATAATTGATAGATATATACCATATTCAACCTTAATGGGAATCTTAAATCATCATTTATCATGCTTTCATCATCCCTATGCTATAAAGAATATATTTAAGTGGGATATGTCTAAAAATGGTACTATGAGAGAAAAACATTATTATAGATTATTGAGATATTACATGAAATGTGTTTAATTTTTTTAATGGTGATTCATTGGTGAAAAATACCAAATCATAATTATATAATAATGATAAAACATTACCAAAGTCCAAAAGTTATAATTTTTTACAATATTTTTCATACAAAGGTAGAAGATCCATAGGAAGGTCACTCGACAACTTGTTTTCATTGTTAACTGCATTGATTTCTAGACCATCCTCCACCGAGTTCACCTTACGATAAGCATGCATGATTATATGGTTGATCTCGAAAAGGAAGTGGACGCTTTCTATCCATCGAGTTGATAGGGGACATGAAAGATGCACCACACCATTTTGTAGGGCTTCCACAATGGTGGTGTAGTCTCTATATAATAACATGTTTTTTAGAATTTTTTATTAACAAACAAATCTTAGTGATGAAAATGTACATATCGGCGTAAATAGAGAAGGAAATACCACAAATAACATAAAAGAATATAATAACTTATCTATAATTGTCCCTATAAACTACTCCATAACCCGAGGGACCTAGGATACCCTTTGAGGTGCTATAAAAATTTATTTTAATCCTGTCGAGGAGAGGTAATTTTTAAAAAAAATTAAACATACACATAATCTGGTTGTACATTCCTTTTATACCCATGAGATATAGTACAGTAAAGTCTTTGATGGAGTTCAGACAGGGACCTGTTTAAATCAAGACAACCTCTTTGATAATAGTGAATATCCTCACATGGGATACTTGAAATTTAAAAGCATTATTATGGGTTATAGCTACATTTATATCATACTAGATTACGTGAAATAATTCAGCAACAACATCCATGAATAATTGTCATAGATGTAGAGATTTATCTATAGTATAAAATATTTGGAGCTGGGGCTAGATGGATTCCATATCATGCCATCTAAATTTAGAGAGTTCATATGTTTAATTTTATAAACCAGAAGAAGTAGCACAATATATTAATAGAAATCCATCATATTCACTTTTTTGTTTTCATAAACTATATATGTAGAAAATATGGATACAAAAACATTTTAGATAGTGGTCATTGGGTATTGAATTATGGGATATTCTCCAGATAAGAGCAAATCGATAGGGTCTAATCCAAGGCTTATCACTATTTTTTATCCAAGAAAAATATAGTCTATCACAATTAAAATTATGATAGTAGACATTTTTTGAATAAAAAATTCCCTTATTTGAAGGTTCCCAAACTCAAAAGTCATCAAAATTAGAAAATGGATAATTATTGAATATATTTTTAATATCATTAGGTAAATACAAATTTAGGGTGTCCAAGATATCATTTATTAATACATTAGTATCATATGGTGAGTACATGGGATCAAACATAGTGATAATATAGGATACATACTAGTAATCCAACCAAAAATTCATAAAAGGTTCCATCTTTCCCATCCATATGGAGTAATACATAATGCTAGAGAAAGTGTGTTTAATGGACTTCCAGATTGAGGAGTTCATAAAAATAAAACTTATTTCCTTCAATTTGTTAAGGAACCTAACTCTAATAAAATTAAAAGCTAGATATTTTTCATTTAAAACATTCCAAGTGATCCTCATCTCTTGAGAATCATTGAAAAATTTGAGGTTCTTGATTCCAAGACCACAATTAGCAACATGTTTACAAAAATTTATCTAATGAACAATAACTATATTTCTTTAAAGAGTTATCCAACTCCAAATGATGTTTTTGATGCAAAAATTCAGATTTTTAATAAGGCCAAGGTTCAATTTGCAATCCATCAGTGAATAGGACATTTTAGAAACAATGGGGCATTTGAAAAGTCAAATTCTTCCATCTATAGATAATTATGTTCATTTCCATGAGGAAAAATAAATTTTTATTTGATCGGCTATTTTTGAAATGTAGTTACTTTTACTACTAAATATGTTGATTATTTTTCTTATCTCAAACGAAATTAATACTTTATTGCTACGAGGAATGAATTAATGTGTTACATATTATATTTTCATAGAAATTGATATTAAATATGTGTGTGTGTGATATGTTTAGCTCACAACATTTGGTATTAGAGAAGGGTTCAGTTTTTTTTAGATTTGGTTATGAGGTAAATTTGGATTGAACCCTTGATAACCTGTGATGAAATGAGGGTGAGATAGAATGAATGTATAAAATAGTATATTGATATAAAGGTGTCATAATTAAGGACATAGTTGGAATTTATTTATGAAAAGACTTATTCTCACACAATGAGACAGTTGCTGGACAACATATAAGTTAGAGTAAATCCTTCATTGTTTTTTGTGATAGGGTTAATGTTGGAAAAAAACAGGGTCACCAGGCCAGTCAGAGTCAGAAAAGGGGCTTTTACATTCATTTATCTTGGAGTTAAAATATTTTTTGGTAAGATACATAGGATGTACCTTGATTTAATTTACTATGGTATCATTAATCAGGTGGCAAAATGGAAGGGTAAAGACTGGTATCATGCTGGGAGGGTGTTCCTTATTAACTCGATGATGAACTTAAGGTTTGTTTACACCTTCTCACTCTATAAATGGCCAAAAAATATCCTCATGGAACATTAGTTCATGATGAGGAATTTCATCTAGACATGCTCTATCACTGAAAGTAAGTTGATTACCATTGCTTGGTAGAATTCCATTAAACCCATTGAGTTGGATGGTCTTGTAATCAAGGAACTTCATCACATCAATGAGTGACTTATTAATAAATTCACATGGAATCTTCTTACCTCCAGTGACTCATCCCAATATTATCTTTCATACTGGTTCAAAATGAGGCTTATTAATGGTTACAGTCACTACATATCATCATATGTAGGGACTTCTCTTATGGAATCCATCAATGATATTATTCATAACTCTAAATAGATTGCGTGCAGACACTATGGCCTCAACTGTTGTAATATTCCTTGGCTGGACAGCCCCTTGTATACTGGTGACATCCACTCCTACCTACTGGACATGTCTATATCAGATTTTCTGGATGAATTTGATAGCCCTAAAATTATGGTTACTCCCTCGGCTAAACATGAAATCTAGACCTACCCTTTCATGGATAGTGATATCTTGGTATGGAATCCCAACATGAACAGACTCTTTAATCTCAAATAGTCATATAACCTTCATCTTGTTGGCTCCACGCAAGCACCTTCTTGGTTACTTAGGTTTTAAATGGAATTTTTCCAGCCCTCCTAGCTTATTCTTCTATGGATAATGTGGTGGAACTGGCTTCCAATTCACAATCTATTAAGAAAGGTTAGTCAATGTATTGTGTTCACCTGCTATCTGTGCCTGAATGAAACAGAAACTGTACAACACCTCTTCATCGGCTGTCCTATTTCTCAAAATCTATGGAAATACATTGGAGACATATTCAACATGGATTTATGCACACATAGTTTTCTGGAAGACTTGATAATATACATCTTCAAGTCTAGAAGTAGGAAGTAGGTCAAGAATATGCTGCTGGTTGCTACAAAATATATTTCTCACACCATCTAGACATCCCAGAACAACCTTCTATTTGACAGTAAGGCTCCATCCTTTCATGAATGTGAAATTCTGGTCCATAGAGACATACATGATTCCAATGCAATACAGAATTACTGCATGGATAATACATGTATGGATTTAACTGTATTGAGGATGCTTGGTATTTCAAGTAAACTGAATAATCCACTGATGGTTAAGTTTACACTTTTGATCCCACTGATCTTTCCATGTGTTAAAGTTAATGTTTATGGAGCTACATCTGGAGCACTGGGTAGATTAGGCTATGGAGGTGTCTTTCGAATGCATCGTGGCTTTGTCAATGTCCATTTTTACCATTTTATTGGGAAGGGAATCGCTTATGAAGCATAACTATGAGCCATTATCTATTTCCTTAGGCATGTTGTCTTTCATAGATGGAATCTATTATGGATGGAATCAGACTATGAGCTTTTGGTACATGCTCCCAGAACAAGAACCTGGGTTGTTCCATAAAGTATTCGACCTCACTAGATTAGATGTCTAAACCAGGTAAAGAATCTTAACATAATGATCTCTCATACCTACCAAGAGGCCAATCAAGTGGCTGATGCGTTGTCCAAGAGGGAAGTCACAGAAGTGACTACCATGTGGTCCTTTCAAGCTCCTCATTTTTTTGTATCCTTGGTAGAGGTTGATATGAGGGGAGTGTCTTATTCCTAGATTTTTAAAAACCCTTGCTCCGCCTGACATTGTACTTTTACCATTTTTAATATTTTATGCAGATGGTTTAACCGGACCCAATTTCTTGGGTATGTTTATGATTATATTATTTAACATTATAATTAATAATTCATGATGTTAGACCCAACAATTTTGGATTTTATAAGGGATTTATGATAGAATAACGAGGTTAAGGTGGTGATAGGAACAATAAAATATTCAAATATCTAATTTATGAATATTCATATGAGTATTTTATCACATTATTAGTCTCTAATAATGATAATTCATATCTGAAATGAGTATATGTGCATTTAATAGTGAAAAAATATTACGGTTTGATTATTTCATCTCATGTATTATTCTCTACTCCGATTGATGTTTTTTGGAATACGCTTCCTAAAAATCATTATATTCGCAATCTTTTTGAATATAATATGACTTTCTGAATGGAATGTATTAATTTCTCAATATCTTATTTCAATTTCTTAGTAAGGGATATCACATTCTACATTCTTAATGAACCATTGCATTAATATTGGTTTATGGATGAATAAGAGTTTCCAATGGATACTATATCATATTTTATGTTCTTATTATCTTTTCATGAGGGGAATCTATGTTAAATTATTGAGATGAATCGAAACAATAAAGTTATTATTATTATGTGGGAATATTCAAATTCATTTCCTAATGAGTGGACTAATTATCCACAAAATCAGGAACATTAGGATTCAATATAACTCATATATATTTTTAATACTATTACAAAGACTCCTTATAAAATAAACGTGATTTAGTTCAAATTATTAATTATGTAATTCTAGGAGAGTCTTGAAAAGTGATCCAACACAAGAGTTAATCAATATTGGGAGAGATTTTTCATTTTTTAATGAAAAATGTCTAGTCAATTCATCATTGTATAGGTTATTGATTATAGAAAAAGATAACTACTAAAAATTATCATATACCCTATATTTATGATTCATTTGATAAAAAATTAAAAGTTCAATACTTTTGAAATATTGAAAATTGATCGATATATAATCAGATGAGGAAAAAAATGATGGAATATCCAAGACAAACATCCTTATGAGGTATAGTCTTTATAAATTTATAATGAGTCCATTTAGACTTTTCAATGTCCCATCTATGATCATGGATATGATTACTAGAGCTTTGAGAGATTAATTTTATCAGTATATGGTGGTTTTTAAAGATAATATACCTATAAATGCATTGAAAAAGGAAGATAATAAAATATTGGTGAGGATTTTATTAAATATCATGATAAAGGGCGAATCTTATCCCAAATTTAGAAACAATGAATTATTTATGTAGAAAATAACACCTTTGGGCCACATAATTATAAGTGAATGTATATAGTTGGATCCCAAAAATAGTTGATATTGATTAATGGCCTCAACTAACCATGATGATTTAAATAATTATTTTTATCAGGTTTTAAATATACTACCTATTAGTTTTTATAATTTTCTCACTATTATGAATTATATTATCCAAGTAGATATGGAATAAAGTCATGTTACTTTAGGATTATAAATTTGTTGAAACTTTCTAGGAACTAATACGAATGTTGGATAGTATGATTGTGTTCTCACTACCCTGTAGTGGATAAGTTTTTTGATCTATAATCATGTATCAATTATGGCACTAGGATTTCTTTTCATGTAGACTAAACCAGTTATAATTTATTTTTTATGACAATTAATATTTCCTTAGAAAAACTACTTGACTAATTATTTTGAATTTGAAGTTGTAATATATTTTTTCGCATATATAGAAGAAATAACTATAATGTGGAAGGTGTGACATATATTCAAACCTTATATGCTTGAAGTATATATTTACAATTAATGTGATGAATAAATTCTAAAGAATTTGGTCAGAACTGACTAATGATTATAATACCTCAATGAATTACCACCCTGTGCAGGCATGTAAGGTTGTTAATGCTATTAATATGAATGACCATGCATGATTTTCCAAGTGGATTATTGAAATAGATACAATACATGTGGATAGGTAGAGGGAGGACAAAAATAAATAAGGAAAGAAGAAATATCAAATCTTTCCTTGAAAATTTTTAGATCATCATGTCATATGGAGATTAAAGAGGTACAAAACAAAATTTTAAGCATTAAATGAAATTTGGAAATGTTCACGAATATATTCTATATATTGATGTATTAATAGGGTTTAGGAATAAATTATGTGTCCCATAATTTCCATATTTAATGAAGATTCCATTTGTAATGTTTATAATTTCTCATTCTCAATTCATAATGGAAGAACATTAATTTATAAGGCTCTTAAAGTATATTTATGATGGGATAGCATAATGAGATATATTATGGATTATGTATTGTAGATCATGGAATTTAAATAAGGTAACGTTGGAGAAAAAATATTAAGGGACCTAAGTGGAGATGGGAAAGAATCATAATTGATTTTATTTCATTTGAATCCCAATACACATAAAGGACATAATTTTTTTTGGTTGTACCCAATCAACAAATTAAATGATAACAATTTATTATAATCCTTGAATATTTCTATCTTGATAAACTTTTGACCACATTAATAATTGATGTGGTAATTTTTCATGGATTGCCACATTCTATTATATCTGATAATGATATGAGGTTTACCTCGATCATCTGGATAAGTCTATAAAATCATTTAATACAACAATGTGCATTAATACTGAATAAAATACTTATAATGATAGTTCTCCTAAGAGGACCACTGAGAATCAAAAGATATAATTATATCATCGTCTATGTATTTTGAAGGATTATTTTATCAACGCATTCCTTTGGTAATTTTTTTTGAAATAATGAATTTCACTCAAGAATTCACATTGATCATTATAAATCAATCTATAGAATGAATTATAGGACTCCAAAATGCTGGTTTGATGTCCAGGTTGAATGCTATTATGACTTACGAATTTTGACAAAATGGAAGATAAGGCTATAGATATTTAACAACACATTAGTGAATATTAAAGTAAAAAATATATATTATACTAAAATTAATAAGGTAGATATATATCTTAATGTTATTGATACATTATTCCCTAAAATATCATGTTATAAAAATGATATGATAATTTAAATGTAACGAAAATACAAGTCCCACATATATCAACCCCTATAATATTTTTAATTGAATGGCTATGTAGAATTTGATTTGGAACTTCCCATGAACCTATAGTATGTCCAGGGTGTGTTCTATGTATCTATTTTTAGGAATTATATACCATATCCTTCACATGTAGTGAACTCATAGAACATACCATACATGTGTGATATTTTTTACAAGGAGAAACATGTTTCAATTTTAGATCATATAGACAATGTATCAAAAAATAGGACTACACACCCGGTAATAGTTTCTTCTTGGAATCTAAATTTTTTTGAATCATCGGGGGAACCTGATGATTTGATGAGGTATATATATAATCAATTTTTTGATCAAAGTGATAAAATGTTTAGGGGAAAAATTTAATAAGGGGATTAGATTGTAGCTCTCCTAAATTTTAGAATATATGTTTTATATTTAATAGGTCTCAAATAACACAGATTAGAAATAATATTAATAATGATAAAATATTTTAAAATTTAACACATTATATGTTATATAAATGAAATATTTTTTTCAAAAAGAATTTTTAGTTTAAATTCGAAATACTATTGATTTGAAATAACTATCATGAAATGTTTTTCTTCTAATGAGTATTTTTATCATATGTGTTTAAAAAAATTTAAAAGAGATAAATATATAGAAAAGTAATAAAATTAGTCTAAATATTTGATAAATGTGATTTATTCTGTTAATTTTAAAAAACCATTACCTTAGCTACAAATTTTGGTTTCATAGGAGCCACTTTACTTGAATATGACATTATTATAAATTGATGTTTTATGATTTTTTAAAATTTTCCACTCACCTAACATATAACACAAAAAATAATAACTTTAATTTTCTAAATAACTATGAACTATAGATCTTTAAAGACTTACCATAATATCTTCTTAAATCGCCACAACTATTATATATTATGTTCTAACTAAAATATCATCTATTAATGGAATAAGGGGTATGCTAATGGTGGTTTCCCAAAGAAGAGGTAATGGTCTTTACCTATCTATTTTGACATTACTTATACTTTATCCTCAACCTAGTATTATATTGAAATATTAAAATTATGATAATTTAATCAATAATATAACTTGTCTTTTTAATTATTTGGATATAACTATTTTCTACCAATATTCTATCCTGTAAAGAATAATAATGTTTTCAGTGCATATTTTTGGAGTACAACCTCTGATTAGTCACTTCAAGTGTCTAATATTAATTTTTAATATCTTTATATTAATTTTTCCAAAGTCCATAAACATTGTTTTTAGTGAATTACATAAATAGAACTTCATTTCTCATCAAAAATGCAATTCATGTTTAAAATGAAAATTTGGGCCCAATAATTAATTTCTTTGTGGACAACATTATATTCGTTTTCTGAATTTTAAATTTTGGGATATGATTTATCACTTTGTTTGGAACATTTTATCTTTTAGTTCCGATGGATGAATCCCAAAGGAAGATGGAGACATTTGCGCCTGAAGGCAGAAACTTGCTGGAAAAAGCATAATGGGCCTAAGGCCCATCAAACAAATGTGGGGCCTACAAACTAATTCCAATGAAGCTAAAATTTATACAGAAGAAAGATAAAAATATGAGGATCATTTTATATAACTGTTTCTAGAGCTAATTCGGATGTTATCATGATGATAAAGGGATCTGAAGTTGAAATATAAATGGTGGACCCGACATTAATACACAGAAATTTGTCCCACCATTTCGACTATAACATCCAAACGGCTGAGCGAAATTTCCTGAACATTTTAAAGCTCATATAGGACAGATAGAAAAATATATTTCTCTTCTATAACCCCTCTGGATTTGGCGTTATTCAATTGATAATTCACATGTCAATATGGTGGACGAATCTTGACAGTTTTCCGGGTCAAATTCGAAACATCAATTTCCTTTTGATTATTCAGCCTCCATTTGACTCTATTAATTGTTTAGGGGTGAATTAATTGTTGGGGGATGTACCTAAGGCTCTTAATATGCCTATATAAGGATCTATTAGTGATGTTAATAGGGGTGAATATTTTTATTATCATCTTTTGTTGCTTGTTTCATTGTAAGGTTATGCTTCCAAATTTCCTTTGTAATGTTTTCCATTTAAATGCAAGTTTCTTTTTTTTGTATCTTTATGTTCTTAATAAAATTATTTCTCTTCTATATTTTCCATTTCATTTATTAACACTTTATTTTCACAAAGAACAGTGATATCTCGGTGTTATTGTGAATTAGTTCACACATAGGTGTGAATTTCATTCACACACACTGAGGAGTGCTCTTTATTTCTGTGGTTTTAATTTCTTCAATCCAATTCTTGTTAGCCATCTTCCGCCCAACATTGAGAGTGTACCATCAATGGAGGGATAACCCTTTAATGGGTTGATCTTAGGGGGATGAAAAGTCTGGGTTGAATGTTATTTTTTGAACGAATTATTGTTAATTGGATAATTAATTTAAGACATCCATTATTCAGTTATTTCCACTCTTCATCTTTAATATGTTGGAGCAAACTAAATTCCATTACTAAATGACCATATACCTCGGAGAGATCATGAATTTGGTTCTATAAGTGTATAGGAGATTAGTAATTGTGTTTAGTAAGCACCAAACCAAAAAATGATGAAGGTAGTGTTATTTTTGAAGAATGGATTTATCAAAAATTAATAAAACCAAAATTGTCTAAAGATGTTAAATTCATTCAATCCACCCCAAGCATAATCCTAAGATCAACCCATTTTATTTTAATTGAATTCACTTAGGGTTCTTAGTGTTCTTTAAACCATCCAAAATCAAACCCAAAGTTGTCTACTTCATAGCCCATCCTTCACCAAATCATAGCGTCTCAAGGTTACTTCTTCGGTCCCTGTGGATTTGACCCCTACATGTACTACATCGACCACTTTTACTAGTAGGGTAAATTTGGGTGCAACCAAATTTTGGCGCCGTTTCCGGGGACCAAGTAAGTTCTTTAGACCAAAAACCTTATTTTCTTGCCCCCATTATTCTTTTCTCATCCCCATTTCTCTTCTCTTTTCCCCTTTCAGTTTTTTTTTGACCTCTGAAAATCACGATTCCAAATTACCAAATGAATCCAATGGAGTTTAATAAACAATATCCCTTCACAAACTCAGGATGGAATCAGTTTGAAAATCCACATTGGGAATCACCAACCCTTTTTAATCAACATTTTAAAGAATACCCCATACCTGATAACATAAACGAAATTTGTAATGATGAAGGATTAAAAGATCAATTTCCATACCTATCAGGAATGATTGAAAAGATGAATAATGAGGAATTCCATGATGTCAAAACATCTATCAATCCTAATCCTGAAACAATTCTTCAAAAATTGTGTGAACAAATGGAAAAAATGAATTCAGAGGTATCAAGTTTTAGACAAGAACTACAAAGCATTAAATCTTGTGTGGACCCAATTCCCACTAAAACCATCCCTTACTCAATATTTATAGAAGAATCTTGTAACACACAAAACCCTCATTCCTTTATTGAAGACCCAACCTTAGGATTTGGGATAATTGGAGAGGATCGAGTAGTTTTTGAAGGGTCTTTAAATGAAGAAAAAATAATTTTTTTAGATTCAACAGAGGAAAATTTGACATCATGGATTGAGTTTCCTGAATATAACTCCATTAATGATTTATAAAAAACAGCAATCACTGAAAAATTGGAAGAAATACCAAACATTGATCCCATACACACTCCTTAAATTTAACTAGACACTTTTGGGGATGAATCATATTTTTAAACGGAACCAATTCTTTCTATATTTTTTGGAGAAGAAACTATCTTTCATTCAAATTGCCAATCTTCATTAGGAAATTTCAATCAACCCGAACTCAAAATCATCATCCTTAATTCCCTACACAATAATTACATCATAGGTGATACCCATGACCATAATTTATTCATTCATTCTTCTCATGAAAGCAATAATGTTATATTGAACCTTGACGTCTTAGGCAAGACAAAAAATGCAACTAGATCAACCATTTTCGACATTCATTGTATCTTCAGATTTATTTTAGAACATGGATTTATACAAGGAAAATATTCTAAAAAAACAATCAATCTCAATCAAGTTGAAGTGGAGAAAGATGGGTTCATTAAAATTTTGAAAGTTGGAATTGGATAAGTTGGGGGGTTCAAGTCGAGCTAACGACGTTAAACAAAAGCATTGCAAGGGAGGCAACCCATGGTTTTAAGGTTTCCAATCATTTTTTTCATATAATAAATTACCATATATTGTTGACTTATTCTTATTTTATGAGTAAGGATGGGTTTTATAGGGGAGCACTATATTCATCTGTGTCACGCGGTGTGATCCCTGAGTAATACCTTACCAAGAAAATATAAAGAAGACAATATATCATCAGTTTATTTTATTTTATTTATGTTTTTGTAGGTTAAAAAAAATTAGACTCTTGACCTGTTCTTCTTTTATGAGTATGGATGGGTATGAAAGGGGAGCACCATATTCATTCGTGTCACGTGGTGTGATCCTTGATTAATACCTTACTAAGAAATTTAAAAGAAGACAATGTATCATTAGTTTGATTTAAAAAATACATGGAAAACCATAAAAATGATGATACTTGGAATTAAATAAATCATTGTTTTGTTTGTTTTGTCTGCTTTGTCCTTCTTTTTATGGGTTAGGAACCATTTTGGGTGATACATGTTGAATCAAGGATATGCCTACATCCCCAAAGATATCAAAGGAGTAATCTAGAGCATCATGAACATCAACTTAAAAAACCAGGTGAATTTGTTCCATGTTTATCATTCTCAATTTCATCTTTTAACTCCTATCCTACCCCCTTCTAACTTTTCGTTTCTTTAAACACTGGGGATTGTGTCATTCAATATTGGGTGGAGATGAAAAATTATTTTTTTTGTGAATAAAAATATGCATGAAAAGAAAAATTCCATTAACCATAAACATGATATCACACATTGCAAACTCTAAAATTGGATATCAAATAAATTTTTCATGCCTTGATTATGATTTTAATGAAGGTTTATGTTCATGAGAATAGTTTTTGGAAAGTACGGTTGTCCAATGTGATTCTTCAATGTTTATATTTTCATCATCTTAATAAAAATGCCACAATGCACGTCTACTTGATCGTGGGTGTAAATTTGCGTTCTTGGGTCCCTTTTATTATAGCATAGGGTTCTGGGGTCACTTTTAGTTTAATTTTAGTATCCATAAAAAAACAAAAAAAACAAAAAAAATTGACCACATAGAGCAACGTTTTTTCCAAATGCATGGCGTCCGGCACTTGGGGATCGTGACTCCATAGTTGTCTTTCCCAGAGTCAGGCTTTATATCTCTATTGTAGAGCATGAAATTAACAATATGTGTGGCGTCCGACACTTGGGGATCGTGAATCCATAGTTTTCTTGCCCAGAGTTTTCTTTTCATATCTATTGTGGATAAAAACAATCATCAAAACAAAATAAAAAAAATGGATACTCATATTAAGGTTTAATGTGATTCCCACCTAGCGCTTCCATTTTTTCCCCTTGAACAATAAAATGGGCCCCATATCTTTTGTGATGCACAAAACTTTATCATGCTTAATTGAAATTGGATGAAATGTGGTCATGAATTTGAATAGAGGAATTACCTTGGGCTTGGGATATTCTTATGTACCTAGATTTTTTTAAATAATTTTTATGGGTTCCATAATTTTTTTGGTATGAGGTCTTTGGGTGAGAAATGTGTATTTAAATGTTTTTGGAATAGGGGGTTTGAATTTCATATTTGTAATATATTATTCTCAGGACTAGAAAAACTCAAGTTGGGGGTGTGATTAGTCACTGAAAGTGTCTAATATCAATTATTAATATCTTTATATTAATTGTTCCAAAGTCCATAAACATTGTTTTTAGTGCATTATATAAATAGAACTTCATTTCTCATCAAAAATGCAATTCATGTTTAAAATGCAAATTTGGGCCAAAATTCATTTGTTTGTGAACAACATTATATTCATTTTCTTAATGTTAAATTTTTGTATATTATGTATCACTTTTTTTGGAACATTTTATCTTTTAGGTCCAATGGATGAATACCAAAGGAAGATAGAGAATTTTTCGCCTGAAGACAGAAACTTGCTGGAAAAAGCATAATGGGCCTAAGGCCCATCAAACAAATGTGGGCCCACAAACTAAGCCCAATGAAGCTCAAATTTATACAGTATAAATCTAAAAATATGAGGATCATTTTATTCAACTATGGCTGGAGCTAATTCTTATGTTTTCATGATGATAAAGGGATCTGAAGTTGAGATTTAAATGGTGGACCCGACATTAATGCACAGAAATCCTTCCCACCATTTCGACTATGACTTCCAAACAGTAGAGTGAACATTCCTGAACTATTTACAGCTCATAGAGGACATATGGACGAAGATATTTCTATTCTACAACACCTACGGATTTGGCCTTCTTCAATTGCGAATTCACACGTCAATATGGTTGACAAATCTGGACAGTTTTCCAGGTCAAATTCAAAACATCATTTTCCTTTTGATTATTCACCCTCCATTTGACTCTATTAATTGTTGAGGGGTGAATTAATTGTTGGGGGATGTACCTAAGGCTCTTAATATGCCTATATAAGGATCTAGTGGTGAATGGAATAGGGGTGGTTATTTTTATTATCATCTTTTGTTGGTTGTTTCATTGTAAGGTTATGCTTCCAAATTTCCTTTGTAATGTTTTCCATTTCCATGTAAGTTTATTTTTTTTGTATCTTTATGTTCTTAAAAAAATTATTTCTCTTATATATTTTCCATTTCATTTATTAAAACTTTATTATCACAAAGCACAGTGATATCTCTGTGTTGTTGTGAATTAGTTCACACATAGGTGTGAATTTCATTCACACACAGGGAGGAGTGCTCGTTATTTCTGTGGTTTTAATTTCTTCAATCCAATTCTTGTAAGCCATATTCCGCCCACCATTGAGATTATACCATAAATGGAGGGATAACCCTTTAATGGGTTGATCTTAGGAGGATGCAAAGTCTGGGTTGAATGTTATTTTATGAACGAATTATTGTTAATTGGATAATTAATTTAAGACATCCATTTTTCAGTTATTTCTAATATTCATCTTTACTGTGTTTGAGAAAATTAAATTCAATTACTAAATGACCATATACCTTGGAGATATCATGAATTTGGTTCTCTAAGTGTATAGGAGATTATTAATTGTGTTTATTAAGCACCAAACCATAAAATGATGAAAATAGTGATATTTTTGAAGAATGGATTCATCATGTATTAATAAAACCAAAATTGTCTAAAGAAGTAAAATTCAGTCAATCCACCCCGAGCATCATCCTAAGATAAACCCATTTTCTTTGAATTGAATTCACTTAGGTTTCTTAGTGTTCTTTAAACCATCCAAAATCAAACCCAAAGTTGGCTACTTCATAGCCCATCCTTCACCAAATCATAGTGTCTCAAGGTTACTTCTTCGGTCCCTGTGGATTCAACCCCTACATGAACTACATCAACCGCTTTTACCAGTAGGGTAAATTTGGGCGCAACCAACCTCCACGAAGCAGTGTGACTAGTTTTTCATGTCTCTTATACATAGATGGTTATGTTGATTTATTTAATGAATATATTTATATATATATATTATGTTTTATTTTATTCTTATTATTCAATGATATATTATTATTCACCGTTATTTCATTTTATTTATTTGAAAATGAAAACTTTACTCTGGCGTATGAAAAGACTACTCTCCCTGTGAAGTATTCTTATTCATTTTTCGTCACCATTATATATTAATTATTTAAAATATGCATATAATTAATAAACATGACTAAAATACATTTATTATTATTTTGGAGATTATGAAACCATTAACAAGGTTCATTGACCAAATTCATCAAACCAATACATGCATGGAAAACGGATAATTTTATCCCAAGAATAATGATTTTATTGAAGTATTATTAATAAATTGGTAATTGAATTATATATTTATGGTTATTTATGAATATTTTTTTAATAAATCTATAATAAAATTAAATTAATTATATAGGATCTTAATAATTCATTTGATAAAATTATGGAACTGAGATAAGGGTTTATATTGTCAACACATTTTTAAATAAGATAGGTTACACATATATATCATTCAGGTGAATTTTATTCTCTTTATATCATAAACCATATTTTTGAAACTATTTATTTCATCATTTATCATATTCCCCTTTCATTCTTCAATCTTTGGTACTTAAAATGATTCATAAAATATTTTGAATAAAAGAAGAATTTTTTTCTTCTTTAGTTAATGAGATTTTTCTTACATGTCAATATTATTTAAAATGATACCAATTTATGTGATTGAATCATTATTTAATATCATTTTCAACCATATTTTAATTTCATTTAAAATTATTAAATTTTAATTTTTACAATGTTTCCAAATATATTATATATCACTTAATGTGTGACAGGAATATTAGATTTAACATTTACCGCAAAAACATCTTTCCCCACCATAATTGCAGTTCAATTATATGATAATTTCATTAAAATTATATGTGGATATTTTTAAATAAAAATACATTCCAAATATTTTTAAAATTTATATTCAAAATGTTATAAAATAAAAGTGATATTTTTATCATGTTTTCAAATAAATGTTTGAAGGTTCAATTAAAGGTGTTTTTCATATATTCTAAAATATATTGTTGATTGTTGTTCATAACTAGTTATATTATCTAATAATGGCATCCATGTTCTCTCTCTAGAAGGATTATGATAATTAGATGAAAAAATATTTGTCAGTCTATTTATTTTCCAGAGTTTATTCTAAGATTTAATGAAAAATATATATATGATGTTGTCTCATAAACATGTATTATTTTAATTATGATACAGGTGGGGATTTAATTATATTTTCCTATAATATATTTGGTAATGAGTAATATATCATGAGATAAAATGTATTATGTTACTTAGTAAACCATTTACATGAATTAAAAGCGTTTTTGAGTGAACTCAATCCATTATGGGACATTTCTACTATGTTATAATGTTCATGGATTTGAACCATGACTAATGAAATGATTTTCTATGATTAGTATTGTGATGAAATTACTATGAAATTTTATTCAGATTATGAAATTATCTCATGGATTATGTTTTATTGATGATGATTCCTCACTCATGTGATTCATGTATTTCAATGTTCTAATAATTTTTTCAATGATACGTGGATTATGATCTGTGAATGATTTATTGTAAATTTTGTATGTTATGATCATGATTCCTTACACTAATTTTTAAATTCTTCTTTCATATGGTTATCGATTGATATCTCTCAGGTTAACCCTTATTGGGCATTTGAGCTCAATATTTCTTATGTTTGCATTTTACCTAGGTTATGAAGAAAGGTATTATATAGGATATCCCTATTAAAGATGAATTGATATTATATCATTGTTAGAGGTTTTTAGGAACTATCATGATATATGTTGATTATTTTTCTTATATATAAAAAATTTAATCCTTTATGGTTCTTAGGATTAGTTCATTTTGTAATATATTGTTTTGTCCTAAAAAGTAATATAATATTTATTTAATTCATTCTTGGTTCTCCTATCAGTGTTCTTTATTTTAATACCCTTAACTATGTGTGGATAGGTCAATTTGCCTTATGTGACCACATATATGTGTACAAGGATGGTTTATTATGTATAACATGTTTGTGACAATAATGATAATGTGGTTTTAATGTGATTCTTACTCTATTTATGAATTTTATATAATTTCCTTTATCATGGGATAGATTTAGATATTAATGGGGATTCATTACCACTTGGTTAGTGCATGATGACCTGAAAAGGTTTATTATTTCATCTTTTAGTTATTTGGATGCATACACTTACTACATATTTATCATGGGACCATTATTGGCCTCCTAATATGTTTATTATTACACTATACATGTGAATCTATATGTTTCTAGACTTTGTGATCATAAATTTGAACAATATTAATCGAAGTGACACATATTTCTTAGTAGATGCTGATGGATAGGGATATCAGAAATACATGGACAATGTTGAGCCATGGGATGATTTTTTTTCTCAATTTTAAATATGTGAAGTGATTATGATTTGATAATTTTTATGTATTATCATTATTGCATTGGATTTACTTTTTTTAAAATTACACTTTTTGAAAATGTTATTATTGTTGAATCATTATTCATGAGAAAAAAATGTGCTAGTTATGTTTGATGTTCAAATGTTATTTACAACAAGTATGAAGAAGAATACCAACAAATCATTTATTATTCCATGAGATATTTTTGAAGTTAATGAAAATATTTATTTTCAAGAAGACTATAACATTATAGAATATTCATGATCTCTATGGAAAATGGAATATATATATATATATTTAAAGAAGGAATGGAAGTTCTCTTATAATATTATGTTATAATATTTATATTCCAATTGAAAATGGTTTAATATATGGATTACTCTTCTATTGGCACTTAGATAAAAATTTTCCGGGAAAGACAACTAGTTATTTAATCTTGAGCATGAATTGTCGGATTAAAATAAAACATACATTAGATCTAGTCGTTTTATTCAGAATGGAAGAAGGAGGATGAGAGAGATTTATTAGATATGTAGGAATTCACATGAGGTGGACGCACATGAATATTGTGGGATTATAGAGCCCGTATGATGAATAGGTGGCATTAATATGGGTGATAGGTTCGCTCCCCCATGTGAGTTGTGAGTGTGTTGTGGGTGTTGAACCCCACTACAAAATTGAGGATGAAGTGAAAAATCTTTATTAATTAAGCATGCCTCGACCAAAGTCATAAGTGATGTGGGATGTGGAGAATGTGGCTAATGTTAATACACTATAAATAATATTCATAAAAAAATTATTCATCTGATTCCATCAAATATAAATTTTGTAATTTCATAAAATGAGAAAATTCCTCTTTCCATTCTCATGTTTTCTATGATGCATGCATATCCACCCTTTATTGGATTAATTGATCCTAAATTCTTACATTAGATCAAAATGAATTCTTATTCAACAATAATCAAGTTCCCATAAACCTCATTAGATCTATGAGAGATCAATGATCTTATTATGACTACTGTTTAAGAATATTCAACCATGAATAGAATGATCTTGAGTTTTTTATCACCTATGAGGAAGCTTTATTTATATATATGAAGAAATTGTGTAATAATATATAAAGTTTTCTAGAATATGAATGTAATTTCATGATGTTACCTTTGAATTCACGCACATCAAAATGAAAATGGAAGAAAAAAGTTATTTGTAATCCGATATTAAAGAACACAATAGTTTTTTTCATGAAAAATGGGGTATTATAATATTGTGTGAAGAAACAGAATGCTTTAGTGATGAGATAATTTTGAATGAGGCTTTAAATGAAGGTTATTAAAATAATTCACTAATACCGGAGATTAGGATTTGATACTCGATATTCAAATATGAATAATGTTTCGTTGAACGTTTATTAATATGAGGTTTTAAATGAAATAATAACATTAATTTTTAGTTTCAAGTTGTTTAAAGGAGATACATGTATCAAGATAAAGTGTGTTCCATGAGTACGAAGTGAATAAAGAGTGCATGTAACCTTTTGGTATTTTAAATTAGTGAAATGGATTGTTTAGGTGAGATGACATAAATTTAACGATACATGAACCCATGGTTATTTCAAATTTATATGCATGAATAATACCCAAAGAAATATTATTATGTATTAAAAATGAGTTAATGAATAACCAATATCAGGGCTTATTAAATTTTTAAATGATCTGAAACAATGTGTTATTTATAAGAAATTTTAATTATTCTTTTAATATGTGAAGAATAGTGGGAATTAAAATCATGGAATAATGTTTTATAACCATGTGCACAATTACTATTTTATTTTTGATAAAAAAAATTTGCATGTGATAGATAAAATGTGGACAAAATTATTATTGAGTGAACCTGAATACATTGTTCAATTTTTATTATATGATCCTGATACATCCTTGTATCGAAGAGATGAAGTGATTTTTAAGGACATTGCAGATGATCCTTAGTGTCTGTTGTCAAAGACCCTAATGTACTCTCAACACCACCATTGATGATGAGGTACACAAGTAGACAAGAATCCATATTTCTTGTAAAGTAATATTATCTATTAATGTGATCCTTCTAGCTACTAAACAATATTTAAGGTGAATATTTTAATTTCGTTTCATACCATCTACCAGAGGATTTTGATTTGGTTTAGTAACCAATTAGGGAGAGAATTTTACTAGTGTGTTTTAACAAGTTGTATTGTGAAGTTGATATTTTGAACAAAATTCATATAGTTGTGTCTAACATTCTTATCATGGAGTAGGAATTTATTAATAACCATATAAATACAGTGTGTTTCCCTGTATTATTTAATTATTACACATAAGGTGAAAATAATATCTTCTATTAATTGGATTTATAATACTAATCAATTCAATATTTTTAATTTAATAGGATAAAAAATTTTAATATGAGTATATCATTGATTAACCCCCCCCCCCAGTGGTACCTTACTAGTCCTTCGACACTATCATTGGTATCGTATTTGTTCACTTCTAATGATCCAAATTCTTGAAGATGGAATATGATATGTATTTTAATTCATGGATGGCCATATTTTAAGCAACAAAAAAAACTGATAATGTGAAGAAGGAATGAAATAGAAAGAATAAATTTGATTCATCCTTTTCATCCCAATTCAAATATGATATCAACATTCATTCCTTTCATAAGAAGAAGCACAAGAAGAAGATACTCCAGAGGTTGGGCTCTAAAGTCAAAGAAATAAATGATCCCAATGTTATCTATGATTTGTACCCTTTTGAAGATAAATAATTTTCAATTTCATACACTCTCATTAATTTGAAAAAGACTTTTCATTTTGGAAATTAAGTAGAATAAAAATCATGATTCTATTCAATTGATTTCTCAGACAATGGCAAAGAATGAAAATAGATAAACAAGAACGAATTTCACAATTCAATGGTTAAATATTTTTACATCAGAAAAAATTATTAAGAAGAGATAATGTAACCTTGAATATCAACTAAAATAAAATGGGAACAAAAATGAAGGATAGAAGTGATATGGTAAAATAACATTCCTAATAGATTCTAAATAATATCTCCATGGATAAGAAGTTGAAGGCTATAATCATTTATATATAAACCCAACATGGTAGAATGAGATAATAAATAATGGATGATACATAAAATATAAATGTAATAGTATCAAAATTAAAATAGGAATATATAAAAAAAGAAATCATTATAATAATTTTAATTGCTCTAAAAATAAAATAAATATCCCTCAAAAATAAATATAAATTTTTGTAGAAACAATGAGAAATCTAGATCTATAATATTTTAGTATAGTCTACCCTGAAAAATATTTATTGGTTGTTCCACAAATAATCAAAGTACATATGTTTTTTTTGAATATATGGGCACATTAGTAGTATATGTTTTTATGACAATATTAGAAAGTATTTTTTAATAAAACCATTAATTCCAACATCTCATGCAATGACAGACCAAATAAAGAATTTATATTATTTTAAACTTTTAATCCTTTCTATCACATATCTTATTAAATGGAATTTCACATGGATGAATGCATAGAAGGGTAAGGAATTAATATGGAGAAACTTCATGACTGAGACATAAAAGTAAATTTATTAACCTATAAAAATATTTATTAAGTTCAAAAATAGGTTCAATGTTTTTTATGATAAAAATAATTCTCAACAAAATGTGTATTGGGTACAAAAAATCTGAGAACATACAAAAATTATATGAGATGCAATTAAGGAAATTTTGGAAGAAAAAAAGTGGGGTTTCCAGTCGTGAAAGAGGTGAAATGTAACATCCCAGTTCCGAAAGCCGCCTAGAGATGCCCCGTACCCAGTTGGTCACAAGGCCTCGAGCGCATTTCCAAAAATTCTAGAGGTTGTAGACTAGAAAAGAGGGACTTGGATATGATAGTGGGGAAACTATTCCCTCATTGGCTGAGTAACACAGCGGAAGTAAAACACCAAGAAATAGTGGAAGCAGTAATAATACCATACGAAAGTAAACAGCAGAATACTGAAGAAATAACCACTAGAGAACACATATATATAAATGATTCTTGAAACATATGTCTAGGAAAGTATCCAAACAATTCACAATGAAAAAATACATTAATAAACCAAAGTACAAAGGAAAGCAATAAACATCTCCACAGCATCACAAGCCTAAGCATAGTCCCATGCTCTCCAGCTCTAACACAGTCAAGTACCTGTTGTAGAAGGGTACATGCCCTTATCTATACCTGCAATAATATAATCTGTTTGGGCCCCAAATCATGGCCCAAATAGGGTGTGAGACAAAATCCTATTAGGCAACCACCAAGAGATAAGTTCCTAATAGTCAATGAATATATATGGCATGCAATAAATAAAAGAAGTTGTAAACAAGTAAGTACTCAACAATAAACAATTTCATAGTTTTAAATCATTCAGTTTCACATAGAAAATAAATAGATAATCACTAATGTACCTGAGTGAAAGATTACCCTGCATCCTAATCATCTTATGTCCCAACCTCGGTGTGACATGTAGGAAAACCTTATCTCTGACCTCAAACATTAGAGGTTGTCTCCGCCGATCATCATAAGAAATCTATCGGGACTGTGCAACTACCATCCTCTTTTGAATCAACATTATCTACTCTGTGGTCTCCTGGACAAGAAGTGGTCCCAACATAGGTTCCTCTCCTGCCTCCAGCCAACATAAGGGTGGTCGGCATGCCCTACCATACAAAGCCTCAAAAGGTTTCATCTGAATAGTTTCTTGAAAAATATAATTGTTGGAAACCTATACAAGAGGTATGTGTTTATCCCAAGAACCTCCAAAATCTAGGATACATTCTCGAAGCATGTCCTCAAGAACCTGAATCGTACACTTGGACTAGCCATCTGTCTGAGGGTGGTAAGCTATACTAAAAAGTACCTGTGTACCCCAATCCTTCAGATGTCCCTACTAGACCTGAGAAGTAAAACATGCATCCTTGTCTGAAACAATGGAGTGAGGAACCCCATGTGGACGTACAATCTCTCAGATATAAAACTGCCCAAGATCATCAACACTGAAGGTCACCTTGATCGGAAAGAAGTGAGAATCCTTTGTGAGTCTATCAATGAAAATCCATACAACATCATTCCCTCGAGGCGACCTTGGTAAACATGTCATGAAAACCATCGTGACATCATTCCACTTCCACTCAGGAATCGGTAAATGCTACAAAATAATTTCAGGTTGCTAATGCTCCACCTTCACCTACTGACATGTGGAACACCTCATGACGAACCCAACAACATCTTTCTTCATACATGGCCACCAATACTGATGGTGTAGATCACGATACATCTTGGTGACACCAGTATGAACTGCCCAAATTGAGGAATGAATGTCTCGCATCCGCTCATCATGTATGTCTGCTGACACCCATACGAACCCATGAAAACTCAAGATCTCATCCTCACTTATGGTCCATCCAAGAATAGGGTCCTCTCCTGAAACACTTTATCGTAGGACTAGGCCTTCAGAATCTATTAGTTACCTCATTCACACTCGATTAAGAAGAGTATAGGTAACATCTACAGAAGAAAGAAAATTCAGACCCTATTTGTCGTGCACCTCCAAATGCATCTCAGAGAACAGAGACATAAGCTTCCACACATTACTGGGCTCCGGAACTGCCTATATCCGAGTCCTTCTACTCAGGGCATCAGCCACTACATTGCCTTTCCTAGGCGTGTATGTAATCTCAAAGTCAAAATATAGAAGGTACTAAACCCACCTTCACTGTCTCAAATTAAGGTCATGTTGAGTAAAGATATATTTGAGACTTTTGTGGTCGGTGAAAACCAAAAAAAAATTCACCTAATAGGTAGTGTCTCTGACAGTGTAAAGCATGAACTACTACAGCCATCTCGAGATCGTGTGTCAGTTAGTTCTTCTGATGTGAACTCAACTGTCGAAAACCGTACATAATGACTCCTTCTCCCTACATAAGAACAGCTCCCAACCCGATACCTAAAGCATAAAAATACACTATATATCTATTTCCAGGCTCTATAAAGACTAGTATCACTGCTGATGTCAACCTCCCTTTCATCTTCTAAAAGCCTAACTCAGAAGAATCTGACTACAATAACTTTTCAACCTTTTTATTCAGGCCCGTTAGTGGCGCTGCTAAGCATGAGAAGTCCGGTATGAAATGCCTGTAGTATCCATCCATCCCTAGAAAACTTCATACCTCAAATAAATTCTGCAACTTCTCCCAGGAAACTAATTCTATCACTTTCTCTGGGTCTACTGATACTTATATCTCTGAGATAACATGACCCAATAAGTGAATCGGGTCCATCAAAAAGTGCTATTTTTGGATCTTATCATATAACTGATGCTCTCTCAGTGTACTCAAAATGATCTCATGATATGTGTAATTTTCGTGTCGAGTATGAGAATACACCAAGATATCATCCACGAAGACTACCATGATAGAATCCCATTATGGATGGAACACTTGGTTCATTAGTGCCATGAAAACTGCAAGTGCGTTCGTGAGACTGAACGACATAACCACATACTCGTATATACCATACCTACTTCGAAAGTTTATTAGAGGTATATCAGATGGTCTAACGTGAAACTGATGATAAATGCATCCCAATTAAATCTTAGAGAACACCCAAGCTCCTCAAATTTGATCAAAGAGGTCATCAATCCTCGGAAAGGGATATCGGTTCTTGACCGTCGACTGGTTCAACTTCTGATAATCCACACAAAGTCTGAGGGTTTCGTATACCTTCCTTGAAAATAGGGTAGGTGAACCCCAAGGTGAAGTACTGGGTCAGATGAAACGCTTTGCTTGCAACTCCTCCAACTACTTCTTGAGCTCTTGTAACTTTGGAGTTGTCATCTTATAAGGAGGAATTGACACCGGTACCTCTCCTGGCAATAGCTCTATAGAAAATTCCACCTCTCACTTTGGAGGAAAACCTGAAAAGTCCTTTGGAAAGACATCCCTAAAAAGATCCACCACTAAAGGAAAATACATCTGTGTAGTCCCCTGGACATCCAGATATAGACTAGAAATCTGGATTGTAAGTCCTCCCAACCCAAGATGATCGAGTCCCGCTCTTCTCGCATGGACATCTCATTCTCCCATATAAAGAAACGATCTGCCATCTGGTGATGTGAAACTCACCCTACAGATATAACAGTTGAAGAATTCCTGGAAGGGAATTAACTAGCCCATTCTGATAATGACATCATATCCTGGTATCTCTAAGACATAGATGTCCTATAAGATGTGACACCCACCAACCATTAGAGGGTACTCCTTACACTATTGTACACTTGCCATTCTTATCCCCAACGGTGTGTCTAGTGTCAAGATTTATGCAGAAAAAAAGAGACAGAGCCTAAGTCTCTCCATAACCGCAACAGATATAAAGTTATGGGAATCCCCTGTATCAAAAAGAGCAGAAGCTAAAACTGAGGCAACTAGGATCGTACCTTGAACTGTAGAGGGTATGGGATCCTTCTCCCACATGGCATGCTCCACTGCAAAAGTCTGACCTGCATCGGGGCCCTGTGACCCCACCTGACCACTCTGAACTGATCTTCCCTATTTTCACTGAATGCCTGGTGACTAACTACTATGGATGCGACCTCTACCTCGGCTTGAACGGCCAGAAGAGCTGTAGTTCTCAAACTGATGAGAAATTGGTGGTGTTGCTTCAGTATGAGGAGTCATATAAAAACCCTTATCACCAGGTACTGGTGATATGATCTGACAAAAACAATGAAGAGGACTCATCTTTCTGTAATATTGGCACTCCACTGTGTCTCTAGAGCAATTTGGCCTCGCATGCCTACTCTTCCCGCACTGGTAGCACACCACCTGGATACCAGAAGAAGTGTCTCACCCCCTTGGATCACCACGCAATGACCCTTTCTGGCACTTCCAACTATCACTAGAAGGGAATACAACTCCAAATGTTGAACCTCCCAATCTCACAACTCCATAATACCTCTGATTGCACTACGTGATCAGCATCTGGTTGACGATAGAAGTGATGGAAGTCAACCTCAAGATGTTCACCTACGATCAGATGTCATTCCTCGGACCATCCTCAAACTTCTTTTCCAGGAATAACTCATCACTTCTTAGAATAGGGATGAAGCACTACAGCTCAGTTAAGGGATAAGAATACTACATAATTGAAAGAGTAACCTACTCCAGACTCATGAACTCTTGGGCTCGATCGGCCCTCAAAGTCTCTAGAAAGAAGTAGTCGTAGAAGGCATTCCAGAACTCATCCCAGGACATGACCTGCTAGCATCCCGCCTATGAGATCACATCCCACCATCCCTTGGGGGAATCCTGAAGCATATAGGTAGTGATCTTGACCCTCCTCTGTGGAGGCATCTCGAGGTGATTGAAGTTAGAAAGCATGTCTTCTAACCATGACTCTACAGCCTAAGTTCCTCCTTCACCTATAAAGGTGGGAGGATGTTACTGCTGGAAAACCCGCTTCAGCTCTTCCGTAGAAGGGGAAGGATGTGGTAATCCTCGGAAGGTCTTCAGGAACCTCATAAATCCCTCTTAGAACTGTGCATCAGCACCTACGTCTAGAATGATGTCTGGTGCCAAGACTGGCACAACTAATGGATCTGTTGTAAGTCCTTGATCAACCGTATCTGGTGTCTGATCGTTTCCCTATAACTAGTGTAAAACCATAGGAAGTCTCGGTGGAATGACTCTACATGGTCAAGTGCACACCGTAGACAAAGATTATCAAGAACTAAAAACTGGTAGGGTAATAAGGGAACAGAATAAAAAAGAATTCATTTTTTACAAAACATGGATAGAAAACATGTATACTTAACTACATGGTGTGTTCCCTCAAGCCTTTCACATGGGCATGAATTTCTGCCATACTTGGTCATATAACACCCCAAATACACAACTTTTTGTCCAAACACACGACATGTACTTGAATATTCTTCCCCTACCCAAGTCCTTATACACGACTAAGCTCCACAGTTCTCTTAGATCAATACTACATGGCACGTTTGTGCCAAACATAGTGTGTACTAGACGAGCTTCAATGACTCGTGTTGTTAGTGACATGGCCGGATACACAACTCACACTGCACGACATGTTTTAAGATGGACACAACATGTACTAAAGGATTTCCACTGACCCATGTGGTTAGTCACATGACCGGATTCCATGTATTAAACTACAAGACATGTTCAAGATTGAAATGACATGTATTGCTTTAGTTTTTATCAATTTTTTCCATTAGTCATATGGGTAGACACATGGTTTAAACACACGACACATACGTCCGGTACATGGAATTTCCCACAAAAATTTTTCCAACCACGTGTCTCTTCACACACGACCAGCAACACGATTCGAAACTACACGACGTGTACATATGGTACCAGGCGTGTACATAAGAAAAATAGTTTCTTCATGAAAAAAGAACACATGGTGTGTATTCACAACTACACGGCGTGTATTATATGTTTTTCTAGATAGTAATCCTCAGAAACTACTATGTAAGCCTAGAAAACACTGAAATGATCATTAAAGTGCCAAATTCCGATCCATGGTGGCCCATACTCCCCATGAATCAAATCTTGGGATCTCTTACATGTCATATTAAAGAAAAACAATGCATTGATCCAACAAATTCCGATCCTTGAGGGCCCATAACACCTCTAGAACCAATTTATTAGCATTCATTCAAACAAAACCGTACACAAATCAATACCTTGTCAAACAGAAGGTACTTTATCAAGGTATCTATCACAACAACATTCATATCTAACACAACATATATCACAACAACATGCAATTGCTAATTCACCCTAAATGGCATGGTAAGAATGCATGAAATTTGATTCCTAGAAAGTGCCTATATGTTACATGAGATGGCATACCATTATCTCATCAGGTTGCAACAGAAAAAAAAACCTCAATAACATCAACAATAATAGCACAAAACATGAGAATCACCCAACAGTGAAATCAAATCAACTGGAAAATTGGAAAACCGGAAAATTGAAATAAACGAGGTAAATTGGATTTTCCCTATACACGGGTTAGCTACTCCCTGGCACAACTTATTACCAAGTACCTATTTCCGTCCTATCCCAGACTATAGGTTCCAAACAATAAGTCAAGAAATAAACAAAGCCTTTGATACCACTTTGTAACGTCTCAATTCTGGAAGCCGCCCAGAGATGCTCTATACCCAGTTGGTCACATGGCCTCGATCACATTTCCCCAAATGCCAGAGGATACCAACTAGCAGTGAGGGCTTTGGGTGTGATAGTGGGGAAACTATTCCTTCATTGGTGGAGTAACGCAGTAGAAGTAAAACACAAAGCAATAGAAGAAGAAGTAATAATACCGTATGAAAGTAAATAGTGGAAAACTGAAGAAATAACCAATGGGGCACACATATATATATATAAATGATGCATGATAAATATGTCTTGGTATGCAGCCAAACAAATCACAATGCTGAAATATAGTACTAAGCCAATGTACAATGGAAAAAAATAAACAACTCTACAACATGGTAAGCCTAAGCTTGGTCCCATGCTCTCCAAATCTAATGCAGTCAAGTACCTAGAGAGGAAGGGCACTTTCTTTTATCTATACCAAGAAAAATATAATCTATTTGGACCAAAAAGCATAGACCAAATAGGGCCTGGGACTAATTCCATGCAGGAAACCACCAAGATATTTGTTCCTAATAGTCATTGAATATATATGGCATGCAATAAACAAAAGAAGCAGAAAACATGTAAGTACTCAACAGTAAACAATTCCATAGTTTCGGAGAATTTAGTTCCACATAAGAAGTATATAGATAATCACAAACTGGTTACCCTCTGGAATTTACTCATAGCCTAATCCCCTCTAGTCCTACCTAGAAAACACAAGCAACCCTCTAGGAAGTGCACACAGTATCACCCCTTTGGTTCAACTTTAGTATATACTCTCTGGGGAAACACTCACCATCAATTCCCCCTATAGTCTCGTATCATTATATAAAATGTGCTATGGTGAAGCAATTAAGTCTCATTCCCCCTGTGTCCCATGTAGAGGAACTACAAACACTCTGAGGAAGCACTTATGTCAATACCCCCTATGGTCTTACATCGTAATAATAATAATGGATACTCTAGAGAAGACCTTACATACATTCTATCTATGGTCCACTACACCAGGTTCTCACGGTCCTGTGTAAGTCAAACAAGCATAGAAATGCAAAGTGGCCAAAGTAAACCTCAAGAACTACTTGGATAACTAGTCTACAACATAATAGTAAGACATATAATAGTCACTCCATCCAAAAAATACTAGGCATGGAAAACAAAGCATTAGCATAACAAGAAAATCTAGACCAAATTGTCAAAACAGAAAAACATGGGAAAAACCTCCATAGCATGGAAAAATAAAACCTATTCACAACATATAACCTCTATCCAATCAAGAAAGGCATAGCAAGAAAACATTAAGTCTGAAACATAAACACATAATACCTCATTCTAGGGTATTACGAACTTTTTCACATGTAACTCCAAGACTAACTACAAAAAGTCACAAACCACCTACCTCGGTTTTGTAGGATTGTTATATGTGAAACTCAAGCCTTAAATCGCCCAAGAACAGTGTAGATCTACAAAACCTATAAAAATTATCAACTGAGGATAACGTTAAAAAGAGGAGGAATTAGGAAACAAAGCTCTAGAATAAAGAAGAGCATACCATGTAGATCCCAACACAATCGACGATGGTTGATTTGGAGAACGGGTACTCGATCCGGGGCTCAAAGAAAAATCACAATCGTACGATCTCTCTCAGATGAAAAATACCTAGAAGGATACGGTTCTGTCCATGAGATGCGACCCCAATGTGTTTAATGAAAAGAAGTACAGTGTGTGTACTTTAGAAGTACATGGCGTGTACTTGCCTTTTTTAAGCCCTACTTTTGGCGGCCTCTAGGTCACCACACACAGCCATGTGCATAGCCATTACATGGCCAGCACACAGCTACCTACGGTAACCGAGTGCACGATTTGTACTCATAATGTACCCAAAATGTACTTCAAAAATTTCTATAAAATCCTCTTTTCCTCAAGAACACCAAAAAAAAGATACATACCTGAAAAAAAGATCTGGGTTCTTACATGAAAATTATAATTCAACAAAAACATGAAATTCATGGGAAGAATATATTTTCATATTATATAAATCTAGTCATGATGAATGAAACAAAATCCCTTGCAGATCTTCAAAAAACTTGAAAGAAATGATGAGATAAAACTATCACTTTTAATGATTCCTCTATTAAAAAAATATTTTCCCCATTATTCCCTAATTTATTATGAATTATGAGCTAAAATTCATGGAAATATAGGGGTAAATGAGTTTGGAGTTTCCTTATTGGGGTTAAATGAGTAATAAGTTATGTCAAACAGACATTCATCCACCATTGATAATATTATTTAGTATGCATGAGTGATTGGTTGATGAAAAATGAGACGAATGGGGACTTATTCGTGTCCACCTAAACATTATGATCTATTTGTGAAATTGTGTAAAATAAGATTTATTTCTTTTATTAATGTGTCCCATTTCATGAGAATTTATATTTGTTTAGCTTGGTTTAACATTTGATTATTTTTACAGAAATATTATATATCCTTGGATTTGTTCTTCATATTTTCCATTCCAAGTTATACCATTTAGACATGGAGTAGATTAACTAATGGATCTTTTCCAAGTGTCATTTGATTTAATTATATTCCATAATAAATTATAGAATTTTTATTTCAGATTAAAATCTTATATGAGAAGACTTCACATACCAATTGTATTTTATTTTCAATAAGTGGGAAAAAAATTCCCAACTATTATCTTTTTCCATGCGAGGGGATATTGAAAAAATTGAAAAAGGGGGATATTATGGATCTCAAGTGTTTCATTTTTTGAGAATGGAAAATATGTCAAATGATTATTCTTAGATAATTGTTTTAGAATTAATCAATTGAATTGGATTTCATTCTTGTAACATTCCCCATGTTATTAATATGATGATAGTAGAACTATTATTCTTTCAAAAAAACATGTGTTGATTGTGTTGTTCATTTAGACATCGTTGACCTCGGGGAAGAATAATGATACTATGAAATCTAATATTATTACATTATTTATTTATAAATACTATGAAAATATTCAGTTCCATGATGTTTATGAAATTATGGATAATTATGAAGGCCATGTGAAATGGGAAAAATATTTATACATTTTTCATGAATAAATAGATGTTTCTATGAAAATTTATTTAAGAATATATATATATTGAATAATTAATTAGAAAAATATTTGGATAAGTTTTTTAATGGGAATTATTAAAAATATTGTCTACCAAGATTGTGCTCACATCTACTGAATCAAACTAGATTCTTCTTCTATACTAAATAAGTTATTTTAAACCTCTTGAGATCTGATAATGATTTAATATTTTTTTACGAATATATTTTATGTATCTTCAATTGATTATTAGAAGTATCCATATATATGTCATATCCTATGATGAAACTATGTTTGTAGATAAAAAAGTTGTGATAGTTAATTAATTTTCATCAAAGATGAATAATTTTTCATGATGTTACATTATCATGCATATAGATCAATTTGAAAAAGGTAGAAATTTATCATCTTTGAACTTTTTATCGATGCATGTAATATTATGAGTCCTGTAAAGTATATGAGGCTTACCCAAGTAGTAATGTATTCTCATAATCCTGCATTAGAAGGAGAATCAAATCTGGGTGGGACGAATTTCCTTAGGTAGGTGGTAATGCATGTGTGACACAGTTTGGCAATGTAGTAGCAATAATGCAAGAAGGTATTGATATAGTCATGAAACAGGCCTGATGACGTAGGAAGTATGATACAGACATTATTATTCCCTAATACCTTATGTCATGTAATAGGATTCATGCCCACATGGCCCTCGGGCCATGTAATGAATAAATAAGGCTTTATGGGTGAGTTATCCCTTGGGGGGTTGGGGCCTACCTTTCCGACCTATGTGTGAAGTGTGTGTGTGTGTGTGTGTGTTTAATGTAATTGTACGCCATGTACGTAATATATATATTGGTATTTTTTCAAAATAATATATTGATATCCCATGATTTTTTGTAATTTTGTATGAGGATTACAATATTTGTTATTACGATAATAAATGAAAACAATATATGAATTCATGACCATGGATATTCAAATATAAGGATTTTTCATCCATAATTCAAGAACATAATGTTTTAAATAAATAAATAACATGAATAATGAGATATATGCTATGTGAATGACATGCATGCATGGAGATAATGGGTGAGCTATATGATTAAACAGAATGAATATTCCATGTAACATTCAAGTATTTTAAAAGAGATGCATGTATTTTGGAATCCATGTGTGATGAATTTAATGATATCAAAACCAACAATTATTCAAAATTGAGTTGCATGAATAATACATATACTAATTATCATGTATTAAAAATCAATACATGAATACCTAATAGAATAGGGTTATTCATATTTCTAAAGAGGGGAAGAAATTTTTTATTTGTAACACATTCTAATTAATAATTTAAAAATATAAAATAACGATTGATTTTAAATCATGTAATGATGATTTATTATAACAGACACAATTATATTTTTTGGTGAAAAAATTTTATTTGAAATAAAAAAGAAAAAATTGGGGAAATATATTATTGACAGTCCTTGCATTAATTGTGAAATAAGATTTTTGAGATCCTCATACATTCATGTATCAAAGAGAGAAGATGTATTTTCAAACCATTGGAGGTGATCCATAGTGGATATTATTGAAGTGATTTAAGGAGACTTGATACCATAATTTCTGTAGTTCTTTAAGAGGTACACTAGTACAGGGGAACCATTGATGTTGTGGATGTGGATTATTTGTGAGGAAGATCATTCCATCCCAAGATTAACACAAAATAATAAGCTTATAGTTTGGGTATCTAACCAGCTACCAGAGGTTTCTGTTTGGGGTTCCTAATAAATCAATGTATAAGAGAAGTTTTGGAGTCTATTAAATTTTGGAGATATTATAAATGTGGGGTATAACTAGTTTTATTCATTCTATATATGGTGAATATAATCAATGTTTGGTGTCTATCTAATGTGACAAGGAGTGGGAATTTACTCCTTTCCTTGTAAATACTATGTCTTACCCAATCATATGTTACTACATAACATGATTTATGATTGTGATATTCTATTTAGTGTATTTAGAACATTAAAAAATTCACGGGAATGAAATTAAATTGGTATAAAATTCATAAAACATGGGTGCCAATGCCCGTTAGAGATAACTGGTCCATGATCTATTCAAACATGCCTAGGGAAATTTTATAGTGGTTTCTTAATTTGTTTGTTCATTTATTAATTTTAGATGATTATATTATAAATGAGAGGATCTATTTTTACTTGATTTATTGAATATTTCTTGGAAACTATTAAATAGTGGTAAATTGATTTTTTTCTTCCCCTTGATAATTTATGATTGTTACCAAGTTTATATTACTTTAGTTATTTTTTTACGATAATGGTTATCTGAAATTAAAAAAATATTCTCTTAATAACAAGGTTTATGACAATTCTAAATGTTGTAATACCCTTATATATGTGAATGAATACATGATATTAGGTACCACTTAATTCATACTATGTGATTCAGGCTAGGGTGTTAAAAACTGGAATCTGATCCCATTTTCATTGACTTACTAAATTTGTTATAGTTGAGAATAGATAGAAACAATGTGATGTTGGTGTGGGACCTCGGATCATTATTTAATAATAATTATGTATTGGACCTTTTATTTTCAATGGAAGATGATTTTCATTTTTTATGTGATGTTTTTGTTTTAAATTTCTCTCCAGCATTGCTATACAGTTACAGTCTGTGGTATTTCCTATTTCCTTGATTATGATGATAAAGAGAGTTCATACATCATGATTAGGGAAATAGTTTTTCATTTCATAGGAAAAAAAATATTTAAATGGAAATAGTTTTATATTAATTACCTTTTTTGATAATATATGTTGGGTTTTCTATAATTCATCATTCATGACATTTAATATATTTGACATTAGCATGCCTATGTTTTGTTGAGTGCATGTGAATATTATAAATATAACATGATATAGAATTAGGCTATATGTGGGTTCTAAAGGGATATTCTAAGGGTTTATTAGAATCTATATGGTGTCTTTACAATATTTTTTTCAAGTGTGATTTTCAGTTTTAATTGCATAATTATTTGGAATATTTATATTATTATGACAATTTATTAGTATAAGTTTCCACATTTCCAATAATTCCTTTTCATTTATGATATATTATTCCTTCTAGTGACTATATATAGTATTGTCTCATAGTATTAATTGTACCTATTAAATTGTAATAAATTTAGGAAGGTTAGTATAATCATTCCATAGATTCTTATCATATGGTTATAGTAACAAAGCCTTATTAAATAGGTGTTTTTTACATAATTTTGAAAAAAGGTGAAGGTTTAAATCACCAAAATGTATCAATGTTGAACTTTGATATTAAATTATATTATCATAACCTCATAACTTTAGATTTCATGGGTGTTTTTCATGATGTTGAGGAATGTATCACAATTCTTGAGTGAATCATTGATCTTGAAAAGGTGATTGTTGAACCTTATATGTATTTGGTGGTATTTTGTGAAAAAGACCAACCATGAGGTTGTGGATCATGGTCATATAGTATCAAAGACGTCTTTATCATATAATGATTTATTTTATGGATTTGTTATTAGAGGTTGAAATTATATAGATATAATGGTTTGATGTATCTCAAGAGTTTATTGGACTCTAGTAGTGGACGATGTTAGAGGATGAATATGTTACATATTTAAGGGATGATATATGTTATTCAATATAGTTTATTAAATTTTAGGCACATAAAACATTGATAATTAAGATTGGTCTTCAACCAAAGTTGATTCTGTAGGTCCACACATATATCCTCACGAGTTATTCATTTGAAGTCCTTAAGGTCCTCATCATTGAGACTGAAATATTAGGGGATAATATAATAGGGATTCCACCATATTTCAGTGGTGGAATTTTTAGGGAAATTATAGGTGATTTATCCCATGGATGTAAAATAATATATGTGGAGATAAATTAGGCAAATGATAGATATCGATGGAATGGCTGTTGATTTTTTCCCCTCTCAACAAAGGTCAACTTCCTTATGAATTTACTTCAAGTAGGCATGAAATTACCTTATGAAATTTACTTGTTAATGGAGGGGGTCATATTATTATGATGTAATGGTCTATCTAAATCATATTTTTTAAGGTTACCTAAAACAATACTGAAAATAGTTTCTTTATGATCACATCAATTGATATATTGTTTAGTTGGATGTTAGACAGATATCAGGGCTTTTTCTGGGAAGATTTTCCATGGTGATAGAAAAGGATCTCGATAGTAGTATAATTATAGGAACTATATAATTTAGCTCCTATGATGAGTTAGGGATAATGGGGTAAAGGTCATGGATCAAAGGATTGATAGGTTTACACATTGTATCATGTTCTGTGTGATAGTTGTGGGGTACATTTAATGGATAGAGACACTATTTTGATTATGTCGATTATTTATATAGAATTTTATGATACTAGGGTGACTCATTTAGTTATTCAATCCCAATATATCTCTATTTTTTAGTCATTTATGTGTGTTCCCCCATGTTTTCTATTCATTGAGAAACTTCTTAGGAAGAGATTATATTGTTTTCAGAGGTTCTATGTTTGTTTCATAGTTGTTTTATGCTACAAACATTCGTGGTTTTAATTTTATTTTATAGATTACCTTTTTGTATTAGTTTTTTCCATGGACGATTTGAAGGGTTTTCAAGATCTAATTTATTTTAATCTAATAAAGATGGATTTTACCTATTCTGAGAAAGGTAATTTCATTTTTATTTTTGAGTGTAACCTATAGGTGGTCATAACATGAAAAAAATTAACCATATTAGGGCTATGACTATACTTGTGGCCTGTATGGTTATCATGGAAGACCAAGTGAAAATTATACCAATTTTTTCTCTTATTCTGTATCATTAAATACAAATTTATTAAGATAAATTTTCAATTATTCATCCTGAATAAGGGATTGTGTTTGAAATTTTATTCAGGCCATGTGTGTAGAATCTGTCAATTCCCTTGTAGTGAATCGAACCAACTGTGTTCATATAGCTTAAGTTGCAGCCTTATTATATAAATTTAAAAGGATTTATTCATATGAGAACCACTCCATGGGGTGATAAAGACCATTTATCTAAAAAGGTGGATGGAATCCTTCAACAACTCATACATTATCAAAATCTAGAAAAATTCCCGATGGAAATATCAATTCTTTACTAAGTCTTGGTAAATTGGGTTTTCCTATTGAAGGGAACATGATGACTCTTCAAGATTAATCATTAATAATTTTATTATCAAATATGTTATAGGGTTTTGATATATAGAATATTACTTTTAAGAGAATATATGGTTTGTATTAGTACATTTCAATGAAATTCAATCAGATAAATTTGTTGGTGGTGTTCATGGTTTTCATGAACTATGTCTTTTTTACCATTTCATTGAATCTACCATCTTCAAACTCATTGATGATATTATGGTATCTTCATATTCCCCAATTATACAACCCACAAATTGTTGTATTTAATTTATTACACTATGAATAAATGGGGATTATGTTATGTTGTTGAAATTTCACATTAAGATCATGGATATTCCCTTCCTTACACAAGTGGTTTATGTGTTTAGAATCTCTATTGATCCAACGAATCTATGGATTTTTATGTCTTAGTATCATCCCATGATTATCATTAAAATATATTTTTTTCATAGTTTTGCTACAAATTTCATGTTGCTCATTCATGACTTCTCTCATATGGATATTCTTGTGAATGTGTTGAATAAGAAAGTTGTCAAATTTATGCAAACCAACAAGTTTAAACAGGTATTTCTTGAGAAAAAATAGGAGGACTAAATCCAATCTAATTCTTATTTATCTAGACAATAAAACCCTGAGATTTTATAAGAAATAATCTTTTTAATTTCATTTATGTCTTGTGTTGTACACTAAACCAATATTATTTTGCGTTATACGCAACAACGTATTATCTTGTAGTATACGCCAACAATATAATTGGCTTTTGTTAGACACAAGAGCGACCATTCTTGATAGCTTATGTGGTGCGTAATACCGAGTTTCACCGTATAATTATTAACTAGATGTTATAAATAGTATTAAACACATTTTAAATTTTATGACATTACAATTCATCTTACACATTTTATAGAACATGGTATGAGAACAAAATAAATTTTTTGGGTAAAATATGTATTTTTAAAAAAATGCAGTTTTTCTGCCTTTTGATGGTGCACCCACATTAAATTTAGTTTTTGACATGTTTATATGTTCAATTTGACAAAATGAAATTCTTCATTATAATAAGGATACAAAAATTTACTTTGGATACATTTTTCATATTATTTGGATAACTTTCATTTTTTAATGAATAGTAAAAACACTCTATATTTTAATTAAAAGCAATTTTTTTCATCGTAATAATTTATTTGGTTAAATTATTATATATAATCGTTTTAAAGTATATATAGAATATATTTTTACCATTTAATATAAAGTATTCCATTATCATTTTTTTACATTGAATTCATAGGTAAAATAATTTCAATCTTTTGCAATGTCTTAACTTTTAAAACTCATTTTCTTAACAACTGGATTAATTTTAAATTAATTTTTGCAAGTTCTGTGATTTGAATTTGAAAAAATTGATTCCATATTTGGAATCTTTGGGTCCAAATTATGTTAATACGCTACATTTTATTTTTGGGCACTACGAATAGTAACTATGCTAAATTTTATTTACCATAGTTAGAGGTAAATAGGGTAATTAAGGGTAAATATAATATTATAAAATTACCCTAACACTTGTCTTAATATTAATGGATGATTATATTTCCTCATAAGTCATATTTTGGTCGAAATTTAATCCATTGGAACTCACATGGTTGTGATTAACACCTTTAATTTATTTTATTTTAAAGAAAGTGAAATATGTCTCACTCAAAATTTACTAAGTAAAGTATTCTTAATATAAGGTTATACATAATATAAATTATATTATAAATTCTAATTTTAAAGATAAAATGTTTTTATTTGTTATGGTTATTTATTTGTAATTTTTAAGAGTTATTTAATTACCCTAATAGCTTATACATTAATGATGCATAAATTATTTATTTAGTGAAACATCAGTAATATAGTATTTATTAAGATAATAATACCCCTTAAAAGGCCCAAAAACCTTACCAAAAAATATTTTTCATGTAAATATTAACCATAATAATCCAAATTTAGAATTTGGGACCATTTGGAGCATTATAAAAGCAATTATGACATTTATAGTTTTTTTATTTTAAATGATTTCGAAGTTATCACCTTCATAATTTAATAAATATGTCATTTTAGAAGTAGGGTGTTTTAGAAGATAAATTAGACTAAAAGTAATTTACGAAATCAATTAGACTTATATTCATCTTAGTATTTTATTTTTAATTTTTAGGAAACAAATATGTATATTAAGTAATTATACAAAAATTTTGAAGTAATAATTTTATTAAGAGAAATATCAAATAAATGGTTTTAAAAATATTATAATAAATATTATATGAACTAATTAACATGATAAACGAATATTATAGATTAATATGACATTTTAGGAACCTATTAAATATATTTTTTTTCGAATATATTATATGTGTGTATTTTATTTAAATTCAAATAAATCAATAGTGTCAAAATATACACTATTGGTATTTTAAAAAAAAACATATTATTAAATTACATAAAAATCACAAATTTTTTTAAGAAATTACAAATTGAAAATTATATGGTCTAAAAGGTTATAAAGTATCCAATTAAGGGAAATTGACCACATATAAGTATGTATTTATAACAATTTAAAAAATAGAATATTATTACCACAAATAAGATTAAATAAATTAAATAAGGATAATTCAAGATGATAACGTTTAAAATAAATTCCCAAAATGTCTAAATTTTATTGTATGATTATATTAAAACCCAATATCATCTAATATTTGGATTTGAGTCATTTTTTGAGGTTTTTAAGTGTGGTTTGAGTTTATTATAAATTAATCTTTTAGAGTTTTCCAAAAGTTCCACTCTCTTCCCTTATAAAAGGGAACCTCCTCCCTCTCCTCTACACAAAACTTTGAGCCTTCACAATCGGCCAAACCATGACCATTTCTCTTCTAAACTTCCCTAGAAACATACTAGATGTCCTGGTCTTCTTCAAATTACATATTTAGTGCCCTAAGAAGAGGTTAAGAGGAGGCGCGTCGAAGAAGAGGTAATCTCTTCTACCGATTCTTTCAAGTTTATTTATTCCTCTACATCCTCTTATTTAGCTTTTTAATTATAAAATAATAACATCAGTATTAATAATATACTTATATGTTATTATAAATATTAAAAACCCCATTTCACCTTCTATCCATCCCATAGAAAATGAAATCACCACACGTGCGTACGTACGGAATACTGTCTCCATGCCGTGGTGTAATCTATTTTTCCACCACCACCTTACTTGGATGAATATAATGGTGTAAATAATAACTATATATGGTTATTATAACATCATATTGATTCTGATATATTTTATCAACCACTTCAATTCCATTCAATATTTATGGGAATGATATCATCGCTCATGCGTACGTACAGATTTCCTTCTCCATGACGCAATGAGATTCATTCTCCATGTTAACCCTTCAAGAATGATTATAAAGTATGTATAATTAATAATAATGATATATATGACACAATAATTGTACTTGATTTATATATATATATATGTCATCTACTTACTTCCATTCAAGTTAATAAGGAAAGGAAAACAATGTTCATGTGTACGTACGACATATCGTCTCCATGAACAGTGTGTTTCATTTCATTTATCTATCTATTATATATATATATACTGATTATATATGACATATAAATCATTTTTTACATTCTTGAAGTAATTAAATCATGATATAAGTAATAATAATATCAATAACAACAAGACCAAACACATACGATAAATGAAACGATTTTACCCAAAACGTTGCTTTAACATGGAATTGACAAAAGAATGGGTAATATAGTTATAATTGAATCATATATGATATCATAAATATTATTATGGTTCTATTACAAGTTAATAATATGTTTAAACCCACTATACAATAGTTTCAGACATGTACGGATGAAATTTGACCTAAGGTAAGGGGTAATTTTGCAATCTCAATTTTATCAAAGATTGCTTATACATAAGTATTTACTGGGGTTATGTTTATCATCCATGTCCATGTTTTCTAAAAATGTTTTCATAAAATGTTTACTATTCTTCCATGTATTTTTAAATTCATGAATGGATTTTTATGATTTCATAACTCCTTTTATTAATGAAGATTACTCTAAAAGAATTCATGATTATTTTCAATAAAATCATTTTATTTTAAAATTGTGTGGCAGTTTCAGAAAAGAAAATTATTTTGAAGAAGAAAGGATATTTTCCTCAAGAATTCATTTCAAGTGTTTTATCAATACTATTTTTCATCTAAGATGACATTATTTAGTATTCTTATGTTTCAAGTCTAATTCCTCTATTATTTACATGGATTGATTTTTCTTATGATTAAATGATATCCAATTGTTTTATATGTATTATGTTAAGATGGGATGATGTTTATGAAACCCATTTTATTCCTTGGGTTAGGATGAATGATTTATGATTGTTTTGTGGAACACGTAAGAATGATTTCAATATGAGATTTTCGGGACCTATATATCCCTCCAACGCATTGTGTAATGATTTATATCATATGATATAGATATAATTGGAATGACAAGTAAATCTGGTTCAGTAATATATGGCTAGAACAACAAGTTTACCCGGTTATGTAATGGACATTGTCCACTATGATGGTCTTGAAAGAAATGCCTTGGCTACTATAGAAATCATATCATGTGCTTAATGGTTTTCCACAATTACATGTTTTATTCACATGCTATTTTATCATGATTAATGTTTCTTTTTGATCTATTCCTTGCGTACTGCCAAGAGTTATTTCATGACTCAAGATTTGAATGTTTAAATTTTATGTCCATGTTTCTCAGTAAAAATGTATATGGTTTGTTTTATTTTCTCCATGCTTATCGTTTCTAAGAATTTGAGCTCACCCTTTTTATGTTTTCTTTTCCCCAGGATATAAATAAAGGTTTTAGGTAAGAAAACAAAATGGGGAGATCTTTATGGGAGATGTTGAAGATCTTTCACCATGATTATAAAATTATGTTCCGAGTTTCCAAAGACACTAAACTAATACGGCCTTTGGGAATCTATTTTTGTCATGTATTATTTATTATAAAAAAGTAATGAAATGTCTATGTACTTCAATCTTTGGGACCCTACAGGTGGTATCAGAGGAAAGGTTTTGTTAAACTTTGGAAACTTGGATGTGAAAAAATTAGAGAAATCCCTAGAGATATTTCTAAGGTATGTATACGAATGTCTCTAAAGATAATTATAAGTATAGGTTATAGTCCTAGAATTACGGTAAAGATCATATAATTAAACCTAAGATGTTATATATTGAAGGTACTTCCCCTTTATAATTATGTTTTTCTAGCATGATTGTTGCCTCTCACACTATTCTTTTTGGGTTTTAGATAAGGGTTGGAACCTGAAGGAACCGTTTTGATCAATGTAATGGACAATTAAATGATTTCCCTCTAGAAAAAACCAATGTTCAGGGAGATAGAGTGGAAAATATTATTGCTATACTTACATGAGCTATTAATCATTCTAGAATTCCAAATGAGCAGAGAAAGGATCAATATTCTATTGAGTCTTTCATAAGGCAACATCCACCTTCTTTTAGTGGGTCTTCTGATCCACTTGTTTTTGAACAATGGATCAGTACCATTGAAAAGATATTTTCTATATTTCGATGTTCGGAACATGAAAAAGTCATTTTGGTTGTTTACCGGTTAGAAGGTGAAGCCGACCAGTGGTGGACTCTAGTTAAAAATACAAGGCCCCAAGATGAAATTGAATCCATGGAATGGGATGAGTTCAAGAACATGTTTTTCAATAAGTATTTCCCTCGTATTCTTCGAAGAAAGATGGAAAAGGATTTCCTTGAGCTTTTGAAAAAGGATGATGAATCTGTTGGCATATATGAGAAGAATTTTACAAGGCATACACGGTATGCATCTGGCTTTATCATCCAACCTGAAAGTAAATTTGATCGATTATTCAGTGGCTTAAAACCAAGTCTTCAAAGGGAATTAGCTATAAGAGACTTCAGTAGCTATGAATAAATTGTGCATTGTGCTATCAAGGAAGAACTGTAATTTGGTTTAACATATCCATCTCATTGGTTTTACACGAAATGAGAGATGGAGTTAAAGGAAAAATCTTAAAACTATGGTGAAAAGAAGGCAAATGTTTCGTTATGCTCAGCGTCTGGAAAGAAGCATAGTGGAGATTGTCTTAAAGGGACTAAAAAATGTTTTAAGTGTGGAAAATATGGTCATCGAGTAGCTGAGTGTTGAAGTAATGGAAAAAAGGTAGATAATGATTTGAATAGAGAAAAGACTATAGAAAACACACCACCAACACTTCAATTCTTCAAGAGTAAGAAAATGGGGCATTATGCTAACCAATTCCATAATCGAAGGATTAATGATGATTGACATCAACAACCTCTCATGGAAAAGGAAAAAGGGAAGTCACATGTGATCATTTTTGGTGATGTTGAATATGAAAATGAAGTGGTGGAATGATTAAGTGTTCATGTAATAGTATTCCAAAATAGTGTTGTGGAATCTCATTTTTAGTATCATGGAATATTGTAATATCTATGTATTGGTTTGTTGTGGGTTTCAATAATTATATGGTACCAGCAACCATGAAAAGTGACTGAAATATTTTGGGAAAGCATTTGACATTCTCATAATGAATGTATAAGGATAAATTAATATGTTTTAAAGTATTAATGAGCTCATGACTGATATAAGGACAAAATGATATCATGGTTTGAATATATATATATTGTCTTTGGAATTTTGGTATGTGGAAACAGTTAACTTTTGACAGCATTCATGTTTTCACTAATAATCAATGGGTATTCATTTTTCAAGAGAATAGATGATTAAGGTATTCACATGTTTGAAATGTGACCAACAAGATATATCGTATGATATATGGGGGCTAAATTATGGTATTCACATGCTCGGTAAATGATAGTTCTAGTCATCGTTTACTTTATACTATGAGATTGGGTAGAATTATTTTCGATAAGACCAAAGAATGGAATGGATTAAGTTTACATCAAATAGTATTGCTTGAGAATAGAAGCTTTTTTTTATATTATTTTTGGAATGTTATAATAGCGAAGTTTTAGAAAAAGGAAACCCTGTAGGACAGACGACGACCCATCACGTCGGACAAGGATGTGGTAATAGAACCCACTACCGAAGTGTGACAGGCCTTAATTTCTTACCACTGGATTATAAAAGGTCCATGGTTAGTAGAAAATAGTTTTATTTTAATAAGCAGGATGATAGATGATGTATAAGTCCATTTTTGGAACCATATACTATTCATCTCACCATAGATGGACTTATGTATAGAAATTTTTATAACCTTATGTTTGAGACAGATGGAATGAACTATCATTATATCGCATGATTTTCTAACACGTCACAAAATACAAATTCAACATCATTTCTTTAAGAGTTGAAGTGGAAATTGTTCATGGCACGAGCAGCGGTATGATTGTACCAAAATAAATTAAGTACTTCTATTAATTCAAAAATTATTCAACTTTTGGGAAATGATCTTGAAAACCTAAAATGTTGTCTTAGTTCCCTCATATCTGATGAATAAGATGGTAACATAGATCATAAAAAATTTATGGCTTTGTGATTGTTGGATTTTTCATAGACATGTTCTCTACCACACTTGATCAGAACTTGAAGGTTTGATTTCTCTTATATATCCATCTTTTCAACTATGTTCTCCTATGTAGAATCCCAGTGATTAGTTAATATGGGTAACCAGTACGCTTCATAATTTATTTTTTAAAGTTAAGTTTTGGTATTCCTTTTTACAATGTGGGTTTCTATGAATGAAACTTTTAATTAGTAAAGAATTTATAACCCCGACAATTTTCGAGGGAGAAATTCATTTTAAGGGGGTAGAATGTAACACCCCGAGATTTTATGAGAAATAATATTTTTAATTTCTTTTACATCTTGTGTTGTACACTACACCAATATTATCTTTCACTATACGCAACACCGTATTATCTTATAGTATATTCCAACAATATACTTGTATTGTGTTACACAGAAGAGCGACCTTCCTCGATAGCTTGTGTGGTACGCAATAACAAGTTTCACTGTATTATTATGAAATAGACATTATAAATATTATTAACCACATTTTTGAATTTTATGACATTATAATTCATCATCCACATTTTATAGAACAATTCATGAGAACAAAATAAAATTTTCAGGTAAAATATGTATTTTTCAAAAAAATGCAGTTTTGTTGCCTTTTGATGGAGCACCCACATTAAATCTGGTTTTTGACTTGTTTATAAGTTAAATTTGACAAAATAAAATTCTTCTTAGGAATCAGGATATAAAAAATTACTTTGGATAAATTTTTCATATTATTTAGATAGCTTTTATGTTTTAATGAATAGTAAAAACACGCTATATTTTAATTAAAAACAACATTTTTCATCGTAATAATTTATATGGTTAAATTATAATATTTAATGTTTTTAAAGTTTAAATAGAATATATTTTCACCATTTAATATAATTTATGTCATTATAATTGTTTTTACATTGAATTCATAGGTAAAATCATTTCAATCTTTTGCATTGTTTTAACTTTTATAACTCGTTTTCTTAACAATGTGATTAATTTTAAATTAATTTCTACAAATTCTGTGATTTGAATCTGGAAAAATGGATTCCATATTTTGAATCAGTATGCCAAAATTATGTTAATTTTATACTTTTTATTTTTGGGCACTATGAATAGTAACTAACGTAAATTTTATTTACCCTTGTAAAAGGTAAATCAGGTAATTAAGGGTAAATATAATATTATGAAATTACCCCAACACTTGTCTTAATATAATTTGATGATTATATTTCTTCCTAAGGAATATTTGGGTGGAAATGTAATCCATTAGAACCCACTTTGATGTGATTAAGACCTTTAATTTATTTTATTTTAAAGAAAGTGAAATATATCTCCCTCAAACTTTAATAATTAAAGTATTTTTCATAAAAGGTTATACAGAATATAAATTATAATATAAATACTCGTTTGAAATATTAATTTTTCTTATTTTTTATGGTAATTTATTTGTAATTTTTACGATATATTTAATTACATTAATAGCTTATATATTAATGATGCAGAAATTATTTATTTATTGAAAAATCGGTAATATAGTATGTATTAAAATAAGAATACCCATTAAAAAACCTAAACACCTAACCAAAACATATTGGTCATGTACATATAAACCATTAAAATCCAAATGTCGAATTTTTGACCATTTGGATCTTTATAAAAGCGATTATGACATTTATAGGTTTTTATTTTAAATGACGTCAAAGTTGCCACCTTCATAATTTAATAAATATATCATTTTAAAAGATGGGTGTTTTAGAAGATAAATTCAAATAAAATTAATATTATGAAATATATTAGATTTATATTCATAATAATATTTATTTTTAATTTTTATTCAATAAATAATTATATTAAATAATTATACAAAAATGATGTAGTAATTATTTTATTAAGAGAAATATCAAAAAATGGTATTAAAATATTAAAATAAATATTATATGAACTAATTATCATTATCCACGAAATTTCTAGATTAATATAAAATGTTAGGAACCTATTACCTTTTTGGCTCGAATATATTCTCTATGTGTATTTTATTTAAATTCATATAAATGAATAGAGTCAAAATTTACACTATTGGTATTATATAAAAATAACATATTATTAAATTATTTAAAAATCACAAAAATATTTAAAAATTTAAAAATTGAAAATTATGTGGTCTAAATGATTATAAGGTATCCAATTAATGGAGATTGACTACATATAATCATGTATTTATAACAATTTCAATATTAGAGTATTATTACCACAAATATGATTAAATATATTAAATAAGGATAAATCAAGTTGATAAGGATTAAAATAAATTCCCAACATGTCTAAATTTTATTGTATGGGTATATTAAAACCATATCTCATATCAAATTTGGATTTGAGTCATTTTTTTAGTTTTTTAAGTGGGGTTTGAGTTTATTATAAATTAATATTTTAGAGGCTTCCAAAAGTGACCCTCTCTTCCCTTATAAAAGGTCACCTCCTCCCTCTCCTCTACAAAACACTTTTAGCCTTCAAGCTCGGACAAAATCTAACCATTTCTCTTCAAAAATTTCCTAGAAACATACTATAGGTCCTGTTATTCTTCAAAGACCAACATTAGTACCCTAAGAGGAGGTTAAGAGGAGGCGCGTTGAAGAAGTGGTAATCTCTTCTACCGATTCTTTCAAATTTCATTATTCTTCTACTTCCTCTTCTTTAGTTGTTTAGTTATAAATTAATAACATCAGTATAACTAATATACTAATGTGTTATTATAAAAATGAATCAAACCCATTTCTCCTTCTATCCATCCTACGGAAAATGAAATCATCGCACGTGCGTACGTACGGAATACCGTCTCCACGCCGTGGTGTAATGTATTTTTCCACCACCACCTTAAATGGATGGGTATAATGGTGTAAAGAATAAATATATATGGTTATTATAACATCATAAAGATTCTACGATATTTTATCATCCACTCCAATTCCATTCAATAATTATGGGAGTGATATCATCACTCATGCGTACGTACAGATTACCGTCTCCACGATGCAATGAAATTCATTCTCCATGTTAACCATTCAAGAATGATTATAAAGTATATATAATTAATAATAATGATATATATGACATAATAATTCTACTGTATATATATATATAATATATAATTACTTCCATTCAAGTCAATAAGGAAATGAAAACGGCGTTCATGCGTACGTATGGCCTACCGTCTCCATGAATGGTGTGTTTCATTTCATTTATCTATCAATTATATATATATATTGAATATATATAATATATAAATCTTGTTTTATATTCATGACGTAATTAAATCTTAATATAAGTAATAATAATATCAATAACAACAAGTCCAAACATGTACGATAAATGAAATGATTTTACCAAAAATGCTGCTTTAACATGGAATTTTCAAAAGAACAGGTAATATAAAGTCATAATTGGATCATATATGATATCATAAATATTATTATGGTTATTTTAAAAGTTAATAATATGTTTAAAAAAACTATACAAGAGTTTCAGACATGTTCAGAAGAAATTGGACCTAATGTAAGGGATAATTTTCCAATCTCATTTTTATCCGAGATTGCTTATATGTAAGTATTTACTGGGGTTATGTTTATCATCCATGTCCATGTTTTCTAAAAACATTTTCATAAAATTTTTACTATTCTTCCATGTATTTTTAAAGTCATTTTTACCATTTTTCGACTTTTACCACGTTGTATGGAAGTAAATTTTCTTATGTTTACTATATAAGGTACCTTTTGACTTATCCGAAAAAAGTACAAGAAGAATGTTTTTTTAACTTATACGACGTGAACAGATTTTTACGGTTTCATACGAAATTTTATTTATGAAGCTTACTCTATAATATTTTATGATTATTTTCAATAAAATTCTATTCTTTTAAAATTTCTTGGCATTTTGAGAAAAGAAGATGATTTAGAAGAAGAAAGGATATTTTCCTCAAGAATTCATTTCATGTGTTTTTTCAAAACTATTTTCCATCTAGGATGACATTATTTAGTATGATTATGCTTCACGTTTAATGTTTTAATTATTTAAATTTATTGATTTTTCTTATGATAAAATTGTATCCTTTAGTTTTATATAGATTTTTTTTAGATGGGATGATGTTTATGAAACCCATTTTATTCTTTGGGTTATGATGAATGATTTATGATTTTTTTGAGGCACACGTAAGAATTATTTCAATATAAGATGGGTGGGACATATATATCCCTCTAATTCATTGGGTAATGATTTATATCTCATGATATAGACATGGATGGAACGATAATTAAATCCGGTTCAGTAATATAGGGCTATAACAACAAGTAAACCTGGTTCAGTAATAGAAATTGTCTAATATGATGTCCTTGGCAGAAATGCCTTGGATACTATGGAAATCATATCATGTTCTTAATGGTTTTCCACAATTACATTTTTATTTTCATTCTATTGTATCATGTTTAATGTTTCTTTATGATCTATCCATTATGTACTGCCATGATTTATTTCATGACTCAAGATTTGGATGTTTAAACTTTAGTTCTGTGATTCTAAGATAAAATGTATATGGTTTTTTTATTTTCTCCATTCTTACCCTTACTGAGAATTTGAGATCACCCTTATTATGTTTTCTTTTCCCCGATATATAAATAAATGTGTTAGGTAAGAAAACAAAAGGGGAATATCTTTATGGGAGATGTTGAAGACCTTTCACCATGATTATAAGATTATGTTCCGAGTTTCCAAAGACACTAAATTAATACAGTCTTTGGGAATCTGTTTTTGTCATGTATTAAGTATTCCTAAAAAGTAATGTAATGTCTATGTACGTCAATCTTTAGATCTCTACATAGACTATGTAAATTTTCATTTGGTAAAATGTGATGCATCAATAAATTATTTGGGGGTTTTTTGGATATAGGTAGATTGGGTTGTCACTTGTGGGTCTCATCAGTTGTGACCCCATGAGTGAAACTACCCCACTGATGGCCATTAATTAGTTATAGTAATTTTTAAAATGAGTAATTTTTTATACTACTATTGTGTGAGATATTTTTCATTTCTATATACTACAAAATATTAATATATCTATTTTTTCATAGTGATATATTATCTTATGTTTAATATATTTGGTTGAGTACTTGTATAAATTTCAATTCATGATGGTGTATTCCCTAGGATCGAGGAATGATTTCATGGATTCCATCAATAGAAAAACATAGGAATTTTGAAAATGAACATTAGTGGAGGAATTTAAGATTATGATCTTTTATAGTATATAAAAGTTGGTTAATTCTAGGGTTAAGGGGTGGTTACCTATGACCATATGATGGTTTCTTTTTAATTATTAGATCTGTTAAATTAAAATCCAAAAATATGATTCATATATTCAGGTGATATGAGTGATTTTTGGTTGGTGGATCATATTCTAGGATAGTTCTATGGTGGGAATTTAATTATACATTTTCATTGAAATATTTTGGTTCCCACATCCAGGAGGGAGGAGTTGATGAGAGACTGCCATGAAACATAGTGGGTGGAACATCTGGCATTGACTAAGTTTGGTTAGGATAGTGAACATCATTTCTAGTGGTTGGGTATGATGAATATTATTATGTGGTTTATCACTCACTACTTTACCTATTAGAGGGTGAAATCAGAACATCACAAACATGTTGGTTTTCTTCATAAAATTCTTATTCTTGTATGGAAGTTGGGTGAAGTAATGATGGAATTTAAATAGGAAAACACCTCAAATCAAGGTGTCATGTTTCATTATGGGTTGTGGTTTATTTTTTTGTCATGTTTTCCCACTTCTATCCAATTCATGTAACTTATTATGTTTATGTGTTGAGGATAAAATATATGTTGAGTATAATGAACATGCATGTTGTTATAAAATGTATCATATAATATAAGGATGTATGTCGTAGGTCATGATTTTTGAAAGGCCTACATAATGATATGGGGTCATAGCTGAATGTAAATATTGTATAAAACCTAAAAACAAGAAAAATTTATTAGAGGAATATCTAGATTGTGTAGGATATTCTTATAGCCTGTATACTTTTTTGGTTAATTAGATGACCTCATTTCCTTCATATAGTTTTCATTCAATAATAATTTTTAGTATTTTATTCATATTCCTATATTGGAAGATAACAATATTAGAAAATTTAATTTAAAATTGACTTACCTTAAGGTAGGTGAGCCAGTAGTGTTCAGGTTGATAATTGTTTAAGAAATTTCTACGTGGGCGAGGACGATTCATAAGTGGTTGGTTACCACTCATAGTAGGTAAATTTCATATTCCTAATGGGGGAGACATCCCTTTGACTTCTACATGGGAGAATAAAAAATTATTTTCATGCAATCCTAGAAGTTGAATTTATATTTAAAAAAGTAGGAAATTATGGTAAAATAGTTTGTTTTTAATTTTGAGTTTGTGTAATGGATCAGGATGATGGCATTTTGGATGGATCATCCTCTAAGACATAGATGTTTGCATGATTTGTTTGAACTGTCACAAATCTATAAGACACTTTTAACTCTAAAAACAATATTTGTGGGGATGATTTTATTTTTTATGAAGATTTAACATTTTTGAAAAAATAGATTTAATTTCCAAGAGAGTATACAGTTTCTAGTAGATATACGGGTGTAATAGAGAGAGTTGTTCAAGGGAAACCCCTAAAAACACAAGGATATGAAATATCTTTTTAGAGTCTTTTTAATTCTCCTCAACATTTAAATAGGAGTTAAAATTTTAATTTAACATAATTGTGTGTATTATACTAATTTTTTGCTGAAAAAGGGGTTAAGAGTATCTTGGGAGTTTGTATTTACAAAAAGAATGGAATATTAGCTGGAATGATTAAATTGCAATCATTTACACTATTAACATGTTTTCACACAGGAAAAGGATTGACGTCGATCCTAAATATGTCTTATAAATAGTGGTTTCTTGCATGAACAATTTTTTCATTCCATGAAATTGAGTCTTTCCAATTTTATAGGGTTTTTGTGGTATCTTTTTCGAAACTCCAATTTACGATACCCCTTCCTACCTCCAACCACATTATGGGATTTTTCTATATATAAGGTTATCATTAAATTATTTTTCTACCTTGTCCCAATTTGTTCACAATTATAAGTATTTTTCAATGTGATCAGGTCCATTAAGCATTACTAACAACATTTTATCTTAAAATCAATGTTTCTTCTTGTCTATTCTTGGATCATAAATCTAGAACCTTAATGTGATGATTTTGGTGGGTTATTTTAGGATTTTGATATAATGAGATTGACTCAGGTCTATATTAACAGTAGTTTGGCTTCTCCACGCATATTAAAAATTGTTGTATCTATCTTTACTACATTTTAATAATATTTTAGGATTAGAATTGATTTTATGTATGTGTATAGAAATATAACCCTTGTTCTTGTGGTATTAAATATCAATTTAAGGTCCATTGGGGATTTATTAGAAACATAATAGTACGAGTGGAATGTTTTTGATTTAATTATTTTTTATTCCTTCCATGTCACATGGGTAATTTTGGGGTTTTAAATATGGGAAACGTGACCTTGGTGGAGCCTTTAAATCATATTTGAGGCTAGTATGGCCAAGATAAATGACATAAGGGTTTCAATAATGTATCGCCTTACTTGTGTGGATTTCTATAGTCATGGTTTCTTGATTTTTATGAAATATTTGACCTCTCTATGGGTGTATAGACAGGTCGGTGTTTTTGGAATAACCTTGAATTATAGTGTGGGGATAGGTTGATGTGCTTTAAATGACCTAACTTTACTATATGTAGATGGATCATTATTCTTGATGTGACTGACCTTGGGTGTTTGGAGAGCAATAAATGCTCATTATATGAAATACCATTACTGCTTAAATATGTTTAAGTGTACTTAATGAGGCTAAAACCTAAGAGATATGAAATGATATGAAGGATACATTTCTATTAATGATTCTGATAGAATTTCCATCATCATATGGTCAGAGTTGTTATGGTTGGGGATTCACGGTATAGCCCCCAAATCTTTCGGTATAGGATATACCCACTTTTTTAGAACTGTGGCCAGTTAAGTCATCGGTATAGACCTATACCCACGATTTCTATATAAAGAGTTGTATATGTGACATGGATTTTTCTATACCCATAGTTTTTATGAACTATTCGTATAGAGCTACACCCAGAGTTTGAAGACTATGGGTATATATATTCCCATCAGAGAACATATACCCATAGTTCCATAAATCAGGGGTATAAGTTGATGTCTTATTTTGGCAGTAGCCCCACCACCTTCTTCCCCAAATCCAGAAACTTTTCAATCAAATTATTAAGAAAATATACATTTAATGGACTATAGATTTTATACATTTATCATCCAACCATCAAGTTGTAATAATTTTCAAACCATTTAAAATATTATAATACACATATTCACCCATAAAATAAAAAAACAATTTATTACAAAACTACACAAGTATCATTCCTTCCATGTCAAAAAATGAAGGGGATCAATATCTCCCCCATCACCAACATCTTCATCCTCACCATCAGAATCATCAGCAACCAAATCAGCAATATCCTCACCAACAACATCATCTGGAGCAACAACATTTTCAACAACATCATCACCGCCACCTTCATCTTAGTCTCCATTAGGACCATCAATGGAATCACCTAGGGAATCATTTAAATAATGCATCGTTTACATATATGATTCAATAGTAGTATCAGCCTCTTATGGAAGTGATTGACTAACAACTGGCATATCTTTTGTTAATTTTTTCGTGACCATCTTACATCTTTCACGCTCCTCTTTACTTCTTTCATGCTCCTCTAGAGGTATTTTTTTCTTCAGCTACTTCTTCTTCAACGCTTATCAGCTCAACAGTCTGAGAGCTTTAAGAGGATTCTAATGAGTACCAATACCTAGAGGGGTGATGAATTTCCATGGTCAACATTGGATGCTTCCTTGATGATCTTCACCTAAAACCTGACTCAAATGTCGGTTCGACCCTAATGTTTCATATTCTTTATCATTAAGGGCCTCCAAGATAGTCTATTGAAAATATAAATATGATATTTAATTATTAATTCCATATAAATTTTTTAACTATAAATAAAAAACATCAAATATACCTTCTGTTACTATATTTATAACACCTCCATATTTTTTCTTCCTACTTGAGAAAAATAATTTATCTCAAGGAAAACAAATATCAATACCCAATATATCATGCTACAAATTAAATTTATTAGTATACACATGTTGAAAATGTAAACATTTATTAATATTAAATAATAAAAAAATCAAAAAACTTTTATAGAAATGAAAAATTCAAAATTTATGTGATATATATTCATGAGAAATTGTATAGTTAGACATTAGGCTTATATTTCAATTGGAAATTAGGGATGATGGAAAATTTTCCTGTAGTCCTAATGGCCAATTGGACAATTAGGCCTAATAAAATAATGTTGAATTGTCCTATAGGCCTAATAGGAAATTTTCCATTAGGCTTATAGGTCCATTGGCCATTAATAATATAGGAAAATTTTCCATTAGTCCTATAGGACAATTGTCCATTAGGCCAATCGGTTTATTTTCCATTAGAACTATTGGAAAATTGTATATTATACCATTAGTCCAAACTATCCATTAGGCCTATATACCTATAGGCCAATTGGACATTAGGCCTATATTCAAAATTTACAATTGGTCTATCGGTCTAAAGGATATTTGAAAGGAGTATTTTCCATATTTTATTAATGGGAATAATGATAGTAAAACATAAAATTCATTATGAAAAGATAAATAAGTATGAATATAAATAAGGACATGATTTTAATTAATATTAATGTACGAGATGATTCTCATTCTCAGGCATTGTAGTGCACCCCAATGTGTCTCCATATTTCATTGAATCTTGGTTCTTTTTTCCCAAATTATTCCTAAAAATATTCCAATACAACTAATAAATGTAAAATTTTACATGAATATCATTAAATATTGGGAATACATTAAACTCATTAGTCTTAATATGTGCAATCATTTTCTTGATATTGATTTGTTGGATAGTCGAGGAATGTGGCTACACCCTCTAAATCAGAACCTACTATTCTCTTCCAACTAATATTTAACTCGTACTTGTATGATTTTCATTACTCTCTAATATCCATCAAAAATATAGTCTTAGAAGGTTCTCTCTTAGGAATGATAAAAAAACTCTACAATGAACATGTTATTTCATATAAAAACAATAATTATATAGATATAATTTTATAAACTTTTCAGACCCATATCTTCTCCCATGATTTTACCTTGATGTTTTTACTGAGATGTCTCCATGAGATCGGTTCAAATAGAATTATATCATGGTATTTTGATAATGTATCCATAAAACTTTTACAAATCATTTAATTTTTACCTACCATCTAGTTTTCTTCATAGTAATCCACCATTATTATTTGCATAGAGATTATAGGACTCCTAGATACGAGTTTACACACATCGCCGAGTAAAAGATCTCACTAAATAATAAAAAAGGGGGGAAAGAATAATTAAGTAATAGTAAATCCTGAAAAAAATAAAGTGATATAATTTGACATAGTAATTATAAAAAGAACCTTTAGTTGGGTGCTCAATAGACTGTGATGGATCTATGGGTTGTCTTGGATCTATAGCCTTTTAAGGAAGTGTTTTTTCCAATTCATGATCGTAGATGTTTTCATGCACTTGAGTGAATGATGAAGAAATAGAATCATCATATGTTGGATGGATGGTTGGAATTAGAATTTGTGTAGACATGGTGGAATATGGGTAGTAGGATGGGAGAGACATCATCTTATATGGGTATACCAAAGGTGGGAACATTAGTGGTGGAAGTCTCTAAATTATATTGGAAGAAGAGTGTATGAGATAATGGAGGCATCAGTGGGATCATCCCTAGATGTGATATAGACATGATATGTGAATAAGAGGGATGCTGATATAATGATGGATGAATGGATAAGAACATCCATAGAGAATTAATAAGATGATGGAATGGTGTGGTATATGGGGTGTCCACAGGTGGGTCAGTCTAGTAATTGGTATGACATGTACTCCGTCTATGTCTAGAAACATACCCACTTAGAACCATTCTTTCAAGATGAGGAGTAAACTCTGGTAGAACTGAATGTCAATAAAAAATCATAAAGAATATTAACATGACATTATATGTTTTACAGAAGAAAAACATTATAATTATTATACTCACTAAGGGGAAGTAAAGGAGTCAATTTACGCTCTCACACCTGTCGATGGAGATCACATAGTTGCTTACATCAAGGTTTGATGTATTTGTCAAAATCTGCAAAATAATGAAACGTAAATTTTTTAGAAACAATTTTTATAAATCATGCATGCAACATCGAAGTCAGAGAAGGAATGTGAAATGTTATATCATACATTAGTGATATTAATTCAAAAACAAGTTATACATTTTAAAAAAAACAATTCTAAACACAGTTTTATAAATTGAAATTAATCTTATTAAATGAAATGGAATCAGAAAATAATAAGTCAAACATATCATTCCAAACAGAAACTAAATTAAAATAATTACCATAATACTAACCCCAAAAACTCATGTCGGGGTAAACATAATTAATAGTGAACATATATGACTTCTAATATATATTACACACCACTACTTCAAGTTCAAAATTTTCTCTAAAAATGGGAAAATATGAAAAATATAATTTGATATTTTGGTCAACACCAATGGGGCATCAATGGTATAAATTTCAGCACTAGCATCATGAAAAATATTTCATGTGGTCACTTCATTAATGACACAATAATCAGGTCTTAGAAGATATTTCACATAAAACAATTTCATTTACATTGATGCCAAAATGTATGGTTCATTGTTATATAGGAATTGACTTAGGTTAATATTTCTAAATACATAGTCATCAATTAATGTACCATGTCACTTCATTGAATCCATCCATTTACATTTCATCATAGTGACTCGACCTTGAGAGTAGTAATCCAATAAAAATATTTTATCACTAATTCCATAACAATACACATCTTCATATCAAGGATGAATATAAGATGCAATGGCATAAAAATTCATTATAGGAGTTATCATAGATGCATCATGATGTGTTAAAATTTTCTTTTCTTGATAAATTTTCACAAATTTATACCCATTTATTATTAAATATTTTCATTCATGAACTAGCGTTTTGGGACCAAAACCTAATGCACATAATTCCTAAGAAATGGAATGAAAAGCTAAACTCCATACCAGAAGTACTTATGAATAATAAAATTAAATTGATACCATGTTTGAAAATAATTAAAGTAATTTTCATAAATTTTCATCCATCCAAGAAAGAAACTATAAGATATGAAAATCCTCTCTCCTTCTAAAAATAAATGTTCGATGAACTCTACCTATAATATTTCTATGTTCCCAACATAGAATTATTATTAAAGTTTAAGGTATATACATGACATTTTATAATATGAGATAACATATAAATATAAATTATACTTAATATAGTCACTAAAAAATCACATTTAAATAGGGCTGTGTGATGTGCCATATCATGATCTTCAAGGATCAGTGTATCTAATGTATAAGACCCAACAATTCCCTCTATTGGGGGAACAGATGGAAATGAGAGCTCAATTTTTACCATGTTGGACATCTTCATTTCTCATTGGTTGATTTTTTATTGTTTTCACATCAAACAAATTAATCAAAGAAAAATACATACATTCTTGATCCATATAGCCACTCATAATAAAACCATTAAGATAATTATTATTTCAAACATATGATTTCATTTTACAGGTATTTATTTCAGAAGGTTACATCCACTGAAAATAAATTGGTCCCCCAATAAATGTTTTAGTCGAAAGATGGTCTGTTAAATGAAGCGTGTAGGTGAAAAATGAAAGGGAAAATTTTTCCCATCTCACACAAAATTAATGCTGCCAAATACTGTATTTTTATTGACAATTCCTTGGAAATCCTTTTAGCAAAAAAGGTCTATAAAAAATGGAACAATATAATCACTTTCACCCTTACATTATTGGATATAAAATGATGAATTTTCATTTTATCAATTCGTGATGAAGGATGTGATAATCATGTGCTTTTAAGGATTATAGTTTCAAATCTATATTGTTGACTCATTGAGATAAGTTGTTGTAATAGCAATAAATAACATTGATATTCTTCAATACTTCCAAAAATTAACATTTATTTGACAGTTTCATCACCTAAGAATCACATGGAACTTTCCATTTTTTTTCTCCAATACACAAAGAATGCAGTTTTGGTCAAATACCCCAATCCAACAAGTACCAATGAGATCATTTGTCAAAATTTCTCTTCACCTTGAAATTTAAAATAATTTTAAGAAACCTTTTCACATATAATTTTCTCAATGTACATTATATATACAAAATTATGTAACAATTTTGTAGACCAATATGGAAACTCAAAATAGATAAATCTATTTTTTTCAATTATATGTGGCTATAGTGGAAACATTCTTCCTATTTTTATATTTATGCTATCCTTTACCAAATGAAAACTAAAATATTTCTATTCATTAAGAACATCACTTCCTAAAATTCATTGAGTTCGTTGTTTAGTTTCCATTAGATACTGAATCCTATGAGTATTCTTCTTATATTGATGATCCATTAGCATGAATCATCAATGCCCCATGAAACTGAAACAATGACGATATTTCAGCCTTCTCGATAGTGTATTATTTATACACACTAAACATGATAGTTTTCCCTTAGTGCTCCAACCATACATCATATCATATATAGGGAAATAATTTATAGTACATATAGGGGAAACACACATATGAAATATATTTTATGAAGAAGCATCAAATATTTTCACATTAATATTTGAAAGCCACTTCAACACTCTTATTGAAGGATGACTGTAGACATCTATATCATTAATAGGATTTAAAGGTCCGTATATCAATATAATCATGAAAGTGAATGGTTTTTTTCATACACATCCACAACATCATGAATAAAAACTAGCCACTTGCTGTAAGTGGAAATCATCTGACTAAACAGATTAAAACCACCCAATATGATATTACACACCATAGTGATAAAATCAGGATGTTTTGCATCAAATTCAAATCATTCAAATCCATAAAAAAGATTCACTAACTCATCATTACCATTAATTCTCTCATCCTCATGCCAGTGCATATTGGATGAGATTTCTATAGACATGAATAGATTATGATGTTTGGGAATCAATGGAATGTACGAAATGATTTTATATAGAACACGAGATGGTGTTCTATCTTCATTTTCCATCTATAAAGATGTACGAAATTCTTTATAGTCATTACGATCACCTATGTCCTCAAAAAAATAAATTGTGGTCTTTCCGACATATATGAACTTTATTAGTCAAAAATTCAAGATACTTATTTAACTTTCATGCATTGTAATGATTTGAGGGAATATCTACAACATCAGGAAGCAATTTATTTAAAACAAATATAATAAATAGTGGTATTAGAAATTCCATAGATGGGTTTTCCTTTATATAACAACATTAATAATTCTGATATGGTCATTTTAGTACATTCATGATATACTAGAGTTATGGCATCATCCATTAAAATTTTCACTCTCTCAATATCATCATCTTAATTATTTTACTCAGCTGTATTGAAATAATTTTCTTTTTTCACCGTCATACTATCACTCACATGATGAACCACAAATAAAAATTGATCAAAATATCAAATTCTCGATACTAGTTCTTTATGTTTCTTTATGAACAGTAGAATATTTTCTTGTCTCTCCATAGTGATAACAAATAGAATAGTTTTTTTGAAATCCTGATTTCCCATATATGGTAGCCAATATCATCATAGATTAATAATATTCTTTCAAAACAATTAAATTCTAGACACTATATAAAACCTCTATCTGAAGCATTAACAAATGAAAATGTTATATAAATTTCTTAATTATATTGAAACAAGGTTGAAATCTGAATGGTATTATACATCCTACTTCTATCCAATCTATTATAGGAAAAAAAATATCTTCTAATCAACAATGTGAACTATAATTAAAAAATTAATTACAACCAATTTTAATATTAAATTCATCAAATCATACAAGTATCTTAAAAAACAAAGAATAATATAAATAATATATTCTATAAGAATTGAATATAAATAATGATCTAAGGAGGGTATCCATGGAATTTAAGTATTCAATATCATGGATATTATCCAAACATCCCCCAGAAATATCAAGAGGTGCAAAAAAATAGACTAAAATGAAAAAAAAAATTCATAATGTTTTATGAAATGAAATAAGAACACATCAAAAGTGTTTTAAAGAATTTATAATTATCCTAAAACATTATTTTTAAAACCAACACACACTCATAGTTTCATTAATAAAAATAACATTCTTTCCAATAAAATCTATTCCAAAACTATTTTGGAAAAAAATTACACTTTAAAGAATACAACATGAAATTTTATTTACAAAATAGTTTGAAAGAACTATATGATTACACTTTCACTTTCATTATTTTAAAACAGATTTAAATCTAACTTAAAAACATAGAAATGTAAACCACACCCAGATAATAATGAAGCACGTAGTTAGGAACCACTATGTCAACCCACAAAAAATTGTAAAAAATAAGAACATAGGTTATAAACAATAATATAAGAACATAAGGATACAATCGATATACATGATGGACTACCACATTGTTGGGTTTGAGCTGAATCTACATGGATACCACTATGATTATCATTCATTCATTATACTATAGAAATACATTTGAGGACAAGGTGTGGAAAAATACATTTTATTTTTCATTTTAAATGAATGGGAGCAAAAAAAGTTTATGATATGAACTTCATCAATAATCCCCAAATTATAAACCCATTTCACAAAATGAATTCACTTTAAAAACAAATAAATTTAAAAGGGAAAAAATTCGCTAAATATAACTATTTTAAAATTAAAAGTAATGATGGTATAAAATATTTCTAAATCATGATAAAACTAATATCTCTATAAAAACCCTTTTTCATTAAAATCATTCACACACACCCACAGTATGTAAAAAAGAAATTAAGGGTAATTAATCAAAAAGAAACATGATAAATACAAGGTTGTAATAACACTAAAAAATATGGTTATTCCAAAAAATGAGTTAACTCACCATGAAAGACCATCCATGAAATAAAAAATACAAATGAAAATTTTTAGATGAATGATACATAACATAAATACATATCATTAGCTGAAATAATTATGACTAACATGACCACAAAATACAAGAAAACATAGACCTCATTGTTTGGAGGGTACAATCATACATCTATCCATTGAATCACTCTATGTAGTCTCCTTAGTGAAAAAAAAATCATGGTTTTACATACAACTAAGGGGGTCTAGCCAATGCCAAATCATTATTATCCTAGAAATTTCCATCTACTACCCACATAGAAACCTTAGTCTCTCCATGGAATAATAATTTAGGTAGACCATGTACAATAACACCATCACATGACCAAAACAATTTACTAGGGATAACAACATCATCAAATCCATCCTACCTCCTACACTACCATTAATGTGACCCCCAACACATAAGAAAAAAAATCATCAAGTTACCGATAATCCATCACACAGATAAGAAAAACATCAACAAAAGAAATGGGGGAAAAGGGAACCATTAATGATAAATTAATAACATGCTACCAACTTGGACTTCAATTTTAAATATAAAACATGAAGAATCGGAAATTTTTGTTCAAAAGAACATTCCATGCAATAAAATTAAAAAAGAAAATATAATAATCAACAATTATAACTAGACAATTCATGGGATACCTCGATTCATATTTTGAATCCAAAAATACCATCAAAACATGAAATAACTCTTTGACTCTAAAAATTAACCCACTTTGAAATAATTATTTTTTTGATAATACCAAAACATGTTTGTTTCATTATTAAAACAAACCATATAACTTTTTAAAACATAGGTAGGTTATAAAATACCATTTCCCATCAAGATACCATTTAAATCATAAAGTTCCACCCATATTTCACGTGTCAAAAAATAAAAATGAATAGAATATAAAATTGACCCTATATATATATATATATTCCACACCATGAAATATTATTACCAATATGGATTTAGAAAATAGTAGAAACATTGTAACTATTTAATAAATAAAATTAAATTGATACACTAATATAAAACATCCAATAAAATTCTACTTTAATAAAATATTAAAAAAATATTAAAAAACTATAGATAATAGATAAGAAGAGGGAATAAAATGATACCTCTCAAAAGTCACAACAAAAATCTCCAAAAAATAGTGGGGCATCCAAAATAACATGAATAGGGTTGTGGGGTAGTCATTATAAACTAAGCGTAGTAGTGGGGTGGTCGAAGTCACCAGAGGAGGGTAGTGGGGTGGATGAAATCACCGAAGGGGAGGGAGCAGGTCGGTTGTGGTCACTTGAGGGGAGGGGGGTACGCAGATGCACAAGAGTAGGGCAGTAGGGTTTGACTGAGGAGGGTGATTGTAGGAGGATCCCAAGTGGGATTCCAATATTTAGAAACCTATGCCAATCGTTTTAAAAAAGTATTTTTATAGTCCAACCTATACTAACAGTTTCATAAAAACTTTTGGTATAGTCTTAGACAAACACCTTTATACCCAAGGTTTTTCTAAAATATGGGTATAGATCCATTTGGATAGGTCCCTTTTCCAATAGTGACATATTAATTCCTGATTTATAATATACTTTTAAAAAACCAATAATATAGAGGTATATTGTATTTGAATGATTAGGTATAAAAATACATCTTTTTCAATATAAAAAATTATATTTATTTATAATTAAACATATTGATCCTAACAAACATATATCTTCTAAAAGTGGAAACAATACCCTAGGGATAATACCTGAAGAAAAACAGTGATCTAGAAGTCCAGGTTAAGAGGAAAACATGTAAATAAATCATAACACATGATTGAAAAGGTATAACATGATATCATAAAGAGAATTCTCATAATCATGTAATCATTTCATACGGTAATGAAATCATATGATCTTAGAATCATGGAATTTTTGTAATAACATAAGACAAGAAATCTTATAATTAATTCAAGGGTCACTACCATGGCCATCATCATAAAGTGGAAAAAGTCACATTGATGGTTGGGCTTACTCACCATTCCCATAAAAATAGTAGAAAATTCTCATTGGGAATTACATTCACTTTATAATATCATGTGTAACATACCATGAGATATAAATATTTACCCAATTTGTTTGGGGGATATATAATTTTGATCCCTCTCATCACATAACATAACAAACTTAGGAAACCCACTTGTGCAATATAAGTGTTATCAAATAAGATTAAAATAACTCCCAATTCATTTAAAGGCTATATATTTTTGGTGATAGTAATTATATGATTGAAATGATAATATGTGTGTTCACACATTTACCACATCATTAAATGAAACCTTAAATAAATCATAATCCTAAGAAAACCATTGAGAAGGAACTATGTTTTTTAATTCAGACTCGGGGAATAAACAAAAGCTAAATCAACATGATTTCAAAGAGATTAAGGAATTATATAATTATCAAATTTCATAACTTAAAACATCACATTTTTCATAGACCTGGAGTTCCATTTTATAAAATTCTTGAGAAATATCTCAGCAATAATAATCGAAATTAATCACATGTGTAGAGATTTTATGAAAAAGGATAATATTTTTTTAAAGAAGAAAATACACTATTATTCTACATAATAGCTGAATTGAGAAATGTTATTTATTTATTATATAAAAATGGTTTTTTAAGTTATATTGGTTTAAAAATAATTTATGATGGTGATTCTTGACATAAGATGAGAAATAATAAAATTCAATTATATCGAGTTTACTTTAAGGTGATACTTTCAAAGGGAACTAAAAACACCAATTACCTAATCAATTAAAATATTATTTAACAAGTTGTATATAAAAGGTAAATATATACATATATAGATTAATTAAATGAGAATAAGAATGTGTAATATAGAGAAAAATAAAGACAAATAGTAACTACGTAATGAGGGTGGTCGAAATGATCCCTTTCATCAAGGATGAGTGTGTTATTCCCATGAACATAACAATATAAGTAAATAAATTATGATTATTAAATATAAACCCATGCTAATTAATCATCTATAGTTAATTTACTAATTTAATTTAATTATCAATTTTTTATTATTTTTTTGTATTGTTTATCAATTAATTGGTTACTCATGGTTGTTCAATTAATTTCCCTATAACAATTTTTTTCTACACATGATCAAAGGTGTTTCAAAAAATCATCATAATATAAATAATTTTTATTTACTATTTCATTAATTTTTTAGAAAGATTAATACTTATTTAGTTATAAATTTTATACCAACATGATGTAAATTATAAATTATGTCATGATAAGTACATTTTCAGTGGTTAATGTTACTAAGAAAATTTCTTATTGATCACATATATAGGTTTCCAAATATTATAATTTTATAATATTAATAGCGAAAAAAATAATCATTTTTATATACTATATTCCGTGATTTTTTGTCATAGAACACAATATGTGTTGTTAGGGGAGGAGGTAGTCTTCACACTTGCCGAAAACTATTTTTTTCTCAATGATTTTGGAGGTAGTTATAAATTATATATCCAATTAATATAAAAATAATTTCACATATTAAAATTTCAAGTTTTATTGCACCTTAATAGATATAGGTGAGTTGAGGTTTTTAGTTGAAGAATGTGATATAGAAATATTGGTTTGAGAGTATTAAACTTCTCTTGTAAGTTCACCCTTCAGTAACTCCTTATGGTTTATTACCTTCGTATTATGGTGAGATAAAGACATAAAGTTCATAGGTGATGTTGTTAATTTAAACTAGGGAATCATTATTATTAATTAAAATATTTAAAATGGGTGATAAAATTGGGAGTAGGTGATATCCTTTTAAAAGTAAAGAGAGTGGTATTTTTTTAATGTACATTATATTTCTATAATTTCACATAGTTCTTCTGGATAGAAGGCTCCAAAAAATGGCCAACAATTGTGCAGGGAAAGAGATAATTTTATCCCACTCTCCACCATATAATACTATAATTTCTTTTCACGTGTTATATCCTTTTTTACTATGTTAATCAAATTTTATCCTAAGTTACTATTTCTGAGGTATGTCTAATTTCATTGTTGGAAAAAGACATTAATGGAAAAAATTAATATTTACATCATTTACTAATTTTAAAACATTTATTTTAAATATTTTATTTATTTTCAAATATAATAATTTTATGATATAAGAAATTATTTTTTCTATTTGTTAAAATAATTCAAAAAACATGCTCTATATAAATAGTTCATTTTAATCTGTTAATTTGATTCTAGGATAATTATTACATTTTTATTTTGTAAAATTTATTTTTTTCATTAAAAAATTAATCTTACGTGACCTTAAAATCATACCGCATTTTTAAAAGAAAAATAATTTGTATATAAATAACAATACCATCAACTATTTGTTTTTAAAATTAAATTTTATCTTTTAATTTATAAGGATAAACATATGATTTTTAAGTATAATTTAATGTAATTAACATTCATAATATTAGTAAATAAATCAATTAAAAAGTGTTAAAAAATTCATTCCACCCTAATATCAGGATAAAGTATTAAGAGACACCATTTTGCAAGAACTATATTTTTCAGTATTCATTTAAAAAACTATTTCAAAAAAATACCCAGAATAATATTATTTCAATTGCACATAATTAATTCAAAAATGGAATAATTTTTATTAAAATAAACACATATAATTTATGAAAATTTGTTTTATAAATGAACACTTAAAATGCAATAAAAATAATTATTTTCAAAAATGTAGCATATGTTTTGAAAATTAATAATATAGTTTTGTAAATTCAATTAAAATATTTTTAAACATAAAAGTTATCAAAAATATTATTTAGTCATATAATATGGTTATAATAATTTTAATACATACATATATACTAAAAAATTAATGATATTTAAAAAAATGGAATTTTCACTATTCATCTAAAAATAAATAATTTTTGAAAAAACATAAAAATTAAACTTAAAATAATATTGAAATTTAAAATCAAAAAATAATTTTTTCCAAAAAGAATTCATGAAATTTTCAATTTCAACATTTATATAATCCCATAAAACAAAATGATAAATGGTTTTTATTGGAAAATTAAATTTCCATAATATACTTGTTGTTTTTAATCATTATTTTATTAATTTTCTAATAAAGCTATAATTAATTAATCAATCAATATTCTATTTTAATTGTATCACTATTTAAAAATAACATTATTATTTTTCTTTAATAAAACATATAATGTAGAAAAATATAGATTATTAAACATAATAATTAATTTAGTAGAATTTTCTTGAAATAACCTTTCTATTTACATGTTTACATATATAATAATTTGGTTAATCCAATTCATACCAACTTTTTATATGAAAATGTTTTAAAATTATAAAAATAATACTATTTTATTTAAGTTTGGTTTTTCATTTGGGGATAACTATGGAATATGTTTACTTAATTAGATAAAAACATATATTAAAATATTTCATTGTTACATTTTACCCTCTAAAATAAATTACATCCTTTAAATATTAGAAACCATACAATATAGTATTTTAAAAAAGGATTACCTAATTACCCCAACAGTAGTATATTATCATTGTTGGAATTAGGATATAAAGTAATATTTCTTAAAAAGAAATTATATATGATCCTTTTGTAAAAAGAGAGAGTCAATTACTAAAATAATCCTAACATGTGATGAAGACACAAATCTAAAAGGTATGCATTTTCTCAATCCTAAATTAAGATTCATATAATATGGAAATAAAAATTATACCACTAAAAAGGTAATATTTATAGCTCAGTACAAGATAATTAAAATTTGAAATCATATAAGGCATTGAAAAATCATAGAACGAAAAATAATTGTCTACCTCAACATCCTTGTTTTTATATGCTTTCCCTTATACCCATGATCTAGGAGGTGGATTTTGTATGTTTCCCACATTAATAGTTTTATTAGTGGATTGAATTACATATATCCCAAATTCCACCAATTCAAAATAATAAATCATTATTATAACCGTAAGAATAACTTTTCACTCCTTTATTATACTCAAAAATTTCCTTCAACATATTTTAAATCAGTTCCCTCCTTTACCAATACAAAATTATATTCTGGTACCATTTTTTAAATTACTTTATTTCCTCTCCTCACATTGTGGATATTTATTATTTTTAATATTTTTTCATTAATTATCTTTACCACCCGATATCCCATGAGTTATTGTTCTATTATTATTTGGTGGGTTTATGATTTAAATTATGAATACAAGGTTCATTATATTTCATAATATTTTGTCTGGAATAATCATTATATTTTTTTCATACTCAAAATTTAAATGGATTATCATTTAGACAATCAATACACTATGCATAACACTTATTTTTCTCATAGTTCCTTATGGTTCCATCAATTGTTAAAACCAGATGTGGTGAAATTCTGTGATTACAAATTATCATCACAAGAGAGATAACCTTGGTACCCAAAAATAAATTTTACTAAAATTACTCCCAATTTATAATAACAATTGTTTATCATATAATTCATTAATTATAAGATATATCACACTTTGATTAAGATATTTCATTTATATATCATCTTATATCATTATTAGATAAACTTATTTCATCCCTGGTTTAACATATACCATTAATGATTCATCCAAATTTATATTAAGTTGATTTTTATCACACTTATTCCCATAATATTGTAAAATTTCTTAATAATATTTCCTTCACAGTGGTTCACAAAGAGTATATGAAAAGAAAAATAATATCCCCACAGATGGACTATCAAGTGGTGTAGTCTTAGGGACAGTCATTGAGTATTAGAGTGATTATTTATTCTATTAAAAATTGTCTTTTAATTTTTTATCATTTGTACCATACCATCATCCAAATTCCAATATCCGAAAATGGATTTAATTGTTTGAATAACTAAATAACTAGAATGTTACAATATTATAAGGATGTTATCATATATGTAGTATTATACCTTGGGGTTATCACTAATATTCCTTCATCATATTCTCCCAAAAATACTAATCCTTTATTTGATATGATGTGTAGTACCACAAGATGTAAACACATGTTAATTCATGAACTAAAACACAATTTCCCAACACAAAAAAATCGAGGATCTAGAGCTCTAGTATCTTTGGGAGATTGATTATATAGATACATCATCATAAATATTACAAAAATCATCATTATTTAAATATGTGCATAGTGATCCTAAAACTCATAGATCTTACCAATGTTCTTATCATACCAGGGGATAATATATAAGGAAAAAGGTTAGCTAGAATACCATGTAATGGAATAAAAATGGAAATAAATCATTAAATTTGAGTTAAGAGGTATAAAATGATATTTTAAAATGAATTATAATAGTTATAGAAACATCTGATAAGGAAATTAATTTAGAACATCACATAATCATGGAATATGTTTCTAAAACATTAGACATGATGTCATAAATATAACTTAATGGTCTCTCTGATGAAAGTCTCCATAAAGTGGAAAATGTCTACAATGGATTTTCATCTACATCATTCATAGAAATTTAGATGAAAATTTCGCATGTTAGATTATATTAATTACCTACTCTCTTACATATCACCTCATTAGATATAGTCATTTACCTAGTGTCTTGGAGGTATATATAATTCTTATCCCACCCATTAAATAACATAGTGTGCATAGGGTAACTACCTATAGACCATTCACTATATGAAATAAGATAAAAACATTACCCAATGAATTGTATTTAAAAAAAACTCTAGTAACAACCACACTATAATAAAAATCATAATATCGTCCATTTATGAAGGTTCTATATGATTAAAACAAATTATACATAATGCATAAGCATGACAAACCCCATTAAATTGATGTTGGATTCTTTATTCTGAATCAAAGAATAACTAAATAATTATTCATAAGGATTTTATATAGATGAGTGAATTAAATGATTTTCAAAATTCATAATTTAAAAATTAACAATTGTCTTTAAAATATATTTTAATTTTAAAATATTTAGGAGAAGTATCTAGAGAATAAGGGTAACTATTGACCAACTCGGTAGACAATTTATGAAAAAATGAAAAGGATACAATCAATGATTTTATATAACCCTAAAATTATAAAATAATAATATGTAACTCAATAGTTTATATTTCACTCAATACCAAGAATAACGTTTTTACATGAAACAATGAGATTCATCGATTGATTTTGATATAGGTATGACCAAATTTTTCAAAATAATAATATAATATTAACATTATTAATTAATATATAACATTTTCATTAGAATGGTGGGTATGAATAAGATTATATAAATTTTGAAAATATAAATTTTAAACATTTTTATTAATTATCTACTTATTAGTAAAAAATAATCATTTAAAGTGAAAGATATCTTTTCAAAAAACATTATTTTTCTAAATGAAGGATTTGTTAGGCTTTTCACACATAATTTAAAAATAATTTTTACCAAATTTAGACAAAAAAATTTTAATTAAACATTTTTTTAAATCATAATATAATAATAATCTTAGGGATAATGTTTTTAATTTTTCTGAAATATTTCATTTTTTTGATAAAATGTTAAAATAGAAAATATGAATTGAAAAGTATATTTTATGTTGAATAATTTATAATAATGATTTATATTTAAAATTTAATTTAAATAAAACTAATTTCAATTTAATATCAATATATTCATTTTAGGTCATCATAATCATATTCACATTGAATATATATATATATATAAACATTGTATACATTTATGCATTTTCTCTTTAAACCCCCATTGTTTGTTGCATCTATTGGACTAATTTTTAATTAAACTTTTCCACTTATATGTATTGAATTTTGGATTTCATGTATTTACCATAATATTTTATAATTCATAATATGTTTAACATAATTTTTGAAAAAAATGAATTTTGAAAACATTAAAAATTAATTACCGTCATTATGTAAAAATTAATTTACTTGGGGGGGGGGGGTAAACTGAGAATACAAGTGTTAAAAATGACCTGAAACTTATAAAACTCACCTTTTATTAAAATATATAGATATTATTCTTATATTTTATATAATTTTCCATTTTTTTCCTTTTTAAATGATAAAAATGTGGATATTATTGAATGTTTTCAAAAAACCTATATTTATGCCACTAATTTAACTTATAAAAGTGCTCACATTTTCCTCTTGAAATCACATATTAAATCTCTTTAAAATCATACAATAAAAAAATAAATAAATTAAAAACATCCCTTAACTAATCCTATTATCCTTTTTTGTGATTAAATCCCACCAAGGATGGATTTTGGTGCTAACCTAAGGAGGATACTTGAAAAAGTGGTAACAGTCATCAACAAACATTTTTATTTTATTTATTCCCCCACATCCTTCAAATTTTATAAATCCATGATGACATAACAAACATAAAATATTAAATATTATAGTATTTTTTTTATATTATGGGAATAATCTACACTGATCTTTACATCAACCAAATGGGTTAAAAATAATCATTCTTGTGTATGGTAGACTACTGCCTCACGAACAGATGTCATTAATATTTCCAATACCACTTCTCATGGTTGGGTATAATGATGGATATAAAGTATATATATGATACATAAAAATTAAATATACAAATATATTATTTATATCAAATATAATATTTTTTACTTTCTATTTTGATGGGGATAACATAAGGTCACTCATGCATACAGACGAATACTACCTTGCGATGATATATGATTCATTTTTCACTAACTCATAACATGTATGGTGATATGAATAATGTTAATGGTTATATGTAATAAAAATTAAATATTTTATATATTCAGATATTATATATCATTCTGAAATGAAAATATATATATATCATTTTAGTTCTAACATTTTCACTCAGTGAATGATGATAACATCATTCGTGTACATGTGTACTACCGCCTTCATGAAACAATGTGACTCTATTTTCATAAAAAACCACCTGGATGATAAATATAAGTATATTTAAAGATATAATATGATATTTTTATATTATTAACACTTTTTATGGATTAAATTCTATTTAACTTAATTCCATAATGATCATTGAAAAATTGAATCATTCCTCTTGCTTACATATGGCCTACTTTCTCCATGTTTATAACCTACTTCAATTATCAAAACCATATTCAAATATAGTTAATAAACGTGTAAAATTTTTATAAATATTTTAATTATGTAATGATAAATTTTATGGATATAATCAAACTATATTATATGACCAAAAATTAGAACATTCATGATAAAGCCAAAATGATAAAACATGGAAATTAACACTAAAAATAATGAAAATAGTGAAATATTATTAACAAACTAGTGATAAGAAGTTATAAAAGGATAATATATGATATAATAAAAAAATAATAAGGTTCTGGTATAATTTAAAAAAATAATTAACTATTATACTTGAGATTAATATCAATTTCCCAAAAATGAAGTATGTGTTAAGAAATTTTGTTGTAATTTCATTTCATTGGGGAACATTGTAATTTTGTTCACCTAATTTCATTTATATGGTGTATATGATTCTATATAAAAATGTAATATCATGAATAATTCATTAATCATGTTATTGTATGTTTTATTTTTAATATTTATTTCAATTGAAATTTTAAATAAAATTTACTTAGTGGTAAAGAATTTTATAACTCAATTTCTTTTAATTGGGTTATATTAGTTTTCATCATCTTTTATATTCTAATAATATGTGTGAAATGACATTTCTTTAAATTTTGATGTATTTTAACTTTTTTAGGAGGATTAACAGTTGATACACATAATTTATTCATTAGTTAACTCTCACTTCAATGTTATGATCTTGGTAAGGGCTAATTTCATAGTCCCATTTTTATCTAGATTATATATACATTAATTTTCATTTAGTAAAGTTATATTATCATTGCTATATAAACCATTTAATTTTTTATCCTATGTTTATTCATGTTATTTTCATGTAATATTACTATTTTCCACTCTTTGGTTCTTAAAATTATTGAGAACCTATTTTTTCAAAATCCTGCATCATTTTTCTCTTCAGTTAGATATTTATTTTATTCCAAAACTATTTTTTCAAAACATAATTTCAAAAATAATTTTTACAATTTTGAAATTATTTATTAAATATGTTTTTACTTTATTCATAATATTTTGAATGGAATCATTATTTCTTTTTGAAAACAATTCCCATTTGGATTTCACCAAAAATGTATGAAAAAGATTATTTTCTTTTTCCCAACAATGAATGATTCAAACCTTTTTACAATGAAAATGGAATATAAATTTTAACTTATACTTAATTTATGGATCTACCTTCCATCATGATTTTATTTAAATTGAATATTAATTTTCTTGTTTATCAGGATCTCTTCAAAGAAAATTTATTTCCAAATATTTAGAAAAGTAATGTCTTTTAAAATTTATTTTCAAATAAAATTGTTTCCATAATTTTTTATCATTTAAAAATTTATTTTAAAAATGAAAAGGATATTTTCCTCAAGAATTTTTTTAATGATCGTCTCATGGTATTCTTATTCATCAATAAAAATAACCCTTTATTCTTACTCCAATTGGTATATGTTGTATTGATACAATCCTTGTTCATTTTATGGATGGTTTTAGATCATTTTGACTATGGAAAGTATTGAAATTCACTTTCTTAACTCATTTTTTAGAATTAACATTACCTTTAAATATTCAATTTCTTATTATCATTGTTTGGGACATTTCCACTTATCATAAATATTATTTATGATTGATATTTTAATTTATTAAATAGAAAACCATTTTAACATATAGTGTTCTACATTGAATGTTATTTGTTTATCTAGGGAAATATTTATAAATATATATTCTTTAATTTGTATAGATATTTTCTGATAGGGAACATTTTTTAGGAATTAAATTGATTATTCTATATAAGATGAATTATTTAGACAAGCATATAAGGGTGGGTTCTGATTTTAGATAGCCCATAAGACATTATGAGTCTCATATGGTGAATTAGTAATCTAGCATTAAATTAGTTGTCTAAACCCAATGGGTTTTTCACCAGTATATTTAAACTATATGGAGTGGATATATTTCAAGTAATAGGTTTTATTTATTCTTGAGATCATGAGTTCCAATAATTTTTTTCTTTCATAATTAAAATTTTAGTTAATAGTATCCATGTTATAATAACAATGATGATATCTCTTGGTGCATTACATTCTCAGTTTATTGTGTAAATGGAATGAGTTTCCAGTTATTTACCTTTCCATATTTATTATTACTAATACAATTATTATAGTCTTTTGTTTAATAAATTTCATTTTTTTAGTTATTTATATTTCCATATTAATTATTATCCATGATTTTTTACTTAAATTATATCTGGAAGAACATACTTTACAATTTATTTCTTACATCATATTTTTGTTGATTCATTTACCTTTTCATGTTTATTACGATCATTGATTCATGATTTCTTACATTATAATTACTCATTACTAAAAATTTAATCTCACCCTTTGTTTCCTTTACATTGAATCCATGAAGTGTATTATGCATGATATGGAATGATATTCTAGAGGGAATAATTATAATCTAGAAAAAATTATGTTGTAAATGTTTTTTTAAAATTCAATTAAAGACTTAAGAATGTTTCTAGTTTAACGAGACTATTAAACTATTTTTTTCCTTTGGGATGAGATTCCTTGTATTATACAACAATATATTATAGAAGGCCCCATCTACAGGTTATTGGGGTTGAGGTATCTACAGTTGGTATCGAATGATGTTCAGTATAAACCATGCGAACTATATTTAGTGAAACCTCAGTTAGGGAACATAAGTATATGATTGAATTTGAGGATAATTATAGAATATCAAAACAATTTTTTGGTATGGTAATTATTATTTTTGTTTTCCTAGAAATACATTCATGTTTGGATATGATAAGTGGATGTGGTTCTAGAATATATATACTTATAGGTAATAACATTGAAAATGTTATATTGGGATTAACCTGATCATTACATGGTTCATGATAATGGGAATTATTACTCACATTTCATAACACTATAGGGGGATATGGTTAGGATAATTCACATTTTAATTAAAACCATTATGAAGGATTTAAATAGATGATGACCAAAAATGAACTAGGTTAAACATACGATGCATTAGGTTAAAAATAAGGTATCTTAAAGGCAGGGGTAATTTATTTATGAGTGTAATGGAGGGTAATAATTCCATGGATTGCTAAGGAAAATTGAAAAATATGATGGAAGTAAATAAATCATATCCCAGGGATCATTTTATAGTTCTTTTCCCTAAAATGTGTGGAAGCTAGGAACTATCAAAGTCCATTCACTCTTATAAATGTTAATCCATATGGAAAAGTAGGACCCATGTTGTAATTAAGTACATGAAGTATCTATGTATTATGATTAAATAATTAAATTATAGAAGTATTGTAACCAATGGAGTTTTTGTAAAAGAATCATGAAATATTTAAGGATTCTTTTAAATTTGAAAATCATGTTTCTTAATTATCTAATGCATTATGTATGCCATCATGGGATAATGGGTTTAATATTGTTCATATGTCTTAAAAAAAATTTAGGTCTTATGTTAGGGAATTATTCAAGGATTAAAAATATTTTAGGAGGAATTTATTACAATAATATGTTTTAGTGGAAAAGTTATTTGAGAAATAATGGCTTTACATTTTATATAAAAATGTTTAAATTTAATAATAATCATTATGGTTGATATAAAAACAATATTATTATAATTTATTGACAAATTTTGTATTGAATACCTGAGTAAAAAGATTATATAATTATTAATATTATTTAGGGATTTATAACATGTTTATTTTTTACAACATTATTGGAATTCTATTAATAAAGTTCATAAAAAATACTACTTGTATTGTGGTTGAGAAACCATCAGATCTATAAAGGCATTTGGTAATTAACCCATGACCGAAGGATGATATGTGTTTATCTCCTACCAGTAGACAATGTGATTTTCTAGTTAATATATCATTTTTTAGTTAAAATATTTCAAAAATAAATGTTGATGAATAACTAATGATCTTACCTTACAGGTTTAAAGATTAAATTATTATTTTGGACAACTTCTACCAATAATATTGGTATAGAAAAATTATTACAGAAATACGAAATGACATCTCACTCGTTAATGGATCATACAATCCATTGAAGGAGAATTTTATTGTTTTAGGAATAAAAATATCTTTTTGGATATTCATTCCATGGGTTGATGGATGAATTAGAAATTCATCAAAGAAAAACCAAAGTATAAAATTATTTTTAGAAAATAGAAACATATCAAGTAAGTATATTTGATTATATCCTTCAATAATAAAACAATTCATAAATATTATAAAAAGGATCAGTGAAAAATTTCATCCTATTACATTCATTTCTAATGAATCATATGGTTAATAAAATCATTACATCATTATGGTTTTGATGCCCTTAACCATTAATGGGTCATTTGTTTTCTTGTAATCAATGACCCCTATCATTCTATTTATTTATTTATTCTTTTTGTCCATGTCAATATCTTCACTTTCAAACAATGTTCACCAAATTAGAAACTTGTTTTTATATTATTACATATATCTTTTGTGCTTCACTTTGTCAAATAAAAAGGGGATAATTCATTAAATCTTTTTATGATGTGGGTTTCCCTCAAAATTATTTTCCAATATCAAATTAGTTATTACCAATATCACATTAAAATTAAAAGGATGTAATTTATTTAGAAATAGTAGAATATAACACCCAGATATAATAAATGAAAAAAAATATATATGATAGAATATATTACATGCAACACTAAATTTATCTTCTTTTATACACAATAGTGAGTTTCTTGGATAGGTAGAATTATATGGAGGACCGAGTTTTATGAAACAACAACATACTATTAACTTTAATATTTAATATATCACCAATCCATTGGAATGGTGTGTATTAATTTTATTTTATAATATATGAAAATATATATTTTTCACATTTTTGTTATAATTTATTTATTAGTAATTAAATAATATTCATTAAATAAAAAAGAAATATTTCTTAAAAAACTGACATTTTAAAAAATACGAATTAGTTGCGCTTTCCACACCTAATTAAGTATAATTTTCTCTCAATTTAGGAAAAATAATTTAGAAAATAATCATAATATTTTAAATCATAATATGAAATCTATCTTATGCTGAATATTTTGGAACAATATGAAATATTTTATTTTTTAATGAATAGTAAAAAATATAAAATTTTATTTTAAAAATGTTTTTCCAGTTAAATAATTTTGATTTTTTAATTTTAATAATAATTTTACAAAAATTATATATGATCTATTTTTTATATAAAACTAATTTATGTAATGGTAATCATTTTCATTTTTAATTTATTTATAAACATCTTATAAAATGTTGAACATTTTCTTTCTATAAACATGCATTCTCATCACGTCGATGAGACAAATTTTAAATTAAAATTTTCAACTTATGTGAACTGAATTTTTAATATGGATTCCATAAAATTAATAATAATAATTTTTTATCTCTAATATAGTAAACATAATTTTTTACAAAAATAAATATTCAAACAATAAAATTTATTACCATGGTTAAAGTAAAAATTGATTTCAAGGCGGTTAACATAAAAAAAATAAGGGTTAAAATGACATAAAACAATTAAAATTCCCATTTTGAGGCCCTATTTGTACGTTAAATCTTTTTGTTTTAATAATTTCCCATTATGGAGTCTAATATAGTCATAAAAATTTCGGTCTAAATGAGTCTTTTCAAAATAAATTACAAGCGTGTCACTCTCCTTCCATATAAAAGGCCACCTCACAACATTCTGTATATTCTAGTACTTACTAAAATCACTTATTGAATTTGATACCATAATTATAGAATCATTATTTTGTGTATAAATCCTTACTAGGAAAGATGTTAGTGGAAACCTAAGGAGAATACTTGAATAGTATGTAAAATTTTTCAATGGTCGTTTTTTATTTTTTATCTTCCTACATCTACTTGAATTATTTTTAATCCAAGATGATATAATATACTAATTGTACTTCATATTATATAATATTTTTCTTATATGGGAATGACATAAAATCATCTCCACTTCCATTAAATGGGTTGTGAAATAATCATTCATGTGTACGGTGCACACCACCTTGCAAACCTATTTCTTTCATTTTCCTACTACCACGGCTCATGGTGGGGTATGATTATGGATATAAAGTATATATATGATATTTATAACATAATTATTCCATTTGAGTCATTATATCATATATAACGATTTTAATTTTAATTTTTTTGTTGGTACGATAAATCCGCTCATGTGTAATGCAGATTATCACATCACGAAGCAATGCGATTTGTTTTTCACAAACTCTTAACATGGAATATCATAAGGATGAAGTTGTAATTATATTATATATAAGTAACATATTTATTATATTCATGAAATTTGTATCATTTTTAAATGATATATATATATATATATCATTCTAATTCTTAACTTTTAATTCATTGAAAGATGATAACATCATTTGTATATGTGTGGACTATTGCCTTGACAAAGAAATGGGACATTATTTTCATCACCACACCACACGGATGATATATAAAAGAATATTTAATATGTTAATTATAATATTATGATCATTATTTATGGATAACATAATACTTAACTTCATTTAATAATGATCATTGAGAAATGGAAATGTTACTTATGTGTATGTTTGACATGTCACCTCCATGATCAAAGTGTACATCATTTCTCAAATATCATATTTCATGAGAAGTATAAAAAATATAATTATTTTTAAAATAATATCATTATTTTATGATTATTATTATTGATATAATGAAACTATATAATAATAATAGTGAATAAAACATTCAAAAAATAGATTGAATAAGAATACTAGGTAATTAACACATAAAATAATGAATATAATGAATATTTTTTAAGGAATCAGTTCTACGATGTTATAATAGGATCATATATGGTATGATAATTATTAATATGGTTATTTTATAATTTAATAATTTTATTAAAATGATTATATGGAATTTAAATCACATTAAACTAAAATTAAGCGTGAGGTAAGAGATTTCATCTCAATTTCATTTCATTGAGGGCCTTTGTAATATTTTTCGCCAAATTTATTTATATGGTGTATATATGTATTTTTTAAAAAGTAATATCATAAGTAAATAATTATTAATGGTATATTATGTTTTAATATGAATTATTTCATTATAGGTAATTTAAATTAAAATTTATTGAGTTGTAAATCATTCCATTACTCAATTTCTATTTACTAGGTTATATTACATCTTCGTCCAATTATATATATTAGTATTATGTCTAAAATTACTTTTTATTATATCATATTTTATTTACACTTTTACTATGCTGATTTATATTTGATTCACACAATCTATTTTTTGATTAATTCTCAATTCATCATTTTGAACATTTCAAGGGTTTATATTGCAATCTAAATTTAATAGTAATTTTTTATAATATAATTTCTATTAAAGGAAATTATTTTACCATTGTTACATAAACCATTTAATTATTCTATTCTCTAGTTTTTCAAAATATATTAATGTAATAGTACCATTTTACCATATTGTGGTATTTAAAATTATTGAGAAAATGTTTCATTGAAAATCCTTCTTCATTTTTTTCTTTAGTGGGAAATTTTTTTTCTTCAAAAACTGTGTTTCCTAAATATGTTTTCCAAATTTTTTATAAAGAATAAAAAATTATTCATTAATGAAATTTTTTATAATTATTAATTTTTTTAAAAAAAATCAAAGGAATCGTATATTGTCTTCAAATAAATTCATGTATGTATTTTACCAAATATTTAAAAGGAATCTTCTTATAATTATCCATAAAAAGATCAATTCTAACTTTTTTATAGAAAAAAAGGATTTTACTTTCAAAATTGTACACAATGTATGGATTTACCTTCTATCATGATCATAATCCCATTGAATCTTCTTTTTCATGTTTAATATTATCATTTTGATGAAATTTGTTTCCGTAATCTTTTATAAATTATAATTTTTTAAAGGTATTTTTAATAAAAAAAATCAATATGTTTTCTTTTTTAAATAGAGATTTTCACAATGAAAAAACTATTTTTTGGAAAAAAAATAATTTTCTATTTATGGTATTTATATTTATTAAAATAACAGAACATTATTCTTAATCCAATGGATATATGTTGTATAGATACCATCATTATTTTTCCTCTAGATGGTGTATTTTTACTGAGAAGAGTTTTGATATTCACTTTCTTGATTCATTTTCGTAGTCATTAAATTTACATCGAAAAATTATCTTTCATATGATAATTGGACCTCCAATTAACCTTATATATCCATATTATTTTTCCTGGAAATATTAATTTCTTAAATTATATATCATTTTCCATACTCTATTCAATATTAAATGTTATATTTTTTATCATGGGAAATATTGATAAATTATTATTCTTTAATCAACATTGATATTTTATAATAAGGCACATTATTCCTGAATTAAATAGATTATTATATATAAGGAATTATTTCGACATGCATACATGGGTGAGGCTCATTTATAAATAGCCACTCGATGCATTAGTAGTATAGTGATGTGACTAAGTAAGCTATCAGGAAATTTTGTTAGCCAAATCCAATGGGTTTGTAACCAGTAATTTTAAAATGTGTGTAGGTTTGATCTTCATATTAAGAGGTTTTTATGATGGCTAAGATAAATACATCCAATAATTAAAAATTCTCTTCATTAATATTTTAGATATTATTTTCTATGGTACTTTCAAAATGATATTATCTCAACATTCAAATCATTCCAAATTTTTTCATTAAATGGAATGTTTTTTCAATTATTTACCAGGACATATTAATTATTACATATACCATTATAATAGAAATTTTATTGATTAAATTGAATGGGTTTTATTTTTTTACCATGCTATATTAATTAATATTAATAATTTTTTTTGACTTGACATTATCCTTGGATTCCCTTCCTTCCTTGTTTATTGATTACATGGATTGTGTGTTCAGTTATATATCAGGAAATATTTATTATTACCATTTATTAATGAAATATTCTATGGTACTTAACCCTTACTTAGTATTTGATCTCACCCATATTTGTTCCTTTCTTAGGAATCCAGGAAGTGTCCTTTGAATGATATGTAATGATATTCTATATTGAAAAATAATATATTGAAAAAAAGAGGTTGTAATTTTTTTCAACGGTAATTCAATAATCAAGTAGGTATCTATTTTACCAATAATATAGAAATATTTGGGTTTTTGGGACGTAATTACAGGTATCTTATACCAATTTATTAAATTATGCACCAAACCCGAGTTTATAGGGTTGTGGATGCTAGAGAATGAAAGAAATTATTATTCTCTATGAAACCATAATTTATCAAATAGAACTCCCTATAAAATAATTATTTTTTAAGTATCTATTCATGAAATTAAAAAAAATCAATGTAGTGATACATGATATGAGATAGCAAATAACAAAAATCCATTCAATCTAGTTTAATTAAAATTCAGAATTATGAGGGGAACATAAAACATGTATAACCCAAGAAATGAAAGAAATATTTTACTAAAAAAATATTTAAGGGATATATATGAAAAAAATATAATAATTTCATGATAATAATATTTTATAAAATCATGAAAAAAGTCCAATTTTAATTGATATACAATATTGGTGGTACAGAAAATTCTGTACATTATGTCTTAATGCATAATGAAGTTTTCTGTAATTTTTGAATAATTAAATTAAAGTCATTAAATATATAACTAATAAATTTTTTCATCTATGCTTAATTTTATATATTCCATATATTCCCAATTTTTATTTATTATAAATATCTTTTCTTCTTATTTTGGTTACTCAAGGTTGTTTTGTTATTTTAATATAACAAATTATTTTGTAGACTATGGTCAATGGGGCTATAAGATAGCTTCATGATATTCATAAATTTAAAAAATTATTTACATTATAATTTTAAAAGAAAATAACTTTTACAATTTCAATTGTTATCCAAAAAATTAAAACAAATTGTGAATTGTTCCTTTATAAGTCCATTTAAGGTGCTTAATGTTACTACAACCAATTCTTATTGATGACACATATATAATGAACAATATTATAGTCTATGAAAATAAATGGTTACATAAATATAATTTATTTATATTATAAATATATTTTCCATTTAAACAGCATTGGTTATTTATGAAAAATAAAATATGTTATTTATAAAGGTGATAGTCCACAAAAACAGATGATGCAGTTTTCATTATTCTCAATGTTTTTTGAGGAAGGTAAAATATGTATATTAACTTTTTATAAAAAAACATACACATATTAATAATTATGGTTTTATTATACCATCATGAATATATTTGACTTTAGGGGTGTAGAGGATGATAAGAACATAGAAAATCTATGTCAAGAGTGTTACCCTTCCCTTATATGTTCTCCCTTGGCTAACACTGTATGGTTCTTTTGATTTATATTTTTAAACAAAAAGGATTCAAGGGAGTGTGGATTGTTTTTTTATATAATATAGTAGAGTTTATTTATGATAACTTTTTTAATGGGAAAATACCTAGGGAGGATGGTAGCCCCTTTAATATGTAATCTGAGGGGAATTTTTTTAAAATCACTTCACTTTTCAAAAATGTCATTCCATTATTCACATTCAATGGCTCCAAAAATTACTAATAATAGTTTTAAGATATTTTAGATGTTTATTACCTCTTACTATCCATCATAATACATGTTGATCATTTGTTTTATCTTATTTCATTATGTTAATCCACTTTTAACCTAATTTACATTTACTACAATGACTCCACTTTTAAACTTGGTAAATGATTTTAAAGAAAAATTTTAAAATTAAAATTATTATGAAATATTAACAAACTAATTTTAATTATTTTAGATTATTTATAAAAATTAAAAATGTTTGAAAAATTAATATTAGTATTTGTGAACAAACAATATAAAAATCATTTATTAGAAAAAGATTATTTTTGGAAAAAAATGTTTGAGTGGGATATGATTATCATTAATTTTTTATTTCAAAAAAATATATATATAAATGAATGTTATTTGTGTTTGAAATAAATCCAAAACATAATTTTACTATCATAAGGATTAATTAAATGGAAAGACTAAAAATTATTTTTTATTCGAATTAAAATATCACATTCGTTTTATAATGTTAAACAATGGTTTTATAAATTTAATATAATATCACAAACATGAATAATAATTTTATTCAAATAAAATAATTTTTTTATAATATGGTATATCTCTTTTATATATTGATAAGGTAATAAAAGTCCCCATTTTAGAAAAAACAATATTTTTCACTATTTATCTTTAATTGTTTAATAAAAATAAAGAAATGCTATGTTCATTTTATCATGGTGCATCTAATAATGTAATTTATTTTATTATATTCAACATATGTATTTGATTAAATTTTATTATCAAAATAGGTTCTTAAATGACATTAATGTTTTATAAAAAAATATAAACTAATATATAAATTGTTAAAGATGGATTATAAAATTTTAAAAGATATTTTCAATATATTATATTATAGTATAAAATAAATATTTCTTCTTATAAAATGGAATCATGAATTTTCAATTGAAAAATTTATACTAAAAATCATGTTCTTTATGAAAACAACATTTTCATTATTCACCTAAAAAATCTTCTTTAAGAAAACCAACAAGTTTATTTTAACCGAATTTTGACATTATAAATCGAAAAATTGAAATTATTGTTTCAAAGTAAATTTCAAAAATTTTATAATTTAAATTTTTAACTAAACCATAAAATATTATACAAAACTATTTTCATATAAAAATATCATTTTTTAAATATCAGTTGTTCTTTTTCTCAATTTCAATAAAAAATAAAAAATATATAATTAATCAATAAATATTTTATTTTATTAAAAAAATCATTTAACAATAATTTAATTAGTATTTTAATTAAAAAGTATGGCACATAAAAAGAAATATTCCTAAACGCAATTTTTAATTATGTAAAAGTGTATGAAATAACATATATATATGTAAATTATAATTTATTTACATGTATTAATACCTAATGATTCAATTAATTAGTTTTAATTATTTATGTATATTCCTGTTTCATGTTTGATTGGATGAGTGTTTGGATAAGGCTATGGAACATATTAGACATCATTTTAGAAAAACACATATTAAAATTTTTGTTGTTACACTCACACCATAGATAGGAATCTCAATGCATGATCAAAAATCCTGATTAGGGATCTAGGAAAGGTAAAGAGACAAATTATGGATCAATAAGTATATGGTGGTGGATTGGGATATAGATTATAATAAAACATTCCTTGAGTTATTTTTTATTGGTGCCTCTTCTCTTTTATTTATTTATTTCTTTTATTTTCGCTATATATAATGGTCAATTGTATATGGTGTTAATTATTGACTAGATTTACTTTATATAATGTTCCAGTGATTAAAACAAGATATGTTAATGTTTTTACTTCCAATTGATTACTATTGTTGTTTATGGTATTTTTATTCCCCCAGTATTTTGTTACTATGATATTAATTTGATATTTTGTGTATAGTCTTCATAAAATTTTAATTATTCCCTCACCTCTATATGAAATCCTCTTGTATATGGGGTGTTTCCCATGAAGTCAGATAACACTTCATCGAGACACGTTTATTAAATATTTGGTGTTAAAAATGATTTTTCGAATTCATTAAGAACAATATTAGAATTTCTGATGAAAATAATTTGTATTCATTAATTAATTAATATTTCATATCTCTTTTAAAACATTTTCATATAAAAATGTAATTTAATTTTGAGATAAAATAATTAAAAAAATATACTAAATCTTAAATTTGAGGTTTTTATATCATTGTTTAGAATTAATTTATGAACTATTTTATTACATTTTTTTATCAATAATAATAATAAATATTTTCACATAGATTTTCATTGAAATAAACATTAGTAATTAACAATATTATTTTTCTTTTATTTTTATATGAAAAATAAAAAATCAATATAAATAAATTGAATATGGATAATGATTCAATATAAAAGGTTTTATGTTTAACATTTTCTAGTTTTATTATTATATATTTATTAAATATAATTATTTGATAATTAAATTAATATTAAAAATTAAAAAAAATATTCATACATTTAGATAATTTCAAGAAAATTTTATTTATGATACAATGATTTAAATATGAATAAAATAATATATTTTTTTGAATATGTTTTTATATTAATCTAAATGAGGAAGATAATGGTGACATGTGTATATATTATAAGAGAATTCTATATTTAAATTTCATGGTTTCTGTTAATTATTTAACCTATAATGGTGAATATATTTTGTACCGATAAAATATTTTTTAAATTTCAATTAGATCAATATAGAATATTTTGAGTCTGTTATAAATACATTATAATTTATCATTTAATGTTTAGTATATCATTTTATAGGTCACTCACGTAAGATAATATCATATTGGATTATAAATAAAAACACTTTTTTGACGAAAATAATTGTCAAGATATTGGTTTTAAGATTGGTTTGAATTTTAAGGGGGGGAAATAAATTCCTTCATCATATTATATTATAAAAAACATGAAATAATAAAAAAAATAAAAATAAACATATTGTGTTGGAGTGTGTATTATACTCAACTATAATATAAAATATCAATTAAAATGAATACCTTTTGAAAATTAATACTACAAGATACATATAAATATATCGTTAAAATGAAAATAGAAAATAGGTTTTAGTAACAAGGGTTATTTATTTGTTGAAAATTGATGAGTGGAATGGATTTTTTCACATTTCATTTCATGATTGACCTAAAAGTAAATTTTTTTTAATTTTGACTAAGATTTTATTTATTGTGGAATGTTTGATGTGAATGGTTTTGTATCAAATTATTATTTATTTAGTACTTTTATTGTCTATTAAATTTTTTTATGGTTTAGTAGTTTGTTATAGGTTACCCACAAGATCATATAGAGGTGTTAATTTCCAAAATATGATCAATATGGTATAATTTTATAGAGATATTAATGTATTTCATATACCATCCCTTTAACAATAAGTATAAGGTTTAATTAATGAATATTGTAACTTTGAAGAAATTCAAATTCTTCTTATGTTATTTCACTCCACATAACCTTTCAATTAATCATGAATTTATTGGAAATGTGTTCTGTAATGGTTAGGATATTTTGAATGGGAGTGGGCCAAAATGGCACATGATGATGACAAAAGATATATAACTAAATTATATTGATAATTAAAAATTGGATACTGATGTGGGATTAGAGAATAACAAGATACTCCAATAAATGGAGGATTTAAAATTATATAATTAACAATATTTAATGGATGTTGTGTGTTGTAATTAGATTTTATTATCTTTTCTACAAACAACATAGATAGCCATAAATTCAATTTAATGTCAAATCTATGATTAAGAAAAATTTTAATAATTTATTTTCATCACTAAATTATTTTTTGATACTTATATTATTGATATATTTTTGTTTATTTTTCATGCAAAGAATTAATTTAAAATGTATATTAATAATATCAATTATTGATAATTATAAATGTTGGTGATGAAGAAATATTTGGAAATAATTTTTAAGACATATATGATCTTATGTATAGTGGGAATTATCCACCATTATCTCTTTATTCATAAAATTGGTAATTTTTTAAAAGAAACAAAATATTATTTTACTAGATTGGGACTTGAAATATTTAATCGGATATAAAGCAAGGATATTTCAATTCTCTTAAAAATTATAAACTACCTTATCATCAATTTATAATAATATATTATTCATATAAACATTTTATAACTTAATCACATCCATATTAATTTTATGTATACATTCATCGCCTGAAATTTCTCTTTTATTATCTCAAAAATACCATAATATAACAGTGTGTTAAAATTATAAATATCTATTAATTTTTATACAATAATGTGTTCTTATAATGGATACAGTATGTTTCCCCATTTTTATAGTTTTTTTATTATAGAAAGAATGAATTTAATGATGGAATATTTTGTCTTTTCTTTTTTAGTAAGACTTTAATTTGATATTACATGAGGTATTTTGTATCATAATATCACTAAAATAAGGGTTCTAATTTGATGATGGAATCAAATAAAATATTATTATATGTTAGTATGCTACATGTTTTTTTATTTTTTTGATCTCATGAATCTAAAAAAATAATTAAAATATATTAAAATAAACAGTGTAATTTTAAAAAGTTTAAAAATAATATTCAATTTTAAAGACCATATTTGGAAAATATAATATTTAGTATTTATAATTTCATTGATCTTTTTAACCAAGAAAAAATATATAGATGATGTGGTGTTGCCATTAAAATTTATTTTAAATTTTATTATAGATATAATAATTATTTTGAAAAATTCTATAGAATATGGTTTCTATAAGGAAAAAATTTTATTAAGAAATTTTACAGAATGTACATCCATATTTTTAGTTTTTTGAAATTTTGGATTATAATGAAAAAAATTATTTATTTTAAAAATTAATTTGTATAGGATTCATGGGAATGGAATAAGATGTTGTTGGTTAGATTTTTTTATAATTTTATTTCTATTTTTATGTAATTTATGAAGGATTTAACTATTATCCTAAGGAGAAAATTTATATATTTTGTGGTAATATTTTTAACAGAACACCATTATAAATTAAAGAACAAAATGATGAAATTTCTTTAAATTGTTTTAAAAGGTATGTTGAATATGGGTTCTATTTAGAATAAAAGTATTATGTAAATGAATATAGAGTGTATAAGTAGTGTTTAGAAATGAATAAAATGTGATACAAATTTTGTACAAGAATTGAAAAGGTAAGTATATATAATTTTTGAATTATAGAAATTAATTCTAGAGGCCTTTATGCATTTATAAATATCAAAATTGTAATTTTTACAAAAATTAATATTAGCCTAATGGTTTTTAATAGATATATTTAAATTTAGATAATTATTATGGTTATTAATGAAGTTGATTAAGGTCAATATTTGGATTTCGAATAAAATAATAGATTTAATGAAACATTAATAATAACATAGGATTACTTTATAGATGATATATATGTGTGAAGAAGAAGGATAACATACAAAAAATAGAGATTCAATTTTGAAAAATAATTTTATAATTTAAAACATATAAGGGGATATAATATATTTCACAATTATAATAATAAGATGTCCAAATTTGAAAAAATTATTAATTATATTTTGTTTATTAGAATGTTTTTTTGAAATATTTGAGTTCAAATTATGAGTAAAAAAACTCATATGATTCATTTGAAATTTCATTCAAAAAATTTAGGCATAGGAAAGTTCAATATTCCATGGATGAATGGTGACTCAAAAAATGTTATAGTGTTATAAAATTTTATCATAATAAAGAATTACATATACTATAAATTTTTAAATTAAATGGGGTTTGCGGATCATAAAAAACATATATGAATTTATAATTGGTTGGCCAGTATTTTATATTCCCCCGTGTAATTCTAAAATATATTCTATTAATGATTGATAAATTCATATTTCTAGTTGATCTGATTTCTCTATACATTTAAAAAGATATAATAGTTTATTAGATATTGTAATAATAATTTCATTTGAAAAATAAATATTATAAATGATAGAATTATATAGAAAAATATATCTTCTTTTTAGTGACAAACACTGGATTTGGATTTTCAAAATCCATAAAGTATAATGATGAATTTCATGAGTATGGTTTCATGAAAATTTGAAAATAATGAAATGTTTTATCTTTGAACTGGGATTTTGAAAAAGGTAGGTGATGCTCATGATAATGCCACAGGTGTGATGACAATTTTCACATAAGTGGTTAAATTTGATTCTAATTCTTCCTTCATATATTTTTTTCTTCTTAATCTTGAGAGGATTATAAAAAATGTCTAGGTACCACATTTTTCTACAAATTCACATGATATTGAGGAAATGGTTCATCACCATCTACACTCTATTATCATGAGACACATTATTGAGATGGGTGAGAGGGTGTGGAAATTAAATGGCCACATGAGATGATTTTTTGGGATCTAGGGTTTCAACAATTGGAAGATCACAACCACGAGTGTTGATACTAACACATCATTTTTTCCTTGAGGATTGTAAGTGAAGGCCCTGGAGATTTGGGAAAATCTATATAAGACTAGAATATATTAAATTCAAGAGTGGGGTATAAAATCTGTCCCTAATATGGTAATCAATACGCACAAAAAAGTTTTGATCCACTTTTTCAAGATGAATTCATTATAATAAAACCCAAATATTCTCTGGGACATATCATCTTCTGTGGGAAATATGATTTGGATGGATAGGCAGATGGAAAATAGTAATAAAAAAATTATTACGGTATCCTAGTAGAGTTTGAGATATCTATAATCTTTATGGATGAGGTTGTGAATACTACATGGGATGGAATCATAAAACTATATATATTGTATGAAAGAAACCCAAAAGTTTGTTTGAGCTACATGTTCTTTGGGAATAAATTATCTGAATGCAATAGGAAAAAAAGAATGTAACTTTTACAACATGAATAATCATGATTTCATTAACTGAAGATAGTGGAGTGGAAAGGATAATATTTTACCTAAGTAAAAAATTGGAACACCATATCATGGCCTTCTAGAGTGGAAAATTTTTGTGGCGGAATTGAAATGACCAACCCTACTGATGGAATCTATAAATATCCTAGAAAAGAAATGAAAGATGGGTATGTGATATAAATTATTTAAAAGATGAATGATGTTTCAGTTGACATCACCCATGACTAATATGTGACATGATATCTTAATTTTGATGACATGCAGACTGATCAGGTTTGGGATATTATGTGTCATCGTGAGGGGAGAATAGTGGTCAGGCTAATGGAGAGGGTTAAGATGGAATCAGGAAGAATGAAACTCAAACCTAATGAGGAAATGGATGTTTGCAATTCTAAAAAGACACAGGAGTGTGCTCATCATGAGCCTAATGATGATGGAAATCTAATTGATGGATCCTCTTAGACTACTTCTGAAGGGGGATCTCTATAGAATATTATTCCTTTCACAAGCACAAATGTGAACACATGGAATCTATAGGAATTCTCTTCACCTACAGTTGGGAAGTTGGAGCACAGATGTTGTTTGAATATGTCCCTGAAATAATCACAGTGTCTACCCTCAAAGGAAATATAGAAAAAATCATAGGTCAGGTAGCTGATAGGCATGATTAGCAGATGGAATTGAGATTCACATCAGACATTCATGGTGACAAGAAGGAATTCTATGTTGCATCAGTCATGACTGAAACAATTGGTTCCAAAATCTCTCAACATGATGATAATAATGCCATGGATGATCCCATTTCAAATGTCCCACACACTATCTCTTCTAAGAGACAAGCAATCACAAATGTAGAATGAGAGTCTATACACTCCAAAAACACTTTCACCATATTTAGTAGTTGTTTTTGGGCTTATGAACTAGAGGATCCACAACCCCTACACTGACCAATAGTGATGAAAGAATAAATAACCAATTTAATATATGAAAACTGAAAATGGTGATGGATTAAGGTTTTAGGCACTCTCAAATGATGGGAGAAAGGAAGATAAAAATAAAAAAAGGAAAAAGGCAATGAAAATATGGAAAATGATGAAGGTTTGGTGAAAATGGGAGAACCCCTCAAAAAATGAAGATATTTTACTAGAATTATTGAGGGCTATAAAACCCCCTAACAGCCAAATCCTTTAGGATCATTATTAGGGCCAACAAACTAATGATTGTTGGAATAGATAAAATGAAGATATTGTTTTATAATTGGAATACATTCAAGTGATTCTTTATGGGATATAGTTTTGTTTCTCATAATCTTAACACCCATGGCATGGACCATCATTGGGTTCATATGCACGAAATCATCCAGCTGCTACATGTGACCAAAAATATCATAATGTATCAGTCACTCATAACATGAATAAACACTATGTTATGATATATTTTCTTTATGTATCTTTGTCGTACATCGGGAGAAGGAAACTATAAGGAGCTTAATGAAACCTTCAGGATTGTTGTTCACATGTGGGTGATTAAGGGTCATATTAATGTTTCCCTCACAAAATTGGAAAAAACAAGATACAATTTCAATATGACTGTAGCGAATGAAAATTATTCTTGTATTGACCAATGTAATCTTGTATATGTTATCATTGTTAGAGTTGAATTTATATAGAGTAGGTACATTTTGAATGGGAGGCAAGCCATTAATCTTGATATATTATCTGTGAAAATGGATGACCAATGTGTTTTCATTGGATTCATGAGTTATACCCTCCCCAAACATCATTCTGACCAAAACCCTGTATTTGTAGAGATATCTAACATGGAAAGGTCAACCCTTACCCCTATTTGATTTAATATTTATTTCTTTGTCATTCCTAGATGTAAAGAAATTATTTTAGAGGATTGGAATCTTATGTTAGTGGGAATCCCAACTATGAAGTTTTCTAATAAATTAAATCATACTAGGTGACTTTTATAAGAATAGAAAAAAATTTCCTTTTAAAAGATTGATATTGAATTTATGGAGGCTAAACAACATATTGAAAATGTTCACGTAATGAACCAAAACTATAATTTCCCCCCTATAGAGGAGTTTCAATCCCACTCCTATCTCGACAACCATATTACCCTCAAAGATAATTTTTACAGGGATATATTTAACATGAAGTGGATAAAAGAGAGATATATGAACTTATGATTTCTTCACGTATTTTATAGAGAATATATAGATGAAGAAGTAAATATTGTTATCAGTATTAATGGATAACTCTATAAATTTGTGAATGAAATTTAAAAATTAGTGGCTGACTATTTTAGTGGACTTTATACTAATAATGGGTTTTAAAATATAGAAATAACGATTTGAAAATCACACACTGAATTAAATATAAAATAAAATAAAATACTTTCTATGCCACCAAATAATGGGGATGTCATGAAATATCTCTTCTCTCTCAAAATTTAGAGTGCTAATGGACCAGATGGTTTTAGAAAAAAAATTATATGTTCTATTGGGACATTTTACATGATGGCTTGGTAAGTGTTGTAAGGGAATATTTCACTCCTTCCTCTTTACCTTATGGAATAAATTAAAATTTAAAAGCCTTCATTCCTAAGAAAGAGATTGAAATTGAAATTAAATACTTTAGACCAATTGATCTTGGGAACACTCTTCCCAATGTCATAAAAAAAATTATAATGTCCAGGATGGGAGAATTATAAAAGACCACATCAACACAAATTTGTATGGGTTTTTTTATGGAATATGAATTCAAAATTTTCACTTCACAACCTCATAAGGTATCAACATAATGAAGAGAAAGCTAAAAAAATGAAACATTAACCATTATATAGACATATCCAAAGCCTTTGACACTCTTAAATGAGTTTCCTACTCAATATAATCATGAGTAATGACTTGTTAGACATTTTTATTATATTAATATTCTTCATTGTTTCATCTTCAAGGATATCTATTTTAATTAATGTCTCTTCTGGAGGATTCATTCACTTTTCCACGGGTATAAGGAAAGGATATCCGCTTTCAGGACTGATCTTTTCCCTTGATGAATATTACTTAAGTTTATGTATCAATGACCTTGCACATGTGGGTCTTTACAATAAAATAAATGTTGTGAGAGGTGAACCCATCCCTTCACATACATTATATAAAAATTAAATCCTCTTATTTGGTAAGGCCTAAAAGGTAACCATATCCTCTATTAAATCCAACTTTACTCTTCATGAGTATGTGGATGTGTATTCTATTAATTAAAATAAATCCTTTATTTTTTGGGGGATATGATATCAGGGGGTCGACAAAATAAAATCATTAGAAGTATTGGAGTGAAAAGAAGATCCCTCCATTTCAATTATCTCAGAGTTCCACTTTTTGGGAAAAATATATGAGTCAGTACATCAATGGAATATTCTTTTTAATCATCAATAAACTGGATAGATGAAAATGTAAATCAATGTTTCATGCTAGGAGGGTGTGCTTTGTTAACATGGTCATCACTATGAAATTTTTTTACATCATCACTATCTACAAGTTTCTAAGAAGTCTCATCAAGGAGATGTATTGAATGACCCCGAACATTATTTGGACAAGATTTATTCATGAAAGAAAAATGATAAATGTCTCATGGAAGGAAGGAATTAAGCCCTTGAAATGGGGGGACTTGTAATTAAAGGTCAATAAATTTTAACTAATGGTATTATAGCCAATTTCACATGGAATCACATTTCATCTGATGATCCCTCCTACAAATTTTTATCAAGTGGATTTAATGGAAGGATGTTGGATGGATATTCAAAATATCTTAGGTCATATGTATTTCCCTTGGTCATGAAATATTTAAATTTTTTTTGAGGTAGTTCTTTGGTCAAAGACCAGAGCTAAATTTATTAATAAACAAAATAGGATTACAATAGGCGAAAAGATGGGATTTTTTTACAATCTCTATCAAAAAGGTATAGTAAGTCAGAAGGAATAGAGTCCATCCAAGTCATGATCTGATGAACTCCTTTGTTGGAAAGAGCATCAGCAACAGCATTCGCTTCCTGGTAGGCATGAGTAGTTATATAGTCCATCCCATGGAGCAAATTCAGACAATTCATCCAACGTGTGGTAAGTGTCCAGGCCAGATGGATGTTGCCATTCCAGATGGCATGAATGATAGTGGTTGAATCACTTTCTAACCAGATCTTTCTCCAACCTCTTTGAAGCGCAAAATCAACAGCATGAATGACCCCCAACATATCCGCCTCCAGATAAGAAGAGTGACCACATCCAACATAGAAGCAGCCCTGACACTGCCCAGCTGAGTCTCTGAAGATGGCACCACAACTGGCAGGTCTTGGGTTGCCTTTGGAGGTTCCATCGATGTTCACTATAGTCCATCCTGGCATTGGAGATTGCCAGAATACTTCAAATGAGTGTTTGGTCTTTGGGTAGATTCCAGGAACACGGAGCTATCGAAGAATCACAAAGTCACCAACTGAGTTGTTACAACAGTCTTTTTGTATTGAGGCAGATTCATCAACCGCCAGAAGAATCCGAGATTTCCCTGCATTTAGATTGAGACGGTGATTATTGTGAATGACAGCATTTCTAACGTACCAGATCTCATGTAGAAGCTCTGCCACTGCCGCCAGGAAAAGGTTTTTTATCTGCAGAGAAATATCATATCTAGTACAATTTTTTAATAACAAGGAAATTGAGTCAGTAAAGAACCATCTGTAATTAAATAAATCCGAAATATAATTCCATAGAGTAGAGGCCATCGCGCAAGATAGAAACAGATGATTGGAATCCTCCCTATGTTGGTTACACAGGCGACACTTAGAACATAGTTGAAAACCAAAAGTTTGAAGACAGGTTTTCGTTGGTAATCTATTATGGGAAATGTACCAAATAAGGGTGAGCCTAGAAGGTTTAATCCAGAGTTTGTTAAAATGATTCACCCATAGAAAACTAGAGTCATTATCACAGAAATTATGCTTATAATAATTTTTTGAATCTAGGATGCCATTTTTAGAAGGCTACCAAACAAGGAAATCACCATTAGGAGAAAAAAGATGATTGTCAATAATTTGCGCAATATTGTCAGGGAGATCATGATGGTGAGAATGTAAGACCTCCTTTATAGTATGATTAGTATCCTCTGGAGGATTATTAGAGGGTAATAAGGATATCAGAGGGGTACCACACCAATTGTCATGCCAAAAATTTATGGAAGAATCATCACTAACTATCCATCTAGAATTTTGCATGATCCTATGATAAGAGTCCCAGATAGAGGGCTAGATGGATGAGCTGATGAAATTAAAATTACTTTTTAAAAGCTTAAAGAGGAATCTATGGTTCAGGAATTCAGTAGCCTTAGAAGTGGAATTAATAATGTGCCAAGTGAGGCGGGCCTAAAGAGCATCATTGAACAATTTTAAATTTTTTATGCCAATACCACCATTAGTAATGGGTTTACAGCAAAATTTCCATGGTATTGTAACAAGCTTCTTTTCAAAAATGCTTCCAGACCAAATGTAGTTTTTAATATAAGTGTTAATTTTTTTTTAAAATGTTGACGGGCCATTTATAAACCATAAAGGAATAGACCATTTTAGAAACAATGGTAGATTTAACCAAACAAATTCTCCCAGCCATGGAGAGAGTTTTCCCTTTCCAACTAGCGAGTTGATTTGTGATTTGATCAATGATGTTAGAAAAATAGGTTTCTTTGGGCCTACCCCAAAATATTGGAACACCCAAATAATTGAAGGGCAATAAACCCTCTTTAATACCCAGGTAAGTGGTGATATTAGATTTCCTTATTACAGAATTTTTTTTCCAAAATAGATATACGATTTGTTCCAAGAAATTGCTTGCCTAGAGATTTGTTCATAGTGATAAATAACTTGCTTAAGAACATGTATATTTTTTTGATCCCCTTTTATGAATAAAATAATATCATCAGCAAATAAAAGGTGGGTAGGGGCATTTAAATTCCTGGAAACTTGAATAGGTTTAAGCATATTTTGATCAACCAGCTTGTTAAGAAGTTTACTTAGGTAATCCTCAGCAATAACGAAAATGATAGCAGAAAGAGGGTCACCCTTCCTGACACCCTTTGAACAATTGAAAAAACCTCTAGGGGTACCATAAATCAGGATAGAGATATAGGCTGAGCGAAAGAGAGTCTTAATTCTACCAATGAAATAATCATTAAAGCCAAAGTTTTTTAGAACTTTGAAGATAAAATTCCAGTCTATGGTGTCAAAATCCATTCTGATATCTATTTTGATGGCCACATAGCCCCCTCTTGTGCTTCTATTTAAACTGTTGGTACATTCTGAAGCAAGACAGATATAGTCTTGGATAGACCTTCCTTTAATAAAACCAAATTGGTTCGAAGAGATGATTCTATTGCAGATAGGAGAAAGTCTATTAGCAATAATTTTGGAAATTATTTTATAGACAGTGTTAATCAAATCAATGGGTCTGAATTGATGGATCTCAGAAGCATTCTCAACCTTAGTAATTAAGGTTATAAATTGAGCATTGATTCCATGAGGTAGAGATCCATGGGTGAATAAGGTCTTAACAAGGTTACAAACATCATTGTGTATTAAATCCCAATGTTTTTGGAAAAACCCATTATTGAATCCGTCCAGACCGGGAGCACTGTCAGGATTAAGACCAAATATTGTGTCTTTGATTTCATGTTCAAGAGGGATGCTTAAAAGAGTCTCATTGTCTTATTCATCCACCATTAAAGGAATAATATCCGGTTCAAGATCAATATTTATATCAGGACCATTAAAAATGATATAAAAGTACGAGGTGACATGGTTCGTAATGGATTCATCAGAATCAATGATCAAGTCATTTTTAATGAGCATTGTAAGAGGACGATTGACCTTTCTAATTCTTTGATGACAGTTATGGAATTTTGTATTTCGATCACCATCTGTCAGCCATTTAGTCCTAAACATTTGTTTATGACTATTGTCCTTAAAAGTAATAAGGGATTTAAGTTTAGAAGAGATATTAGCTTCCAAATTGAGGATCCATATTTAAATCTGAATTTGTGTTCTGAGTTTGGATATGATTGAGTTCATCTTCAAGATAGGAGATATCAGATCTATTTGAGTATTTGTATTTATACACCAACCTTTAAGGGCCTGCTTGAGAATTTTTAATTTGCGAAAACAGGAAAAAGAATCATTATGGTGTTTTATGGAGTTCCAGGTATCATAGATAAAGGTGACACATTCAGGGTTCGAGGACCAAGCATTATTAAATTTGAAGGGAATGACAGGCTTACTATCATTCGTAAGAATGCTAACAAGGATAGGATGATGATCAGAGTTGAGTCTCGGAAGGGTTACACTGGTTATTTTGTCCCAGTTGTCAAGAGTCTTCATGTTGACAAAAGCTCTGTCAAGTTTACTAGAAATGTTTTTGTTGTGATGCATCCTATACCAAGTGTAATTTCCACCAATGAGAGTGATTTCAAAAAGGTTAGAGTCATCAATAGTAGAATTAAATTCCTTGGAGGAAATAGAAAGATGCGAGGGACCAATTTTTTCAGAGGGGGAAATCATGGCATTGAAGTCACCCAAAACAACCCAGGATTCTTGAATATTTTTTTCCATATCAAGGAGTTCATTCCAAAAAGGTCTCTTATCCTGTTATCTATTCATGGAACAAACCATAGTGCAAAAGATATGCCGACCATTACACAAGAAGTCACAGGTAAGTTGTTGTTCAGAAGTTCTAGAAATGTTGACATTTTTTAATGATTTGTGGAAAAATATCCACAAAGAGTCAAAATGAGGACCACTTTTACAAGATCCTAAAAAATTGTAATTGAGAGAGCCAAATCTCATATAGATAATTTTAAAGTTGACTTTAGGTTCCGAAATGGCAAAGATTTGGGGTTTATGAGTGTTTAAAATCATCCTAAGTGTTGTGTAGGTGTCATTGTTGGCTATACCTTGACAGTTCCAATAAAGGATATTTATTACTATTTGTGGATTGGGTTAGAACCCTTATTTTTTTAGATTTACCAGATCCCTTCTTATTTTGGGATCTCGTAACCATTGGAGAAGAGGTAGACTCCCATTGACTGTCATGAGCTTCAGGTGTTTGAGAGGGAACAGATTTCAGGTCTGATTTTGGATTAGGGGAAGCAACTTGAGTACTCATAAGATCAGTATAGTTCAGAGTGTGATTTTTGTCCGGTCCGGGAACAGTGTCCTGCTCATATGAGAGTTGTTTCTCATCCCTAGCCAGAATAATCCCACTATCTGGGGCGAAATGAGGCAGGGTAGGCGGTAAAGGAGAGGGAGTTTCTGAGGAATAAGGAGGCAAAGTGGTTCTTGTCTGGACAATCCCTAGAGCAGCGACCTGAGCAGAGGGTTGCACGGGATGAGAAAATGTACCAGACTCAGGCTGGACAGTTTCAAGTGCATCAGGTAACAAAGAATCCAAAGCAGAATTACGAATAGAAACATAGTCCTTCTTGCTAGCAGGAGGACTAGGTACCAAGTTGAACATCGAACAGGAGGTAGGATTATGGATAGAGTCAGGGTCTGAAACAGGGACAGGTAATGTGGTGTGTGATATGCTGGGAGCCAAATGAATGACAGGATCAATCCTAGTCGCTTGTAAGACAGATTCATTAATAGGACTAGAAATTGTTTCAACAGAAACCAAAGAAGAGTTGTCAGACTGGTGTTGCAAAAGAGCAAAAGTCTGCATGTCAAAATGAGTATTGTCCACCACCTTGTCGACTGAAATAGGTTCTATAAACAATATGGAAGCAGAATCAATTGTGTGTGATGAAATGTGAGCAGAAGTAAATCCAGGAGAGGAAGGATTAGTAGTTTGATTCTCTATAATAGGAGCATTGGAAACAGAAGAAACAGGGTAATCATTTGAAGTGAAAATCCCAGATTTACCTGGATTAGCAGTGTTCGCAACCTTACCCTATGTTTTTCTAGGCGCAGTATAATTTTATATGAGAGCTGAAGGCAAAGTGTCCTCTAGGTCCCTGTAAAAATTCTCATTTAAACATGAATTACCAGAGGCAGGGGCATTATTTGGAGGATTGGAAAGAGTTAAAGGGTAGCTCTTAACTGAACTACCTTTGATGCCCTCAACCACTAGTTTTTCTAGACCATTTGGATTGTCTTTGTATTGTAGGGCCTCGTCTTCCGTAACCAAATCCCCCCAGAATTTTCCTTCTAGGGATAGAAGGTCACCTTAATTTTTGACCCAAATATTTTTCTTTTTTTGTGGGGGTTCAGTATTAACTATTACATTCTTCCCTTTTTTATCATTCTTGACCTCATGCCAATCATTATTAATAGGAGGGTCCATTTGTTTCCTAAAAACCCTAGAGTTTGCAAGGTTATGCCCAATCAGTTTGCATACTCCACAGAAGGGTGGCTTTTTTTCATACTCAATGCTGAGCTCTAATCTATGATCAGGGACATTAAAACCTATGTTAGAAGGAAGTCCATTGGCTAAGTTTACTTCAACCATAATTCTAGCATAATGACCTAGATCCCCATTCAATGTTCTATGATCAATTTTAATAGGGGATCCAATGCAAGATGCAATGTCATTTAAAATCTTCGGGTGCCAATAAAACCAATTAAGCCCATGAATTCTAACCAATACTTGTGCCATATAATTTTTGTGTGTGTATGGGTTAAATGAAGGGTCCCAATCCAAAATTCTACGAAATCCAGGCTGCATCCGCAGATTACCGAGCTTCCATACCTGATCGAGTTCATCTTGAGAACTGAAGAGGATGTGATAGTAGCCTTTCCCAAGGGGGGCCATCTTCCATTTTGAGGAATTCCAGCAGTGTGCAATCCTGTTCTTTAGCTCGGAAAGAGGCCAGGGTCTATCCCCTGCATTGTATAAGACTCGGCCAAGGACTGAGTACTTGCACAGTTGTTCTCTTTGCTTCAGGGCTTCTGGATCAGCATCGACCAAGAAGCCACCATCTTCCAGCTTCCCATAGAGAGGTTGCATACATTCCTTCACGCTACTAAGATCAGTACCCTTTAGCTCATCACGAAAGGAGACAGGAAGTGATCGAAGAGGAATTTGAAATTTTCCGACATCGATTTTTGAGGCATCAGAATCTGAAGAAGAGAGAGCGAGAGGGGAAACCATTTCCCACTCCGGATCGAAGCCGGCCATCCGAAATCTCAGGTAGAAACAGCGGGGAAAGCTAGGGTTTGAATTCGCCCGTTGGAGAAAGGTTCGAGAGCTCCCATATTTTCCCCTTGTTCATGAAATATTTAAATTGTATAATGAGAAATAAAAAGTGGATTGTTAGCAGGAATTCTAATATCATATGTTGGGATACTTGTTGGCTTGAAAGACCTCTCAATGACTACATGAACATTCTACCTGGTAGAATGAATATCACTAATAAGGAATTATTGAAACAATTTAACAATATTAAATTTATACCTTTAAAATCTATGATGGACATCCAAATACCTATTTCATGGACACTAAAACACTTATCGGGAAACTGAACAATAATGGAAAATTTAATTCAAAAGTGTATTACGAGATACAAAGTTAATTCTCTTGCATGAATCCATCATAGATGTCCAAATTCAAGGTACATTTCATCCATCCGTCTAGATACACTCTATTATAGAGAATATAAAAATATATATTTCCAACACATGACCAAATGAGGAGGGATAGACAATTTCTTGTATCGGTTTCCCACATATGTTTAAGGGCTAAAGAGATCATACAACACCAGTTATTTGACTATGAGTATGCTCAGGAGAACTGGGGGTATGTGTGTTGGTTGTTCGGCTTTCAAATAGAAACAAATAGATAACTTGAAGAGTTCATGGTCCTCATCACCAACTCTAAGAAAAGTGATCACCTCCATCATCTTTTGTTGGTAGCCGTAACATCCATTTTTTCTTTCATATGGAAGTATCATAATATTACATTGTTTGATGATCAAGTTACACCACTTCATCCTAGAGTAGTTTCTCTGTACAAGGAGGTTCATGCTATAGAAGTGGTTCAGGTGGGTGAAATGAATAATAGCATGAGTACATTGATTACATTAAGGCTATTGGGAGTGGAAGGTAAATCTATGAATCCCCTCTTAATTAAGTCTACAAGATGGATCCCACCAATTGACTCATAGATAAAGTTAAATGTGGACGGTGTGGCCTCCAAAACACTAGGGACCTCTAGTTGTTGATTGATTTTCTATACCCACCATGGATTTGTCAAAGGCTGATTTCATCACTATGTTAAAATCTGGACTGCCTAGGAACCTAAATATGGGAGATAATGTTTGTGATTATATATTTTTTCAATGTCAATTGAATTTCCTTATTGATGGAATATGAGTCCAAAACTGTTGTAATGGCCATAAAGGCCAGAACCAAGAATGTTTCCTAGAACTTTTAACTTATTGGATTGAGCTAACAAAGCAGGATAAGAAGCTTCACTTAGTTATCTCACACACATATAGAGTGTTCAATTAGCTGGAGGACATGTTTTAGAAGAGGGTGATATTTTGAAACTAGTATGATGTGTCCCTTCAGAGCCCTTGATTACTATGCTTCATTAGTGGATTATGATATGTGAGGGTTTTTTCACTCTCATTCATATAAACTCTCATATATTTATTAACCTATTCTGATTATTTTATCCTTAATAATATTATAAGATCTTCTTTTCCCAGGTCCTAGACTTTCATGGTATTTTTTTCATAAAATAAGAGAACAATATAATGTTCAATATAAATATATAACATGATATGATTGAGTGGAAGAAATTTATTATGGATTTTATGAAATAAAATGGGAATTATGGATAAACTATAGAAGACATAATTTGAATAATCACCCCCAACTTTTGAACATCTTATTATCATGAAAGAAGGAAATAAATATTTATGTTACATTTAATGACTCTTAACCCCCAACATTAGAGGAATTTGTCACGAATGAATTTAAAAAGTTATTTTATTTATGAATTATTAATCTGATCATATATAGTATTTATTTATTTACATTATAGATTCATCCATAAACAATAATTAAAACGATTTTTTAAGTGAAAAAATAAGTGTTGATTTCAATGAGAAAAACATTGTTTGTTGATATTGTAGAAATTGTATTGTATAAAATGATGCAACATTGATAGATCATATTTTAGTATGATTAGTTGATAAAAATCATTAAAAATTAGTTGGGAATAAATCATATTATTTTTAATGTGGGTATTTTAGATACATTCAAATCACATTGAAACATCAAGTCATAAAGAATGTAAATTTTCATGTCTCTATTGAATATTTTGATACAAATAATATTTTTTTTATCTAACTCAGAGATTGTTTTAAAACCTTTATGAATAAATTATTTAATCAACAAATAGATTAATTAATAAATATTCTTATAAATTATTTTAATATTCATTGAATCTATTTCAATTGGTTAATAATAAAAAAAATAAAGATTTATTCAATGGTGTGAACAATTGATTTTGTTTTTTTTAACAAACATTAATTTCATTGTATAGATTTGAATAGTTCTTAGGAACAATATTTTGATAAAATGGAATTTATTTTTATCCATACATTTTTTAAATAGTCATATGAAATTCTCGTAAAACATCAATAAAGGTATTTTGACTCATTTGCGGTCATATAGTATTTTTTAATTAATTAATTATGAATATATATCATATCTCATATGTAAAGGAAAATTTATTGGGAAGAGATTATAATTTTAATATTATGATAAATGTAAGGAGGATTTTATTATATAAATAATGAAAGATTTAAGTATAAATCATTATATAATAATATTCAAAATATGTGTTTAAACATATTTATTATAAATGTGATCATGTAAATCAATCCATTCATTAATGAATGTAAAACCCTAATATATTATCAAAATAATTTTAATGTCATATAAGGAAACTATTATTAGTATATTTTGTGTTTGATAAATTTTTTCCTTATTTTCATTATTAAAAAAATCCATTACATAGATCATTCATCATTGAGATATCATTTTAATTTTAATAATCTAAAGATCGGTATTTATTTGTCAATCTATTTTAATTTACGAATTTGATTAGTAGATAAAAGATAGGATGGGGTTGTTAAAATGTTATAACTGATCATGAATCTAAAATTGAAAATTTGAATGAATATGAAATGTATAAAATAAATAATGGATTCCTTGATGAATATCTATTTATAATTGAAGAAAATGAAATATCAGGGTTTTATAACATTAAAAAATATCATTTCATTGGAATTATATTAAAATATATTTATCATAAAGAATGGAAATGATTTAAAAAAGAAATATATAAAAACATTTGTATGATCCATTGCTTGATAGAATCTATAAAGATGGAATAATATGAATTTATCTTCTTAACAAATTCATGTATAGAGTTTTGGATGCTTTTTATAGATCTCAAGATAGCAGGAATAATGGTTGAGAATGAACTATTTATTAAAATTAAAATTTTTCCATTTTAATGAAAAATTTTAAATATGTTAACAACTTTAATGGGAGTTATGATAAATTCCTATAAAGAAAAATAGATATTGAAAATTAAATATTCTGAGACAAAAATTATTAAATTATAATTATTTAATCTTTTTAAATAACTTTTATCAGATATTTTCTCAAATATTTTATTGATTCTAAAATTTTTTATGCATTTATTTTGAATCAAATTTGATTTTAGATGTTTCATATTAAGATAAAATATTCAATGTGTTACAATATTATTAATGAATAAAAAATTTCCTTGATTATGGTGCTATGATTGAAAATGGCATATAAGGGTAAAAATTTAAAAAATATATATTATTTAAAAAAAACAGGATGTACGACTGTAAAAATGATACTAATAGAACCTATCACCCAAAAACATGTGGGTATGATGACTTTTTATGTAATTAAATTATGAATTTTATTAATAAAGGTAATGTATATGATATAGATATATTGGAATATAAATCTCGATTCTACATTATGGGATAATAAAAAGTGATATATATTATATCTTTGCATGTCACTATATTAATTTTAATTCAGGAAATATTTCAATTTATACACTAAATTATTTCTATATGAATTTTATCCAATTTTGGAAATTTATTTTTATTATAAATTTATAGGTTAAGATAATATTGTTTAATTACATGAAATTAATGAAATTAAAATGAAATCATATGAATGTGTCAAGATTTTATATATAAATAAAATAATAATGTAATAACTCTCATATTTTTTAAATATTCATTCATAGGATAATGTTATTTATTTTAACTAAATATTCATGTTCATTCAATGAAATCGTGATCAAGTAAGAAACAACTACATCGATTTGGCAGGTTTTATAAATTTGTATTAGTTTAAATTGAAGATAATCATGGGTATATTATAAGAAATAATTTATAGTTCTTTATATATTTACATGACAGAAAACAATATAAAAATACATATTTTAATAAATGAGTTCTAGAATAACCTAAATGATTATAAAAGTCAACAACACTGGTTAGTTTTCTTTTTAGAGGAAACAAAATTTGGTATGTATTTTTTAAGAAATTGTTTCATTAGGATTTTAAATAATTTTTTTCATCATGTGGAAAATATTTCATGGTAAATAAAAACATATTACATCTTTATATTATTTTAAGCATCATGAATGTTTTTATTACGTGTCATTTTCATGATAAAAGGTATATATGTCTGTTTGTAAATACATTGTATTTTCAAAATGAAAAATTGTCTTCAATATAATGGGAAATTGATATGGAGTCAAGAGATCTATGGGAATTCACTGATGCTGAATCAGTGAAATCACATCCCATTTATGTTACTATTAAAAAATCTAAAACAATTGTTAAAGTGGATTTGAAGATCAGATTCACACACAAAATCCATAAAAAATTAAATACAACAGAAATTTATATGGTTCACCAAAAATAATGTATAACTATATCATTTGATATATCTAATAAAAACCTTCATCACCAGATTCAGTAGATCCATCATTTTAGATACAATGATAAGGATTTTTGCTTGAATATATGACCCAAAACATGTGTTAAGGGATGTTTAAATTACCTTCTATAAAAAATGATAATAACTTTTTAGAATCAATAACAAACAACTTATTCAACCAAATATAGTCCAAATTTGTGTCACTATATTTTTTCGTTCACACGTCACACATTCTTTCTAGAATTAATATTTGGGAGTAAACATTCTTTCTAATCTATTTTATTATTTCCTATTCCCATTATATTACTAATTGTTTTTCATTGGAATTAATCTTTATGCATACCTTGTTCATACAATCATCATCCTTTTCATCAATATGGTTATTTTGTTTTACAACAAAAAATGGTCTAGAACAATAAAAATTTTCTTATTTATTCAATGTGTATTTTCCTAATTTAATTTCAAACAATTATATTCAGTAAAATAATTATCAACTTGATCCCATTAAAATACAACTTCATAGTTTATTCCAGCCTTATTTGTCACATTTTATTATTATTGAGTGTTTTTTATTTAGTTTTTATCCCCTCTAAGTCATATATTTCAAGTCATTTAGTTTCCAATAATTTATTCTTTCACTATTCTTTCCCTTAATTATACTCAATTTTCTATTAAATTAAAAACTTTTATTTTTAGAGAATATATAATAAATATCATAAAACCATAAATATTTATGATTTAATAATGTATAATATATATTTAAATATACATGTGAGAAATCTAAACCTAAATATCATTAAAATAATCTTACATAACAGATACTTAATTTTGTGAATATAATATGCAACCTTTGGTACCAAAAATCATACAAATAAAATATTTTTCAAAAGTTTTGACCTAGTTTTTCTCAATACCAAACATCTTTATACTTCTTCCTAAAACCTCTAGACATATTCTAAAAATATCTTCAAATAAAAAAAATATTTATCTCATTATAAAATTTATTTAATCAATGTGTGTTCATGATTTATGTAATTAATACAATATCCAAATATTAATCATATTCACTCTATTTTCATCAAATCTATTCTAAAAATTAATAAACTGAAATGTAAGGGGTCCTCCTTAAGTATATAATTTCAAAAAACACTTTTATATCTCAATAAAATCCCACATTTCATAGTAATTCTCTATCTCAACATCCCACTTAAATAGTTCTTGGTTACAACAATCCCCACCTTGGGATTTTTTTATCATCCAAAAAACATAAATAACATTAAAATCTTTGTAAAATTTGGAATGAATAATCATTAAATAGTTCAATATATTTCCAATTTATATAGGTGTAGAAACAATTAGGATTTAATAACAATTTCATGTTGTCCCTTAATGTGAATAATATGTAACTATTAATACATATTGATTCTAATTGAGATATATTTCTTAAAATTATTCTTATTCAGGTTCTTAAAATTGTTCTTTGTAACATTTTATAAAGATTTAATGCCATAATTATCAAAACAAAATATTATAATTGATAAAATAGTTTAGCAACACACATCCTAAACTCGATTCATCCCCCTTTGAAATATTTCCTATACATTTATTTATCCCCCTTATTAATTTATTTCTCCCACATTATGTTAAACATATATCTTCGGATTCTCTACAATATATTTTTCTCCCTCACTATACGCCTCCACCTTTAGTAGGTAATATAAATATTTTATATGATACATATAAAGTGACATATGTTTCCTTAAATCCCAATTGAAAAAAATATCTAGTAAACAAGTGAGAGAGGGGATAATTTATCTATTCTTTATCCATGAGAGTAATAAGGATAATCTATGAACATTAACCCAAATCATTAAAATAATTCATTTTAAAGTGTATTAATAAACACATCTACAATATGGTAAAGTGGAGAAATAATATCTATAATTGATGTTCCATAATCCACTGAATCCTTCATAAAGTGATATTCATTATCAATGTGAATAACCAAGATTATTGAACCATAATTCATCATAAAAAAGATGACACCTTGATTATCAAAATCCAACAACAATGGAAAAACTACATTCACCTTCAATTTAAAAAATCTAGTTTCCAACCACAAAAAAATTTAATTAATTGTGTTTAAATAACATATTTCACTTTAAAAAAACACATCGTCAAAAAAATTTATCTTTTTATTATTTTATACCGAAAATTATCTTAAAAATAGAACCCCACCAAATACTGATACTTTTTCTTCTATATTTCAAACCCAATCCTTATTTTTAAGTTCATAGTTATCATATATTTAATTATTTCAAAATTTCCATCCATAATCAGTCATATCATTAATATAATCGATAATTCCTCATCCAGTAATGAAAAATGATTCATTTTTTCACTTAAATGCCTTCCACATAATGTAACAACAGAATTTATATATAGTATTGATGATATTAAGTAAATAAAACTAATTATTATAGTTATTAAATATCTTGAATCATCCTTCATTTCTTTGTGACCATTCAAATTATTTTTGACTATTATAATTATTATAGTTATTAGATTAAATTTATCCATGAAAAAATAATTTAGTGTTCATATGAATACATTTCATGAAAATGAAAAACATGGTCTTACTATTGAGAAACTTATAAGCCTATCAAGTCCATCATTTATCAAAGAATGTACATATCAAAATATCATTTATATTTAAATAACACTCCTTTCTTAAGAAACCTTCATTCTTTTCATTTATAAAATCATTAGCATTTGCAATTACTATTTCGGATAATTCTTTTACATCATTGATATAGAGGATCCGGTGAACTATTCCATTTATAAACATTTTCAGAGTCCAGATTGAGTCTAACATAAAATAACAAGCCCTCATGAAAAATTTTAACTCATAAAAATCAATATTTATATTAAAACTATATACTTTATCTTCTATAATAATAAAACTAGTGGGTTTATTAAATTAAACAAACTATTATGACATTACACTAAGGAATATTGACTTGAAAACTATTTAAAAGATCATGTATAAATATTGTACCACAATATGAATAAAAATAAGAATTGTCTCTATCCTATACGTAAATTAATAATATTCTTTGATATTAATTCTTTTATCCAGTGATTATCCTATTCAGATGGGTATTTGATTATTTCTAAATTCCTCTCCATTCCCATTTAACATGTTATGAAATTCCCTCATTATTTTGATAACATTATTTTGAAATCTATAGGGTATGAAATCCAATGTATCATTATTCTTGATTGGATCCAAATATTAATTCAAGGATATTTTATAATTTAATATGATTGAAAACTAAAAAATTGATTCCTCATTCAATTTTATTTACTTTTTTGTATTCCAGTCATGGGGAATGTTCATTTATATAAGTACTAAATGTGGGATCCTTTTATATCATCAAAATATGATTTTTAATATTTCAAAAAGACTTTCTAAAAAATATTGATTCTATAGTTGAAATTTCAGTTGACTTTTCACATACTCATAATCCCTTCACTAATTAATTATTGATCTAAGAAGTAGATCTTGGCTAAGGTTATTAAAAAGTATTATTTATCACTCTAAGAAGTTATATAGAAGTGGGAGAGTCTCTCAAATTCATTATATCAATAATACACCCGCATGTTGGCTTCTTTTTTTAAAAAATAGTTTTGTTTAAACATACTAAAATACCACTTTATTGTTTTTCTGACAATCTAAATTGACAATATGTAATAGTTATATACTAGAAAAAGAGATACAATTATCCTTAGTATATTATAAATAACCATTCTAATAAATATTTTTCAACATGATGTAATTAGAATCATTAATTTGACTCAATTCACACATATTTTAAAAATAATTAATATAAATATTCATCTATAATATAAAATTCTGTAAATTTAACTAATATCATTTCAATAAATTTAATTAATAAATTTTAAACATATCATTATAAAACCTAATATTATTGAATTTATATCTTTTTCTTATGATAATTTTAAAATATAAATTTTTTTACCCTGATCATCAGCCCCACCATTTCCTAAACATTAATTCTTTATAGTGGGTAAAACATTTAAAATCATATTTTTTGTGCACCTTTAAGACTTTATATCTGTTATATTGAATTTTGCTCACATTATAGGAGCTATTTTTATAAAAACACCATGGAATATAAATAAATAATATTATTTCAATGAATCAAATAACATTTCCATGAATATATAATATGTAATTTAATCTCTTAGTCAAAAAATATCTTATAAATATTGTTGCATATATTATTTCACCATCCTTATATGATATGACTCACTTATTGAAAATTATCTTTTTATTAAAGAATTTTTTTTAATAAAAATGTGACAAACCATAGATCTAGGACTAAAATAAATAACTGAACCATTAAAGGACAATTTAAGTATATTAAATTTGAACTCCCTATATGTTTTCCAAGAAATAGTGCCAAACTAAGAATCAAGATCGTCATTCATAAGGTCTTTGAACTAATATGTTAGCTTGTCCCAAGACTGAATGTACTCTTCTTGACTGATCTTCATATAATTAAATCCCCTGATCAATATCTTATCTTTCTTTTCTGTCCAATTACTCTGATGCTTGTTGGTAACCACCCTTAATGTGCTCCTCGTTATCTTTTTATCTTATTCTTTATTAGCATTAATATTCAAAATTTATTCAACCATTTCTTCTTCTAAGTGAATAAGAATATCCACAAAAGGATCACTCGCCACACCACGCTCTTGCTGCTCACCAGAAGTTACCTTGAGGGGATGGTGGGTGAAAATGAATATCATTTTTTCATTCAATTTCATTGTTAATCTAGTCTCCCTTTGTGGGGGAAATAATGAATAATACTTTCTCTCTTTCTAAATAACACTCTAACTCTTACATCATCTCGAGCTTGAGAGTCGGTCACCTTGAATTTCATCTTATATATCCGATAATAAATTCATAGAATATTCATCACTAGAATCAATCCCAGGAGCCCCCTATTAGTTTGAAGGCCAAACTAGGTTGATTTTTGCCTCTTCATCTAGATTATCGTTCAAATGTTTTTATCATCACAATAGCAAGAAACCTACACATGATATAGCACCTTAAAACTAGATGAGTAACCCTTCATTGCTGTCTTAGAGGCATTATACAGATCCTTTCCATTAATACAGGCCCCTGAGTATACTTCCTCATATTATATAGTATCCATGTGAGACTTAGATCCTCATTCATCCACCGTTTGAGGGTCTAGAAAAATGAGACCTCTATCAGTCCACACCTTTCCCATAGTAGGACCCTCTATCCCTAAGGGAGTAGGCAGAGTGGATTGTGGTATGCCCAAGACTCTCTTGGAATCATTTCATAAATCTAACTAGAATGTTTAATTGAAAGTAATACTGCTCCCCCTTTTTTATCTCAATATAAACACTCCTTCGAAACATATTTTACTCTATTCATATTATTCTTTTGAGTGATTACTATATCTCATCATCCTAGAAGAAAAAATATATTTCAAAAATTACATATTCCTTATGTATACCACATTTTATAATTTCATCTCATCATCTCTCCCCATTAATGGATGCATCCATATCATTCAAATTCATGAATGTTTGTACAAAAAAATATGTAACGGAAGAAAGAGAGTCCACTTTATCAATGATAATAAGAACTCATGAAAATATATTCTTGTCCTTATTTTATATCATTTTAATCCTTTGATATCATATTTTAATGTTATTTTCTTATTGGTAACACTATTCATAGGTTTCACACTTTAATTTTTCCCATGAAATTTATATTCATGTATAGAAATATTCTACAACATATATATTAAGAAATTATATTTTCTTATTTCTTGAATATATTTAATCATCATATCTTCTTGATCTGGAAGGATTTCAAGGTATTTTCTTAAATATTTCAAAAATATCCACTTATCTCAGACAAGTTTTCTTGAATTTATGATTTCATAATTTTGTAAAAATTCACATGTTTTTCATTTATCTCACAAAATATAATATTTTCTTCTGAAAAATCATTCTTTCTATTATCTACCATATCCAATTAGTCTTTCTCTATTTTTTTGTCAACATTAAATTGAATTGGATACAAGGTTTCCATTCTTTCCTAGGATTGTTATCTTGTTTTAATTACTTAATTTACATAAAATAATCCTCACAAAGAAATGAATTTACTTCTCTTAACATATATATGTTCTACCTTTTTCCATCATAGGAATTTTTACCATGAAGTATAGTCCCCCACTTCTAATATTTATGTCCTTAAATTTTATATATTTTTTAAACATCCACAAAGAATACAAATTTAATTTCTATAGATATATTATTTATGATATAGCCACATATTTGCTTCCCTGAAAACCACATTCCAAATGATCACCCAAGACCCATCCCCCTTTTTTATTAATTATACCAAAGGAATGAAATTTTATCCTATTTTGAGATGGTTTTGTGTCATTACTATCCCTAGCACCAACAACATTCCTTCAACAAAGATATTCCTCCATGAAAATACTTTTTTTATATATTATTTAATGTCATAATTCATCAATTTGTTCCTTCTTTTTCCTAGGAGAATTGATCTACATAACTTATTTCTCTCTTCCTTCTTCATATAATAATGTCCCCCACTTGAATTATTGGTCCAAAATTGTTCAAAATTGTTTTTTACATTTTAAATATTAGAAATAAAATATTTTAATAGATTTTTTTTATGAATATTAAACAATCCTTTTTTACCCCTTTAACTCTCCAACCTATGAATTTTTAACAATAACCTCAATATCCCTTATCATGTGTTATGTAATTATTTTCAACACATATTGAACATTCAGACACATTGATTGTGACCCAGAAACCTCTCCTTCCTTACATACCAGTTTCTCCACAAAATATCTTATAATATTCTTCGAATAAGCTATATTAAGTGTATTATTATTTATATAATAAAATTAAATCACTTTCTAGTAATATAAAAATGATTATATATATGATAATTTTATTTTATTTATCTAAATTACATATTTATTTATTATTTAGTGTGTTATCCTCTTGAGTGGATCTAAAATTATTAGGAAACATTCACTCTAAATATATACTTTTTTTAGAATCATTATGACTTGATTAATCCAAACCTTTATCAAAAATATAAATAAAAGTAACATTATATTTTTATTCACTACCTGAAGAGGAGTATTCATGTTCATTATTTCTCATCAGACTACTATTGGTAATGAAAAAATCATGTTTTACTCTTTTAAAACATTTAATATATTTTCTCATTCTCTTATAAATAGGATCCCCTTATTTTATTCTTTGTGTAGTTAATGAAAAATTTTCTAGTTTTATTTTATATTTTGAAAAATAGTGTGTTCATAACTATTAAATTATATTTTAACTTTGAAAATCACAATTAATTTGGTGAACCAATATGTTTTTTGTCTTTACTAACATCTTCCACATCTTTGAAAACACAATATTTTTTAAATTCATAATAATTTAATTTTTTACCTTTTTTATTGTAACGAAATCTTTCACATATTTTACATTCTTCTAAAAATATGGAGTCTTTCTCATATCATAAGAAATGAGTATATTATGATATTAATATATAGATATATCTTCCCTATTATAAAAAAGGAAAAACTAGGATTTTAGATCGTTATATAATGTTTCTCATGTGATTATTGAAATTACTTGTGTCATACAGATCCTAAAAATTCCAAATTATTACTAACTATCTCATTCAACATTATAAAAAATTAAACGTTATTTATATCATCAGTGAGTTTAATGGCCTCAAATATGCTCCTCTAAAAATTTTGTTTTTCCCCATTGAAATTTACATTTTCATCCCATTTACTTCTAGATTTATTATATATTCCCTTTTTTAATCCCAATTTTCTTTTTTTTATAAACATATTTTTATGGGGACATAAAGATTTAAATGTGATTTTTTCCATCAAAGTCCATTTTTCTCTTATTAGAAAAGGTAATACCTTCTGCTTCCAATATGAGAGGATACCCCATAGTATCTTAATCTATGACATTTAGTAAAATTGAATGAAGTCATAGAGCATAAAAATATTCTAACTATGATAATTCAAACCATAAAATGTCAGATCTCCTTAGATATTTATATTTTTTATATTTTCCATCTCTCTGAATGACCTCGAACCAATAGAGGGTACCATCACAGTAATACAAATTAATGTTCCTTGGTTCGGTAGGATCAATGAGATAGAGATAACACACAAAAAATGATATATTTTTATTTTTATGCGTTATTATTTTAAAATAAACTTATTTTACTAGAAAAGTCTCAATATATTATCATTAATTATCTATTTTATAACTTGATTAAAATAGAAATAGAGATTTTTTCTAATCTCAAATTTCCTATTTTACTATTGTTGAACCATTTTCTACCTGAATATGAACCTCAGCCATTATAATATTCTTAATCATCCTAAATCCTACAAAAGAATTGAAATTTATGAGATTATAGTTATTAAAAATACCCATATTAGAGAAATAAATTTATTTTACTCAATAAAGAATATACCCAATGTAGTATCGTGTGCTTACTTCTTCTTCCCATTTTTTAAATGATTCTTATGTTGGCCATTCTTGACACACAAAAATAAAAATGCATTCCATTATTTAATATTGTTAGTAGGTTAGTTGAGAGAGTCTATGGTGGGTGGGATGGGGAATCTATGTCCATATATTTAAAAAAATATTATCAATGTTCCATCGAACTCTCACTTCCTAATGTGGATGTTGTATCCTTAATTATAATGGTCACTTGTTTTGTTCATTTAGTTTGAGTTGATCCAATAACATGATCTTTATATTTTATTAATTTATCTTAGGATGATACCTTATCAAATTAATTATATTATATTATATAGAATATGAATTGAGACACTATTAGAGCCTAAATATGCATGCCATGGAAATAGTTTAGGAGGGACTAGCTAATTTGGACAGAATCCAAGACAAAACACCCCAATATCATTCTTAATTTTCTCTTTTATAAATCCATTCTCCTTAATGAATGGTCAAAGGATGTAAATCTTAGGAATATATTTTCATTCATGATGGCCTGAGGAATTAATAGTAAACCTCTACATAGGTAGTTTTAGAGTCACATAGCACTTTTCCAACCTAAGAAGCATTGAGGTTGTATTCTCGAGTATGATATTTGGACTCAAGAAGCCACATTAATTTGAAAGGCCCAATATTTCTTTAAAACTACTTTCAATCTTCATAAATCCCCATTACATTAAAACCCCCATTCATTCCATCATTTGAGGGATGGTTACCCAAATTTTTGACTTCTAAATTTCTCACATTCATGAACATCATGAAATTCCTGAACCAAAGAGAGCATTAATCATTCGAGGTATAAAATAATTGCAAAACACCCTTCCATGTGTTCCTAAAGCCTCCACATATAGTGGGGATTCCTTTATTTATATCCTATGACCATCAAAATTGAATAAATTCCAATAGATAACTTCAAGATTCATGAATCATAAAGTATTTCTGAACCACTCCTTTCATGAATTAGGTATTCATATAGATGAAGGGTCTTCATTATTCGCACAGAATATCCCTTCACAAAGTCCCTACCCTCTACAAATCAACTAATCCTTGGGAAGAACCTCTTTTCAATGCCCGATGATTTGAGAAAAAACCTCTCTTACGCCTCTCCTTGGTGAATCCATTATAATGACCTTGCTTCATGAAGGTTGAGTTCCTGGTCCCCCATATTAATCCAGCACCATTCCACCATCACCTCGAGTCCCTGTGTAACCTGTTCCACCCATTCTTATACCCTCCCACTTAACCCCATGTATGGATCGACCCTCCCACCAACATGTTTCTTCTAATTTAGGTACATGTATACATGTTTTTTAAGAATAGAGACCCTAATGTAAACCTCATTGATGGTCATTCCTCTCATCATTGTACCCTAGAATTACCAAAGTCATTACCCACCCAGAGGGTCATTATTGGTGGTCACGTAAGCCAATGTATAGGGAGTGAACCTTCCTATATCTATGCATCATGAAGTAAAACTTCCTAGATCCAAATCCTAGTAAAATGATGTTAAAATGAATGAAAAATCCCCCATAACATGGTGTAATGCTATAGTATTTCCCTATTCTTTAAGCACATGAAGCTCTGTACATGGGTGGCATGTTCTAAACTCTAATTGGATTTCATGTGTACCAATCACATTGAATGAGATCCTCCTCAATCATATTCAATGTGAAATCCCAACAAAATCAATCCAAGATAAATCCTCATGAGAATAGAAGATTCAATGCATAAGCCCCACACCATACCTCGTCAAAACAACTTTCATGACATGGGAATCCATTCCACATGATGTTAAACAACAAGGATCAGTCCTTTCACATGACCTTAAACTATGACATCAAAATATGTGAGTTTTTAGCCTTGTACTCTAAACATGGTATATAGGAAGCCTCTATGTGGATTAATCCTGACTAAATGTAAACCTATGTTCTCCCTCCTATAGATGTACCTCCATAATCATCCTCCAAGGGGAGTTCTCACCAACCATAATAGAGCCACATCAAGGGACATTCTAAACCACCCATAAAGGTTCTCCTCCATGTGGAATCATGATCTACTAAAAAACATCATCAGGTGTGAAATATTCCCTCCGAAGGAAACACCTTTCGGATCCACCTTACAGGGATTTCTAACCTGAAAATCCTGGATCTACCCCCATAGAGAATTTTGATCCAATAGTAAACTATCAATATTCTCATTCATAGGGATACCCCTCCTTGATCACCATATATGGGGTATTCTGATCAACTATCCCATATCTATCTCAAGGGATGTTCTGATCCATCCATACATGTCCGCAAACATAGGGTGTCCTGATCCACTGGTAATCCATTTAGGTGCGAAATCTTACCTTCTAGGGAGACACATCTCGGACCCTCCTTATGGTATGTTCTAACAAAAATATCTTGAATCCTCCTCAACGGGACATTCTGGTCCACTGTTAAACTATCCATGTACTCCCTTATGCGGGTGTACCTCCCAGATCCTCCTCCTAGTGGTGTTCTGATCAACGATCCCTAATTTTTCTCAAGGAACATTTTGATCCATCAGTCAAGGTCCACCCCTATTAGGAGTCCTAGTCTTCCTGTATTCATTCGAGGTGTGACATCATTACTCTATGATACACACCTCTCATGTCATCCTCAAGGGTTTTTCTAACCTAAAACCATGTATCTACCTCCACTGGGAGTTCTGATCTACTGGTAAACTATTGTTTTTCTCAATACTAGGGATGTGCCTCCTTAATCTTGCTCAATATGAATCACGATCTGTCCATCCTGAATCCACTTAATGGAGTGTTCTGGATCACCATCAGTGAACTAATCAGGTGTGACATCTTCCATCTTAGGGACACACCTCTTGGATCCACCTAAAGGGGAATTCTTATCCAACAACATTGGATTCACCAATATAGGTCATTTGTATCAATTATTAAACTTTTCAATCTTCCATAATAGATATACACCACCTTAATCCTCCTTTATTGGTCAATATGGTCAATCTCATCTTGTCTCCATAAGATATTGAACTCGTTCCCCGATCTATCTATACTAGACATCCCAATCCATCTCTATAGGACTTAGAATAGGGGATATAACCCCACATACATACCCCATGAATATGTTTTGTATTATTGAGGTTAAAATATGTAGAGTAATTACACCCCTAGGTTCATTACATTGTGATCGAAATTGGATGCCTTGGGTGTTTCACCTTATAATTCCGCACACGAGACATCATCCCAAGAGGAAGAATACATGTTACAAAGGTTCCCATCATCCATACATGTACAATGATGTCTATCATGACTACTAGCCTGAGTAAAGGTTGCTTCCTAATCTAGTCAAATAGAATTTCTAGACAAAAGTATTGTTTTTAAATAGTATCCACAAATATATTCCACTATTAATGAGTACCAATATTGTGACATTTATCTATGATGGATACCCTAAAGAAGTTATGGGGTCAAAGTAATAATCCATAGAAAGATAAACCGAGATTATATCAACTTGTTTCGATCAAGGAGGATACATCACCATCGAAGGTGATGAAAGACACCTACCTTTGGAAAGTGGGAATGCAGGGTAATAGAGATGTGAGTCACAAGAGGGGCCCCAGAAAAAAGAATCAAAAACAGAAATGGTGAACCAGACATGAAACTATTTTCCAAAACATGAGGACTAATAGAATTCAATACATCAAAATATTTACATATCACCATATTCAAATATCCAATTATAGGTCCCACTAGGAAAAAATATGAACCCGGCATAGAACTCACTAGAAATTAGGGTATTAATCCTTGGCAATTCTTTGTCTATGACAACATTATCAGGAATTATTATTTGATTAAAATGATTGAATTATGATGGGGCACTAGAAATTGCTTTAATTTTACCTTTATTGATAGTTGAATCCAACATTCTTATAGGATCCCAGTTACAGGAAAGCAACCACCCAATACAGGAATTCATAGTTGCAAGAGAAATTTTACTGTGTAAATCCTGTAAAACACCTCATCTACCATGAATTCTTCCATGACCCACACCCCATGACACCCTCATATATCATCCAATTATGGGTGATCGATTCCCTCTTGCCATGCTATAAAAAATGTGTAATTCCCACATGGTTAATATCCCTTTATGACTTGGAGGCTTCAATGATTCACCAACATTGCTACCCCCAAGGGATACGCAGGGAATGAAAACTCCTCGTTCCATCTGCCAAAAACATTATGAGTCTCTCCTAGGGGAAATCCTATTACTCAATACAATACGATGAAGAGGTGGGGGACACCTATTTCACCTTGTTCATGAATACTTCTTGACAGCCACAATGAAAGGTTCCTAATAGGCCTCATCAATGCCACTGACAACGGGTCCCTTAGACAGAATATCAGGTCGAACCTACCCATTACCCTCCAAACCTAGTCTGAATCACCTGATACCAACATCAAGGGATAGCCTAAGAGAATATCTAAAAAGAGGAATAATTATCCCAGACTACAGTGGCCCCATCCACCATTAGTGCATACTTCCAAGTCCCAAAAATACATACCACTACCCAATAGGGATTCTTCATCTCCATATTTGTATCATTACCTCATCCACCTCATTGTTATGCGGGGTTGACTATTCCAATCACCATCACCACTGACATCCTTTACTGTACAACCCATGATGATGAGATGATGTGATGAGTTCCTACCCGCACAATCACCAACGAATGTGGTGTTCATCACCATCCTTCAATAACTATTATGTAAATATGCACCATAGTCCCACTCCTCAAAAACAGAGGTCTTTCCCATGTCCACTACATCCATTTTGAGGATACTCCTTGTTATCTAACCAACCAACATGGAGTTCCTCCCTATGCTGGACAATTATCCTAACCTAAAAAATATTCTCAGTGCTTAAGGGTGTACAATATTCACCATTAATGAAATTGAGGGAAATTACATGTCGCTATAGAACTCATAGATTTATAAAATTTTGGGGACATGGAAAAATAGATCATTCAAGCCCTGAAACCTCCATAACAACATCTAGAGTCTGGGGAAGGAGTCTCATAGGTTATATTAGGCATCCTTGAAGGTGAAATCCATTGGATCTCCTGATACCTCTATAGGTACATTCATTTGGATGATACGTGGACTCCCTCCCAAGGGATCACAGTGCATCCATCCCTATCATAACCATTTTCCCACAATTATACAACTATATTAGAAAAATGAGAGATGATGTGGATTTTCCTAATTCCTTTAGATGTTAAAAATCTCACTTATCCCCAGGCACTTGATCTATAGATGGTAATCATTACCCTTTCACATGAGGTTGTGGTGAACACTCCATCCAACAGGGATAAAATTATGTGGTTTGTACGACCCCCAAGAGATGCCCCAGGGTGTAATTAATAGATACCTCAAGAACTAGATCCCCTAACAGATGGCCAACAACCAAATCGATCCATATCATTTCCACCACCTATGTATCATCCCATATCGATCCATGTATAGTCTGACCATGAACTATACTCTAAATATGAGATCCAATGAGAAACTCTGGCCACCAATTAGATACAATTGGTGTTTTGGAAACCTGCAATAACCAAATTGAACACTACAGAGTCCCTTACCAGGGGACATGATATGTGTTTTAGCTAGAAAATCTAGGCACTAAAACACCACCTCTATGACTGTTAGTTAACATATCTAGGAAATCAGGGGAACTTGTAGGATATCAATCAATAGTGTTGTAGGATTAATTTTTCATCACTCCCAGTGGCACAATTCCCTGATTCATTTGGTCACCATGAAACCCTCCAATATGATGTGTTAAGATACATATAGTTCTCCAACTAATTATAGAAGAATCTTCTCTACATGTGCAGATTAGGGGTTGTGGATAGTACGTTCCTCACCACTTCAACATATCTTACAAAATCCTAAACTAACTATTGATATTGAGGATTTCCCATTAAGAATAGTTACCATAAACATGACTATTACCATGTTTCCCATGTATATTTGAACTGATAAATGGTTGGATAGGGAAACCCCACCCCCAGGGGTAGTGTAAACCCAGGAAGACCCTCATACAGGTGTCCTTACATGCCAACATAGGTAAGTAGTTTCCCTCGGAGATCCCTATGAGACATTTTATTCCCATCAGAGCATCAACAAGGGTAAGAATCACATAAATCCCTCTGATCCCTTTAATAATAATCCAATTGAAATGGTCAATCTTGTGGTTGATTCATTTATGTTGTAGGATGTAGAGTAGAATAAGATCATCTATGATATCATAGGAAATCAACACTCTAATTATGGTGATGCCTCACTAATTCTCATATGTCCTCCAGCGGGGCTATATGTCCTTATTTCCCAGTTTCCACCAGTTGGGTTGAGTAACTAAGTGCTTCTAGACATATATTATGCATAATTTAATGGAATTTGACTTAAATATGAGTCTCCAAACACTCTTGAGTAGCATCATTATCTTCATCGGGAACTAGATCAAGACACTCCAAAAGCTAATGTGACTTATTATTTAGTTTTTTATCATTTTAATGCATTGGTGGTCAGTAATCCTCAAAAAGACTGGGACCCTCATGAGGATTATTTCATAGAAACTCTTACTGCTCTCTTTGAGGCTCTTGAGATGTGACAAGTGGTGATCCCAACTAACGGAAAGTCATACACATCATGGGTAGAAAACATATGAGAGCCCCTTGATTTTGTGAAACCTACCTTTTCCCTGTTCAATGGTATGGGTGACCCACTACAGAAATGGGCCCACTTCAACTCAAGGTGAGGACTCATGTTGGGAACCCCAAAGTAGCAAGAGGCCTCCAAGCGCTATTTATTCATCCAGACATTGGAAGGACCTTCATTCATCTGGTAGATCCATCTATTTATAGGGTCCATTGCTGATTGGGAAGATATCTATAGAAAATTAATTTACTAGTTTAGCTCCACCACACATAGAAAAAACATTGTTGACCTCATCATTTGAAAGTAATTTCTTTATGAGAATGTGACAGACTTCTTTACCAGGTACAAATTCCTCATGTAATCCATCAACATGCCACTGACTCAAGAGAAGCTTTTATAGATGTGGGTGGGGATTGTTAAGATGGAAATTGACCACAACCTTGTCACTTGGAACTTCATAGGCGGGTTCCAATATTTCTTTGATAAGCCCCAATGCTTGGAGGAAGCCTTGCAGCTGGATGAATAATCATTCATGTTGCCTAATCCACTTCCAATGAGAAGCAATCCCAAAGAATAGAGTGATGCCACTATACAGGTAGAATCCTTGATCCACTAGAGTTTTTGATCTCTTCCTAATTAATCATGTTGATTACACCACCCACAGCAAGTATAGCCTCACCTAGTACATAATCATCAGAAACCTACTCCCAGATTATAGTCGCTAAGATGAGAGAATGTACTTCATCCCCTTACCAAGATCTAGCTTCTCATCAGGTCCATGATATCAGTGTGACCTATCCAAACAAAATAAATCATACCTATTCATTCAAATATGCATATGTCCCTAGTTATTTCCTTAGTGAAATAGAGTAGCGGATTCTAATGTTTCAAGATTTTAGGAGGCCATAGAAAGATTGATTCACTGATCACCCCGACAATTGAACTTAGCAGAGGATCTTTGGACATACCATCCTAGAATGAATTTTTTTTAACGGTTTTCTATAGGACCAAGTGGAATGTTGTTCGATCTTGTTAGGAAACATCTCGGCATAGGAAACACACTTTTCTTCCACTGAGCCTATTAGTGAAAGTGAGGTTTCAAGTGATTTTCTAATGGTTTCCAGCCAAGGAACCAATAACTATAATAACTAGTTACATCACTGAGCAATCTCTCATCCCCGTGATGTCATCTATGGAGACTTAGGAAAACCAAAACCTACCACAATAGTTGATCCTCCTCAAGCCATTTCTTATATTTCCATAACACATCCCTTAAAAATTCATACAATCATACACCAATGACTCAATGAAAATAAGATCCCCTCACGCATTCCAAATCCATTGATCACTCTATGTGACTTTATGCCTCGGTATTTGGGAATCACCCCTAGGGTTCACCCAGTAATGGAAAACCCCTCTGATGAAGAGAAGGAATACACCCTCATGACTATCATTAAGTTGATATAACATTGAATACTATCAAAAAATGAGTAATGTCAGGAATAAACATTGGGTTACACTACTCAACACCATCGAATGGGAGCTTGTTGGAATGTAATCATTCATGATGTTGAGGCCAGTTCCTTACACAAAGACATGTACACAACTGGGATAGGGTAATGGGTTTTCTATATAGCTTAGTAGGCATATTTCTCCCAACAAATTCCATAATTTATAACGGCAGAGCTGACCATAGTGACTAAGTATACCATCTATTAACACAACAGGGTCGGTCGTATCCTACCAGAGCTAGGACTTTTTCATTCAATCATCAGTTGATAGTGGATCTAGGTGAGTTAAACATTCAATAGTACGATATTTATATTACCATCTAGGACTTAGTATAATAGCCAGTATAACTAGTAGATACCCCTACCAAAGAGCATCCCCCAATGGAAACAACTATGTATTTATCATAAACGTACTATGTGATGTAGAACCTTACCATTATATCAGTAGTGATATTTATCCACAATGCCCTATACATGTAAAAAACTTTGAATGGGGACATTAAATTGTCTTTTGGAAGCCCCTTACAGTTATAAGAATATGTATCTACCACATAGACCATCTATGTAGAAGAGTATGAGCAAGAGAAATGTCAAGTTGTCATATCGTTATCTGGATGTGATGAGGGATCCCTCTTGAAGGGGAAAATTCACATGTTGTACATCATAGTAAAATTTGATGGTGTGGATATCAACAACTGTCTATGGGATATATGTTTTGGAATTAATCTCCGCATAACCTAAATGATCTTTAATATGGTGTTGACTATAGTAGATCTAACTTCTTCTGATGTAAAGATGCTTGCTCATGACAAGACTGAGCAGAGACCACCTGCTATGCTTCAATTGAAGACCCGGTTTGGTGGCTTGATAGAAAGAGAAAAATTAATGATATTATCAGAAAATACCACCTAAAACATGATATTGGGTAGGACCTGGATTCATCTGCATGTGGCAGTCCCCTCCCCATATCTCCATTACCTCATGTACTCCCTCAACGGTCAAGTAGGGGTACATAAAAGTGATTTCTCTCCCTTAAACTCCTATAAATCCTACTACATGGATGGTTACTATTACAAGAGGTAATGGAATAAAGATCATACTAATGAGGTTGAGAACAAAACCACAACAACTAGTCTATGGGAAGAAATAGATGATCCGTTCATTACTCTAATTCAAAGGATGGAATGCAAAATGATAGACATGGGGTTTTTCATTATACTCTTAGGAAAAAAGGTCATGACATTCCACGATGGAAGGATCATGCAATGAGTACCTCATAATCTTACACATGATAAGACCATGTGATATAGTAAACCCCTACCCTATGAAGTACTGATATGTTCTCCCCATCATGGAAATTTCATGACATTCCTTCGTTTTCAACCAGTCTAGTTGTAATTTTAATTTGACTCTCCACCATTTCCTTAACACCTGGAATTGATCTAATGGGTTGAGGGATGATGGAATCTTCTTAATAGCCTCTATATTCTTGGTTTAGTAGATCAAGAACCCATAATTAGTTATTCCATATCCACCCATGCAGGTAGCAGTACCCCACCAGAATCTACTAACCTTGATGAATCCCCTCCTACTGATTCTCCTACCTAATATGATGAGTAATATTTTTAAGATGATCAATCTTCATTTGAATTTGGTGTCTCCACCACTATCGATGAGTTGATTCAGGAAAACCATGGTATATATTTAGATTCGAGGATAATGTTGATGGGTGTAACCATTCCCTTAGAGGTATAAATAGTAGTGTGTGTCTTTACCAAAGAGGAATCATGATTTTTTCTCCACGATATATGATTAAATCATTCGAGTGGACCCCCGAGTCACCTTTGATTATATTGGCCTCCTAGTTAGTCATCATGGTTTCAAGAATCCTTCAAGGAAAATGCAGCCTTCTCATGATTCCACGGTCAAGTATGATGTTGATAAGATCATAAAATCCAATATCATTAGGGAAGTGTATTACCCCAAGTGGATAGACAAATTCCACCCAACCAAGAAGAAGAACGGATAGGTCCAAGTCTATATTGACTTCTAAGATCTTAGTCACCATTTCTTGATGGAAAATTTTCCCCTTCCAGTGAAATTTTTGTTGATCGATGTTATAGATATGTTATGTTATATCTTTTATATAGATGGATAATCTTGGTATAATAAAATACATATTTCCCATGGGGATGATGATTATACCAACATTTGGGTTCCACAAGAGACCTTTTTCTATAGGTTAATACCCTTCGGCCTAATGAATGAAATATCCATTTATCATATTTCATGCAGCATATCTTCAATCCAATTTTTATAACACTAGTGGAATTCTACATGGAAAAAATTGGTGATCAAAACCTACCATATTTGGGACCATCTATGAGGCATTGAGAGTGTTTTTGGCTTCTTCTAATCCAGGAATTTGAAGATAAAACCATGAAGTTTTCTTTTGGGGTTACCAATAAGAAGTTCTTATGCTTCATTGTATGATAAATAGGCATTGAGATCAAACCAAAAATGATCAAATCCATTAGTCAGATGCCTCCCCTGTGAAATATTCAGGATCCCTGAGTCCTCTAACAATACTTCCCATATATGTGTCGATTCATTGAGAATCTGGACGGAAAGTGTAAAACCTTTTCAATGATCATAAATTAATTTAGTTTTTACCATTAGGATGATGGATTCCACACCACATTTGAAGAAATTAAGATGGATATACTACAGTCTCTACTTCTCCTGCAACCCATCTATGGGAAACCTATGGTTCTCTACATGACCACCCTAGAATGGTCCCTCGATTACCTTCTCAACTAGACAAACAATGAGTGTATAGAGTGTGGTTTCTTCCATCTCATTCCTATGCTCCTAGACACGTAGACTAGATACTCCCATATCAAGAAGAGTTTTATTGTGTTGGATTATCTAGTGAAGATGTTACATAATTATCTAGAGAATCATGATATGCATATTGTGTCCCATGTGGACCCACGACATTATATCTTGAATCTCTCCATGATGAAAATACGACTGTAATGTTGGGCATTGATCCTTTATAAATTCAACATCATGTTCATTCTATTTAAAACCATCAAGGGTGAAGAAATGGAAAAGTTCATGGCCACCCATCAGACCCCAAATTAATTTCCAATGGATGTTGATTTTCAAGATGATGTTATCCTCTAAGTGGAATGAGTTATTCCATATTGGAATATGAACATCCATGGTGCTTCTAAGATCCCAAAAAGTATAATATCATAAATTCCAAGATCAAAATATTTGTTATGGGGATCATTTTTATCACACTTGCATATGTTTTCCTTCCATACTCATTTTGGTTGTTAAATGGCTTCAACAACAACATGTTCAGGTATCAGTTTCTCATTACTAGTATCCATATTTCTCTCAAGATTGATTTCCCCCACATTAATATGATGGGAGACACTAAGAAATCCATTAAATAGAAAAAAGGTGATTATATTGTCATAATGTAATACATTTAGCTCCTTCTAGATCACACTCTCTTGCTAATATCCCAGTTCCCTTATCAACTGCAAGTGACCTGTGTCTCTCAGTAATCAAATGATCGAGTAGATGCCTTGGCTTGTTTGTTCATCTCTCTTGGAAATTCTGACAAGGATGACCAATTCATCCATGGGAAACATTGAAGGGTTGCCACTCCCAGCATTCCAAATGATGACACAACCAGTGTGTAAATAGGATGACTGTCGGTGATTCCATTTCAAAACCCGCAATTCTCCCATAATAGAGGAAACTCCTAACTGGGTAACACCTATCTACAATATGGGATCATGAATCAAAATACGATGGTTGGATCATTGAACCATCATCCAAGATCTAGGAACAAAGAAGGATGTTTACAATGTGGTTTTTTACCACACAAAAAAAAAAGAATGGTTATTGAACAACCTACATCATGATACAAATGTAACTATATTTTTCATCTTCAATGCTTGTTTCACAGTGATCTAAGGTCAAGTTCATGGGACACTTCCTATATTTCATAGGCATCACATTCTCTTACAGGGAATGGGAAGAACAATAAATCTGATCATCGGAATAGAGAAATCCAAGGTGATTCTAGGAATACCATGACTCCTTGGGAAGGACAATCTCAGTAGAGAAATAAGGAGTAAAGTTGAGAAACGAATCAATTATATGGAGCCAATAAAAATATTGTGGATGATCATTATATACCATATATGGTGAGAAGTATGACTCTTTTTAATTATACCCTTATGAATGTTTTTTTATACAGGTGAATCTCATTCCATTATTTCTTCTTGAACTATAAATTTTCTATGTTTAAAACTTGAGATGATTCCCTCAGTGATGAAACATAAAACTCCTCTTAGTAAAAGAGAATTTCAAGACATTGTGTTTAGATAATGTTTTATAACTATTGATAGAGATGAGATGAAATGGTATTTCTATGTGTTATAAATGGATTTCTATGATGTAATCATGGGTATGGATTCATTAACAATTTACAAGGCTCACGTCAACTGTTATTGCAGAATAATTAGTTTGGTGACTAAGGAAGTAATCAAACATATCTTTAGAGGAGAAAGAAATGTAAATAAATGTGCAATGGGATTGTTGGTACCTACTGTGGGAATGATCTATTTCTAGTTCGTGGTATTGACTTTGGTAGCGATGGAAGAGACTGAGAGTAACAGTTTTCCAGCAGTCAAGGATGAATTTCTATATGGATTTCTCGATAACTTTTTAGTATTACCACATATAAGGGATGTGGAGTTTATGATTTATCTCCTATAAAGGATCATTCCTATATCACTTCTATCTAAATAAATATAACCATAAAAATTAGGGAGTTGAAAGTGTTGTTGGAAGATCTGGAAAGCAAAGTTTTAATTCGGCCGAGCACATCTACATGGGTAGAACTAGTTTCCATTGTCAAGAAGTCAGATAGAAATATCTAGATTTGTGTTAATTATCATAATATTAACCAAGTTACAATAATAATATATATCCACTTCCATTAATTGATGATATGTTTGATCAATTGAGGGGAGACCAGTTGTTCTCTATGATTGACTTATGATCAGGATGTCACCATCTATGAGTTCAAAAGGAGGATATTCCAAACACAGATTGCATAAGAATATATAGACATTATGAGTATGTGGTAATGCATTTAGGTATTATGAATTCACTAGTGATATTTATGGTATTGATGAATCATGTATTATAACAATTCCTAGATTCTTTTGTGGTGCTGTTTTTGGATGACATCTTGTTCTATTCAAGGATAAGGGTTTAGCATCAGAAACACTTGGTGATAGTGTTGGGAAACTTGAGTTACTGTCGACTTGATTCCAAATTAAGAAAATAAAACTTTTTGACACATGAGGTATGTTTCTTGGCCATGTAATTTCTTAAATAGATGTTTTAGTGGATCCAGAGAAGATAGAATTTGTTATCTCTTTGAAACCCCATAAGAATGTCTTTGACATACGAATTTTCCGTTTTCCCATTAGTTATTAATGAAACGTTTTTCATGAATATATTTTCCTATGACAGCATTGATAGTGAAAAATTTTCCATTCCAATTGTATGAGGAATGGTATAAGTATATTCAAGAGATTAAAGTTCATCTTACATCAGCACGTATCTTGAATTTTTCAAAATCAGGACAAGGGTCCGTGGTTTATTGTGATGATTTAGGATTAGGTTTAGGTTATTTTCTCATTAAAGGAGACCATGTTATTGCTTATGGTTCAATTAATTTGAGGCTTCATGAGAAGAATTACCCAACAGATTATTTGAGTTTTCTTCTATCATCATTGATTTGAAATCACGTCGCCATTTCCCCTTGGGTGAGAAATATACTATGTTTACTAATCATAAATGGTTCAAACATATTTTCTTATAAAGGGATCTGAATATGTGGAAAAGGATATGGATGGGGTATATCCAAATTTTCTACTTTGACATGATGTTTTTAATATGTAAAGGCAATTTAGTGGTCGATGCATTAAGTAGAATTTCGTATGATCAGGTGAAAAAAGAGGCCTTATATGAGTGGTAGTTGATGTCTTTCCTAACCAACATGAATATGGACTATGGAGACCAAGTTGAAGTTGCAGTTTTATTTATAGTCTATCTTGTTACTGATTTAGTAAATACTCTTAAAGAGTAACAAATTTTCAATTCATAATGTGTTTTGATGAGTTCAAAACTCAATTATGGGGAGACCATTCAGGGATGGAACCTGGATGGGAATGAATGAGCAAAAGGCCCACACTGGATATTAATTTCATAACCCAATGAATTGGAGAGATATTAAGGTAAACCCTTAATATGTATTTATTTTCATAATATCCACATAGATTATAATAAAAAAATTCTTAAATAACCCAATTAAATACAAGAAATGGGTTTCATTTCAAAATCATGACCTTTTAGAAATTGCTTAAAAACATGATCCTTATTTCATATATAACCCATGAAATGGTAATGAAGGTTTTATGTATCTCAATTACAGAATCAAAGAAATAATTTCTTTTCCTTGATGAATACACAGAGAAACTAATGGGTTTTGGGTATTCACATAATGAAAATAAAATAATTAATTAAGAAAAGGGGGGATATTTTGAGACGGAATTTATGCTGCATAACGGGTATAATACATGATTTTATAAAACATTTTAAAAATAGAGTACATGGGTCAACCATTCATAAAATACTCATAATACATTAAATGTATAGAATACAATGCAAATGATAACATGGTATGGAAATTTGAAAGACATACCACCTAAAAGATAACGTGAAAGGAAAAGATAAGTCCAAAATTCCCTTACCTTGAAGAGTAACTTCTAAAAATCTATGATCGGGGCCATTAAGGAATTAGGACACCTTGGTAGGACTCCTTCCAAGGTAATACTATCATATCATTGAGGAAAACAAATTAGTGAAAGGAAATTAATAAATGGTTGGGTATTTGTAATAAAAGAGAGGTAATTTTTTTTTCAATTTCGAAGGACACCTCATTAGAGGTATTTGAGAAACAATAGGCTTTACCATCATATTTTTCCATGGTATTGGCCTCTTGGGACACCTCATATCAAAATTTAATCTTAAAGATTCAAATAGAATCTTATCTTACTCATTACATAATTATGACATGGTTATGATGTCATTAGATATACAAAAACCCAAAAACTGTATTTTTAGTATTCATCAAAAAATTCAACTATTTCTAAAAATATCCCAAAATAAAATTTAAACTAACCATTTTTCAATGTGTATAATTCATAAAGGAACTCCATTTTATGAAAATGAATTTTATTTTAAATTTATTTAAATAAATAAAATTCTAATACAAAACTAATGGTTTTTAAAATAGTTATTTACATATACTATGATATAATTATTTGAGATTACCATTTAAATGACTAAAATATTTTTTTACATCCTTAGGTGAGGTTACTATTCCATTTTTTAAAATCACTATTCATAAGGGTAACATTAAAATCCCAAAGGGTCAAGTTATGATTCACCAAAAAATTATATTGATCTTATTAGACTCTAAATATCTTGCTGATCGCAAATGTCTATGCCCGTTTTTCAAATATCATTTCACATAAACAATTATTTAATAACTCATTAAATTCATATTTTATTACTATTCATAAAATATAATATTATTCATCAAATACAATTCATAAAAAAATAATATTCATCAAATAATATTCATTAAAAAAATAACATTCATAAAAAAGTAGATACTTCTTAGAAAACATCTAAAAATTCAGCCTAGATTAATTTTGACATTTGAAATTAAAAAAATGATGTTTATTTTATCGTAATAATTCTCTTAGTATGTGAAATATATGAAATGTAAAATAAATTACTTCGAAAATGAATTTATCAAATTTGTCTCAATTAAACATATATTGTATTAATCAAAGCGACTCTTAAAACAGAAATGATGAAATATAATTTTATCAAAAAAAGATGGATTACATTTTAAGTATCTAATGACTCAAAACATAACCCCTTAAAAACCTGCATACTACCCAAGGGTAATGTGTGCAATACTGATAGACTCTTGGGGTGGCTTGGATAACATCGCCTGAGTTGTAATCTACACTGACTTGAACTTCTCACATATGTGATTTTGTTCAAGCTTAACATGTTGAATATCTGCTTGGGCATGGTCAAGAGCGATGCCCATTGACACTACCTCCTTCCCAAGCTATGAAAAATGGGCTTAATATGGCCCAATTCTAATTGATGATGTCATCAACTCTTCTTTGTGCATTAATTAACCATTATTATTTCATTCTATGAACAACAATAATAATGGTAAGGGTATAGTTTCCAATGGTCATATTCACCAATAGTCATAATTGACTAATAGACATATAACAGTTGAAAACTAATGGTCACATTTCATTTATACATATATATTATTATTTAGTATGACATTTTAAAACATATACTTTCATGAAAAAAAATTATTATTCAAAAGTTAGGGTCATTTCATTGGTCCCCCATTAAAAAATTTCATCCCCGAAATATCAACTCTTACCCTCAGAAGTGAAAAGGTGTGGGTCCTTCTGCCTCATACTCCCCTATAGTTCCCACATGGCTTCTTTATATTTGTGGTTCCTCCATAATACTTTAACATGATGGGTTGTCTTATTACGTAGAACCTTGCCTCTCCAATCCAAAATCTCCATAGGCTTCTCCTCATAAGAGAGGTCATGGTCCAGTTGTACCGCCTCTGGATTTAGTACATGTGAAGGATCATGTATGTACTTCCTCAAGAGGGATACATGGAATAAATAATTAACTTTGTCTATATTTGGAGGAAGTGTTAGAGGATTGGCCAATACTATGAGGTGATTAAATATTTCATAGGGGGAAATGTACCGGAGGATTAGTGTCCCTTTATTTCAAAACTGCATGACTCCCTTCTATAGAGAAATTAAAAGTAAGACTTTATCACCAATATCAAACTCCATGTCCCTTCGACAGTTGTCGACATAGCTCTTCTGCTGACCCTGAGTAACCATAATGTGTTGTTGTATGGATTGAACATTTTCTTTCATCTCTTGCATAAGATCCGGCCCAAGAATCATTCCCTCACCAACTTCATCCAAACATGTAGGAGTTATACATCGCTTCCCATATAAATATTCATAGGGTTCCATTTGAATGATTTAGTGGAAGCTGTTTTTGTACGAGAACTCAACTAGTGGGAGATGTCGATCCCATCCACCTTTAGATTCCATTGCGCATTTTCTCATCATGTCACCATGTGTTTGAATAGTCATTTTATGTTTTCCATCCGTTTTGGGGTGATAAGAAGTATTGAAATTCAATTTGGTACTCAATTAATGTTTAATACTTCTCTATAATTTTGATGTAAATCTCAAATCATGATTAGATACAACAGAGAGTGGTGCCCCATGAATCCTTACAACTTTCCTCATGTAAATCCTATAATTTTTTATCAAAAGGTAAATCTTCCAAAATAGATATAAAATTGGCATCCATGATGAGATGGTCCACTATAACCCATATCATATTTTTTCAGTTGGATGTTCTCAGGTGACTAGTGAGAAAGTCTATAGTGATATTGTCCCACTTCCACATCGGTATAGGTAGTGTTTATAATACCCCTTTAGTATGTTGTCTCTCTTCCTTAACTTTCTGAAATACCAAGCCCCTATTAGTGTATTTAGAAATATCCATTTTCATGTTATCCCACCAATAATGATCATGGAGGTCCCTATAAATTTTATTGCTTTTAGGATGTATAGAGAATATAGAGATACGAGCTTCATCCACCGGCTCCATTATTTCTGAAATAGATGAAACCCATAGTCTTGTATGAAATTTTAGTATACCTTCTTGATCAATATTGAACTCAAAAAACTTCTCATCCTTTACATAATTATACTTATTCTATAGAAACAGATCTTTTTTTTGAGCTTTCTTGATCTTTTTTAGTATTGACGGTTGAGAAATTATTTGGGATAAGGTTGATGATTTCCCTTACCTTATAATAACCATGTCCAATTTCACAAGGTCTTTGATGAAGGGATCTCTTTTAATCCTCGTAATCGCTAGAATAACATGTTATTTCCTAATTAATTCATTAGTTACATTGTTTTCTCTTCTAGGATAATTATGAATAGAAAAATCCTAGCCTTTAAGAATTTCTCACCATCTCCTCTATCTCATTTTAAAATACTTTTTCATAAAAATATACATCAAACATTGATGGTCTGTGTATATATTAATTTTTTCACTAAAAATATAGTGCCTTCATAACATCATAGAAAAAACAACAGCATCGAACTCAATATCATGCGTTGGATAATTCTTTTCCTGAGGATTTAGCTGCCGAGATGCATAAGAAATCACCTTTTCATTTTGTATGAGGAGGAACCCAATCCCTTTTAGATATGCATCACAATAAATAATGAATCCCTCTCTAATTGAGGGAATATTTGACATGGGTGTAGTAACCAATATCTTATTTAGCTATTGGAAACTTTTTTCACACTCCTCTTTCTATATTAACATGACCCTTGTTTCCGTGAAAAGTTTTTCAAAAACCTTCTATAATATCCTACTAAACCACAAAAAATATGAATGTTATTTACTATTTTTGGATGAGAAAACTCCTCCACGACATTTTTCATTACAGACTCAACTGATATTCCTTCAATGGTTACAATGTTCCCCAAGAAACCAAATTTTTTAATCCAAATTCACATTTCCTGAACAATTAAAATAACCTCGTTATCCTCATGGTTTGAAATATAACCATTAGATTAGGTTTATGATCTTCACGAATTTTGGAATATATCATAATATCATCAATTAAAACTACCACAATGTTGTCAAGGTAGTCATTAAAGGGTATATTCACCAATTCCATAAAAATAGCAGGAGCATTAGTCAAGTCAAATGTCATAAAAACAAACTCATAATTCCTATATATTTATTTGAAGGTGGTATTTTGAATACCTTATTTCTTCACACTTAGTTGATGATAACCATAATGAAGATAAATCTTGGAGAATAATTGAGCCCCAAAAATTTGATCAAATTAATCATCAATTATTGGAAGAGGGTACGTTTTCACATTGATCCCATTATGTTATCTATAATTAATGAATAACTGAATCAATCCCCCCTTCTTCATAAAGATAAAAGGTTCTCCCCAAGTATACACACTTGGCCAGATAAACCCCTTATATAAAATTTCTTGGAGATTTTTATTTAATTCCTCTATATCCACATTCTTTATTCTATATGGGTTTTTTGAAATTATCCTGGATCAATTAATATGTTCAATGGAGAATTCTACCTCTCTTTCTATGGGAGGTCAATGTAACTCCTCAGGAAATAAATCAATATATTCTGTTGGTCGGAGTGGATACTCAAGAGGGGGGTGAATTGAGTTCCAATTTAAATTTCTGTTTAATAACTTTGTCTTAAAAACCCCCAAATAAAATACTGAATTAAACTATAGTGAATTTATATCGAAGTAAAGGTTCTGTTGGGTTCTCAAGGGATTAATTATTTCCCAGATAATCAAAACAAAAGAGTTGATTAACTTTTGAAACTAACTTTCTGATTTACAACTAATATAAACACTTGTGATTTTAATTATCAAAGTGACTTAAAAACAGTTTTGTTTTTAATGTAATTAGCAGCGGAATAAAAAAATAACTTTGAAAGAAATAGCACAGAATATATAACCAAGAGGTTCAGTCTCAAGACAAGACATAGTCCTCTCAACAATTTATATTAATTTTATCCACACCCTGGATCGGGGTTCACAACAGTTTACAACTGTCCAGATCCAAGACCTCTACCACTGTTATTCGTGGGAAAAAAACAACAGCAACTAGTTGTCCAGGTCACACATGACATCTACCACTATTACAGTGGGAAATGAAAGATGTAAAGAGTTTGCCTAGGATTTACAGATATTCTAGTTAATGTACAGGAGACAGTGTGTGTGCGTGTTAAATACAGCAGATAACACACACAACTCGAAATGTAAAATAATGAATCACAGAGCAGAGATGTAGAGTTTAGAACTGGCGCTAGTGATTGCAGTGAAGCTTTGGACTCCTTGAGTTTGATCAGAAATGGTTCTGAGTCCTCTTCCGGTTTTTGTCTGAAAAACAGAGTGTCGTCTTCTTCGCATCTAGGTTCAGAGATAGTGAAAAATGTAGTCGATGGACTTCTTCAATGTCCTCGTGAATGTACAGAACTCTTCTCGAGTAATATTGAGTGTGTATGAGCTTATGTGTCTTCTTGTTCATGCATGTATATCCGAATGATCTCTTCTCATGTCTTCCACAACTATCTCAACCACCACTCTTTTCACTCATAGGTGTCTTATGATCTTTTTGCACCAACAGGGGCTTCTTGTATTTATGGCACGAGCTCTAGAAAAATAAATGATTTCTTTTTGCAGGTACGAGGTATGGTTCCCTGACATCCAACAACCTTCATTAAATAAATGACAGAGCATTAGAATATACATAATATGACCATTGTTTAGATTAAATAAAGATAAAGAAATTCAAACAGTTGTTTATGACTATCCGTGAGTCAAGTGATCAGTAGGTCATCAGCATCAGCATCGGTGGCTAGACATCGGTGTGTCTTGATCGGTGACTTAGATGATCAGCATCGGTGTGTCATGATCGGTGACTCATTTGATCGGCATCGGTGTGTCATGATTGGTGACTCATTTGATCAGCATCGATGAGACATCTTCAGTGACTCAGATGATCGACATCAGTGTTTCGTGATCGGTGACTCATTTGATCAGCATCGGTGTGTCATGATCGGTGACTCATTTGATCAGCATCGGTGTGTCATGATCGGTGACTCATTTGGTCAGCATCGGTGAGACATCTTCGGTGACTCAGATGATCAGCATCGGTGAGACATCTTCGGTGACTCAGATGATCAGCATCGGTGAGACATCTTCGGTGACTCAGATGATCAGCATCGGTGTGTCATGATCGGTGCGACCGTTCACTTTTGATATGGATAGGTGCGACCATTGTCTTTTGATATGGATCGGTGCGACCGTTCACTTAATAGAACACAATGTGTCTATTTTATCCAGAACACTTCCAGAATACATATAAATCAATAACAAGAACATATAAAAACATGATCCAACCGTTATAAACAGATTCACTAAAAGATTGTGATTATGTATATGAGAAATCCAACCGGATTAAGTAAGTATGATTTGTGATTATTAAAACAGCAATCATAGGAAGAATTCAACAATCTTCCAGAGGGCTCAACAATCTCTCCATTTTTTATAATCACAAATCATAGTCATAAATAAAAATAATATATCATCAATAATAGTGACAAGGCATAATAAGAATAAAAACACAATGAGATATAAATCTCCCCTTGAATTTATGCCTTTGTATATTTATGTAAACATTGATCCCCCTTCCATAGTATGTTTCTCCCCCATAGATATAAATATCTCCATTGGGGATAATCAAAAACGAGGGAAAACATATAAATAAGAGATTAAAAGAAAGCATCATAGAAAATAGAGAGAGAAGAAAAGGTTTGTAAAGTACATTAGAGTACAAACAGAACACTGTTCACGCTATCAATAACAAGACACAACTATTTCTTGGGATGTAATGGGGCTTTGCCTTTGTTAGAAGGATCAATGGTTGGTAAGTTGGAAGGCTTGGAGGCAGGGTGAATTGGGTGAATTTGAAAAGGTGGTAAGATGACTCTGGAAGGTGGAGGAGAGGATGCCACGGAGATTTGTTGTTGAGCAGTAGTATCTGGTTGAGAAGATTGCTGAAGAACTGGTCGTAGTTGAGATAGAGCTTGAGCAACGGAGATCTGATTTGTAGCAACATCAGAGGCACTGAAAGGTTCAGCAGTAGGAAGCACAATGGCAGTGACTTGTTCATTCAGATAAGGCTTAAAAAGATTTATGAAATCCTGAATAACTTCTGCACCATACTGCATAGCCTTCTCAAAATCATCCTTATTCTCTATGAACCGTTCCAATGTAGGAGTAAAATCTTGCAAATAACAAACTTGAGTCTTGAAAGCTTGAGTGACTAGAGGTAGTTTCAGATTATCAGCCAACACCTTGATATTCACGGTCATCTCATGCTTGGAATAAATCTTTGAAAAGTAATGATCAACCTTTTCCTTAATCTTTTTCTGGGATTTATTGGCATCTTCGGAATATACATTTACCATCTTATGAATGTGATCATTGTGCTCCTTCATCTTCCTCAACGATTCCAAATCAAGAACTTGTCCAATGGTGCCCAATTCATCATGCACAATCTTCCTTAGAGCCTCTAGCTCATGAGTAGTGATCTTGGTTACTTTGGCTGCACTGGCTTGAGCAACTATCTGAGTTATCTCAGCTTTCAACTTCCTCAGATCAGACTTCTTAAGATGTTCAATCAGATTCCTCAACACTTCAATCATACCAGAGATGGTTGATCTAAATTCGTTTGATAAAGAAACTAAGTCAGATTGTAGATCCTTCATATTCTGATTTAGAGAGGCTATGTGCCTACCAATAAACTCACCAGTATTGGACATGTGAGGTCTAATAAAATTTGATACTCTTGTTGAAAAGGATTCCAAAGAATCTTCAGAAACATGCAGAGAAGCTTGAGTAAGAGAATTTGAAATTTCTTCTCTGACTGTATCTCTCACAGCAGCAAGAAACTCAATTTTGAACTTATCAAAATTAGACTAAGAGACAGTAGAACTATGTAGATGAACATCTGCAGAATCAACAACATGAGCATACCTTGCCTCAACTAGTTGGCTTTCCTTCACAACCGCAATAGATTCTGATTCTTTCTCTTCTTCTTCAAAATACTCTAAACCCAAAATAGAAATACCAGGGTAATCTTCCCAGACAGCAGCACACATAGTATATTTTGGTTTATCATAACTTGCTTTTCCACTGATTTTTAGAGAATCTCCCTTGCCACTAGTATTTGTTTCTTGCACAGTTTGATGTGGTTCTATTGGAGGTACAGTAAGACCATCCACTGGTCGGTTATCATCATCATCATCATCATCATCATCATCATCTCCATTCCCATTTTCATTCTTCACAGAATCTTCATTGTCAGATACTTCAGTGTCAATAGCTTCTTCATCACCAAGAATTGGTTCTGATTCAGGTAGGGCTAAAGGTGGACTGGCAGGTCCAAAGTCCATTCTTCTCTTAGGGCTAACAATATCAGGATCACTCCTATCATCAAGAGGTGACATACTTCCTTCTTCTATTTCAGCTTCTTCCATCCCTTGTTTACCAAACTCTTTGGTGTCCTTATTCCTTTCAACATCTACTTTTTCCTCATCATGAGAATAAATTTTCTCCTCATCTGATTTCAAACCAGGGTCTCTCAAACCCTTCGGCCACTTTCCATGATTAGTGGGATTGTAGAATTCATACAACTTTTCCTCATCAGCAACACAATATTTTTTCCATGGGTTCCAATTTATTTTCATCGTTTTACAAATTTCGTTGTTAACACAAAAAATACTATTCGATTCAGCTATCTCATCAGCTTCATCAACACATTCCAGATTCTTTAACATTGCAGAGATCATTGTGGAATAGAATAGGGCAGTGGATTTCTTAGAAGGTTTCACCATTCCAGCTATGTGCACTATTAGATATCTACACAAATTGATCTTCTCATGGGTCTTTAGTAAAAATAATAGAAAAAAATCCTGGAATTTTATAGTAGAAAAATCTTCTTTCCTAGGGAAATTTTGGTGCTGAATAAACATAAAGAGAAGTCTACATTCACCATCCAACTCTGAGGATGTGATTTTCCTTGAATCTCTATTTCCAGTCAAAAGCTCTAAAGATAACTCATAATAGAAGTATTCCATGGTTGGAGGATTGTTTCCAGCATAATCCTTATACTAACCCTCATGGGGTACATTTAAACATTCAGACCATTGTTTAGATGAAAATGATATTTTCTTTCCTTTCACTATAGAAGACATTCTGGCAGCCTCTACACCATCTAAAGTAACTTTCAGATTTAAATAAAACTCATGCACTAGCTTTGGGTAGTATACACAAGTGTTATCTAAGAACCAGTCTTTCCATCCTTGCGATTCTAAAACTTGTAACAACAACGACTTACTTGTCAAAAGCTAGGAAGAACTGACTTCCTTTTCTACAGCAACAATCTGAGATTCCAGGTTCAGATTTACTAATCTTTGAGTGGTACTACTCGACTCGCATTGAGCATGCTTTGAAGGTACAGGAATGTCTGATCCTTTACTTGGTCTCTTTTTCTTAGCCATTTTATGATTCTGGGGAATGCAAGAGTTTGAAGGTTCGAAGTATAGGAGAAGAGAGGATATAAGGCTTGGAGGGAAATGAAAGGTCAATGGTTTGGGGAATAGAAACAGCCGTGTATCATTTATTTCATCATTTAGGGTTCCCATAATAAAGATAAAAGTAATTAATTAATTACAACATAATAAAAAGTAATAGAAATATAGATCGGTTTGACTGATCGGTTTCACAAATCGGTTTCACATATCGGTTTCACATATCGGTTTCACATATCAGTTTCACAGATCGGTTTCAGTGATCGATCATACACAACTCTTGTTTAATAAAATTAATTCTTTCATAGCATAAAGGCTTTGTAAAAATATCAGCTAATTGATGTTTCGAACTCATAAATTCTAGAGAAATATAACCTTTTTGATAATGATCTCTTAGAAAGTGATGTCTGACATCAATGTGCTTAGTCCTAGAGTGAGACACAGGGTTCTTAGATATGTTGATCACACTAGTGTTGTCACAGTTAATTGACACATGTTTAAAATCAAATCCATAGTCCAATAAAGTGTGTTTCATCCACAGAATCTGTGCACAGCAACTACTAGCAGCTATATATTCTGCTTCAGCAGTAGACAATGCAACTGAGTTCTGTTTCTTACTACACCATGATACTAGGAACTTTCCAAGTAAATGACATGTTCCAGATGTTCTCTTCTTATCTAACATACATCCAGAAAAGTCAGCATCTGAATAACTAGTGAGGTCAAATGATTTTCCTTTTGGATAAAAAAACATAAATTCACAGTATACTTAAGATATTTAAAAATCCTTTTAACAGTCAGTAAGTGTGATTCTTTAGGATTAGCTTGAAATCTAGCACACATACACACACTAAACATAATATCTGGTTGACTAGCAGTAAGATAAAGTAAACTCCCAATCATACCTCTGTAATTGGTTTGATCAACTGGTTTCCCAGTTTTATCAACATCCAATTTACAGTTAGTACTCATAGGTATATGAATTTCCTTAATACTATCCAAACCAAAACGTTTTAATAAATCCTTAGTATATTTACATTGATTTAGAATAATACCATCTTTAGTTTGAAAGATTTGAAATCCAAGAAAATACTTAATCTCTCCCATTAAGCTCATTTCAAACTCATTTTTCATAACCATTGAAAAATCAGTACATAAATAATTTTTAGAAGATCCAAAAATAATATCATCAACATAGATTTGTACTATTAAAAAATCTTTTGAAAGCCTTTTTATAAAAAGAGTGGGATCAGCTATTCCTTTTGTAAATCCTTTTGAAATAAGAAAGTTTGAATGTCTTTCATACCAAGCTCTTGGAGCTTGTTTTAAACCATATAAAGCTTTAGAACGTTTAAAAACATGATTTTGAAAATGAGGATTTGAGAAACCAGGTGGTTGTTCTACAAAAACATATTCAACAATAAAACCATTTAAAACAGCACTTTTCACATCCATTTGATATAACTTGAAATTCAGATGTGATGCATAGGCATGTAATATCATAATAGCCTCTAATCTAGCTACAGGTGCAAAGGTTTCCTCATAGTCAATTCTTTCTTCTTGATTGTAACCTTGTGCAACTAGCCTAGCTTTGTTTCTAATGATGTGTCCAGATTCATCAACTTTGTTTCTGAACACCCATTTTGTGCATATGGTTATAGTGTGCTTAGGTCTTTCTACTAATTTCCAGACTTTGTTTCTTTCAAATTGATTTAGTTCTTCTTACATAGCCATTACCCAAAATTCATCATTGATAACATCATTGATATTTTTAGGTTCTAACTGTGAAAGAAAAGATTGATGTTCAACCAGATTTCTTAGAGAAGCTCTAGTATTTGTTCCTCTATCTAGACTATCTACAATAGCATCTAAAGGATGGTTCTTTAGAATTCTTGTTGGTATAGAAAAGGTAGGGCTAGAGATTTTAGATTCATCTACAAGTTGAGGTTCAACAGAAGCAGGTTTTGGAAAATTTCCAGAACTAGATGTTTTAACTACAGGTCAACTGTCTTTATCATTAAGGTTCAAAACAGAGAGATCATCTTCAAGATTTTCAAGAGAGGTCTTAGGTTCATGTGGATCAGTTTCATCAAATTTGATGTGAACAGATTCTTCCACGCATTTGGTTCTCTTATTGAAAACTCTATAGGCTTTACTAGAAATAGAGTAACCTAGGAAAATTACATCATCACTCTTGGATGCAAATTTGTCAAGATTTTCATTAGTATTAAGAATAAAGACTTTGCAACCAAAAACTCTGAAGTAGTTAACCCTAGGTTTCATATGGTTCCACAACTCATAAGGGGTCCTCTTAAGAACAGGTCTGATCAAGACTCTATTAATAACATAAAAAGATGTATTTACAGCTTCATCCCAAAAATAAACAGGTAGGTCACACTCATTAAGCATATTCCTAGCAATTTCTTGTAGGGTTCTATTCCTTCTTTCTACTACACCATTCTGTTGGGGTGTCCTAGGGGTAGAGAAATTGTGACTATAGCCACTGTTTGAGAAGTAAGATTCAAACTTATGATTTTCAAACTCACGGCCATGATCACTTCTCAGGGTTTTAATTTTACGTCCACTAAGGTTCTCTACAGACATGGAATATTTTACAAAGAAAGAACAAGCTTCACTTTTGTGAGCTAGAAAATACACCCATGTATATCTAGAAAAGTCATCTACAAGAACATAGACATAGTGCTTCCCATTTAAACTAGAAACTCTAGAAGGTCCAAATAAATCCATGTGAACCAACTCGAGAGGTTGAGAAGTTGAAACTTCTTTCTTTGATTTAAAAGAAACATTATGTTGCTTTCTCTTTTGACAGGGATTACAAACTTTGTCTGCCGAAAATTCATATTTGGGTAGGTCTCTAACTAATTTCCTCCTAGCAAGTCTTCTAAGTTAATGCACATTGCAGTGTCCTAATCTTCTGTGCCAAAGCCAAGAATATTTATGAAAAACGTTTAGACAAGTAATATTCTGCTTAGCTAAAGAATTTAAATCAACAGCATAAACATTTTCATTTCTTAAAGCAGAAAACACTAAAATATTTTTAGAATTAAAAACATTGCATGAATTGATTTCAAATTTAACATAAAAACCATCATCACATAACTGAGAAGTACTTAACAAATTGTATTTAAGTACATCAACAAATAAAACTTTAGAGATTAATAATAAGTCAGTGTTACCAATCTAGCCTAAGCTGATGATTTTACCTTTTGAGTTATCACCAAAAGTGACAAAGCCTCTATCAACTTTTACTAAACTCTTGAAGCATGAGAAGTCTCCTGAAATATGTCTTGAACATCCAATATTTAAATACCAAGTCTTTCTATATGATCTCTTTAAGCAGGTTCCCTACAAAACGGATTTAGGTAGGAAATTATTTTGGTACCTAGATCTTCTTGGGTCCAAACAGGTTAGCCAATATAACTTTAGGTACCCATATTTGTCTAATGGGTCTCATAAGATTTCTAGAGTCAAAATATTTTTAAAGATAAACCTTATTAGAAACATAACTATGAATATAACTAGTTGAAGCATATGACGTTTTAGAACTAGCTACATTCTGTCCAGATTTAGGAATGAATCTAGTTTTGGTAAATTTCCTTTGTCCAGGTTGGTATCCTGTACCAGTAGTGTATCTAGGTTCTATTTGGTTACCTAGCATCTGAGTAAGAGTATCTTTGCCATTGGTAAATTTCTCTAAATTTTTCTTGAGTTTCTCATTAGATAATTTTAGTTCAGTGTTTTCTTTAAGCAACTGAGCATTCTTTTCCATTTCAATATCAAGATCAGATTTATGTTTAACAGTTAAAGCATACTGTTTCTTTAAACCTTTGTATTTTTCTTTCAGATCATTACAGGTTTCTTATAACATATCAAAATATTCAAATAGATTATATTTTGACATGTTATCAGAGTCAGTATCATCTTCAGAATAATAAGAATTTAAATCAGGAGTTTCAGGTGTTACCTCAGAAGTGTTTGTCATAAAACACATGTTTGCCTTATTTCTGTGTTCAGTTTCAGAAACTTCAGATTCAGTGGAGCTATCCTCAAGCACTCCAGATATCCTTCATGGATTTCTTAAACATATTGTCCTTGTATTCATACTTCTTCTTGTATTTCAACTTTGGAGAGTCTGCTTTTATGTGTCCCTTTCTATTGTACTCATAGCAGACAACTTCATCTGATTTTTCAGATTTCTTCCAATCCTTTTTCCAATGTCCCTTGTTGTCATACTTACCTTTATAGTTTGATTTTCTTAAAAAAATTGTTCTTCCTATAAAACTTCTTAAACCTTATGGAAATGTGATCCATCTCAGCATCACTATCAGAAGCACTTTCACTGTCTTCACAGCTTGAACTTTCATTTATAGCTTAGAGCTTCTCCTTATCCTTGTTCTTTAAAGTTGAATTCTTGAAAGCAACATACTTCCTTCTAGGTTCATCTTCTTCTTATTTATTAACCTTGAGTTCCTCTTCATACATCATCAACTTTCCAATTAGTTCCTTGACTGGAAGTTCACCAATATCACATGATTCTCTAATTGAGACAGAAGTTCTTCTCCATCTTTCAGGTAGACATCTCAGAATTCTCATAATTTGTTCCTTTGATGGAACATCCTTTCCCAGAGAAGTCATTGTGTTGTCAATTTCATTAAACCTAAGATACATGTTAGAAATGGGTTTATCAGGCTTCATCTTAAAATTATCATACTTAATAGTATAAGTATTCAATCTCATTTCCTTAACATTAGTTGTTCCTTCATGAGAAACCGCTAAGGTATCCAAAATTTCATAAGCAGTTTTACAGGCAGATATTCTATTAAATTCCTCATCTCCTAAAGCACAGTACAAGGCATTCATAGCTTTGCAATTGTTATTTTAGGCAGCCTTAGTAGCTTTATTCCAAGTAGATCTAACAGTAGTATGAATTTTATATTGTGATTCTATAGCAGTACAAATATCAAAACCCATGCTCTCTAAATGAATTTTCATCTTGATTTTACACTGAGCATAGTTAGTTCCATTGAAAAATGGTGGTATATTGGTAGAAACACCTTCAAGTCCATTATCCATGATATCTTACTTAAAGAAAAGATTTTAAAGAGATAAAAATTTAGAAATAACAGAAATTTTAAGAACTTTAAAATACAACTAAAATCACAGTTAAAAAATAGAGTACTTTCGAAAATATTTTAAATCCTCTGATACCAAATGTTGGTCGGAGTGGATACTCAAGAGGGGGTGAATTGAGTTCCAATTCAAATTTCTGTTTAAAAACATTGTCTTAAAAACCCCAAAATAAAATACTGAATTAAACTATAGTGAATTTATATCAAAGTAATGGTTTTGTTGGGTTCTCAAGGGATTGATTATTTCCCAGCTAATCAAAACAGAGGTGTTTATTAACTTTTGAAACTAACTTACTGATTTACAACTAATATAAACACTTGCGAGTTTAATTATCAAAGTGACTTTAAAACAGTTTTGGTTTTAAAGTAATTAGCAGCAGAATAAAAAAATAACTTTGAAAAAAATACTATAGTAGTTATAACCAAGACATTAAGTCTCAATCCGAGACTTAGTCCTCTCAACAATTTATATAAATTTGATCCACACCCCGGATCGGGGTTCACAACAGTTTATAACTGTCCAGTTCCAAGACCTCTACCACTATTATTCATGGGAAACAAAACAATAACAACCAGCTGTCCAGGTCACACACAACCTATACCACTATTACAGTGGGAAATAAAAGATGTAAAGAGTTTGCTGAGGATTTACAGATCCTCCAGTTAAAGTACAGGAGAAAGACTGTGTGTTAAATACAGCAGATAACACACACTGCTCGAAATGTAAAATAATGAATCACATAGCAGAGATGTAGAGTTTAGAAATGGCTCTAGTGATTGCAGTGAAGCTTTGGACTCCTTGAGTTTGATCAGAAATGGTTCTGAGTCCTCTTCTGGTTTTTGTCTGAAAAAAAAAGTGTCGTCTGCTTGGCATCCAGGTTCAGAGATAGTGAAAAATGTTGTCGATGAAGTTCTTCAATTTCCTCGTGAATGTACAGAACTCTTCTTGAGTAATCTTGAGTGTGTATGAGCTTCTGTGTCTTCTTGTTCTTTCATTTATATATGTATGATCTCTTATCGTGTGTTCCACAACTATGTCATCCACTACTCATTTCACTCATAGGTTTCTTATCATCTTTTTTCACCAATAGGGACTTCTGGTATTTATGGCATGATCTCCAGCAAAAGAAATGATTTCTTTTTTCAAGTACGAGGTTCGGTTCCCTGACAACCAACAACCTTCCTTAAATAAATGACAGAGCATTAAAATATACCTAATATGGTCGTTGGTTAGATTAAATAAAGATAAAGAAATTCAAACTGATGTTTATGACTATCGGTGAGTCAAGTGATCAGTAGGTCATCAGCATCAGCATCGGTGGCTAGACATCGGTGTGTCCTGATCGGTGACTCAGATGATCAACCTCGGTGTGTCATGATCGGTGACTCATTTGATTAGCATCAGTGAGTCATTATCGGTAAATCATTCGATCAGCATCGGTGAGACATCTTCGGTGACTCAGATGATCAGCATCGATGTGTCATGATCGGTGACTCATTTGATCAGCATCGGTGTGTCATGATCGGTGAATCATTTGATCAGCATCAGTGTGTCATGATCGGTGAATCATTTGGTCAGCATCGGTGAGACATCTTTGGTGACTCAGATGATCAGCATCGGTGTGACATCTTCGGTGACTCAGATGATCAGCATCGGTGAGACATCTTCGGTGACTCAGATGATCAGCATCGGTGTGTCATGATTGGTGCGACCATTGTCTTTTGATATGGATCGGTGCAACCATTGTCTTTTGATATGGATCGGTACGATCATTCACTTTTGATATGGATCGGTGCGACCGTTGTCTTTTGATATGGATCGGTGCGACCGTTCACTTAACAGAACACAAAGTGTCTGTTTGATCCAGAAGACTTCCAGAATACCTGTAAATCAATAACAAGCACAGATAAAAACATGATCTAACCGATATAAACAGATTCACTAAAATATTGTTATTATGTATATGATAAATCCAACCGGATTAAGTAAAGATGATTTGTGATTATTAAAACAGAAATCATAGGAATAATTCAACAATCTTCTAGAGGGCTCAACATATTCATAAATGATAGGGTTATTCTCTATTATTATACTCTCAATTCCATCTTCATCTTCATAAATAAACTCCATAAAGAAGGTTATGGTTGGTGCTTCAATACAAAACACAGGTCGATATATCTCTCCTTTTAAAAAACTATTGGTTGTCCAGTCAAAAATATTGATATTTCCTTGCCTATTTAGTTGATTTTATCATTATAATTTTAGAGAAATTCCATCCTTAGTATATCGTAGAATTACATCATTTGATTGAATACAAGATTTTTGAACAGATTGTTCTCACTAAAGTGAATAATACAGTATCTATAAAATTTTGATAGTTGGGTAATCTATCTAGGATGCTTGAATGAAATTCTAATTCTAGCAGTTTAGGGATTGATTGGATATTCTTTTCAAATTTGGAGGAAATAAAGGAATAAAAAGTACCAGAATCAAACAATATAATTGATAACATTGAGAGAACAAGAATAATACCTACCACCACATCATTTGGAGATTTGACTTCATCTATCATGAAAGAAAAGGCACAACCTTTCTCTCGTAGACTATGTCGAGGCTGGTGGCGATTCCCCTCTACTGTCCTCAGATTTGGAAAGTGATTGCAAAAGTTTGGAATCTCTTTACACATGAATCATTGGAATTTAGGTAGGGAATAAACTATATTCCATTATCCATTAGTGTTGGGAATTTGAGTCTTTACCTCACTATGACAATTTTTAGTGATATGGAAATCACTTCCACACTTATAAAACGTTTTATTGTATGACCTTTCTCCCTTGGACTATGTTGAGGCTGATGGTGATTCGTCTCCACTTCCATCAGATTTGGATGGTGATTGGAAAAGGACCCAGGATATCTATACTTGATGAATTAGACATTATGTAGGACCTACACCATCTTCCCCTTGTTTTTAGTGTTTGGAAGTTGAGGGTTCACCTCACTATGGAAATTTTGAGTGATATAGCCATCTCTTCCAAACTTATAACACTTCCCTCTCCTGAGTAGGTAGTTCCTTAAATTCTTCTTCCCACATTTATTACACATAGGAAGATTCAATTGGTTTCGACCTCTTAACAGATCAAAGATCTTCCCCAAACATGGCTCCATTGATCTCTTCTATTCATTGGATTAATGGGACCACTGCATCTTACCAATCAATAGTTTAACTTTCTTCACACTTAATATGATCTCCTGGTAGCTGTCATAGTATCTATTGGCTAGATTATTTCAAAGATGAGCTCTTAGTCCACTAAAGAATTTGTCAAACTTCCCCTTAGTATCCATGACAAAGCTAGTGGTGTAATGTGAAATCCTTGTGAAGTTCATCTCATAGTTTCCCATAGATTCATTCTCCTTCTTCTTTAGTTTGAGAAATTCATTCTCCATTTTCATTCTCATTTAACAAGGTATATACTTATTGAGGAAGATCCCTCTAAACTATTCCCACTCCATATTTTCAATTTCCCCTCTTAGCCTCATGTTTTTAATTATCACCCACCACTAATCATCTTCTCCCTCTAAGTGGTAAAAAACTAGGGTGACTTTCTCTTGTTCATAACTATGATGTATAGAAAACATCTTTTCTATAGGTATTATCCATGGTTATTCAATCAATTGGTCGGTAGATCCACTAAACCATGGTGGTTATTGACATATAAAGGACTGAATGGAATGTTGTTCCCTTCATGGAAAAAATCAATCTCTTATTGGTTCAAGTTATTTACCATAACATGAGTCATTTGAGCCATCATTCTCATGGACGTTTCCATTCTAGATTCCACTAGGGTACTATCAGCACATGGTCCGTTTCCCTCACCATTTTTACAGTTCCTCCTATTTCTTTCCATTTTATAAAAGAAGAAAACCTTAATAAGAAACGTGTCTCAATTTATAATCTTATAACTCTGAAGTATTTTCATTCCTTAAAAAATCATTCTTCAATACGTTATTAATTTTTAAAAATTACATTTTCTATAAATATTTTATAATGGTTCTAAAAAATCTTAGGATTAACCAAACATATCCCCCGGGAGTGTCAAACCAAGCGTGAATAAAGTCATGTATTCATGCACCAATTCCCATTTGATTCTAGCTCAAAGAGGTGATTTTAGGTTTTACCCCTAGATACATTTGTGCTAGAGCCACATCCACTTGTTCGTATCTAGAAAGGGATTTATTTGTTCAGAAACAACTTACATAATATTTCACCAATATACTAGGAAGTTATAATATATTTAACATTTTCTATAAGGTTCTTCCTAATGTTTTCATTTCCTAATTTCCAAAAATAACTAAACAATTCTTTGATACCGACTATAACATCCCTCCTTTTTATTACATAACAATACATGACATTTTACAAATAGAGGATCTTTTAATGTTTGGTGTCTTGGAAATAAGGTACACAATACATGAAAATATACAACATTATTCTATTCCATATAAATGTATTATTAAATTTATATCCTAAGTGCATTTATTTTGATTCATAACCTAGGTACATACATTAATGTAAATGGTGAGAAGAAGGCCCAATAAGGGAAAATATGTTAAACAATTTACATGTGAACTCAAGCGATATCAATAAGAACATGAGGAATATTTTAAAGGAATGATAAACATGAATATCATAATAATAATAACTTGAATAATAACATGAAAATTTGGCTACAAGATTTATTTTATACTTTCATAATCATATCACCAAGTTACATCCTCATGGTGTCATAAAATTTTCCAAGGTTGTTCGCCAAGGTATCGTAAAACTTATCTTCTTTAGAAAATAATTTCATTACCCAATGCATTGGAGTGCTATGAGGCCACACCATTAACATGTATTTATTTTCTTATGACCACATAGATCGTAATAAAACATTTCATAAATAAACCAATGATAATAAAAGAAATTTGTTTCTTATCAAAACCATGGTGTTTAAAAAAATGTTTAAAAACATGATCATTATGTCATTTATAACCCACAATAAGGGAATGTGTGTTTTTTGTATCTAAATTCCAGAATAAAATAATTAATTTTAATTTATCCATGAATAAACTTGGAAATTAAATAGTTTTGGGTATTCACATAAATAAAATAAAATAATTTCGTGAGAAAAACTGACAGATTTTGAGATGAATATTATGCAGTATAACAGGTATGAAACATGGTTTTATAAAACATTAAAAAGAGATGGAAAAGGAGTCACCCATTCATAAAAGAATAATAATATAGTATAGTGATAGAATAAAATGGAAATAATAACATGGTATGGAAATTTTAAATACATACCACATAAAAAAGACAACTTGAAAGGGAAAAGGATGTTGAGAATTCCCTTACCATGAAGAGTAACTTCTAAAACACTATAATTGGGACCTTGCGGGCGTGATGACACCTTGGGAGGACTCCTTGGGAGTTAATACAATCATAGAATCGAGGAGAAAGATTTTGGAATGAATGGATATGAAGTAATGGGTGGGTATTTATTGAAAAAGAGGGGGTATTTTATTAATTTCAAATGACACCTCATTTGGTGCATTTGAAAAACCATGGGCATGGCCAAGGTATTTTCCCATGTTATTTGCCACATGGGACACCTCACAACATATTTTAATCCACAAGAGTCTAACAACATATTATCTAACACATTACAACATTATTACATTTTTATGATGTCATTAAACATTCTGAAAACTCAAAACTATATTTTTACAATTTATCAAAAATTCAACTATTTCCAAAAAATATCAAAAATTTACCCAAACCATTTATTGATGTGTATAATTAAAAAATGAAGAACATTTTATAAAAATAAATTACGTTTTAAATTTAATTAAATAAATAAAATACTAATAACTAAATAATAATTTTTAAATATTGTATTTACTTATACTATGATATAATTATATCACATTACTATTTAAGATGACTAAAATATATTTATACATCAACAGGTGAGGCTATTATTCCATTGGTCAAATTACTTTTCATAAGGGTAACATTACTATTCCAAAGGTTCAAGTTACTATTTACCAAAAAAATATTGTGATCTTATTAGACTCCAAGTATCTTACTGATGACAACCGTGAATGTTTGTTTTTTCATAATCATTCCACCAAATCAATTATTGAATAATTCATTAAAAAATATTTTTTACTATTCATCAAAAATAAAATTATTTATCAAATACTATTCATCAAAAAATACTATTCATAAAATAATATTAATAAAACAAACACTTTTCCTAAAAAAATTTAGAACTATTAGAAAACTACTAAAAACTCATCGTAGATTAATTTTTACTTTTGAAATTAAAAAATGATGTTTATTTTACCATAATAAATTTTTGAGTATTTTAAATCTCTAAAAAGTCCAATTTATTACTTATAAAATCAATTTATCAAATTTTTCTCAATTAAACATACATATTATAAATGAAGGCTATTCTAAAAACAAAAATGATTAAATAAAAACATCATTAAAATAAAGCGATTACATTTTAAGTATCTAAGGCATCGACGCATTACCCCTTAAAAGACAAGCATACGACCTATGGGTAAGGCATGAGGTCAAGATAGACTCTTAGGGTGGCTCGGATAACATCGCTCGTGTGGTAAACTCCTCTAACATGATCTTCTCCCATATGTGATTTCGTTCAAGATTAACATGTTGAAGCTCGGCTTGGGCTTGGTCAAGAGTGAATCCTAGTGATGAAACCTCCTTTCCAAGATCTAAAAATTGGGCTTCGAACAGCCTGATTCTACAGGATGAGGACATTTTTTTTTCTTTTTGCATTAATTAACCGTTATCATTTTCATTGATATACAGTAATCATAACGTTAAGGGTATAGTTTCAAATGTTCATATAGACCTACGGTCATAATTTAACAATGGCCATATAATGGTTGAAACCCAATGATCACATTTTATTTATACTTATATATTATTATTTATTATGACATAGTAAAACATACATTCTTAGGAAACAAAATATTATTCAAAAGTTAGGTTCGTTAAATTAAAGAGATCTGAGTTATGAACTAGAAAATAAAAAACTATCCCAATATTAGTTACCATGAAAGAATATACAGGGTGATGACAACCCGACTCCATTTTCATCCATAGAGGAGTCACCATCACCATAATGAATATAATGATATCCATATGAAATTTCAAAAGATATTTTAAATGAGTTGAGATAAGTGATTGAAATCAAACTATATAAAAGGATTTTGTTTCTATAGATGTTTTAATAAAAATATTACCTCTCAATTTCAATGGTCCATACCTAATTCCACTACAAAATCCTCTTCTATGTGAATATACTTCACTCTAGAGGCCTATGTAAGGATACCTATAGGACATGAAACTTATCGCCACATTGAAATCACCTATGTAGTTGATGAACTAGATCCACAATGAGGTAGAGACAGTTCCTAATAGAACATTTAAAAATAAATTTAGTGAAAATAAGTATTATAGATATTTAAAGGTCTGGGATAATAACTCTTATTATGCCCCATATGAGAACACTAGTATCCAGTCAATTGAACACTTGTATCTACTAATGATGGTGTGGAGGAATCTCATAGCTATGTTCTACCACCACAGACTCTACGAATCTCATTCCACTTTTTTAATATTCCATATGAGTATCTAATTTTCCCACTACATAGAGGATGATGTACAACAAAAATAAACATGCCTCATATATCCATTTCATCCTTCAGAAGACTACCCTCTACGACTAAAAATATTACATGATTTTACAAGAATACTAGAAAATTAATGTTTGGTCATAAACCCATCTGAAATCATGGATTATTAATTTTTTCATTTTCACAACTTCAAGAGAAAAATAGACAATTTCAAAAAAAATGATTTTTATACACTCTCAATGAGTGGTAATCCTATTGAAAGGAAATAAAATCAATAGAATTCACTATATTCCTAGATTCTAGGAAGAATAACTAAATAAATATAGTCGTGTTGTATTTCCAATTCATGGCCTCGGGATTATTCTCTTGCACCACCACGTCCTATCACGGCTCGTCCCTCGAGGTACGTGTCGTGACTACCCCAAGCCCGCCTTCCATAGGCCAGGGGCGGGCGACTAGCACCGAAGGAATATTCCCTATAAATATGAAGGCATTTCCTTTACATCCTGTAATCACACGTAACCAAGCACACAGCAATATACGAACTCAAGTAAATTGAATAGTAATCAAAGTGAGTTTAGTAAGTAAAAGGGGCTAGAATGCAATCCCAATAGGAAAGTACAAGTACAACTAAAATACAATATAACTCAAAAAATTGAAAGACAACTATTTGGTCATCCTTCGAGGTTATGGCCTATAGGGTAGGTACATATCGCCTCCTCATAACTCCACATCCTCTTGCCTATTTCGCATAGCGATACGCTATATGGTCCACCTCTGGGAACCTTCCAGTCCTAGTACCCTCATCCTCAGTCATCGTTGTCTATCATCTGTACCAAACACAATGAGGTGCTGGCATAGGCTGTTCAGGGGTGAGTATAACGATACTCAGTAGGGACCCCATGACCCACAAGGTCTCACTAAATCCACAAAGGATAAACCACAAAGGATAAAAACAACGGATAAACCTACTTATAAATATGCCCATTCATATACCAAAGTTATGAAGTAAACCCATATCAATCATGAAGAAAACATAGAGTCCAACTCCAAATCCCCAGGCTCAATTGTTCTGTAATGGAAGTAATAACATGAAGGCAAGTACCACACAGGTATGCCACATAGAAGAATACCACCATGGTATTACCATGAAGGAAAGTACCACACAGGTACAGACTCATCTCACACCAGGTATAACTTAAGTATAGAAGTAGAGATTATTATATGTTACTACAGAATCATATTACTTTGTTAAGAGATAGACCCACATAAGATCGCTTGGTGCTGATCCCCACAGGTTCGCTATTTACTGACCCACACAGGATCGCTAGGTGCTGACCCATAGTGGATCGCTAGGTGCTGACCAACACAGGATTGCAAGTTGCTGAACCACACAGGATCTCAAGGTTCTGACCCAAACAGGATCTCTAGGTGCTGAACCACACAGGATAACAAGGTTCTAACCGACACATGATCGCTCTCCATTCCTCACATCAAAGCCAGCTACTAGGTTCCCACACTAATCTTGCTTGTATCCAAGAGGGTCCACTTCACAAGCCACTGTTTGATACTCCAGCTACCAAAAATTCCCATGAAAAATTATTTCTAAGTATCTCCACATCATAGGGGTTCTCAACGTAACAGACAGTGCGTCAATCGGTCGCTCGGTCTGTGACTTAATAGCCTTTTAGTCCCAGGGGCCCGGTTGGATTCGTGCTCGATCCAACCCAACCATACACCAACTTTATCCAAAAATCTAGTGGGGTATACTCAAAGAGACTGTATCGCTCCATGGTTACCAGAGTCACTGACAGTTCATCAAATGGACGTCTGGTGCCAAAGATAAGGTGAAACGAGCGTCAATGGGTCGTAGTGGGTCCAGGCCCGGTCGGACCCAGTCGGGCTGACCTAGCCCGACCCACTGGGTCTAGATCGGTCCACTAGGAGGCCCAACCCACTGGGCAGTCCGGCAGGCCGTGAGGGTAGTGGAGGTCGCGAGCATCCATGGAGATCTGCGGGTGGTCGCGAGACCGCGCGCAGCCCGGAAAGGCTACGGGAAGTTCGGCTGTAGGGTGGCTTGGTGAGGTAGTGGTCGGTGCGGCGAGGCTGCGGGTGGCATGAAAAGGCTAGGGGAGGCTCGGCCGCGGGTGACACGACAATGCTACGGGGGTGCCATGAGGGCGCGGGGCCGCGGGGAGACTTAGTCGGGAGGGAAAAGTCCGCGAGTCGGCACGGTCAGGGCGGCTCGGCCAGGAGGGTGGAGGACCTAGATGCCGCAGGGTGGCTTGGCCGAGGGTGGCGTGGTGAGGCCACAAGGTGGCGATGGCCACGGACGGCGGAGCGCCGTGGGGCGCGGAGGTCACAGGGTGGAAGTGCATCCTGCCTTTATCGGCGGTTCTCAAGGTCCACTGGTGCCAACCACCAGCACCGGTCACCGTCACAAAATTTGTCTTCTTTCAACACAAAGGATACACCATTTCAGAAGAACGGAAGAGGGGTCAGACCATGTGAGTTTATCCCGCCCCTTCCACGTTAGAGCGGTATAAAGCAGCTCAAAAAGAACAGGTATGAAGAATTTTCAAACTTTATAATTTCATACAAATCATGGATCAACTTGTTTAGGTTTATCTGCATTCTCCATACTTTTCAAGAATGAAGAATTTTATGATTTCAATAACAACCCCTACCTTGTTCACTTGATTCGTTGAAGATTGTACACGGGGAAGGAGACGAAGTTGTTGGGAATATATGAACGTTCGTGACGTCGGTGTTTCCTTGATCATTGGTTCATTGATGTTGAAGACGTTCCTCGTCAACGAATGAACCACAGAAGAAGTCGAAGTTGAAGTCGACGTTCTTCATTGGCGTTCTTCATTGGAGAGCTTTCTTCCAAGGCTCCTTCCTCCCAATTCCCCCAAAATGAAAAGGTAGCCTAAAATAATATATAATGTGATCTATTATTTTTTTGGCATAAATTCAAAATAGATTAATTAATTATTGGGATGGCTTAATTAATTAAAGGGGAGAGTTGTCATAATTAAGTGGGGGAGCTCAAGAGGTTTCTCCCCATTAAGAGGGAGTTCAAGGGGTTTTAAGCCTCAAGTGTTCCCCACTACCATAACCTGTCATGGGAGGTTAGCCTCGGTGGTCCCCACCTCCATAACCTCTCATAGGAGGTTTGAGTTCAGGTGGTCCCCACCTGTGAAATATCCACATGGGTGGTTTCAAAATAAAATAAAAATAAAATTCTACTCCATTTTATTTTATTTTATTCCTTCACTAAAAAATTCTATCTTTCACTCTCATCCCATAATAGTTGAGATGAAGGTCTCCTTAAGCAAATATCAGAAATGCGAGTTCAACGGTGCCCTCTGATTTCAATTCTGAGCTCCGGTTCAAAAGTTAGAAAAACTTGATCACACGCTTATTGAACGTACCTAAAATAATGTTCAGAAATTCTTTCAGGGAACTCTGAACCTTGAAATCACTGGCTGTCAATTTTCTGGGACTTTTAAAATTCCCATATGTTAAAAAAATTACATGTAATTTCTAGGCCTTTACATTCTCTCCCCCCAGGACTTTATGTCCCCATAAGCCACAACTCAAAACTAGGAAAACAAGTGGGTGTATAGAGCACGAATCTGTGCCTCCTACTCCCATGTGCTCTTATGGAGGTTTCTGTGCTACCAAAAAATGTGCACAGAGGTATCGACTGCCCACAAAGGACTCACTCCTATTGATCCTCAATCTCAACTAGAACCTTCGTAAAAGTCACCTCATCATCGATGTCCAGCTCGCTATGTTCGATGATGTGGGAAGGGTCATGCATGTATCTCCTCAACTAGGATACGTAGAAGACGTCACGCACCCTGTGCAACTGAGGTGGAAGATCTAAGAGGTAATCCACCTCGCTAACTCTACTGAGGACCTAGAAGGGTCTGATGAACCTCAGAGATAACTTGTCACCTCGACCAAATCTCCATAAACATTGTCGAGGTGAGACCCGTATGAAGACGTGGTCACCATCCTTGAACTCCAGAGGTCTCCATCTCATGTTGGCGTATGACTTCTACCTTCTCTGTGCAGTCTTCATCCGCTCCTAGATGATCTTCACCTTCTCTATGGTAGCCCATACCATCTCGGTTACCACGAGTGCTGACTCCCCTGGGTCAGTCCAGCACAAAGGTGATCTGCATGGTTGCCCTTACAATGCCTAAAAAAGTGTCATACCAATGGTGGAGTGATGGTTGTTGTTGTATGAAAAGTCCACCAATGGAATGTGATCCTCCCAACTATGAATGAAGTCAAGGACGCATGCACGTAGCATGTCCTCGAGGGTTTGAATGGTCCGCTCTATCTGGTAATCCTTCTGCGGATGGAAGGCGGTGCTCAAATGAAGCTTCATCCCTAAAACCTCCTACAACTCCTTCCTTATATGAGAAGTAAAACTTGCTTCATGATCAGAGACAATATTCAAGGGTACTCCATGTAATCACACAATATCATGCACATAGAGGCTTTCCAAGCTCTCTACTGAACCCTGCTCTCTTATCGGTAGGAAGTGGGCTGACTTGATGAGTCGGTTGATGATCATGTAAATTGATTCATAACCCCTTGATTTATGTGCATGTCCCATCACGAAGTCCATGGATATACCATCCCACTTCCACATTGGATCCTCTAAGGGTTGACCCAATCCTACTGGAACCTGATGCTCCGCCTTCACTTGCTTAAAAATGAGGCACCTAGAGACAAACTCTGCTACTATATTCTTCATTCCTGGCCACCAGTGCTTTCGTCGGAGATCATGTTACATCTTCAACACTCCTGGATGTACCACTAGAGTGGAAGTGTGGAACTCACTCAACACTCCCTCTTGAAGAGACACTGGTACCATGGTACGTCCTCTGAAAAGATGACATGCTCCCCTCCTTCAAGAAATTCCATCAGGTGCTTGTCCTGTGGATATCTGAGCACATAGAGCCTTGTAGTCATCATCCTCATGCTACACCTCCCTGACTCCCCGATGATGTGGGAGAGTGACTATAAAAGAATGATGAAATGATTCTCCATCCCGATCTACAAAGGATATCTGCAAAGCGGCCAGCTACTCTGTCGCCTCACCTAGCAGCTGTAAACCAGATCTCCAGCTGAGTGAATCAACTATAGCGTTCCCCATCCCAAGAGTATAGACTATCTTGAAGTCATAGTCCAAGAGGAACTCAAGCCAATTTTGTTGTCTCCGGTTTAGGTCCTTCTGAGAGAAGATATAACTAAGACTCTTTTGATCTGAGTAGAATGTTAAATATTCTCTTATCAAGTAACTTCGCCACATCTTCAAGGGGAAGACCACTGCTGCAAACTCCAAGTCATGTGTAGAGTAGTTCTTCTCATGTTTTCTGAGCTTTCAAGAACCATAAGTGATCACTGCTCACTCCTGCATCAGTACATATCCGAGCTCAGTCCCTGATACATCGCAGTAGACTACGTACTCAACGCCCTCCTATAGAAGCCTCAAGATGGGGGAACTAGTCAGCCTCTGCCTCAGCTCCTGAGAACTCTGCTGGAATCTGTTCGACCACATGAAAGGTTTCCCCTTCTTCTTCAATGTTGATAGTGGTACTGAAACTATATAGAAATATGGCACAAATCTCTAGTAGTGTCCAACCAAACCCAGGAAACTTCGTACCTCCGTCACACTCCTGGGTGCCTTCCAAGCAAGTATTGCATCGATCTTTGTTGGATCCCCTGCAACTCTAGCCTCTGAGATGACATGTCCCAGAAAGTGAACCTCTTGGATCCAAAACTGTCACTTCAAGATCTTACCATTAAGCCGGTGCTCTCGGAGTGTGTCCAGTACTACCTAAAAATGATAGGCATGCTCCTCCTCAGTAGCTGAGTAGATCAGAATGTCATCGATGGAGACTACTACAAGGAGATCAAGGTATGGCTGAAAGATCATGTTCATGAGTCCCATGAACACTTCTGGAGCATTGGTTACACCGAATGGCATAACCAAGAACTTGTAGTGGCTATACCGAAATCTGAAAGCCATCTTCTATACATCCTCATCTAGTACATTATGCTGGTGATAGCCTGATCTGAGGTCTATCTTTGAGAACCACCGTTATCCCTTAATCTAATCAAAGAGATCATCAATCCTTGGGAGTGGGTACTTATTCTTCACGGTCACCTAGTTCAGTCACCGATAGTCAACACAATGTCTCAAACTCCCATTCGCCTTCTTGGCAAACAAAATCAGGGCTTCCCAGGTAGAAACACTGGGTCAGATGATTCCCTTCCCCTGCAAGTCCTCTAACTATACTTGCAGCTCACGAATCTCCGCAGGAGCCATCTGATACATGGGTAAAGATATCAGTGTCGTACCAGGGTATATGTCAACGTAAAAGTCCACCTCTCTGTGAGAAGGTAGACCCAAAACATCATCAGGTAATACATCCACGTACAGGTCCACCACTACATGATAGCTCAAACTCTCCACATCAACCGCTCTGAGGGTAAGGCTAGCCAACTAATGAGTGACCGTTTACACCCTTCTCCAGGTAAGTCCATCATGTATTGCAAAGGCTCTCTTCTCATCGGTGAAGGTAAACCCGGTCCCATCCATGTGAACACACTTCACATTATGCCTAATACAGCCTATCTGAGCATGTACTGTAGATAACCAATCCATACCCAAGATGACATTGTAAGGCCTCATCGTTGCTACTAGGAGATCACAGCCGAAGCTCTCGCCTCCTAGAGTAAGCTCAAACGGTCAGCACCAGTGCTTAATCATCACATTCTCTCTCGTAAGAGTCTCTAGACATAAGGATTGAGCTAACAGCTCCATTTGAATCTACGATCTCTAAACGAGGGCAGTGGAAATAAAAGAATGACTGGAACCTATGTCTATAAGTACTACATCTACGGTGGACTAGACAGAGATCATACTTCATATCATCTCCGGAGCATCGTGATTGTTGGTCTCAGCTACCTAGAGCTAAGCTCTCCCCTGTCCACCTACTCCATGTGGTCAGGGTGGACCACTTTGTGGTGGTGGTGGTGACATCTCGAATTGTTTCCCACCACCAACTGCACGGTCAGCTCCTCTACCACGTCTGCCTGCTCCATGCGGACCACCTCGATCAAACCTATATCGCTACCTGGGATGTCCTTCGACTGTCTGTTGATCATCCATATGGTGGGTCGGACAGTCACGATCCATGTGACCCTGCCCGCTGCATGCGTGACACTACCCACTCTTGGCTTTACTGGATCTGCCTCGTGTTCCCTTTACAACTGACTCTGAATCCTACGGTCGTCCACCTGTAGGTCTATTCCTCTTTGACCTCTATGAAATCTTTCTGCTACCAGCTATAGAAGACTCCACTATGTGATGACTGGTGGTGGGTTTCACTGATGGTGACCTCTTAGCAAGAAAACCCTCCACTAAGAGGGCTCGCTATAACACACCTGCATGCATTGGGATTCTGAGTGAACCCATCGAAGACATAATATCTCACCTGAGCCCCTTCTCGAAGGACCGGGCCCTGAAGAATGGGTCCCTCACCATATCGGTTGAGTAGCATGAGAGTTCAATGAACCTCGCTGAGTATTAATCCACGGTTATGTTTCCCTACTAGAGATGAAAAAGCTCATGAATGTGCACTGCGCGAAGCGTCGCTGGGACAAACTCTACCTGAAACAATATCTCAAAGTCTTCCCAGAGAAGCACCACCTCATCATGAACCTGGAGCATCAAGCTCCACCATATTCCTACTGCTGACTATAGAAGGCTGGCATCAAGGATCTCCATGAGGTTAGTCAGTGTCCCTACCAGTCTGAAAACTGTCACTACGGGATCCAGCCAATCCTCATATGCATGTGGGTCTATCTCTCCCCTGAACCTGGGTGGCCTATGGAATTTGAACTCATGTAATGCGCTCAAGCAGCGTTCACCCTCTGCTACTGGGGCTGGTGGCATCAGGGGACCAATGGGTAAAGGTACCGTTGGTGCCTCCGCTGGTGCCTCTACTGGAAAAGGTCCATCCACCGAGGCCTCATCGATTAGTGGGTTATCAGTGTATACTACTCTCGGAACCCTAGCTGGTTGTCTTCGTGGAGGAATCCTGAAACGAAATAGGTCAGCCACAGTCAATAATTTCTACCTAGTGAGCTGAAACAATAGATCACGAATAAAACTCTTGAAACCACACATGCAATCGGTGTTTTCATGCACTGATTCGGAAATCAGAAGTCAATGTCTTTGTGTATGGATATATCGGTCCCCACATCAACACTGGATTCCATAAACTAATAATCACACTCACTACACTTAAAACTATTTCCATTAAAATATTAGAGTCATATGTTCTACGGTAGAACTGACTCATCTGATACCAATTTTTTACGACCCGTCCCTCGGGGCTCATGTCGTGACTACTCGAAGCCCACCGTACATAGGCTAGGGGATTGCGAATAGAACCAAATGTGTATTACCTATAACTGGGAAGGCATTGTATTTATATCCTGTAAGCACACGCAACCAAGCACACAACATGATACAAACTCAAGTTAACTGAATAGTAATCAGAGTAAGTGTAGTAAGTAAAAGGGGCCAGAATACAAGCCCAACTGGAAAGTGCAAGTACAACTGAAATACAATACAACTGAAGAAAGAAAAAGGTAACTATTGGGTCATCCTTCTAGGTTTGTACTATAAGGGTAGGTATAGATATCCTCCTCATCACTCTACGTCCTATTGTCTCCTCCGAGTACCGATACACTGTATGGTCCACCTCCGGGCACCATCCAGTCCTGGTACACTCATCCTTAGTCAGCGTTGTCCATCGTTTTCAACAAACACAATGAGGTGCGGGCATAGCCCGTGCAAGGGTGAGTGTAACGATACTCAGTAGGGACCTTGTGACTTACAAGGTCTCACTAAATCCACAAAGGATAACCCACAAAGGATGAAAACAACTGATAACCCTACTTAATTATATAACCATACATATAGCTAAGTTATCAAGTAAACTCATCTCAATCATGAGGACAACTCAGATTCCAACTCCAAATCCCCAGGCTCATCTGTTCTACAAAGGAAGCAATAACATGAAGGCAAGTACCACACAGGTACGCCACCCGGAATAATACCACCAAGGTATTACCATGATGGAAAGTACCGCATAGGTATAGACTCGGCTCACATGATTTATAGCTTAAGTACATAACTAGATATGATTATATGTAACTACTGAATCATCTTACTCTGTTAAGAGGAAGACCCACATTGGCTCGCTCGGTGTTGACCCACATAGGATCGCTCGGTGCTGACCCACATAGGATCGCTAGGTGCTGACCCACTGAGGATCACTAGGTACTGACCCACACAGGATCTCATGGAGCTGACCCACACAGGATCACAGGGTGCTGACCCACACAATATCACTCTTCATTCTTCACGTCACGTCTAGATACTAGGTTCCAAGACTATGCTCGGTTGTCTCCAGGAGGGTCCTCTCCACAATCCAATAGTTGATACTCCAACAGCCACGAAGTCCCATGAAGAAGTTTTCCAAAGGACCACCACATCATAGGGGTATTAACGCAATAGACGGTGCATCAATCGGACGCCCAGTTCGTGAGTTATTAGCCTTTTAGTCTCGGGGGCACGGTTGGATTCATGCTCAATCCAACCCGACCATACAACAACATTATCCAAAACTCCACTGGGGTATACTCAAAGGGACCTTCTCGCTCAAATTTTTCTAGCGTCGCTGACGGTTCATCAAACGGACATCCAGTGCCAAAGTTATGGAAAACGAGTGTAAATTAGTCGTAGTGGGTCCGGGTTCGGTCCGACCCGTCCCAAATCGGCTTGGGCCGACCCGGTCTAGGTCGATCCGGACTGACCCATTAGGTCTGGCTGGGTCCGATGGGTAGCCTGGCCCACTAGGTCCAGCCCAGCCTGTTGGGCGTTCCGGCAGGCCGCGAGGGCTGCTGAGGTCGTGGGTGGCCGTAGAGGGTTGTGGGTGGCTACGAGGTCGCGGGGGGTGCGTCGAGGCCAGGGATGGCGTAGATGCGGTGAGGACTCGTTGAGGCTGTGGGTGGAACATTGAAGTTGTAGGTGACCCGGTGAGGTCGTGGGGGGCTCGGCGAGGCCGCGCGTGGCGCAGCGAGGCCGCAGCGGTGCGGCGAGGGCGCGGAGCCGTGGGCCGACACGGCCAGGTGGGTGAAGGCCGCGGGGTAGCTCGGCCAGAAGGGAAGAGGCCACAGATTCCGTAGGGCATCTCGGGTATGGAGACAATGGTCGTGGATGGCGGAGTGTCGCGAGGCATAGAGTCCGCGGGGCGGCGGGCCGTCGTGCCTCTGTCAGCGGTTCTCAAGATCCACCGGTGCCAACTGCTGGCACCAGTCACCATCACCAAAGTCGCCTTCTATCAACACGAAGGATACACCATTCAAGAAGAATGGTTGAGGGGTCAGGCCATGTTTGTTTGGCCCACACCCTCTACGTTAGAGCATTAGAATGTGTCTCAGCAAGAACATGTATGAAGAATCGTCAAACCTTACAATTTCATACGAATCGTGGAGAAACTCGTTTAGGTTGATCCGTGTTCTCCTGGATTTTCAAGAATGCATAATTTCATGAATTCAATAACACCCCCTACCTCATTCTCTTGATTCGTTGAAGATTGTCCGCGAGGAGGGAGAAGATTTCATTGGGATTAAATGAAAATCGGTGACAACGATGTTTCTTTGATCATCAGTTCATTGACGTTGAAGATGTTCCTCGTTAATGAATGTCCCGTGGAAGAAGTCTGCGTCGATGTCGGAATTCTTCATTGGCGTTTTTCGTGGGAGAGATTTCTCCAAATGCTCCTTTCTCCCAATTCCACCAAAATGAAAAGGTAGCTGAAAATAATATATTATGGGATCTATTATTTTGTTGGAACAAATTTAAAATAGCATAATTAATTATTTGGATGGATTAATTAATTAAAGGGGAGAGTTGGCATAATTAAGTGGGGGAGCTCAAGAGGTTTCTTCCCATTAATATGGAGTACAAGGGGTTCAATGGGTTTTAAGCCTCGGGTGGTCCCCACCAACATAACCTCTCATGGGAGGTTAGGCTTGGTGGTCCCCACCTCCATAACCTCTCATGGGAGGTTTTGGTTCAAGTGGTCCCCACCTATGAAATATCCACATGGGTGGTTTCAAAATAAAACAAAAATGAAATGTTACTTAGTTTTATTTTATTTTATTCCTTCACGAAATAACCCAAATTTTATCTTTCACTCTCGACCTACTGCGGTCGATGTGAAGGTATCCTTAAGCAAATACTAGCACTGTGAGTTCAACGGTGCCCTCAAATTTTAATTCCGAGCTACAGCTCAAAAGTTAGAAAACCCCGCTCACACGTTTACTGAATGTACCCAAAATAAAGTTCAGAAATTCATTACGGGCACTCCAGACCTTGGAATCATGCACTGTCAATTTTTGCGGACTCGTAAAATCCCCATATATTAAAAAAAATTACATGGAATTTCCGGGTCATTAAATTTCCCACCAAATATTGTAAGACACCTCAAGAATAGATATAGAACCATTCACCTTAACTTTAAGGGTCATTTTCCCCCCTAAAGTAATGATAGAATTAGAAGGATGAATTCATGTGCTCAATATTTGTCTCCTATAGCACTACGTTAAACCTCCAAAGATTATGCTTGAGAAATAGGAAAAAAAATTTCCACTATGTCAACTATTAATATAATAGCCTCAACACTATTTTGATGGGTTCAGTCATTGAGAATTCTCCAAAAATGTACTCCTCGAGAATAGGAGGATTTATTCTAGGCAAAATGTTATAACATCAAGGATCAAACGAGACCATCTAACAATGAAGAAATCAATGTTTATATGAATTTTTTGTTTGGACTATGATTAAATAAATCCCAACAAATAATTTATATTTCCTATTGTATTTTTGTAAAAAAAAAATTATGATGAGATCTGAAATCATAGTCACCCATAAACTTCCTCTTATGTATAGAAATTTATATAACATGTATTCCTAGTATCCCAAGAAATAAACAGATGAGAAAGGCCTAGTCTCTAGAACGTTTTTTTTTAAGAAACAACATGGGTAAATTATCAATTTAGGTTCTAAACAATTTCTTTACACGACCCAAAAATTGTTCCTAAACCCCACTAGCTTGTAAAAAGCACTAGGACAAAGAGATTAACACAGGTAATGATTTCCTCAAACCATATACAAAAACCAGTTTAAAAAAGAAAAATAATGGATCAAAATCCATAATAGAGTCAAATAAAGAAAAAGAAATACATGACTCAGAATAAAAAACCAAAATCTAAGTACATGATCCATGAGTAAATAATATACTAAATATAATGACATCTATCTCCATGTGGAATGTGGGAAACTTCACTCTATCTCACCACCCCATTCCCAATATTAGATGATTCCAATACCTATCTCACTATGGTGCCTTTCCATTTCCCACATTAGATAGAAAAGGGTTTACGCATACCTAAGGGCTTGTTCATGATGTGACAAAAATAAAATTTATGGGATCCCACCACGTTTTTTATATGAGTAATTTGTTAAATGATCCAAATATGGTAATTATAAATGTAAATAAGTCATGATACCCAAAATTTAAAATTTAACCAAAAAGAAAGAAACTCTCTCTTTTCAAAAGTTTATTAAAAATCAAATAAAATAGTTTCCAACAACATTAGAATAACCCATGTATTATTTTAAATAAATTATTGAAAATATACATCAAAAGAAATCATAATGGGATCTACCCTAAGAATAATATAGTTCTACGATAGGTAGGATCCTTATCCCTTGTAATCAATAATGACTAGTGTGAAAAAATCCCTACTATAATTACCTAACTTGTAAAGGAACATCCCAATGTGTGAACCATATTATGATGTTATGTATATCTCTCCTCGACATGATAACCTAAGGATAATAGGAACAACCCAATGTCTGATCCCCCATATGAGTCATGGAAACAAGTCTATGCTGAAATCCACATCCAATGTATCTCAATCTCCCATGTGCAGAAAATTTCAAATAGTTTCCATGGTTCATGTCACATTTTAATATTTAAACTAGAAAAACTTTTTACACCATAACCATTCATTGAAATACAATATACCAAAACAAGGCAACAGTGCATTGAAATAAACCATTCATTATGAAATAAATTGTGGAAACCATTTTAAAAAAATAAAAGCATATACAAATTAAAGTATTTCATAGATCATGTAATTAATAATTTATAAATCTCATTTAGAAATTATACATCCTTCCTTATATATAACATGAATACTTAAGATGAACTAACACACCTCAAACAGTCTATATTCCAATAATTCTGTGGGATCCTCACACCATAGGAGTGGAGGAATCATGGAATAAAGAGATGATCCTGAATCATAAACCCAATTACATAATATTTAGAGTCAATGATCATAAGTTCAATGGATAAGATATAGATAGAGAGTGAGAGATATGGAGATAGAGATAGAGAGAGAGATTTTTCCTATCATAGATATATCAATGATTCACACGATGATAAAAACATCCAAATAATTTGATATATTCAATGATTGATGTAAATGAAACATCATAATATGTCCAAAATAAACTTAGATCTGATAAATACATCTTTGGTCTAAGATTTTTGTCAAGTGAAATGGGAGATATATAGAAGAAAGTATAAGAACATCAAAGAACACCAACATACCATTGAAAATTTAGATCAAATACCCTGTGATCTATCAAAATTGATCCACATGAGGAATTAAATATCTATAATTTCATAGAGGAATCTAATAGGTTGAGTGAATAATAAACCAGTAGAATAATTATTCCAAATGGAGGTGATTTTGGTCTTAATAGTCAAATTATAATTTATTATTTATTGTCAAAGAGTATGGATGTATGGTTTGGAAAACCATGTGCCAAGCCTATGAAATGACTCTCCCTATTGTTGACTTGTTTGAGGAAAAGGATGAAATGTTTTTCCTAACTATGATCCCTCTAACAGGAATCCTAATCAAGATACATGATTTCCTAGGATAAACCACATAGTTTTCCATAACCATGTTACAACCACAAAAAGGCCAAAAATCTATAAAAACTCCAAAATTTCACCCAAAAACCCATGAATAGATCAACAATGTTCTTGTAAAAAATAATATATGTACCTAAAAGTTATTTTAGGATTTTACATGATGTTTGATTTATTACCAAACTTCATATTTATTCACTAAAGAAGATAATAAAAATTATGATCAGAATTATAAATGCTAAATAAATATTAATAAAGGATATCATTTATTAGTTTTTTTGAAAACCAATGTTAAAGGGAATCATTTTTCTATACCAATGAAAGAAATTAATAAATTTTTCCCTTCATCGGTTCTTTTTTCATTGATAATGGTCTCATTTTACCAAAATTTAATTATTACATGTGAAGGCTTCCATTTATCATTACATTTTTAGGATTGATAAATTGCCCTTTGAATAATTTAATTATTATATATAAATATTTATTTAATTTAAAAAATAATTTTTTATCAATAATTACATATATTTATATAAATATAATACCTTTAAAAATATAAATTAATTTACACTAATATGCACTTATATACATAATTTTAATTACATATATATTATAAAATATAATCTTATGAACAATAATTTACATATATTTATTAAATATAATTCATATATTAAATTAAATATTTTTTGCACTATTATATAATCTATATTATTAATTTATATTTATAATTATTGAATAATTATGTCTCTATGATGGTTAAGGTAAAGTAGTTCCTTCCTTGTGATTTCAATTGTAATTGAGGTTCCTCCATAACTATAACCTTCTTACATGGAATTAGTTTAGATATTATAGATAAAGTAATGTTATTGAATTCTTCTTGTTCATATGAACATTATATGACGGTTAAGGATGGTTTCATTTCTAAATGTAATGTAAATATTAATAGGTAGTATTTCAATCACAGACAATTTCCATAATTAAGGGATTCTCCCCAAGTGCTGGTAGTATAAATGTGATCTACTTATCATAATGTATAATATGAAGAAATTATGAAGTGAATTGTATAGATTTGAAAAATTTTCTATTACATAATTGATCATGTTACCAATTGGTGGTAAGTTGTTGCATATCAAAGACCTTGATCAATGATTTTGGGATATATAGTGATTCTCATAATAGAGGTGAGTCCTAATCAATATAGGTTGTGTTAACATTTTTATCATCTCTAACAAATATAACAACCAAGCCTGGGGTCATGAATTAATTTCACTTCTTCCATAATAATTCCATCTATATTTCATTTATTGATAATCCTTATTTTAACTAGTTTGAGATATGACTATTACATTACCTGATGACCTACAAACCCAAATTCTTTACAATTGATAGGCACAAGGAAATAAGTAACCTAGACATAGGTTGAAATAGCTTATCCTTTCATCATATTATCCTTTATCCTTCATACAATCCATTTTTTTTTAAATTCATTCATCTCCACCTCAATATAATTCTTAGATAACAACATGCTTCTTATTTTCTAGTGTCTACATTCCCATGTTTACAGAATATCATAATATAAATTTTATCCCATATAGATTTCCTACTATCAATTTTATCAACTAGAAGAATCTTACCTATCCAAACTAATTATCTTGAGTATTAACTATGATTCTATTTCATGGATTGCTCAAAGGTCTCTTTGAGGATCCATAGGCCCTACACTATTGACCTAGAGGCCTAGCAGAATAATTTCCTATATATGTAGTCCAAAATAAAAAAATCATATAAATAATAATTTTGTTACTATACCCATGAATATTAACAACTACAATAAAATTAAAATCCTCCTCCACCTAGAATCGATCTCATTCCTTTGATATAGGATTATGTTGGTGTTTCCACATAGGTAATACCCCAATATTCATCATTTCCACTAAACCATGTTTTTATTTCAATTACATCTTAGTTTATTCATTTAAATGAATTTAATTTTAAAAATACTATGGTTTGTAATTATATTAGAATTTCTTTTCTCAATTGAATCTTATTGTTTTAGAAGATTTTATCTATTATATACTCTTAGAACAATAAGACTATAAAAATGGATAGGTATATGACGGTGGCTTGACTCATGAATTTTTCTATAATTCATTTAGATATCGATATAAGCACTCTTATGGACAATAAGTTCATGATTTCAACATCATAGGATTATATTAATATTCATATTAATAGTGATAAATTACCTCCACTATATGTCCTTAAAAACCTATCAGAAATTTTAATCCAATTATTGTATGAACTCTATAAACACTTGTAATTACTTTATAGGATTTTATCAATGAATTTTTTAATAATATAAATAGATTTTTATAATAGAAATACTAAACTGTGGTTTGTTTGTCTCAAAAATAGTTGATAATTAGGGACATCGTATCAACACACCTCTCTTACTTATGTTAGAGATTTCTCTCATTGAAGCGTGAATTCTAGTGGACATGAATAACTAGATTGGTAATCAAAATTTTCATGGAGTTAGAAATTATTAATGAGAAAGACCAAGGATGAACTATAATGTGGTTGTGTATTAAATATATGCTTGTGTACCATGTGACTACATAAATTATGAATTGTTTCTTTATTCAAGTGAGAAATAATAAGGATCTACTAAAATTTTTAACATTGGAAAAAATAGCATGTGATGAGGGATTATGAAGATGGGGATTGCGTTTAGGGTTTTTATGTATTTAGTGTGGAATTTGATCATGATATTAGCCATGTTAATTGATAAAAGGTTAACATAATTACTAAAAACAACATGGCTAAGGCATAGGGTGCTTGGGAAACTCTACGTATAGTGTAGGGAAATGAAAAATATTGACAATAGATAGGGATGTCTATGATAGATTGCATGGATAGGATTGGGAAATCATCTCAAGTGCTTGGATATGGGGTACATGACTGGTTTTATTTCCCTATATAACCTCTCACTCAAGTGGGATATACTAATATATTTAACCCATAGATAACCATGGTTGAAACAATTTAAGATGAGGTTGAAAATATGATTCATCATTATCAAATTTAGGGTAGTTATGATGACATAGTGGATGATGATCCTACAAGGAATGGAAATTAAAAGTATTTCCTCTAAAAAGGGATAATAGTCTTGGTTGATAAATTGGGTTTCCAAATAATTATTCAATGGAAATCAAGGCACATGAAAGATTATTTGATTTATATCTAGATGTGGTGAATAAATCCTTATGACCCTTGATGTATAAATCTAATTAGAATAGCGATTTTTATTTTTACAATTTAATAATTTATTGTGAAAAGTTATATTTTTTTAATTTTTTTTCAACTCTTGTTTTCCATGAATGTGGAGAGTTTCCCTTTAACTGACATCATTATCTCTTTCATTCTATTTTTTCATATATTTAATAAATGAGGTTGGAATATCTCACTCCATGACTTTCTTGTTTGAATAATTATATATGTGTGTGATTATAATATATATATTTTAAAATATATATATTTGAAAGAATACATTTTCCAAAAATATATATATTAATACACACAGACACATGCGTATATAGGTCACAATACATATATATATATATTCTATATACATATTTGTTTACTTTCAAATATGATTCATGTAACAATAAATATATATATTTATATAGATAAAATATATATTTTTAATAATATATATTTTATTTGTTCTTTTATAGTTATTTATAATTATATATTTTTTTATTGACACACAAGTACATAAAAACATATATATTATAAAATATTGTTATATGAACAACATAAGTAAATATATTAATACATTAAATATAGTGCATATAAAAATTTATATATTTATATTCACGTAACATTGTGTATTATGCCCATATATTTACACAATACATATACATACATATTTATTTATTTATTTATTTAAATATGTATGGTTGTGTGTGTGGTTATATATATTTATATACATGATTATAAACTGTAATGTTTACAAATAAATAAATATATATATATATATATATAAACTTATTTAATTATTTTGACATATAGAATGTTTATTTATCATTAATAATCTTATAAAAACAAAATTTTATTATTAATTATATTTTTATAATTTATATATCAAAAAAATATCATATTAATCAATAAAAATAATAACTAATGTATTTTAATATATTAAAAATGTATATGTAAATATAATATATTTAAATTTATATTAAAAATTATATAAAAATGTTAATTCAAATATATTAATTTAATTATATTTATATTAAGATAAAAATATTCATTTAAATAAATAATTTAATTTAACATTCAGTGTTAGGACAGAAGCTCGATATGTCCTAAAAATCTATTTATATGAAAAAAGAAAAAGCAGTGGAAAAATGGGGCTCTGTATATTTATGTACCTAAAATATATGTGTTTATATATCTGTGTGTGTGTTTTTTTGTATGTTTGTAAAAATATGTTTTTATGTGTGTTTTGTATATATATGTATGTATATTTTTGTATATGTGTATATATATATATGTGTATGTATATATGTATATATGAATATATATATATATATATGTCTGTGTGTTTGTATGTATCTGTGGTTTTGTTACAATGGCATAGTAATGTGAGGAGAGTGGCAAGAACCCTAGAAGCGGCGATCAAGATTCATGTGGAAAGAAGGATGATTTTCCAAAGATAACCAATTTAGATCTAGTTGATGATCATCTTGAAAATGTTTTTCATTGGTAGAAGCTACATTTCTATATGGAAAACAAATAAAATATGATGGTTCTTGCAACTCGCAATGCTCTTGGATCTAAGAGTAATTTTTAAGATGTGGTCAAGGTAGTGAGGAACCTCTCTATCAAAAACATCAATTCTTATCCATCTGGATGGGTTATTAAAAATTGTGGAACTGCACATGTTTTGGATAATCAAGTTTTAGTTGAGGAATGTGTGAGCCTTCTAATATACACCATCATTGCATGAGTCTTGATTCCAAAAAATTTTAAGTCATGGGAATTCAATGAGTTCACCCAATGAATTATTGAGATATGGGGTTTTGATGAATGGCGGATGACATGTATGGGGAGTGTTTTATACAATGTATTCCTTACCTCACAAGAGTAAAAATGGTGGGATCGAAGTTTCTGAATAGTCACTCTTGTGCTTAGTTTTCTCTGAATTTATGTATAGTTTTGAAACTATGATTCTAGAAATTTTTGAAACACTCATACTCAATTATGGATCAGAAATTTTATACTAAATTAGTTTTACTATCATCTATGAATACATTGGTATATTGCCTCCTCTTTTGGAAATCCAATAAGGATGGATAGATAAATGGACATCCCTTGTTTTTGGCATTATATAGGGATACTTGTAGAGGTTGACATGTCTTCCCCAAAATTTGATTAGGTTTTTTTTGACTTCCATGGGTGATAAAATCAATTTGGAAGTTCCTTATGCGAGGAAACTGGAGTTCTTATTGAACTTCAATTTTTTCATGTTATCTATGAATGAAATAGAGTTAAAATGTGATGATTTTTCAAAATTTGGGGGCTTGATTATTCCACCTTTAGGAGGAGTAAAGGGAATGAACAATTTTCTACTTTTATGTATCATGATTTGGATACTAGACAGTTTAGTTATGGGAATGCAGGTCTTCTTTCTAAGGTTGGGATAGAGGAATGTCCCCCTTTGAATGATTCCAATGATCATAACAATATGAACCCTTCACCCCCTATTATTGTGGTTAAGGATATGAATAACGATGTCTCTATTGAAGAAGTTTTAGTTACATTCCATTCTAATAGTGATTATCCACATGATCTCTTGGTTGAGGGATGTAGCATGGATTACCTCCGGACGGAGATATAACTGAATCCTCCAATGAATGGTGATGAGGAAATTGTTTCTCCAGGTGAAAATAATTTTTTTATCTTCTAGAAGGACAATGACTTCATGGTTTTGGATTCTTTTGGTCATATCAAGGTGATCCTCTTACACTCACATCTAGGCGGGATGATGCTCCTAAAAAGGTTATTGTTTTGGAGTCTCCCTATATTTATAATGAGTGTATCAATTTCCCCTGATAGAAACATGCAAGATACTTTCTTGATAAATTTCATGTCTCTAGGATAACTATTTCTGCTATTCTTACTTGTAATGTAAAGGCTGATGTCTTTCTGAATATGTGAATCTCTATTTGCCCCTAAATGGATTTCATTCTGAATAGTGATATGGGGATGTGTGTGGATAATTCTTCCCAAGTTGATTCTCATGATCGCATTGCATACCATACCATACAGGTTCCACCATCCAAATATTCAAGAAGGAAGCTTCATGATAGTTTTAATCAGAATCATTTTCAACAAACTAATAACTTCACCACATTAAGTTGTGTTTATTGTGATGAATGTGTTGATGATTTTCCCTCTTCTATGAAAAATTAGAATAAGAGTTCTCCTATTGATTTTTATTTCAACTCTAATGCAAAAAATTAGAAATAGAGGAATAAGGATCAACCAAAAATTGATCAAAGAAGAAAGAAACATCAATATGGTCCTCGAAAAAGGATCATATATCATAACCAATGGAGATTTTCTTCTAGAATTTACAAGGGATTGGGAATCCTACCACAGTCACATCCCTTATGCATATTATTGTGACTAAAAAACCCATTATTAATGTTCTTTCTCAATCAAGAATGTAATTTGACAATTTGAATGATTTAAAATAGAATTCCCTAGGTTACCCCTTTATTCCCTATAATTTTTATGAAGGTATGATGGAGTCCCTTTATGTTTCAAATCATTATATAATTACTCTTATGTTATATAATAAATTAATTGGTCCAATATAGTATCTATTGGAAAATAAGGTACTGAATTCTCTATGAATTGTTTCTATTCCATTAGCACTTATACAAGAAATATATCCCTTTAGAAATGTTTTGAGTGCATATCGAAGAGTATGTGTTAGAGTTAGATTATAGTCATAGATTTAAATTTTGTGATTATATCTTGAAAAAATAGGTTGAAACATTTGTTGGTCGGAATCTTATGAATTGTCTTCTTGAATTGATAAATGTGGTTTGGTTGAAGTTACCAACGTTGGAGATAATTACACATAGAGTAGGTACACTCTTAATGGTAGGAATTAAAACAAATTGGATAGATGTTTTGTACAATTTTATGATTGAAATGATTCTATTGATTTTTCTAGACTCACTATTCCTAAAATACATTCTGATAGTAATCTTTTACTAGTTTATGTTTGTATTAATTAATCAAGGTCCACACTTTTACAATTAATGTACAAAAATGCTTTTCTTGTAGTTCCTGGTTTCATGGAAATTATTATGGATGTTTTTATGGTTGATTTATATTGAAGACCATTAAAATTATGTCCATAAAGATGAAAAATGTTAAATAAAGGCTCAAAGAGTGGAAAAATCTCCTTCTCTAAAATTGATCTTGATATCAATGAGGATGAAAACAACTTGGTCCATAACCAAGAATTCAATCAAAGTCAATAAGATCAATCTCTGGAGGAGATTAAATCCCTCTTCAAACATGATGATGTGTTTCCCATCAAGGTGAATCTTTCTCAAAACCAATTTAAAAGCATGTGTCCTAATGAGGGAGATAGAAATTAAAGATTATTTCACTGCATGCATAGGGATAATAAGGAATAAAGAGGGCTTAATTCCCTCAAAAAAAATTGGAAATGTTATTTGTTATGAAAACGGAATATTAAAATTTGTGACCAATTATTCTTAGGACTTGTATGTGGAGAAAAGGGATAAAAACTCACATAGTGTGAAATGAATGGTTTGGATTTTGATGATCATGCCCCCTCTTTACATGTTGGAATTATCAAAATTCACCAGGATATAATGATTTGTATGAAAATTGAAATTTTTTTAATGAATAATGATATTTCTTACATGGTTATCTTTAGGTTAGTTGGTGTTAGTGTTAGGGTCAAGAAACCATTTTTGGATAAAACTATTATAATGATCCATCCGATATTGGGGTGACTGACTTTTAATGTTGATGTGGAAGCGTCAGGTGCACGGGGGCCATCATGTCATGGTGGAAGGTACCAGGGTTGTAGATGAAATTGATGGGTTTGGTATTTTAAAAAAATCTTCAAGATAAAAATATTTACCATCTTCTACGATCTGAGCCCTGATATTGACCAAGTATCTCGCATAATTAATCAGATCACTAAAAATAAAATTGTGAACATAACTTTTATAGATCTGAAGATGAGCTCGAAATACGATTGTCACTAGAGATCAGTTCATTAAGGATCCATAGATGGATCCCTCTAGATCATCAAAACATGATTCTAAAATCTGCAAGAGAGTTGATGGTCAACTTCTAGGTGCTGCTATGGCGATCAGGTGATGTCTTCAACGTCCCGACAATCACTGCAATCCTCTTTCTTTCTTTCTTAAAGGAATTCTTGGATTAGCTCTTAGTGAGAGGTTTTCTCTATCTAATAGTTATGCGAAGATAAAATCTCTCATTCATGGTTAATGAATTGTTCATCAAGATCTTCTCCTCTTCTGCTTATATAGTGGTAATCAAAAATATCTGAATGGGTTTTCCATCCCCCAAAAAAATGCCGACTAAAAAGTAGTAAATAAATATTGTTGACAAATTAAACTAAATAAAAAATAATATTTATTATTTTATCACATTTCTATAATGTATATAAATACATTATGTGATAAAATGTCAAGTCATTTAAATCAGCTCTTTATTCCCACTTAATATTAAATGAACTAGGAATATTAAAATAATATTCATTAAGTTAATATTATTCCTTGTATTTACTTATTATAAAAATAAATTTAATAAATAAATTCAATACAAATCAATCTTTACTTGAATAATATGAATTTATTTATTTATCAGTGATCGATTACTTAGACAACACTCGAACCATGTGGTGGGGCCCACCATATCTAATACACCTATTCAACTAAGTAATGTGGATTCTTGAATACGCCATTGTGTGTGACCCTCTAGGCCCTTATCTCAATAGTAGTGAATAAAATCCATAGAAAAACAGAAGATTATATCAACCCATCACGGTCCCTAAAGATATAAGGAAAGACATAGGACCTTTGTTTAAGATTAATGTCATAATATATCATGATTCTCATTACAGCATGGGATTGGTTATAACCTTTTGATACGAAAATTAATCTAAGGACATTACCGTTAGATATTTGATGCATAAATATATACACTATTATTGTAATAATACATAATGTATATCTTACTGTATACTTGATATGGTAATAAAAAGAACTAAATAGTTGGGTCTAGCGGACTCATTATTACAACACTCCCACGTACACTAGATATGACTGATATTTTCATACCACAAAGTATATTTTAAAAATAAATATTCTTGTAAATATCACAACATACATGATTATACAATCACTAAAGTGTATTGTACTCAACGCACCACTTTAATCGCCTCAAATTCCCCGAACATATCAACCTAGGAAAATTATGCCATGTGACATTGGTAACAATTATAACTCAAATCATTCCAACGTGAATTTTTAAATACTATTCCACTATGTACAATTGAGTAGGTCCACACAATTGATAGATCTACCTCAACAGATCATATTCCCAAGAACATAAGTTTCTACTTTATGTCAATCACTGGAGTATTATTATCCTGTTTTAACTATCCATAATACTAATATATGGTTGTGCATATGTTATCGACCATAATAAACATTGAAAATAATGGCAATGACACTAACATTTGGTATACACATGGAATGGATTCAATCTAAATGAATGATTTATGATCTTGATGCTTACTTTAATCCTAAACTGGATTTAAGTAACTTGTAACCCATGTTTCTATCTTATGGTGTCACCATCCATTTCTAGTTGCATCGTATAGAAGCCTTCCATAAATGTTGGTCTTGACATCCAATGTCCAATAAAATAATTTTATAAATTAGCTATGAAAAGTAAATTTACAATGGATTTAGGAATAATAACTTGGTATAACTAATCGAACCTTGTTCTTACATCACTTGTACCACTAGAGTATCAACTCACTTGAATACCCAGTACAATAATAAATATCACAAGCCCCTTTTTCACTTGAAACATATAATCCATTATTGAATATTAATTGATCTTGTGAATCTTTGATGATTATAATATATTTCTTTATTGTAGGAATTGTTATTCTCACTGAATAAAGTATCACTGGGCGTGGTGAATGTAAACCATCACTATGGTTTTAACCGTCCTATGTAGTAGGTCTTTTTTGGATCATTCCTATTCCACACACTTGTGGAACTAGTTCCTATTCCAACTACTTGTGCATCATTATCATTGACCCAACCCAATTAAATATTTCTCCCAATATCTCACGTATATATTCCATTTTATATAAATGTTGTCAATCACTTGAATACCAATCTTCTATTAAAATTATTTTTTTATAATATCCCAAAAATCTTTTAAGATACTTATATTATATGCACTTTGTGTTTTTCCTGATGCAAGTTTGTTTATATCCTATCACACTCTTTTAACCTAACTCATGTTCTTATGAAATTATGGATTTCTATCATATTATGACTTATATGATATCCATTTTTTATGATATTTGGCATATGTTTATGTGATTTCGTCATTATTTTCAAAGCACATATTGAAATATAATGGATGTTTCTACAAGTGGAAACATTTATACTACATACATCATAACTCTGATGTATAAAATGTGAATTTTTGAATTAATCCACACTAAATTTTTTTGATCAATTCTAACATGTAATACTTATAAACAATAGTCCCTATTAACATCAATGTCATGATGTAGATAATGTAATGTGTGTTTATGGATTACTCCAAGCCAAATTATAATGATAGATGAACACTTGTTAAAGATATTCTTCGACATGTCCTCCCGAAGAAACTCGTATTTTTTTAAAATGAATATACTTCACTATCAAATTACTTAATTACATGAAGGAATATTATGAAGTATATGTACCTCTATATTCATTTTTGAATAGTTAATGTTCAGTAGATGAACTACTTTTGAAAGCTTTTCGGCATACCATTATTTCAAAACATTTCTTTATCCAAAATAAATTTGTTGATAATACCAATGGTGTTAATTTGAACCAAGAAGAAATATCATACCTGGTATATCCTAGACATATACATTAAGCTTTACTTGAAGAAGATTTATCTTTCTACAATTTGGAAAATAATTCTTACATTTTTAAATTTGTCAAGTATTTCTTATGATTCAAGTATCATTGAGTTATTAATTGAGTATAAAATTCCACAAAAAAATCATTCCTAATCCTAGAATAATGTATCCTTATTTCCAAAGGACACGTGAGATAAATGTTTTTTATATTCCTTAATAGTTTGAAATAAATCATCATCTTGGAAATTAGGAGTTATGTGTTTCTCAATGCTTACTTTGGAATCACCCTTTCTCAGCTTCTTGGAGAAGACATATTACTTCTTATAATTTTTATATTACTTATCTACTACATTTTAATACACATATATAAATGAAATATTGTATTTTATACTCAAGAAACATGTTAGAAATGTTACATTTTATATTTCTGAATATACTTAAAGAAGAAGTGGGTACTTGTTTCTTTAATTCAATTTGTTACATTTAACACTTACATAAATTAATTTAATAATATGTGATTAAAATAACTTCATTTTTAATAACCAAACCCTATTATTTGAATTACACTATGAAGGTGTCTTTGGCATTACACATTCCATTGGGTTTTTCTCTTGGACTTTCAATTTTTTCTGCATAAAAATTAATGTGTTTTATATTATTATTTACTTGGTTAACCTTGACTAAACAGGTAATGAAGCATTTACTCAATCCTGTTCATTTTATAACAAAAAACACTATAGTTATTAGTGTAAGAGTTAGATTGGATGAAAGATTATATTCAGTCTTTCATATTTACACAATGGAAATTTGATTTATCGCTCATTCACATCTTGCTTCTCTTTATCATGTTTATCTTCTTGGAGGTGAGACTATATGTTATATCGTCCATATCAAGATGTTAAATCTAGACCAAAAATAGGATGTTTGGGGATAAAATTATTACATAAATATGATATTCTTCATATATGAGTCTTCTATAAGAAATTTTAAAACCTCACTTCCTGATTTGGCTAAACAAGAATTGGGAGACTAACACCTTGAATTTATGATATTGTAGTAGTGTGTGCAAGAACCTGTACTAGACATGGAAATTCATGCCGGTTTGGGTATTTAATTTTTCCAATATTATTGTAGTATAATTCTGTGGTATTAATTTCCATTTTTCTAAAAAATTAAATTCTAATAGATTTTACATTTATCTTGATTATCGATTTAGAAATTATTGATTAATTAGATAAATCAAAAATTGTCCCCCACTATTTTATCAAATTATGGGAACCCTATGTACTAGAAACAGAATACTTTGGCCCTTGCGAATTCTTGTGGAAGGAACTTTGAACCTCCAATCATAGTCTACAATATTTTGCTACACCACTACTTAGAGGGTTCAAGGTAGGCATTTGAGTGGACAACTACATTAACAGGTGGTTCATTGATCTTTTGAGTGAAGCCTCATCTTCTCGGAGTCAAATCCTTGATTCCCTTAATGCTTGAATATAAAATAAAAACAAGATAACATTGGATAATTCTTCGCTAAAAATTCAGTTAATTCATCCCATCACTCTCATAATAATTCCTAGATAGTAAGAGGTTTCCTCAGCTCTCGCTTAAAGAGCACCCTAAAAACTAGGATTTGATCAAATTTTAATGATGTAATGTGATTAATGACATAATATTTATTTGAGTGTTTTTGTGTTTGTCTCTTGAAAAATATAATCCATTTCTATAAATCATATTATTCTATGTTTTCATGCTCACAAGTGAACAATAAATGAAAAAACATTCACCACTTAATTATGCATTATATTAATCATTATTTTATGTATTTACTCGTGGATATAAAAAGATTAAAATAGTAAATAATTTCATAATGTTATACCACTACCCAACTGATCTTGAGCATATAAAATGACATAGGGTCACCATACCTGATTCATTTCTTGACTCATAATGGAGCTCGCTACCATCCAGTATGTCTGTTGCTCGTCTGGAGTAATGCCTTGACTTGGCATTGTATGCCCCTTACACTATCCTCATCTTGGTGGGATCTACATCATGTCTGGAGTACTGACTCTTTTTATTGTGGTCCACATCACATCATGCATCATCTGGGTCAATGTACAAGAATAATCACTTAAAGAAGGGGTGGACTTGGTGGTGCAATGCACATAAGACGAGTTTGGACATGTATACCCTTATACAAATATACCAAAAATATGATGATGCAAAGACCATAAATTAATTAATTACCAACATAAAATGTATTTAAATAATTAAATAAATAATTAAATGTAATTAAACAAATGTCGGTGGTCAAGACCAGTAAGTTTGTAAAATTAAAAGAATGATAAGTAATTAAATTGTGATATATTAAATTTATGGGGTTTTATTAAATTAAAGGAACTATGAAAATTCAATAAAAAATATTATTCAGTCCCTTATTAATTTAATTTTAATTCCAAAACAAAAATTAATTAATTAATTTAATTTAAAACCAAAATTAAATTAATTTATCTTGTGTATTAAAATAATAATTCTCTTAACCATATATTGATAATAAAATTAATATAATTTAATTTTTATAATTTAATTAATATATTATATTAATTATGTTTAAAACAAGTCCCATAAAGCCTATATTTGTCCATTCTTGGCCAAGCAGGCCCATCCAGACTGAGTTTCATGATGAGTTACCGACCCCATGGTGACCTCACGATGGACTGAGAAGGGTGTAGCAGGTGTTGGAGGTCACTAGGGATTTGGGTGGAGGTCTCCAGGCTGCGGTGACTGAACTGCAAGCAGGAGGTGAATGTGGGAGTCTTGACACTCTGAGGAGTGCTTCTAGCCTGGGGAAACAAAAATGAGAGGAAGCAAGCTGCCGCCAGATCGAGGTGGTGTCGTAGCTGATAGATCACGGTGGATAGAGGTGCACAGTCAGAGTGCCACACAAGGGGATAAACAAATCCGGGTGACGGTAAGTACACAAATGAAATGGCATGATTCACTGAGTGGAGGTTATCTGAATGGGTTGGGTGGCTTGTGATTCTGGGCGACGTTGGACAAGGGCGGTTGGGTGGGTATTTTTATATATATGGGTTTTAGAAAAAAATATGGAAAAGGGATAGGGTTTGAAATATTTCTAAAAATGGGTCCTTAGATGCGTGAACCTTGTTCACGCATCTTCGGTGCTGAGAGATGCATGAACGGGGTTCATGCATCCTACGCATTCAAAAGAAAAGATGTGTGAATCTCGTTCACGCATCTACCCTCACCAGGAAGTGTGAACAGGGTTCACGCATCCTTTTTAAACTTTATGAAGGATGTGTGAACCCCGTTCACACATCCCACAGAAAGCTTTTTTTGTATTTTTAAAATTTTTATTTTTATATTTATTTTTTTTGTTTATATATATATATAATACAAAAAGTTTCAGAAAAATTTATCTGTTATTTAATATCCAGCAATTATGTCATTACAACAGTCTAGATTCTAACAGACACCCTCACCCAGGGATCTCTTTTATAAGTGGGCTAGCCCTGGAAATCGTTCTGCATTTTTGATGTGGGATCCAGCTTCTCTCTTTCCTGTGCAGAACGTTCTGCATTTTAGATGTGGGATTCTATTTCAAGTCATCACTTTGAAAGAATATAAAATAAAAACTATAAGACCAATATAAATGAAACTTAAAAATGGATTAAACATGTAAGAAATTGTTGAAAATAAAAAAAAATCATAAAAAATATTGATAAATAATAATTTATAAGCTTTCAAATCCATCAACCTGAAACTTAAAAAAGTTTCAAATACATGTCTTTGAAATACTATAAAATAAAAACTACAAGACAAATATGAATGAAACATAAAATATGGATTAAATATATAATAAATAGTTGAAAATAAAAATAATCTCATAAAAATGTTGATGAAAAATAATTTATAAGCTTTCAAAACCACCAACTTGAAACTTAAATACATTTCAAGTACGTGGCTTAAAAAACCTATAAAATAAAAACTATAAGACCAATAAAAATGAAAATTAAAACCAGGATTAAAGATATAAGAAATAGTTAACTCGTTAATTAATAATATAATTATTAATTAGTAAATGATTAATATAATTATTAATTATTAATTATTAATTATTAATTATTAATTACTAATTATTATTTACAAATATACAATAATTAATTAGTTAATAAGTAATATAATTATATAATAATTAATTAGTTAATTAGTTATATAATTATTAATTGATAATTAATTAGATAATTAGTAATATATCTATTAATTATAATTATTCATTATAATTATTATTTACTAATGGTTAAATATATAATAATTAATTAGTTAATTTGTAATATAATTATTAATTATAACTATTAATTAAAAATTATATAATAATTAATTACTTATTTTGTAATATAATTATTAATTTAAAATAAATAATTAATTAATTTGTAATATAATTAGTAATTATAGTTATTTATTATAATTATTCATTATAAATATTAGTTATTAATTTTAAATTTTTATATTTTAATTATATAATAATTAATTATTTAATTATTAATATAAGTATTAATTATACAATAATTAATTAATAATATAATTATTAATTATAATTATTAATTATTATTTAGTAATTATTAATTATTAACTATATACTAATTAATTAGTTAATTCGTAATATAATTAATAATTTCAATTAGTAATATAATTACTAATTATAATTGGTAATTATTAATTATATAAAAATTAATTAGTTAATTGGTAATATAATTATTCGTTATAATTTTTAATTTTTAATTATTAATTGTTAACTAGAGAATAATTAATTTTTTAATTAGTAATATAATTATTAGATATATAATATAGAACTAGTTAATTAGTAATTTAATTTATTAGTTATAATTAGAAATATAATTATGAATTATAATAAGTAATTTAATTATTAATTATAATTATGAATTGTAATTTCCGATATAATTGTTAATTATAATTTGTAATTATTTATTATATAAATGTTAAATAGTTAATTGCCAATATAATTATTAATTATTAGAAACTAATTATATAATAATTAATTATTTAATTATTATATAATTAATAATTTTATTACTAATTAACTAATTAATTAATATATAATTCATTATTAATAATTATTAACTAATAATTGTAATGAATAATTATAATTATTTATTATATTACTAATTTACTTATTAACTAATGAACTATTATATAATTAATAATTATATTACTTACTAAATACCTATTTATTTTATAATTAATAATTACATTACTAATTAACTAATTAATTACTATGTAATTAATAATTATATTAAAAATTGACTAATTAATCTGTATATAATTAATAATGATATTACAAATTAACTAATTATTAACTAATTAGTAATTATATAACTAATTAAATAATTAGTAATTATATTACTAATTAACTAATTAATCATTAACTATTTCTTATATGTTTAATCCATGCTTTAATTTTTTTTATATTCGTCTTATAGTTTTTATTTTATAGGTTTTCAAAGCCACGGACTTGAAATCATTTTATGTTTCAAGTTGTTGGTTTTGAAAGCTTATAAATTATTACTCATCACCAAGTTTCACGAAATTCATTTTATTTTCAACAATTTCTTGTATGATTAATCTATCTTGTAAGTTTCATTTATATTGGTCTTATAGTTTGTATTTTATAGTCTTTCAAAGTCACATTCTTGAAACCGAATCCCACATCAGAAATGTAGACTATTTTACACAAGAAAGGGAGAACCTGAATCCCACATCGAAAATGCAAAATGATTTCTAGGGAAAACCCTCTTATTAAAGAGAGGCATGGGTGAGGGTCTGTGTCAGAATCCAGACTTTTATAATGGCAGTACTGCTGGATATTGAAAAGTAGATAAATTCTACTGGAAATTTTTCTTATATATATATATAAACAAAACAAAAAAATTAAAAAAATAAAGAAATAAAAAGCTTCTGTAGGATGTGTGAACCCCATTCACACATCCTTCATCAAATTTGAGAAGCATGCGTGAATGGGGTTCACGCATCCTTCTGTGCACCTAAGATGCGTGAACCCCATTCACGCATCATCCGGAAATTGGGGATGCGTGAACGTCATTCACAAATCTTGGGATACATTTTAAAAAATACTACCAAACCTATCCCTTTTTTCTAATTTTTTTCCAAAAATACATTTAAAAAAAACCTGGCTGGGCTGGAGGAAGCCAGCGATTGGGGTGGAGGGCTGTCAGTCCAAGGTTGTAAACCTCAATGGAGTCAATGGGATGAGAGAAATCCCAAGGTGGTGGGGGTCCCTCTTATACAAATTATAATTATTATTATAACAAGTATAATTATAATAATTATAATATATTTTTTCCACAACAACCGGTGAAATATAAGATGATTGGAAAACACAATTCCGCCAACATTTTCTAGCCAAAATAGTTCAGATTAACCGGAATCTCAATCACATGTTTAAAAAAATAAAATTTTGATACATGTATACTGCGAACCAGTCCTTATTTAAAACTTTAGAGGGACATAACATGGCAGTTTGAAATCAGATAAATGCACGTTTTGTTTTATAGGGACCGGAATAAAATCCTCAACTTAAATTTAAATCAATTTAGCTTTTCTTGGCGTAAAAAATTTACTCGATCCCTTTGATAGCAATTGAAGATACCAGTGTCATGGTAGAAGCCTGATAGCTAGGGGTTTTAAAATTATTTATCTTTGAGAAGATGGGACTTGTCTTCTCAGGTGATCATAACCCCAGTACAGTCAATGGATCTTGTGTAGTTCATCATAGCATTAAAAATAAAAACAATAGCATGACTTTATCATATCTGAAATCTCTCACATCATATTGTTGTCACCAGTGATCATTGGGTGAATGATCCATAGAGGGGTCCCTCTAGATCATCCACACACACATCAAAAATCCATGTGAGCATCGATCGTCAATTTTCATGTGAAATTGCAACAATCCAAAGATTTCTTTGACGTCCTGATGATCATCGCAATCCTTTGCCTTTGATCCTTGAAGGCATTCATGGATCATCACTCAATGAGAGGCTTTCTCTCTCTAGAAGGAGGGAGGAGAGGGAAGATCTCATTCTTGGTGAAAGAATATCACACACATATATTTTCTTCTCCTTCTTATATTTTGGGGGTCAAAATACTTAGATATGTTCCCCAACCTCTGAAAAAAATCACCCACTAAATAAGTTGTAAATAACTATTTTGGTCTAAATAAACTATGTCTAAAATATTATTTTTTTTATCACATTCCTAAAATGTATATAAATATTTTACATGATAAAATCTCTATTTATTTAACTCAACTCATCATTACCGCTTAATATAAAATGAACTTGGGATGTTAATATAATATATTTTTTTCAATTAATATTATTCCTCATATTTACTTAAATTGTAAAAAAATTAATAAAAAAATCCAATACCAATTATTCATTAATTAAATATTATGAATTTATTTATTTATCGATGATCAATAACTTGGACAACACTCAGACCCTGTGGTGGGTCCTACCATGTCCAATATACCTATTGAAATGAATATGGATGATTCTTGAATACACTATTGTGTGTCACCCTCTTGGACCTTACCTCGATAGTAACGAATAAAATACAGAGACCAAGAGCGGAGTCTAGAAACCGATCATGTCCCCTAAAGAGATAAGGAATGTCATTGTAATGACAACAAACCTACGAACACATACTACGTACTATAATATCATGGTATTTTGATATCTTATAAAGAAAGACACACACTTGTGACATCTCCCTTTGATTGATTTATTATTTTTTTATCCAAGCTAATGGATTTACCTTTCAACTACATTGTCCATTTATATTTAATGGCACTACCATCCTGATCAACAATACCTGATATATATTTCCTTCTCAACTTAGAAGCGACAAATACTTTCATTCCCATTTATCCAACACAATGTCACCAATAACGCACCCAACACAAGTTACCTCACCATTATTTCATTATCACGATTTTCCCTTACATAAAATTACATGATCAAATAAAGCACAATAGTAATGATCTCAGGTCCGGAGACTAATAAACATGCATGTAGATAGGAACAACCAATTAAACCCTAAGCACGTGGTGCTCCTATTGGTGGGTATGTTTTCACGATCTCACTAAAAAATATCATGAAGTGTGAAATTCATGAGAAGAGGTCTCAATTGTTTTGATCTCCCAACACTCGATAGTAAAAAATATATTTTTACCATTCAGTAAGATGCATATAGACAATAGGACCTCGGTTTAAGATTACTATCATGGTATCTCTAGGTTCTCATTATTGCTTAGGATATGTCATAACCTTTTGATACAAAAATTAATATTTAGAAATTACCCTTAGATAGTGGATGAAAAAAATATCTTCACCATAATGGTAGGAATATAGAATGTATATCTAACTGTATACATGACATGGTAATCAAAAGTACACAATAGTTGGGTCTAGGTAACCCACTATTACAACATTGGTGGTGTCTTCCGCAATCATCAGGGTCTAGTAAAGGGATGTTTTTATCATTTATTTGGGAATGGATATGCAATTGAAGCTAAATTGTGGGCTATGATCATTGTGGTCATGTATGATGTCTGTCATGGTTTTCAATCTCTATGTATGGTATATGTCTCAAGTTTGGTATTGGAAACTCAAAAATCTTAATCCATGAATTTCTCATGGAGAATGTTTCCATCCAAGATTGATTTCTTTTTTCTAGTGGATTATATTTTTTTCTTATTACACATGTGTAGAAGGAAGAAAATTTGGTTGATTATGCTCTCTCCAAGATGGAAATCATCGAGACCTTCTCAATATGGTCCTTTATGGTCCATAATTTTTGTTCATCTTTGGTTGATGTGGATGCACGTAGTTATTTTTATACCCATATATTTAAATCCCCCTTGTGATGTAACTCTTTCAACTATTATTTTTATAATAAAAATATTTATTAGTAGGGTCTCATACCACCTAGGCATTATGATTATATGTATATATTTGTATATATGTGATTTCATGTTGATGATGATGAAAATTTCATACAGTATGGATCAAGTAGTAATAGTTCTCAAAAAAGAAGAGAATGGGATATTCATGTGCCCCATGAATTCTACTACATAAAGGTTTGGAGTCCCATCACAAACATTTCTTGGTCTGGTGAAGTAGTAATGTTAAAATCATCATAGGTGTAGGCCCTATTTTTCACTATTTAAGAAAATATCATTGAAAACAACAATTTTTTAGGTTATTATGAAATATTTTTTGACTTACAAAAAAACCTTATATAGAGAAAGAATGTATCTATGTGTGTTATTATTCATATAGGAATTCATTTTAATAATATCACTTCCTGAAATGATTTTACTATCAATATTTATTGTCATTCGATGTTCAAATTCTATAGAGAAAATGGATAAATATTTTTAAAAACACAGTTGGGTGAGTCTAGAACATGAGGCCCTTTGTAAGTTAGAGCTTCGAGCATGCTTAAGTCAAATTTTCTATGTGTGAGCATGTTTTTTTGGAAAAGGCCACTTTTTTAGGTCTGTATTGAGAATCCCAACAAAACACTAAACATGAGTGATCACACTAGAGATCTGTGAGTTAGAAATATTATACATTCCCATGGACTATAAATTCCCCCCTCTCACCATGAGAATGATCTGACCATTAAACTAACAAGAAAACTCACCCATCTCATTTAATTTTGAATTCCACAAACATGGGGAACCCAAAGATCACAATGTTCCCTAAAATTTGAGAATATTCATTGAATTTCATAACATATGTCCTTCATAACATAAGAATGTGTTTGAGATAAATTCCATTAACTCCAATCCATTAATAACAATATCCAAGATTTATACATAAGTCACAAATAGATCTTTTTCTCACACATAAAACAACATGAATTACACCCATTCCGTTATTTTTTATATAGAAATTCATTTATATAGGCCAAATTATCATGAACCATCATGGTTCATGAAACACTCGAGTGTCCCTGACCATATCCCATGGTGACCCACATGAATCCTATTTCATGATGTATACATATATGTATTTTGATCTCTGAAAGGTCCCACATCCACTTGATTTAGTATTAATCATGAAAAATACATACATACAACTATTATCATAGTCATTCACATTTAATCCCTTTCTAATACAGCATGATCTGGCCCCAATGATTATAATTTCCACCATAAACAAATCTTGCATCACATGCATACATCCCACCTATATTGTTGTCGTTTCAAACAAGTAAATAGGCCTCGTCATTAGTCAAATGTCCCAATCACTCACAATATTAATAATTGAATCCTTAAAACCCATTAAGGATATGAAGTCCTCCTGGTAAATATTGAATGATTCCTAACTCAATAAGAACCACACTCCCCTATAACAAGATATGATAAACAATAAATGGGGATCCCAATGTATAATACTCATACAATACCTGATTTTTTATACATTAATGATGAAAATTTCCTTATTGAATGATGTTAAACTTCATGGATCACTTTTATCACACAATCATAATCTATGTTTCTCACTATGTGGGTTTGGAATACTATCTAAAGAAAGAAATTAAAAATGCCTCTCTAAGGTTAAATCCCAATTTCATATCTCTATCAATATCTTACCTCTCCCCCAATGGAGGTTGTGGAAATGATGAATTATAATCTTCATAAATTGTAAAACACCTTCCACCATCCCTTTGGGATTTTAATCCCAGCCCAACATTACCTGTCTAGAATATGTGAATCACTATAAGTAGTAGATGTTATACCACTCCATAATGTCTGTGAAGAGAATACACGGATCAAATACATTTTTACATTAAACTAATAGTCTTCCCTATGATATTAGAATAGTGTATCTTCTCATATTGGATGAGGAAAAGACACCCATGTGATGATCATGATACCAATTTTATGATTATAAAATAATTAAAACCTCATTTAATGATCGTATAGGGATATTGATCACCATTTATATTTTAAAAGCATAGTTTTTGTTATCCAATGATCCTAGGATGCCTTGATAAGAGTATAAAATTCCTTATTTGATGGAAATAATAATCTTACATAATGATAATTGGATAATGATGAATTTTACTTTATTTATTATCCTATGATTCAAAAAAAGGTGTGAAGAATTGTATGCCTTCGGTGGTGAAACATTGATATTTACAATGTGATGATCACAAGAAACCTCATGTAACGAGAATGGGAATACACAAGTGATGGTCATTTTAGTTTCCTTGGGTGATATGAACCAAATTGCATATAATATGATCGTGGTTTCCTTCTACTGAAGATACATTGAGTTAAATTTTTTGATGCCCATATGATAACTCATGTGATAAGAATATGATTCATCATGTGATGAGCCATTAATTTTTTAGGTGATTTTTAATGGATGGATCATATTATGAATAATGGATTCCCTTGGTGATAATTCATTGAGTTTATTGCTGAGAATTGCATAAAATTATCATTGGAAAATCAGGGGATTACATCAATCCTGAACATGAAATTCATATTTGGGAAATATGAAATTCCCTCACATCAAAAAATGATGATATTTTCATATTACCACCATGTATTGGTGTACTAATCAACTACCAAAAAATTTTCTAAATATTAAAGGGAAAATAGTTATAATTAACTAGTTTCCATTTGAATATGATATTGGGAAGGGATTCAAGTGAATGTATTAAATCTATATAAAACATCAAGACTAGGAAATGAATTTTGTTAAGGAATCACTTGGGGGAATGGAAAACACCCCATCACCCTATTTGAAATAAGGCTCCAAGGCCATCATATTGGTGGTATGAGGCCACCTGTACTTGGGAGAAGAAATGATAGACCTTGTTTATATTCATCCTATGATGTATATATGAAACCATTAGTAATCCTGGTGGAATCGTTGGAAAATAGACTTTTTTAACTTACGTGAATTCCATCTCATTCAACATTAATAAGATAAATAACATTGGGTATCACTATATTTTAGCATCCTAGTCAGGCTTGAATCCCATTTTCACCTAATCGAGAGTGGATGAATAATTTCATGTATTTTTAACATCATTATCATCACGAAATATAATAATTCCTAGGTTAAAATATCCTTGCAAAACCTTATATATTGAATGTGTTCCAAAAACAACATAATCATATACAAACAATCATGGGTACAAAAACCATCTTAACGATGAAATACATAAGAACCAAAATATATCCTCACATGTCTATTTTCATAAATTGGTTGTCACAACCTGACCCACGTTAAGGCTCGAGCGAAAATTACCCTAAGCCCGCCTCTATAGTCTAGGGGGTTGTGACTAGCATCGAAGTCACAAAAAATTTTGGGAGGCCATTTCCTAAGAACCTATACACATGAACACAACCAAATGAATAAAAATTTGAAAAGGAAAAGGAATAGATACAACACTGCTATATATAAACCACAAATATGCATCATCCTCTAAACATTTCATGTACAAAAAAGTAAACTAATAGGGAAAAGGGAAAAAATACACACCCAACTAGAAAAGTTCCACGACCTGATAACAAGTAGGAATGTAAAATAGATGAGAGAGACCTGCTCCTAGATCCCAAGCTACGAAAAATCCACACGGTTTAAGAACCCCATATCCTTAAGCTCCTCTAACGTCAATATCATCATGTCCATCGTCTACATGTTCACACCAAGTGTAGGAAAATCCCAAGCAGGAGTGGGTAGAAAAATACCCTATCGGATGCCCCCAAATGCTCAAGAGAGCAGAATAATATGTACGGAAGAGGGGAGAATTATATAGAACAAGGTATAGTAAAAATAGTACAGCTCAACCCAATAAGAGAGTGAAAGTAAACTCATCTAGACACAAGGAGTTGGAAGTGGTGAGAAGATGAACTTCTTGTCAAGTCCTATCTACCTATAGTATGAGAGTAGACTCATCCAACTATGAGAATCTAGACATGGAAAGCATGTGATATACCCTGCATGTCTTCACCTCTCTTGGAAGGAGAGTAATGAAAACCAAAGTAGTGGTTATTATAATTGAATATATACATATGCTCGGTCAAATAATCCCAAATAGGAGAGTAAGGGGATCACCATCTCACAACTCATCCTAGGAGTAATAGTATCCAATATTTCCATAAGTAACCACCATCAATGACCAAAATCCCTCACATCTGCCCTGAACATGAAAGTCAAAGGGTACTAATCATCACACCTTGATATTATCATCTTTAGGAAAATATGTCTCACCCGTATGGTTTTAGGTCATGTCATAAGGACACGTATTGGTTGGAAAAGTGACCCTCTTACTCATGAGTCCAAAGTAATGTCAAATCATGCCTCATCACTCATCTAGAGTCGAATAGAGTAATCACAAATTAGAGGACCAACACCCTAGTGTGTCAAGGGGATTTCATTCTAATTGTCATCATAGGGGACCAACAACCTGATGCGTTAGGGGTATTCTGGTCAAGTTCATCAAGGACCCATACCCTAGTGCTTCAGGGGGATTCCACTCGAAATTAGCTGATAAAGGATCCAAACCCATGCTGATAGGGGGTTCCTCTTTTATTTTTGTATAGGACCCATGCCCTGATGTGTCTGGGGGATTCCACTATCATATTAGTCATAGAGGACCCACACCCATTATAATGGGGGATTCCACTCTAGGTCATCGAGGACCCATGCCCTATATTGTAGGGGGGTTCCATTTGGGAGGTATCGAGGAACTAAACATGCCATACCAATAAGATGGTACCTCTTAGAAAGAACGGATACATCAATGCCCGATCACTACCATCATTGGACATCACCTGAATAGACATCACGTCTAGATCATTTCGCATCGTATCTTAAAGTGGAACATAGAATGTGTGGGTCCCAAAAAATGTGTAACCCTTCCTCGCTACTTGGAAATGTACCTAACCATTCCCGTGTACTAAATTGTGAACAAGTACCCCTAGGAATGACAAGATACTCCCAGAGTGCATGGAACATCTTTTCAAGAGGTCGATGAATGCACGATGCTCATCATTGATCTGGAGGGCCAGAAACACATTTCACTAAAATGAATCCTTAAATGACCATAAAACATTTGACTACATCTCTCCACTATTATAAGAGTGGATGCTAACCCAAGCTGGGGGTTCTCTTGAAAAAAATAAAAAGGTCCTTCCATTAATATTCCTTTCATGTTTCCAAATTTAATGAGATCACGAATAAGGCTATTCCCATCTAAATGGATCACACCAATGTGATCCTTGTAGAAAAACACATGAGGTATACAATTCACTCCCCCCAAATGGACATCTGATGGAAAAGGTATTTAGCATCGAACCACACTCTAAAATCATCTTCTGGAGCCCATGCCTTGGTCTTGAAATTAATTATATGGGTTACGCCTCTACAATCCTCATGGAAAAAACACACGGGATGGACTATTGATTCTTCCAAAATGGTTACCTAGTGAAAAAGATGAATTTCACTACTAAATGCTTGAACTAAGATTCATGGGGCCCACACCATGGCTTTAGTGTAAACACCTGAAAGTCATCATGATTATTTTTACAAAGACTAGGGTCGCACCACCACTTAAAACACATCAAATGTACATTCCATTTAGGATATAGGTCTGATACAAGAACCCTGAATAATAATAATTTTTTTATTATTAGACATAGCTATTTCATACATATGAGAAGTGAAACAAAAACATAAAAGTCCTGAACTAGACTAAAAATATCTACCTTGAAGAGAAAGCCTCATGGTCATCGATGTTGTATTGATCGGACATTGTATGGAAGAGTCCCGACAGAAGCAAGATTCCGCACCAACAATAATAATAATATTATTGTGTGTTTCATGGAACCGAACCATGAAACTAAATAAAATATGCAACATTAGTCCCTCATTGACCATCTTAATGACAAGTTCACATCACTTCTGATGGCACAACAATCGGACATCGCACATTGGGGTTATCAAATGTCCATGATTTAATAATATTATTAAATCTAATGTTTCAAGAGAATTTTGTGAGCCCATACGACGAGTTGGGGAAAATTCTCCAAAATTGACTAAAAATGGCCGTATTGAGAATATGGTTATGTTTCCTCTAATGGTGCACTAAACTGAATACCCAAGAAAGAGTAATGAGGGTTTAAATATTAATACTAATAATAATAATTTTATTATTATTATTATTATTATTTGAATTTTATTTACTTTTTTCTTTTAATCTAGGGTTTCCCCTCCCCCTAGATCTTCACATGGTGCATCGCGCTCCCCTTGTGTGTCCTACCCGGCACCCTTTGGCCGCCATCCTGGACGCTACTATATCAGTCCCCATCGCTACCTCCATCCACACCAAATTACACACCCATTGTCCTGCCGAAAACGTGTTCTTCTTGCACCACCTCGATCCACCGGACCACCCTACTCGCACCACCTTGAACCACCGGACAACCCCACATGCACCGCCTCCTCACTCATTAGACCAACACAAGCTACCATGGACTTTATAGCTTCTCCTGACCACACCCCACTAGTTACCGCCCTGCTCGCCTCACCGTACACCGCCCGTGGCCGGATCCCATCCCAGTTGACCCTCACGGACTGGCTCTGCCTTTTTCTCACCATTCCGACTCCATCGGTTTCCCGATCAAATATCCAAATACAGATTGGTGATCCTCACAACGAGTGCTTCACTAATCCAACCTCCTCTTGATGATCCATTGGTGGTTTGATGCGTCCAAAAGTGGGCGACAAAAATCAATGAAGAACGGGTGAATAATGGATAAAAATATAGGTTTAAGCACTGATCCATGGCTATTTTAGTGCATCCATAGATGATTGATAACCAAAGTGAAGAAAAATAATGAAAATATATTTATTATTCATGTAAAGAATCCAAAAATATATAAAATTTAAGGAACCTACCTCGAATCAGTCTATTTATCATTGTAGACGCATTCACCTTGCTCTCACGACAATTCATCGAAGATCCATTAAAGGACAGATTTAGTGAGAGAATGTTATCGGTAGAGATAAAGAGAGATATAGAGAGAGATAATTCATGGATAACCCTAATCCTAAACACTCCCGTATTTATTTATAAAAAAACTTAAACCACAGCAAATTGTCGAAGAATCCAAAACCTCTGTACCCACTCATCTTATATCACACCTAGGAAAACACCAGATTTTAAACTCAAAAAAGGTCTCAGATTTCCAATCCGAGGACCCAATCAAAAGTTATGTAATTTGTCATTCAAGATTAAATAATTAATTTTAATTATTTTATTTTTGATTTTTTTCCCTGGGTTAATTTTCTCAAAAAAGTCCCACGCCTATAAAACTTAAACCCCACCCAGCGTAAATGCCACATTCTGGACACAATAATGCTCTCAGATTTTTGATCCAATATATTTTTTGTTAGATATCCAATTTTTGTCGCATAAATTGTATAAAATATACTAAATATTTTCATATAAAATATTCTGAGCACACCAGGCCTCTGAATTTCACGTTTTCTCAATGACTATATCTTGAAACATATATAGCAATATTCCATATTCTTACAAGGGAAAAACATAGTTTTTACGTTATTCCCTCCAAGATTTTCATCCCTAAAAATAAAAACTAGAGAAACAACTTGGGTTACTGAGCGTACTCGTGGATCTCTTTATCCTAATAAAATCCACACATTTCCATGCTAGAATGGCACACAAACCAAAGGAATGGTATATCATTATAAGGTTTTCCCCTATTGATGATGTTCGAAAGAACATGCATGTGTCTCCTCAACTGCAACACATGGGAGATATCGTTCTCCAAATCCATCTATTACGGATAGGGTAAGGTGGTAGGTAACCTCTCCATCCATCTGTATGATCTCAAAATGCCTGAATAAAATCAGGGGTAGGTTTGCCTCCCTGGATGAACCTCTACATCCCATGTTGAAACTGCAATCACGGTTTGTCCCCAGAATTGGGTCTTGTCATTCCTTCCTTCAGAGTATGAATCTGGTGAAATAGGTAAGGATATCTGGTCACACAACATTCTATATTCTACACATCACAACCAAGACTCTCTTTTATTCTGGGGAAGCAAAGGATTCATCAGTACCCTCCTGCTCCACTAGTGTCATCTACAAGGAAGATAACTCCTCTGAAACATCCCACACTTAAGAAAGCTAGGGACTTCCTACTAAGTTCATCTTCTACAATTTTACTCTTTTCTAGAGAATATACTATCTCGAAGTCGTAGTCCTGTAGGAATTTTAACAAGTTTTACCACCTTAGGTTCATGTCTCTCTTGAGGAAGACAAGCCTAAGACTCTGGTGGTATGAACAAACCACAATGTGCTCTCCCAGAAGATAGAATCTCCACATTATCAAGGTGAAAACTACTTCTATAAGCACCACATAGTGAGTTAGATATTTCTATTTAGAGGGAATCACTCACCTCTACCTATATTTGATAACTATAGTATCAAGAATTAATTTTCAACACAAAAGGTACTAAGGAACATGGCATGTGAGTAAACTCATCCAACTACAAGAGACTAGACACTGATAGCACATGCCATACCCCATGTGTATTCACCTCCCTTGGAAGGACAGTAATCCCAAAATTAATAACTCTACCATACACACTAGTGGAATTCCAAGAAAATGGAGGTTAAGTAGAAAAACTCCACTAGAAATGCCTTGACCTTCTCTCACACTCCTCTTAAGAACCATGAAACGAACACAAAAGTCAAAGGCACTCCCCCCCCCCCCCCACACACCTTAATACAGACCTATTTTGGTGGCACTAACTCACCCACATGGTTTTTCTCACATCCCAAAAAAATACATCTCGATGGGGGAAGTTCCCCTCTTCTTCATGCATTTAAATTTATGTTGAACAACACCAACACAAGGCTTCACCGATTCCCCGCATCACCCCAGCAAAACCTCAAAAAGGGGAAGGGATAAAACATCACTTCACATAGTGTCCAAAAATTTATACTATGAAAATTATAGGATACATAGAGAATACCAATTATTATCTCATGTACCACAAGATCGTAGAAATCCAAACCTTGCGGTTGTCTGTGGACCCAGCTACCAGCTTCTCGAGCCTGATGTGGGCTACCTGGTGGTCCAACTACTATCTTCCTAATGTTTTCAGCATTTCTGGTTGGGTATTCTCATGCCATTTTACCTCTACCATCACAAGCATAACACCAGACCTCTCCATGTTATCGTCATTATCTACACTACCTCAGCCCCATATGACTACATGACTGAGACCAATTATGGGGAGACCTCTTGTATATCGATCTTATTGAGTTGTGTATGTTAGTTGTGGAAGACATATCAAATCTATTGTGCTCACTGCCACAACCAGCTTTATGGAATCCCTCTGAAAAAATGTTCTCTATCAGTAGTGCCTTCTATAGTGTCCCAACATAGGCGGGGATTCACAAGGGTACTATGATAGCATGAATATCTCTAAAGAGTATCTTCTCAATCCTCTGTTATTTGAATAAAATATCATGGATCATGTCTATAGAGTAGAGTGAATGGTCTATAAACATAGTTGCAAGCTCATTCATCATCAACCCTTCCAGCTGAAGCTCTAGAAGTTCCCTGCATCCTAATGGACTATAAGAAGGAGGGGTGGTACTCCTTGCAAAACAGCTATTGGAAGTCATCCCACGTGAGTATTGACTCATGTGCTTCTTTGTAACCAATATACACCAACATTTAGCAACTTCGTGGAAAATACTGGCCATCAAGAACACCATTTGATCAATCGGTGTCCAAATATTACTGATGTGGTGGACCAACGACTCTAACAAAATTTCTACTACCTGAGGATATAGATCACCGTGAAACCTTAGTGGTCTCTGATGATGGAACTCACAGATTGAGCTCATCCTGCACACGTCCTCAGTCTATTATACTAGGACTAACTACTACTCAATAGGTGGGGGGGATACTTCATATCCATCTATAGGAAGTGGGATCTTACGGTGTATCAAAAACTAAGGCCTCGTTTCTCTTGAAATCTTCTCCACGAACCATAGATACTATCTACACTGGTTGTTATCCTAGATTCATACCTAATCCATCAAGGTGTACCACAGTAAAAGAGAATATATATATCAACAACAATAGGGAGTTGAATCAGGAATGGAAATCAAAGAATCAGTTCTATATGATGTATGTAACAAAGTTTTATGCACCAAATGATTCAACATGCTGAGTCAAAAAGCGAGTAATCAGGGTCCTGGTGAATGGCTACATTGGTTGTTGCACCATTATTGGACTCCCTATCCAGAGATCCATTCTTGAGAAACAATGAAACTATTTCCCTAAACCCAACCAAGACCTTTTTTAGGGAAACATATGAACAAAATCCCAAGGGTAGAACCACCTCTGATACCACTTTGTCATGACCCGACCAAAACCGATGATCGAGTCACAACTAACCCAAGCATGCCTTCATTGGCCAGGTGGTGGTGATGAGTGCCGAAAGATACAAAAAAATCTTGGGGAGTCTTTATCCTAATAACCTAAACACACATACACACACAACTAACTCAACAAAAAAGCACAGAGGAAAAGAAAATGAAACAACACTTCTATATATAAACTACAAATATGCATCGACCTCTAAGAAGTAGAAGTACATAAAAGTAAAATAAAATGGAAAAAGGTGAAAAATAAAAACACAATACAAAAATTTCCACAACCCACCAAAAAGTGTAAAATTAAAACAGCTGAGAGAGCCCCGCTCCTAGATCCCTAGCTAAAAACATCACACACAGTCCAAGCACCACTTATCCCTAAGCTCCTCTAAAGTCACAATCAACTTATCTAACCTTTTCCAAGGCACACCAAGTGTGTGAAAAATCCCAAGTAGTGATGAGTATAAAAATAATTAGTAGGATTCTCTAAAGAATCTAAGAAGCATCAAAAAATGTACTGAAGAGGGAAGAAATAGATAGAACAGGGTATTGTAAAAAGAGTACATCTCAACCCAATAAGAGAGTGAAAGTAAACTCATCCAGACACAAGAAGCTCGAAATGATGAGAAGTTGAACTTCTCATTGATTCTTTGCTACCTATAGTAGGATAGTAGACTATCCCAATCACGAGAAGCTAGACATGGAAAGAACATGACATACCCCATGTGTCTTCGCCTCTCCTAGTAGGAGAGTAACCAAAACTCAAAGAGTTAGTTCTGAAAGAGGATATATACATATGCTCCGTCAAAGAAACCCAAACAAGAGAGTAATGTTATCTCTATCTCCCAACTAAGACTATGAAGAATAGTAGACAATAGTTCCTAGAGTATCCACCATTTATACCCCGCATCCCACATGTCTTCCCTGAACACACAAGTAAAAGGGGATCAAACACCACACCTTGATACAATACTCATTTTCCAGATTTGTATCACCTGCACAATTTTAGGTTGTATCACAAGGATACATCTTCGCGAGAGAATTTCCCCTCTTACACATGAATACAAAGCAACATCAAAGCATGTCTCATCACGGATTAATATTTGGAAATAATAATCCCAAAGTAGAGGACCCACTCGCTAGTCTGTCATGGGCATTCCACTATAATAGTCATCATAGAGGACCCACACCCTAATCTATCAGGGGGATTCCACTCTTGATTTTTGAGGACCCTCGCCCCAGTGTTTCATGGGGATTCCACTTAGAAGTAGCTGATAGAGGACCTACGCCCATTCCCTATGGGGGTTTCTACTCTTATTGTCGTAGAGGCCCATGCCTTGACGTGTTAGGGTTATTACACTCTCATTGTAGTCATATAGGACCAACATCCATGTTGATAAGGGATTCCACTCTAGCTCATCGAGGACCCACACCCTACCCGGTAAGTAGACTTCACTCAGATGGTATCAAGGGACTACACTGGCCATCCCTACTAGATGGCGCCATTCAGAAAGAATTGATATGCTAGAACTAGATCAATACTATCATTGGATGTCGACTGAATAGGTTTCATATCTAAAAAATTTCTTATTTCTTCGTAAAGTGCTACATGATGCATTTGGGGGCCCACACAAAGTGTGACCATTCCGAATTTCCTAGTCATGTACCTAACCATTCTCGGATACTAAATTGTGAACAGGTACCCCCAAGCACGCCATGATACACCAAGAGCTCATGGAACATCTAGTTAGAAGGCGGATGAGTGTATGACGCATGTCGTTAATTCGGAGGGAGAAAATAATCATTGACATGCCTCCTCAAATGACCCTAGAACATTTGACTACATCTTTCCACTCTCGTAATAGTGGATGCTGACCCAAGGTAGGGGTTCTATTAAAAAACTTCGTAAGGATCTTCCACCAATATTACTTTCAAGTTTCCACATTTATTGAGATCACAATGAAGGATTTTCACATCTAAAATGATCACACCATAATTATCCTTGTGGAAAAACACGCAAGGTAGACAATTCACTAACCTCAAATGGACATCTGATGGAAAAGTTGTGTAATTCCACACCACACTCGAAAGTAATCTCATGGGGCCCATGCCTCAGTCCTGAAATTAATTATGCGGGTCCTACCATTGTGATCTTCACATAAAAAACATGGGATAGACTACTCCTTCCTCAAAATGGATATTCAGTGAAAAAGATGCATCTCACCACTATATGCTCAAACTGATATTCATGGGGTCTACATCATGGCTGTAGTTTAAACACCTGAAAGCCATCTTGAAAAGTCTGCATAAAGACCAGGGTTGCACCACCACTAACGGCGTATCAAATGAACCTTCCGTTTAGGATATAGGTCCACTATAAGAACCCCAAAGAATAATAAATATTTTATTCTTGTTAAACTTAGGCGTTTTGTGAAACTATGAAATGAAAACAAACATAAAATTCCTAAACTGGACTAAAATGATTCGTCTCGAAAAGGGGGACTCGTGGTCAAAGATGGCGCATCGATCAGACGTCGTGCAAAAGAGTTTCGATATATGAAAGATTCCATAATAATAATAATAATAATATTGGGTGTTTCATGGACCCAAACCATGAATCTTAATTAAATATCCATCATTAGTCATGAACCGACCATCATAAAGAAAGGTTTACATCGCTGCTGATGTCACAACAATCGTACATCGCACGCAGGAGTAATGGAAAGGTAAATAGTTAATAAAATTATTAAATCTAATGTTTCACGAGCGTTATGTGGTCCCATGACATGGGTCAGGGTAAGTTTTATGAAATCTTCTTCAAATGATTGTATTGAGAATGGGGTTATATTGCCACTAATGGTACAGTGAACAGACTCCCCAATCAGTAGTTATGAGGGTTTAAAAATTAATATTATTATTATTATTATTATTATTATTATTACTACTACTACTACTACTACTATTACATTTTATTTCCTTTTTTACATTTTCATCTAGGGTTTCCCCTCCCCCTAGATCTCTACATGATGTGTCGCACTTCCACTATACACACTAGCCTCCACCCTCTAACTACCATCCTGGTTGCTGGCCACTGCTGTGGCAACCACTGCCTAGCTTCGGTCACCTCCTCCTACCTCACCCCATCACATGCCCACTATCTCGCTGGAACCATATTCTGCTCACGTCTCCTCGATTCACCATAGTTCTCTACTCGCGTCACCTCAAACTACTATACTACCTTGCACATGCTACCTCCTCACTCATTGGACCATCGTGATCTCCCACTACCTCCCATGACCATGCCCCACTATCTACCGCCCTTCTCACCTCTCTAGAGATTTCCTACCACCAGATCCCATCCTAGTTAACCCGTATGGACCGACTCCACCTTTCGCTCGTCATACTGAATCCTCTAGATTCCCTATCAAGGATCCAAAAAATATATCGGTGATCCTCACAATGAGAGATTCATTGTATCATCCTCCGCTCAATGATCCATCAATGGTTTGATGCTTCCGGAAGTGGGTGATGAAAATCCGGGATGAACGGGGAAAGAACAGATAAAATTATGGGTTTAATCATAGATTGATGGTCATGTCAGTATATCCATAGATGATTGATGAACAAAGTGAAGAAAAACACTGATAAAGAGTATTATTTAATGAAAAAATCCAAATCCAGAAAAAATTTAAGGGTCATACCTCGAATATGTCTATTTATCGATGCCAACTTATTTTCCTCACTCCTTGCAGTGATTCACCGAAGATCTATCAAAGAATGGATTTAGAGAAATATATATATATATATACATACATATATATATATATATATATCTTATTGGATATGGAGAGAGAGATAATTAAGGGATAACCCTAATCCTAAAAACATTATAGTTTATTTATATAAAAACACTGAAACCTCCACTAATGTTTGTGGAATCCAAAACCTCTACACCCTTTCATCTTATATCGTGCCTAGGTAAAACACCAATTTCCAACACAATGGTTGCAACAGATTTTTAATCCAAGTCCCTGATCAAAATTTATTGGATTTGGTGTTTGGGATAAAATAATTAAGTTTGATTATTTTATTTGAAAAATTTCCCATGGGTGACTTCTCTCACAGAAGTACCACGCCAATAAAAGTTATACCCCACTTAGGGAAAAAGCCACGTTCTGGACTCAACTGTAGCCTCAGAATTATGATATGAGCTATTAATTTAAAAGATATCACATTTATGTCACATGAATAGTATAAAATATACCAAATATTTTTGTATAAATTATTCTAGGCACACTGAGACTCGGAATTCCACTTCCTCTCAATGCCTATGTCTACAAATATATTTAGAAATAATCCAAAGTCTTACAAGGAAAATTTTGGGTCTCAATAAGGGCCACCACTCATATATATTTTCAGTTCCCTCATCCACTCCCCTTGATATCACTCATCTTATGTGGTGTCATAACTAACATGTTCATGACATCGGATAAAAATTGAGTCATTATCAATCAAGAAATTTCTAAGAATAACCTATTGGAAGACACTCTATGATGGACCCAATCTATATGTGGTATCATAGAGGGAATACCCCTCGCCATTACCATTACCAACCACTTCAAGGGACCTTTAAAGGATCACAGGGATGCCACCTTCCCTAACACTGATGAGATAGGGGATGATATTGGAGGTCCGACCCTAGTTTTTATTATGGTGCATAGTAAAGATATCACTACCCCATCATACATCTCCCACAAAATATCCTCCCTCTACCCAACCATTGTATGTTAAGGCAACTATAATTTTGTTTAATTCCCACTGACCCATAAGGATACATCTCTAAGGATAGGCTTCCACTCATCCTCCACCAGCAAATTCTCCAATAGCTATTGTTTCATCCACCACTATACTCATTAAAAAACTTATTTATTTTTTCTTGAGAAGTATCAAGACCCAAACAACTCATTGATCATGTTTTTCATCTATCATAGTCATTGGAACCACTAATATTTTTGAAAACAAGATATCCCCATGAAATTGTGTCCCACACTATATTTCCTCCTCATGATGAATTCACCAATGATTATTATAAAATGCTTCCCTATGTTGTCCCTAAAAATTACCTTGGAAACAACTCCCTTTAAATTTAAATTACTCAGTATTAGTGAAAATACATGTTGAAAATGAATAAAATATTATGGGATTTACCAATAGGTCACATTTTATCTTTCCATATTCTAGATGATTAATGATTATAAAAACAAATTTCTACATCCACCACCAAAACCCTAGGGGGTAGGCCCATGTTGGCTAGGGAAGTCTATTCATGATACATAACCCGTCATTCCCAATTCAATAATGAATGTGAATGTATGTGGTGGATTTATTCCAACCATTCCATGGATTATTATTGATTTTTTCCTCATCACAGTCACCATAAATCCCCTCAACCTTTATAAAGATATGTATTAAGTATTATGTTTCTAATAAGGGTTCTAGTCTTGAAGAAACTAGTTGGAGATAATGTAGCTTATTTATGTACCATATTTTTTGTTTCCATGTTTCTAAAAGAACAAGACTAATATGATCATTGGGTGTCTGTCTATTTAATCTTTTACTTATTCCAAAAAACTGATGGAATTCAAATGTATGAAAAAATAGGGTCTCTATACAATTGGATGATGAACTAGATGACTATTAAGATTAATTGTCCACTACCAAGGATTGATGACCACTTTGATCAATTAAGAGGATCGTGATGGTTCTCGAATATTGACCTAAGTTCATGTTATCCCCCACTATGAGTATGGGACAATGATATACTGAATTCATCATTTAGAAGATTCTATGGTCACTATGAGTACTTGGTGATGATTTTAGGTATAATTAATTCCCTATTAGTCTTCATGGGACTCATGAACCAGATAATTCATCCTTTCTTAGAATAGTTTTTGGTGGTCCTCACTGATTACATCCTAGTGTACTCAGTATCTAAGGAAGAGAATGTGAGATATATGAGGATGGTCCTAGAAACACTCTGATAGAATCTGCATTATGATAATCTCCCAATGTCTTATATTTATATTTTAGAGTTCCACATCCTAAGAAACATCATCTCATAAGTAGGAGGAAGAAAGGACCCAATGAAAAATGAGGGGGTTCTTGTTTGGGATCTATCCAAGAGTGTTACCGAGGTACAATGTTTCATAGGATAGGTAGGGTACTATCTAATATTTTTACCCTTTTCTCCTAGAGTGGAAAAACCCACTATATATTTGACTCAGAATGGGTAGGCATTCATGTGGATATAAAGCTTCCATTTTTTCTTCTAGAAGTTGAGACAGAGATTGATAAGTGATCCTATATTGAGTTTTTTATAGGAGGGTGTTGAGTACATAATGTTCTACAACGAATTAGAGATTATACATGGTTGTATATTGATGTTGAGGAATAAATTTTTTTCTCTTGGTTCACATTAGTTAATACAACTTGGGAAAAACTCCACAACCCATGATCTTGAGTTAGAAATGATAGTCTTTTTAATGAAGATGTAGAGACACTACCTGATATAAAAATATTTATCCTTTACTCTAACAAAAAGAGTTTCAAATATATCTTCTCCTATAATCATTTTCACTCGAGGTACAGTCGATGGCCATAGATCCTCTAAGACTATGACTTTGAAATTTTATACACTCTTGGGAAGGGGAATATTGTAGAATATGCTTTTATTATGAGATGTTATTCTCAATTTATTGTTAAGGAATCAGTGAAGTTAGCCTCTTTATTTTTTTCCTTATTGGATCGGGTTGAAGCATCGTATATTCAGTCAATTTCTGTTAACCCCACCACTTTTATAGTGTATTAGGTATTATTAGCCTCGAAATACTGACTATGTTGCCTTAAATACTTTGATATCCACTAGATGATCTCTAATGAATATTATAAATATGGGGAGCATGAAATCCTTTTTCGAAGACGGATGGTGGAACCATTGATGTTGCGAGAGGAGGTGACATGAGAGTTTTAAAAGTCCCCTTTCATGGAACATCAAGAACATATTATGGGCTTCCATGATAGACATTTTCTATAGTATAGACATTCATCTTCACTTGGTGGAGTTTTATTGATACAATAGATACCACTCCACCATAGGTATGATACCATTAGATGATTCTTATGGTATGTCCATATTGTCCCACCATTTATCGAATATTCTAGGTCATTTAACACTCATGGTCTCAATGTATTTGTGAGTTACTAATGAGAATGTGCGGATCATTGAGGAGAGGATGAGGACTTCACAGAACCATCAGAAGTCTTATGCGAACTGATTATAGAGACCAATAGAGATCTTGTAGGGAGACCATATGTTCTTTTAGGTTTTTCCTCAACATGGATAGTAGAGATTTGGTTAGGGAAGGAATTTATCTTCAATATTAATTGTCCCTTTACAAATACTATTTATAGTTAGTGAGGTGTCATACTTCTTTTCTCTACCACCATTGTTTGACCAGGTACACGAAATCTTCCACGTGTCGCAGCTGATGATGTACATGCATGTCCCATTTCATTTTATCAACTAGGGTAAGTTTCACATCACGTATGAATATACCTTTTTATTTTACCTCGTAGTGATAGAGGATTGCATGGATATGGTCCTTCATCAGTGATTTATTCCCCTAGGGCATCTCCAGTGGTTGTATTGGAATCATCTAAGCGACACCTTGGAGTGGGAGACCCAGATATGTGCCCAATACCCTCATCTTTTTGAGTGGGTTTTTCTCTTTTAATCACTGAAATCCATAAGGTGGCGCTATATTAATGAATTATATTTTTTAGTTATTTTTTTGTTAATTTTTAGTATATTATATAGATCATTTTTAGATCATTTTTTGAGAAAACTTACTATTCTAAGGCCTGGTGTTTATAGAATAAATTTTTTAAATATATTAAATTGAATATGCATGTGTTATAACCTAAAATGTTGAATAAATCCTAAATGGGGACCTAAATCAAAAAACCATGGTAACTATTGAATTCAGAATTTCGGTATTACCTTAGGTGTGACATAACCTTTTTTAACATGTGGATTTTTTGAAATTGTTTTCATGGTTGCAGAACTTGTAAAATAAATAAATTAAATTATTTATTTTATTTTATTCAACACAGTGACCTAATTTCCCCTTAAACATATTATTTTAGATTTTTTCTATGGGTTGGCCACCAAACCCTAGGGACCTTGAGACTATTAGAGGAGAGCTTCTTGCTGAAGGAAAATGGATTGAGACTAGATCAAGGATCATTGCACCAATGGAGTCTGTGGATCTCATCAATGACCAAAATTCATCGATTTTCTTCATTAATGATTTATTTAAACTCTAATAGGGACATTTATTTATGTTTTCCATCTCATTTCATAATCCTAGATTAATGTGGATCAATTCCATGATCACAATCGTTATGTGCATCATGGGTAGAAATAAATTGATAGAATTTTATTTTATTTTATTTGTGATTTATTTCTCCTTGTTCTCCTATTTGGATGAAAATGAATCTAGGATGATTGAAGAAAGTCCAAGGTTCATTCCACATATTTTATAGGTTATGGAAATCATCCCCTATTCTTCACAGGTTCATTGAGGGTATTTGTTTTGGCTAATTGACCAATGAATACCCATTATTCCATTATTGCATAAAAAATATATAATAAAAAACGATATTATGGGTGTGTTTCATGATTTATGGTGTGTTAAATTTGTGATGACGGAGGTGGATGATTAGAAGTGGAATAGATATATTTTCAATTCTCGTTCATCCAAATTTTGACATGCAGTGATGTAGTTTTCACAACTAACTATTTTATTAGTTGATATGAACCCGGATTTATTTTTTAAATGATGTAAAGACTTGACTAACATTTTATATAAAGGTTTTAACATGTCCAATGGCTCTAGAAATTCATAGGATGACATAGAATAGATCTTTAAAGATATGGAAACTCATGGTTTACAGGGCATGTAATATGGCATTACATTTCGTTTGTGTCCCCTGGGCTAAAACACTAGGTTTTTAGTTGAAGATAAGTATCAAATTCTTTGTTCTATGATTTGAAGTTGTTATACCATCCCATGGAAGCTCTTTTTGTACCTTATAGGGTACAAAAAAATATGTATGTGTATATGGGATGGTACTCGGCCAGGGCCATGTGTACACAAGAGGGTACACCGGCACAACCATATATATTACAACATGACCTAGTGGTGTTGGAAGGTATTGGGTTACCTCTAGATATCATTTTCTTCACAAAAATTCCATGTATGTTGAGTTTCACATATAATATAATGATTTAGAACATGGGTAGACTTTTGGATAGTTGGACATGTTGTGTACCCATATCACACCTCATGTACAAACATTAATGGTGTTTGCAGCCCTTTGTTTCTATATTCCAGACCATTTAGGTTTGAGTGTGTTCCCATGGTCAATTACCTCAACGGTAACGTACAAAATCACATCCAAATCATAGGATTATGATCCCCTCTGGAGGATGAGTCTATGATATAGATCACGACATCCCTCTATGAGACTGGAATGATATCATCTATTATCCTTATAACCTAGGTAGGTTTTGTGGAATATATGTGACCTCCTCAAGAAGGGATTTGAACCTCCATCTAGAATTTTGTATTTGAAGTGTTCACGTTATCATTGGAATATGATCCTCTACGTAGTGGGTTAATCCTGATTAGTTTTGTGGTGTCCCCCAACGATCCTAAGCATGCCCCCCTATCTGAGTATAAGTGTCCTCTAAGAATAGTGATAATTCATGGGTAGGACCCACTGATCTTTTATCATTCATTTAATATCTCTACTGATAGCATGGATCATGGATTGGATTATCCCAGAACATGCATTGCATCGAGAATAATCTTGTGGATGGAAGTTGGGTGTTCCCTCCTGGTGGTGTGGTGTCCTTTCTAAGTATATATGGGTTTCTTCTATTATATATTTATTGTTATATATTTTATTCCTCTAACTACACATGATGATTTATATTTATTATTTTCAATGTGTCATACTAGGTATTGTTATACTCACCCCTTCATGGTTGTGCTTGTATTTTCCCCTTTTTCTGCTTTTAGTAATTTACTTTCATACACTAGGTGTGGGATTATAGATGTATATATGATTTAATTGGATTTATCTTGTTTTACATTTTATCATTTTTAGGGAATTGATATGTGTGTGTTTGTACAGGTTAATTAGTCTAATGCCTTATATTTTTAGGATATGCCAACTTGGTGCTAGTCTCTATCCCCTGACCGATTGGATGCAGGAATGGGGAGTCACGGGTCGAACCATGGTGGTTCAGGTTATTATAGCTATACCATGATTTTTTAATGCATGATTTATCCAAAAAAACAAGGGGTATTTGAAGAATCATCAAAGAATAAAATTATTAGCACTCTATACACTGTTATGGAATCCATGGAGATGTAACAAACCACAATGAAACCAAAAGGATTTCATAACATTAATGGTTAGACCATTTTATCCCACTATAGAAATTTGGAAACCTTTTCTTGTCCATAATAAATAGTATCTCTCCTAGATAGTGGCATCTATCCTTTCATTTTTCATAATGAAATACGATGTCTGAAACCATATATCCAAAAACTATCTAGATAAAATCCACTATTTTTATAGAAATTAGAGAGGCCTACCACTTTATGGAATATTATTTTGGAACTAGGGTACAATAATAACTAGGAGGATCATTGACATTAATTCCAACACTAGTTTAGACCCACCATTCATAGGATGATCATCATTAACCTATCCAGTTGAAAATAGTGATAAATAGAGTGGATGTTTACTTTATCAATAAATGGGATGATTTATATACTCTACCAATGACTCGTTGCATAATGATAAAATATAAGGGATTTTGGTGGTTATCATTTTGTAAGATATGGTTCTGACCCACATTTCCTTGATGTAACTAGGTGATTATAATTATTTTTGGAAAATGAAAACCCATTAGAGGAATCCATATAGATGACCAGGTAAAGCTCTCGCCCACTACCATTAACACATGTGCAGGTGTTTAGAAGATCTAAGAAACCACTATTTCATAGACTTTGGCACCATAGATGATTTAGTTTTAGATGAACCCTCTAAAAAAACCATAGATAGTACCAACCAATACTGGAAATGATTCACATTTACTACACTTAAGAAAGATCGATCCCAAATACGAAATGTTATCTCAATTATCCATAGACTAATAAAACAAGAACAATTTCATTGAGGATGATCAGGTCATGTAATGAATCATCTTTTTTCAGGATTTGAATCTTTATTGGCTCCTCAAAATTTTGTTTACATTGGAAGCTAGGATGAATACCACTATAACTATTGAACCTACCAATGATTCTATGGACACACCATCCAATAATGTTTTATCTTAATGGATAATCTTATAGGGATGGTTGATCCTAGCAAAGCTGAACTATCATTCCCTCTAGTGCATGTAAAAAGTGTTTTGGCAACACTTATGGTATTCTATATTCTGAGGACTAGTAACATGTATCAAATAATGGAGCTCAAAAATCTGATAATTGTATATAATAAAATATGTTCACTCAAGAACATAATGTAACTCATTTATTCATTAATTGGGAATCACAATCCACATCTAGTTTATTATCCCTAATTTCATCATCAAATTTTTCATCTCTCCAAAGAAAAAAATATTTGACTTGTTCACTACAAGGGTGGTGAAGATTCTTTGTGATATTAAAATTAGATTGTACTGTCATGGAAATAATGACCCCAAAATTGTGTGGGAGTTATATGATTCATCATCAACCATGGAATGAATCCTATAATGAGATACATAATTATACATCAAGAAACCTCAACATGTTAGTGGACCATTATATCGAGTTAAAAGATGAATCACTTTAGTAAAATACACATAGATGCTCCCATATATACTCTCAAAGAAAGGTAAGACACTATATATGGTATAAAAATTGCAATTATGATATCAAAAAAATATTGATTTTGATTATAAAATAAGAAAATAATTCCTCTAAGCATATAAAGAATAAACATCCACTAATATATCTTATAGTGCATCACAATGTCACATATTTTTAGTATTCCGTATATCTCAACCATAAAAATATTTCAAAAAAGACTCAACCTAATACATCTAATAGTTCCATGTGCTATTTTGTTAGAGGATTGTCTATTTGAAATTAGAAACATACCAGAGGATGCGAAATATGATGTTCTAATTAACATCTATGGAATTATAGGATGATTCAAAATTCTTTATGTACTCCACCTCTAAAAGAAGATTTGCGAGTCCATCATTCAAGATTTTACGATCCCTCTAGAGTTTGAGACTAACAGAATCCTACAATATAGAAGCAGATGAGTGTAAAAAGATTTAAATTTTCATTTCATTCACTAGGAATGATTAATATGTTATCATACATAGGTAAAAATTCCCCATTTATTTCATAGTTGAGCTTAATGGTCATGACATTAACGGATTCTTAGTGAAAACTAGTTTTGGACTCAACTCCATCCTAATATTGATGATCTAAAATTTTGGATACACGATATTCAATTTGATCTCATCAATAATGATGATTTGGGATATAAAATGATTCAATATAAGACACTCAGTAAGGAAATGTTAGTGACCTAGTTCAATGAAATGGTATCAAATAATGATTCCATGGTTTTCTATTATGACACAAATTTCAATTCCATATAAGGGATGCCTTATCATTTATTTAATAAAACCTTCCCTTCATCATATCAATAGAAACATAAATACTCTCACAATGGCTGACAAGGGGTGATCCATCCTAATCCTTCCATCACTGACTCATATAAAACCATTTACCATTATACACTGTATGAATAAATGGATATTAATTAGAACTAGGATTTAGAAGATGAGTGTATTGATAATACCAATGAATTTATATCCACCTAAGTAGATCACTATGATAATATTAAGAGCATTGTCTTACTTTTGATCAAATATTTAATATAACTAGTTCTTTGTAGTGCGTACGCATGGCATATTGAATTAATGATTTTTATTTTAAAAGATATTGATATTTGTATGAGTTAACCACTAATATTAATGATTAATATTTTTTAATCACAATGCATTAGTACATAAAAATGGAATAGTAATGGATTAATTATGGACCCAACTATAAAATACTTGAAAAAAGAAAGGATATATAAAAATAAATATCAAATTTTGGAGGGAGATTGCAAATCATTTTAAAATGAAATCCAGTAATGCTTGTTGGCTATAGTGGGATAGTACATGTGTTTCACTTTACTACACACTATATTAGGCTTCAGCTAACCATCAATGTGAACAGGCTCCATAGAAAGTGTAATGTGTGTACTATAATTCAAATTGGAAGACAAATATACTGTAGAAGTGGTTTAAACAATAAAGAATGTGAAATGAGAATATGAATATATATATATCACAAAAGAGTAGTACATAATAACTAAATACAAGTTAGGGGAACTATAGAGTGATCAAAAACATAGTAGAAAATATTTTGTCGAATTAATAAGGAATAGAATATTATATAGGGAATTATTGATGAATAAATCAATAAAATTTATGAAAAAATGATTCGAATGGATAATTAAAATTCATATCATTATAATATTTAAAGTTGTAATGAAAGTCATGTAACCAAAAATAATGAAATCAAAGGGCTGGATAATTAGGCTAAGTGATGTTGAAGTAAATAGAGGTGAAGGGTGTGACATCACCTTAACCATTAGCTGAGCACCTTGCATTGAATGGCTTCATCCCAACCCAAAATTTGCAACATCTTCGCTCCATCTATCTCCAATTCAGTGAAATAGACTCCCCAACATATCTTATTTCAATATTTTTATAGCTTCATGGATCAGAGTTCCTGAAGATCCATCATGTTAGGTAATCAAGTGGATCTTTTTCAATAGATTGAACCAGAAGGCTTCGTATGGGTACATTTTAAGGGATTTAGAAGTGAGTTACAGCTTCAAGAATGGGTTCTACAAAGTTTTGTAATATGGGCATATCAGTAATAGAAGAGTTTATAAGGTCACACCTATAGATCCTACACACAGGCCAAATTAGCAACGAACTAAGCTTGAATTTTTTTTTTTGTAGAAATTCTAAAAAATTTGTGAACAACACTATAAAATTTATATCTATTTTAGGAGTGTAGATAAATTTCCACAGAAATGATAAATTCAAACTCTTCAAGGAAATAAACTATTTGATAGTGTCAAAAAATGGATCACGATGAAGGATAATGATTTCTACATAAATAACAATATACCACTTTTAACTAATATGATTAAAGTAAATAATTAAATATGTACATGTAAAATCACAATGCATAATGGAAAATAAAAAACATGATCTATATTGATTTTGGGTGATGACTATGTTTTAATACTCTCAGAGGAAAACATAACACATCATGTCTATTAGTATGTAAATTGAATAAAAATTTCATATTAGTAAACATTGTAAAATTTGGTTGATAAAAACTACATAATGTCCTATTAGAAATTATTTATAAAGAAAATTTAATAATTTATTTGAATTGGGGATTTATGTGTTTATTCTTTATTAGGGGTTCGATAGATGAAGGGTTTAGAAAATCATTTACTTATATTAAATACATGATGTAAAAGAATTTCACTAATAGCCATTTGATGTTAGGGGAAAAATAAGGATTTAAGATATGGTACCTCTAGAATCAATAAATTCGGAATAATTAAAGGAATTGTAATTTCATTCAATTAAAGGAGTGAAGTTTTTTCCATCATTCAAAATCCGAGAAAATTAAAATTCAAAATATTTTCCAAATTTATCAAGATCCCCATCTCATGAAGAAATAAACCATACAACATGAAAAAAAACAGAATATATAAATGAAATTATGGATGACGGAAACATATTTACATATTACCTTACTATAGATTCATAAAAAATTGTTAGAACAAGACTTAAAGATAATAATAATTAGTATATTTGATATGTCGAAATGTATTTTTAAAACATACTTGATCCAATTTCAAATTTTATAAATTGAGCTAGTTAGTCTTATAGAGCAACAATAAATGGGGTCACTAAATCAGATATGTATTGAAGGAAGAAAATTAATAGTTAGGAATAAACCATTATATTCCTAAAAATCATATATTCCTAGAATTAGAGCCATCAACTAAAACAACACAATCCTCATTTAAAGAATTATCCTCCTAATTTCGTGGGAACCCAGACATTATATATTCAATTTATAATATTTTTTCTTGCACGTGATAAATAATTACATGAATTATAATGATAGAGAGAGGATTTGGTCATCAAAAATTTAAATAAAATTAAAATAGTATTATAGTATTTTCAAATAGCTTAGTGTATTAGTTCCTAGATAGAATGGAAGTATATGAAATACTTATATGAGTTGAACTATGGAGGCTGACTTCCGACATGATTTAGTCACATGAACTTCTCATATTAACATTAGTAACAACATCAATTATTCTTATAGGAAATATGGCCTCCAAGTCAAAACAAAATGAAATTTATAAGAAAACATCAGAACATGAACTAACATTTTGTGTTCTAGAAACTCAAATAAAGAACCCCTTTAAAAGATATCTCGCAAAAGAGAAACCCCCTCATCAATGTCAATGAACAACATACTATTTTCATGAAACTTATGGTTCACTAACCTACAAATAGAAATATCATGTCATGTTTAAATTGTGATCATCACAAATATAAAATGATAGAACAATGTTACAATTCAATTTAATAAATAATTCACTAAAAATACTCTGGTATGTGGGATGTGTTCAAAATATATACCACCAAGATCAGAACTTACTACTATATAAAGAGAATAAATGTTTGGTAAATCTCAATTCTTTGTGGTAACAGGTTGAATTAAACACCTTTGAACCTTGATATATAACATAATAATTTTTATGATATTTTCTTCAATTTCAAAACCCTGGTCACCAACCCGATCACTTTTAATACTAGGAAAATTGACAAGGGTAATATCAATAATATATGATCACCTTCTCTCGATCACCTTTAGGTTGATATTTATGTTTCTTATGTATTTCACACAGTTATTATTTTTCCATGTTCTCAACATAACACATCACATTTTGGATAAAAAAACATAAATAAAAATACGAAAAATATAATTAAATGCCACATAACATTTAATATCTTTACAAAATATCCACCACAAATAAAACATGTTATCAATATTCAAGGATTAATAGTTCTTAAAGTTCAAGAAAGTAACAAAAATCATTATGACTATAAAATTTGAATGGGATATAATACATGAGATATAAAATTTAAATACCTCAAAGAATATAAGCCAACAAAGAATATTAAGATCAAAGAAAGATAGTATATACAACAAAGGAATGATGGGAAACAATACATATAGATGGATTTGAAATAATGCTATTTTGAATTTATTAAATTGATGTAACCGAGAAAAAAGTAAAATTTTGTTTAATAAAATAAAAAATTAAATAAAAAACATTGATTATGTAAGATAAAATTCTTAAAAATAATAATAGTTAAAACTAAAAACAATTCAAATTAATATATATATATATATATATATAATACATGAATCATTAATTTCCTAGAAGGAGAAAAATTATATGAAAAATAGATTAAACAATAATGAGAAAAAATAGTCAAAAAACACTAATAAGAAAAAATAATTGTGATGATGAATAATATGTAAAAAAATATTGATTACTTATAACAAAACATTAAAAGAAACATAGTGTAAATTGAAAATTGAATAATAGTTAGAAATAATTACCTAGAATCTTTGTTACTATTTTCACAATAAGAAGATGATGATAGTGATAAAGAAACATTAATAAAAGAAGACAAGTATGGTCATTGGGGATCATTTTAAGGATTAGGTAACGTACATTCATAGTATATATTATGAATAATATTACATTTTTCATGACATGTAATAAATAATGAATAATAGAATAAATACTGGCTGACTGAATGAAATAGATTCCCAGATTGCTAAATCAAAAAACCGATGTAATGTAATATCGTATGAGAAAGTTGTAAGAAAAGGTAAACACTAAAAATTGTTGATGGGGGATAAAATAAATAAATAATGTATCAATAACACACTGCTCAAGGTTTTGGAACCCATATAGAGACACCACATCTTCTGTTGAAACACTCATAACTAGAGGGAATATGAAGGACAACATCTACAAAATGCATTGATAGAGGAATGAATATCATTATTGAATCTATTGTACCTAGATATGGAAATTGTTTGTAGGTGCAGTAGGAGAAAACACTTGGAGATACTTAAAAATAATTAAAATATAATAGGGCAATATGCAATGGTTAAGAACTCATTTAAAAATTTTTTGAGATGAAAAAAATTTAATATAATATTCTAATGAATAGGGAAATAAAAAATATTTTAGGGAAGAGATAACATTATTTCATAAGGTATGAAGAACAGACCTTATATAGTGCAATGAACATTTAGGTTCGGCAAAGCCAAATAGAGGTAATCAAGCACTCGGTAACTGAATTAATTAGATTCCCCAATTCCGGACTAAAAATAGATGTATTGTAATATCTAATGGAAAAATAATCTAAACAGGGCAAAACATAAAATTGAATACCAGAGATATATTCAATATAGAAGGTACAAATAAAAATATATTGAATGTAGAATGAATAAATAGGAATTAGTATCTTCCTTGAATTTTTTCAGGAGAGTGATGAAAGTGTGGTAGAGGGAATGGTTGACTTGTCATCGAGTTTAGTGATGTGTCTATGGGATGTGGAGTATAGAGACCATTCATTAGAGTAAGAGTATTGGTAACCCAAGGTGTAGGAAAAAAATATCACGACATGGAAACAAAATATAGGAGAAGTTTATAAATAGTGTATTTATGGGGAAGAGAGGAAGAAAATAGGTGCTAAAGGTCGGTGGTGGATGTGCAGCAGAACCTTGGGCGGTGGCGGTGAAAATCGCACGTGGTATGGGTAGGAAGTAGAGGAAATAAGCATGATAGAATGGGATAGAGTAAATAGTAATAAGGACAAGGTGACATGAAATTCTATATGGGTGACACATAATCTAGAGGTACCTAGGTAGAGGTAATGGTTGAATCGTTATTGAGTTCTGTGATATGGCTGCGAGACGTTGAGTAGGGAGACCATTTGTCAGAGGATGAGCAGTAGTAACCCTAGGTGGGGGAAATGAATATCACAAGAGGCAAATGAAATGTAAGAGAAGTTTCTTGACAGTGGAATGATAGGGAAGTGATCGAGATAGGATGTGTCAAAGTTCAGCGGTTGATGTGCAGCAGAACCCTAGGTTGTGTCGATGAAAATCCTATGTGGTGGGGGTAGGTAGGGGGGAAATGAGCGGGATGGAATGGGACATAGTAAATAGTAAGAAGGCTAAGGTGGCGTGGAAGCATATATGGGTGACACATAAGCTATAAGTACCCAGTATTAGTATATATAGTAGATAAGACAATAATATAGAGACCATTTCACTATGCCTTAGATGAAGGAGTTTTCTCATAACACATACTACTCATATTATGGACATGTGACTATGATGCCTGATAATCCATCTCCCATTTCATATTGAAAATTCCACCCCATTTCTAATAATCAACATATCCACTATGTCTAAATTATATTATAATTTTCTAGGTGGTGGATAACTGATCCATGCTTCTTTGATGAGGTAAGTGAATTGCAATTCCAAATACTACTTTGGTTTATTTCCATGTCGACCATAACCACTATCTATATTGAAATTTATTTATATGAAATTTATTTTAATGATTATTACATTATATAAGAAGATTATTTCATCTCAAAAATGTTTTTTCTTGATAAAACAATACCACCTTATATCTCTCACATTTTTGACGAGTAGAATTTAGACGAAACATTGAAGAATGATTTTCTATAATCATCAATAATTTTATATAGGTTGACCATGGGGAACAATAATATATGAGGTTAATATTGATGAAATATTTCAATCCTTTTAATGATGAAGAGATTTACATCTTGTTCATAAATATATAGTTGGATGTATTTTCAGGGAATTTCTTGGATATTTTAGGTCTTGATACCCACATCCAATTATACCATATTAAAATTCTTGTTACCCATAATGTAATTAAATATATACCTAGAATAATTCATCCCTAACATGGTTCCGTGGTTTTGGTTTATTTTAATAAAGAATCAAATATAACATCAATAAGGAATTACAATTCCCCAAGTAACAAGCTAATATAACGTAGTACTATATGGATGAATTAGTGGTCGAATCATATTAATTATAAGTCAATATCAGTGATCTCATTGAATTATTCGATATGATGCATATCCACAAATTGATGATAAATCACAGAAATTATTCCTTTGGGGTTACATTTTTGGATGTTCATTGGTTTTCTCATCTGATATAGAGGCATCAAGATCTACCCTAATAAGAAATATTCCATCATTAAAATCCTTCTCATGTACAATCATTTGGTGTTGGGATATTTTTGCGACATTTGGAAAATATCCAGTATTTTATCAATATCATTATTGAAAAATTAATACCCTCAACTAACATGATGAAAAATGGATTCACCTTTGAGTAGGAAAAATTTAGAATGTCTTCAATGAAATCAGGCAGTACCTACTGCTCCCTATGAATTTGAATCTTCCAATCATAAGAAGGCCCTTTTCCATCTAGTTTACAAACATCTAATGAACCCTTAATAACCTAATTATAATGAAGAATAATGAGAGTATATAGAACTATATACAATACCATTGTCAAACAATTATAGAAACATTGGTTAGGTAATCTCCTGTTGATAAACACTTCCATGCAAAACATTTTGTTGTCTAAGAGTTGGATCATTACCTAAAAGATAATGAGGTCTGTATGATCTCATATATTATCCCACTAAATTTTATACTCAAATATCATATTTTTACTGGATAATTAGGATGATGGGTAGTGATCTTAAAAATGGATTCAATGGGATGGAATTAAATAAATTACTTTTCTTTTATCAATCCCTAAATAATATCCATTGGAACCTAAATTTCTAGATGAGATTATGTTATCTATTGACAATTAATAACACTATTAGATAATAGTATCTCATAGTTCCTCCCAAATCTTGACTAAATAAAAAATAGAGTAACCTTGAATCAATAGGTTTCTATGTAGATTTTTCTTTATCACTACCTGAAATACCATCATTCCATACTCAGTTCTCCTTTAAGATAGGTTCCCTTATAATGAGGTAAAATGTACGTATGTTATTACAAATAATGAATTGTATTTCAATATTTAATTCACCAATATTTAAATGAAGTTAAATTTAGTGTCATTAATCAAACAAATCACAGGATACTAGACTATTAGGTAACAACAGCTCTCTCCTCTACTTGAGTGCACCTAAAATTATTGAAAATTTTCAACTTTTAGCCTAGGGTGTCTCACATTAAACAGTATAAGATTGATATGGAATTTTTTAAATGAAATTTTTTCTGATACCTTTTCCATAAGAATAAGAATCAAATAATAATCCATATGGATTATTGGAAGGTGATCACCTTTGATATGGGGGTCATGGAAGTTAACCTGATCCACACAGACCCCTTGCAGTTAGGACCCTCAAATGATACATAACCAGTGGTGCAACTAGATTTAATTATTTGTTTAGATGAGTATCACTCGAATAAAAATCAACCTAAAAACCAAGGGCTGTACAAAAAACCATAAAAGAGATAACAAATCTGTAACATGATGATATTTTATAATATATATTCATTTAAAAAATACTGTTTTTGGTGGATTTTATAACACAAAAATGGAACATATAATATACTATGGTATTTTATAAAAAATTAATTATATTTGTGGTAAGAATATGAGAATCAAAAATATGAAAAATATGTATAATTATTTTATTTAATTAATCTTTTTATTAATATATAATATATAAGTACTCAAATTTGCTTAAAGTCGCATTATGATTCAATAATAGGTATTCTTTTAAAATTATTTACACTTCATTCTATATATGAGAATTATAATTAATTTATAAAATTTTTGAAATTATATTTCAGGAAATTATTTTCAATTATTAAAAAAAACATTTCAATATTAGTTTGGGTATATTTTTTATAACTTTTCTAAAAAGATATATTTTTTATTGAATATTGAAAATTATATATTTTTGTTGAAAACTATCATCTCAAATAAAGTAAGAGTACTATAATATTATTAATATAATATTAAATAAACATAATTATTTTTTAATTATGAATAATTTAAATTATAAATTAGAAATCATCAGTATTCTTCCTTTTGGTAAAATATAATTTTTGGTCTTTAAGACACATTTTTCTAAAAAAATAGTGTTCATTTGAACAATATGTTTTTATCATATTAAATTGATTTAATCATTATTGAATAGTGTATTCAATTAAATTTCTAGACTATATATTCAATAATATATTTTAATATTGATTATATTATTTTTACATGGAATGGTATTCATGTGAGTTAGGATTTATTCTTAGAATTACAATATTCTAAAACTATTTCCTTCCGTGCTTCTCCTTTTTGTATTTTTCTTCCCTATCTCTTTATAAAATTACGTGATGATGATGATGATAAAACTAGTTTCTGTTGTAGTTTTCACACTTATATAAAATTAAATTGTTCTACTTATTGAATTTTATTCTATTAAAATAGAATATATATTTGGATTAATATTAATTAATGTAATATAATATATTGAACATAATTCTGGTTCATAATGAATAGTAAATCTAGTAAAATTTTGTTACTAATGATATTGTTAAAATGGGTTTACTGAGGGTTAAACTAAAAGATAAGGTCATAATTTCCCCCCAAACCTATCTAATGCTTTTTGGTGGATGATATTTTAACTTAATATTATCTTAATTATAAATTATTCACCATTTAGAGGTACCTTCTCATGAAATTGACCTTATAAAATTTAAAATTTTCATAAAATTCCATGTGTGTTCCTCCCCTCATTTTTAAAAGGGAACATGTCATCTGCCCTTATTCAATCAATTTGAGCCTACTATATTTTCTATTACATTCACCAAAACCTACTAGAATCAATCCTCCCCTCCTATATATTTTTATACTCATTATATCAATACTTTAAGGCTTAAGGTGTATGCTAAAGGAGGACTCCAAAAGAAGTGGTATATATCATAACCAACCCATTCAATATTATTAATTATTCCACCTTCTCCAAACATTTTATATACATTAAAAATAAAAAATACATTATCATTATATACTGGGATTATATTATGATCATTTCATAATCATTTACAACATCTTCTTAGTCATTTCTGAAATAAAATTTTCACTCTTTCTTATGTGTGTACTACCACCTCCATGTGGCGATATGATTCATTTTCCATCACCATCCTTAATGGGTGGTTATAATGATAGAATTAATGTCTATATATATATATGATATTTATAATATAATTATTCTTATTTAATTATATTATACTATTTACCTTCTATACTTGTGATCCATTGGTAAATTATTACATCGTTTGTGCGTATGTGTTGACTTCAACCTCTATGAAGCGATGTGGTTTTTATACAATTTATTCTTTAAGTGGATTTTAATAAGGATACATTTAATTAAACAAATTGGTATTTTGTATTTAATAATTACTATATAAATGTTCATTATCATTTACATTTAATTCTTTCTATCCATGAAAATGTGGAAACACCCATCCAGTGTATTTACATATTACCACCCACAAGAAGTGAAGTAATTCATTTTTACTCACCACATAAATTGAATGTATATAAATATAAATGTGATGAATATATATGATATTTTTTCATAATTAATTATATATATACCTCCACGATATTTTATTTTATTCATTCATTTGGTAATAATACAATTTTTTAATGCATACACCACAAATAACCCCCAGCTTAAATGTGTCCCAGAATAATATTAGTAAAATATAACAATTATTACCTAGACACTAGCATAGATGGTCTGAATAATAAGAAAATAATGAAGGAATTTATTTAAAATTAATTTCCATAATTACAATATCTGATTAAATTAGAAAAATTATCATTAATCTAGTTTCAGTTATAAGAAAAATAAAACAAATAAATTAATTTTATGAATTAAATTTAGTTTTATTCTAAAATTGGTTTTATTAATTTTTACATGTGGATATTATAATTAATATCCAATAATTCAATAAATAGTAGTTTAATAAATGTATAAAATTATTTAAATTAGTTTTTCAATGTTATATTAGGCTGAATTTTTGGGTTTTTTGAATGGGATTATTTTTGAGTGAATATTGAAATATACTGACTTCTATACAACTTTCATTTAATTATTTAAATAAACTAATTAAAACTTTTATTTTTAAAAATTTAACTTAAAATAACATTAGTATAATTTTTTATAAATAATATAATAAATTAAAATTGAATCAGAATCATTATTGGCTTGGATATATGTTTATTTTTGGCATTAGAATATCATGTTTCTAATAACTATTTTTAAGAATGTAATAATTTAAGAATTTAATAAACTAAATTATTTACTAATAAGGAAAATTTTAAAGTAAATTCACCAATTTTATATTTAAAAATTTGATATTAAATAAATATAAGGATTATAATTAGACCTAGAATTAATTTTAGATAACTTTTTCATGAAAAATGTATTTTTCCGAAAAAATAGTTTTCCATAACCTTTTGAGGCTTTCTTTTTTAAATTTACAACTCTCTTAAATTCTAAAGTAAGAACCTTGTATTTGATAGCATATATGTCACATAACAAAAAGAATATAAGAGAATATAATATACCAAAACATTATAATATATTTACTATTTAAAAATTTTAATATCTTATGATGCATACCATACATAGTTAGGTTGTGTCGCAAGAAATAATGACTTTCTTAGATGACTTGTGTTACCCACAAGATCTAGCTTTACCAGACAATAATATATTAGTAAAAAATTATTATTCAACATAATAAGATATAACCTAGTTGTTAAATTTTGTTATGAATAGGATAAATTAACATATGAAAATATATAGATGAATTATTTGGTAACCAATAAATTAGAAATGGGTATAAGGACGAATTGAATATAAAGGGAATATTTTTATTTTTATGCTCATAATGTAAATTTATCCTAATAAATTAAATTAATAACAATTAGTGACTGATATTTTTGAAATATATATGTTACATGTTCAATAAAATATTTTATATATTCATCTTATTTATTTTATAGGCTTAATATTAAAACAAACCAATTTTTCGGAATAAAAAACACATATATTTAGAAAGGCGTGTTTACTACCTTTTAATAGTGAAACGATCTTAAATATAATTTATGGAAATTTTTTAAATATAATATTTCAAAATAAATATCATGTTTTAAATATGAACATAAAATTTATCTTAGGGGGTACTTTTGTATTTTTCTACGATGTTTCATTTTTTGATAAATAGTGAATGATATAGAATTTTAATTCAAAACATCATTTTACCTTATTTATTTATAAGAATAAATAACAATTATGATTCGTTTTAAATTTTCATTACATAAATTTTACATAAAATAAATCAATTTAGGCTATTCTAATCAATTTTACATTGAAATTTAATATAAAAACATATCATACATTTGAACATTTTACATTAAAAACCCGATTCGTCGTCCCGTTTGTGCGACTAAATTCAAATTAATTTCTTCCACTTATGTTTTTAGAATTAAAAAAAATTCATTGAATAGTTGGAATCACAATAATTTATAATTTATAATAATATGAAATTAGTTTTTGGAAAAAAAATATTATTGAATGTGATTAAAATTAGTTATAGTGATTTAGAGAAAAATTATGTTAATGAGGGACTAAACCCAAAACATATAGGCAAAATGAGCTAGAAACATTTCCAAAATAAAATTTATGTTCATATTTTAAACCTATACACACTTTTATCCAATTTTGGTGCAATATTTGAGCCACTTAACATAGGGAAAACGTGGGTGTAATTCCGATACAAAAAATTTAAAATAGTGTCACTCCTCCTACATTATAAAATGGCACTCAAACCTCCAACTTCTTCACACCTCTCAAGCTACTTTGGCTTGAACAAAATATGAAAAATAGGATCCCAATATATCTATATTAATTTTAGAAGCCTCACATTGGGAATAAGGAAAACAAAGTAATTCTTCTGGTATAAACCAAAAGGAATTTCTTGATTAAAAGGTAACATTTTCCAATAACAAATTTATTTTCATTTCTTTCTCCACTCCTTTAATTATCCTTATTACAAGGTTATGTAATAACGTCAGTATCCTAAATATACTAATTATTTGTTATCAAAAAAAATTTATGTACAATTACACACACATCCATCAAATGAGTAATGAACATATAGTTTATGGGTATGGTGACCAACCACCTCACGAAACGATGATAATTCATTTTTCCTTTACCACCTCTTATGGTGGTAATTTTGATGGACACACACTTTATATATGATATATATGATATTTATAATTTATTTACAGTTCTATAATTTTTATATATGACATACATTCATGATTTCATTTTATGGGAATATGATAACATCATTTGTGGATGTGTGAACTACTGCCTCCTCAAAGCGATGTAATTGATCCACACTATACATGGAACATATAAAGGATGGTTTTTTAAACCTATGTAAAAAGATTTAAATAATAATTATACTGAAATTATAATATATATTTTAATATACATGTAATTTTATTTTCATTATTTTAAATACAACAATTAAATGAAAGTATCATTCATGTGTACGTATGACATACCGTCTCTATGGATGGTGAATTTCGTTTCCTATATCCAAATATTATGATTTATTCTAAATAAATAAATAATAAATATATATTAAATTTAAATCATGTTTTAAGTTCTATATATTATGAAACCATGATAGAAACAACAAGTAACAAGTCAAACATACTTGATAAACTAGGTTATTAACACCATAAATAGTGAAAATAATGAATGATTTATAATAAGTGAGTTATAATATATTATAAGAAGATAATATAGGATATAATAAATATTAACATGTCTCTAGACTAATTAAGTGACATTTTTAAAGAAATTATAAATTTAGTTAATGGAATTTCACATAAAAAATGCAAGGTATGGGATTCTGTATCACTTTTTCCATGAGTTATATGCCATTATCACAACTTATTTCTTTTATGTGGTGCTTATAATCCCCCTTTTGATATAATATATCATTAATTATTTTATATTAATTATATTAAATAATTAATTTTATTATTATTATTTTTGGGTCTTCCAATTCATATGTTGCGAAAATGATAAGGGATTTTAATATCACTATTTACATTTCTAAGATAAATGTCACATTCATCATATACAACTTTTGTATTGTGTATCTAGACCCCATTGTGATGTATTATATAATTAATTATTTAATTTTAATTATAGTTGGTTTACAATTTGAATTATTTATTCTATTGGTATTTAAGTTAAAATTAACCAAGTGGAAATTAATTTCATATCCCAATTTATTTTCTTTGGGTTATATTACATCCCAATTATCATTAATATTATATGATTATTTGAGAAATAATTTTTCACCATCTATTTTTTTATTTCTATTTTTTATTTGGATTTAAATTTGAAACACATAATAAATTTATTGATTGATTCTCACATCAATATTATGGTCTTCTCCAGGTTTTGCTTAACAATCGCATTTTTTCATGATTTTTTATACTTTAATTTCCATTAGAGGAAATTATTGGATAATTGTTAAATAATACTTTTCATTTTCTTCTACTATAGTTATTCATGAACTTTATCAATTAATAGTACCATTTTCCCACCCTTTCTGATTGAAAATATTGTAGAAAATATTTTTTAGAAAACCTAACATCATTTCTCTCTTTAGTCGAAGTACCTATTTTCCTCTAAAAACAATGTTTTCTAAAATGTGTTTCATATAATTTTTTTAACCATTAAAAAATTATATATTAAATATATTTTTACCTCTTTTCATCTTTTACAAATGTTTTCAAATGAATCACCTTTTTTTATTTTTGAATAATGAATTTTTATAACCTTTTACCATGAAAAAGGAATTTTCTTTGTACCTTATATGGGATGTATGGATCTACCCACCATGATTTATTCAAAGATTTATTTTTTTAATTTAAAAGGATAATTTTTAAATTATTTTTTTATATTTATTTTCAAAGAAAATTTATAATTAAAAAGGATATTTTCCTCATGAATATTTTTGAAGTTATTATTTTATTTCATTAATTACAATAATCCTTTATTATACTCCAAATGAGATATTTTTTATTGATACCATCCTTATTACTAATTTATATTTTTTATGATAGATTTATAACATGATAGTCTTGAAATTCACTTCCTTTAATTCATTGTTAGTCCCCATTTAAATATTCTATTTCCTATGATCATTTGACAATAAATTCCCCATAATTATCCATATCATTTATCATGGATATTTTTATTTCCGAAACTATATAACTTTTTTACATACCGTGTTAACATTGATAGGTTATATCCTAAATCTCCTTATTCTCAAGATATTCTATGCTTAATTTAATTAAGGAGGAATAATGATTCAAATGTTTCAAATTGTCATGGGACACTTTGGAATGTTTATTGATTATTTTCCTCAATAAATTTTTAATGATATTTTAATGTTATCTCCATTCATCATCATGAACAACCATTTTTGTCAGTTATCCTCCAATAAGGAATTACCGATAAGTCTATATTATTTTTTCAATATGTATATTTGATAAGAAATATTTTTTATTACTTAAATTCATTACTCCATATAAGGAATGATTTGAACTGGTGGTGATGGGTGGTTCCTTGACTTATACTGATTCTCAACGCATCGACTAGTTCGCATGAGAAAGATTAGTTGTGAAAATTAAATAGGTTTATACATACAGTTTTATACCATATTTTTAAAGTTATTGATGGTATAGGTTTTCATGTTCCTCATACATGAGGTCCAATAAATAATCATTCCCCTCATTTTTATTTAGTTATTATTTATCCATGTGATTTCACATGAACATATATATATATGCATTTAGTTATCTATTTATTGATTAAATGGCATGTGTTTTCAGTTTATTACAATTACATACTACTTTTTATTTTTCTAGTTATTAAAATAGATTTTGTTTTCAGTTATTTACCTTCCAATATTTTTTAAGAACTTCTTTCTTAGTTAATTGATTACATGGAACAAGGGTACATTTATTGCCTTGCCATATTGACTATTCTCATTGATTAAATATTGCTTCCTTTTTACATTAACTTTACTGAGAATTTGATCCCACCATTATTATGTTTATTTTCCCCAGTATTCCATAATGTTTACTAAGAATTATATGGAAATATATCACTGATGGAATAATGTTATTATCTAAGAAAGAAAGAAAAATATGTTGCAATTAGTGTATTAATTTGTAATACAAGACTTAGTTATGTATTCAGTTTACCAAGACTACTAATATCTTTAGTCCATCAGGATATGATTTCTTATAATCGTGCTAATTTAATAGTAGTAGACATTAGATCTCAGAATATTTAGTCAAGATACTATAGTTGGTATTAGGGTATATTTAGTAGAAACATTAAAAACAAGATTTAGGAAAATATAGATTTGGTAACGTAGCCCTAAGGTATACCTTGAGGATAAAATTATAAGATCATTCTTGATTATTCATACAGTAGATACAATGTGGGTATTCATAGTAATACATCCCTATCTGGATACATCAAGTGGACATGGTTATAAAATAAATTTACCTAGGGGAAACAACTCTAACAAGGTTTTTTGGGCCTCAATTGAGAGTAACCCAGTAGATGATAACGTGCCTTACCATGCACCTAGTTTGACACTCCCATTAGATATGCTTAGGATAATTCACATTTTTTTCAAATCATTTTGAATTATTTTAATAGATTGTGACAATGAATGGCCTAGGTTTAACCTTAGATCAAGGAAGGACCTATTTTGATATAAAATAAATGAAATATTTATATATTGAGGTTGTATTGAAAACATTTTTTAAAAGGATATTTGGTGATTAACCATATTTCAAGGATGTTCATAAAATTTATTTTAGAAATCATATTAATATGGTTTTAGAAAATGAAAAACTATATACTGGGTGAGAACCCACAAATTTTAGCAAGGTCATGGGATATAAACCCTTGACTGAAGGAAAATAAGGGTTTAACACCAACAACTAACCTATGAAATGTCTGGGTTAATATGTCATTTTTTTAGTTATACAATTTCGTGAATAAAAATTAATAATAAACCAGTAGTTGTACATTTTAGGTTTATAAATTTTTTTATTACTATATTTACTTTGGAGAATATTTTGAGACAAATAGTTAGATTTGTCACTCTTTTATGGGAATTAAGATCCGTTGAATGTGTATTTTAATGATTTGGTCATCAAAGTTAGTTTTTTGATATCCATTTTGTGAGGTAATTGATGAATTAGAAATTGATAAAAGCACAAAAATGATGATAATAATGTTTATAGAAATATATAAATGATATTTTATTTATATTCTTGGTCAATAAATAATTCCCCAACATTAGCAAAAATTATTTTAAAATAAAATGTTTCCCAAATACCTTAATTTTTGTTGAATAGGTGGAATTTTAAATCACTACGTATTTATGACATTGAGGTCGTTCAATTTTTTTTGATTGATGACCGCAATCACTCCCTATAAATACATACGCTTTTCCTCCATGTAGATATCTCCACCTTCCAATAATGTTATTCTACTTAGAGACCTAGTTATATGTTAGCTCAAGTGACCTTTGTACTTCCCATTCTCTCAATTATATATAATGTTTTACAAACCCTTCTCATTATGTGGTATTTAAACAATGTAAATAAAAAAATATATTATCAGGATTGAGTTTAAATTTAAAGGATACAATTTAATTAAGGTGGGGAGAATCTTACTAACCAAAATTCTAATGTAAGGGCATTGTATTTGATAGTGTATATGAAACAAAAAACAAAGAATGTAATGGAATATAATATAACAAGAAATTAAAATGTATTTACTAGTTTAAATAAGTTTTATATATTATAATTCAAATAATACTGAGTTACCTTGTTTTTCATGCAACATTGAATTTGTTCGATGACTTGCGTTACACAAAAGATTGGGTTTCACAGAACAACAATATATTATTAAAACATTATTATTTAATATAATATGATATAACCTACCAGATAAATTAGAGTTATGAATAGTATAAACAAACTTAAGAAAATATATAGTGGAACACATTGGTTACCAATTAATTTGAAATGAATATAAGAACCAATTGAATATAAAGGGGTTTTTTTATTTTTATGCACAAAAAGTTGTTTGATCCTAATAAATTAAATTAATAAAAATAATAGATATTAATTAATGAAATATATATGTTATATATTTAATAAAATATATTTTGTATTCATCCAATTTATTTTATAGACAAAATATGATAACAAACCAAATTTTACATATTAAAAATAAATATTTTTATAAAGGCTCTTTTACCACCTTTTAGTGGAGAATCTATTTTAAATAAAATATTTGGAACATTTATATATTTAAAATTAAAAATAATCTTATATTTTTAAATAGGATCATAAAATTTAGCTTAGGTTTATTTTTTGGTATTTTTCTATGAGGTTTCATTTTTTATGAATAGTGAAATATACAGAATTTTAATTCAAAACTAAATTTTTTATAATTTATTTATAATGTTAAATTATATTTATGATTTGTTTATATTTTTTATTAGAAAATTTTACATAAAATATTTCAAATTAGTTCATTTTAATCAATATCACTTTGAAATTTAATATAGAAACATAGAACAATTTTGTATATTTTCTTTAAAAACATGCTTTATCGTCTCGTCTATGGGATTAAATTTAAATTAATTTCTACCACATCAACGATTAAAATTTAGGAAATATTACTCCATATTTTTAATAATAATAATTTATAATATATAATATATTCAACTAAGTTTTTGAAATGAAAATATCAGTGAATGTGATTAAATTAATTACAGTAATTAAGAGAAAAATTAGCATATCAAGGAACTTTAAACATAAGTGCTAAAATGAGATAGAAACTTGTCCAAAATACATTAGATGTTAATATTTCAACCCTATAATTAATTTGATATAATGTTTTATTTTATTTTATCTACTTTTCATTGGGAAAAGAGGTAGGAATTCCCATTCCCAAAATTTACGAGAGTTCCACTCCTCCACTATAAAAACGTTCTCAAACTTCCCACTTCCTCCCACCTTTCAGTACACTTTTTCATGAACAAAAACATCCCAAATATGATCCTTGCATACATCCCCTAATCCTAGAATAATCACCTTGGGTAGAAAGCAACCCAAGTAATTCTTTTGGTATAAACCAATATGACTTACCCAATTAAGAGGTAATGTTTTCCAATGATCACTTTAGTTTTATTTATTTCTCCACTCCTTCAATTATTCTTATTCAATGATTTTAAAAAACCTAATTATACAAAATATTCTAATATATTTTTAATATAATGTTTCTACCTACACTTACACACACTTCCTTCTAATATGTAATTAACTTATCGTTTCTATGTATGGCGACCTACTACCTCGCGAGACGATTATTGGTTGTTTCTCCCCTACCACCTCTCATGATTGAGAATTATGATGTATATTATGAATATAATATATATATATATATATATATTATTTTTTATGTATTTATACTTTTTTAATTTTTATATAACGCATCCCTTCATTATTTCTATTTTGTAGAAATATGATAACATTGTTTGTGAGAGTGTGGACTACTGCCTCCTCAAAGTGATGTGATTCATGCACACTATAAATGGAAAGTATAAAGGGTGGTTTTATAAATACAATTTTACATATATAGAATAAATATGATACTATAATTATAATATACATATACATATATATATATCATTTAATTTTCATTCTTTTAAATATGACAGTGAAATGAAAGTTGTGTTCATTCATGTGTATGACCTACAGTCTCCATGAACGGTCCATTTCATGTCCTATCTAAAAATTTTATTTTTATAATAGATAATTATATACAGAATATATTTGATATTTAAATTATGTTTTACATTCTTTATATTATGAAACCATTATAGGAACACCAAGTAACTAGTCAAAACATACTTGATAAACTAGGCAATTAACACAAGAAATAGTGAAAATAATGAAATAATACTAATAAAAGAGTAATAAGATATTATAAGAAGATCATATATGATATAATAAATATTAAAATGGTTCTATAATCAGTTACTAATATTTTTAAAACCATTATTCTAGAAGATAATGGATTTTCTTCTGAATGGAATTTCAAAGTAAGGGATTCCATCTCACTTTTCTTTCTTTGAGGCGTATACCATTATCACCACATATTTATTTTTTTATGGTGTATATAATACCCATTTTAATAAATATATCATGAATTATTTTATATTCCTGGTATTTAAATGTTAAATTTTATGATTATTAGTTTTTGGTCTTTCAATTCGTATGTTTCTATAGTGTTAAGTGATTTTCATCTCACCTTTTACATCTAGGAGATAAATGTAAAATTAACCATATTATTCTTTTGGGTGGAATATATATTGACTATTTTTATATATTTTATCATGAATAATTTTATATTCATGTTATTTTGAGTTTCAATTTGAATTATTTCATTTAGTGGGATTTGAGTTAAAAATTACCATGTGAAAAAGAATTTCATTACCCATTTTCTTTTCTTTAGGATATATTACATCCTAATTATGGTTAATATTCTAAGATTATATGTATAATAAATTATAACTTTCTATTATTGTATTTAATTTTATTATTTAGATTTAATTTTTACAAATATAATTTATTTATTTATTTTTTCTCACATCAATGTTATGGTCTTCTCAAGGGATTACATCACAATCTCATTTTGTTTAGGATTGTTTATACATGAATTTAAAAAAGAGTAAATTATTGGGTAATTGGTTGATATAACCTTTAATTTTCTTATCTTTTCATTATTAATGTAATTTATCAATTAGTAGTACCATTTTCCAACACTTTTATTTACTGAAAATATTTCTGAAAATATATTCAAGAAAACATAACATTGTTTCTATCTTTAGTTAGAGAACTTGTTTTCTTCTCAAAACCCAATTTTCTAAAAAGGTATTGAATAATTATTTTTGACCATTACAAAATTATTTATTAAATAAATTTTTAAACCTTTTTTCATTTACAAATTTTTTCGAAGGAAAATTCTTGTATATTACCAAATAAGGAATTTTTCTAACCTTTTACCATGAAAAAGGAATGTTCATTATTACCTTGTAGAACATGTATATATTTAAAATCCATAATTTTATCAAATATTCCATTCAAATTTTCAAAAGATAGTTTTTAAATAATTTCTTTTTCAAAATTTATTTTCGAAGAAAATTTTGTTCAAAATCAAATGATATTTTTCTCGAGAATTTTTTAAAAGTTATTCTTTTATTTCATCGAAGACAGTGAACCTTTATTTTACTCCACTTGAAATATTTCTTATTGATACTATCCTTGTTATTACTAAGGATGGTTTTTTTTGTCCAAGGATAGTATTGAAATTCACTTCCATGATTACTTTATTAGTCCCCATTGAAATATTTAATTTCTTATAATCAATTTATATTTAATTTCTATTAATTATCCATATAATTTATCATGGACGTGATTATTTCCTAAATTATATATCATTTTTACATTAACTTTTTTACTTTGACAAGTTATATCATAAATCTCTTAATTATCTTTATATTCTTTGATTCATTTAATTTTTGAGTAATTAGGATTCAATTATTTCAAAGTGGTATAGGACACTTTGGAATATTTAAATACTATTTTCTTTAAGAATGTTTTAATGTTATTTCAAGGGTATATCCATTCATTAACATCAAATAACCTTTTTGTTTTTATCCTCTATAGAAGCATTATTGATAAATCCATAATCTAATTTCAATATAGATATTTTATAAGGAATATTGTTTATTAATTAATTAAATTACTCGATGGGAGGAATGATTTGGACAGACATTGATTGGTGGATTCATACTTTATATAGCACCTTGATGCATTGATAGGTTCCCATGAGACAAATTAGCTACTCAAATTAGTTTCTTCCTATATTTTTAAACCATCTTGTGAAAGATCAAGATGGTATAGTTTTTTATATTCCTCATATCTAATGTCTAGTAACTACATATTTCCCTCATTTAGATTCAGTTGTTCTTTATCCATGAGATTTTGTGTTGACATATCTATAGATACGTTTCATTATTTTTTTTTATGAAATGGCATGTTTTTTTATTACCTTTCTATATTTATTTTTCTAAATCTAGTTATTTAGATGTCATGTGTTTTTAGTTATTTACCTTTTCACATAATTTACTCACTTCCTTCTAAATTCATTGACTAAATGGCCTGTGTTATCAGTTATTTCCTTTCAATATAGAATATTCTCACTGATTAATTATTAATTCCACTTTAATTTACCTTTACTGATCATTTTATCTCACCCTTATTAAGTTTCTTCTCCCCATGATTCCATGAAGTGTAATGGGAATGATATATAAGGATATCATAGATGAAATAAAGTAATTATCAGAGAAATAAAAAAAATACGCTATAATAATTATTTTTATTTGTAATAAAAGACTTAGTTATGTATCTGCTTTACCAAGACTACTAAACTCTTCAGTCATTCTGGATTTTATTTCTTTTAATCATGGAAATGTAATGGTAGAAGACACTGACTTCAGGATTTTGGGGTTAGGTCTCTACAAAATTAATTTATTCCATTTATAAAAATTTAGTTTCATATAATGGATTTCTTATTTTGAATATGGATGTTCAAATTTTTCAAGTAGAAATATTTTTTATAGAAATAATTAATAGTAGATATGGTAAAATTTATCACATTGATAATGGTAAATTGGGAAATTAATGTCAAAAAATGTGACAAGTCCTAAAAATTTTATCAAACTCCTCCTACATCCTAAATAAAGAAATGTTTTTGACCATCCCCATAAAATATTATAATACTTAAAATTTTTGTTTCATTTTCCTTTGATAAATAAATTTATATTATAATAATATATGGATCAATACAAAATTTTAGTCTCTTCACATTAAACTTCTCATATATATTAACATAAGTATAAAAATAAGTTGTGAATAAATATTAAATGTTATTTCTATAATAATGAAATTATTTTTTTGAGGTTATTTTAATATTAATTTTTAATGAATATATATATATATACATTAAACGCTATACAATACTAACATAATCCATGTTTTTTCACTAGAATTTTTTTTTAAAATATTTTTCAAAGCATTAAAATTAGTTAAATTAGAATTATTTATTATGCTAGAAAATTTAATGGATAATAATAATGTATCATTTATGGTAAAATTTATTATATTTTAATTATATGTTTTCATGATTTCATCAAAGACAAATTATGTGAATAGTTCTTAATACAACTCTAATAGTTTTTTTTTGTTAAATATTTTTTATTAAATTATTTTAAAATCATGAAAATATTGAAAGATGTAAATTATAATCCAAATTTTTTAATATTTTATCCATTTTCCATTTATGAAGAAAATTTTAATTTATAAGTAAATTATAATCTTTTAGTTCTTAAACATTCATTACCATGGTTAAGAATAAAAAAATTTAACAATGGGGTTTAACTAAATAATAAGATTTAAAAAACTCCCCAACCCACCCAGATTTTTAATTTGAAGAGATTTGAAACAAATATTATTTTTTCTGCTAAATTATTTTCCACAATGTTCCAATTTGACAGGAAAATAAATTTATTATGTTCAAATACTTTTATTAATTCCATCTACGTCCTTTTGTTCATTAAAAAGTGTAACAACCACTCTTATTTAAAACTTTTAGAGCAACATATCTAGACCAATCCCTAATTGAGTCTCTTATAAACATACATATCCATGTTATGGTTGATTTGATATTCCTTAAATACCAACCCCAGGTCCTTTAAGAATAGATCTATTGGATATCATTCAAATAAGAGGTCATCATCTTCAACGAACACTTCCATTTCTCTTCAACTTTTACCTCAATTAATTAGTTCATAACCATTCCAATGTAATAGAAAAAGTGTCATCCATATACTAAGATTTTATTATATTTATGTTATGATGTTTTTGAATCTCCTTCTTCATCATATGGGATATAAATTATTGCTCATGTGTAGGAAAAACTACTGGCTCATGATCCAAAGTAATTAGTTTTCCATCACTGCCTCACATGACATGCCATAATTATGAAACTAATGAATATATATATACATATTATAATTATTAAATAATTATAAATATGTAAAAAATAGATTACAACTACTTCTTTATTCTTACACTGATTAAAAATGGTTTTCTCATGCATACTTGTGGACTAACACCTTAAAGAATATAAGTGATTCATTTTTCTCATATGTATATTTCATGACTGGATCCAAATATTCATAAAATAAATATCAATTATTATTAAATTTTGATTAATAGTATTTTTGTGATGAAAATAATACATATTCACAATAACTTGATCTTCTGTGATAAAACTTGAATGAGAATACTAAACCATGAACAATAAAAAAGATGATAATAATGAAATATTATTAACTAAATGGTGATAAGATTTTATAAGTGGATCATATAAGATATTTTATATTTTTATATTGTTCTATTATATATATTTACTAAATAAAAAATATATATACAGGTGGTTAAGTCTCATTAAAATAATAGGAAGCATGAGGTAAGTGGTTTCTGAACATAAATAGTTTTCATTGGGTAATATTACGTATTAATTATCTATGATATTATATGATTATATATCTAATGACCTATATTAATTTAATGTTTAGTTTATAGTATTTTTATTTTTATTTAAATTATTTACACATAATGAATTCATTGATTAATTTTGACATCATTTTTATGATCTTTGTAGGGGATTTCTTCTCAATTCTCACTCAATTGAGACATATTTCTTATTGTGAACCTATTATTTTTTATGTAGCTTGAGTACATCTCCTTTTAGGTATTTAACATAAATATTCATTTAATCATCATGATTAATGTTGGAATTCATGTTAAAATTTTCAAGGGGGTACAATCTAAAAGTTAACAAAGTGCTAATAACATATATTACATTCTCATTTTTTGGATTACAATTTTTTTGAAGGAATATTATAATATATCCATCATAATCACCATGAAATTTATAATCTTATATATATAATGAGTTTCCATGATTTAATAAAAATTATTATCTCTATTTAACTTGAAATAATAAGAAAAATAATTATTATAAAAGTCTATTATTTTTCACTTTTAGATCTGTATATTTTTCATCCATATCTGTATTTTTCAAAAATATTTTTAAAAAAATATTTTTATTTAACCAATTATTTTGTAATGAAATTTAATTTTATCCTTTTTATTTAACGATATACTAATATATTCATTCTCATTTTTTTAAAGGATCATTTTCTACTTATTTTAGTAAAATTCAAAATGAATGATTCATCTTACGTATATGATCTTGGTGGATTTTACATCTTTTATAAATTTTTATAATTATTTGTATTCATATAAATTAATTATATATATCTTTAAAGAAAAATATTTAATGAAAACATATCTTCGATGAACCCCATCCATTTTCTTATATTCTAAAAAATACTTAATTTCACTTCAAATTTTACATTACTGATTAATTGACGATCATCTCTTATATCTTATAAATTATTTTATCCTTAACATTATATTTAATCCATAACATTATTATGATCATATTTAATTTAAAATTACATTTCTATTTTATATCTATAATTTTAATCATTGAAATTATAATTTTATAAACTATTTACCATTTCTACATAAGGTGTTAGAATTTTAAATTTATCTTATTGAATGGAGAAGTTAATTTATTCCATATTCATTACTCAAAACAAATATTTATTCATGTGTAATATTCATTATTAATTAAATTGATCATTCAATATATGAGAAATGAAATAATAATGTAGTGATGGTGGGGACTGGAATTATATAGCCCATAAAAAATTGACAGTTCTACTGAGGAAAATTCATTGGCTAGATTTATCATCATGGATTAGGGTACACTATTTTTCTTGTTTATTACTATGTTTTTGTGTTTATATGGAATAAGATTTAGTTTTGGAACTCTCTTAATGGGCATTGATTTATGTTGGATACATAGCTAATTCATTTCATGAGTCTAATTCATGTTGTGAATGTGGTTCCAAATGGAATCCCTGATACTGGTTTATATAATTAAACATTTTTAGGTTATGAAACATGTTCAAATAATGAATTGGTATGTCTGGTTTTTATGTTGAGGTGATACCTTTTATAAATATATGAATGTTGAAGGATTCACACCATGAATCATGGAATCACAACATATATGATTCCATAGATATTAGTTTTTATGTGATTCATTCCTGAAATAAATCCAATATAATATCATATTCCATTTCCTTAAAGCCTAGGTATGCTTCCATGTGATTTGGGTGATCTTCTCTCCTTTTGTATTTCAACTTTGACATTTGATCTCTATGGTGGTTTCATTGTTTCTCCTTGGTATGAGGACTTTCTACATCATTGTTCTTATCCATCATGAAATACATATAGGATGAATTTGTGAATCTAAGATCATATTATTATTATAACATGTTGATGAGGATTTCTTATTCCTTCAACATTAATTGTGCAGTTGTCTTCTGGGAGTCACTCTATTGTTGGTTGTAGTGTAGCGGGTGAGTTTTCTTTGGTTTTTATTATGATCTATCCTCTTCATCATCTATCATTTTTTTGGAATATTATTATATGATGTGAGAATAAATTCTAGTACCTATTTTGGTTTTCATGTGTTATTTACAGTGTTGGAGGATCGCATTATATGCGTATGTGACCTATGCTTGATATAGGCGGTTCTAACTCTAGTCTTGGTTGAATGAAACATGATTTCCCATATTTTATAAATAGATGTATAAATAAATTATTATGATTTATTTGTGTAGATAAATTGATTTTATATAAAAGGTCATTTTACCCTTGGTTTTGGTAAAGGAAATCGTGTGTTTTTAATGCAGTGAGAAATGAGATTTTCAAATAAGGTTTTATAAAAAGAAAAGGGTGGTTAGAAATTGATTCTGTAAATAAAATTCGATTTTTTTGGGAAATATAGTGCATGATACAAATTTGGTATTGATGTGGAAGGTGTAACATAGGTCCATCATCTATTTCATAACTGGGTTTCTATCTTATGGGGTGTTCTTTCCTCCCCTAAGACTATTACTATAGAGAGTTCATATTTAAAACATTGTGAGGTTCACCCTTGGGGTGATCCTATAATTTCATGGATTTTTTTCTAAGTGCCTAAGTACACACTACTCCAAAATTATTGTATGAGTAATCTGTTAGCCTTACATGTTGTGATCCTAGAACTGTTTTCCCTTGTGGTTTAGCTTTTTATTGTTCTGGATTTGATATACCGTATTGAAATTAATAATGGTTTGTGTAAATGATTATTTAAACTATATTTCGTGGTTCAATTTTGAACTATGGAAAAGGGTAATATTCACAATTTTTTTATATAAATAATTTTATAATTTATCTTTCCCTATTTGTTTTAAAAATATGAATATTTGGATTTTTTTATAGAGAATTCATACTGAACAACATGGTTGAATATTATTGAGGTAATTTTTTCCACACCATGTACACCGGTTTAGTTGTGCTTAGACTTGGTTATATATTTTAATGTTGGAAAAGGAAAGGTCCCATAGTGAGGTGATGATGTTACTATCAACCAGGTATGGGTAGCTTATAAGGCCCCAGCCTTAAACCTTACTTAAACTTGAGTTATTACAAGATTACACATTGAGGATATTCTCAGGTTTAGAGTTTTAGAGAATTAGATCATGAAACTTGCATTACATTCCACATTTAAACAAGGTGGTTACATAAAATACAATATTCATTCTTCCCATCAATGGAAACCTATTTAAAATAAAACACGGATTCTTTCTTGACACATCCTTGACACTATCGTCACATCATGTACCTTTCCCTTGACCTGTGAAAAACATTTCAAAAACTTGGGATGAGCATATAAAGCTCATTAAGGGTTATAAAAATATGGAAAGGAAACATGAGTTCATATATACATAAGAATGAAATCATACTTTACCCATAAAACATAGGCATATCAAATCAAGAATAAATCATAGAAAACATAAGACATAAAGGTAACTTGAGACATTCATAACATTCTTACGTAGGGAGTAACCCTCTTGGTTACGTTTGGAATACCCATCACAGTATATTCCCTAAATCTCTTCGTATAAACCTTAAAGTTTCACTCCTTCGCGTTACCCAATTCATTGGAGAGCTATAACGGGCTCACCTGCCCTTAGTTTATCACGGAACCACCCGTTCTTCATAAAAATGCCCAAGAACCATAACATAATCGTATCACATGAAACATGAATAAAGGAAACATAACATTTCCATATTTCAATCACAATATAACATTTTAGGATATTGAAATAACGAATCCATTAAAAACCATTTTCAAAACCATTTAAAACATTTAATAAAGAGATTTTTGAATCAAAGTGTCCCATACCACCTTGAAGCTTTTAACATTTTAAACCATTAATATCCATATAAATAAATCCTTAAAACCATTTTGAAAACATGGATATTAATAAGAACAAATAATTAAAACATTTAAAGTGATATTTTGGTTAGAGGGGTTTTACCAAAATTAGAGACACTTGAATACAATAATTGAGGAATAACACTTAGTCAGAACTTTATAATATCATGAGAATAAATGGATTCATGATATAATACTCCAAAGGATAGTATATACACCATATAAGAGTGAATTGGTGCATAACAACAATGAACCCTCAATAGAAATGTCAAATGTGATGAAATCCCTTATAAAGAAGGTATCCTTAAATTAAAGACAAATAAATCTCAAAAATATGTGTGAAAAATATAAATACACCCAATATAAGTGGATATTAAGTGTGAAACAATAAAAGTTCATTCACACATATTCAATGGATGACATATTCAATGACTACAAGTTGAACCCAAAGAAATCGAAATTGGGTTAAAAAGTTCCATTGACAGCCTAACGGCATCACATCAAAATGAGTTGATGAGAGATAAAAAGTGCATCTCATCACTTGGACATAAAATTTACTTCAATAAGGATGAATGAGAACATATCCCAACATAAAAATATGTAAATTAAAAGACCCAATAAAAGAAGGCTTTTAAAAAAGAGGAGGGTGAAAGGTTCCCTTACCGACTTGGGTATCTTTCAAAACATACACCCCATGAAGAAAGACAATAGGTCATTGATGTAAATACTCATAAACGAAAGTATATTACACAAAGAGTAGAATAATGGGAAGTACATACACCACTCAATGGAATTTTTGGCAAATGTAGCATAAATCTCACGGGAATAAAAGTGAGATGAAAAATCCCTTACGAAAACTCGGTAGCCTAACGGCGCCACATAAAACTTCTGAATATGGATTGATGAGATCAAATAGAGTATCCCATCATATTACAATAGAATTTACAGCAAGTGGAATATAAAAGAAAATCCCCCAACATTGCAAGGAGGAGTTTAAAAGAAGTGTCATAAAGGAGAGTACCTAAAAAGAAAGAGAGAGGTTAGATCTCTTACGAAAGTTCGGCAGCCTAACGGTGCCACTCAAAACTTCCAAAATGGATTGATGAGAGAGAATAGAGTCTCTCATCACATGAACATAAAAATTAAAGTAGGAGTAATATAAAAGAACATCCCAATCATAAGAAAGATGAGCTTAAAAGAAATGACATCATAGAGTGTACTTAAAAAGAAAGAGAGTTGTAGGATCCCTTACCTCGGGTCCGACTTTGACTCGATCGTTCTTTAATCTCCTGAATAATAAACTTGAGTTAATTTATACTTCCTTAAGAACCTTTTTCAAGTTCATTATTCCTTTTATATCACTTATTACCATGTTATAAACAATATGTAATCATTAAGTTAATAATGATTGTTTTGTCGATATTTGGTTCTTAAGTCGAAAGTGGACTTCTTACAATTACATGTTGTTCATGTGGCCAAATGTTTATTATGTCCAGAATTTTATTCATTATGTAGATATCATATATGTCATATATATCCAGTACATTCATGCATTTATAACATTACATAATCATTTAGAGGTAAGAAATGAAATGCACCGTTCATGGAGACGGTAAGCCGTACGTACGCATGAACACTACTTTCATTTCTATTTCGTATTTTATAGAATGAAATAATAATGATATAAAGGTATATTATAATTCCAGTATAATATCATATATAATATCATATTTCCATCCTTTATACATCCCACATATGGTATTTAACGAATCAAATCACTTTGAGGGGGTGGTAGTCCGCACTTCCTTAAATGAAGATATCGCGTATACCCATAATGGAAACCATAAAGGTAAGTCAAAAATGATAAAATACAGAAGCATAAATAAAAAATAAACATATTATATATCATATATAAAAATAGTGACATCATAATGGCCACCTTTGAAGGTGTTAAATGAGTATTGAACAATCATCGTTTCGGGAGGCAGAATTTCACCATCCACGGAAACCGTATGTTCTTTAACCATTTGATGTAGTTGTGTGAGAGTGTAGCTCAAATAAATATTATAACAACATACTAGTATATTTAATATACTGGTGTTGTTACAAAAGAAATAAATAAAAAGAGTTTAGGGGGTTGGAGAAGCAAAATAAAACAAATGAACATGAGAGAGTGAATTACCTTTAAAAGTGTAACTCCTTTTGATTTGAGCCTAAAGGCTTCCTTTGAAAGGATTCTGCCCAAGGGGAATCCTCTAGGATGAGGATAGGGATGTGGAGAGAGTAAATGGGCAGGGGTTGGCCGAGCCAAAGGCTTTAGGAGTCTGTTAAATGAGGTAGAGGTGGGGGCCTTTTATAAGAGGAGAGGAGGGGCACTTTTGGAAAGTAAAGAAATATTACTTTATTTGAAAATGTTTTTCGGTTTTAAAAGGTCTCACATTGATATAATTCGTGGATAAGGTGATAAGTCTTCTAAATACACTCATCCAATTGGTTTTGGACATGTGTAGTTCATAGAGTTTACATTATCTTTCCATTTTATTTAAATCATCAAATAATGATGTCATCGCTGCATCATTATTATGTCATAAATAATTTAATTTATTTAATCTCTAAAAATTATAAAAAAATACTATGATGTAGGAAATCTTTTTATCTTTCCAATTAATATTTATAATCAAAATTTGGACATGTTTAACCCTACTTAAAAATTGTTTTAGTAAAACAACTCATGTTTGTGTCAATTTAATTTTAACATTAAATAAAAGGTTATATATGTCATTTCCCAACCAAAGTGTCTCCATGGGGTCCCCAAGTTGGCCCATGGCTTTTCTTGGTCGGCCATGACTCACCCAATAAGTGTAGGACAAGTGTCATGGTGTTTTCACATTATTATAATATCATTTTTACCTTAAATTACACTAATGACCTCTAATCGCGATTAAAAACTTAATAAGTTACTATTCACCAAAAAATTATTTTAATCTCATTGAACCACATTTTACTTCTTAATGACAACCATGTATGTCGGATTTTTGAAAATCAAAACACAATGATGGCAAAATTTCATTTAAACGGAAAATCAGTCTTTATAAGTACCACTTAGTGGTTTCACTATTCATCAAAAATTGATGTTTTTCAGAAAAATCCCAAAAACTCACCCTAAGCTATATTTGATATTCTGAATTCAAAAATGAAGTCCGTTTTACAAAATTCAGAACATATTAGTCACATTAATTAATTTTATAAATAATTACCGCTGTCAGAGCAAATAGCGTGTTTTTATAAAACAATAAGTATCAAAAGATTGACACTAGTTTAAGTCTGATTTCAAAGTGAAATTAATTCCAACGACCACTATTGGATTTATTGGTAAAAATATTTTCTAATTTCACTTTAAAACCAATTCAAAATATAATCTAATCATATAAATAAATTAGATTAAAAAGTGGTTTTGAATTAAAATACAACATTTTACACTATTCATTAAAAAAATGAACTTTATCGGAAAGATACCAAAAATTTACACAAAGTAAATTTTGATGTACCGATTCATAATAAGAGTTTTATTTGGTCCAAAAGAATGTTTATGAGTGAACAAAACTATATTTAATGACGGTTCTCCATTAAAAGGCGATAAGTGAACCTTTAGTGAAAACTAGGGCATATACGCCTAAAATTGAATTCTTTCCGTATTTTAAGCCTTTAGCTTTTATTGGATAAATGTAAAAACATTTAAAAAACATATATAATCATATTTTAGTTATTTCTATCCATTCCCGCCAATACAACGGCTACATGTTAACTACCATTTGAATTAATATTATTTTATTATTAGAGTGCAACGTAAGATTCCCAAGAAACTCGTTGTTGCGTGTTGGGTACGCCATCGAGCATAGCGTCCCCTTTAAAGTCATATTCATATTTTATTCACAAATATGGATAAATATGAAAATTTCATATTCATTATTTACCTGGGGTGTTACATCCTTCCCCCCTTTTGGGAATTGCGTCCTCGCAATTTTAAAATTGCGCTTGGAAACATCCTTGAAAGTCCCACATCGGAGAAGAGTCGGTAAAACAATCACTTTAAAATAAAGAAATATAAGTACAAAGGTCACCCGAGTAAACCCATACTAGGATTCCAAGTATGAAAATATGGACATGGAGGAAAAAACAAAGGGTCATGTTCTGATGGAGAGTGATAGAAAACATGTTTAGGAGAAAGTTAACCACGAGAAAATCACAAACTTGTGATGGGTTAAATGGTATTCGATTCCCCAGTAGGAAAAGTTAATAGACAACATTTTTGTTTTAAGTTACTTTTTATTGAGGAATTTATTCATAAGGAAGCATAATCACTTATCATGTTGACTTTCAACTTTTACTAGATTCCTTAGTCAAACTCATATTTTTTCCAAAAGACGAGTATTTAGGGAGACTTGTTCGCATTAAGAGTACTATAATCAACTTCTAGAGAATCACCTAATCCCCAAAAGAGAACTATATAAATCCCATGTTTTTAGGCTTTAACCAAAACCAAAACCAAAAAGGTTAGTACAAGATCAGATAATCCAGAAAAGGATAACCCCTTATAAAAAGAAAATCTATTCTTAATCTCCAAAATTTGTCCAACAAAACCCAAATTTCAACGAGGACCATCCGAGAAACAATTTGTCCATAAAATTCTTCAAAGTAAACCAATATAGGATTGAAACCCAAATATTTGAAGGATTTAGTCACATAGTCTTCCAAGTTAAATCGTAACATTTATCTCCAAACAACATCAGTTGCTCCTAAAGTATCGTTTTGAAAAGTAATTAACCTAATCACATATCCTCCATGATAGGTTAATCATTTTCATAAATAACCCAAAATCAACCTACTCTTAATTCATAAAATCATATAACTAGAATGAATCAGTCAAACTAACCAGGGACTTCACGTAGTCCAGTGGTAGGCGATAAATACCAGTCGCACATTGGTTGTGGGTTCGATTCCCGCAGCTTTGTCCGACGTGATGGGATGTCACACGGTCTACGTGTTGTCCTTTTTCCAAAACTATATAATTCTTAAAAAATTCCCCAAAATGAGATAAAATCTTCAAGAATAATCATAACATATTTTAACCTAAAGTTTATCTCATTCCTTTCATTTTCCATCATATCATAGAGTAACCCATAATTACCTAAAAATTAAGTATCATATAAACCCTAATGGTTACCTTAATAATTATTACCTGAATTTACACAACGAGTTGGCCATCTCGTACATGATGCATTAGAGAACTCACCAAGGTTGAAGTGGTTGATCATGGCTCCTTGATATTTGGTTTAGAACAACCACGAGTTTCCTCATTGAATCCTCCATTTTATATAGTATCTTAATCAGAGAACCACCACAGTTTCCTTCAAACCCGTTGTCTCTTTGGTGCCTGCTAGATCCATCCATTCACTAAAAATAGAAATGTCAGTGTGAGTATATCAACAAAACCATCATGTACTAATGAGGATGGTAAACACTAAGACACACTTACTCATTCACTTTATCTAAAACTAGGACTCTTTCTGAAATCCTAACCATTATGGTAATGTCACTTATGCTTAAAGAATACCCTAACCTCTAAAGTTATCTAAACCGACCTTTGATACCAACTATAAGGCCCCAGCCTTAAACCTTACTTAAACTTGAGTTATTACAAGATTACACATTGAGGATCTTTTCAGGTTTAGAGTTTTAGAGAATTAGATCATGAAACTTGCATTACATTCCACATTTAAACAAGTTGGTTACATAAAAGACAATATTCATTCTTCCCATCAATGGAAACCTATTTAAAATAAAACACGGATTCTTTCTTGACACATCCTTGACACTATCGTCACATCATGTACCTTTCCCTTGACCTGTGAAAAACATTTCAAAAACTTGGGATGAGCATATAAAGCTCAGTAAGGGTTATAAAAATATGGAAAGGAAACATGAGTTCATATATACATAAGAATGAAATCATACTTTACCCATAAAACATATGCATATCAAATCAAGAATAAATCATAGAAAACATAAGACATAAAGGTAACTTGAGGCATTCATAACATTCTTACGTAGAGAGTAACCCTCTTGGTTACGTTTGGAATACCCATCACAGTATATTCCCTAAATCTCTTCAGAGAAACCTTAACGTTTCACTCCTTCGCGTTACCCAATGCATTGGAGAGCTATAACGGGCTCACCCGCCCTTAGTTTATCACGGAACCACCCGTTCTTCATAAAAATGCCCAAGAACCATAACATAATCGTATCACATGAAACATGAATAAAGGAAACATAACATTTCCATATTTCAATCACAATATAACATTTTAGGATATTGAAATAACGAATCCATTAAAAACCATTTTCAAAACCATTTAAAACATTTAATAAAGAGATTTTTGAATCAAAGTGTCCCATACCACCTTGAAGCTTTTAACATTTTAAACCATTAATATCCATATAAATAAATCCTTAAAACCATTTTGAAAACATGGATATTAATAAGAACAAATAATTAAAACATTTAAAGTGATATTTTGGTTAAAGGGGTTTTACCAAAATTAGAGACACTTGAATACAATAATTGAGGAATAACACTTAGTCAGAACTTTATAATATCATGAGAATAAATGGATTCATGATATAATACTCCAAACGACAGTATATACACCATATAAGAGTGAATTGGTGCATAACAACAATGAACCCTCAATAGAAATGTCAAATGTGACGAAATCCCTTATAAAGAAGGTATCCTTAAATTAAAGACAAATAAATCTCAAAAATATGTGTGAAAAATATAAATACACCCAATATAAGTGGATATTAAGTGTAAAACAATAAAAGTTCATTCACACATATTCAATGGATGACATATTCAATGACTACAAGTTGAACCCAAAGAAATCGAAATTGGGTTAAAATGTTCCCTTGACAGCCTAACGACATCACATCAAAATGAGTTGATGAGAGATAAAAAGTTCATCTCATCACTTGGACATAAAATTTTCTTCAATAAGGATGAATGAGAACATATCCCAACATAAAAATATGTAAATTAAAATACCCAATAAAAGAAGTCTTTTAAAAAATAGGAGGATGAAAGGTTCCCTTACCGACTTGGGTATCTTTCAAAACATACACCCCATGAAGAAAGAAAATAGGTCATTGATGTAAATACTCATAAATGAAAGTATATTACACTATGAGTAGAATAATGGGCAGTACATACACAACTCAATGGAATTTTTGGCAAATGTAGCATAAATCTCACGGGAATAAAAGTGAGATGAAAAATTCCTTACGAAAACTCGGTAGCCTAACGGCGCCACATAAAACTTCTGAATATGGATTGATGAGATCAAATGGAGTATCCCATCATATTACAAAAGAATTTACAGAAAGTGTAATATAAAAGAAAATCCCCCAACTTTGCAAGGAGGAGTTTAAAAGAAGTGTCATAAAGGAGAGTACTTAAAAATAAAGAGAGAGGTTAGATCTCTTACGAAAGTTCGGCAGCCTAACGGCGCCACTCAAAACTTCCAAAATGGATTGATGAGAGAGAATAGGGTCTCTCATCACATGAACATAAAAATTACAGTTGAAGTAATATAAAAGAACATCCCAATCATAAGAAAGATGATCTTAAAAGAAATGACATCATAGAGTGTACTTAAAAAGAAAGAGAGTTGTAGGATCCCTTACCTCGGGTCCGACTTTGACTCGATCGTTCTTTAATCTCCTGAATAATAAACTTGAGTTAATTTATAATTCCTTAAGAACCTTTTTCAAGTTCATTATTCCTTTTATATCACTTATTACCATGTTATAAACAATATGTAATCATTAAGTTAATAATGATTGTTTTGTCGATATTTGGTTCTTAAGTCGAAAGTGGACTTCTTACAATTACATGTTGTTCGTGTGACCAAATGTTTATTATGTCCAGAATTGTATTCATTATGTAGATATCATATATTTCATATATATCCAGTACATGCATGCATTTATAACATTACATAATCATTTAGAGGTAAGAAATGAAATTCACCGTTCATGGAGACGGTAAGCCGTACGTACGCATGAACGCTACTTTCATTTCTATTTCATATTTTATAGAATGGAATAATAATGATATAAAGGTATATTATAATTAAAGTATAATATCATATATAATATCATATTTCCATCCTTTATACATCCCACATATGGTATTTAACAAATCAAATCACTTTGAGGGGGCGGTAGTCCGCACTTCCTTAAATGAAGATATCGCGTATACCCATAATGGAAACCATAAAGGTAAGTAAAAAATGAAAAATACAGAAGCATAAATAAAAAATAAACATATTATATATCATATATAGAAATAGTGACATCATAATGGCCACCTTTGAAGGTGTTAAATGAGTATTGAACAATCATCGTTTCGGGAGGCAGAATTTCACCATCCACGGAAACCGTATGTTCTTTAACCATTTGATGTAGTTTTGTGAGAGTGTAGCTCGAATAAATCTTATAACAACATCCTAGTATATTGAAGATACTGTTTTTGTTACAAAAGAAATAAATAAAAAGAGTTTAGGGGGTTGAAGAAGCAAAATAAAACAAATGAACATGAGAGAGTGAATTACCTTTAAAAGTGTAACTCCTTTTGATTTGAGCCAAAAGGCTTCCTTTGAAAGGATTATGCCCAAAGTGAATCCTCTAGGATGAGGAGAGGGATGTGGAGAGAGTAAATGGGCAGGTTTTGGCCGAGCCAAATGCTTGAGGAGTGTGTTAAATGAGGTAGAGGTGGGGGCCTTTTATAAGAGGAGAGGAGGGGCACTTTTGGAAAGTAAAGAAATATTACTTTATTTGAAAATGTTTTTCGGTTTTAAAAGGTCCCACATTGATATAATTCGTGGATAAGGTGATAAGTCTTCTAAATACACTCATCCAATTGGTTTTGGACATGTGTAGTTCATAGAGTTTACATTATCTTTCCATTTTATTTAAATCATCAAATAATGATGTCATCGCTGCATCATTATTATGTCATAAATAATTTAATTTATTTAATCTCTAAAAATTATAAAACAAATACTATGATGTAGGAAATCTTTGTATATTTCCAATGAATATTTATAATCAAAATTTGGACATGTTTAACCCTACTTAAAAATTGTTTTAGTAAAACAACTCATGTTTGTGTCAATTTAATTTTAACATTAAATAAAAAGTTATATATGTCATTTCCCAACCAAAGTGTCTCCATGGGGTCCCCAAGTTGTCCCATGGCTTGTCTTGGTCGGCCATGACTCACCCAATAGGTGTAGGACAAGTGTCATGGTGTTTTCACATTATTATAATATCATTTTTACCTTAAATTACACTAATTACCTCTAATCGCGATTAAAAACTTAATAAGTTACTATTCACCAAAAAATTATTTTAATCTCATTGAACCACATTTTACTTCTTAATGACAACCATGTATGTCGGATTTTTTCAAATCAAAACACAATGATGGCAAAATTTCATTTAAACGGAAAATCAGTCTTTATAAGTACCACTTAGTGGTTTCACTATTCATCAAAAATTGATGTTTTTCAGAAAAATCCCAAAAATTCACCCTAAGCTATATTTGATATTTTGAATTAAAAAATGAAGTCCGTTTTACAAAATTCAGAACATATTAGTCACATTAATTAATTTAATAAATAATTCCCTCTGTCAGAGCAAATAGCGTGTTTTTATAAAACGATAAGTATCAAAAGATTGACACTAGTTTAAGTCTGATTTCAATGTGAAATTAATTCCAACGACCACTATTTGATTTATTGGTCAAAATATTTTCTAATTTCACTTTAAAACCAATTCAAAATATAATCTAATCATATAAATAAATTAGATTAAAAAGTGGTTTTGAATTAAAATACAACATTTTACACTATTCATTAAAAAAATGAACTTTATCGGAAAGATACCAAAAATTTACACAAAGTAAATTTTGATGTACCGATTCATAATAAGAGTTTTATTTGGTCCAAAAGAATTTTTATGAGTGAAAAAAACTATATTTAATGACGGTTCTCCATTAAACGGTGATAAGTGAACCTTTAGTGAAAACTAGGGCATATACGCCTAAAATTGAATTCTTTCCGTATTTTAAGCCTTTAGCTTTTATTGGATAAATGTAAAAACATTTAAAAAACATATATAATAATATTTTAGTTATTTCTATCCATTCCCGCTAATACAACGGCTACATGTTAACTACCATTTTAATTAATATTATTTTATTATTAGAGTGCAACGTAAGATTCCCAAGAAACTCGTTGTTGCATGTTGGGTACGCCATCGAGCATAGCGTCCCCTTTAAAGTCATATTCATATTTTATTCACAAATATGGATAAATATGAAAATTTCATATTCATTATTTACCTGGGGTGTTACATAGCTGGTGCTTAAATGATGGGTTGTTTCACTCATTTTCTTATGGAGTAGTTAGATTCTATTTTGGGATTACTTTTTTGGACTTATTTTTTGGGTTAGTTTTAACTACACTAAGATGTATATATTATAATATATTCTTCCATTTTTTGAATATGTATTTCTTCCTCTTTCTCTTTGACGGTATCTTCATACTCTATATATATATTCAATGTAATCAACTTGTGGTTTGTAGTAATCATTCCCTCTAGTTTGTTTATGCCCAGGTGCTAGTAGACTACCCATGGGGACTGGGAATTCCCTTTGAGTATATAGAGGAGAAGTATTGGTTAATTATTTAAGCTATCTTGGGATGTTTCATTAATATTTAGTATCATATAATGTTTTTTATTAAGGATTCATTTTCATGGGAAACTTCGTAGACTATAGATAGGATTTTTCGAACGTGAATGATATATTTTAGTTAGTACATGGATATATCTTGCCATGATGATACCTAAGATACCATGGGATGTTGGGATGTGTGTTTACTCTATTGAGTTATTGATCTTAATGTTATTTTTTTCATATGGTTTTCTGGTTTTAGTTGATATTAACCTATTATCTAATCATTTCTTAGATTTCCACTATGTAGTTATATAACTATGGGACATCTCCCATGAATTCAATAGTATGGTACACTATAATCTCCCCAAGGGAATACTTTATTGGATTATAATCATATAAATGTTATCTTTTAGTATGTTTTCTTTATATATAAAAATCTAACACAAGTCCCGAACATCTTTGTTGAGGTATAACCTAGAGATAGAGGAGAAAGGGATCAATATCGAGGTTTCTTATATGAGAAGCCACCGTCCTTCTAGGGTATCAATGAATCTCAAGATGAAGATAACTAACTAGATAATAATTAAAATATTTATAATTACTATATAAACCTAAGAATATCATGGTGAAGTTTTCAGCATTCATACTCGAGGGTATTATAAAGCAATGGTGAGATTCCATGGTGATTGAAGTTAGACATGTTGGTATAGATATGAATGGTTTCATGACCATATTCTTCAAGAAGTTATATCTAGAACCTTTAATGATGTATAAGTATCTATAGATCCTATTTTTATAGCAATTATAGTTATCCATGTTGGAATACAATAACTAGATTGATGAGTTGGTTCCTTTTTCTCTAGAAGTGGTACTAAATGATCAGATAAAGTCTCATAAGTACCTATGAGATTGTAACCAGATATCATATTGGAGGGATTTAAGATTAATCTTTCCACACAAATATAGTATATATGGATATGATTGAATATATGAACCTAGAAACCAATATTTAATTTTCTACAACTCTTTCACCAAGTGGATGATTCAATGAAGTGCTTGAAAAGAAAAGGGAGTTTAATGAGAATTGTAGGAGTGGAGGTGGTGTTTCTCCATAACTGGCCTCCTATGCACCATCTGTTATGGATAGTAGTGTTCCCATGGATTTTTATCAGTGTGTAAATGTAGGTAACATTTGATGTTCTTGTCCTTCACCTTAAAAGGATTGTAATTTGTGTTCCACCAGGGTCATTTCTAGTGATTCTTCTTGAATATTACAAATAAATGTCATGGTTAGGGTTTGTCATCTCAACTAGACACTATGGTGTAGTTTTCAGTATCAATTTCTATAGTTATCTATTTTTAGGCCTCAATACTGAAGAACCTTCAAACTATTGATGAGTTTATAGTAGAGGATGATACACATCTTGCGGTAGTGACCATTACTATTTTTTTCTTTTATAGTGACTACTTTATAGGATAAAATTATATCTCAGTAATTTATACCTTATTATCTTTTTTTTTTGAATCTTTTAATGGATTTTATGTACTTTTTAATTGATTTAGTGACACATCTAGGAACGATGAAAGATTGGGGGTTTCTATGTAATTCTTGGTCCCCATCGCTAGCTTAAACTGAGTTAGTATAGGGTTTTCTTATTATCGATTCTGATATTTTAGAATTAATCATTGGTATGCCTTATCTTGTCTCCCATCATTTTGAGGTTTATTTTTATCATCATCATGTCTCATTCCTTATAATCGATTTGATATCTCATATGTTTTAAGTAGTGTGGGATCTGAGTTCTGGTCGTATATAACATTGCTTCGTATAGATCACGAGTTAGTTATCTTCTATTGTGTTTGATCCTAATGTTGCTTCTTCTCTTGTTGACATTACAACGTTTATTTTTGGAATTCCTAATTTTTTCTTAGATAAATTCCCTAATATTTCTCCGGTGAGGGAGGTAAAGTTTACTATTTATCTATTTTATGGTGGATATCCATTCTTGATAGCTTTATACGACATGGGGAATGTGTATATAAGAGGGCACATGATTTAGTTGGATTATTTTGTTGAGAAATGTTTTTTACCCTGATGTTTCAACATGGGAAGTTATAGTGATCAAATATAAGAAGGAATATTGTTCAATTCAGTTATGCATAGACTATAAAATTTTTAATCAGTTAAAAGTCAAGAATAATAATACTTTTTCCCATGTAGGTAAATTTTTTAACTAATTAATTGGGTTAAATTTGTTCTCAAATATCCATCTACAATCAGGTTATCATTAGTTGAGATTTTTGGAGTTTAATATACTGAATATAGAATTAAGAATATGTTATGACCATTAAAAATATTTTTATTCAATTTAGTTTGAATAATTCTCATTCAATTTTTGTGCCTCATATGAATTGGATATTCCATCTGTATCTTGAAACTTTTATGGTTATGTTTGTAGATGATATTTTGGTCTATTCAAAGTCTAATCAAGAGCATGAGAATTATTTGATTACTATTTTGGAAACACTAAGGATTCATCATTGATATGTAAAGAATTTAAAATATAGTTTTTGGGTCAAATAATTAGTTTTCATGGAACACATGAATTTTTAATGTGGCATATCATTCAATCCTGATAAGTTAAAGGCTATATTTTCATGGGAAGATACATTGAATATTTTCGAGGTTCAAGTATTCCTTGGTCTTGCTGAATATTATTGGAAACTCATCAATGATTTCTTGAAATTATTATCACCAATGAATATTGTTAACATAAAATTGGTGAAATTCATATGTGATGAAAAGTGTTAGAATTATTTTGGTTGGTCGAATCAACTTCTCATATCAACACCTATTTAATCATACCTTACCGATTAAGGGTTATATCGTAAACTATTATTCTTCTAGTGTTAGTTAGGGTTGTGTTCTTATGAATGTTTATCATGATGTATCTTATGTATCTTATAATCTTGAGCCAAATGATAAAAGTTACCACTCCCAATATTTAGAATATACCATTGTTATACATGTGCTAATGTGTTGGCAGCACGACCTTTTGGTTGAGAGGATCATAGTGTTTTCTTCAATAGGAGTCTGAGTTAATTATATTCATAGAATGTCATGAATCTTGGATAGAGTAAATGGGTGTAATAACTTCCAAATATTTACATTGACATTACCTACACCCTAGTGAAGGGGAATTTCTTTTAGGATTATCTTAATAGGAAAGTTCCATTACAGGATGTCTTAGTATCAAAGGAAGAGGAGAACCTTATGGGACAATTTTCTCAGTTGCAAATGGATACATGATAGGGCAATTTAAGAATGGTTATGATAGGTGTTCAGTTATCATTGTCTCCCCTTGAGTCTATTCTATTAGGTCCGTAGAAGTATGATGTATTTAGGGGAATTCAAGAAACCCTTTATGGTGTGGATACCATTTCTAGTTTTTCACTCCCTTATGATTATATTCTCTACTTTAGTAATCAGTTTTCCATATGAGAATCTATTATGTGTTTAGTTTGTTTACTATCATAGTTTTCTATGTTTTATTAATCTCAACATTATAAATATATATTATATAATGATATGACATTTTTGATGGTCGAGTTTGATTTGAAACATTACTGATTTTGCGTGCAACTATTAGAAATTCCAATAAATAAATTCACAGAATCTGAAACATTCTATTTTTCTCTAGTATCACAATGTCCTTTAATGAAAATGGGATTAACTTTCCATGGACTTAGTTTTTTTGGGTTACCATGGACTCTATGGGGGAATAATTCTATATATGTGCTGATTGATGAGTTGATGAAATATTCTCATCTAATTCTTATTAGGGACACCATTATGGTTGAAGATCTAGTTATAATGTATATGAGTATAGTTGTGAGGATACATGGGGTTACCTATTCCATTCATTAAAACATGGTACCTAGTTTCACCTCCATGTTTTGGAAGAGACTCTAAGATGAAATGAGGACCGAGTTTTTGTTAATAATAACATACAATTCGCTAATGGAGAGATATAGGGGGAGAGATATTTAGATACTAGAGGATATACATAATTTATGTTCCATTGATATTAATATATCATTGCATATCCATCTACAAATTTTTTAGTTTTATTATAACAATAGCAATCAATCATAAATTTGAATAGATTCTATTGGGGAATTGTAGGGTCACACATTCATATCAAATATTTATTAGGAAGATGAGGGTGAGGCCTCTCCTATGGAAAAATGTCTCAATCATGATATTTTCTCAGTAATTTAGGACATACATATGGATTTGGTTATAACATAGATCCAAAAAATAATTTATGTGGATTATGGATTCCATCCATCTGTTTTTTTTCATAGGTGACCATTTTTTATAAAATTTTATCCCTGGTTAGGTCATTATCAGCTTGGGAAGTAGGTAAAGTTAGTTCCAAGATATATTGTGCTATATGAAGTCACATAGAGTCATCATTAGGCTGTGTAGATGTTATTATTACTGGATCAATTTGTATGAATTCATGATATTCTCATGCATTGAAACTCATGATGTACCATCCATATCCTTCCCATGTTCTGACTTAGAAAGAGATCAAGTTAGAGTTAGATGTTTCAGTTATGGAGAAACTAGTGTAGATCATTTATTCTAAAGGGAAATTATTACATGTGAAGACTATCCCATTAGTCTTAGTGTTATGTTGAAATGTATTAGATTCTCACCTGACATGATTCCATGAGTTTTATATGAGGGAGAAATGGCCTCACCACATTCCGGAGCACCCATTTTCCACATGACATCTTAGGTACATATTGTCCTATTTTAGGGAGATTATAAAATCCTGGTTTAAGGTACACTCTTTCTCTTGTTTAAGATTGTGTATTCATTTTTATATGGAATTGGATTTTGTTAAGAAATATATATTGGGACATATCATGGGGTTGTCTATTTAGTTGATTCATATCTTGAGTCTAGATAACATCTTTAATATGGCGCTAGATGGGTGTAAGTAACCCAGGTCAAAGAATGAAAAATTTAATGGACATCAATCATGTTCACATAATGAAATTGTAAATCATTAATTTTTAAATGGAGACATAAATTTCATAATATTTAAATCTCAACGGATTCAGTTTGTGAATCTAGGAATCACGATGGGAACCATTTGGAAGTACTTGGTTTGTATACACTTCACACACGATCCTCATCTGATGTAGTTTCCTCTTCCATTCCTTGATCCCTTTGTATAATTCTAGGTGACTTGGATGATCTATTCTCTTTTCAGATCATACCATCCATTGTTTGATCTTTATGGAAGTTATGTTGTTTCTCCCTGGTAATTAGTCATTCTACTTCGTTATTACCATTGGTCATGGAAGTTTCAAATGCTATGTTTATGGATATAAAATCACATGGTGTTGGTCACATGGTGGAAATTATTATTTGTTCCTTCTAGATATGTTATCCAATAATATTTTGGAGTTAGTTCCGTTTATGGATGAAGTATAGTGGGTTTGTGTTCTTTGGGGTATGTTTTCATCTATCCTCACCCCTGTCATTTTTTTAAAATGTTATTTTAAGACATGTGAATCAATTATGGAAACTTTTTTATTTTCCTTTCATTGCTTCTACTGTTAGTGGATCCCATTATGGGAGTGTGCAACCTAAGGTCATTATTTGTGGTTTTTTCTCTAGACTTTGTTGAATTAACAATGATTTCCCATGTTTTAGTAATTTATTTTCAATTGAATTATAATGATTTATTTCGGTGTGTAAATGGTTTTTTAATAAAATAAGTTTTTCCCCATGGTATTAGAAAAGGTTAAAGGTTTTTATAAAAAAATATTAAATATGTTTTCAAAGTATGAATGATAAATCAATAAGGTTGTTTTAAAGTGATTATATTAATCCCTTTTGAAATGATTTGGGAAATACATCACATGAGAAACTTTGGGTACTTAGGTAGAAGGTGTAGCTATGGGACATCTTACATTCTATTATCATGGTGTTACCTTATTGATAATTCATCTATTCCATAGCCTCACTGTTCTAGGAACGTGATATTGAAATCATTTTGAGGATCACTAATGTTGTGTTCCTATTCTCCCTAGTCTTGATGTTCTACAGGTTTGAGTGTGCACTAGTCATTAATTATGGTATTAGTAGAATTATAGCTTGAACTGTCCTGTTTGTTGGCATGTTTTCCATTTTAATTTGGATTTATATTCTCTTAAATTTGATATACCATCAGTAATTTTAAAAATTGTTTATTGAAATTATTTATTGAGACTATTTTTCAAGGTTCTTTTTTAGCAATGGATAGATGGAAATATTTTCCATGATTTTGATATACACATATTTATTTTATATCATTCCATGATTTCATAAAAATTAAAAAAAATTGGATTTTATATAGAGAATTGATATGGAATACCTGGGTGGGATCCTAATGAGACTATTTAGCTCACACCCTATACACCCCTTCAGCGGTGAGTAGATGTGATTGTTTCTTTTGATGTAGGAAGATTCACAGAACTATGGTAAATTTGTGAGGATTCTATCATATGGATTAGGCTAATAGGTGTTGAGATGATTGTATGTTTCCTACATTATCACAAGGAAAAGTTGGTTTCTCTTTAATTTTATGTTTTTTATTGAATTTTTCATTGGTTTTCTTCTAAATACTTTGTGATAAATTTCTTATGTTTCATTTTTTCTATTATGGAATATATTTTTTCAGGATTATCTTCCATTTTTTCTTCTGGATATTTATGTATATTCTATATTTTTTACTTCAATATTGGTAAAATTTCTTCCTTTGGTTGGTGTTGATTCCCGAGTGATAATTTCCATCTTTTGGGGGTCATGAACATCCATTGGGTATGTAGCTAATCAGTTTAGGTTCCATTTTTTGGGTATCGTGAGCTAGTTCATTACACCAAAATTATTAAATGGTATATTTATGTGTGCCTACACATCCATAGAAACATTATTACAATGAGGCCTTGACGTTAAGATGCACGTTGTCTAAGATAATGATATACAAAATTATGTTTTTCTATCATTGATAAATATATAATTATTATCTCTGCGATTACAACATTGATATTATCCAAGTGTTCATTCAATGATCCACTTATTGATTAAATAGAATATGTTTTTAGATGATTATCCTTATATATGGAATATTACTTATTTTCCTATAATAGAATTCACTATACATAACCCTTATTCAGTATTTGAGCCCCCATGTTATATGTTTTCCTTTCCTTAATATATGAAGAAGGAATATTTGAATAAGTTTGAAGGAAGAAAAACATTATAATTTTTTCCTTTTTATATTTTATTTCTGATGTAAAATTGGATTAAAATATGTATCAGGTTCTTCATGAATACCATATGGATCCATCCTTAGTGATGTGATCTCATGAATCATTTTTTAATGATTGAATGTATACCCAATTTTTCGGTTATTGTATTTTGGGTTATTTTTGTTGGTATTAGATAATGTTAAGTAAAACTAGTGGTAACTAATTTTAGGGAACCATAGATTAAAGAACATATTTCTAAGAAAAAATCAAGGGATAAGTGTATGAATATGAAAATATCACATGGTTTTAGTAAAGTGGAGACTCTGTGGTTTTCTTAAAAATGAATCCTTGTGTGGATACAAGTATTTTGATGTGGATGTGACATATATGCACCTAAGATTATTTATTATATTAGGGTTGATTGGGTATTTACTCAAACATCACTGATGCATGATGAGTGGGACAAAAACTACACATGTTGTAAGACACTCAAAGGTGATATGATTGGGTTTATTAAAATTTTATTATTAAACCATTATGATTAGTAATATGATAGAACCTATAAAGGTCCATTATATTAAATGCTAATATCAGATAAAACTAATGATTCATGGGATGATATTTTTAAGGTTGATCATAAATTATTTGTCATATAATCACATTTTGGGGTTTTGTGTGATTATTTTTTAAGATGTGTAAGGATATTTTTGGGGACATGAATGAGAAACAACCCTTTAGTTGAGTATGTCTTTTTTTGAAATGATTACTTGATGAAGAACGTTTTTAGAGACCTAAGTTGAATTTTATTGGTGACATTTTTGTTTAGTATGATATTATTTATTAATATTGTTATTTGGGGTAAAATCGTTAACATATTTTTGGACCAAATGTTTTGTTGAATAGAAAACCATAAGAAATTAATTTATGAATAATTAATGGGTAATAGTTTAGAATAATATATGATTTTATTGTTTCTTTTGGTTGATTCATGTTTTATTGAAAATTTTTGAATATTTTTCATGTTATTTGATTCGGAATATTCATTTATTGTATGTTAATTCATGAGTGATTAAATTTTTATGGAGATAAATGGTAATTTTATATCAGCAGAAGATGTAAGAAAATCATTATACTTTCCAAGTTTCCAACATCATCATGAATGTTATTGAAGATTTTCAATGTTAGTAATATATGGAATTACTTTAGTTGAATATTTTATATTATTTTTTAGTCATTAAAGTTTAATGTATTGTTTCATCATACGATAGTTTATTCATATTTTATATTATCACTTCCAATTCTAAATATTATGGATTTGGTTAATAGAAAAAAAATATGTAGAATAAGTTTTCATCCAAATATAGAGATTTTATTTTATTAGAATATCATTTTAGTGCTTTAGGAATGAAATATTCATCATGATCATGATGATTCACATAAAAGGATGAAATCATGATTATATAATGGTATGAAATCAAGTATGTAAATTTATATTTAAAATATTTTATATCCTAATCGTAAAAATAGTTTTTCAAATTCTAGAGAAGTAATGTTAAATCTATTGTCTCTTATGTAAAATGTAACAATCACATACTTGGGTAAATATTCTGAAATTAATTTTCAATTAAAATTCATATAGAGGTACATTCATAAAATGTTTCCTATACAGAACCTGAAAATTAATTTTTTTGATAATTTTATATCTGATATTATTTATATTATATGGTATATCTAGTATAGAAAAGAAGAAATAAAATTTCCAGGAAATAATTTATCTAGGGATGAAGAATTTAATACACCAATATTTTAGTTTATATTATATTTTAGTAGAAAAACTATGTCCAATATTGTACACCACACGTAGACTTGGTATTTGACAAAACACAAAATAATATTCATTAAATATAATTGTTATAACCTAGCTCTTGGTTTCTTCGGTGTGAATATAGATAATTGAATAATAAAATATATATATATATATATAAAGTATCTAAATAATATCTATAATTAATTAAATAATGACATTTCACATTCATATTATTTGTGTTTTAGGGAAAAGAATATGAATAAACTCATTTTATGAAGTAATGTTATATTTATTAAAAAATGAATTTTATTAAATTTTGAGTGTGGATATTGTAATTAATTTTTACTAAATTTATTAATATTATTTTTCAAAAATAATATTATTTTTGAAATAAATATCTCAATATTATACTGGGGTAATATTTTATCATTTTTATGAAATGAATTTTTTTTAATAGAAAATGGTTATTATTTAGGTAAAACTATCATTTTTCCTTAAATAGAGTAATTTTAAAGTAATATTATATTTTTATTATTATCATAATGTGACATAGGTTTATTTTAATTAAAAATAATTTAATTATTTACAATTGTGTATGAATTATACAATATTTTGGTATTAGATCATTTTTGGGCATAAAAAGGCATTTTGATAAAAAAAACTATTTTAAAGTGAACTATGTTATTCAATTTTAATTTATTAAAATAATAATGAATGAGGAGGTTTTAAATGAAATAAATAGATTCCATATATATATACTAATAAATATTCATATAATGATTATTACTAGTCATAGAGTTAATGTAAAATAATATTTTCCTTGGAAATTCATTTTCCTGAAAAATAGATTTTCATCACATTTTACAAGATTACTTATAAATTAATCCCTAAAAAATATAGAAATTTAATATCATTAAATGTATTTAAAATTTTTAATTACATGTTTCATGATTTCGAAATATTTTCCATTTATATTTTCCGATTGTGAATTGTAATATTGGTAAAATGTACCACTATAGAAAGGGTAAATTGAGAAAATTAATGTGTAAAATAATGTGATAAGGAAATAAAAATTCTCAAAAAAAAATAATTACAACTATTTTATGAGATGTTATTGAAAATACTCATCCAATATAAAAATATATGACAATTTGGTTCTATTTTTCTTTGATAATGACAATTATATTATTTTATGAAAAGGAAAATATTAAATATCATCTTCTTGACATTAAATTTCACTTATAATTTCACATATGGATAAATATAACTTATAAATGAATCATAATGATTATTTATAGAATAATGAAATTAATTTTATAGTGGAAACTTGTTTATGATTTTTAGTGATAATATAATTACATTAACTTTTTATACAATGCAGACACAATGCTTATCCAACCAATAGAAAAATCAAATTGAATAATTTTGAAAACATTTGTAATATATTTAGGATGGATTATGGGTAAAAATAATATAATAGTTAATAAAAATGAATTATTAAATTTTAAATGGATTATATTTGAATTAAATATTTTTCATGATTATACTAAAGTCAAATTATATTAATAGTTCTTAAAATTAATTTAATTTTATTTTAAAATAAATAATATTTTTTAAAATTATTTAAACATCACTAACCTAAAACATAAGGACATATAGGATAAAAAATGTTCTAAAAATTCAACCAATTTTCATTTATTATTAAATTATTACCTTATAGGTAAAAATATGACACTTTAATATTAAAAAATTTGTTATTGTGGTTGAGGATAAATTTTGATAACAAGGTGGTTAAATAATATATTCTGTTTAAAATATCACATAAACCAGTATAACTTTTATTGTTCGAAGGATTTAAACTATTTCATATCCTAGATTTAAAATTTAGGCCTCATGGAGTAACACTAATGTATTTTAGAATATATTTTTATTTAAATATAATTAATTTCTTTGATAGCTTGCATTATACAAAATACCGATTTTAAAAGAACCATAACATTATTTTGAGATATTCTTATTTAAAGTGATATTTATCTACTTTACATCGGATTGGATACTATACATAGGACTATTTAAGTTATTGAAATCATATTATCTACATATGTATACTATGAATTCATGGCTTATTAATTAATTATAAATGTAAATAAAAATAATTTGAAAACAATGGTGATGTTTTTATATTTATAAATTAATTTACTCAATATTGGTTAAATATTTCAGAATATTTAATATATTATTTGTTCAATCAAATTTTTTATATTAATTTAATGTTTTTTCTATGTATGGGATAAGAAGAAATCTAGTTTTCTATTGAACAATTATTTTTATAAAAATTTGTTCTCAATATGTTTAGAAAAGTTATTTTAAAATTCATTTATTAAATATATAGAAATTTAATATTGAAAAAAAGGTTTCCATATTTTTAATTAGGGTGACTAAAATTTCTAAAATTTTCATTTTTATTTTAATAAATTTTTAATTGTAACTGTGGTAAAATATATCACCTCGATAAAGAGTAAATACGGTTAGCATATGTCAAAACTAAATGATAAGGAAACTTTTTTCCTCCTAATTATTATTTAATGAATCTAATTATACCCTCATCATATTAGTCTTGAAATTGAATTTTTTAAGGGACACTAGTTCAAAAAAATATAATATATAATATTTAAATAAAAAATACAAAATCTCACTCTCAAGCTTTTAAATATATCTTTTGAGTTTAAAATTGGAAAAAATAATGTTGTGAAAGAGTATTAATAAGTATTTTTAGATTAATGAAATTATTTTAATTATGGTAATTTTTTCTAGATTTTAGGAACTATATATTTGACTAGAATTCTTACATAAATTTGACACAATATTTATACAATTAGTAGAAAAAGAAATTAATTAAAATATTAAAAGTAATATAATATGACTTACTTATATTGTTACATGAATATTATAGACGAATATGACATATTATAATTATTTTAAAGGATCAAATTCAATTTATAACACTTTCTTGGTTTTTTTACTGTTAAATTTATTTATTTATTTTTCAAAAATGATTCAAGTTATCTTGTGAAAATAATATTTTATGAAATTATTTTAAAATCATTAAAATCATAAATGAAGAAAATTTATATAATATATGGTTGTAAATATAATAAATTTTCCATTTAAGAGAGAATTTACACCTTATAAATAAAATTTTTACCCATTAAGATTTAAAAATATGTTATCGTGATTATTGTTAAAAAAAAATTAACAAACGGGTTAATGTAAAAGATATGGTTTAAAACACCACATCAAAATTGTGAAAAAATTATAATTTGATGTGATTTCAATAAAATAACACATAATATTTTATTATGAATACATTTTGAATCATTTTTATTGAGAATAAAATTTTGATATTTTAATATTTTATGACATTCCAAGAGTTCTTGTCCCTTTACTTATAAAGGATAACCCCTACTTTCTACTCATTACACCACATTGATCATTATATATTAAACCAAAACATACCAAATTACCTTTCAAATAACCATATACACATTATAAATGTTATATCCTTCTAAAAATTCAAACCATGGGATATTTAATAGGAGATCTAATAGAGTTCCTTTAAAGTGGGTGTAATATCCTTAACCGATCACTTTATTTATTTACTAATTTGTCTAAAAACTCAAAATCAATGTAATTTATCATTAAATATATAACATTCTATCCTAAATCTAATGAATTTTATAACTATTGTTAGACATATATTATTTATATAGATATCCAGGCTTATCACACATTGATATTACATCAATTTGGATGAATATTTATTACATTACACAATAAAACACCTGAACGCGATAATAGTTTATTGTCATTGTATACTTTGAAACACAAAAACCAGTCTATTGGTAAACTAAATAATCTACCACTATAATAATAAAAATTATAACCCTTATTATATATATTATACATAATACATTTATTCATAACATGGGGAATGAAAACATAAGAAAGGGAGTACTTAGATACTCATTAAGGGTAAACAAGTGAGATACATAAGAATAACATGAACATAAGGGTATGAGACCATGAGAATAATATTTTAAAACTACACCCTAAATATAAAATATCATTATCTTTATTAATTTAATATATATTGGTATATCATAATACATGAATCATAGAGGAATGAAAGAACATGAGCCATGAGAGAATAACATTTTCCTAACATATATATTTGTCGAATACACATAATCATAGAAAATCATTTCCATATTAGTTAATTCTAATTTACGTGGCTTTCATGGTGGAATGAGTTCACTCTTCAAACCATCATAGTATTCAAGGTTTACTCCCAAGACCATCATAGAAGAAAAAGTACCTTACTAAACTTGGTGCACTCCCAATTCTAATCATGTATATCTCATGAGAAATAAATCTATACCAAATACATTGGAGGGAGATATAAGTCCCACATGTCCCATTTTTAAAACCATATGTATGTGTTCTATAAGAGAATAAAACAATAATCAGATCATAAACCATGAAATTAAATGGGTCTCATAAACATTTCATCATATCAGAGCTTATGGAAATTAGATAGCATTGATAATCATTTCATCATTTTTCATATCATAACCCATAAAAATAAGAGGGTTTCATGATAGTTCTATCAATATTTAACATATGGAAGATAAGTGGGATTCATAAAAATAATTTTAGGATAGACCATTATATAAATAAGAATATTGGTATCATTGGTTCGTAGCCCCAACAAATCATATGATACATCAAATGATATCATATTAGATGGAAAATGATTTTCATAAATCATATAAAACATTTCTTAAAGAAAATTCCATTTATATTTTGAAAACAACTTTTTATAACATAAAGTATTATGACAATATTTTTCATTTAAAATTATCTTAAAATTTAGAAAGGATTATTCAATTAAAATAATGTTTATGATGTTAGTAAATTCTTTTCATGTCATACATGGTAAAAAAGTTATTTCTTTCACATTTTTCGTAAAATCCAATCATATATTGTTTTTCAAAAGAACATGAATATTCTGTTTAAAAAATTTTATAAAAATTAAAATATGGGTTCAGGTTTATTTTAAAAATCATTGGAAAATAATAATATTTTTTAATTTTTTACAATCCATGTTTTTTGGAATAAATTGATTTTCTAACTGAATTGACAATGAAAGTCAAGATTTTTTAAAAAACAATTCCAAATTATCATATGTACCAAAGAGTGGAACAAATTGTGATATTACTTGAAAATATAATGAATAATCAGTTTGTAACAAAATTTATGTGTTTATTGGGATATAAATCATTATTTGTTATCATCGGAAACACGATCCTAAACAATCTAGATAAACGGTGAGATTGTAAGATAAAATCATTTTAAATTTTTGTTAGCCTAGAATTATATTCCTCATAAAGTAATAACATAAAATCAGACATAATATATCATGAGGATAAATAAATTTTGATATGAAATTTCAAATGGGCTGTATAGACACCTCATGAATGAATATATGTGCATAATATAACATGTCTCAAATAAGGTAATTGAGACAAAAATCCCTTAACATAAGTCTTTTAATCCTCTATACTCAATAAAATATCCTCTATAATAAATATAATATTGTTACATATTTATTAAATATACTTATTTATATATATCATTCCATATAAAAAAATTATGACCTTTTGTTACCAATTTATTAACAATTTCATGTTAATTTCATGTTTTGGGCAACAAATTCTTTGTTTTTTGTGTATATTTTGAGTTTCTATTTTTGGTACTATTACATTGATCATGGATTCTTCGTATCAAAATTTAAACAATGATAAAAAGACCAAATATATACATTTTATATTTATTTAGAGTAAAATATATAATTTAGTGATATAAAATGAAAAACATAGTTCATATTGATAGTGGGTTGTATGTACGCATGAAATCTATTTCCATTTTCATGACATATTGAAAAAAATAATCATAAATGATTTATTATCATTATTAACTCATTTTTTTCATATATAGAATATATTTTCATTAAACCCATCCTTATTGTTTTCCATGTAAAGAATGAATGAATAATATTACTTCGTGAGGTGTTAGTCTACCGTACACACGAGAAATGTTATCATATTCCCACAAAATGGTGAGTATGTTGGTATGTATGATACAATAATTTTATAAGTATAATAATATCATAAATATCAAAAATAAATAACAAACACATCATTATTTCTATACATGAGATGTGGTAATTGATAAGTGAATGACATCTGCTCGCGAGGTGTTAGTTTGTCCTACACATGAAGAATGATTTTGTAACCCATTTGATGTAAGTAAATATGGTAGTAGGTCATTAAAATAACATAAAGAATTATCATTATATTTATTATAATGATTATATTGTATCATAATGTTATATTAATAATTCAAGGAGGTGTTGGATGAAATTAAAAAAATCACATTGATGATCATTATCTCTTCATCGGGTATCCTCATTAGGTTTAGACAAAACACTATCCTAGTTTGGATTTTTTTTTTCCAAAATAAGGGTTATAGAGTGAGATTATAGAAGTTTTGAAGTGATTTGGGAAGATTTTTTTATGATAAAAATATTATTAATTTTTGAATAAGAGAGGAGAGAGGGTGACCTTTTATAAGTGAGGTGAGTGGAACACTTGTAAGGTTTTAAAATATTCAGTCATACCAATGATTTTATCAAGAAAAAAGCTTCTAAAATTAAAAATTATAAAACATAGAATAGGTAAGGATGAAAATTTTTATCTAATATGGTGTTGGAAATGTGTTTTTGTTCTTTATAAAAATTATTTTTTAGTTTAACCACCACTGTAAATTATTTTTTATCTTAAACATCGTAATTAATTTTTATTATTTTAAATAATAATTTTAGTAAAACAATTAGCATTAATTGTACGAATTAAAAAAAGGAATCATTTTTTTCAAACTCAACTCCGAGAAGTGGAAAATTTTAGCTTTTAATAAACACCGCAAATGCGATGAAAAAGATGGTTTTTAATGAGAAAATATAAATATGTTTATAATGATTTTATATCTATATTCAATATCAAGAAGATTCTAATGAAATAAATTCTGTTAATGGATGTATAATTGAACTTATTTTTGATTTAAAACAGGTTTACAATATAATTTAACTTAATAAATAGTTTAAACTAAAAGGATGTTTTCATTTAAAATTCAGTATGTTTCATTATTGATCAAAAGAGTGACACTTTTCCAAAAAAATCCAAAAATCAACCCAATGATAATTTTAAAATTTTAATTTAAAATTTGATGAATATTTTATGAAATATTTTTTAAAAAATATACCTAAATTTATTTTATTATTGTTCACAAAAAATAAATTAAAATCATTTTTTGATAAAATTGTATTTTTGAAACATATAAGGCTTTAGTGAAAATAATGTAATTTTTTCATCCATATGTTTCCTCTATATAAAAACATTATAATTATATAATTATAAATTATTTATAAAAATTCATATCAACAGGTATAACTTCTATTTTATAATCATCACATTTATAAAACTTTATAAATAATATATTGTGGTTTGTTAAAACTCAGTGTTGTGTGTAATGCATACTAACCAATGTTTCCTGTAGTGCAAGAATATCTTGGTGTTTCGTGTAACACATTCTATCAACAAAATAAAATTGTTTCAAAAATAATTATTTTTACATTATACCCCCTTAAAAATAAAATTTTTCCTCAAATTTCAACACTCTAATATAAAAAAATGAGGACACTTCTACATCATGATATCATCAAGTTTCTAGGTAACATCCACAAATAGGTGCTTTCACAATAACACATTGACCAAGTGAGTGGTATTGTCTCATAGAAAATTCTATATATAATCCAAAATATCTACTGATAGTTCTTTATAAAAAATATCATGCTTCAGTGGTATGACCTCTGAGTTTATTACATTTGAAGAGTCTGGTAAGTAAATACTTTGGAGAGATATATAGAACGCATCATAGACTTGGGAGAGTTTTGGTGGATTCTCCAAGTCATAAGATACAATACTAATATAATCAATAATTTCCAATGGAGAGATATACCATGGATCAATTTCCCTTTCTTCCCAAATCTCAAAACCTTATTCCATAGAGAAAATAATAGAAACACTTTTTCAACAACATAAAAATCTAGATCATGTCGATGATTATCAACATAACATTTTTGATGACTATGAGATTCCATGTGTTATTTATAAATTTCTTTATACAGTTTTTCCATCAATCTCAGGACCCAGTACCTTTTTCTCCATCTTCATTCCATCGTGTTGTAGTTATAATTTTCATTCCATATAGGGATTCATAAGTTTCTATATGAATGCTTAAGTGAATGATGATGATGAAGGAAAACTCAACTATAGTAAGGTGCAGATTCCAACCACCATTAAAACTCAAAGAATGATATCTCAATATATCATCTTGGTTTTTTATTGTTCTCTCATACTGACCATATTTCAGTAGATGATATGCTATGTTGAAACTCAGCTATGTATCAAGATCTTGCTAAAGACTTCTCCAAAATAATGAGGTAAACTATGGATCCTAATGAGATCGATCGAAAATTGAGTTTTATTATAAAATATGGGAAAACAAATCCAATTAACACTAAAAAAATATCACAGAGTTATAAAATGATGATGTCCAAGGGCATCCCCTTGGAGAAAATTACTATATTACAAAGGAAGTGATCCTAACCTAGAATAAATAATTGTAGGTTCTTCTGTCCTTTGTTCCTATGAAAGTGCATCTCCAGCAAATTTGGCCTCTCTTTGGATATTCCGCACAGAGAACCCTTGGATGGTTTACATATATCGCCTTCATATCAGGTAGATAAAATTCCATAGAGGATCAAATTTCCCATGAAGAGCCCATTCCAATACCTCATAATTAGATTACACCATCGATAACACCTATGAAAATCACTTTCAAATCATGACTCTCTTATGTAACACTCACACTTCCACACCAAAAGAACTCCCTAAACTATAAAAGATTCTGAAAGGAATCCATACATAACCAAAAGTATCCTATAGAAGACCAACCCCATTTATTTTACAATTCATTTATGATCCATCCACATTTAATTTAAGTCCATTAACCGGTGGACACCATTTAACCCAACATCCTTGGGAAACTAATGGAGAAACTAATCTATTAATAAAATTACACATTAAAGAAGACTGATTTCCACCCTTTATCAGCAAATAGATATCATAAATGAGGACCGTAATCCACACATGTATACAAGAAATCAAAATCCTCAGACCCATTCATGATTTTTTCCTTGCCTCCCAAATGGTCTAACTGATGGCTATATCAATGATGATATGGATCATGGATTCCATTCCTTGAACTTCTGTTGCCATAAATCTACTATAAATGAAATAATTCATGTATATGCTTGTTTCATTAAAACATCCCCACTTACCCATTGCAGAACAGATTCTGACAGCCCAATCAGTCTTAAAAAATCAATGGAATACTGATTCTGACTACGGGTTGACACAACAGTAGTAGTGAGAAGCCATGGTAATCTCCTTCTTTTGAATATTATACTCTATTGGAATAGTTTTGTTTCTCAACTGCCATATTGAGAAATTTATCTTTGTTAGAACCTCCTTGCAACATAACTGAGCAGCCCATTCATCATGAACACCACCAGAATGAATTAATCCCCCATAATCCTGCCCATTAAAACAACCATAACATGATCTAGTAAAGCAACACCAATCAACCTATTCATTTAATATGGTACTATATTCAACCTTACTACTTCCTTAATTTATATCCTTGCATGTTTATTTAGAGAGAATGCTTCGATCATATAAATGATTTGTGATAACCTAGTATGTTGATCGAAAAAAACCTATATAGCATTATTTCCTATAGATGTTTTAGGGATTATAGTGAAAAACCCATAGTGATGTTTTCCTATTTAAATTATGGTATTGGTAATCGATGTAACATCCCCTTATAATTCAATATTTTAGCCTTAACTTTCGAACATAACTATCGCCATGATAAAAATTCTACAATATCACCCTTCCTTCCATCCCATAATAAAGATTCCATCAAATATGAATAAATCTTTGTATTTCTAGGATGAATACAGAATTAAAAACTATGAGATTCCCTAAAAACTAAATTAAATCCTATATGTAAGGAAACAATATAGGGTTCTAGAAACATATCATTCCATCATGATCAAGGATAAACATTTGAAAATTTTTAATGTTCTATTGTAGATCTACATATTTCTTCTGTTCAACATTATTATTAACATGGATAGACGGTTGAACATTCAATTGAGAAAGATATGTTTTCTCCCATTTTTTTAGGATTTCTTGATCTATCCTTTAAAAATTGAGAAATATGATATCTTTTGTATTGATCATCATTGATAAGCTAGAATGATCATTTTGACTCAACGCATTGGACACCATGTTCTCTTTCCCCGTGTGGTAATGTATTATACAGTCATAATTATTATCCATTTATAACCATATTCTTTGGTTCATATAAAACTCCTTCTATGTAAATATATAATTAAACATCTCATTATTGGTATATATATCACACTTTTATCCATAAATATAATTCTTCCACATCAACAATATAATAATTACCACAACTATCTCCAAATCATGATATTGGTAATATTTCTCTTGAATCATGAATATTTATGAGGCATAATATATAACAATTATAATTTGTACAAGAAAACATCACAATAACATAATGTATTCCTAATTATAGATTGAAATATATTCATCGTTATAGGGTAATGTAAGCTCAGATGAACTAAATAATCTTCTCTTCAGTTTCCAGAAACGTTCCTCATATTTATCTATCAAGGGGAACATTTCTCCCTTCCAAGCTATATTCGTGAGTAGATTATATATAAAATAGAATTTCTATAAAAACCATCTATAATATTTATAAAAACTAATAAAACTATAGATCATAGTCACCATTGTTGGTTAAGGCCAACATTCATTAGCCTCCCTCTTTGATTGATCTACTGATATACCATCTATTGAGATAATAGGTCCAAAAAATGAAACCTATTGTTGCAAAAATTCACACATTGTAAATTTTTCGTATTGTTTATCCTTCTTTATGTCCTTTAGTACTATTATCAAGTGACACTGTATGGATATATGAGAATATATCTATAAATACTATCATGAACTGATCAAGGTAATCTCTAAAGAATCTATTAATTAAATCCATGAAAATATTTGGGGAATAAGTAAGACTGAATAGAATCACTATATAATCATAGTGACCATACCTTGTATGAAATTAATACTTGGTAATATCCTCTTTATTTACCCTCATTTGAAGATATGCAGAACTAAGGTCAATATTTAAATGTATTTAGATCCACCATATTTTTCAAAAAAATCATCAATACGGGTGATAAGATACTTTTTCCTGCTCATGATATTGTTCGGCACCCCATTGTCAATACAGAGTTGAATTGATCCATCAATATTTTTAAAAAATAGGTTCACTCGAAGGAGAACCAAATTTTTTAATTAATCCCTTATCAAAGTTTTCATGGAGTTTCTTCTTTAATTCATAAAATAGATTTGAGACCATTCTATAGGGAGTATAATAAATTGGTGTGGGACCAAGTGTGGGTTATATTGATAACTCAACCTCAAATTTTGGTGCAATATGAGAAAAATATTTTGGAAAAAATTAAAAAAATTCTCAAATAATAGATGTATCACAGATGTAAATTTTATCCCCAACCGTCTAAGATAAAAACCATATTAGAGTGGAAATTAAGACCTATATGATTGTTGTTATCTCCATTAGAAGTTTGTACTTATCACTACACTTATAGAATATCTTATTCTAATTTTAGAATATCAAAAGTGACTTCCATTTCAAGATATTTGATGTGAGATTTATGGAGAGAAATCCAACCCATTTCCAACATAACATCTAATTCATCCTGAGGAATAATGAAAATATTTATTGGAAGAACATTTCCACTAATGTCAACCATAGAAGAATCACATAATTCAAATGTGATTATAAATTTTTTTGGGTATTTAACTAATAATTAATTATCTAATATTGTGGTTGGAATCTTGATTCCCATAAAAAAAATTTATATATGAAACTATGTGTATATCCAAAGTCTAATAATACATTTATAGTTCTATATTTGATGGTAACTATACCTTTCACTATTTCATTATCACACACCTTGTCAGAAATAGTGATCACATTATATTTCCTATTTTCTCATGGATTAGGAGGTTGAAAAGATCAATCTTCATATTAACCTTTAGATTTTTTAATTGGTTGTTATAATTCCTTTACACATTTAATTTTAACATTGTATTGAGGGTGGTGTATTTTGTGCAAAATTCTCTCTGTTTGTATTTTTAGCTAACTTATTCCCATAAGTTTGGAAATAAATTGTTTGATGACCTTCCCATATACACATTAAATATTTACAAGTCCCATTAAAAAATTACTTATATACTTATTCCCACATATTAAGAATAAAAGAAATATCATATTATTCTCTCCAAGGTTCTTAGATTTTACATTAAATTAATTTTTTCTCTTCTAATGAAAATCATGATATTGATACATATATCCAACCTACATTTCCACCGCAATAGAACATATAACAATCCATTTGTAGATACTGAAGTATCATATGGATGAAATACTTTAGATATGTGCTATTTAACAATAGAGTAATATAAAAACCTTAGATTCAGGTTGGATGATAAAACTATAAGTGTACCTCATATGTTTTGTAAAGTTTTCCTCATAAGTACCAACAAAATAATCAACATTTTCCTTTATAACAATTTATATTTCTCCATATTTTTATGAAGAGTATGTAGAAAGTACTCATTGAAAAATAAGTTCTTAAACATTACCCAATCCATGGAGTCAATTTCATTATGTTTTCTTATATTCTTAATAAGAGTCCAATATTTATCCACTTCACATTATAAATAGTAAATAAACAAAATGAAATTTTCATGTTATAAATATTGGAGATTGGAAATAACTTTTTGTGGTGTTGATCCATTGTCTCGAAACTATTAATTTTTAATAACCACTAAAAGAAGGTGGAAGTTTCCTCATGACAGAATCAACAAAATGTTTTCCCTCCTTTGTTTGTTTTTATATCCAAGATGATTCATATTAAGAGAAAGTTGTGTGAGTAGAGTAATGATATTTTTCATTAAAACTCCCATATTTATTGGATGATTAAGAGGAAAATAATTTCATTTTAATATAAAATTAACATTAATATGGTTAATTTAGGTTCCATAAATTGGCTAAAATTTAAAAAATAGTGTAAGAAATATTAATCATAGTGGGGAACCACATAATATTGAAACATTATAGGATTTATAAATCATGGAATCTTATTTTTAATATTTGATGCATTATTTTTATCTCAGTTCATTCATTTTGATATTATATATAAATTCTTCATGATGGTTTATAATGATTCTATGTATTTCAATAGTGTATTCCCCATGAGTGTCAAACCATGTAAGTAGAAAATCCCGCTTTCGTGCATCAGGTGATGTTCGGGTCTAGCTCAATGCACCATTCTCATAGTTATTACTTCTAGGTATTTCTATACCATATATATATCCACTTTTAGTATCCATACAAGGATATAGTTTCATGGAAACCAATCACTCTATAATTTAACAAAATTCAATAAATTTTCCTATACATTAACCCAACCTTAGAAATATCCATAGAAATACCTTTCGAGACCTCCCTCAAGTTTTATCATCGTCATTTATAATGCTATACTAAAAAACGTCTCTGATAAAAATTGTAGTGACCTGGCACAAACACATTCTTAAGGACAGTAATAGTTTAGTTTCTTTAGAAACACAGAAACATAAACAACTGGTCCATAGTTATAATGAATCATCTCCCACTAGGATATTCATTAATATCACCCTTCACAAATATACCATTAATAATAAACTTATTCATATCTTGAGGAAAAGAAAACAAAAGAAATGGTGAGATCAGATGATTATTAGTGGTGAATATGGATATATATTACAATAAAATGATTGTAAGGGTATGAGAACATGAGTATAACATTTCAAAACCATACCCTGTATACCAAAAATCATAATATTGATACATGGAATAATTATTGTAATTTCATAAGAAATTAATAATGAGGGAATCAAAGAAAAAGAGCCGTATGATAAATAAATGGAATAAGACATAGATTTGTGCCATACACATAAGCATAGACAATCATTTCAATTTTAATAATGTATTATTCCCAGGGCTATCATTGTGGAATGGTTTCACTCTCCAAATCATCATAGTAGTCAATTTTCACTCCATATACCATTCTAGCGGACAATGCCCCTTACAAAAATAGGCATACTCCCAATTCCAGTCTTATCTATCTCATTATATATAAATCTTTACCCATTGCATTTGAGAGTGATATAGGTCCCACCAATCTCATAATGAAACCCATATCTATGTGTTCCTAAATTTCATAAAAAATTCATCATATAATAACACATGTAATCAAATTAGTTTCATAATTGTTTCATTATATCATAATATGTGTAAAAGACACTCGTTTCATAATAATTTCAACATTCCGTCATAGAATATCCCATTAAAATAAGTATATTTTATGAATGTTATATCATGGTATAACTAATGTTTGATAATGGGGTTTCATAAAAATCACTTCATTATAATCCATTTATTGAAATAATAAGAATAATACGGTTGGTTTATAACACCATAAAATCATATGTTACATAAAATTATATCATCTTAGATGGAAAATGATTTTTATAGTTCATTTAAAACATATTTCGTGGAATTTTTCTTTTAATATTTTAATTTTTTTAATATAATACATTTTGAAAAAAAATCATCGAAAATAAACTTCGAATATATTAAGTGTGATTTAATAAAAATAATTTTCATGATGGAGAGGAATTTTTTTAATGTTTTACACATTAAAACAAATATTCCATTCACATTTTTGATAAAACCCAAAAGATAATTTTTTTAAAAACAACTTTTAGATTTAATTAATTTTATTTAAAAATAGTCAAATATGGGTAAAATTTTCATTTAAAAAACATTAGAGAATAAAATAAAAAATTCCAAGTTATTTCAGAAAACATTGTATTGGAAGAAAGAGGATTTCCAACTGAAGGGGGAAATAATTTTGGATTTTATTAAAAAATATTATATTAAGTTTTAAAGGTTTAAAAAAATTTATTATTACTTTAAAATATCATTGATAACCAATTGATAAGAAAATTCATGAGTTTTTTTATAGATGGGTTATAATATTTTATCATCGAAAACATAATCACAAAAAATCTTGATAAATGATGATATTTTAATATAAAATATTCACCACATTAGCAAAATCGAATCGTATGAAAATTGAAATAATAACATATAATGAAACCTAAAATGACATAATGACAAAAAAATCATGATATTAAATGTTAAATGGATTTTATATACACCTTATGGAATAATATAGGTGTATAACCTTATATATATATCATAGAAGGAAAATAAAGATAAAAATCCTTTACCACAATCCATGACTTCCATCAAAATCATTCAAAATTTCTGTATAATAAATATTGTTTCTTTATACATCTATTAAAAAACCTTTTTTATAATACCCCAAACATTTTATGGTATGTTGGTCTTAAATACTTTATATTCATTAGATAGCCCATATTTCATGAAGCACTAAGTATTTTGTGAAATAAAACATTATAGGATAAAGTTATATGCTATCCATTAAACATAAATGTTCCACTTATAGGTTTTGAATTTCAAAAAATAGTCATCTAGAGTTGTGACCAGTAAGTCGTTTGAAGTCCGATAGAACCAACTTGATTTTTTTAATGAATAGTAACATACCCTTATAAATAGTAATATGAATAGTAATATGATCTTTACAAATAGTAAATAATGATAATATTTTATTTTCTTAAGGTAATAAGATAATGAGAAGTTAATCAATTTTTCAATGTAATACAAATCTAATTATACCTTTAAATTGTTATTTTTTGAATTAACTTTGATTTTATATAAGACATAAAATAAAAATATTAGAAAATTATTTTCAAAGAATTGAGTTCATTTTTGAATTCTACACGTCGAAAAATGGTTAGGGTGAATTTTTGGGATTTTTCTAAAATACTTGATTTTTTTCGTGAATAGAAAAAATACAGATTTGAGTTATGGATAGTTTAATTACATCATAATGATGTAATAATTAATATAAAGGGATGGTATAATTTTTGTACAGTATAATATGACATGAGGTTTCCCAAGTGTCTTAAACCATGGGAAAATACCAGGGACAAGCCCATGGTTTTGCGAAAACCACTTACGAGGTGTCCCTTTTAATTAATAAAAAACACTCTCTTAATTACTATAAATACCCACTCACCCCCTTCATTTTATTTCATTCCAAAGTCAATATCCTCGAATATCTGGTGGTATTACCTCCCTAAAAGTCCTCCAAATGTGTCCTTAATCCCCCAAGGTCCCATCCTTCAAGATCTAAGAGTTACTCTACAAGGCAATGGAATCCTTCATTCTCTTCTTTTAGTCGACACTTCCTTTATGTTATCTATTTGATTTTATATTCTCATATGTTGGGGCTTGATTTTATGTGTTTTTATTAATTTTATTTTTTATTTCAATATTATTTGATTCCATTTTTTTCCCATTATTTCATTTTATTAAATTTTATGCGACGTCGTTAGGCTGCCGAATTTTCTTAAGGGATCTCTCACCTTTTCTTTTATTTTCAAGTTCATCTCTTTTATTTTTTATCGCCTAACCTCCTCTGTCCAAATGACCATTATAAACTCCAGTATCATCTATATACTGTAATTATATCATATTAATGGAAGAACTATCATCAATATCCTTACTCCCTCCCTTTTATTTTTATAAACGAAATCAATGTCCATGAAGTTCCAATTTATAACCTTTATCGACGACGGAGTTTCGTTCATCACTTTCTCCTTCATTACTGGTCATGAAAACATTTTTTGGTTTGAACCAGATAAGAATATATGTATTTAATTTCATTAATGTTATGTAATCCTTAGACACTCATAATATAAGATAATAATACAAAACAAGATCATTATGAACAAAACGGCCAAGTTAATCCGAATATTTGTAATAAACTTTTTTACTAATGAATCATCATAATGGTATATAATCCAAAACAATATATATCTACCTAATGTCATTTATAAGATATATTAACAATTCTATATATTTAACCACATTTCATATGAACTTCCATTTATGAAATCAAGTAAACGAATCATGAAAACTAAGGAAGAAAATGCTTCCAAGACAAGAAAACTGAACCTCTTAAACACATAAAAAGGGTTATGAATGAACATAATATGGTCATAATAAATCAATTTCATGTATATGAGGTTATTAATTTATTAATTAATTAAGATAAATATTATTTTCATGTCATTAAAACAAACTAATAAAACACTCGAGCATAAGGTAAGGGGTTTCTCATCTCACTTTCATTTCTGTGAGATTTTTCATTGTTCGCCACTTATTTCTTGTGTGTGGTATATGTGTATTTACATTTGACATATAATAATACTATTATATTTATATTATTGTCATTAAATTATTCATTTTATGCTTATTATGTTCTGGTCATATTATTAGACCGATTACATTGTAGTAAAACACTTTGTCTCAACTACTATTCTATTATGACAAACTTTGTATTGTGAATCTAATAGACCTTTTGTGGTGTACCTAATGCCAATTTTAGATCAATTTTCATTTGAAATTATATTTATATTGAATATCCATAATCTCATATCATGGATATGATTGTTTTCTAAACCGTATACCATTTTATATATGGTGTTTATTTGGAAAGGTATTTCAATTATGGAAATATTGATAAATCTATATACTCTACTCTATACATATTTTTAAAAGGCATATTTCTCCTGTATTGAATAAATATATAAAGAATTATTTTTACATTCAATAGAGGGTGGGGCCTGATATATCCCCTCGATGCATCGGTAGGTCTCATTAGACAAATCAGTTGGCGAAAAACCCTTCGAGTTTGTTTCCAAAAAACCAGACGTGTTTCTACACACAGAACTAAAACATTTTAACAGTATTATAGTTTCATGTTATAGATACATAGAGTCCAATTAATAAGAATTATCTTTATTTATTATCATTTTTTACTATCCATGAGGTTTTCACTATAAAAAATCTATGGATGTAGGCCCTTTCTCAGTTTATTAATGGCGTATGTTTTTCATTTATTCACCAAACCATATTTGTTTATGATTCAGTTATTATTGATTCATGGTTCTACTATTTTTAACCCTTACTAAGCATTTGATCTCACCCCTTTCATTGTCTACCTTCAATAGGTGATGAATATGAGATCATTTATTGGGTACCTGTGGGCGCGGTTTTTAATTTTTATTATGTATTGTATTTTGTAACTCTGTCCAATGTAATTTGATTTACTTTTATGTATCTAGATTCTTCAAGACTACTAAATTGATTGTTCCTTAGGGATTTTCATTCTTTATAACCATGCCAATATAACATGTAATGCACCAGCTCTAGTCTAGAGGGGTCAGGGTGTTGCAGTTAGTATCATAGGAATTTTAGTACGAAACTTGGAAACTATAGTAAGAAATGTATAGTAGGCAACAAAGACCTAAGGTGGTATTTGAGGATAAAAAAAGAACATCCTGGTATTTTGGTAAGGAATATATTATGTGGATCTTATTAAGCAATACGTTGTCCCTGTCTAGATAAGAGCAAGTAGAGGCGGCTCTAGCACAAATGTATCTAGGGGAAAAACCCGAAAACATCGCTTTGATCTAGAATCGAACGGGAACTAATGAATGACAATGATCCTTACTGCACTCTTGGTTACAAAACTCCTAGGGGATTTGATTAGGATTATTCACATTTTCTTTACAAGCCATTATGAAGGATTTTAATGTAAATTTTTCCTTATAGGAACCATGTTGATAAGACTATCTATGAATAGAATTTCAATCTATGTTGAGTGATTTTCTATTTGAGATTCATAAACTAATCTAATGTATCCCATTATTTATAAATTTCATCTAATGGAAGAAGGGGAATAAATACTCATGGCCAACGTAGGGATATCCCTACCGAACAATTCAACACAGTCAACGTTGGAGCAAATCAGATCATGGCCATATTGGGACAACTTACTCAAGTTGTAACGAATAACCATTCCACATCTGTGTTGGATTGTTTCATGTAGAATAAGCCCCCATCCTTCAGTGGGACTAATAATCTAGTGGTTGATAAGCAATGGATCAAGTCCTTTCAAAAGATATTCATGGCATTAATATGCAATGAAAATGAAAAGGTAGTACTGGCAGTATATTGTCTCAAGGGCGTTACAGATCAATGGTGGTACCTAATTCAAAATACCATAGAGGAAGAAGAAATAGAAGATATGGAATGGAGGACTTTTGAGGAAATATTCTTATAAAAATATTTCCCTCGTGAGAAACGAACTGAAATGAAGAGGAAATTCCTTAGCTTAAAACAAAGGGAAGAAGATAGTGTTGCAGAGTATGAGGCTACTTTCACAAGGTTTGCCAGGTATGTTGTATATTACATATGTGACTCGGCAGACAAGATTGATCATTTCATTGAAGGTATTAATCCAATTATTCGATGGGAAATGGAATCTCAGTCATTTTCATCATTTGACGAAATTATATCGAATGCCATCAAAACATAGAGGGAATTTTCTAGATCAATTTTTTTCAAAGGAAACCAAGATAAAAGTGGTACACTAATAACAAAGGAAAACTAGAAGCACCAAAGAAGAGAAAGGGAATAAAGTTATTCCCGTTATGTGAGAACTGTGGAAAGAATCATCTCGAGAAATGCTTCAAAGGCATGGTAGTCTTCTATAACTACAGAGAAAAAGGTCATTAATCTGATGAATGCAAGGTGAAGAAACAATTTAACGATATTCCATGCTACAATTATAGAGAGATGGACACTATGAAAATGATTGTCCTAAGCACCAAGGAAACAAGCCTCAGAAAAATCCAAGAGAACAACGGAGAGCCTATGTGATTACAACTCTGGAGGTTGAAATTCTTAATGACGTGGTGGCAAGTACTTTAATTATTTACTCAAACTTATCCAACACTTTATTTGATTCTGGATCATCACAATTATTTATATCTTCCTAGTTTTCTAAGAAAATTAGATATGTCCAATTTGATTTACTAAAGGATTTGTCAGTCAAAACTCCCAGGGGATGTATCATTGCAACAAAGATATATCGAATAGTCCCCCTCCAGACACCAAAACATGCTTTATTTTCTACCTTCTGATCATACCAATGACTGAATTTGATATAATTCATGGTATGGATTGGTTGTCAAATTATGATGTGAAGATTTATTATAAGAAGAAGGAAGTTACAATTTTTTAAAATGGAGTAGAATCCCTTGTCTTTAGGGAAAAAATTTTGCCACCTGATTCTTATCTAGAACCACCCCCAGTAGCTCTACTGAATTAAATACTTAAAGAGGAAGATAAACCAATATATATGGGCAAGGAAATAAATTTTCAAATTGAATATGTGCACATAATACTTGAGTACATTGATGTATTTATATAGGATTTACTTGGACATCCTCCATTGCGGAAAGCTGAGTTCTATATTGATTTAATTCTTGATGCGAGGCCTATCTCAATGACTCTCTATAGAATGGCCACTATGTAATTAGTTGATCTAAAGAAACAACTAGAGGATTTGAGTGAAAAATATTTTTTAGACCTAGTGTTTCTCCATGGGGAGCCCTGTCCTATTTGTTAAGAAGAAAGATGGATCCATGAGGGTTTGCATTGATTATAGGGAAATCAATGATATTATGATAAAGAATAAGTATCCTCTTCCCCGGATTGATGATTTATTTGATCAACTTAATGGATCTCAATACTTTTAGAATATTGACCTTTGATCTGGATATCATCAATTGTGTGTGAGGAAGGAAGATATTCTTAAGACAACATTTCGGACCAGGTATCGGCATTATGAGTTTAAAGTGATGCCTTTTGGACTGACAAATCCACCCTCTATTTTCATGGATTTAATGAATATAGTTTTCAAGGAATATCTTGATAAATTTTTTGTGGTATTTAGTGATTATATCCTTGTATATTCAAAAATCTATGAGGACCATGAGAATCACTTGTGGGTTATTCTGATAACTCTTAGAAGAAATAAATTATATGAGAAGTTTAGCAAGTGAGAATTCTGGATTCAATCAGTTTCATTTCTAGGCCATATTGTCTCTAAGGATGGATTCTTAGTTGATCCTACAAAGACAAAGGAAATCCAATAATGTCACACGCCAACAAACATAACTGAGGTAAGTAGTTTTGTTGGCCAAGCAGGTTACTACCATCATTTCATTCTTAATTTCACCCGACTGGCTAACCCGCTAACCAAGCTCACACGTAAAGGAATTAAGTTTGTCTGGAAAAAAGAGTGTACATAATGTTTCGCAGAATTGAAAAGAATATTGGTCAATGGTCCAATTTTGAATCTTCCATCTGGAAGTGATGGATTTGTGATATACAGTGATGCATCAAATAATGGGCTGGGTTGCATCCTTATGCAAAACAATAATGTTATTGCTTATGTATCAAGACAATTGAAGACCCTTGAGCAAAATTATCCAACTCATGATCTTGAGTTAGCAGCCGTAATCTTTTATCTGAAAGTATAGATACATTATCTATATGGAAAACAATGTAAGATTTATACGGACCACAAGTCTTTGAAATACATTTTCACACAAAAAGAACTCAACATGAGGCAAAGGAGATGGATTGAGTTACACAAAGATTACGATTGTTCAATACACTACCACCCAGGAAAGGAAAATAATGTAGAAGATGCATTATGTAGGAAGGATCATGGACTTTTGAATCAAATGAGGATTGAGAGGGATCCTATATTTTTTGGATCTACTAAATATGGATATGTAAATTATTAAGGAAATGGAAACATCTTTCCTCTTTCAAAAGATTGCTAAACCATATTTATTAGAGAGGATAAAAAGCTCTCAATCTGATGATGAGAATATGAATAAGGAAATTAATGTAGTCAAGGATGGGAGACCAGTTGACTTCGTGTATGAAGAAGGAGTTCTGAAATTTGGGAAGAGGTTATGTGTGCAATCTGTACCTGAGCTAAAAAGAGAACTATTAGATGATTCCCATAGCTAAAATTTCTCTATACATCCGGGTAGCACCATGATATCCATAGATCTAAAGGAATATTTTTGGTGGGATAATATGAAGCGTGAAATTGTTGACTACGTGTCAAGGTGTCTTGTTTTTCAACAACTCAAGGCAGAGAGACAATGTCCCAAATTATTGATGCAACCACAACCTATTCCTATGTGTATGTGGGATAACATTACGATGGATTTTATTATGAGACTACCGAGGACACGTAGAATGAATGATGCAATATGGGTAATTATTGATCCTCTCACAAAATCAGCACATTTTTTCCTATAAAGGAGGACTGAACACTTGAGAGCATGTAAAGACTATATATTAATGAAGTTGTAAGACTTCATGGTGCACCTATATCAATTTTATCCGATTGAGATCCCTGATTTACATCAAAATTCTAGAAATGTCTCCAGAAATCTTTGAATACTGAGCTTCGTATGAGTACTGCTTATCACCCCCAAATAGACGGGCATTCTAAAAGGATTATTCAAACTCTAGAAGACATGATGTGGTTATGATCTCTTAACTTCCAAGGTATGTGGGATTAATACTTTCCTTTGGTGGAATTTTCTTACAAAAATTGTTTCCATTCTAGTATTCAAATGGAACCATATGAGGCATTATATGGAAAGAGATGTTGAACTCCAACATTTTGGGACGAAGTTGGTGAGATGAAACTTATAGTCCTAGAACTTATTGAAGAGACCACAGAAAGTTGAAAACAATCCAAACCCATATTAAAGCATCCTAAAGTAGGAACAATATTTATGCAGATATCCAGAGAAAGGACTTGGAATTACAAGTGGGAGATCATGTATTTCTGAAAGTATCTCCATGGAAGGGTGTCTTAATGTTCGGTAAGAATGGGAAATTGAGTCCCAGGTACAACGGACCATTTGAAATTCTGGAAAGAATCAGAGCTATAGGTTACCGTTTATAGATACTGCCAAATCTCTCTAGAGTTAATGATGTGTTCCACATGTAATTGTTACATGAATTCATGCTAGAACCAACGCATGTACTCACATATGATGAAATAGAACTGGAACTTGATTTGTCATACTGTTGAAAAGCCTATCGGGATTCTTGACACAAGGGAGCAGGTATTGAGATATCGGACAACTCATATAGTAAAGGTTCTTTGGAGAAACCAAAATATATAGGAAGAAACATGGAAACCAGAGGATTTCATGAATAAGAACCACCCACATCTTTTTGGTGGGCTTTATACATAAAATTTTAAGGATGAAATTTCCGAAGGATGGAATAATATAACACCCGCAAACATTTTATGGTATGTTGCACTTTAATACTTTTTATTCATCAGATATACCATATTGCATGAAGCACTAAGTATTTTATGAAACAAAACATTATAGGATAAATTTATATGCTATCCATTAAAGAAAAATTTTCCACTTCTATGTTTTGAATTTTGAAAAACAATCATCTAGAGTTGTGACCAGTAAGTCATTTGGAGTTTGATAGAACTAAGTTGATTTTTTTGCTGAATAGTTACATACCCTTATGAATAGTAATATGAATAGTAATATGACCCTTATAAATAGAAAATAATGATAATATTTTATTTTCTTAAGGTAATAAGATGATGAGAAGTTAATAAATTTTTCAATATAATACAAAACTAATTATACCTTTAAATTGTTATTTTTTTGATTTAACTTTAATTTTATTAAAAAATTAAATAAAAAATAATTATAAAATTATTTTCAAAAAAATTAGTTCATTTTTGAATTCTACATGTCCAAAAAAAGGTTATGGTGAATTTTTTGGATTTTTCTAATATACTTGAGTTTTTTGTGAATAGTAAAAATACAGATTTGAGTTTTCAGTAGTTTAATGACATCATAACGATGTAACAATTAATATAAAAATATGGTTGACTTTTATATAGTATATCATGACATGAGATATCCCAAGTGTCTTAAACCATGGGAAAATACCATGGACAAGCCCATGGTTTTGCAAAAACCACTAACGAGGTGTCCTTTTTAATTAATAAAAAACTCTCTCTTAATTACAAGAAATACCCACTCACCCCTTTAGTTTTTTTTTCATTAATTACTCAATATCCTAGAATATATGGTGTTATTAACTCCATATAAGTCTTCCCAATGTGTCCTTAATCCCCCAAGATCTCGTCCTTCACGATCTAGGAGTTACTCTACACGGTAAGGGAATCCTTCATTCTCTTCTTTTAGTCGACACTTCCTTTATATTATCTATTTGATTTTCTATTCTCATATGTTAGGGTTTTATTTTATGTGTTATTATTATTGTTATTTTTTATTTCAATATGATGATATTCCCCTTTTCTATTATCATTTAATTGTATGAAATTTTAAGCTACATTGTTAGGCTGCCAAATTTTCATAAGGAATCTCTCACCTTTTCTTTTATTTTCATGTTCATCTCTTTTATTTTTTATCTCTTCCCCTCCTCTGTCCAAATTAACATTATAAACTATAGAATCAACTATATACTGGAATTATATCATGTGAATGGAAGAATTGTCATCAATATTCTTACTCCCTCTGGTTTATTTTTATAAACGAAATAAACGTCCTTGAGGTTCCAATTTATAACCTTTGTGGATGATGGAGTTTTGTTCTTCACTTTCTCTTTCATTTCTGGTCATGAAAACATTTTAATGGTTGAACCAAATAATAATATATTTATTTCATATCATTAATGTTCTGTAATCCTTTAACACTCATAATAAAAGATAATAATGCAAAACAAGTTCATTATGAATGAACCGGCCAAGTTAATCTGAATATTTGTAATAAATTGTTAACTAATGAATCATCATCATGATATATAACTCAAAGTCATTTATATATCCTTAATGTCATTAATAAGATATATTAACAATTCTGTATGTTTATCCACATTTCAAATGAACTTACATTCGTGAAAACAAGTACATGAATCATAAAAACTAAGGAAGAAAATGCTTCCAAAACAAGAAAATTGAACCTCTTAAACCCACAAAAAGGGCCATGAATGAACTTAATAAGGTTATACTAAATCAATTAAATGTATAGGATTTTATGTATTTATTAATTAATTAAGATAAATTTTAATATTCAGGTCATTTAAACAAATGGAGAACACACTTGATCATAAGGTAAGGGGTTTCTCATCTCACTTTCATTTTGGTGAGATTTTTCATTGTTCGCCACTTATTTCTTGTGTGCGGTATATGTGTATTTCCATTTGATATATTATAATATTATTCTCTTTATATTTATGTTATTAAATGATTCATTTTATGGTTATTATGTTCTACCCATATGATTTTACCAATTACAATGTGGTAAAAGACTTTGTCTCAACTACTATTTTATTGTGACTAACTTTGTATTGTGCACCTAATAGACCATATGTGGTGTTCCTACTGCCCATTTGAGATCACTTTTCATTTGAAATTATATTTATATTAAATATACATAATCTCATATCATGGATATGTTTGTGCACCTAATGCTTTGGACATACAGTGGTGGGTGGGGGCCTCTATAGCCCCTCGATGCATCGGTAGGTCTCATGAGACAAATCAGTTGGTGACAAACCTTGTACGTTTGTTTCCAAAAAACCAGACGGGTTTCAACCCATTGAACTAAATTTTTTTAATGGTATTATGGTTTCATGTTTTAGATACATGATATCTAATTAATAATCATTCTATTTATTCATTATTAGTTTTTACTATCCATGAGGTTTTCACTATGAAAAAATATATGGTTGCATGCCCTTTCTTAGTTTATTAATGGTGTGTGTTTTTCATTTATTCCACATGCCATATTTGTTTATGATTCAGTTATTACAGATTCATGATTTCTCTATTTGTAACCCTTACTGAGCATTTTAGCTCACCCCTTTCATTGTCTACCTTCAATAGGTGATGAAGAGGAGATTATTTATTGAGTTCCTGTGGATGAATTTTTTTAGTTTTTTTGTGGATTGTATTTTGTAACATTCTCCATTTTAATTTGAGTTATGTTTATGTATGTAGTTTCTTCAAGACTACTAAACTGATTATTCCTTCAGGATTTTCATTCCTTCTATCCATTCCAATATAACATGTAATGCACTGGATTCGGTCAAGAGGGGTCGGGGTGATACATTTTTTACATATATTATACAATTTATTATTTTCTAATGACCTTTTACTACCCATTTATCAATAATTCTATGTTATTTTCACATTTCAGGTAATAAATTCTTTGAATTTCTTGTTTGTTTTGAATTTTTTTTTGTAATAATACATTTTTAACGGTTTAATAAACTGATGATTACAACCATGATATAAATATTACAAATATTAATTATATATGTATTTAGAGTAATCCATAAAATTTAGTTAATGGAAATGAAATACATCGTTCATAGAGATGGTAGGTTGTATGTATGTAAGAACACTATTTCAATTCTATTTTAAGATTGAAATAATTTAATGTAAATTATATATAAACATTATATAATCATATTTATGTCATTTATTTCACATATTTCCATTAAAATTGTCTTTATTTCTTTCTATGTAAAAATTTAAAGATTCACATCACTTCACGGGGTGATAGTCCACTGTACGCATGAGTGATGATATTGTATTCCCACAAAAAAGAGAGTATGAATGTATGTATGATATATTAATTCAAAAATATTAAAAATATATAACATATCATATATATATATATATATATAATCTATAATTATGTCCAACTACGATAGGTGGTAATGGAAAAATGAATGACATCTGTTCACGATGCAGTAGTCAGTCGTACACATGAATGAAACTTATGTATATTTTAATCACTATTATTTAAATATATTAAACCATTAAAATAAATATTTAAAAATTAGTTATTAATATTCATATTTCCATGTTTAATTTCAAGGTTATAATAGTCTTATTTAAATTACTATATTAATAACATATCGTGGTTTTGTTAAAAGTTAGTGTTGTGTGTAACGAAAGCTAACTCGGTGTTGTGTTAGATTAATATTGGTGTTGTGTGTAATAAATGATATCCCAGAAATTTAACTTATTTTTAAAAAATCACAAAAACATTAATTGTTATAATTTTTCCTCTTCCCCATTAAATCATTAGTGAAAATATCGATTCTACATGTGTTCATCTGATCACCTCCACATAATGAAGAAATTAAATTTCCATTTCCACCTAACATGGAATGTTATTATGTTTCTTTTAGTGAAAATAATTTATTATTATGATTTAATTATGTAGTTGTAATGTTAATATTAAATATTACGTTTTACCCTCTAATCAGTTTGGAAAATTATTACGTTGTTCATGCATAGTTATGGACCACCACCACCACAGAACGATTTGACATAGTTTTTTTATAATTTTTTACATGAATAGTGACAAGGATTGATTTAATTAAAAAATATTATATATATGATATAATTAGTATTCATTAAAATTTATTTATAATTTAAATTTCTTTCATACCATTAGTCGATAAGTGAAAAAATCATTCATTCATATATATGACCTATCATCTCTGGGAACGGTGTAATTAATTTATTGATATTTACATTGAATGGTTAAATCTCTCTATATATATTTAATATATATGATATTTATATCATTATTAACATTCTGAATATGATGTAATAATGATTAATGTAAATGGACCAGAAATATTAAACTAAAATTCTCATGAAAAATGAATTAGTTAAAATTTGAATCGAATATTTAGATAAGATATTTTTAATAAGTGGATATTAAAATGATATATAAGGTTCATATATGGATTTATATGTATGTAAATTAATTTAGAATAGAATTATACTAAATTTATATTAATTATATTGTTGGATAGAGTGATTCAGAATCCATATGATCTCTAGATGAGAATTCTCAGTTACCATCTCATTGTTTATCAAGATGGTTCATTCTTATGTTTCACTGATGAAATTTTACAGTTTAAGTTTCATGAGGCTCGTGAATTTTAATTTTCAATAGATATTTTCCAAAATAAAATATTTTTCTTTTATTTACCACTCATTATGCACTAAATATATTAGAAGAATATTTTTAATGAAAATCGATGGTATTTAATTCTTCGGTGAACAAAAAATATTTCATATCCATGTTTTCTAAAAAAATTATAGACTGTTTTTAACATTATCTTACATTTATCAGAATTCATTATTTCCCTTGATTTAATTTTTAACTAAATGTTTAAATATTTATACTTCTATTCATGTTCCTAATGAGACACAATTTTTTTATCAAAAGATTGAACAAAATGTTTTCATTTAATATAGACCACATTAATTTAATTTCCTTCTTTTATGACCAATCAATGATTGGAAGATTCATTTAGATCTTATCAAGGTTATGTTTAGAGAAAAAAATCCATAATATTTTGGTAATTTTTATATTTTAAATAATTTATTTCAAAGAAAACATTGTATTTTCATCATAAAATGATCTATGTGAAATGTTAAAGGAAACATTCATAAATAATAAAATATTTTTTTGTTAAATAAATTTATAATGGGGCTATGATCCATTTATATCTACTTAATATTTCACTTGATGGATTATTTTTATGATTAATAGTTGTTTCTAAACCCATTCCATTTCCATGGGTTATTCTATAAGGAAACATTAAATGATAATGAATCATATTTATATTTCATAGGTTGTTCTATGATGAAATTTTTATAAAACCCCTTTACCTTTCAGGGTTTGTGATATGATGAAAATTTTATAATCATGTGTAACCCATATGTATTTTTTCTTTATGTGATGGGTTGGACCAAATTTATATCTTCCTCCAATTCATTGGTTAAAGAAGGGTATCTCAAGAGATAAGAAGGACTGTAATGGGGAGTGAACCGAGTTCGATATGGGAATCTCTACAGTATGATAGTCATAGTAGTGGACCTTGAGTTCTTAAATGGATTGGGGAGTAAAACCAATCTATTATGATATTATTGGTAGTGAGATGTGACTACTAATAAAATTATTTAATATGCTTATGTGGTTGAAGAAACGAAAAGTCTTATTAAAATGTTATCCTCTCAGGGCTCACATTCTTTAATTAAATTATGATTCATGTCTTATTAACTTCAAATATTTATTCCATAATTCAATATTATTATCTATGAAATTGAGGGTTTTTTTAAAATGTTATAAACATATTATTATACCCATATGATCATGTTATTATTAAGTGATCCTTGATATATCCATTATTTACCCTTACTAAGAAATAGTGATCACCCTTTATTATGTTTCTTATCTGTATATTATGGAGAGGGGTATTATAAATTATATATCTATGATGTTTGGTAGTTATGATGAAATTACTGTAATATGATGTAGTTAACTTATGAAATATTTTTTTATGTATAAATGTTTCCAAAGATACTTCACCTATTAGTTTATAGAATGGATCATTATATAATTTAATGAATATTTATCTAATAATATGTAATAAATTTAATTGAAAAGAATATGTTGATATAGATTTTATTATATAAATAATTAGTTACCCATGGATTCTGGGATGAGAAAACATTAGTTGGAATCCAGAGGATATGCGTATGTATAGTATAAAATCCTTTAGTTTTGGTAATTATGATGGATGACTTAGGTTATAACTAAGGAACCAATGATTAAAAATTAGGTGTCAGGATTTAGAAATCATATGAATGGGCTTTCATTATTACTCACTTTGATTAATGATTCTTATTATTCATTATAATTGTTTTTGTTTTTGTTAAGGGATTAAAGATATAATGATAATGTTGATATGGTGGTGGGTAATGTCAAATTCTGAAGTGTAATATATGAGCTTAGAAAAGTGAATTCATATATTTCGGAAACTATATCAATGAATTTTAATACATATCCTCAATTATTAGATGTTGAATTAAAATTAAGAACCCCTATTGTTATGTTGATCACATATCATGTATATTATTCTCATAGGTTGAATTGTTTTTGAATGTTTTTCCTAAAAATCACATTATTCTCCCTCTAGTTGAATTTTATGTTATCTTGGGTATGGATTGGTATTATTTACATTAAACCCAAAAAAATCCCCAAAGATGATAAGTAATATTTGATATTCCTAAATAAATATAATCATCTATCAATGTGAAAATAAATAAAAACATCCAATGGAAATAACATCCATTTCATTGGTCTTAATTCCATTTCAATAGTGGTTTTATCATAAATGGTTGGTTAGAAACTCATCATCAATGATATTCCATTTTTTGGGAGATTATTAATGGTATTTAGATGAGTTTTCTATCTTTCCTCCTAATCATGAAATACATTTTTCAAGAGAACCCACATCTTATGCTACACTTATTTGAAAGTCTCTATATAGAATGTCCCCAATTGAGTTTCATGAATTGAACTAGAAACTCCATTAGAATTCTAAAAAAGAATTTATTTGGATAAGTTCACTGCCTTTGGGATAAAATATTCATTTATGATAAAAATAATGATGTGTTGATAGAAATATTTATTGATTGTTAGAAACTAAATAAGATCAAAATAAACAATATATATCCCCTACCCCATATTGGTTATTTATTTAATCCATTATGAGGAGAAATGTTTTAAACCATGATTGATATTCAATCTGTATACTATCATATGAGGGTAAAAGGTGAATAAAATTCCCAAAAAACTGTCTATATGAGGTAAGAACACTGAGAATTTATTGATGACATTTGGTCTTAATAATTCCCCTCCTATCATTATGGATTTATTGAACATTGTCTTCAATGATTACCTTGATTTTTTTTTATTTATTATAAATGATGTATTTATATATTAAAATAAATAGTAAGAGTATGAAGATCAATTGAGGATTATACACAAGATCGTAAGGAATGTTAAACCATATGAAAAACTTATAATGTGTGAATTTTTGTGGAAATATGTTTCATTTTTTTGGATCATATAATATCAAATTCAGGTATATAAGTGTATCCGTAAATGATTAAAAGTTATTCAATTTGTCCCTAACCAACCACTATAATTGAGATCTATAGTTTTTTTGGTCTGGATTTATATTATTTATTCATTGTGTAGATTTATCATTATTGTCTAAGTTGACAACCACATAAACATGAAAGGTATCCAAGTTCCTTTAGACTAATGAATGTGAGGAAAACTCCATGGAACTAAAGAGAAAGTTTCACCAATGTACCTATTCCTACATTACCTTATACTGGAGAAGGGTTTTTAATCTATATTGATGCATCAATAAAGGGACTAGGATAAAATCTCATAAAAATGATATGGTTATAACCTAGGCCTCGTGATAATTTATGGTTCATTAGAAAAATTCTACAATTAATGATTTGGGGTATGTTGAGGTAATTTTGGTGTTAAATATATAAAGGTATTATATTTATAGTAAAATTTTTCATATATATCATGATCAAAAACGTTTAATGGATATTTTCATTCATAAAGAGATTAATATTCATCAGGAAGATGGTTGGAGTTCATTAATGATTATGACTACTCAATACATTACAAACTTGGGAAGGAGATCAATGTGCATAATTCTCTAAGTTAAATAGATCTTGTTTGATTATCCATTTTGAGGATAATAAAGGAACCAATATTTTTAGATCTTCAAAATATAGTTCATAAAATCTTGAATCTAGGGTATAAATATTACCATTCTAAAATGGGTTTTCATTTTTTAATCCATGTGATGATTAAGGTGGTGTAGAAGGAAGGTATGGATCCACTGAAGAGGGTGGAATGTTTCCTAAATTTATCCTTGATTATGATGAAATTATCAGTTTTAGGAACCATGTATGTTTCCCATAAATACAATACATGAATATGATGGTATTGAATGAATCTCATAGTTCATCATTCTCTTTCATCGTAAATGTACATAGATTTATGAAGACCTAAATGAGTATCTCTAGTGGGACAATATAAATAGATATGTTACATAGTTTGTATCATGGTTCATGGTATGTAATAATTTTAAGGATTTTAGACATATTTCTAATGGGATTTTGAAATCATTACCCATATTAGATTGTAAATGATACAATATCACCGTGTTTTTTCATCGGACTCCCCAAAACATCTAAATGACATAATTCTATTTGTGTTTCAGTTGATTGCCTTAGGATGTTATCACAATTCATTAATTTTAGGGAAGATTTATCTCTTGATGATTTTTAGTTAATATACATTAAATATTTTGTAAGTTTTCATGTGGTACCACATTCTATTGTGTTAGACTGTGATATGAGGTTTACATCGATGATATGGAAATGTTTTCAGTAAGATATGGAATCTGTGTTAAGTTTCAATACTTTTTATCATCCTTATATAGATGCACATTATGCGAGAATCATTAAAACCCTAGAGGATATCATGAGGTCTTTTCATAATACTTTGATGAAATTTATGTATTATTTATTCAATAATTTTTTTTTTATTCGTCTAATTTTATTATATTAATGGGATAATAATTCAAAAATATTTTATCCTTAAGACGTATTATTATAAAAATTTGTTTTCATCACGTTTTGTGCACTTTTTTAATTTTTTTATAAACTTATGGAAATTCAATTATTTTAGATAGATTTCATATTTGAAATGAGGAGGTCCAAATTTGTTAAATATACCCCTTTTGTTTTAAGGCACAATGAAGTGTAACCATGGTAAAATTTATTACCTAAATAATGGGTTACACTATTCAACCTATGGTAAAACTAATTGCCATGGTCACCAATACTAATATTAATTATTTTATTCCTAAGGTACAATTTTCCATTAAAATTTCCTATATAATATTTAATGAAATAAAAATAAAAATTTAATTGTATTACTTTTAAATAACTTCTATTTGTTCGCAGATGGATAAGAGAAATTTGTTAATGAATCATAATGGTTATTTTCATTATAATAAAATTATTTTCATTATGGTAATTTTCGAATAATTTTTAGTAATAATATAATTAACTTAAATTCTTATAGAATTATGATATAATATTTCTTAAATTAATAGAAAAATAAAATAAATGATTTTAAAATATATTAAATGTAATATATTTTGAGTAAGTTATAATATTAGATGATAATTATAGATAAAGAAAATGTATTATTATTAGTTTAATGTACTATATTAAAATTATTTCTTTTTAATTATGAATTTAGTGTGAAGTTATATTAATATTTTTTGAAAACACATTAATTATATTTAATGAAAATAAAATTTTATTAAATTATTTAAAAATCATAAAAATCGTAAATGTGGAAAATGTGGATATGATAATGTATGAAATGCCCTACATTTTCAATTAATGAGAAAATTTTTACCTTATATGTAAAATTATAATGCTTTAATACTGAAAAAAGACTTTACCACAGTTAAGGTTAATATTTGAAAACAAATGGATTAGATAAAAGATGTCATAAAACACTAAAAAACATGTCCAAATTTTATTATAGGATGATATTTCAACCAAATCCCACCTTATCATATAATTTCATGCTTTTTGGAAACATTTATTGGAAGAATGAATTTTTAAATATTTTAATTTTTTAGGAAATGTCATGTGTTACCATCCCCTCGCATATAAAAGGGTACCCCAACATTGTCTACATTAGAAAAGTTTAGGCATTATAGATTGAAAAAACCCTACAAAATTATCTCTTAAACATCCTTAGTAACTTTATAGAGGTTATGGACTTCCCAAAATAACTAGCCTAGTGTCCTTAAGAAGAGATCTAATGGTGTTCCTTCAAATAAGAGGTAATAGCCTAAAATGATAACTTTCATATTTTTACATATAATTTTACATCCCCTGAATATATGGCATTAAAAATAAAAATAAAATTTCTTTCAATAACTATACTAAAATTAAATTATGATTATTAAACCACATTTATTAATCTTATTTTCCATCAAATGAGTGGTTAAAGTATGGATCATTCATACGTACAACATACCATTTCCACATTTTAAAACAATCTATTTTCCGTTAACCATCATTCATGTATGGTTACTATGATATGATAAATATTTAAAAATAATATTTATGTCATTATTATTATTTTTTAATGATATTATGATATCTAACCTCTTAGCTTCGAATGTAATGGAAAATAATAATGTATCTTCTAGGTACGTGTGGAATAAAACTTCCATAAATACATGTCATTAGTTTTTATTTGAAATATATTATATAATAATGATTTTTAAGATGTGAATTATTTTTAAGAAATCTTTCAATCCTTCATTTGAAATGTGAAAAGAACGTTCATGAGTAGAAATGATATATTGTCTCCAAAAATGGTGTAATTCGTTTTTCTATGTCTAACTTGTACGGTTGAATATAAATTTGTTTAAAATAAATATAAATAATATTTACATCATTATTAAAATTATATCAATTATGGAACCATAATCCATGTACATGGTATTGAATTTCTGAACAAAAAATTATCATGAAAATTAAATAGTTAACACTACAAAATGAAAATTATAAAAAGATACTATTAATACATCAGTGTTAAAATATAATATGATGATCGTATATGAAATATTAATAGTGTACATAAATAAGGCATAGATTTAAAATAAATTTATATTTATTATAAAAGACGTTAGAGTGATTTTGAACCAATTGGTTCTAAACTTTAGGCTTTTATGTTAAAATCTCATTCTTAGCTGGATTGTTTGATTTTATGTTCCATTAATGGTATTTTATTGTATAACACTCGAGAAACAATTGAATTTTTGTATAATATTTCTATTTCTAAGAAATACATTTTTTCTATTCAGGATCCTTTTTTTGTGTACTCAGTGGACAAAAATAACAATTTTAAGGAAAAAAGAAATTATTTATTTCATTGGAAAAAAAAAATTGAATTCCATATAATTGTTGTCAAAAAAATGTTTTTTGTAAATGCTTTCAGTATGGTCCAAATGTTTTGAATTATTTTTATATATGGTTAAAGGATTAAAAAATGTCATAAATATCAAACTTCTTTTCATCTTCGGAATATGATAATGTTTTACTTTTTTACAAATATGTGAAAGTATTGTTTTATTTTAACATATATAGTATGAATGGAGTTTTCTTACTACATGGATATAAATTGGTTTAAATATTTGTTTATGTGATATGAATTTTATTTTCAGAATAATATTTTTTCCTTAATATTTTGGAAGTCGTTTGATTTAAAATAATTTATTTCACAAAGAAAATATTATTTTGTTCTTATAAAGTTCAATGTGATATTTAAAAGAAATTTTGAATATATAATGACAAAATATTTTGTTAAATATGATTTATTAGTTATATGGTATATTAATATCATCCTTATTCTATCTCTTGAATTTTTATTATTATGATGATAATTTTTTTATGAAACTCATTTATTTTCCATGGGTAATTCTATGATGAAATGATTATTTTTTTGGAAACCATTTCTTTTTCATTGGATATGATATGAATAAATGATTATGAAAACTATTTACTTTTCATGGGTTATGATATGATGAGTGTTTTATGATCTTTTGTAAATCAGATGTATTACTTTTATTATATGATTGGTGGGACATTTATTATTTATCCCTCCAATGCACTGAGTAATGATGGAGTTCTCATGAGATAAACTGGACAAAATGGGGAGTGAGCCCAAATCACCATGGGACTATGTACACTATGATAGTCTTGGGGTGGACCACTACTATTATGATTTAATGTTGAGTGAAATGAATCCACTATTATAGTCTTGGTTGTGATAAATGACTAGTATGTAAATGATTTTCTATGCTTATATGTATTCGACAAACAAATGCCTAAATACCATTTGGGTCTTATTGTTCACTATAAAAAGGAACTAAATCTCCTATATAAACAAACTAGAGCCACATAACGTTCAAAACCCATACCGAAACATATTTTAGGCATACTTATAAAATTTATAGTGGATATGATCTTCCAAAAATTACAAAAATGGGTGGCTTGATAGGAGATCTAATGTATCGCTTTCAAAGAAGAGGTAAGCATATTCAACGAACACTTTCATTTTCCTTATATTATAACCATGTTGAATTAGGTGATAACAATAATTTAATTACACCATTATGTAGAATATAATTATATTTCATTATTGTTATTTAATGATATTTATCAATATCACTCTCTAAAAAATTGGAAATGGAACATTCACTCATGTGTACAGCGGACTACAGCCTCGTGAACCAATTTAATTTTTTTCCCATCACCACCTCACATTATTTGTCAAAATGATGAAAATAATTAATACATAAGATAATTATAGAATATTTATAATTTAATAAAGGTAATTAATTATTTACTTCTTGACTATTCCACCAATTCAAAAAATAATGTCACCCGCTTGTACGTGCGGACTACCACCTCCATGAAGAGATACGATTCATTTTTTAAATTTTCACATTTCATGGATGATTATTAATATTTATATAATGAAAATTTGTTATGATAAAATAAGTGTAATCATGATATATAATTTTCAAAATATCACCTATGCACAAGAACCAAAACACACATGATGAATCATGCATGAGAAGACTAAACAATTGACACCCAAAATGATGATAACAATGAAGGAGTGTTAGAAAATAGGTGAGAAGTTGTTATAAGTGGATCATATTTGATATTAAAAATATTTATATGGGTATTTTATGTAATTATAATAAATCTAAATCCAATATTAAAGATCTAAATTCATGTTCAACTAAGTGGAAGTGTGAGGTAATGGGTTTCCTAACATAATTTGTTTCATTGGATTATAATATGGATTCATTTTATTTGTGATGAAATAATAATTTAAATAATAAAATATGATTATTTTATTGTTCATTTACACAATTTTTATGTGTATTTAAAATTTTTAAACATAATTATTTCAGTGATCAATTATTACTCAAATGTTATAATCTTTGTTTAGGATTTCATCTCAATTTCTACTCCCTTCAGACATATTTTTATTGTTCACATATTTTATTTTCTGTGGTTTTTATAAAACCCCAATGACGTATTTAATAAGAATATATATTTATTTAAGATTATTTTGGTCTTAGTTTATGTTTAAACCTTCAAGGGTTTATAATCTAAATGTTACCACATAAGTAATAATTTATTTCATAATCTCAATTTTTGGGACTGCCTTAATTTTCAATGAAGTAATATTATAATCAATCCTTCATAAAATCAATTTTCATTATTATCATCTAGATATTTAAATATTTTCCATGTTTTCTTGAAATATTTCCTCTATATTTAAATTAAATCAATTGAAGAAATATTTTAAAGAAATTTAAGTCTTAGTTTTTTATTTGGATAATCTTTATTCCATGGTAATATTTTGAATAATAATTTTAAAAAAGTCATTTTAGTTTAATATAATGATATAATAAAAAAGTATGTTATAATTTTCTTTTAAAATGGTTTTGGATAAATCTTAATAATGTCTTCCATATTCATAATGTTTGACAATCTTTACTAAAAGTCAAAAGAAATTTTTATTTTTTAACATAAATGGTGTTAATGAAATTTTCCCGACAATATAACTATTTTTTTTTTTTTTAGATTCTTATAAAAGGATTCAATGATTTTAACAATAAAACACTTTAATCAAAAATTGTTTTAAATAATCCACTTCCATTTTATTATATTCTAAAGAATACTTGATTTTACTAAACAATGAACATTTCTGATTCATTAATGGACTTTTCTTACCTCTTATTAATTTTATCTTCATTAAATATCTCTTGAAAGATTCAATTTCTTTTCACCATCATTTATTGGAAATTATATTTCACTACCATATAATAATTATTTTTTTCATGAATATGACTATTGACTAAATGGTATTCTTTTTCTACATATATTATTATCCTATGAATGTTGTTTTATTGGAGAGATAAATCTTGAAATTCTGTATTAATTACTAAATGTTGATATATATTAGTAGGGGTAATTTTTTAATAATTTAAATGATCATTAAATATATGGGAAAAGAATTAGATATAGTGACATGTGCAGACTAAAATTATATATCCTAGTGATACATCAATAGGTCTCATAATACAAATCAATTGGATATCCCTATTAAATTTTTTTTGTATACCAACTCTTAATACTAAATTTTCTTATTTTAAGGCCTTGATAGTTATATATCATGATATCTATTATAATGATGACAAATATTCTAAATTTCATACATTTATAATTTAGTTATTACTATACATGAGATGGATGTTGAAGTTGGTACCCTAGAATCAACTTATTTGTACTTTAGGACAAACTTATATTCATGATTTTGAATATTAATAAATTTCTTATCACATCATGATTGTTCTTTTGCGTAACATATCATGTAATAATGTCCGAAGAGTAGTTTTCACACAAAAAGGTCATAACAGTTCCCTGCTATCAGGAGAACCTTGAACTGCCATGACACTATTCTTGAATAAATGTTCTATGGCTGGATGATTTCATTTGATGGGACACAAATGATATAGGATTTCAAGGTTGGAGACTCATAGGACTTTGAGGCACCATCTCATGGTGTACTCCCCTAGTAATATCTAATTAGATATTATGAGAACGAGACTCGATGGTTGGAAATCCACATTATAAGTGTCATTGGATGATCCTATCAAATGATGTGTATAATGCTTTTTAGACTTTAATATTTTTTGTTAATGGATATTATGATTTGTGAAATATGATTTATTGGTGAAAATAGTGATGAAATATGCTCAGAGAGAGGTAGGATACATTGTGTGCACCCCAAGTAATATTGCATTAATGAATAATTCAAGAAAGGATTTATCCCATCTGTTCATTAATGGAAGTAAATATCTCAGTCCCTTTGATGGAAATTATATATCTTAAATAAATCCTTGGACATGGTGTTCTTTAGGCAATTTATATTTCTTAAAAGTGAAAGTACAATTTATCAAGCATATAGGTTGATGACACTAGAAAACAACCTGCTCGATTAGATATATTATGATAAAGGGATTATATTACACAGTAACCATTTGTATGAGGTGACTTTTCATTATGGAATTCACTTATTTCTATATGGGTGCCTTGGCATGTTTCTAGATTCCAAACATTGAATTTATGTAGGCTCACCTAATTCCACTGAGAAAGTGGCCTAGAGGGTTACAGACTAAGTGTATACGAAATCTGAGTTAAATAATTTATTATTTTCAAAAATTGAATAAATATTATTCATAATGATGGTTTGACAATTATTCTAGTATTCCTAAAAACGTTTTATTTATTTATCATAAAAAATGTTGTTAGATTTATTTATTTATTTAATAAATAAATAGTCATTATTCAAGGTTCAATATATATTTTAGAGGATGGGCAGACTGTGTTAAAGGGTCCAGTGAGAAAATAATATAATATATTATTTGATTCAAATAAAATTTATTTTTAACTTTCAAGCTAATGATATATCATGGTAATAATGGTATTGTTGTTATTATTTGATATGGGGGTTTCACATGGAATAATAAAATATGTAAGGACACTTGTGATAATTATTTATTATTACCCAGTGAATTAAATTTCTGGTTTCATATTATTCCCTTTTTAGCCAAGGGGGGACCCCATAGGCTAGATAGGCAATTCTGGTTGTGCACAAAATTTTGGAGAACAATATCTCAAGCCTCGAGAACTCAATTTTCTCTATGAACACTCTCAAGAATTAGAGCATCCCTCCTCTAACAAATCAGAGAATTCTTTGGAAGCAGATCTCAAGGAAATCTAGGGTGGATGATGAAAGTGTAAGGAAATTCTGTGCTAGCACCCCAAGACTCCTTCGGCAATGTCTAGAGATTCGTGGAGCACGTGTGGATTACCAGTAGAAGATGTCTACTCTTGATCTCTAAAAATAAATTAATGGATCATCGTAGATCAGTGGTCGGACACGTCAATGATGAAAAATATCATTGGATGTAATTAATTAATTAAATTAAATTAATTATTAACAAGATTTGTCACTCCTCTCTCCAATTTATAGGCCTCTTTCTTCATTAACTAAATCTAGGATTTTATTCTGTGGATATAGGAATTCATCTACATATTGATCCTAGAATAACCATTTTTTATGGTAAAATTTAATGTTAGGCATCAACCCAACTGTTCGTTCGCTATACCCGAAACCAACAAGTGGTATCAGAGAGGTTATATTTTCATTTATAATTATTTAAATAATTCATTGATAATTTACGTTTAAATAATTCAGTTTGTCAATTCAACTTTAATCATTCTTGTAATCTGAATTACAATATATGTTCTTCCTATTTCATTTCTCACATATCTAAAGGAAACAAATAAGTTTATGACTAAAATTAATTTGAGGATCTCATTAGGAGGAAATGATGATTCTGTCCAGGTAACACAGTATTAGACGTTGTGTTTTTGGATTTACACACCGTGTAATCTTCCATATATAATGTATAATCCATATCACACACTATGTAGTAGTGTTTAGTGCATTGGGAGTAATTCATAAATTTCTCAACCCATGTGCATTAATGACATTCGGTGTAGTTAAATCATACACTTCGTGTTGATCAGGATAGACTGGCGCATGGTCAGTCGGACCACCTATAGTTTGGCCCGCTAGACACAGTGTGTAGTCCCTTTGGGTCAGGTTCAAGTCATGTATCCCATACATGGCATGCCCAGCTGGTGACTATGTAAGGTTGATTTTATATGGCGTGTGGATCACTGTACATTCCATGTACTCTGAAGATTTCTATAGTACAACTCATATGTTGTTTCCCTAGGTGTGTACTTTTGATGGATGGTGAGGAGGTTACATGACATGTAGTCATATCTACACACCATGTACTTTTTCTAGATTATGTATATTTAAAAACCTATTATTATATTATGTAACTCTTGAGACATGTACCTTCATGTGGGTGTAAAGATGGGACACAACATCTGATATGTGTTATATGTATATATATATAAATGATCATCACATCATGTATGAGTTGTATTGAAATTATAATTTTTCATGCATGCTACATGTCACAAATAATAAAGTGTATACTCATATAATAAAAATTGGGTAGTTTTGGATGGGTATTCACCGGGTTTCCTCTAAGGTACAAGTTATGTACACAATTAATTTTAAATTAATTTATTAATTTGTTTAAAATTATAATGGATGAGAATCTCGAGGAAATTCAAAAAAAGATTAAGATAAAAGGATTGATTAATAAAAGATAAAAATCAATAAATATGAGTGTGATTTGTCTTAATAATAATGATTAAATAATTTAATGCTAGTTTTATTAAATTGTTAATCCATTGCATGTTTGTAGATAATAATGAGCTAGACTAGACCTTTGTATATGATTGGTTTTAATTTAATTTAATTGTTAAATTTAAATAGTTGGTCTACATGCCTTATCCTCATTAATATATAGGTCATGTGTGTCCATATTTTATTTCATATAAACTCCCTTTTACCCCTCACCTATGTGTGGGTTAAAATCACATGTAATGGATGGACCTCCCAATCTAGTAGAGGTGGTTCAAGTTAGGATCTGAGGCAAAACCAATCCAAGGTGATACAAAGGTGGAGAGGTGGAAATCTATAAACATGAACCTTAAAAGGTTTATGGTGTTTCCCTCCTAGGTCAGGGTTAGTTTATCAATCGATAGATAAACTAACCATTAGAAAAACTCATGATCATACCCTTTTTTATTTCTGTTAGTTGAATGGTTATTAATTATGGATGTATTATCATGATCACATAAATAATGAATTTATAAGCATGAAATATGGAACTAAAATAAAATGTCTTATGTATAAATATTATCAAGGCATGGTTAATCACTTAAGTATATACCACATGATATTAAAAATCATGTGCAAATATAATAATAGGAAATTTAAGCATAAAGGATAAAATCCCTCAATAAAATATTATGTCGGTATAGCATTCCATTACTTCGGTTAGAATCAATATAGTAGTTCATAGTGCTTGACTAGCCAATGTGGGGTGATTTCAATTATCGGGGAATTATAATTTGAGGTTTTGGGTTGACTTATCTTGGTTTACATCAAGGGTTGACTACCAAAGTAGAAATTAGTGTAACTGAGAGGCAAGGGTTGAGGAAATATAAAATAATGATTTCATGATTAGGGAGTCCACTCAATGGATCAAGGAGATATGAGTTAATGTAGTTGGCATTCGAAATTCCTAAATAGAACCATTCACATTTCTTGACCAGCGAAAGTTAGGGTGATGAGAATGGAATATGGATCCTTGCCACTATAATATCAATGCAATAGGATATTCCTAAGTCAATGGAGAGGTATATTGGGTTTTGATTAAATTGTGGGAGACGAATGAATATTTATTTATTTATTTGTATAAATTTTATTAGATAAAGTACAAAATCTCTGTTTATCTTATTTTTTGAAATGGAATTAAAAATGACATCGAAAATATCATTACGATCCATACTCAAGAAGAAAAACCTTCTCACTGACACTAATTTCTAGGAGTGGAAATGGTGCCACAGTTTCATCCTTCACCATGAAAGGAAACTATATGTGCTGGAATAAACTTTACCATCTATGCTTGGGAATGGGGTGAGTAACGAGGATCATTCTGTATACGAGAAACATCTGAATGATGTTATGGATATTCATTACCTCATGCTATCAACCAAGATCAATGAGTTCTTTAAGCAACATGAGGAAATGGATTCTTAAAACATGATTTCTAACCTTTGGGACCTCTATCAAGAGAAGGTTAGATAATAGAGGTATGAGATCTCCAACACTTTGTTCACTACTATACTTAGAGTGTCTATTCCAGCTAGACCACATGTAGTCAAGATTATGGCTACATTGAGAATCTGGACATCTTATGAATTAAATTTATGGATGAGTTACATACAGTTCTCATAATATCATTACATCCTATGTCCTTCTCTAGTTTTATTTTGAATTCTAATATGAGCAATAATTAGAAGATTTTATTCGAACTTATGACCCTAATTCGCCATGTGGATAAAAATATGGGACATGACAAACCAACAGTCCTTATGGTGAATAAGAAGATGAAGGACATGGCTAAGGGGAATAATATTTATAAACAGTCTAAATCTATTGAGAACCATCTGACCAAGAAGAAGAAGATCGAAATTCAGGGAAAGGAAACAGATGAAATATGCTTTGCATGTGGTAAGTCGGGATACTGGAAGTGAAACTACATATAGAGGAAAGGGGAATCCAAATGTGTGTTCGTTATCAAGTGAAATATTTCCATTTATTCACATGGGTTATTTGATATATCTTGTGTTGCTCACATATGTATTCAAATGAAATAACCAAATAGATTTCATAAAATTGATAGAGGGTAGGTGGATCTGCGAGCTACCAATGGTTCAAGGATGGATTCTATTTTCATTGGTGACTACAAAAAATTTTTGCCAACTAGGATGATTTTGGTTTTATGAGATAGTTATTATGTACCAACTGTTACCAAGAATAAAATTTCTGTATCGATTTTAGTTACATATGGATTTATATTCATGTTCAGAAATAAAATTTGATTCTTTTATAAGGAAAAAATATGTTATTGTAAGGAACATTTAAATAATGGAATCTATGTGTTAAATTATAAAAACTAGGTGTTATAAATCCATAAAAAATCAAGTGCACAAGACTCATATAACACCTTGTTGCAGCATCACTATATTGGTCATATAAATGATAAGGGCCTAACAAAGCTCTATTAAGATGGTTATTTGGACTCTTCTGAGCTAAAACCACATTATAGACGTCATGCTTGTTTAGAAATGAAAATGACCAAACAACTGTTCGATGAGCCGGTTGAAAAGAACACATATCTTCTAGGATTGGTACATACTGATCTGTGTGGACCATTTTCAATAGAAGCTAGAGGTGTATATTCTTATATCATTACCTTTACTGATTAGTTGAGTAGATATGTCTATGTATACTTAATGAGGTATCATTCTGAGACCTTTGAAAAATTCAATGAGTTCAAGAATGAAGTAGATAATTGTCTTGGTAAAAAGATAAGGAATATTTAATCGAATTGAGATGGAGAATATCTTAACCAAGAGTTCATAGACCTTTTATGGGAGTTTTGGATTCCATCTCAACTCACTCCACCTTATACGCCATAGTGGAATGGTGTTATTGAAAGGAGGAACCTTACCCTGTTGGACATGGTAAGGTTGATGATGAGTCATGAAAATATTCCTATATTATTTTGGGGATATTCATTACAAACTATGACATACACATTAAACTGAGTACCGAATAAGAGGAAAAAGGAGTCCCTTTGGAGTTATGGATAGGAAAGAAATCTATTTTATTGCATACACGTGTATGAGGATGCAAGGTGTTTGTTATGGCTTTATCAAGAAACAAACTAGCATACCAGGGCATGATGTGTATCTTTATAGGATCTCCCAAGGAAAAAAAGGGATACTACCTATACAACCCCTCAGACAAGAAAGTGAATGTTTCTAGATAGGTTTTCTTTCTTGAGAGGGAGAGCATCCTCAAAACTGATAGTGGGATCATGATTTCCTTCACTGAAGTTGATAATCAAGATACATAAGAGTTAGTAAAGGAATAAGTTCTATGGGTACCCATGGAAGAATTAGTTCCTGAAACATAAGTACTATGTAGGAGTGTAAGAGACGTAAGGGAACTAGAGAAATATGGTTTTCTAATCACCACGGATGGTGACTCATTATTGTTGGAAAGTGATGAACCTCTCTCCATCAAAGAGGTAGTAGATATATAATAAGCTGCAAGATGGAAAGAAGTTATGAATTATGAGATGGGTTCCATGTATTAGAACTAAGTTTGGGTTCTGGTCGATGCCCTAATTGATGTAAATCCTATAATATTTAAATTTGTATTCAAGAGAAAATTGGACATAAAAGTTAAATTAAGTACCTATAAATAAAGGCTAGTGGCTAAAGGTTTTAAACAACATCATGGAATTGACTATGATGAAACCTTTTTGCTAGTTTCCATGTTTAAATCCATCAGAATCGTAGTTGGCATAGCAACTTACCAGGACTTTGAGATTTGGAAAATAGATGTCAAAATTGTGTTCCTTAATGGGAAAAATTTGGAATATGTATATATGACACAACCTAAAGGATTTATGACACCAGGTGATTCCAAATAGTTTTTCTCGTTTTACAGATCCACATATTGATTGAAATAGGAATCTAGGTCATGGAATATTCGATTCGATGAAGCCACAAGTGAATTTGGTTTCATTAATAATGAATGTGTGCCATTTGTTTACAAAAGGTTTAATGAGAATGTGGTCATTATCCTAGAAGTATATGTTGACAACATATTACTTATTAGAAATGACATATCAGTATTACAGTTAGTTAAGGACTAGTTGACCAAGTGCTTCTCCATGTAAGACATGGGAAAATCATCCTATATTCTCAGGATCAAGATCATTTATAATAGGTCCAAGAGGCTACTTGGGTTACGTCAAAGTACATACACTGACCAAATACTAAAAAGATTTAGTATGGAACAATCCAAGCGGGGATTGGTTTCAGTGTCACATGGCATACATATTTATAAGAAAATGTGTCCCTGGACAAAATAGGAGAAAGATAGAATGAGTAATATCTCATATGATTCACCGATAGAATCAATCAGGTATGTCATGATATGTACTAAGCTTGATGTTGCCTATGCACTGAGCATGGTAAGAAGATGTCCAGAAGATCCAAGAGAACAACATTGGACTACTGTTAAGGTTTCCATAATTATCTGAGAATAACAAAGGATATGTTCCTAGTATAGGGATGAGATGAAGAGATTGTCATCAGAGGGTATGCTTATGCTGGTTTTCTTGCATACTAGAATGATCTAAAGTCGCAATCTGAATATGTATTCTGTCTCAATGGAGGATATGTGATCTAGAAGGGTTAAAAGAAGCCAGGTGTCTCCAATTCTACAGTATAATCCAAATATATAGTGGCCTCTAATGTATCCAAGGAATCCATCTAGATTCAGAACCTTTTCCAGGATCTTGATTTAGTTCCTAGTGGAAGAGACCATATCACATTATATTGTGATAATACTATATTCATGGCTCTTGAAAAGGAGGAAAGGTCACATTAACGGACAAAGCACATACTCCGTAAGTATCACCTCTTAAGGGATTTTCATCAGTGAGGTGAAGTTTCAATGAGATGAGTGTCCATGGAGGAGAATGTGGTAGATCCATTGAATAAAGGTCTGTCTCAGTAGAAGAATGAATATAATTGAGAGCTAGTAGACTTAAGTTTGTTAGCAATTGTCGCTAGTGTAAGGGGGAGTCTATTAGAGTTGGATCCCTAGAACCAACTTCTTTTTATTTTATGATAAACTTATATTTTTGGTTTTGAATATAAATAAATTAATTATCACATCCTGATTGTTCTTTTTTATAACATATCATATGATAATGTCCCACTAAAAGGTCATAGTAGTTCCCCATATGATGAGAGTCGAGAAGTTCCATGACATTATTCTTGAATAAGTATTCTATGGTCGGATGATATCATTTGAAGGGACACAAATGATACAGGATATCAAGGGTGGAGTCACATAGGACTTTGAGGAACCTTCTCATGGTGTACTCCCCTGGTAATATATAGTAGGATTTTATGAGAATGAGACCCGACAGTAAGAAATCCATATTATAAGTTTCATTGGATGTTCCAATATTTTTACATGTGTAATGTTCCATAGACATTAATATTATTATTAATGGATATTATGAGTCATTAAATTTTATGTATTGGTGAAAACCGTGGAGACATATTCTCGCGATGAGGTAGGAAATGTTGGGTACGTTGATAGTAATATTGTATTAATGAATAATGTCAGAAATTATTTATCACTTCTATTAATTAATGGAAGTAAATATCCCTGGCCCATTTATGGAAATGATGTTGCCTAAATAAATCCATGGCCATGGTGTTTTCTAGGCATTTTCTATTTCTGGAATGTTAAAGAATGAGTTATTGAGCATATAGATTGATGACACTAGCATGAAACCTGCTCGATTGGATAGATTTTGATAAAGGGATTATATTATAAGGTAAGAATTAATATGAGCTACCATTTCATTGTAGCATTAACTTCTTTCTCTATGGGTTATTTGATGTGTTTCTAGATGCTAACCCTGGACTTTATACAAGATCGCCTAATGCCACTGAAAAAGAGGCCTAGAGGGTCACACACAATGTGTATCTAGAATGTTAGTTAAATAATTTATTATTTAACAAGTTGAATAAATATTATTCTCAGTTGTGTTTTCATAATTATTCAGGTATGCCTGATCACATTTTTTTTAATGGAAAATAATGTAGTTATATTTATTTGTTTATTTAATAAATAAATAGTAATTATACATGGTTCGATAAATATTTTGGAAGGATGGGTAGACCATGTTAAAGCATCCAATGAGAAAATAATAAAAAAAAAATTGATTAAAATAATATATAATTGTAACTTTCATGAAAAAAAATAAATAATAGAAATAATGGTATTAGTATTATTATTTGATATGGGGGTTTCACATATAATAATAAAATAAGTAATAATTTTTTTGTTAATTATTTATAATTACCTAGTGAATTAAATTCCTGCTTATATATTATTCTTTTATTACCTATGGGGGGAACTCGCGGGTGAGATAACCAATTTTGGTTGTGCACGTCATTTTTAAAAAAAATATCTCAATCCTCGAGAGCTTCTTTTTCTCTAAGAACACTCTCGATATTGAGAGTGGCCATCCTCCACCATATCTGAGAATGTTTTGAAAGAAACTCTCAAGGTGATTAGGTCAGATGATGCAAGCACAAGGACCTTATGTTCTAGCACCTGGAGACTCCTTCATCAATGCCCAGAGATTCATGGAGCATGTATAGATTACTTTTAGGGGAGATATACTCTTGATCTCTATAATGCAACGAAATTCTCACCATAGATATGTACTCAGATACATCAATAAAGAGATAAACCCTTAGAGGTATTTCTATAATTTAATTAAATTAATTATAAAGAAAATATGCCATTCCTCTCTTAATGTTATGGGCCTTTTTCTTTATTATGTAAATATTTTATTTTATCTCATGGATACTAGCATTCGTCTTAGTATTTATCCCCGAATAATCATTGATCACAGTAAAATTTAAATCTGGGTGTTGGCTGAACTATGCCTTCTTTGCACCTAGAACCTACAATAACTTCATTTTTATAATCTATATAATATTTTCATGACCAATTAATTGTTTAAATGGAATTTATTTTTAGTTATTTACCTTTACATTTGATTAGTTATTACTTACTCATGAAAAATTCACTATACAAGAAATTTACTGAGTATCTAAGAACATCCTTTATTTATTTTCATTTTTATAGTATTTTAAAAAGGAATATTTTAATGAGATTCCTAGATAAAAAAATTCATTTGTAATTTTTTATATTTTTTTCTAATGTATAATTGTAGTCATGTTTGTATCAAGTTATTCATGACAACTAAACTGGCCAATCTACGATGATGTGATCCCTTTTAATTTATGCAAATGTGCTAATTTAGAAACTACTTATGGGTTTTTGGATTCAAGGTTATTACACATGATATATGTAACACCCAGATACTTTTTATGAAATATTTTATGTAAATAATTTTTATTCTTCAGTAGCTTGTGCTTCATGTAGTCGTGAGTTTAAACAAACCATGAGATGCTCTTAGTATAAAATTACCATTATAACCTATTTTTTTGGTTAATGGGATTAATTATTACTAACTTATGAAAATGCATTGAGAATTATTTGACTACCAATTATTTCAAAAAAATATAAATCAATTAGATAATTTTATTTTTTTAGTGAATTACTTTTGGTAATGAAATAAATGTGATATATATGTGTTATATACTTAATAAAATATTTTTTATATTCTTCCAAAGGATATTTTAGTCAGAGGCTATGAATAAAACCCTATTTAATGTATAAAAACCTGATTTTTAAGTTTAATTTTAGACCTTTGAATGGAGAACCCTTTTAAATTAATATTTAGACACATTAATAAGTTTTATATGACTACATAAACATATTATTTCTAAGTGGGATATACAAATTTTCATTGTATGAATTTTTGATATATTTTTTATAACATTCTTGTTTTGATGAAAAGTATAAATACGCTAAATAAATTTTAAAATAAATTTTTTTCATTGAAATAATTTAGATGGATAAATTATATTATATAATTGATTAAAATAATAAATAGAATTTATTTTTACAATTTAATATAAATTAGGTCATTGAAATTAGTTTTACATTAAATTCAGATGTAAAAACATTTCAATATTTTAACTTTTTAACCATGTTTTCTAATTTCAACAACAGGATTATTTTTAAGTTAATTATTACAAAATATGTGTTTTGAATTTTGAAAAATGGATTCAATATTTGGAATCAATAGTTTTAAATTATTTTAATAGGCTACTTTTATTATTGGGCATTATGAATAGTAACATTTTTAATTATTTGTATTACCATGGTTAAAGGTAAATCAGGTAATTCAAGGTCAAAATAATATTATAAAATTACCTTAACACATATAAAAAACCTATTGGATGACTAACATGGACCCTTATCATATAATTTTCTAAATGGAATCACTTAATATCCCCTTACATATGAATATGTCATGAATATAATAAAAACCAATGAATTTGACAAAAATGACACAATATCATTTTATAAAAGTATATTAATTTTAATATTTGGATAAATAGTATATAATAAAGAATATATAAAATATATTAAAATATAATATAATTACCTACAACGTAAAAATTTATTTATATTTTTTATAGATTAAATAATTACCATTAATGATGACAAAATAGTGATGTACAATTTATTTTGTTAATAAAAATATCAACAAAATGGTTTTAAAAATATTAAAATAAATATAATATGAACTAATTAATGTGATAAAATAATAAATTAGGTAAATATGACATTTTATGATTGTATTAAATATTTTTTTTGAATTTATCTTCTATATGAATTTTATTTAATGTATAATAAATAAATAGTGTCAAAATTGACACTGTTGATATTTTATGAAAATATAATTTTATTAAATTATTTAAAAATCATAAAAATATTTAGAAATTACAAATTAATAAATATAAGATCTAAAATCTAATAAAATATCCATTTTTGGTCAATTAATACCATATGTGTAAATATTTATAACAATTAAATATTTAGAATGTTATTATCACAATTAAAATTAAATTGAATGACTATGTATCAATTAAAATGATATGGTATAAATTTATAAAATAACATGTCAAAATTTTATTTTTTGATTATATTACAACCCTATATCATTTCAACTTTTAAATTTGGAAATTATTTAGGTTTTTGGGTAGGTTTGAATTTTATTATAAATTATTATTTATGGAGTTTCAAAAAGTGCCCCTCACCTCTATTATAAAAGGGAACCTTATCCCTCACCTACTAACTTAATTTTAACCCTTAAATCTTCCCATAACCTTCCATTTTTCGTTGTAAAAATCAATTTTTTTATTCAATATGTTCTTTCCATCTTCAAATACCAACCCTAGTGCTCTAGGAAGAGATTTAGGGGAAGCATGTCGAGGAAGAGGTAATCACTTCTACCAATTCTTTCAAACTTATTTCTTCTTCTACTTCCTCTTAATTAGTTGTTTCATTATAAAGTAATAACATCAGTATCACTCATATAATGATATGTTATTATAAATATTAAGCAACCATATTTCCTCCTCTATCCATCCTATGAAAAACAAAATCATCGCGCTTGCTTATATACAACTTATCGTCTCTACGCTATGGTGTAATATATTTTTCACCACCACCTTACATGGATGGGTATAATGAATGAAATATTAAATATATATGATTCATATAATATTTTACTAATTCTTAAATATTATCCACCATCCACTTCAATACCATTCAAATTGTTTTGAAATGATATCATCGCTCGTGCGTACATACGACTAACCATCTCCATGATGTGTTGCAATTCATTCTAAATTATATTAATTAAATCATGATTATATACATGAATTTAATGAATAAATATTATATATATTATACTAAAATAATTATTTAAATTATTTAACTATAACCTAATAAGTGGAACATTAACTTATCCAGCAAATCTGGCATAAGAACACAAAGTAGTTAATATCCAAATAACGAGTGACAATGAAATGTTACTAACAAACGAATGATAATATAATCATATATGATATCATAAAAATTATTTTTATTATATAATAATTTAATATCATTTTTTAAGTAATTATATAGGAGTTTTGGATACATACGAAGGATATCAGACCTAAGGAAAGGGAAACAATTTCAATCTTCTTTTTATCCGAGATTGTTTGTACATATGTATTTACTGGGTTTTATTTATCATCCACAACTATTCTTTATAACTATGTAATATTATTTATATTCTTATTAAAAATTTAATGTAAATTTTACCCTTTGTTTAGTTTTTATAAAATTTTATGAAAGGAATTATTTTTCATTATTCGATTCAAGGTACTTTTTGACTTTTATGGAAAAAGTACGAGGAGATTGATTTTTAAATTATACGGCACGAATGGATAATTAGGGTTTCATGAAAACTTATTTACATGAATATTCCTATAAAATATTTCAATATTATTTTCAACTAAACTCTTATCTTTTAAAATTTCATGGAATTTTGTGAAAATAAAATTTTTTTGAAGAAGAAAGATATTTTTCTCAAGAAATAATTTCAAGTGTTTTATCAAAATTATTTTCCAAATAAGATAACGATCATTGAATATGGTAGTGTTTATATCCCTATTATTACTATGATTTGATTGTTTTAATGAAGGAATGATATTTTATATGGATTATGTTATGATGGAATGATGTTTAAGAAACCCATTTTATTTCATGGGTTATGCTATGGTGAATGTTTTTATGTTTTTGTGGCACACGTAAGAATGGTTTCATTATGAGATTAGTGGGACCTATATCTCCCTCCAAATGATTGTGTAATGATTTATATATCTCATGAGATAGACATGAATGGAACTACAAGTAAATATGGTTCAGTAAAACAGGGATGGAACAAGGAGCGAACTCAGTTCAGTACTGGGCTTTGTCTGCTATGATGGTCTTGGAAATGATCCTTGACTAATATGAAAGGATTTTTTTTTCTTATGTGTGTATGCCAAAAAAATTAATTTCTTATGTTATGACTGTTTCGATTACATTTCACAATTAATATTTATCCCCTAACATGATATTGTGAACTTATATATATATGATAAAATTATCAAGTGTTATGTTCTCATTATTATGATATGATTGATATTTCCCTTTTTTACCCATACTAAGAATTTGAGCTCATCATTTCATATGTTTATTTTCCCTAGGTCATGAATAAGGGTATTAATTAAGAAATTTCAAAAAGGACTCTGGTTTTAAATAAATAAGAGGGAGACAATTTAAATGTTTTAGGAACCATTTTTTTATGTTTTTTAGTTTCTAAAGAAACTAAACCTATAAGGTCTAGGTGTGGTTTTTGTTATGTTATGTAATAAATATTATTCAATGTTGAAGTATTATCTATATGTAATGTATGGGCTATTATAGTTGGTATCAATGGAAATGTATAGTTAACCATTCAAAAATAGGAGAAGATAACCTTAATAAGAACCCTACGGATGTGTGTAGGTTAAAATCTTATCCTAGTGTTTCATATATGTTCATTAATAACCTAGGATACAACCTAAAGTTTCCTAAATTGAAATTTTATTATTTAAATATTTTGTTTTTCAATTATGATTAGTGTTTCTCATAATATGCTTCTTTGTTTTAGTCAATGGATGGAACCTGAAGGAACCACATTAATGTTGAATATGACAGGTAATGTAATGATTGTCCCCTGAGCAACCAAATGTTATGGGAGTTGGAATGAAAAATATTATATCCATGATCCCAAAAAAAATCAAAAAATGAATCATGGTAGACTTCCAAACGGCCAAAAGAGAGAGAAACATTCTGTTGAATCCTTCATGAGGTAGTGCCCACCTTTATTCAACGGGTCTTGTGATCCATTAGTGGATAAAAAATGGATCAGTACAACTGAAAAGATATTTTCAGTTCTACAATGCTCTGGACATGATAAATTCATCTTAGCAGTATATATTTTGGAAGGTGTAGGTGATTAATTGTGTAATCCTATCAAGAATACGAGGAAAAGAGAAGAAATTGAATCCATAGAATGGGATGAGTTCAAGAACATATTTTTTAACAATTAATTTCCTCATATTCTTAAACAAATATGGAGAAGGGTATCCTTGAACTTAGGAAAAAAGATGATGAATCTATTGGTTCCTACAAAAAAATTTACATGGCTTCAAAGGTACACTTTTTGAATTATAATCCAACAAGAGAGTAAAATTGATCAATTGTTTGTAAAACCAAGTCTGCAAAGGGCATTATCCATAAGGGATTTAAATAGCTACGAGGAAATTTTTTGATGTTCTCTCAAGGTCTAGATCAAGATTGGAGTAACCCATTAGTCATATTGGTTTGATAAGAAGTGAAAAAATGGAACTAAAAAAAATATAAATACAAAAATAAAAAGAATATTATTTTTCCATTATGCTCAAATTGTAGAAATAAACATAGATGGAATTTTCTAAATGAGACTGGTAAATGTTTTATGTGCGGAAAATAAGGTCATCGGGCATTTGAATGCTGATGTGATGGGAAAAATATGTCTAATGATGAGGACAAATAAAATGCTACATAGAATTCTCCTCCTACACTTCAATTCTATAAGTGAATGGAAATGGGGCATTATTCCAATCAATGACCTAATCTAAGAGTTTTTAATGTTGATCGATGTAAAAAAACTTTTAAGTACAATGAAAAAGTAAAGTCACATAAAATAACAATAGGTGACATGGAGTATGATAATGAAATGGTGAAAGGTGCACAAACCATCCAATATAAAGTAGAAAATGTTTTATGTGATTTTTTATCCAACCAAGATTTTATTTCTGAATAATTATATAAGGGTATCGTTGTATTACCTCAATAATTTGATGTTGAGTTAACTGTGACAACTCCTAATGGCACAACAGTCGCATCAAAAGTTTATAAATCATCCCTAGATTAAGTTTGTGGGAAAGTGCTCCCTGCAAATCTTGTGATATTTCCTATAGTAGAATTTTATGTGATTCTTGGAATTTATCAGCTTTCTTGATATGGATATCATATCAATTTACAAGGAAGGGATGTCATATTTCATATTCCAGATCAATCTATGATCATCTATCAATGTAAGAATAAATATAACCTTATAGTTTAAATATATTCTATATTATGGGTCTTGATTCTTATAAATGAAGGTTATTTATCTCAAATGGTTGGGGAAAATTACTATTAGGAATACACCCATTGTACGAGAATTTTATGATGTCTTTCCAGATGAATTTCTAGTTCTTCCAACAAATTGTTAATTTGAGTTTTCAATATAACTCATACTGGGTTCTATGACTATTTCAAAGACTCCTTATCGAATAGCCCCAATTATGTTTCTGGAATTGAAGAAGCAACACCAATAGAATCTTGATAAGTGATTCATATTCCCTAATGCATCACCTTGGGTAGAACCTATTGTTTTCATTAAGAAGAAAGATGGATCAATGAGAATCTGCATTGTTTATCGAGAACTTAACAAGATCACTATCAAGAACAAATATCATATTCCCTACATTTATGACTTATTTGATGAACTAGGTGGAGCTCATTAGTTTTCCAAGATTGATATTTGACCAAGATATCATCAATTAAGGGTCAAAAAGGAGGATATAACAATGATTACATTATTAACAAGCTACGGACACTATGAACTTATAGTGATGCCTTTTGGTCTTGCTAATGCCCCTACTATCTTCAAGGATCTAATTAATATAATCTTTAGATACTATCATGATTAGTGTTTGGTAGTCTTTATAGACGATATTATTGTCTATTCAAATAGAAAGTAAGAATATTAATATCACAAGATATTTTTATTGAAGACCCTGAAAAAGGATAAGTTTTATGCCAAATTTACCAAGTGTTAATATCAGATTCAGAAAGTTTCATTTTTGGTTCACATAATCCCAAGAGAGGGGATATCAATCGATCAATAAGAAATAGATGTTATTGAAAGATGGTTGAGACCAAGAACGGAAACAGAGATCCAATGTTTTCTTTGGTTTGGCTGGATATTATCAAAATTTTGTGAATCATTTTTCAAGATTATCTAATCCACTCACCAAGTTGACTTGGAAAGGATTTAAGTTAATTTGGATAGAGGAATGTAAATAGAATTTTAAAGAGATAAAAATAAGGTTATCCATTGCACCTGTGTTCACACTGCCTTGTAGTGGAGAAAGGATTGTGATCTATAGTGATGCATCCAAGAATAGAATGCGATGTGTTCTCAGGAAAAATAATATGGTGAAATCATAAGACTCACAATAGTTGAAAATTCATGAGTAAAATTACTCAACTCATGATTTGGAGTTAGTTGCGGTAATCTTATAGTTGAAGATATGGATGAATTATCTTTATGTAGAAATGTGTGATTTTTATACTGATCATAAATTTTTAATTTAATTTTTCACAAAAAAAGATCTGAATATGCACCAAAGAAGATGGTTGTAGTTGATTAAAGATTATGAATCTTCAATACATTACCACACTACGAAAGCAAACAAGGTGGCAGATGCTTTGAGTTGAAAAGACCATGCTAGCTTATCCATGATGAGAATCCTAAAAGATCTAATACTTATGGATATGTAAAGGTTGAATCTTGAAATTTTAATGGAAGGGGAGAAATATTATCTTTGTAAAATGAATTTTCAACCATATATACCAGTGAAGATTAAGGAGGAATATAAGGAAGATGTAGAGTTATAAAAGAAGGTGAGAAATGTTCTTGAATTCAACCTAGATTTTGATGCAATAATAAGGTTCAGAAATAGGGTTTGTATTCCTTTCATACCTAAATTAAAGAAGGAGCTATTGGATGCAAATAATAGTTCTTCATTATCTATTCACCCTAGAAGAACAAATATGTACATGGAACTGAAAGAGTACTTCTGGTGGGATGGAATGATAAGAGAAGTTTCTAATTATGTTTCTTAATCCATGGTGTTTCAGAAAGTTAAGGCTGAGAGACTGAAGTGTAAGGGGATGTTACAACTACTATCCAAACTAGAATAGAGATGGAAAAACATCACTAGGGACTTTGTTGTCAGACTCCCCAAAACATCTAATGGCTATAATGTTATATGGGTTATAGCTGATTTCCTTACAAAGTTGGCACACTTCATTGCTATTAGAGAGTATTTCTATCTTGATCGTGTTCCCAGAATATATATAAAAAAGTGGTAAGATTGCATGGAGTACCACTTTCCATTATATCTAATCAAGATCTGAGGTTTACCGTAATGTTTTGGTGAAGCCTTTAGCATACTCTAGACAAAGAGTTCAGTTTCATCATTTCTTATCATCCATAGACGGCCGGTCATTCTGAGATGATGATTCGAACTCTGATAGACATGTTGAGGGCTTCCTCTAAGTATTTCAAATGTGGTTGGGATCAACACTTACCATTGGTGGAATATTCTTAAAATAATAGATTCCACCCTTATATTCAGATTGATCCTTATGTAGACCTATATGGAAAGAATTGTAGAACTCTAACTTTCTGGGATGAGTCGGTGAAGGAAATATATTAGACCTGATCTTTTTTATGAAATGGCAGAAAAGGTAATATCTATTCAACAACACATAAGAGAAACTCAGAGTCAACAAAAAAGTTATTCTAACAACCGAAGAAAAGGCCTAGAGTTTTAAGTGGTTGATAAGGTGTTATTGTAAATATCTCCTTTGAATAGAGTAACGAGATTTAAAAATAAGGTTAAGTTAATCCCTAGGTTTTTCAGTACATTTGAAAGTCTAGATCGTGTTGGGAAGGTATCTTACTGATTGGTGCTTCCACTGAATCTATCTCAAGTTCATGATGTGTTCTATGTATCTATCATGAGAAATTAAAAACCAGATCCTTCAATTTTACTAAGCTTATAAGTTATACCGATATAACAAGATCATTCTTATGAAGAACAACCGATAGAGATTTTAGATCACAGAGAAAAAGTTCTAAGAAACAAGACCACTCGCTTGGTTAATGTTTTATAGAGGAACAAAATATTTTAAGAATCCACATAGGAACTTGAGGATATTATGACGGAGATTTATCGTCATCTGTATATTTCCAAGTGACAAATTTCAAGGGAAAATCAATTTAAGGGGGGTAAAATGTTACACCAAGATTTTTTTATGAAGTATTTTCTTTAAATAATTTTTATACTTCATTAGATTGTGTTGCATGCAACTGTGGGTTTAAATGAACCACAAGACTCCTTCGGTATAAAATTACCATTATAACCAATCTGTTGGGTTCGCAGGAATAATTATAACTAACCTGTCAAAATGCATTCACAATTATCTGGGTATCAATTATTTATGAAAAATATAAATCAGTTAGATATTTGTATTCTTGACTGAATTACTTTTGGTACGGAAATTAATTTGATATATCTATGTTAAATACTTAATAAAATGTTTTTTATATTCATCCAAAGGATATTTTATTCATATGCTATGAATAAAACCCTATTTGATGTATGAAAACCTATTTTTTAAAAGTTTAATCTTACACCTTTAAATGGATAACCCTTTTTAAATTAAGATTTTCACACATTAATAAGTTATATATGACAACATAAACTTGTTATTTTTATATGAGATATAAAAAATTAAGTTTGACGAATTTATTATATTTTTCTGATAATTTCATGTTTTGATGAATAGTAAAAAAACACTAAATTTTAATTGAAAATAATTTTTTTATTGAAATAATTTATATGGTAAAATTATATTAATAAATTATTTAAAAGTATAAATGGTATATATTTTTACCATTTAATATAATTTAGGTCATTTTAATTAATTTTACATTAAATCTAGATGTAAAAACATTTCAATATTTTGCAATATTTTAACTTTAAAAATATGTTTTCTCATTTCAAAAACGAGATTAAATTTAAATTAATTACTGAAAAATATGTTTTTTAAATTCATAAAAATGGATTCCATATTTGGAATCAATTTTTCCAAATGATTTTAATAGGATACTTTTATTTTTGGGCATTATGAATAGTAACTTTTGTAATTATTTTTATTACCATGGTTAAAGGTAAATCATGTAATTAATGGTAAAAATAATATTATAAAATTAATTTAACACCTATAAAATCCTATTGGATGAAAAACTTCTACCCTTATCATCTATTTTTCGAAATGGGATCACAGAATGGCCACTTTCCTATGAATATGTCATTAATATAATAGAAAAATGACTAAGACAAAATGTCACAATCTCATTTTATATAAGTATATTAATTTTAATATATAGATAACTAAGATATAATATAGACAATATATATTATTTGTAAAGATAATATAATTTCATATTTCATTTAAATTTATTATAATTTTTAAAGATTAAATAATTACCATTAATGATGACACAATAGTGATGTAGAAATTATTTCATTAATATAAATATCCAAAAAATGGTTTTAAAAATATTAAAATAAGTATGATATGAACTCATTAATGTCCTCCACTAAATTTTTAGGTGATTATAAAATGTTATAGGTGTATTGAATATTTTTTTAAATTTTTATTCTGTAATTATTTTATTTAAAGTCTAATAAATGAATAGTGTGAAAATTGACACTGTTGATATTTTATAAAAATAACATTTTATTAAATTATTTAGAAATCATCAAAATATTTCAAAAATACAAAGTGATGATTATAAGATCAAAAATTTCATAAAATATCCATTTATGTTCAATTAACACCATATAAGTAAATATTTATAACAATTAAATATTTATAATCTTATTACCACGACTAAATTAAATATAATAACTAAGTATCAATTAAAACGATGTGGTTTAAATTAACTACATAACTTGTCCAAAATTTATTGTTTGATGATATTATAACCCTATATATTCTTAGATTTTAAATTGGAATATTTTGGAGCTTTTTTGACTAGTTTGGATTTTATTATAAATTATTATTTATGGAGTTTCCAAAAGTGCCCCTCACATTAATTACAAAATGGCACCTTCTCCATCACCTCTTCACTTCATTTTGAGCCTTCAAGATCAGAAATACAATACCATTTTTCCTTCTAAATTTCATTATTTACATTATATATATTCATATCATCTTCATAGAAAAACTCTAGTGCTCTAAGAAGAGATTTAGAGGAAGCACGTCAAGGAATAGGTAATCACTTCTACCGATTCTTTCAAAATTATTTCTTCTTCTACTTCCTCTTCATTAGTTGTTTAATTATAAAGTAACAAAATCAGTATCTATAATATAATTATATGTTATTATAAATATGAAACAATCATATTTCACCTTTTATCTATTCTATGAAAAATGAAATCACCCCACGTGCGTACATACGACTTACCGTCTCCACATCGTGGTGAAATCTGTTTTTCACCACCACCTTACTTGGATGGGTATAATGATGAAAATAATAAATATATATGATTATTATAATATATTACTGACTATGAAATATTATACATCATAAAAATTAATACTATTCAAAAAAAATAGAAATGATATCATAGATCGTGCGTACGTACGACCTACTGTCTCCACGATGTGTTGAAATTCATTCTACATAATCTTTATCAAATCATGATTAAATTCATGTATTTAATGAATAAATATAATATATATTATAATATTATCATTATATATATGATATAATTATAACTTTTGAAGATTAACATGAACTTATTTGAAAAATCTTGTATAATAACACAAATTAGTTAATATCTGAATAATGAGTCACAGTGAAATGTTACTAACAAATGGATTATAACGAGTGTAATTTTTTTCTGATATTGTTTATACGTATGTATTTACAAGGGAATATTTATCATACAAATCCATGTTTCTTAACTATGTAATATTATTTATATTCTTAAAGAAATTTTTAAATTTAATTTTACTCATTGGGGAATTTTTATAAATTTGTATGAAAGGAATCTCATTTTTAGTTGATTGGAGGTAATTTTTGGCTTTTCTGGAAGAAGTACGAGGAAATTATTTTTTCACTTATACGGCATAAATGGATATTTATAGTTTCATGAAACCTTATTTATATGAATCTTTTTATACATGATTTCAAGATTATTTTCAACTAAATTCTTATCTTTTAAAATTTCAGGTCATTTTGGGAAAAGAAAATGTTTTTAAAGAAGAAAGGATATTTTCCTCAAGAATTAATTCCAAGTGTTTTACCAAAATTATTTTCCATCTAAGATGACGCTATTTGAATAGGGTTATGTTTCTATAAGTATTATAACTATTATTTAATTGTGTTAATTATTGAATGATATTTTATATGTATTATGTTATGATAGAATGATGTTTAAGAAACCCATTTTATTTCATGGGTTATGATATAGTGAATGTTTTTTTGTGGAACACGTATGAATGGTTTCATTGTAGGTTGGGTGGGACCTATATCTCCCTACAATGCATTGGGTAAATATTTATATCTCATGAGATAGACATGACTAGAATGAAAAGTAAATCTGGTTTAGTAATACAAGGCTGGAATGAGGAGTGAACTCGGTTCAGTAATGGGATTTGTCCATTATGATGGTCTTGGCAATGAGCCTTGAAAAATATGAAATTATTTTATATGTTTATGTTTGTATTACATGAGATTTCATGTCTTTTATTATTAATATTGGGATTAAAGTACAATTTTATAATTTATCCCATGACATGATATTTTGATCCTTTATATGTAGGATAATATTTTCAAATATTATGTTCATATGATTATGATATGATGGATATTTTCCTTGTTTACCCTTATTGAGCCTTTGAGATCACCCTTTCATAGCTTTATTTTCCCCACGTCATGAAAAATGGTATTAAGTAAGATATTTCAAAAAAAGTATAGTTTTGGGGAAATAAGTTGCAGACAATGTTGATATTTTATGAACCAATTGTTTATGTTTCATAGTTTCTAAAGACACTAAACCTATACAGTCCAAGCATGGTTTTTATTATATTATGTAACAAATATTTTTCAATTTTTAAGTATTATCTATATCTAAAGTATGGTTTATTATAATATAAAGTAATAATGTTAAGCATTAAAGGACTATAACTTCCAAACTAAAACATTCTTGAAAAATGAAGTAGTTAATACCTAAAATGATGAATTTAATAGAGAATTGAAAATAAAAATATGTTAAAATGATATAATTTTATCACATTTATATTTTAAAAATTGGTATGATTCTGTTATTTAATTATAAAAAATCCAAGTTTATTATATAAGAGGTTATATTGATTTTGAATAATGATGTTTATAAGGAAATGCTTTCACTCCAATTTCTCTTTATTGATACATTCTTTAATGATATACATCTATAATTTAATTATATGTTTTATGTATTTACCAAAAATGTATTTATGAATAATAAATAATTTATTTCATGTGATTCACATAAAAATATGACTTTCAATATACCAATTACTATCATATAAAAAATTAGTAAATTCGTACGTTTTCTTCATCTAAATTTTATTTCATTGAGACGGATTTTATTTTTTGGACCTATTTTTGTTTATGAGGTTTATGTACTGATAATTTGACATTTTATATCATGTAAACCACATAATTTATATAATTTATTGTTATAATTCCAATTATTTCATCAATGTATAAATGATTCAAAAGTTATAAAAGTGGAAAGGGTTTACCATCTCAAATATTCTTCCTTGATACAATTGTTATGATTATAAAAAAAAATGTTCTTCTATAAGGTGTTTTCCCTACCAATTTTATATTTTTTAATAAATAACCATATATTCAAGTTTTCTAATGTTACATTCCTTTTTATTCCTTTTATGGGAATTATTAATCAAATTTTTTCAAAGTATTAATAGTTTTCTGTTAGATTTCATTTTTACTGGGACTGTTTATTCTTAAAATTTCCATGATGAAATTATATGATTTATATCTCCAAATTTTTTTTATTTTCTTTACTATTTTTAATTATAGATATTTTATCTTTTCCTTTAATTTTCATATCATTAAGTAATTAACATACCCATATAATAGTTTTTAGGAAAATTGACTTTATTTATCTCTTCAATTTTTAATATTCTCTTCTGTGTCCTTATTTTCAAAAAAATGGTTTCATGAATTTTTATAATATAAAAAAATATATTAATTTCATTTTTAACCACTTTTTGAATTTCTATGAAGTTTATTTGTTTAAATATTCTTATCATTTTCAAAATGTGGTACTTTTAATTTTTTACAAAATATATTAAAGGATTTTTTGTTATAAAATAATCTTCATGAACAATTGTCCTCACCATTATGAATACTATTTTCATTGATGTTTTATTTAAATATTTCCATGGTGATTCTAAAAGAAAATTTTTTCTTAATGTTTTTGATATTTTATGATTAAATAGATTATTTAAAAATAAAAATCTTTTAATTCTTAAGAAATGTTCTACTTATGTTTTAAAAGTCTTCCCTTCAAATGATGTTTCCAATTATTTACTGAGGATATCATCATATGGTATTATCTCTATAATTTGTGTTAGTGGTTTATAATTATGAAAATTTTATGAGTCTAATTTTATTTTCCATTATATATTATTTGTTGAAATGATTAATCTTTTCATTATAGTTTCGTATACATATAAATTGATAACAATTATATGATGGGTTGACCCATTTTAAACCATGGATGAGTGGTTATATTACAAACAATAGACATGTGGATCTATTATATCTGTAAAATTAATTATGTAGTGATGATAGAGTTGAGAATCTCATAAGAGACTACAAAGATAACGAAATCATAAGAGATAAAGAAGTTAACTGTATTGAAGTTCCTCCTATAATATTTCTAGAAATAATAAGGTAGAAATTTTTAATATAAGACTTTTCCCACTATGATAGTCTTCAGAGTTAACCCTAAATAAGGAATTCATTTTCTATGATTAGATGAATTACGAAAGAACATCCTTTGTTCTTATTTTTTGATTTGATGGACCATGATTTATCATTGATGATTATAATCCCTTATATATTTTGTATTTTCATTGAAAAAACATTATACCATTATTCAAGATTTCTGATAATTGAATGATTATTTATGATTAATATATGAATTTATTATGTTCTCATACTTGTATGATTATATAATTATCACTTATGAATGTTGATTTATGTCTCTTCTGCTTACCCATAATGAGTTTTTGATATCACTAATTCTTATATATTCTTTTCCCAAGCTCTGAAGAAAGGATTTATGTATGATGTTTCTAAGAGAGATTCTAGTTGTGAAGATCTTAGTGGGAGGTAATTTCAGTAATTTTTTTCAATTTTTTATGTCTATAATTTTACAATAACACTAAACCTTTATTTATTTGAAATGGGTCATAATTTTTTATAATGAATATTTATCTATTAAGAGGTGATCATTATGTTTGAAATGTTTGGGGTGCTACAAATTTGATTCTATGTGATTTCCCAAATTCAATGTGAGTCCTATATTAACCAAAGATTTATTGAATAATTATTAATTGTATCAAAGTAAATTAAATTCAAAAAATCAAGCAAGAGGTACACACTAGGCCACACAAATCCCATCATAAATGACTAAAGCTCATACATCAAATCTAAAGACTAGGAAAATTTTATCCCACCTTGGATAATAACTAAATGGAATTCATGAAGAAGTGTCATGGCTTATTGGTTCATTACATCTTCATGCATCACTTACTAGTGCATCTCCACTACACTAAATACACTTTTCCTTTTAGTGTGTGGGGAATTATTGTGATGGATCCCTTCCCGCCAATGACATCATATAGTTCAAGTTTTCTTATTTATTTACGTGTATTTTATCCCAATGTATGAAAAATCCCATACAATCAATGAGGTAAATAACAATCTTATTATTGATGTTTGAAAACCCCACATCATCCATCAGTTCCTGATTCATCACAGGATTCTCATGCAGAACATGATAAGTTATTAAGCCTCCAAAAAAAGGATAGGTTATTCCTTATATGGCATCAAGTAAAAAATTAATCATATTATCCGAAATCAACTAATTGATTTATCAATGAATTAAAAATCTTTATCTTTAATATTCTATAATATAGTGGATCAAAATAATAAGTACTATTCTGGTAAGAACTCTGATGTAACTTGGGTGTATCAAACCACATCTCATACTTCCACCCAGGCGACTCTTAATTTTCTGGTGTGTGGAATAGAAGCCAATTTTTTAATAGGGTTCATTTTTTATTACTCAATATAGTATTCTATGAAATTTAGATATATGATTAAAATTCACGAGACATTTTTTAAGCTAGAAGATCTAGATGAAAAGGGGAACCAGTCATTATACAAACTTGTGGTTGACCAGAACTAAAAGTCTTGAGTATTTAATTAGAAGGAATACACTTGATTCTTCCTCAATGGTTATTTGATACAATTATTAGTAACACCAATTATACCCTGAAGGAACCCATCAATCTAGAGAGAAAATATGGGGGTATCATTCATAAGGTTTACTTTGATGGTGTGTACCCATTGTTCACCTTGGATAAAGATCACATCTAACCTCCCACCAACACAAGGTCCGACAAAATGTAATATTCCTAGAATCACATCAGGTTCAAAAAACTATTCAACATGTTGTTTAACATATTTTTAATCATCAATCCTTCCTGATGTTAAATTACATAGGACACATCTCTTCCACCTCATTCTAAATTGCTTACAATTGGTCACATCTTCATGAAGATAAAGTAAAAAATCCCCTAGTACAAGTCACATGACCTTAAAATATATAGATTATTTTTTGCTCCACATGAACATTAAAGTATTTGTAAATGGTAAATGTTTTCATTATCTTAAGATTTTTCTACTCAGTTAGTCCTCAACAATTGTTCTTAGACAATGTAATACATCAGTCTAAGATATATGATTGAATGTATTGTATATTTTCAGTATCTCTAGATCATTATTGGTAAGACAAAATTCAACATTAAATCCCCATCCATGGGTTTATCACATTCATTCATTGAATAACCATTATATCCCACATAAAAATTCTAAAATATCGGTATGATATGTTGAAACTCCCATTTTTTGAATATGTATCCCCAAAATCACATGCAATATAATTAATGTTCTGCCTTCATTTTATATAACTGCATTGGTACTCTAAACCATGAATAAACATCAATATTGATCTTCTAAAAGACTCCCATGTTGTGTTCACATAGTTACCCAATCTCTATCCCACCTCATTTCAAGGGTACAAAAATTCTAGCAAATTTTCCTATAACAACATGACAGGGTCAAATGTTTCGAATGAGGCTAGCATTTAAACTTATTTTTTCACCAACTATTTTTGATAGTATGGTAGTGGAACTTAATTTTCATACATTATTGGTATTCATCCAAGGTTTATTTGTTACTACACTCATGTTTTGAACTCAATGTAGATCATTATACTTATCCTCCATCATCTATTTTATTATGTAATGTTCTGAAACCATTAAAGTTATTCCACATTTTTTCCCTTTCACATTCCTCGAGTATATTAGTTTATAGTTTTATCCAACATTCAATCCACCTTAATGGGATTAATTTTCCATTGATGAAACATTCCAATATTAACCAATTGAAACCTTATAATAAATTCATGTGATATGAATAATCATCCATTTCCCATTATTTCTTACATATGTCAATACTAACATGAGATTATAAGTTTTAGACAGTATTCTGATTGAAATGGATGACTATTTTCCTCTTTTTTATCTAATAACTGATACATTAAATGGAATATCATTGATTATGGTCTTATTTTTACAGCTATAAACTACATGAAAAGATAGTACACTCTACATAACCTTAAATTTCTTGATTATTTTGAAAGGCTAAGGACCTTAAAATTAATCCACAAAAGTGTTCATGTTGTGTCACCTTAAACTATAAAATACCTAGGACCTAGCAGCATGACCAAAAACTCTTCAAAAATTCCATCACTACATGACATTAAATTGTGTGGTAAACATCCATACCTCATGGGATTTTAGTACATCAAAATTTCTACTATTTTAAAAACCATAAATTGTGTAGATGATGACTTTTTTATATATTTCTAAAATTATAGAACTATATTGGATTCCAAATTTAAGAGGGAACCCCCCCCCACCTATTATTCATGTGTGGGTCACCTACAACAATACCATCAATCAGACAGAGGTTTTTTCCATTCACTTTTGGAAGTTAGTGAGAAAGCCCTTCACTCATTATATGGTCTTTAACTCCCACAACCCTATGTGTGCATATTTCATTTCATTCAGTCCTTATGTACATGATTCAAATATATAGAAAAGTATATTCCCATTTTAGAACTAAATGTTTATTATTCCCCACATTATAGGATACATAGTAACACCTTATCATGAACGAAGATTGGTTTTCATCTGAACCGGTACTGGACCCTGTCCACGATAAGGCCTAAAGGGCATTCCCGATCCCCATGGGCTGGCATAAGTGCTCAGGTATAAATATTATAAAATGGGAATGATCTACCCGAACATATATATATAAGACAATAAAAAAGGTACAATAATCCGAAGCTAAGAAACCAAACCAAACAAGCCATTACAAGGTTTTAGATTCATGTTTACAAGTTTATACAAAACCAAAAGAGGAATACTATAAAATGAGAACCAAAAACCATATCCAAAACCACCATAAAGAAACAGGAACATCTCCCTCCAGCCTTCACCACAGTACCGCCCAAACAGATCACTAGTATCCCAGACCACCCTCACTAAAAGTTTTACCCTTACCTAAATCCAACATGACATATTCTGCAAAGACCCAAAGGTGTAAGAAGCGTGTGAGCTACTACCCAACAAGATTCCTCCAAAAAAAGATGACATGATCTAAATTTTAGGTGAAAAATACACATTAATGTTTAATAAATGAAAGGAAATTCTAGAAAAATTTCAAGGAAATAAGTTTTAATGGAAACAAGTTTTAAAGGAATGAAACTATTAAATTAAAACACCTCTACCATTGAAGTAACCCAAAAGCCGCAATGTATTCCTATGGTGAGAGAAATGTAGTCAAAGAGAACTAAACATGGGAGAGGATCTATGGGGAATGACTAGTAATTACGACCCTAGAACCAAACATCTTGTTGTAAAGTGGTATAAGAACCACTACCATCCATGTTATTGTGCACGAGCTACTAGAGAGGAGTAGCATCCAATATTCTAGTGGTATCCAATCATCACCAATGTTTATTTAGTGTTGTTATCATGAATCCCTCTAATTTAAACCAAGTCGTATACACTTCTGTATCACCAGCATGCTAGTCCTATTCCACCCTCCTGGCTACTTAGGCTTCCCTAAGAGTGCCCATTCAAGTTTTGTTTTCCACAAAATACACAACACTTACACACACAAGCCAAACAAGTAACCACAAACCAAAATCCATCATTTTCACACCGAAAACATATTTCTAGAATCAAACTCAAACCAAAACCTATCCAATCATACGTCTCATCCCAAACACCATTTAATAAATCATTTACTCATTTAATAAATTTTTTTAAAATAACACCCAAGGGAAAACATCATGAATACATAATTTTCAAATGTGAAGTCCATTTTTAAGTCAACATCATATGAAATAAATTAAAAAGATATTTTCACACCACATTGATAATTCAAAAACATTCTAAAGAACACAAGAAGTCCTAAAAAATTCCTCAAGAAACATTTAAGCACGTAATCACCTACCATCGGTGTAGAAATCCCCAAAATTCGGTTCGAAACTCCCACTACACCTCAATCACACCACAATAAAGCAATATTGATCCCTAAACCACAATCTCAAGCCCCAATGATCATGATACAACCCTAAAATAAGAACCCTATGTCTGGAGAGGAGGATACCCCTAAAAGAAGAGAGGGAAACTTTAAAATAGAGAATGAATCAAGGAGAGGAGGCACTTACTTGAAGAACTAAGGATGAATCACACCAAATATTCTGAAAAAATGGATTTCCAAGTGAGGTGGAAGAAGGGAGAGGTAAGCATAGGGTGAGGAAAGCCTATATGAGGAGAGAAATGGGGTGATTTGGGGGAAAACATAAGAGGGGAGAGAAATTTTAAATTTCTGAAAGATTTGCTCGGTTAGTCTGTATGGTTTGGGAAACCATGTGGTAACCGAGCAGAGAAATATGTCTAGATAGGGACCTCTGCATGGTTACCTAGGATGAGACGCATGGTCATGCAGAGTCTGTGTGGTAGGTTCTATCTCCTACCGCATGTATTCTTGGGTGGGCACATGATTACTACTAACAGTGTGCCAACCGTGCACTGTGGGACTATTTAACAAAAATTTATCCATTTTCCTCCAAAATTAAAAGGGAACCCAAGGGTGGAAGATTGAATGAAAATAAAATAGAGGAATACCTAAGAATGATATCACCTATGTGACAATTATCCCCACATTGAAAACATTCTTCCCTTGAAAATACAACATGAAACATGATCATAAAATGGAAATGGGTACTATTTCTCGACCCAAGCCTTCCACTCCTAGGTCTCATGTGTATCACCCCCATGATACCTAAGGACACAAACAAATAAAATCAAATTCCCACAAAGAAACTTCTCTTTGGAATCTTCTATCTATATTGGTTGTTCAAGCACTAAAAAATCTGTCTGTATTGATAACTCTTCCCAATACAAAACTTGAGATGAGTCTGGATTATACCTCATCAGTTGTGGGACACGAAACACGTCGTGAATCAATGTCAACTAAGATGGTAAAGCTGACTTGTATTCCACTCTTCCAATTCGATCAGTGATATAAAAGGTCCTAACAAACCCCGGTGTCAACTTTTCATGCTTTTCCAAATAATGTTGAACCAAACAGGGTGCCACCTTCGATAATACCCAATCACCCACAAAGAACACCATTTTATAATTTATTTTATCATAATACGACTTTTTGAGACTCTGGGATGTCAATAACTACTGCCTAATTAGCTTGAATTTCATGGATATATCTTGTATAAGGCTTGGTCCCAAAAGTGAGGTCTCGCCTACCTCATCCCATCATAGAAGAGACCAACAATACTGACCATAGAGAACCTCAAAATGATCCATTTGAATGGATGATTGGTACTTTTTATTATAAGAGAAATCATCCAATCCTAATGGTTATCCTACAAATCTCCAAAGTCCAAAACACATGCTCATATCATGTATTATAGAATCTGATTATCCCACTATGTATGAACATCCATTTAAGGATGTTATATCATCCATATCTCAATCTATGACCCAAAATACCTTTGAAGGCCTTCAAATAACCAATATATAAAATGGGGCTCTCTGATAGAAACAATTACTGATATAACACCATGAATCCTGACCACTTCTTGAACATACAACCGGACTAGATCATCCACCTTTATTGAATCTCTTATGGGAATGAAGTGGGATGATTTGTTCATGTGGTCAATCACTACCCAAATAAAATTCCTTCCTTGACGTGTACGATGTAAGATGACAATGAATTCCATGGTGACCTCTTCCCACTTCTAGGTAGGAATGGGTAATTGTTGAAGCAACCCAAAGGGACTTTGATTCTCTACTTCCACCAATTGAAAATTATGACATCTCGATATAAAGTTAGATATGTCTTTCCTAATTTGTAGCCACCCGAACTACTGATGCACATCATAATACATCTTGTTAGCACTAGGAAGAACCACCCACTGAGATTGGTGGTTGTCCTACATCAAATGACCCTTGAAACATAGAATCCCCTAGGGAGACAATAGAAAATAAAAGGATGTATCCCCACCATTAAAAAACTACATAAAACACTGAACCATCTCATCACCTAGCTATTCTAGCTGAACTAGCACCAAAAGAGAAGGCACTAACTACACACTCTCCAGAATGGAACCTCCATTGTGCTCCTTGGTCTCTAAGTGGATCTGGAAAAAGAGCCCCATAAAGTCTCATTCATCACATAACTCCCTCAAAGCCTTCCCTGGAACCTTTCTACTTAAATTTTCATCCACAACATTACCCTTTCCTGGGTTATAGATGATATCAAATTTGAACCCCAGAAGATATTAAATCCAACGATGTCTCCTCTAATTAAGATCCTTCTGTGAGAACATGTAGCATAAGATATAATGATTAGAGTAGACCATAAAATTCTCCCCAAAGGGGTGGTGATACATTGTCATAAAATCACGCATCACCACTTATCACTCTAATTTAGGGGTTGGGTAGTTCTTCTTATGTGGTTGGAGTTGGCATGGACCATATGACACCATGTGATCATCCTTTATAAGCACACACCTGAGACCCATACCTAAAGCATTGTAATAAACCACATACCCTTTTCTAGATTCCTGCAAGTTCAGCACAAGTGTGGTAGTCAACCACGTCTTTAGTTCCTTAAAGGATTCTTGAAAGTCTAAGCTCCATTAAAACATCACCCCCTTCAAGGTTATTGTGGTCATAGATGATGCTAGTCATGAGAAATCTGAGACGAACCGCCTATAATACCTGACCAGGACAAGTAAACTTCTGATCTCAAACATGTTCTTTTGTTGCTCCCATGACATAACTACACTAATCATTTCAAGGTCTACTGAAACCCCTTGTTCCAAGATGATTTGGCCCAGAAAATTCACTTCTCTGATCTAGAAGGAGCATTTATAGAGATAGCGTAAAGACAATGATCTCGTAAAGTGACAAGCGCAAACTCTAAATAAAGTACATGCTCTTCTTCAGATCCATAGTAAACTAGCATGTCATCCAGATAAATCACAAGAAATGAGTATAGATACTGATGGAACACCCTATTCATGATAACCATAAAGACTATTGGAGTATTTTGTATTCTGAAAGGCATGACCAAATACTCAAATCGGTCGTACCTACTTCTGAAAGCTGTTTTTGGGATATTCGCCTCCTTCACCCTAACATGGTGCTAACCCAAATGCTATTTGATCTTTGAGAACCACATTACCCCTTTAATATGGTCAAAAATATAATCAATTTAGGGAATACGGTATTTTTTCTTAATGGTTTCCATATTAAGCTTCTAGTATTCGATACACAACCGGAGAGATCCGTCGACCATTATCATGAACAAAACTGGAGTGGCACAAGGAGATATGCTCGGGTGAATGAAACATTTGGATTCCAAATAATCCAAATGTATCTGTATTCCCATAAATCCAGTGGGGCCATATGATATGAGGGAAGATATATCGGATTTGTTCATGGCACCAACTCAATCGAGATCTCTATATCTCGTTCTAGTGGTAACCCAGAAAAATAATCTGGGAAAACCTATGGGAACTTATCCACCATAGGAGGTATAATGTCCCATAGTTTACATATAGATAATACTTCAACATTAAAAAATATTTATTACATAACATAACAAAAACCATGTCAGGACTGTATAGGTTTATCATCCTTAGAAAGTGGGAGACATAAACAACTGGTTAATAAAACATTGACATTATCTCCCACGTATTTCTTCAAAACTAGACTCGTTTTTGTCATATCTTACTTAATACCCTTATTCATGACCTGGAGAAAAGAAACATATTAAAGGGTCAGATAAAATTAAAAGTAATGGTAAATAGTGGAAATATCGATCATATCATAAGTATAAGAACATAACATTTGAAAATATTATCCTACATATAAAAGATCAAAATATCATGTCATGGGAGAAATCATAAAATTGCACTGTAATCCTAATAGTCATAATATAAGACATGAAATTTCGTTGAATACACACATAAACATATAAAAACATTTCATATTTTTCAAGGCTCATTTCCAAAACCATCATAGTGGTCAAAGACCACTACTGAACTGGGTTCACTCCTCGTTCCAGCACTATATTACTGAACCAAAATTACTTTCCTTTCCATTCATGTCTATCTCATGAGATATAAATCATTACCCAATTATTTGGATGGAGATATAGGTCTCATCCATCTCATTATGAATATATTCTTATGTGTGCCACAAAATCATAAAAACATTTACCATAGCATAACCCATGAAATAAAATCGGTATCTTAAACATCATTCCATCATAACATAATAAATATAAAATGTCATTCCATCATTAAAAAGATAAAATAATTGTAATAATAGGGATATAACAATAACCATATTCAAATAACATAATCTTATATGGAAAATAATTTTGATAAAACACTTGAAATTAATTCTTGAGGAAAATAACATTTCATCTTAGAAAACATTTTCATTTCTCAAAATTGCATGAAATTTTAAAATATACGAATTTAGTTAATAATAATCTTGAAATTTTTTATAGGAAGCTTCATGGAAATATTATGTCATTAAACCATAAATATACATTCATGCAATATAAGTTATGAAAAATTATCCTCGTACTTTTTCCAGAAAAGTCAAAAAGTTCCTCAAATCAAATAATGACAAAAGATTCCTCTCATACCATTTTATAAAAAATAACCAAAGGGTAAAATTAACATTAAAAAATTATATAATTATAGAAATAATATTACATAGTTAGGAAACATGGATGTGGATGATAAATATACACCAGTAAATTCATATGTATAAACAATCTCTGATAAAAATGAGAATTATCCCTTACCTTAGGTCTGATATCCTTTGTATGTATCTAAAACTCCTATATATTGATTTAAATAATGTTAATGACTTATTATTGAATCATAATAATTTTTATTATATCATATATTATTACATTATTATCCATTGTTTAGTAAAATATCATTCTCACTCGTTATTCGGATATTAAATACTTTGTGTTCTTATGAATATTTGTTGGATAAGTTCATGTTACACTTATTTGGTTATAGTTATATCATTTAAAAATGATATTTTTAAAATATATATCATATTTATTCATTAAATTCATGTATATAATCATGATTTAATGAATATCGTGTAGAATGAATCACATCGCATCGTGGAAACAGTAGGTCGTGCATACGCACAAGTGATGATATCATTCCCAAATTTTTTGAATGATATTGAAGTGTATGGTGTATAAAATTTAAGAATCAGTAAAATATTATAATAATGATATATATTTATTATTTAAATCATTATATCCATCCTAGTAAGGTGGTGGTGAAAAACAGATTACACCACGGTGTGGAGACGGTAAGTCGTATGTACGCACGCACTGTGATTTCATTTTTCATAGGATGGATAAATGGTGAAATATAGTTGTTTCATATTTATAATAACATATAAGAATATTATTGATACTAATTTTCTTATTTTATAATTAAAAAATAATGAATAGGATTTAGAAGAAGAAATAATTTTGAAAGAATCAGTAGAAGTGATTATATCTTCCTCAATGTGGTTCCTCTAAATCTCTTCTTAGAGCACTAGAGTTGGTCTTTGAAGATGAACATAACTGGTAGAATGAAAATAGGTAAGTTTTATAAGGAAATATGTCATGTTATGTCAGAGATTGAATGCTCAAAATGAAGTGAATAGGTGAGGGAGAATGTGACCATTTATAATTGAGGTCAGGGGCACTTTTGGAAACTCCATAAATAATAATTTATAATAAGATCAAGCCCCATAAAAAACCTCCAAAATGTCCCAATTTATAATATGAGATGATATATGGTTGTGATGTCATCTTCCAATAAATTTATAAAAAGTTATTTTGTTAATTTAGACCACATATTTTTAATTGATACTTAGTTATTATATTTAATTTTGATTGTGGTAATAACGTTCTATATATTTAATGGTTATAAATATTTACTCATATGGTGTTAATTGACCATAAATTTATATTTAATTACATTTTAGATCTTATAATCATCAATTGGTAATTTGTAAATTTTTTATGATATTTAAATATTTTAATAAAATGCTATCTCCATAAAATATCAATAGTGTCAATTTTGACACTATTAATTTATTAGTCTTTAAAGAAATTCCATACATAATATAAATTCAAAAAAAATATTTAATACAGCCATAACATCTCATAGTCGCCTAAAAGTTTCATTAAGCACATTAATTAGTTCATGTGATATTTATTTTAATATTTTTAAACACATTTTTTGATATTTCTATTAATAACATAATTTCTACATAATTATTGTTTCATCATTAGTTGTAATTATTTAATATATAAAAATTATAAATAAATTTCAATGATATAGGTAATTCTTTTATCTTTCCAAAGACTATCTATAGTTGATATTATCTCTTATTTTCCATATATTAAAATTAATATACTTATATAAAATGAGATTGTGCATTCATTAGGTTTTATTATATTCATGTCATATTCATAGGTAATTCTACATTAAGTGATTCCATTTACAAAAATAGATGATAATGGTCTAATTTATTCATTTAATAGAATTTTTACAGGTTTTCAGGTAATTTTATAATATTATTTTACCTTTAATTACCTGATTTACCTTTAACCATGGTAATAAAAATAATTACCAAAGTCACTATTCATAATGTCCAAATGTAAAAGTATACTATTAACATAACTTGTACCTAATGATTCCAAATATGGAATCCATTTTATATAATAAAAAAATGAAGTTTAAAAAATTAATTTAAAATTAATCTCGTTTTTTAAATGAGAAAAGTGGTTTTAAAAGTTAAAATATTGCAAAAGATTGAAATGTTGTTACATCTGAATTTAATGTAAAATTATTTCCAAAGACCTAAATTACATTAAATGGTAAAATTATATTCTATTTATACTTTTAAAACATTAAATAATTTAATTTAACCTTATAAATTATATCAATGAAAAAAAAGTTATTTTCAATTAAAATTTATCATATTTTTACTATTTATCAAAAGATGAAAGTTATCAATAAAGTATCAGAAATTCATCCAAAGTAAATTTTTATACCCCACTTCAAAATAAAAAATTTTTTTAGTCATATAAAACTTATTAATGTGTCAATATATAAATTTAAAAGGGGTTATCCTTTCAAAGGTGCAAAATTAAACTTTTAAAATAATATGTTTTTATAAATAAAATTAGATTCTATTAATATCCTATGACTAAAATATCATTTGGATTAGTATCACAAATATTTTATTAATTATATAACACATATATATCACATAAATTTCATTACCAAAATTAATTCACTCAAAAATTCAAATATCAAATTGATCTATATTTTTCATAAATAATTGATAGCCAAAGAATTATCAATTCATTTTCATAAGTTAGTTAAAATTATTCTCTCTAATCTAATTGATTTTATATAGTGGTAATTTTATAATAAGGGAATCTCGTGGTTTTTAAAACTCACTATTTCGTGGAACATTAGATAATGAATAATAAAAATTATTTAAAGAAAATATTTCATACAATCATCCGGGTGTAACATTATACCCCCCTTAAACTGAATTTCACCCTAAAAATTCATCACTTGGAAAAAATAGATGAGGATACCTCTTCCTCATCATATCATCAAGTTTACATGTGGCATATTCAAATTGGTGGTACTTCCATAAAACAGTAACCAACCAAGTTATCTTGTTCGGTAGGAGATTTTTGCTACGATCTATAATCTCTATCGGTTATTCTTCATAAGAACGAACATTATCTAGCGGTACGAATTATAATCTTAGTACATGTGAATTATTGAGTATGTACTTTCTCATTAGAGATACATAGAACACATCATGAACTTAAGATAGATTCAGTGGAAGCACCAATTGGTAAGTTACCTTCCCAACACGATCCAGAATTTCAAAAGGACCAATATACCTAGGGCTCAGCTTGACCTTCTTTCCAAATATCATTACTCTCTTTCATGGATTTATTTATAAGAACATGTTATCTCATGCTTTAAACTCTATGTCTTTTCTTCAGTTTTGTTGCATAACTTTTTTTCCACTCTGAGATGATCTTATGTGTCATTGAATAGATCTGAATTTTCTTCCATTTCATCAACAAGATCAGGTCATAATATCTTTATTTCCCCATTATCATCCCAAAAAGATAGAGTAATACACTTCTTTCCAAATATGACTTTATAAGGAGCCATATAAATACTGGAGTAAAATTAATTATTATACAAAAATTCCATCAACGATAGCTGTTGATCCAAACCACCTTTGAAATCGAAAGAGCAAACAATCAACATGTATTCCAGAGTTCAAATTTTCCTCTCATAATGACTATATGTACGTGGATGATAAGAAGTGATGAAACTTAACTCTGTATACAAAGTATGTTGAAGAGTTATCCAGAACATTGAGGTAAATGTCGAATCTCGATCAGATATAATAAAAAGTAGTACTCTAGGAAATCTTACCACTTCTTTTACATATATCCTGGCAAGATTATCAAGTATGAAATCATCTCTAATAACAATGAAGTTTTATGGCTTCATAAGGTGATCAACAATAACCCATATATCATTATGGCCTTTGGATTTTTTGGAGAGTTCAAAAAAAATGTCCATAGTGATGTTTTCCCATTTCCATTCTGATATGGGTAATGGTTGTAACATCCCCTTATAATTCTGTCTCTCAGCCTTTACTTATTGAAAAACCCAGATCTAAGAGAAATATTTGGAAACATCACTTTTCATACCATCCCATCAGAAGTACTCATTTGGGTCCATTCACACCATTGTTCTTCTATGGTTAATATAGAATGAAGAACTATGAGCCTCATCCAATATCTCCTTCTTTAATTATGGCATGAGAGGAATGAAAACCCTATTCTTAAACCTTATTATTCCATCATGATCGATTTTGAATTTAATAACATTTCCCAACATCTTTTGTAGCTCTAAATCTTCCTTCTGCGCCTCCTTATTCTTCACTTGTATAGATGGTTGAATATTCATTTGATAATGATAAGATTTATCCCCTTCAATTAAAATTTCCAAATCCATCCTATGAAAATCCATAAATATTGGATCTTTCATAATCATCATCATGGATAATCCACATTGTGTTTTAGTATCAAGGAATATGATACCTTGTTTTCTTTCCCAGGGTGGTAATGTATTGAACATTCATAATCTTTAATCAACTCTAACCACCTTCTTTGGCACATATTCATCTCCTTTTGTGAGAAAATATACATTAAACTTTTATAATTAGTATAAATATCACACCTTTAACCATAAATATAATGCCTTCATATCATTAATGGAAATATTACCGTATCTAACTCCAAATCATGAGTTCGGTAATTTTTCTAATGAATTTTCCATTTCCTTGAGGCATTAGCTGTCAAAATATCATTTTTCATGGGAACACATCCCAGCCTCTTCTTGGATGCATCATTGTAGATCACAAAACTTTCTTCACTAAAAGATAGAGTGAGCATAGGTGCATTGGCTAACCTTCTTTTTAGCTCTTTGAAATTCTCTTCACATTCCTCTGTCCAAATGAACTTAATTCCTTTACAAGTAAACATGGTGAGTCCATTAGATAATTGTGAAAAGTCTTTCACAAAATGTCAATAATATCTGTCCAAACCAAGAAAACTATGGATCTTAGTCACCATTGTTGGTCTCAACCATCATTCAATATCCTCTTTTTATGTTGGATCCATAGATATCACTCTCTTGAGATTATGTCAACCAAAAATGAAAATTTCTAAAGCAAAAATTCACACTTGGTAAATTTGATGTAATTATTCTCTTTTCTCAGGGTATTCATTACAATTCTCAAGTGATCTTAATGTTCTTCCTTTATATTTTAATAGACAAGAATATCATCTATAAATACTACCACAAACGGATCAATATAGTCTCTAAAGTCTCTATTTATTAGATCCATGAAGATAGTGAGGGCATTAGTAAGACCAAAAGGAATCACTCTAAATTCATAGTGTCAATAACTTGTATGGAATGTATTATTTGGTAAATCCTCTTTTTGACCCTTAATTGATGATATCTTGAATGAAGATAAATCTTTGAAAATTATTGAGCTCTATACTGTTTTTCAAATAAGTCATCAATGAGGGGAAAAGGATATTTTTTATTAATATTGATCTTGTCAAGTTCTCGATAATCAACGTTGAGACTCATTGATCCATATTTCTTCTTAACAAAAAGAATATGTGCTCCCCAAGATGACGCACTAGGGTGTACGAATCCCTTATCAATATTATTTTGGAGTTTCTTCTTCTATTCCGGCAAATTTATTGGGTCCATACTATAAGGTGTATTTGAAATAGGCATAGAACCTGGTATGAGTTCTATTGAAAACTCAATTTCAAGATTTGGTGGAAGGCATTGAAATTCTTCTGGAAATAAATCATAAAATTATCATAAAATGGGTGTATTCTTAATCATGAGTTTCTCCCCAACCATTTGAGAAAAATAACATTAATTTATATTAATCAAGACATATAATATGGATGAAATTTCTACTAGAAGGTTATATTCATCCTTGCATTGATAGATGATCATAGAGTCATCTGTAATATGAAATGTGACTTCCCTTATAAATTAATATAAGCTCAATATAAACAAATCCAATCCTTTCTAGGAATCACATCAAATTTCACTATATGAAGGGTCACAGGATTTGAAGGGAGCACATTCCCACAAACATATACCGAAGAGAAACTATAAACTTTTGATGTGACTGTTATTCCATTCAGATTTGTCACAACTAACTCAACATCTAATTGTTGTGGTAATACGGTTATACCCTTTGAAAATTCTTTAGAAATAAAAGAGTTGGTTGATATGGAATCAAATAAAAAAAATTCTACTTTAGAGTGGATAGTAAGTGTACCTTTCACCACGTCATTATCGTACCTCATGTCACTGATAATGATTACATGTGACGTTCCTTTTTATTTTTCCTTATAAGTTTTTTGACATCGATCATCATCAACAACCCTTGGATTGGGTAATTTATTGTTATAATTCCCCATTTTCTTGAACTTATAGCATTGATGTATAGAAGGTGCATTCTATTTATCCTTTTCATTGTTCACATCATTAGACATCATTTTCCCATCACTTTGGTATTCAACTGCCTGATGACCTTCTTTTATACACATTAAACATTTACTAGTCCCTTTAAGACAATTATATCCATGTTTCTTTCCACATAGTGAGCATAAGGGAAAACTCATCTCCTTTTCAGTGTGGTCTTTATATTTTCTTTTGAAATCTATTTTCTCTTATTATCAAACCCATATGACTAATGGGTTACTCTAATCTCTATCTCAACCTTGAGAGCACATAGAAAAATTTCCTCATAACTATTGAAGTCCCTTATGTCTAATTCCCTTTGGATACTTGATTTTAAGACACTAAAAAATCGACCAATTTTACTCCTAGGTTGGATAATAATTCTAGAATCATACCTTGCAAGTCTTGTAAAATTTTCTTTGTAGGTACCAAATGATTAAGCATCCTTTTTCTTAAGTTCAAGGAACTCTTTCTCTATATTTATTCGAAGAAACTCTTTCTCTATCTTTATTTGAAGAATACTAGGAATGTACTTATGGAAAATTAATTTCTTTAACTTTTCCCATTCCATGGAATCAATTTCATCTCTTTTCCTTGTATTCTTCATAATATTCCACCATTGATCAGCTTCACCTTCCAAATAATATATTTCTAAGATGACTTTATCATTTCTAAAACATTGTGGAATTGTAAATATATTTTCATTGGTACTAATCTATTTCTCATCCACTAATGGATTATAAGATCCAATGAATGAAGGTGGACACTGCCTCATGAAGGATTCAACATAATTTTTCTCCCTCCTTTGGTTGATTATAATTCCAGCATGATTCATAGATTGAGAAAGATGTGTGATCAATGCTACAATATTTTTCATTTTATCTTCCATAACATTTGTTTTCTTAGGGGGGAAATCATTATATTTCCCATTGCATTCATCATTAATGTGGTTCCTTCAACTTCAAACCATTAACTAAAACCAAGAAGCATAGTTTTAGAAACACTAATCATAATGGGAAAACTACATAATTCAAGAATAAAATCTCAATTTAGGAACTTTAGTTTTTATTCTAGGTTATTCATGAACATATCTGAAAATACTAGGATATGATAGTAACCTATACATATCCTTAGGGTTCTTAATAAGTTTATCTCATCATAATTTATGAAGGAAAACTCTAAATTTTCTCTAATAAAAACTATAATGGCCCATAATTTAAAAATAGATAATACTTCAACAGTGAATAATAATTATTACATAATATAACAAAAACCATGCATGGACTGTATAGGTTTAGTGTCTTTGAAACGTGGAAACATGAAGAACTAGTTAATAAAACATCTATATTGTATCCCGCTTATTTAATCAAAACTAGACTCTTTTTTGACATATCTTACTTAATACCCTTCTTCATGACCTGGGGAAAAGAAACATTTGAAAGGGTGAGATCAAATGCTCAGTAAGGTTAAACAAGGGAAATATCAATCTTATTATAATCAAAAGAATATAACATTTGAAAATATTGTTATTCATATAAAAGATCAGAATATCATGTAATGGGATAAATCATAAAAGTGAAATGTAATCCCAATAATCAAAATATAAGACATGAAATTTCATGGCATACACACATAAGCATAGAAAATCATTTCATATTAGTCAAGAATCATTTTCAAAAACATCATAGCAGACAAATCCCATTACTGAACTGAGTACACTCCTCATTCCAGCCCAATATTACTAAACTGGATTTACATTCCATTTTAGTCATGTCTATATAATTAGATATAAATCTTTTCCCAATGAATTGGAGGGATATATAGGTCCCACCCATCTCATAATTAAACCATTATTACATGTGCCACAAATACATAAAAACATTCACTATAACATAACCCATGAAATAAAATGGGTTTCTTAAATAGTATTCAATCATAAAAAAATCCATATAAAATTTCATTCCATCATTAACACGATAAAATAATAGTAATAATATGTATATAAACATAACCCTATTCACAGAGCCTCATCTTAGATGGAAAATATTTTTTATTAAACAATTTAAATTAATTTTTAATGAAAATTTACTTTCATCTTCAAAATAATTTTCGTTTCTAAAAATTCCAAAAAAAATTAAAAGATAATAATTTAGATGAAAATAATATTAAAATAATATAGAGGAATATTCATGGAAATAATGTGTCTTGAAACCATAAATATCCCCTCATGTATTATAAGTTAAAAAAACATTATCCTTATACTTTATTTGGAAAAAAAGTCAAAAAGTGCCTCGAATCGAATAACAACAAAAGATTACTTTCATACCGTTTTATAAAACTTCACCAAATGGTAAAATTAACTTTAAAAAATTTTATAATAATAGAAATTAAATAACATAGTTTGGAAACATGGATGTGGATGATAAATATACCCCATTAGAAACATACATATATACAATGTTAGATAAAAATGAGATTGTAAAATTATCCCTTTCCTTAGGTCTGATATCCTTTGTATGTATCCAAACCTCATGTATACTGATTTAAATAATGTTATTGACTTATTCCAAAATCATGATCATTTTTATGATATCATATATGATTTTATTATCATCCTTTTTTAGTAACATTTCAATATCACTTGTTAATCGGACATTAACTACTTTGTGTTCTTATACAAGATTTTTCGGATAAGTTCAGCTTCCACTTATTAGGTTATAGTTATATCCTTTACATAATTATATGATTATAATATAGATAATATTTATTAATTAAATTAGTGTATATAATCATTATTTAATTATGATCATTTAGAATGAATCGCATCGAATCGTGGAGATAGTAGGCCGTACATACGCACGAACGATGATATCATTTTAAAAATTGTTGAATGGTATTGATGTGGATGATGTATAATATTTCAGAATTAGTAAAATAATATAATAATCATATATAGTTTTTATTTCCATCATTATACCCATCCATGTATGGTAGTGGTGAAAAATAGATTACATCGTGACGTGGAGGCGGTAAACTGTATGTACGCACGCGCAGTGATTTCATTTTTCATAGGATGGATAGAAGGTGAAATATGGGTGTTTCATAATTATAATAACCTATTATTATATAATTGATATTTATGTTATGATTTTATAGTTAAGAAACTAATTAATAGGAAATAGAAGAAGAAATAAGTTTGAAAGAATCAGTATAAGTGATTACCTCTTCCTCGACATACATCCTCTAAATCTATTCTTAGATCTCTAGAGTTGGTCTTTAAAGATGAAAAAATCCTATATAATAAAAATAGAGAATTTTAAAAGTAAAATAGTAGGTTATGGATGAGATTTAAGGCTCAAAATTAAATTAATAGGTGAGGGAGAAGGTGCCCTTTTAAAACTGGGGTGAGGGGCACTTATGGAAACTCCAAAAAAAATAATTTTTAATAATATTAAACCTGACCCAAAAAACTCCAAAATGTCCCAATTTAAAATATTATATGTTATAGGTTTGTAATATAATAATCCAATAAATTTTAGACAACTTATTTTTTTAATTTATACCATATATTGTTAATTGATACTTAGTTATTCTATTTAATTTTAATTATGGTAACAAAATTCTAAATATTTAATGGTTATAAATATTTACATATATGGTGTTAATTGACCATAAATGAATATTTAATGAAATTTTAGATCTTATAATTATCAAATTTTAATTTTTAAATAATTTTATTATTTTTAAATAATTTAATAAAATGATTTTTCATAAATTATCAATAGTGTCAATTTTGACACTATTCATTTATTAGACATTAAAAAAATACATACAGAAGATAAATTAAAAAAAATTAATACCCTATTATACTAGAATATTCTCTTAGAAAAGTCTTGAATCATTTTAATTAGTTAATATGAAATTTTTTTAGTATTTCTGAAATCATTTTTTTTATATTTCTATAAATAAAATAATTTCTACATCACTATTGCATCATCATTAACAGTAATTATTTATTCTATAAAAATTATAAACAAATTTTATGATGTATGTAATTATTTTATCTTTCCAAAGACTATCCATTGTTGATATTATATCCAAGTTATATATATATATTAAAATTAATATATTTATATAAAATGAGATTGTGACATTTTGTCGCATTCATTAGTTTTTATTATATTCATGTTATATTCATAGGTAAGTGGAAATTAAGTGATTCCATTTTGAAAAAATAGATGATATAGGTCAAATATTATCATCCAATAGGATTTTTTCAGGTGTTAAGGTAATTTTATAATATTTTTTTACCTTTACACATGGTAATAAAAATAACTAAAAAGGTTACTATTCATAATTCCCAATAATAAAAGTAGCCTATTAACATAATTTGGACCTAATGATTCCAAATATGGAATCCATATTTCAAAATTCAAAACATAGAAGTTGTATTAATTAATTTATAATTAATCTCATTGTTGAAATTAGAAAACAGGGTTTAAAAATTAAAATATTGCAAAAGATTGAAATTTTTTTACATCTAAATTTAATGTAAAATTAATTGCAATGACCTAAATTATATTAAATTTTAAAAATATATTATATTTATAATTTTAAACCATTCAATTATATAATTTCACCATATAAATTATTTCAGTGACAAAAGTTATTTCCAATTAAAATTTAGCATATTTTTACTATGCATCAAAACACAAAAGTAATCAGAACAATATCAAAAATTTATCCAAAGTAAATATTTATATCTCTATTTGAAATAACATGATTATGTTGTCATATAAAACTTATTAATATGTCAAAATATTAATTTAAAATTGGATCCCATTCAAAGGATTAAAATTAAAATTTAATATATATATATATATATGTTTTTATACATCAAATATGGTTTTATTCATTACCTGTGACTAAAATATACTTTGGATGAATATAAAAAATATTTTATTAAGCATATAACACATATATATAACATTAATTTCATTAAAAAAATTTATTCCCACAAAAATAAAAATATATAATTGATTATATCTTTCATAAATAATTAATAGCTAAAGAATTATCATTTCATTTTCATAAGTTTGTTATAATTATTCTCGCTAACCTAATGGATATGCTATAATGGTAATTTTATACTAAGGGCATATTGTGATTCGTTTAAACTCACTATTTCATGCAACAAAAGCTACTGAAGAATAAAAAATATCTAAATAAAATATTTCATAAAAACATATGGTTGTTACGGGAGGTAGACCACCCTCATGAGCCTTACTATCATCCAACAACATGAGCAACAATAATTGAAAAGAAAGATTTCCCAACTCCAATAGTGGCGGTCCTATATGACCTGAATGAGGATCCCATTCTCTGAGGAATACATGAACACTCCCATCAGGTGCCTTGAAACTAACTCTTCACCTATAACAATCAATGTGTGCCTTGAAATTCACAATCTAGTCCATACTAAGGATCACATCAAACGGGTCCGTATCTAAGACCATGAAAACCCATCCCTTATCAACCCCTAACAAGAAAGCACACACAATGGGGACCTGAGACCCTGCTCCTTCTACTTTCCCAATAATGTCACCAACTCTATCATAAAAGATAAGATCTCAGTTGTAAAATTCATAAGGGTCATAAAACGAGCAGATATAAATGATAGATACACCCCAATGTCAAATAGAAAAAAAAAATTAAAGAAGATTCAATCAGAATGGTTCCCCGAACCATCGAGGGACCTATATTCAATCCCAGTGGTTCTTTCTCCATAGAAATAAGGTTCCTGGTATCAGTATGAGTCTTACCATGACCACGAGTCAGTGGATCTGCTCTGAACTGACTCAAACCATACGATGATCTAGTCATGCCGCCTTGACCACTAAATTGAGATCCAAACACCTTGGATTGTTCTAACTAAGCTATCAAACCCTTGGAATCCACTGGCCCAACACCTCTCTAATAATAACTCATATCTTTGTAAAATTGTTGTAATTTCCCTAACTATCCACATAGTTGAAAGGATTTGGGAGGAGACGTACAAATAGGCTAATTGTGTCCCACCTTCCTGCATTGGTGGCATGCAAGAGACACTACCTCAGAAGCCATATTGGAAGGCTTCCTAGAAGGATGACATGAATTGCTACCTCCCTTGTTCCCTTTCTATCACCCTTCCTCTTATTTTCTGATGAAATTCGGCTACCCATCACTAAAATATTCCTAGAGGTACCCAAATAGCCCAAAAATTCAATCCTCACCATACAAGCTTGATCAACTACTTCTACATAAGTCTTCATATTGAAAAAGAACATCTGAAAATGGATATCTGGCTGTAAAATTTTCTCAAATCTTTGGGCCTTCATCTACTCGTTGGAGACCATTTTAGGGGAATACTTGACCATCTCGGCAAAATAGTTGGCATACTCTATCACCTAATGGTCCCCTGGACAAGATCCATGAACTCTAAGGATCAAGGATGTGCCAATACCTCGGGGAAATATTTTACATTGAGATATCATTGAATACTTTCCGCCTCATATGCTCATGCTTCCCAGCCTGAATCATGGAGTCCCACCACCTTTGACAGGGACCTTCTACCAGAAATGAGGCACACTTCACCTTAACCTCTTTCATGGTTTCCAGGAACTCGAACATATGATCTATATTCTCAAGACACTCCTATTATTCTTGAGGTTATGAGATAATTATAAAATAAATAAGTTTATTCATCAGGAATTCCTAGGCATTGTCCTTTTGATAGCCAAACTCAGTTTCCCGGATTGGAGGAGGAGCAGGACCCACTCCCCAAATCCTAAACTGCATGAACCATATAGCCTACCAATCTCTGATTAAGTGGGGGAGGAGAAAACTTTCTATATTATTACCGCGGTTTTAGGGGAACCTTCTTATGAGTCATGTTGCTATAAGAAACAACAGTCACATAATGACATCCTTAACACAATATATCTGAAAAATTTCAGTAATAAACACAAAACCAATTTAACAAAAATGTCAAAGAACACAATGACCAAACCACTTCACCCCCACCCAGTGTCCACATATAGTTTTCAGCCTACACATCCCCACCTAGAGGAGAATCCAAACCAACATCCCAACATCCCATGGAGACTCGTGGTCTGTAATGAGGTGTGCTAGACATGAACCCTACTCTCAACCATAACTCTGATCCATGATAGTCCAAGCTCCTATCTATCCACAATCATCCCAAATAATATGAAACCAAGATATAAACCTTCCTATCATGCCATTTTTCACAAACCAAGTTAGGTTGTCATCTGAAATGATGCTCAACCCAGTCTACAGAAAGGCCTAAACTGCATTCTTGATCCCCACAGGATGGCACAAGTGCACGAGCATAAATATTAGAAAATGGTAAAAATTTACCTAAAAAATTAATTATATGATAATAAACATGGTATAATAAAAAAATTTGGAAAACAAAACCAAAAAATCCATTACAAGATTTCAGATTCAGGTTTACAAGATTATACAAAACGAAAATTGGGATACCTCAAAAAGGGAACAAAAAACAATACCCAAACCCACCACAATGCTAGGGAATATCTCCCTCAGGGCTTCACCGCAACACTACCCAAGAAGATCACAATAAGTCTGAACCATAATCACCAAAATCTTAACACTTTCTTAAATAAAACTTGACCAAATCTTCTTACACCCAAAGGTGTAAGCAAGGTGTGAGCTAACGCACAGAAGGATTTCACCCAAAAGGATTCCATGGTCTTAACATTAGATGATAAATACACTATAAAATTTAATAAACCTAATGGATTTAAATAAAAATTTAAAGGAAAGTATTTTTAGTGAAAAAACTTTTAAAGGAATTCTAATTTTAAATAAAAACACATCAAACTTTGAAGTAACCCAAAATCCACACTATATGCTGATGATGAGAGAAACATAGTCAAAGGGCACTAAACATGGGAGATACCCTATGGGGACTAGATAGTAATTGTAACCCTTTAACCTCACATATTGGTGTAAAGTGGTATAGGAACCAAAACCATCCACATTCTCATGAACGAGCCATGATTGGAGAATCATCCAGTATTATAGTGGTATCCAATCATCATAAATGGTTATTTAGTGTTTTCATTGTCAATCCCACTAATAGAAATAGGGTCGTATACACTTCCAAAATACTAGAATTCTAGTCCTAGTCTTCCCTATGAGCTACCCAGGCATCCCTTAGATTGCTCATTCAAGTTTTGTTTTCCACAAAATTCACTGCACTTAAGAACATAAGCCAAATAAGGAACCACACACCCATGGCCACCATTTTCACACCAAAAACCTCTTTCAAAAATCAAACTCACACAAAAACATTTCCAACCATGGGTCTCATGACAAACACCTTTCAATTAATCATTTACTCATTTTATAAAACATTACAAAATAACATACTAGGGAAAAATAAATAATACATCATTTTCACATGAAAATCCAATTTAAAAATCAATGACATATCAAATCACTTAAAAATAAACTTTTGCACCACATTGATAATTCAAAAAACATGGTAAAGAACACAAGAAAGACTAAAAAATTCATCAAGAAATATTTAGGCATGGAATCACCTATATTTAGTGTAGAAATCTCTAAAATCTGGTGTGAAACACCCACTACACCTCAATCACAACACAATGAAGAAATATCAAGACCTAAACCACAATATTATTCCCCAAGGATCAAGATTCAACCCTATAATTGGATCCCTAGGACTAGAGAAGAAGAAACCCCCAAATCGGGCACAAAAATGGAGCTCCAAGGGAGGTGGAAGGACGAAGAGGTGTTCCTAGGATGAGGAAGCCTATAAGAGGATAGAAAGGGGTGATTTGGGGGTTAAACTCGAAAGGAGAGAGACATTTTAAAGTGATGGAAGATCCAGGCAGTGACATGGTCCGAGACACATGGCCTAGTAGAGGTTGTGTAGTAGGTTTTGTCTCGTACTGCATGGTTTCCATGGTGGGCACACTATTACTACTAATTGTGCTCTAACCATGCGCAAGTTCCTATTTTCTAAAAATTTCTACATTTTCCAACAAAATTCAATGGAAAACCAAGGGTGAAGGATATATAAAAAATAAAATATAGGAATACCTAAAAATTAGATCACAGATGTGACACACCTTGTTCCCTCATCATGCGTCCACCCATGACTAATTAATCTTCCTGAACATAAAATTGTGTTTGGTGTCCCATGGGATTCCTTTTAAATCCTAATATTAGGAATAAAAAATTCTATAAAGGAATTGTTCATTATTTTTTCTTCATTTATCCACATCTATTTAAGACCACATTTCATATCCTTAACTTAAATTCCTCTATCCCCGGGATATTCTATATTTTCATTGGGTCTCAATATCAAAATTGGATTCTTCTTTCCCTGAATCCATAGAGAAAATCTTGGTACTTCTCTGTAAACATTTTGTGTCCATAAATGGTTGTGTTAACAATTCAATGGTATATGTCATTAAATATCATCACCCATTTATTCAATGTTTTATTACCATAAACATTATCCTATGTGGTCTAACCTATACAACCCTAAAATATTAGCATTTATATTTTTCAATGTTATATGACCGTAAACTTCATCTACTCTTGGACCAACCATTATGAATGTATAAATTTTTCATTGTGTCCTCATGTAGTCTATATAATTATAGGGCTTCCAATTAAAATCAGGTTTGGACTACCCATTTCTATATAGATATCCATTGGATCCCCTCTCTATGGTCAATGTATGATGACCAAAAATATCTTGTACATATCTGATAGGTGGTTTATATTGGGAATGGATCAATTATTCTTATCGTGTTCTTCACTCCACTATGATGTATAAACCTCCATTCCCCCTTGGCTCATGATGTTTGAATTTAAACATTATCATCCTGGGATTGATTTAACTGACCATAGGCAATATTTCCAAAGGTATATCACTAGTCCCCTATATTGTGATCATTTCTAACCTTCATGTCATTAGAGAGTCCACACACATCTGTATTAGTATATTTTTTTTTCTCAAAAATAATGTATTTAATTTTATTAAATTCATAAATAAAATCATTAGAGTTACAACAACATAGAATTGAAAAAAGGATCAGTGGATTCAAAGAGGTTGAAAATAGTGAAAAAGGGCATCTACCCAAACCAGATCAACACACATGGGTGGAAGTGATCCGGTGCTAGTGAAAATAATATAAGGGTTATATTGGTCACCCCATACAGTGTGAAAATATAAAAATTTGTCACATTCAGTCCTTGTGTGAAGAAGGATCGTGCAATTAGGGATATGACTCATACACCTATGAATATGGTATGAAATAATCCAAGGGATGTTAATTTTACTTTGAATGAAGTTGTGGATCAATTCTAAGTCCATTTCAATATAATTTATTGAGATTTTGTAATCATAGAAATTAAATGATCCATTTAGAATAGTATTGGATGTATCCATTATAGATTCCCCTCTACCATAGAAGCTACTCCAATATACAATGACCAAACTTGAATGATCTCAGATAACAAATCCTCAACACATAAGGCCAAGACCTCATGAACCATTGACATTTAGCATGATAACCCACTCCAGAGGTATCCAACATATGGATACCCATTTCTTGGGAACAAAAGATGGAGGATTAGGGTTTCATCTACCATCCATTACCCCTCACAAAAAGCTATTTTTCTCCCACTAAATCACCAAAACAGCTAGTTTCACCATGAGACTCCAAGACCGGACCTTCAGGGCCAAGTTGGATAGGAACATACATTCAATGTGCACTTTTTTATATCATTATAGATATCCCAACATCACAATACCAACCTAGTAACTCTCACCTTCATCTTCTAAGTATGTATGTATCTTCCATGTAATCCATTCTAAATATATTCCAATCAAGCACTAGTGTTTCTATTCATCTCTATTATATCCCCTAAGCCCATCCATATCATAGATACGCATTAACTTTCAAATAATATTTTACCAATAGTTTCCTCACTAGAATTTCAGAAACACTATCATTTCGATGTAATATTAACCCCTTCCTTCTCTCCACATCATCAGGGGAAATGATATACTTGTGGATCCTCCATAATAATAAATTATATATTCTAGGAATTTCCTTGGACTAAAAAATTATCCCTCATTCATGATTCTCATTAATGGGTTGCAGAACTCCCATGTATGCTTTGGCCAAAAACACCCCCACTAGGGAATTCATGAAGACTAACCAGCCATTATCTAGTGTGATGTAAATATGGTCAAAGACCTACCATTGATGTTTTAAGATGGATTTCATAAAATGGGGATGTTTCCTCACCTTAGAAAAATATATTTCCTATGTTGGGAATACTTGGAATCTGAGGAAGGAACTATCCTAGTTTTGAAACCATATATTAAGTCCATCACGTCAAATAATCCACTGGGAATATAGATTAAGAATCATTATGGGAGCATGAAGAATCTTCCATAAACCTAAGACCTTTTCCCTCTATGCCTCAAGGTTAGCCCCATATTTCCCTATTATGAATTTAACCTAGAGATAACTACCTTATAGAACCACCTACCCAAGCTTATCTTGGATTCATTACATAGTACCATCCACAAATTCAATATTTTCCCCACATCCATCACTAAGATATCCATTCACTTACAGGAATCCAAGTTACATGTTCCCTCTAAATGAGAATCCCAAATTAATGTGGAAATGATCTAATCAATGTTATAAAATACAATGTTAGGCACCTTAATCTCCAACATAACATGTATTGGGATATAGGTGAGGAAATAGTTGACCATAATAATTATCCCTCTAAAGAAAAGGAATTAGTTCATCTAATTTTTTAAGTAGTTGGTGATCATATTAACAACCCCCTCATGGTGGTAAAATGGTATCCTCCCTAAAAAAATCAATGCTCCTATGTAATCCATGGGAAACTATATTCTGTTAAATAACAACATTACCTCCACTCTCTTTCCCTAACATTATGGAAATCACCTAGAAGTATTAATGAACCTCTTACAAATATTAATTTTAACCCCACCCCATTTACAACTTATTTTAGATATTTTTTTAGTTCCCAGATGGATATGTGAAATGTGATACTGAAAAAAATCATGTCATTAGTGAAAAGGAGGAGACAAATGTCATTAAAGTGGATCCTTCACATTATGTTTTTAATGTTTCCATTCTGTTTTTTCTTTTTCATGTTTCTACTAAGTGAATATTATATTATGATGAACAGACATGGTAATATATGGTATCCATATCTATGGTCACAAACCAATTTGAAGAATCCACATCTTTTCCCCATAATGGACATCGAAATCCATGGGGAGCTAAAACATCTAAAAATAGGTCCCTCGGCTAATGGGAAAAAACCTATCCATTCCATATCATTTATTATGATGTCCAATTATAACATATCATACACTATGTCCATGTCAATTTTTATAAAAAAATTTGGATCCAAGGTTCTAATTATTAATAGCCTCTAATATTTTCCAATAAAGGCCTGTTACATCTTGAGGGGACCTTCTTTTTATGGATCATTGTTTTTCTAAAGACACCCATTCATAAAGATACACTATCAATCCCTTATTGAATACACTTTAAAAAATCATATATAGTACATTACACATGGAAATAGGATTAAACTAATTGAGTGAGGCTAAATCCTTTTCCTTGGGAATATAAATAATTTTGGTTTCCTGGACAAATTGAGGAAGCCCAACACCACCCCAACACTACCCCTACAAAATATTCCCTTATTGAGTCAAAAATATCTTACATGATGAGGTACCAGGAGGAAAATACGAGTTAGGTTAGGAACCCATATTCCCCAAGGGATCTATTTTGATTAAAAAAGATGACAACTTCCCAAAAATCTTTTCTAATCATAATGTTCATTAAAAAACCAATGATAGAAGATGATACCACAGAAGGAATTAACTCAAATATGTTAGATAGATATCTTGGTTAACCTACCCACATACAAGGATTAGTGTCACCTATTAGAGATTTGAAATACTCTTCGTCCATATCTCCAACCACATACAAGTCAATCTAGATAGATCCATATTCTAAGTGAATATTTTGGAAGATTCCCAACATTATTACATTGAGACGTGATTAAAAATGATATTTTTTTCCTCCCTTTTATTCTATGAAAATATGAATTTTTCACATTAATGTCTCTCTAGTCTAAGTAGAAAATTTAAGAACTATATCTTCTTACTAATTTTTTTTTGAAAATATCATCATCCCATTCATTTTCTAGATTGGAATCAATATGATTGATTTTATTCTTGATATCATCTGGATAATTAAGACGAGTGTTTTGACTATCATTCCATGACTAGAGTTCCCCTTTTAAGAATATTTCCGTATTATAGAAATCAAACCATGAAAGTCCATGAACAGGTTTATTCCATTTGGAAAATAAAAAGCAGTCATTTTCAAATCCCTTGACACCATGTTAATTAGCAGGAGAGAGTGGTCCAAGATGGAATTCACATATGGGTGACCCTATTATCCAAGAAATTGTAAAAATATTAGAGGTTGGTAAAGAATAAAAACAAACTATACAAGGTTTTACATAAACCCTTTCAGTTATTGCACCAAGTAAATTTATCCCCTAACAAGACCAAATCTCGGGGCCCACTCCTAACATCAAAGCCGACGAAGTCTTTATGATCCCTCCATCAATAATACCCCCAACCATTCTCCTCTAAAAAATTCAATATTGTGTTAAAATGACCTCCCACAAGACAATATGAGAGTCCCAAATCACAATTCTACATATTATGCCATAGAATCTCCCTCACATGTGCATTACACTTTTCATGGATGAAGGTGAAGAAGTAATAGAAACCGCCAGTGCTGATCATATATGTAATATGTTAATTAGAGACACTTAATTTCTCTACATAAACTGACATATTCAAGAAAAGATATATATTGTTGGTAACACGATCCCCATTCATGAAGTTAAAGCCCGACATTTTGATAAAATCCACAAATCATAGATACATTTTGTTTAGGTTCCAATACAGAAACCATAAGAAGAAGATTATGTTATAATTTTCTATAGATGATGTTTATTTTAATCCAAGACTCCATTATCCATACATTCTACATTATGAATGAGATACTTTTAGAAGGGTTCACATAGATTTTTCCCTAGATATTATGAGCACTTGTCCTAAGATGATGATGATGATGAAGTATAAGCAATCTTGGAATTCAGACTAATGTATGAAACATTGGGTGGTAGAGAAAGAAGACCCACTAAATGGGAATGGTTATAAATTTAATGTGATAATTTATGTAGTGTATTTTATGGGTATAAGGGGAAGTGTTTGATTCTTCATGTACTTGGAATAACACACTATAGTTATTGGTAGTAGATGCCAGGTGTCTGAGGATGGAGAGAACTTTTACTCAAAACATGGTTTTAATATCACCTTTTGAAATGTCTGTATTCCATATCTATAAGGGATATTTGGAAATCTATTCATGGTAGGGAACAAATTATCTATCATAACCATCATTAGGGAATCCAATTGGAATAGGCGTCCTTAGGTGGGTATGAATATGGGGGTAGCGATGTGGCTGGGGGAGCGGCACCAGTCCCAGCTATCACTAACATCTCCAGGTTGACCAAGAAAATAGGGATAATGGTTTTCAGTTTTAGAGGAGGGTCAATCGTCGATAGATTTAATTGATATGGATCTGACCGAATGGAGGTTTTCTTTGTGCACACTGACATGGAGTGACCGTGTAGTTGACAGGTCATGCAGAAATGAGGCCGAGAGGGGTAAAAATCTGTTGAAACCATTTTAATGATACATTGACTTGTGGAAGAATCCCCAATTGGGGGATGTAGTAGATCCATGGTGATACATATCTATGTCATAAAGGTTTCGTTGAGAAGAAGGTTTATATTTTATTTATATAGGAATACATCAAGGGAATCCACAATCCTTCATAGGAAGGATAGCTTTTTAAAAGGGAGAGTAAGACTAGGAAAGCTAACCCAAACCACTACTTGGAAAAATTCCTACCCAATATGAAATGTCATATACCACTGGATGAGCTAGAAGCACCAATGGCCAATAGATCTGCCACTCTGGGACCAAGTCGAGACGATGTCTTCTCTAGAATCTAGTGAAACATGGAAGGCTTGGTGTTTCGACAATGAAATAATGATCATATCTTCGAAACCACATATATAATTAAAATATCACAATAGTGAAAGGGAAGACTTCTTCACATCGAATTTTGCCACCAAATTCTATTTATGCAGTGACCCCACTTATTAAAATAACGAATACTAAAATGATACAACTAAATAACCTTCCATCGAGCAAGGGTGAAATAGTACCAATGGAAATTCTAGGACTAATTGTGCCATCCAAGAATAAGGGGTGAATGACGATGTCCTTGAGGGACGATCCAGGAGGATTCTGCAATTCAGGATGGTTTTGATCAAATCCTTGTGAGGTGGTCAGGGAATTGACCACTAGATATAAGTGAGGCAAGGAAGAATACTCTATTGAAGATGAATCCTATACCACCATTACAAGACTAACAACATGAGATATAATGGTTATAAAATATTTAAATTGTGGATGCATGTTCATCATGTTCAAAATAGGTATGAAATGCATTTCCAACCCATCCTAGTATACTTAATTTGTGTAATCAAATTTTGATGATGTAACAATGTAATTGTCGGATACTAAATAAATATCCATTTCTTTTTTCCCACACGTTGGTCCTTCCTTTATTTGAATCCATTTCATCCTTTATCATTAAATGGTCTCCCATGCTATGAAGGAAAAACTCCCCAATCTCAGCATACCTCAAATCCAATTTACAAGCCCAGATGAAGAAATTTTTTAAATCAACATGAAAGAAACAATGTTTCAAATTTTTCCCCTAGTTGAAATCAAATGTTTTATCAAATTTACCAAGATACAATAGTCTAACACATGATTCAAAAATGTTCAATGATCATCATTATCCAATATAAAAAAGTTTTTTATATTTCAATCATGGAGGTCTCAAATTACCCTTACTCCATACAACTCTTTCCATGTAAATTTTTTAACCAATTGGTATTAACCCTCACAAACCAATACATGTCAGTGGTAAAAATAAAATGTACAATATTATACTCAACTAGTACCCTCTATTTTAGGATCATTCTTAGTGGTTGAGGTGACCTTCCAACATCGAACCTCAAACCTCTATCATGTTCTCTCATAAATCATGATTAATATTCCATTACACCTTGTTTTCCAAAAAAAGTTAGGACTTTTATGGTATTAGGAGTTTTTGTTACACATTTCCATGTGGATAAAGGGAACATTAGGGTGGAAAATAGGGACGTGCGTCCTCACCACAAGATTTTAATCCATGTGTCCACTATCCTAATGAATGATTCTAACCTATATGTAAATTTTGTAATCACATTAAATAAAACTCAATTTTTTAGTTCTCACCTAAGAGGGAGTCTAATATAAAAAATTATACTCTTAACATGTTCAACTTTTAAATTTGACCACCAACCCCACAATATCTTATGGAAAAATTGTGTCTTTACTCTCATCCCAAAGGATTTGTAGTAATGGTTATAGCTCTTATTTTGTCCCAGCAGTTGACTTTACATGAAAACTCCCTATATCCCTTAGTGATGTGCCTTTTACTTCCCCTTATGTTGTATTAATCCATTTTTTCCATGAGAGTTCCCAAAAATACCTTTCTCCTTCTTATACACATGAATTATATCATTTCAGATTCCAAATAAAGAACAATGTATGTATTGATTACAAGATATTTTGATATGTAGTATTTCTCCAATCTCATGCACTATATCCAACAAAAATTCCCTCATGTTTTAAAAACATTGTATTAGTTTATACTGAACCATTATTAGGTATCTCCTCACCCCACTTGGAACCAATATGCCCATCATTATAAGGGTAATGATCAAAAGTTGAGTAACCTAAATCCTCACCAACATATGGTTAAAGAATCATTACATTAAACTGAGTGCATGCCACCTAGAGGAATATCTTCAGAGAAAAGGGCCTTATTCAAATTTAATTTTTACTTAGATTTGTTCTTTATATGATTTACTCATCCATATCCATGTGTTATCTCCCTGAAATTAAACTAAAATCCACCCCCTCATTAGTCCAAGCATCATGAAGTTAAACTGATTATTATTTTGAATGAAATGATCTATATTAGTATTAAAAATCCATTTCAAGGTCTATTATATCTTTACATTTATTTCTATATGATTTACCTCAAGGTCAAATTTGTATGATAGTAAATATCATCTCATTGTTTAGAGAACCATTACTTTAAATTGGTATCCATTGTGGTCCACATATCATGACCATAAACTGTATTCATTTTCTATAATGGTAGTATACATTGTATTTAAGACCCAAATTTACATTAATATTATTCTATCTCTCTCTATATATTATCTATATATGAGTGTCATTTTTCCCTTTGTATATGGATATATTATATTAAATTATTGGTATAACGTGGTCTAGGTTGTGAAACCATAAACATCAGTTCCCTCATCTCAATTTAAATGAATTTAATCAATGAAATATGTTCCAAGAATCATGGAATTGAATTGTGGCCTCCTTCCTCTATGGTGTTATATAGTATAATCGAGAACCCCTCTATAATGGTTCTCACTACAAAATACTTTTATAGAGACCAGCTCATTTTCATTCAAATTTGTTTCACCTAAAACATCATAACCCTATGAAACCGGCTTCAAAACCCTAAAATGGAATCACTTAGTGATTGAATATGTGTGATCATAAACCATAGACCAAGGTTACAAACTATATAACCTTAGACATAAAAGAGTTGAGTACACTAGTCTGTTCAATGTATGATTTCCAATGTTTTTTTTCTTATTCACTTGATGGTTTTATCACATGATCTTACCCAAAGTGCATCATTAAAATGATTAATGTAGACTGTTATATCCTATAATACTCAAATATCTCTTTTATATATTATCCTTATTCTTAACTCTATTTGTTTTTAGTGTTTAAAAACCCTTAACAATTTTCCATTTCTCAATAGAATTTGTTGTCGGGAAGGAATGTTTCCCAATTCTCTACCCACCACCTATCTAGCGATCATTTCTACATGGAAACATTATTTTCCGTGACATAAAATATCCAATATTCTAATTTTTGTTATAGATTATTCATATTTTTTCCCCATTGTTGATGGTTTATGAGTGGATCATATGTTTTAAATTTGTTCAGTGGCCATCCATAGATTATAAATCTCCCCCATATAAAATTCAAATTCTAAATGATAAAATTGAACCTCGCATATACCTCCCTTTTTTATAGTAGAGTTTTAGGACCCTTGTTTATATTACCTCATATATCTTTTCATGTTTTAGGATTAATAATTATTTTAAAACCATTTAAAACTAGTCCTATTAATCCTACCAAAGACTTATTCTGTAGAAGGTGTGATATTCCCACCCTAATTTCAAACCCTTACAAGCACTCTTTCACATAAAAAATATTTTATTTCCTATTGTTTCCCACAATGATAATGATTTGTGTGGGTTACGGGTCTCAGTCAATGTTTTTTAGTATAATTTATTTTCATTATGTTAATGTGCTCCTTTTTACTAGTTTTAAAATGATATATTTCTAATCCCATCTGGTCAATGAATCTTTACTGCAAAATGTGTGCACTCACTTCTATGGTTGTTTGTGTGTAGGTGGGATTTACTATTCACATAATTTTTTCGTTAACATATTTTTTATTTTATGTACTCTATATTCGTAAATAATTATGGCCTTAATCATTGATAAAATATATTCATGAAAATCTATTGTAGTATTTACTTCTATTACTGGTTATTTTTCTCTAAAACACATAAAAATGGACCTTCTCAAACCCCTATTGTCAAAGATTCATTATTATAAACTATATCAAAATGCCATCCTAAAAGATTGGTGTAAAACTATGGGATCAATTAAATTCTTATCAAACATTAAACTACAAAGTATTTTTCATATTTTATGAAATTAAATTGTTAGATTCATTTGTCCTTATTCACGGGATCATTTGATTTATAATTCATTGACCTCCAACTACAACACATTCCATCTTAGTGTTTGGTCATTATTTTAATTCAATTCAAAACCCTTTTATCATAATGAAATAAACTTATTTCTTCATTAAACTCAAGTTAGATAATCATATATGATTGATTCTCATCCCCTTTTTCCCTAATAGGGAAACTCTTATTGTAGTATACATGGGTTAAGGGTCATGAACTACTTCTATCAAAGAACCCATGATATTTCCCCCATTTTGAACATAATTTGGATCTATTAAAAAGTATTTAAATTTAGAAACATTTGTGGCTAGATTCATATATCATGGGATATGATGTGATTATTTGTTTCCATTATAACAGACCAAACTAACAACAACTTGTCACTTCATTTCACTAATGTGCTCTATTTCCCATAATTAGGAATCCTTTACTCATCAGGTTAAATTATGAAGTGTCATTATATGTTTAAAAACTATAAATTACTATCCCCTATTTATTCAAATATGTGTGACCACAAATCTTCAACAAACCCCTAAATCAAAGAACCATAACCAAAAACCTTATTAAAATTCTCCAGAGGCATTCCATAGCCATATCAACCCTATATTCCCAAAATTTTATCATATTAAATCTAAATTCCCAAAAATTCTATTCATCATGACCATAAACTATGTGTACTCACTTTGAACGTGGTTTCGAACCTTTTTTGCCCTAGTTTTTTAGATATATGACCCTATACTAGTCATAACTCTCATCCATGTTTCTGTGACCAAAAAGGTATAACCACATTGTAATTGTTTAATGACCTTAAAAATAAGTACAAATTGGTCCTTGTTACATGGACATAATAGGCATCACCCTATGGCCCATATTATAGGACTATAAAAATGCATCACTACAAGTTTCTTATTACACAATAAAAAAGGATATAGACCTATTACTTATTATATAAACATTATAGGTACACCCTTGGTCTATGTTCCAACACATAAGAGTAAAAATAAACCCTTTTCAATTCAAAATAACTATAAATGTCTCTTACCCAATGTCTACATATCATCACACAAAATAGTGTTCATTTTCCCTCATGTTTTTAACATGTTTTCCCCATCTCATATGTCTACTTATACAATTTAAAACATCATCCCATGATATATGATATATTTATTTGAAAGGATATTCTCCATGTTCATATTAATCCTATAAAGAATTATCGATCCCTCCCCTCATATATCATAAGGTTGGAAACTTATATCCAGCCCACAAGCCCACAATACCTCTATTGTTTCTAGTATGATTCATCAATATACTCAATGTATGATGAAATAACCATAATTGTGTTCAAAATCTATTTGAATATCTTTTCCATTCATCACCATACTTATTTTAGTGAAATATAAATCAAAAAAAATTAGTCAAAAAAGATCCTTCATATGGTTATGTCACTTTCCCCATTCTTAGACTGCATCACGTATAGGGTACATGGACCGAAGGATTAACTTCTCTCATTGAAAGATACTACCCTATGATGATGAAACATTTCCTTGTTCTCAAAATATTTCCCATCAATAGTAATTAACATAGAGGCCTCATCCTTTGTGATAGTGTGGTAGTGGAACCCATGTTTCAAATAAGGTCACTATTCCTCCTCAGCACATCTATCCCCTTAATATTGTTTCATGTCTTGAGGTGTCAATTTACCTTCTCTCACCCCTTCATTTACTAATTTAGTTTTCCAATAACTATGCGACTACATCCTCATTCAATGAAACATGTTAACAAGGGAAATTATTCTAGTGAAATCATGCAAACTATGTTCCTTTTTTATGTGATCATATAGGTTGTCGATGTAATATCTTGTCTCCATCCCATCTACTCATATTATGAACTTTCAAGTGAAAGTAATGATTCTCTATTTGTATTACGTCTCTCACATAGATGATAATTAATGCAGCAATAATTTTTTTAAATGATTGTCTCATTGTTTTTATCATGATACAGTGAGAATAAATTTTGAAATTTTTTAGCACTTACCCGATAATTTTATCCTCCTCTACCTTCACATCATCTTCAGACCCAATTCAGATGGGGAGGAGGATTCTATTTTTTATGAATATATAATAAGAAAATGATCGTGTAGTAATGATTCTATAAAAACATTGAAATGAAAAAACTATTTTGCTATATGAATGATCAAAAAAATGGGTAGAGGCCCTTAAATAACATTTCATGGTCTAATGATGTGTCTATTTTAAACTATTACTCAGAATAGTTTATGTTTTCAACCATTGGTGATGAAAAAGGATTTGAAACCACAAACCCCCATATTTATTGTCTTCTATACACTTTCAAGCCATCAAGAACCCATAGTACAAGGGAACACTATATCTAGGGGCATAGATTATCTCATAGGATTTCATTCGATTTATAGTAGAGCTAGAATAAACTTATGGATCAGAATATATAGCCACTGTAAATTTGAATAATCAAGAGGAGATAATGAAACTCAAGAGAAAAACTCATATTTTTTATGTTAGAGAAATTATTCATGGTCCAATTAAAAGTGTCATGAAAGATCGAGTTATATTTTCCAAACACATGAATGTTTTGTGCAAGAAGGCCACTTTAAGGACTGCATACATTAATGTGAAGAAAAACACTAAACATGATAGAACTTGATATAGTTACATGATATTGACATATTATGTGACCCCAAGGTATATAAATAACCCTCAGATCACTATTTGAAGAATCTCACCTTTAGAATTGAAATATAATAGTTTTATCTAATGAAACATGGATTTCCATCAACTCCCACAACCTAAAGATCGCCAAGGACTTCAAAATCCTTGAATATTATGGAAATTACCTCATGAATGACATTCAAAGAATTGGATTTTGTTTGAGATGAATTCCAAGTAACTGACTTCCAAAATGATAAGTCTTATCATAGGAGGATTAAATAAAACACAACTAAAGGGCTTAAAATCATACAACATGATTAGACCCCATTTTGTGGTTATTTATTGAGGTCATATCTACTATAGTAATAAGTATCATTAAAACTAATTCATTTTTAAATGATCATGCTAATGGAAATTAGTCACATGGTGTCCTATTTCAATCGTCTATCATGGAATAAAAATCCATAGAAGTTTATAGATCATTTGATTCACATTCACTTGATTTTAGAATACTCATGTAAACTCAATATCTAAAACCTATATCGTGAAAATTGTTATCAAATAACCATTAGATAGAACATAGGATATCCTGTTTTGATGGTAGTTTCATCAAAAACAAAAAATAACCATTACATTCATGTTAAAAGGATCATTTTATCTATTAAATGTTCTTCATATCTGTGATTATTTTGTCCCACTAGATCAGGGATTCATTAGAAAATTTATTCTAACTATTATTTTAGACGATACATTATAGATTCAAAGATCACTTGAGGAACTTTCCATTTACAAGGTAAATTTGTTGTTTCATGGGATTCTAAGAAACAAAATTATATTTCTCTTTCAAATAATGAATATGAATATATAGCTAGTGCATCATATTATTCACAATCATTATGGAATAAGAAAACACTTTTTTATTCTTTATTTTATATAAGATTTTAATATTTTTTACAATAAATTTTCTACTTTGATTTTCAAAAAAACCATTAAAACATTTTTGGACTAAGAACTTTGATGTCAAATTTCAATTTCAAAGAGATCATGTTCAGAAATGAAAAAATAAGTTAGACATTTATTTTGAAATTAAACCAACTTGTTGATATTTTGAAAAGGAATCTTCACAATGTTTTATAAAATCATGTTTCATCTTAGTATGATAGGCAATTTTATTTACATGGCATAAATTTTGGGGGGATTATAGGTGTGTTTATTTTGAGATTAATAATAAATCATTAAAATTTAGAATTAGTGTTTCAAGGTAATTTTATTTATTTTCATCAGATATCTATAAATTATATTATATTTTTGGGACTTCCCATATGTATTATAGAATATTTATTTATTATATGGATTATTATTTAGTATATAAAGGTATTTTATGAAGGGTTTCACATTAATTGTTACAATCAACTTTTGAAATTATACTCATTAAACAGTAGGTTCTCAATATATGATTTAAAAATTGAAAGTTTTTTTTGTTCGTTGATATATTTTTTCAAACATGAATCTTTAATATTGTTATATAATACAGTATATTTTTTAAAGTATGTTTTTTTAATGGAAACTAATATTTTTAGTTATACTTTGAGAGAGACAATTATTTAACTACAAATTTATCTTTTTTATAATTTCAAAAAGGGTGTGATGTTTTTGAAGTTATACATTTTTAGTAATTATAAAAATTCATTGAATGTTGATTGTCTCCTTGAACCACTTTATTTTCTGATAATTATAATGTTTTATTTATTTTCCTTCAAAATGACTTAATAATTTTAATTTTTGTAATGTATGCTTCATCATGATCATTTTAAAATATATTTTTTAAAATGTTTTTATTTTTTATTTTATTAGTTCATAACAAGTACTAAACGTTTCATGAAGTGTTACTTCGATATAGAAGTCATTTGATACCGTATAATATCATTTCACTTATTATGGAACTGTAATTGGAAATGTCTAAAAATTAAAATTTTGGAGAAGTCTGGAACCTGCCATATAGAAGTCAACGGGCCATGTCAATCTTACTATATGGAAAAAAATTCCTTTAATGTGTGGGTTTCAACTAAACATTTCAACTGACCATATCATCCAAACACATAAAAAATGTACTGACCATATGGGAGTCAATTGGTCATGTCACCAAATCATGTGCGAGTCAACTAACTATGTCATCCTACTATAGAACCTATAGTGAAAAAAAATTTCCTTTATATTTTAACTATAAAATGGTCCACATAACTCCAAATTAAGTCATTTTTTTGAATTGGAATGATAAAAAATAATGTACAATTCTATATATGAAATCAAACATTGAATCGATATCTATAATTATAGAAATTATATTAAATTCACTAAATGTTTTTAGTTACAATTTATCATTCTCATAGAGTAATTTGGGTACTATATTTTCATGATATCATGTGATGTAGAAGTATGGTTATGGTGGTTCTTAATTATATGGAAATATAATGAAATTATCTAAATAAAATTCTCTAGGTGATAAATTTTTTCTACTATTTTGAATGTATATTTTTACGTCTGAAATATTAAAAGTTAAGCTGTTAACTATTCTCCAAAGTCACCTACATGAAATCAAGTATTTGAATTTACTTATATAGATTCTAATACATAGATTCTATTGTGAATCCAAAATGTATTTCTTTTACCAAAAACCCATATGTGGACCTTCCTATGTGGATATTTTAATTTATACAGGATGTTATAAAATATGAAAATATGCTCTACCTGGCATGACATTTCACTTATTTATTCTCTATAAGATTATTATAGACATGAATAAATTTTTTTTATTATATAATTACATATTAATTATTTAGTGTCAAAGAAAATCAATTTTATATTGTTTTATTATATTACTATAACATGTGTTAATGGTTAACCTTGATTTATTAGGAAAACTTGAGTTCCAAATTAAATATGGTTGGAATGTGAATAGTTTTTCTCACATGTTTTATTGGATTTTTTCAGGAAAATATAACGTTGATTATAATTATTCAGTAAAACAATATTAATTATAATAATGTATTATCACTATATATAATTAATTTAATTTTACTATTCATTGACATAACCCATATAAGCATGCTTTTTTGGTGAGTTTAATAAAGAAATTGTAAGCTTTATTGGGAAAGATGAACTGAAACAAACTTCTAATGTTGAACCTTTTGTGCATATATGGTCTTGATGTATATAGTTATATATATACATATAAATTACCAGATATTGAGGATATTTTTTGACTATGCAAGGACTACAAAATTTTATGGTTTCTTATGGTTTTCTACTAGACTTTAACGATTTCATTATTTTTTATAGTAGAGTTCACTACTACCTTAACAACAAACAATTAATATTTTCATCAGTTTCTGTAGATCTACTTATTTGAATCATATTTTTATGTCCACAATTATAATTGGTTATACTACACATTAAATTCAAGTATTTTGGGTTGTGACTCCCAATCTAATGTTAGGAATTGGTTTTTTCCTCCATGGAAAAGGTTGGTTGTTTGTGTTGTTCCAAAAAGTATAAAAAAGAAACGTTTTTTTTTGTATTATGCCTTTAGGGGGAAAAGAAATTACAATATATTTTTGAATCCATCTGTAAAAAAGTCATTTTATGATTCCATTATATCAGTTATACTCGGTTCCATCACTCTTGGTTCATGATATGGATGAAGAGTGGATACAGGATCATTCAAATCAAAACTACTACAAAAATATCATCTATTATTCTTTTTAATATTCTACTTCATTAATTGTATAAATATGGTACTAACCTCAAATTCACTTATCCATTTAAAAATGTAAATTCAGCCACCTCTTCTCTATATTAACATATTAACTCTAGACCAATAGGAATGTCGTTTTTCACTAATATCTTTATAGTTTAACCCTTAGTAAATAATTTTTTACTATAATCGCGGTAATTAATTTTTCATTTTTTTCACTGTTCATTTTGGTAAAAAATAAAGTTGACATTATTAGAATTTATAAATTATTTTTATTCTCAATATAGAATCGTTTTTTCCAAATTCAGTTTGTATTACTTAAAAAATATAATTTAAAATTACTCATGTGGATGGGATTATAAACATATGTTTTAAATAGAAAATTTCCAAAACATTATAATGTTTTTATTGAAAAATTATGTATTAAAATTATTTTAGTGACATATATTGGAGTAATATGTATAAAAATGGACTGATTTAACCTTATAACCACATAAAAAATATAATATTACATTATAAATAGTTGAACTGCAAATATAATTTTCAATTAATATTATGTATTTCTCACTATAGATAAAAAAGATAAATTTCAAAAAAAAAATTAAAAATTTATACATAAGATAATTTTTAAATTATTATCTAAATAATTAACTTCATTTTATAAAAAAATGCAAAAATTGGCTTCAGTGGCTATCCTTAGGCCGCAGTTCCGCACAAGAGCTTCGTGGTTCTCTCGGGCTACGGGCGATGACGTCCTACAGCGAGGGCAAGGAGGTTTTGGCTCAGCTTGGGTGTTGGCTTTCAGCAGAGATGGTGAAGGATATGGGGATGTTTTCGTGTAGCCACTGCTTTGGGGATGACATCGAGGCGCATGTCAATGTACTGCCTCAAATGACCGCATCTCGCTGTTGAGGTGAAGGCACCGCTGCGAACGATGAAGGAGACGACACGATCCGTTCTGGAGAAGCTTCGATTATAGGTTTGTTTTTCCTTCGGTGAATGTCGAGCCCTAGGTCTAACCGAGGTTGTTTGAAGATGAATCGATTGTTGAGGTTCCACCACTGTTTTCGTTGGCTTCGGGCTGGGAATCAGGGCGGTGTTCGGCCTTGCGATTTCAGGTCTAGTTTCAAACCAGATCTTGTGTGCCAATGGCTGTGGATAGCTCCGAGGGCTGGGAATGGGAATTTTGGAGTGGCAGTCTTCACGGCGTGTTGTAGTCATCGTTGGCGGGGCTTCAGGCTGCAACGGGGTTGACAACGACACAAGATCTGATCTGCTCAGATCTGGGGTTCTGACGCAGGTGTGCGTCTCCACGGCGATGGATCTAAAGGGCTTCATGTTGGTGGCTTCTAGATCTCGGAAACGTTTCCCAGTGGGATCTTCTGTCATGTCATCTGATGCTTTAGGTGCGTGTCTCTAAATGGGTTTTGTCCCACTGGGCCTACGGGCTTGTAATGGGTTTTACCTTACCCAACTCAAAAGGGATTACTGTCTTTTTTCTTTTTCTTTAATAAAGGGGCTTGACCCCAAACCTTTCTGGATATGATAACTAATAAACACTTATAAAATATATAATTTTATAAGTTATTTAATCCTATTCATACCCATTATTACAATGGTTAGGTGACAATTATCATATTAAATAATAATAGCATTAACTGTATATTGTTGTTCAATAGAACGCAATCATGCATGTAACACAATTTGTGGAAGAAGCTTGTTGTTTTGTGTAACAAAATCTAAGATCAATGTTATGTGTAATAAAACCTATTCAATTTATTCAAATTACATGAAATTAAATATATCATAACCACACAGTGTGCTAAAAAAATTCTAAACTTGGTGTTTCATGTCATAGATGTTATTTAATTCAATGTTTTTATTTTAGAATTTTGGGTTGTTACGTTATACCCAACATAAAAAATTGCATCATATAAATTTAAACATGATCTTGGTATTCAAGGGTTTATATTATAAAATTATTTCTTTCCAAAACCCCACATATTCGTAAGGGATAGTAGAACATCTTCTTATTTTGAGGCAAGGGGAAGTACAATGGTTGTATGAAATTATCAATTAACTAGGATTCTATGTTGGTGAAAATTGATGGAATGTAAAGATATGTGATTTTTAAGAAAGTGTAAATAATTATCGAGAGTGATTGAGTTCATTAATCAAAAGAAAATGAATAATTAATGGAAAGATAATGGCCTGAAAACCATAAATCTATGATGATTTAAATATACATATGGTTCATTAGATAAAAATTAAATATGATAATTTTTTGGATTCATGATCATTTTCCAAATTTTTTAGATTTATTTTACTTTCTACGAATATAAATAAATAGAATTACTTGATAAATTTCTCTTTAATAAGAACAATTTCATACTTTGGTTGTGCATTGATCAATTTCCAATTCATCCCTTATTCTAAGACATAAATAAAAAATTATTTTTTATGAATCATGGACTAAAATTCACTTTTGATAGATCAAATGATATCTAAAATAGTGAAATATCTTCCCATTATTCTCGAACTATTTTACAAAACAAATATGATCTACACAAGTAATCTAATATAACAAATTAATCTTCAATCCTCCAAAGTAACAACACTAGTTTGTTACTAATATTTATTTATCAAATAATTAAACTAGAAACAATTTTATATTAACTAGGACATTGTGTAGTCCAGTTTTAGGAACTAAATTATTATCATCCATCGGTCATAGGTTCATGACATGAAGACTTAACTGAATTCAATGAGATAAACCCTCTCTAAAACTAGATTAATATAAATCCTATAAAATTTCCAAAAAAAAATATGATAGACATCCTTGAAATAAAATTAATCAATAAATAACTATTTTACTAATGTTTTCAATACAATTTATTTCTTCCAAAATTTTTAATAATATTATTTTACTATTATTACTATGAAATTAACTATCATATTAACCATAATGGTTATCAATTCCTTTAAAAATTCACAAAAATATAAATTTATTACTCCTCAAATATGTTTTCCCATAAAACATATACTTTCTATAAATTTCACCCAAAATATCCTTAATATTTATAGACTCTAATCACATATAAACAAAAAATTGTAGTTTAGGACATCGAAATTTTGATCAATCTTAAACTCATAATTCCATGATGGAATCCATAATCGGTATGTTAATTAAGACACATGGGATTCTAAAATTTAACACAATCCATGGTTGTTTCATAATTATTGTCACCAAAATTCCATTGGTAAATAAATAACTCTAAAATTTATTTATTGAACCACAATACATAAATATTTATTCTATTTTATTTCCACATAGGTTCATTATTGGAATTGGGATTACCCTTTTGAATATTTAATTGACTCAAATAATTTACATGTTCTACATATTTAAAATAGTGAACTATAAATGGATCCTGAGGATGATATTTATTTCCTTCCATCATACTTTTCATTTTTCATCCAAAATAAATTGTATTATTCCCTTCAATTCCACACATAAAAATATTACTCATTCCATTAATACACCTTATTTTTATTCTAGTACACTTTAGTCTTAACCTAGGTCATTAATTGTCATTTCCTATTAAAATAATTCATAAAATTTAGTTATAAAAATATTAATTAATACTATGTATATCCTCATATAGTGTCCAATTGGGGTCATAGTAAGTCTCTTTGTCATGTATCAAGTGACTGTCGGGTCAATCAAAATGACCCCTTTTTTATTTATTAACCACATGTACCACTTTTCTAAAACCATGTCAACTTCTAGTATCTAAATATGGATATATTTTCTAGGAAACCATATAATTTCATTCTTACCAAAACATTACAATGTTCTTCAATACATATCCTAAAATTATATCATAGGTTTATGTTAACTCATATATGTTATATTGAATCTAGTTCCATAATTTTCTACTAAAATTCCTCTGATAAAAATTGTATCATCCCTAACCCCAGTATCCTTCAACTAATGTTTGTTTTATTAAATTGTGATAAGATTAAAGGAATCATGTCAATAAGGACCAAATATTTTAGTATATTTTGTAAACTAGATACACACAAGAGTCTTTAATTACACTTGAATACATAAATTACAACAAATTTGTCTGATAATAACACTATTCTCTCTAGCATGTCCTTTCAAATCAACCATGGAACAGTTTATGTAATCTCATGTAAAGGATATAAAAAATGGTGATCATATATTCTCAGTAAGGATTATGTATAGTGGAAGAAATCATAATTAAATAAGATTTATGTATTTGGAAGGTTAAAAAACACAAATGACATGTAGTCAATAAACATATAAGGATGTACATCCAGAAATAATATCAATGTTAAAATATCATGGATAAATATCGAGGTAAATAAATGAAACATATCCTTTTTAATCATTAACATGACCATCAAAATTTGATAAGGCATAATAAATATGGAATGGAAAATAACTATAAACACATTCTATTTGATCAATAAATTGATAATTAAATTCATCCATATATAATATCATTGTGAAAATATCATGGAGACTAATCACTAAATTATTAATGATGGAAATGCATAATTATTGGATTCCAAGATCTTAGGCATTGTGATACCTCTGCTGTCAAGAGCTTCCAAAATTCAGTTAAATCTAATTGTCAAAACCTATTTGATAAAATGAAATTAAAATTAAAAACCATATATAGAAATGATATATATAATATGAAATAAATATACCCATTAAAATTTTTAATGATATTTATTTTAAATTTAATTTCCAGTGATCATAGGAAAGTGAATAATTCACGGAAATGTTAATGACTACAAAAATTATTCAATAGAGTTAATTATAATACATTCCTTGTCCAAATGATCATAATCAATAATGATTATGAATTTGTATGATATAAATAAGAAAACATACCTAATAGTTTATAATTAAAGGGTTATTGTCTTTGGCGAATAGAAATGCCACAAAAATATCCATAAAAACATTTCTGAGTAAAAAATTATTTTCATTTTAAAAATATTATATTAAAATTTAAAGTTCAAAAAATATTTCAAAACAAATACCTCCAAAATTATCCTTTCAAACATATAAATTAATAATTAAAAATTTTGGGTGGTCATGAATGTAGGAAATTCCATTCATATCATTAAAATTAAAACAATGACTCCATTTACTTTTTCATAAAAAAGAGCATTTTTTTGAAAATTATATATTGCTTCCTCTGAGAAAAATTGTAAAAATAAATAAATTGGTAAATTATTTTCAATAAATCATTTATAAATTATTAAAAAAAATTGGAAAACATTTTTTGTATGAAAAACTTATTTCCGACCTAAGAGAGAAATAAAGACAGATTTTCATATTAAATATTTATAAATTATTTTAAATAAACAATAATGGGAAAATTGTACAATTACATGAAAATTATAATTAATAAATAGAGTATAAGAAAATTGTTGGGTTTATTAAATAATAATGAACTATGTTCCTTCATTGTAATTTCAAGGGTAAATTATCCTGATTAAAATGAGATTGTGGTGTAAACAATTTCAAAGATCATAATGATGAAGTAAAAATTAACCAATGAATGGATAACCTATATCAAAAATAGAAAAACATAATTTAATTTAAATATATATATATATATATTAAAATGTTTTTACACACATAATATTATAATATTATAGGCAATGAAGGAGTAATATATCCGAATTAAATGAAATTGATATATGAAATTCATTACACTTGGTAAATATTAATTCAAATATACATAGATGAAATAATTCAAATTAAAACATAGAATACCTTGAATAATTAATTATTCATGGTATTTCTTTTCAAATTCACAATATATATATACCATATAAAAGAAATTAGGTACATAAATTACAATATGCCTCGATGAAATGAAATTGAGACAATGTCCCTTACCTCACTTTTCCTTTTGGTTGAAAGTGATTTAACCTCATTTATAGTTGATTTAAACATATTATTGTCATATTAAATAACTATATTAACATTTATAATATCATATATGATCCTTTTATGACATTTTATCACCCTAAAATTAATTAAATTTCATTATTTTCATTTTTTAGGTGTTAGTTTTCTTGTTTTCTTATATGTGTTACACGATGAAAGATATTGTTAATGTTATTATTATATAGTAATATCATATATAGAATAATAATAATTACATAACTATCATATTAATACAAAAATTAAACATTTAAAACCATTAATAAAATATTATCCTTGATGTTTAATTATGTTACGATCGTTGAAACGGTAGGACGTATATTTGCATGAATAACATTTCCATTTTTCAATGATTATTATGGAAAGTTGTTAAGTAATGTATTATATTTTAGGAATTATTATAATATCATAATTACCATATTATTTCTTTAAATACACTTATTTATATCATATTTCTGTTGAGGTGTTGAAAATAGAGTCACATCACTTCGAGAAGGCGGTAATCCACACATACATGAATGATGTTATCTTTTTTTATTGTGAGAAATAAAATGATATATTTTATTTTTATAATGATAAATAAGTCATGAATATAAAAAAAAATTCATTTATATCAAATATAATCTTTAATTTTCCCTTATCACATTCCCTATAAATTGATAGTGAAAGTAGAAACACATCGGTTCGTGAGGCGGCAATACTTTGTACATACGAGTGTCATTATCATATATCTTATTGAATGGAAATAAAGAATGTTATATATGATATAATAACTCTATATAAATAATTATGTTATATATATCCTATATAAATTTTTGATCTATCATCTTACCCAACTTTGATATGTGATAATGATAAAAACGAATGACATCGGTTCACTAGGCATTAGTCCATCGTACACACGAATGCAGATTTTGTAACCCATTTGATGTAAGTGGAGATCTTTATTGTTAATTACCTTAACATAAAACCTCTTATTATATGATATATAGTTATTTTTTTTATATAATAATGGTTTGATAATAATTTATGGAGGTGGAAGAGGAAATAAATTAAAAACGCTCATTACAAAACATTACCTCTTCTTCTGGTATACTCTTTAGGATTGCACAAAATCCCTCTATGGATGGAATTATTCAAAAAATAGGGTTTCAAATTCTATGTGAGGGAAGTTATGTAGTTATTTTTTCATGTATTTTCTGAAATAAAAAGGATTTATGGTGTGAAGATGATAGTATAATGGTGGCCTTTTATAAGTGAGGTGAGTTACACACTTGTATTGTTTTTGAAAAAATTAAATCATACCCATGTTTAAATCATTATAAAAGCCACCAAAATGAGTAATTATAAAACCTATAATATATAGTGTCAAAATATTTCCCGAAAATGGGTTTTTATAATGTTGGTAGACCATTTTTTACCATTTTCTTCAATTTTTCACCCCACATTAAATCATTTTTTACCTTAACCATAATAATTAAATTTTATTGTTTTCACTATTTATAATGGTGAAAAATTTAGATGACTGTAATATAAATTATAAATTTTTATTATTAAAAATATTTAATCCATTTTTACCAATTCAATTCACATATTTGGAAAATTTGAAATTTAAAATTAATCCCACAGACGTGACGAGAAAGTGTCTTTTTAATGAGAAATGTCCAAAAATTACAACATTTTTATATAAAGATTTAATATGAAAATTATTAAAACCATGTTAATTAAATTAATACATATATAATTGAGGTTATTTTACTTTAAGACCACATCATAATATAATTTAACATTGCAACTAATTTAAATGAAAATGCAATTTTCAAATACAAATCATTATTTTTCACTATTCATCAAAAAATCAACTTTTCATAAAAATTCCAATATGTAACCCTATGAAATTTTAGATATTATGATTTAAAAAATTGTTTTAATTTTAAAAAATAATGTTTCTAAAATTTTTGAAAATTAATTTTACATTATGTTCACAATACATGAATAGATCATCTTTTAGAAAAATATAATTTTTTTAATATGTAATTTTATTCATATGAATATCATTTTATTGATAATAAATAGATAAATAATAAAAATGGGTAAAATATATATTTTCATAATTTATTTAATCTTATTCATACATTATATTCCAAAGTCTATGTGGTAACTTTCATATTAAAAAATAATATTTATATTATATTATTGTTTGGTAAAACTCGGTTTTTTATTTAATGCATGCTATCAAAGAAACTCATTATTATGCACAATAGAAGATAAAATAATTTTTACATATATTAAAATATATTGAAGATATTGAATTTATTTTTAATAAATATTTTATAAACTGTTGGTGTGTTATATTCTCTTCTAATATGGTGTTTCATGTCTTATACTCTATCAAATACAATGATCATGTGTTATAATTTCTTGGTGTTTTAGTTTCAAACAATATAAACATTTATTGATTGTATATAATATAATTCCATACATATCATGTTTGAATACATCTATATTTTTAATGTAAATATCTTCTTCCCCATTACCATTCATAAATACAGACATTATATCTAATTGATAAACATTTACTTCTAATGAAAACCCACATCCAAAACTATTTGGATTATATCATGTCCTCAAACTAGATAAAATGTTTAATCTAAATAAATACCTTCCAATTATAAGTATCCCTTTAAAACTAACCTTAATTTATTTCAGAAAACATCTCCCAATTAATTGATCTTGTTCATGAATTCCCACTTAATCTATATGATGTTTTTTCCTACAATAATTGCAATTAATTATTTGGTTTAATTTTTCTCAATTTGAACCAATTCCATAGTCATGGATTTAAAATATTTATTTTTCTCAAAATATTCTTATACTAAATGAGGTTTAACCTAAGGGTCATGAGTAAATTGATTCTCTATTATCATATTTCTCTTTTTAACAAAATATTTTGAACATACTATGATATTAATTTGTTCAAAATAGATTTTGAAATGCTAAATTTTATGTTTTTACTTCATGCTGAATACTATTAATTAATAGATTTATTGAAAACTTTTTTTTATTTTACTCAAGAATTACTTATTATTCACAATTTCATTCAAAATATTTTATGAAAACACCATTTTCTTTATCTTATTTTCTTTTCTTTTCATTCATTTTTTTGAATTATTTTTAATTACATTAGTATAACATGTTTAACCAATTCTTTATAACCACTATTTCCAGTAACAGTAACTCTTACTATTGGCTGTATGTCTAAGAAAAATATCTTAATCTTTTAAAATGAATTTTCTTATGATATAACATTTTATATACTTAATTAAAGGACTTCCAAAAAATTAAAATATATTATTATTGGTTTCTTCATGTATGAAAAATCATAAGGGGTAATGTATTCTCCCGATGAAAAATAATGACTAATTTTAAGATGTATAATTGTACATAGGTCTTTAATCCAATCTAATTTATAAAGTTTATATACTGGAAACATGGTCTCTACCATTTCAAATAAACTTTGAGTTTTCTATTTTGAAACTCCATTATATTGAGGTGTATAGAGAGAACTATATTGAGTAATTTTTCCATGTTTTTACAGAAAATAATATAATAAAATATTGGTAAAATACACTCCATTAATCATTTTTTATTCCAGATATGTCCCCCATGTTCTTCATCTTCCAGCTTATAAATAATGATGATTTCTATAGAATCAGATTTATGTTTCCAAAACATAACACTGATAATTTGGGTGAAGTAGAAAATTAATAATGTAGAAATTACACTTCATGTAATGATTCACCATAAATCAATATAAATAATAAATTATAAGTTCAAGTGGATTGGGGGACTGAATTTCTGTTTAATTAGGTTTTTCCCTTATCCATCTTCTATCATTGATAGGCTTCAAAAAGAGTGTTTCCTTCACCTTTTAATATATTTAAATCTCTTATAGTGTCTTCTATTTAAATTTTTCTCATGTTATGTTGGCTATGAAGTCCTGGCCTTATATGTGATAATTGATTGCCAGATTTCCCACTCATGTAAGATGAATTACATTAATTTCCATTCTAAAATTTGTTTCCTTCATTTCATAAACATTAAGAAGGAGTAAATTCATCCATAAATCATCAGATGATTCAAAAATTTATCCAAAATATGACATCATTTCCATATCCACACTATATACTTATGATTATTATTTTATGTTTAAGATCATACAGTAATGAGATTCCATGTAATTCCATATTTAATCATATATAATAGATCTGTCACTTCCTTTATCTTCTAAATATATATCATTTCAAAATGTAAAAACTCATCCATTGTAATCATCAATGTTTCTTGATATTTTATCCTCCATATTTATATTTTAGAATCATCTCCAATGATGAATCAATAGATTATCCTTTTGAGTAGAATTCATGAAAACATAAACAATTAGGGATTTTGCATTTTTATTTTGTTTTTACATTACTATTTATCATTTAGTGAATAGAGTTTATCGCAGAAGAGTTGCCTTACATTCATGAGCACAGTGTCTAATCTAGTCACATCTTCTTTAGGTTCTATAAATGTAATAAAAATAATATTTTATTAAATATTTTTGAACATCTGATTCCATATTCCTTGAGATATCCTCTCTCATAGCTAGATTTAATATTTCATTTCATCCAAATTTATTCCCCCTTGACATGAAACATTATCCAAGAAGAGATATATTGTTCTTTCAGGTGTAGTTTATTTGCCATAGTTTCCACAGCACATGAAATATCCTTCAAAAAAATTAATTCTTGACTAATAAAAGTTATGTTTATAGGACTATCATGGTGTTTCATTAGTATATATGACTTCCATATGCATTCATCATGCAGAATCATGTTTTTTAATTTATATCTGACTTCCATTGGTTTAACATTAGTACATACTCATTTCATCTTGATCAAAACATTCTTAATATTTATTTATAAAACTTCATTGTTAGTGTAAGTTGATAAATCATCACATTTAGTAGAATCAAAATTTACTTGTTTCGACAAAACATCATGTCCTAACTCATCTTTAAATTTTATTTCTTTGAGGAAATCACATTACAATTTATTCAAACACCATTCAAATTCAATGAATTTTAATTGTGTCTTTATAAATTAATATTCCGAAGTATAATGATTCTCATTTTTATAATTCATTTTTTCCTTTTCGAATATCTATATATTTAGGTTATTTATTTGATTATTATTTCACATTATCCCTTATGAGTGACTCCTCTCCACATTTAATTTTCTTTTCTCCTTCCTTTTTCAGTAGTATAAGATTTTTCTTGTGTTTTTTTCTTTATCTCATGACTAATTTCACATATAATATTTTTCAAGTCATAAAATTAGGTTACTTTACCAACATATATTCATGAGGCTTCCATCAGTATTACATAGTCCATGATGTTAACAAATTTCAAAATAAATTCATCACCAAATGATACACTTTTTGATGATTCCCATTATATTTATATGAAAATAATACTTCTTTTATTCTTCTAAGTAATCATAGTTTTTCAATATTGAATTCTCTACCTTCAATTGTATTTATACTATATGTCTTCATTCAATTCCTTTTATCAATATGATCCTATTCACACTTATTGCTTCTCTTTTGTGGTAATCGACAAAAATGTTCCCAAATCCACCACAATTGAAAAAATCAATGGATAAAAACCTTTGTACTTATCTTTATCCTATTGGAAGTTATGAGAAATAAGTGAATTTATATTCTAATACTCACTATTCTTCTTTTTATAAAATTATTTTTCATAGAAAGATTCAACAATTTGGTGAAATAATATTGAGTTTTATCATAGTTTCAAAATATGTCTCTTCTTTAGCTCTATACTTAAAATCTTGAGTCTCCAAAATTTTACATGACACATGAATATTTTTAATTTTATCTAGATATAATTCATTTATATATTCAAGGTATATAATCATGGTATGAAATAAATTCGATATATTCCTCATTCACTTTAGCAGAATAGTTGATTCATGTATAGTTTGTCAAAATCCTATTATTTTATTGATGGTTTCATTTTCTCTTAGAAAAAAATTATATATGGTTTCTTCATTATAAATTATAATGTATTAAAAATAACATATCAATGTTTTATGATTGGATTCCTTAACTTTAACATTACTTTCAATGATGGTTTCTAGAATTCCATGGGATTTGTTTCCTATTTGAAGACCCATTAACATGGTTTAAACCTTGTTTAATTATGACAAAATAATTTTATTCTGATATATACCATCAATTCCTAGGTTCATTTTTCCAAAAAATTCCTTAGTGAATATTTTTTCCTTTGAATAAATCCTTCTTTTATAGCATCCACAACTCTAGGGCCTAGAGATAGAAGATTGCATAATATTTAATTTTTTTTATCCATGATTTTTTTTACCATCAAAGTTTGGAATACCAGAAAATTTAAATGAATTTACATTCTCTATTTAAGAAAATGTATCCAATAGAGGAAACCTACTCTCATACCACTTTTGATACCCAATAAATTTTTCATCCATAGAGAAGGGGGGATTGTATCCTTCTGTTATATTTTATAAAATTATTTAACAAAAAGTTAACCTATTCAAAATGGTGATGTTATGATCAGTTAATGTAAAAAAAGTCTCATTATCACCTTTTTATATAAAATAAATAATAATTTTAATCACATAGAAAATTTACATGGATTTTTCATAAAAGAGGGAACCCACTCTTTGTTGTGATCTAAAAATATGAGTCCTGAGTTTTCCACTATGATAAAACAACAATCATTGTTTCATTGATATAGATAAATCTCTGACCAATAGTGAATACTGTATAGAAATTATTTAGATAAATGATTATATGGGTCCCCACTATTTTATAATAGTTTTATTATATTCAGAACCTCATGAATTGAAATTATTCTTATGTTCACAATTTTTATACTCTAGAACATCATCTTATAGTACAGCATTATTCATGTCATTTCAAGAACTCTATCTCCTTCTTCTGATGAATGATTTGTTTGGATTAAATGTGATATTTTCCACTCATATAGACTCAATATCATCACTTATAATTTGAGTCACATCAACAACATTTTACTAAATAAAGTTTACAATATAAATCACTAGTCTATATCTGATAAATGTAGGGAATTTATTGGCACCAATTTGAAACTCCCCCTAAAATAAAGTCTTCAGTCAACAACCTTGACATCATTTGAAGATATCATAGTTTTTATGTTTTCAAAACATCCTAAAACACTATGTTTGAAAACCCTTAAATTAATCTTTTGATCTTTTCTATAATCACAAACTTTCCATTTTGAATAATAAATATGAAAATAACGAACAATATCATTCATAATACTTTTTACATATGATTAATCATCTAAAGGTACATTGAAAAATAAGTTTAATGTATTTTAGGTAAACGTGCTTTGGGATAATGATTTTTCGATAAATTTACTTTTGGTGAATGAACATCTAGTGAACATAATTCTAATGAATGTACTTATAGTTTATGTATTCCATGTAAATATATAGTTGACCATTGTACTTATGGAAAATCTATATGAGGTGAATTTACTTTGGGTGACTGTAATTGAGGTGAATGTACATCAGGTTAATATATCTTATTTAAATGTACATTATGTTCTCATAGATCAAATGAATGTACACTAGGTGAACAAACATCATGTAAATGTATTTATGTTGAACATACATCTGGTGAACTTTTAGCTTATTCTCAATGCATTATATGATAGCCTTCAGTACTACCATCATCTTGAATCACTATTAGTCCTCCACAAATGTGATGTGCTTCATTTGATTGAACCATACATCATAATATTAATTTATTACTTAGATATCCCTTCTATATACTTTCATGTCCTCATATATTAACGAACATCTACTAAACTAATTGGAACCTCTAGACTCATATTTATATATTTTAAAATATAATATCCCAGTTGATAAAAGTTCTCTCAAATGGTGTTGAAAATAAATGAAACATTGTAAAAGGCTATGGTTAACTTCTCAATGAAATTCCATATAAGATCACATTCTAATATTGAATATAATAATATAAAACATTAAAGAGATGGGGGATCATAAACAATTTTACATTACTCATTCAAAATAATAGTTAATGAGATTTGTGGATATAGATTTTTAATGTTTATTAGATGATCCTATGTAAACTATTATTACAACTATGCATTCATACTGCCAAATTTTTATATATTTGATAATAAATATAATGTGAAATACCCCGACCCCAGAAGCCTGGATCCGATGCATTTTTTATTACATTGACCTGATTATAAGGAATTAAATCTCAATGGACTAATTAGTTTTGCAGTCTTAGAAGACTATAATACATTCATGGTACCCATAATACATTAGGAAAAATAATAATTCATGATAGATAATAAAATAAACTAAACTACATCCTGGAAATTGAATTCAATGTTTTCTTCTTCATAACTTGGGGAAATGAAACATAATAAATGGGTGAGATCAGATTCTCGGTAAGGGTAAGTAATATAGTAGAAGTAATCATAAACATAAATACTAGGAATGGTGAGAAACTAAAAATACATTCCTTTAAAAACATACTTAATCATGATATGGTCGGAATGAAATCTGAAAAAATAATTCCATAATAAAACATGACCATGATTATTTTATTAGTCGAATAATCACATGGACTATCAATTACAAATTTAATAATCAGGGAATGTATAATTTCAAACATCATAAAAATACATTCATGGCCTTAGTCAAGACACCATACATAATGGGTAAAAACACAAAACAGTTTGTCTTATGATACATACTGATTCATTGATGTGTGATAGAAGGCCTCGCCAATCACCTACTATTTCTAATACACTCCACATATGGAAAGGGTGAAACATAAACAAATGAAAATTTGTGTTGAAAAACTAGGATACAAAATGTGAATAATTTAACCATAAATAATAAAAGGTTTCAAATAGGACATACATAGTAAAAATGATCATAAACCCTTAAAAAATATTGTATATGGTATCATAAGATATAAACCACAATTAAGTACAATATTCAACAAAAGAAGTTGATATATATTAAGATACCACTGAAACATTATTTAGGAGAATAATCTTTAAACATTCCAATGTGTCTCATACCACTTTGAATCATTTAAATAATAATCTCTTATAATATATTAAGAATAAGGAGACTCAATATATGATATATCAATGGTAATTACATACATAACACACAAGGAATATGTGGTGAACAATGTATATATCTCACAGAAGTAAAAGTGAGACAAGAAAAACCATTTTTAATTTAGAAAGAAGAGTTCTTTTGGAAAATCATTTTTTTATCATAAAATCATATTTTAAACATTTATATCCCATAAAAGAAAACGGAATGAATATTAAAATATATTTTAGGAAAAAATAATGTCCTATTAAAGTGAAATCATGAAAAAAGTGTTTTCAAGAAGATTTATAAACAAAACATTTTATTATAGTTTAATGGAAATAATAAATATATTTTAAAGAGGAAAAACATATTTGTTTTTGTAAAATAATAAATTAACCAAGATATTTTTTCATGATAAAATTTTTTATTTTATAAAATTAATTATGGATTAATAACAATTATATAGTTCACTTTAAATGGGTATTAATTTGGGAAGTTCCCTTGAATCAAGCTTGTTTATCGAAAATAATTGGGAAGGGAACAACTTTGAAAATTGTATATCCACATAAATGTGGGATGATCTGATTTTTTTATATGATTTTTTAACATTTAAATAGATTTTATAATATATTTACAAAAATAAAGAAGTATTAAATTGAGTAAATGTAGTTAAAGGGTAACATGAAGGATAAATGGGGGTTCATATTGAATCCCTTACCACATTGTAATCAATCGAATCATATTGCCAAAAACCAATAATCATACAAAGATACATTTAATAAAATTAAAATAAAGGGATTAATGGTAGGATATATCAATAGGTAGTATATATACACCATCCATAAGAAATAGTTGTGAATAAGTAATATCTCGAAAAAATGGAAGCGACATGAGAAAACCCTTACCTTAAGTCTGAATGAGTTTTTCACTTGACCTTAATGTAGTAAATAATAAAATTAAATACATTAATTAAATAATTTGGGAAAAAATTAAATATATCTGATTCATTATAGTTTCATTAGGTTCATTTATGACCTTATTTATGAGTTATAGAGATTAATTTTATCATTTGGAGGCATTAGTTTTCTTGGATTTCATGATTGGTTATCTTGTTTAAAAATAATGGAGTTCATGTAAAATGGGTATAATTATATAGAATTGGAATAAAACGTTATTAATGAGCATCCAAAATTGTAAATGGTTGTAAATATAATTTGGTGATATGGTATGAGGATTAATCATTAAATAAGACATTTAGTTATAATCGTTTAGATTATTACGGTAGTTTTAGATCATAATGAACTCGATTTTGTTTTATCGTTTGGTATTATTTAAATATGATAAATATGAAACAATAAAAGGGTAATAATATAAATTTTTAAATCTTTTTCTAACATTAAAATGGTTTTATGAATAGCCTTTAAGGATAAATTGAAGAATAAAGGATCGCGTCCATGAAGGTTTTAAAAGATCACTTCACTAATGATGATTTCGTTTTTAAAATAAGATATATATATATATATATATATATATAGTAGTTTGAGAAAGCATATTCCATTAACATTATATCATTTTTGTTCTTTCACACAGGACACATCCTTGTTGTACAGTCTTGCATCGATGGAGAACCTTATCACGATTCAAATGTTGGGGAGAGGTGGTTCTTGTTGTTTGTTTGGATTTTATTTTCTACGATATTCTGTTTGAATTATGTTTATTTCATGAATTCCGTTTGGTTTTCCACTTCTTCCATTAAAAGGGGGTTTTAGTATTATAATAAAAAATATACGACCTTCGATCCATTGGATGGATTGAGAACCTCCTTAAAGAAAGGGGTTTTGGTATTTTGGAAAGACCAAGAGCTCCCGGATGTGGGTGAGATAATAGGGAAGAGTATTTGGGAAAAACATTAAAAATATTCAAGGCTTATATGTGTGAGGTGAAGAGGGGGTGAGGGGTGGTATTTATAGTGGAGGAGAGAGGTTATTTTTGAATATTTTATTCATTTTTTTATTATTTTTTCCCAAGACTATGAATAGTGTGAGAATTATCATCAAATGTATTAAAATATGAAGTATTTTTCAATATTATAGGCTTACATCAGGCATAAATCACCTATGACTCAATAATTCAAGTATTTAACATTATTGTAAATTATCATATTTTTATTTTCACCAAAAATTCTAGTACTTTATAAAAATACTGAAAATTCACCATCACTATTTTTCGACTTATAGATTTTAATAATGAACTCGATTTTATTAAAATAATTTCATAAATATGAAATTTTTAAATTTTAATTTAAATCATCATTAACTCGAAAGGTAGAGATTTTTAAATTGTAACTTCTTTTATAACAATATGAAATATTATGTAAAGTTTCATTAAATAATCCTAAAATCAAAAGATATCAAAATACTAAATTTTTATACTATTTAATGAAAATAAATTTTATTTATAATCATTATATTGTTTATAAAATTGTAAATCCACATTTCTATTTTACAAAAATACTAATACATAATTCAAAATTTCTGAAAAAAATTATTTACTTATACTATGAAATTATTATGTCATACATACATTTATAATTTTCTTCAATTTTATTTATACATTAATGAGTGAGGTTACTATTTATTTGGCCAATTTACTTTTCATAAGGAACATGTTATTATTCATAAAGGTACATTATTATTCCTCAGGTCAAGTAACTATTCACCAAAAACATAAGTTGATCCTATCGGACTCTAAATTTCTTAATAATTTGAACTATATATGTCTATTTTCCGAATTTCAATTAAAAGAAGTGGAAAATTTATGTTCAATGTTAATCTCGTAAGTGTGGTAAAAAGGTGGGTAAAAAGAACGTTCAAAAGCTAAATAAGTTTTTAAATCTAATTTCAGTATAAAAATGATTCAAAAGATACATAGTATATAAATATATGTATAAATTGATATTTTAGGACATTAAGAATCATTAAAATTATAAAATTTGTTTTAACTAAAAACACAGTTTTTCACTATAATGTTGTATTTTTTACTATTCAAAAAATGAAACTTCTCAGAAAATTAATAAAAATTCACCCAAAATAAATTTTTACTCTATAAATTCAAAAACAATATTTATTTTCACAAAAAATATATATTTAATTATAAATATTTTTTATTTACATGAAATTGTTATAAATAAATTTAATATTTGTTGTTACTATTCATATTACTATGTTTAACAGATAGTTTTTAACTATGTTGTTTAAATGATTATAATAAAAAGTGTTGTTTTATAGAGACTTTGTGTTGTGTGAAATTTATTTGTAAATCCTTGGGGTGTGACATTCTCCCCTCCCTCAATAAATTGAATCCTCACAATTTGAAATTCCACTTCCAAAGAAAAAATATGATACTAGAAAATACCTTTTTTGAAGACCCGCATATGAAAAGTAGGTACCAGGATAATACCTTTTTTAAGATCATTTCCCTAAATTTGATAAATTATTTCACACTATATTAATGTAAGGAAATATGACTACTTGATACGTTACTATAAACATAATCTTATCCTTTTTTGTGCCTTTATCTATTTCTACTTCGTTTCATGTGACAACTTTTATCATAGGGAAAAGTAATATCTAAAACCTTGTCCAAAGATAAAATTAAACCATTTCATATATGGTTCGACTTTCCAATATATCATGATCAAACACTTTGGAAATAAGGACACTGTATTTCCATAATGAACTTATTAAACCACGTGAAGTGGCTCTTAATCATCACATAAAAATATGTGATTAAATTCTCCTTGTATTCTCTTAAACCATGGTAATAAATTGAATTAACAAAAAAATTTATTGAATATGTTCATGCTTCATTATTTCAAAAATAAAACAAAGGAATTTTAATATATTCTTTATTTCCAAAATGTTTGATACTCTACCACTTTATTGTAAATCCATTATTTAAATCCAATATTGTAGGTTCTATCAAATTTATGTTATCCAAATAAATCATCTCTTTATTCTGAAATAGATATATTAGTATCAAGAATATATTAAGGGGTTTTTTCCCTCAACCAAAATTTTTTCCAAAAGTTTTAATTGCTACTAAGTCACTTTTCCTTGGTATAATTCAACATATATTCATAAATCCTTAAAGGAATAGTACTATAGTAAAATCTATCTGTATATTATAACTCTTACAATCATAAAAAAATTCTTGTATCCAATAACAAAAATTCATTACTTTTTCTATTTCCACTATAGTAATATAAAAACCATTACCATTATCCCTTTGACTTTTTTTCGAGAAATATTCCCTTCATGCATAGGACATTAAAATTTATAGTGTCCAATATACATGTAGTTGAAGAATTATAAATTGGAAAACATTTTTTTACCCATGAAATCACAAGAATGGTGCATTTTCTCTCTACACTTATAGAAAACTCATATTCCATTCTAGATAATATCAGGGTGTACCTTTCCACAATTATCATATGTGGGAAAATACATATTTCCCTTCTTCCCTTTATATATCTTTTTCCCAATTTTCATTTTCTTCTCTTTCTTCCTTCTGAATCCATAATAAATAAAAAACACTTTCTCCTTATTGTTAATACATGATATTATCTCTTCATCTGATGAGAATGTTTGAGAGACTCATTCCCTTCAAAAGATAGTCTTAAACCTATATAAGAAATGATCATTCTTACTATTTGGATTATGTGCACTAATTTGGTTATCATTACTTCTAGTAGGCATCATTTCTAAAAAAAGTCATACACAAGATTAGATCATAACATTATGAAACATAATGTATAATCCCAATACTTATGAAAACTTAAAAAAATTAAAAAAATTATGTGTAGCTAATCTCATAATAAAAAACATGTTTTCTTTGAGGAAATGTATACATTTATATACTTCATAATGGTTTGTAAAGAAAATGTGAATTATCTTATACATATCCCTCGAGAGTGTCAAACCAAGTGAATAGTAAGGCCCATTGTTGTGTACTAGGTCACCTTGAGTCAAGCTTGGAACAGCTTATCAGAGTTGTTACCCCTAGGTACATCTATGCTAGAACCATGTCCACTTGTAGTATCTAGACATACTTGTATTTCTAGGGATAACCACATAATCTCTACCTTACCAAAATTCAAGGATGTTCTTGTATGATTATGATCAAAGTATATCTTAGGGTTATAATCTATGTTTTCTAAATATAGTTTCCAGGGATGCTTCTAAACATCCTTTGCTACCAATTGTAACACAATGACCCCAAAAATCCTAGAGCCAGTGCAATAATTTAGAACATTTTCATGATTACACTAAATCAAAACCCAAAGGACCGATCAGTTTTTCAATCTTAGAAGACCAGATTACATTCATGATTCCCATAATACATTTGTAAAAGAAAATAATTCATGATACATAATAAAATGAAATAAACTGAATCCTTAAGAGATTATTCAATGTCTTCTTCTTCATAACCTTGGGAAGGGATACATAAGAAATGGGTGAGCTCATATAATTAGTAAGGGTAAGTAATACTTCAAAACTAATCATAAACTTAAACACTAGTCATGGTGAGAAACTAAAAATACATTACTTTTAAAATATACTTTAGAATAATATGGTAGGAATGAAGTCTGAATAAATAATTCCAAAATAAAACATGACCATGTATACTCTGTAAGTTGAATAATCACATGGACTATCAATTACTAATATCATAATGAGGTAATGCATAATGTCGGACATCATAAATATATCATCAAGGCCTCAGCCAAGACACCATACATAATGTGTAAAAAACCAAACTAGTTTGTCCCATGAGACCTACTGATGCATTAAGGGGCTATAGTGGGATCCACCCTCCATATACTAAGTCTAATACTTTCCTCATACGAAAGGGGTGAAACATAAACAACATAAGCATTCATATTGAAAAATCGGGTTATGAATTGTGAATACATTAACCATAAACAATGAAAGGAGTCAAAAAGAACATACATAGTCAAAATTATCATAAAACCTTCCACAACATATGTTATATGGTATCATAATAGATAAACCTCAATGAATTATAATATTAAATAAAGTAATTTGACATAGTTTAGAATACCATAGACAAATTCTTGGGGAAAATAATCATTAAACATTCCAATGTCTCTCATTCCACTTTGAAACAGAGAAATCATAATCCCTTAGAATATAATCAAAATAAGGATACTATTAACCTGATATATCAGAGTAAAGTATATACACAAAATAGATTTATCCATTAGGGAACAAGGTATATATCTCAAATAAGTAAACTTGAGATGAGGAAAACCCTTTTACTTTGGAAAGAACGGTTCTTTTAGAAAATCATTTATATTTGTCATAAAATTATATTTTAAAACTGTATGTCCTAGAAAAGAAAAGTTAAGAACATTGAAATTATATTGGAGTCAAAAATGATTACCCATAGAATATAAATCATAAAAAATAGTTTTTAATAATCTTTATAAACAAAACATTTTTGTGCGGTTTAAAAAAATATTAAAGGGATTTTAAAGAGGAAAGGAATATTTGATTTCATAAAACCAAAAAAGATATAAGATAGTTTTTAATTATAAAATATTTTATTTTAAAAAAAATTATGGCTTGAATCTTATTATCTTGTTCACTTGAAAATGGGATAAATTTTGAGAAATTCCCTTGAATTGGGCTTGTTTATCAGGAAGAATTAAGAAGGGAACCATTTTAAAGCATGTATATCCCAATAAAAGTAGGATGATCTAATATGGATAAATAAGTTTGGAACATATAACCAATATTTATAAGATATATACAAACCTAAATAATAATTACATTTTTTATAAATGTAGTGAAATTGTAACCTGAAAGAAAATGGGGGGTCCAGGTAGAATCTCTTAACACTTTGTAATCAATCGAATCATATGCCCCAAAAATCATAATCATCAAACAATACATTTAATAACTTTAAAATTAATGTATTAATGATATGATACATCAATTGGTATTATAAATACATAATACATAAGAAATAGTGGTAAATAAGCAATATCTCACAAAAACAGAAGTGAGATGAGAAAACCCTTACCTTACGTCTGAATGAGTTTTGCACTTGACCATAATGTCCTTGATAATCAAATTAAATCTATTAATTAATTAATTCATAACCCTTTATATATGTATTTTATTCATTATAGTTTTATTATATTCATTTATGGTCCTATTTATGATTTATAGAGTTTAATTTCATTATTAAAAAGCATTTATTTACATGGTTTTCTTGATCGGTTCACTTGTTTATAAGTAATGGAGTTCATGTAAAATGGGTATAATTCTATAGAATTGGAATTACATGTAATTAATGGTCATATAGAAATGTAAATGTTTATACATGTCATTTTGTTTTATTTTATGAGGAGTGATCATTAGATAATGAATTTAGTGATAATCATTTGGATTATTAAAGTGGTTAGGGATCATAATGAACTCGTTTTTGTTTTATCATTTGGTATTATGGAAATATGTTACATATAGAAAATAAAAAATTGTTATAATATAAATTTTACAATATAATTAAACCATTTAAATGGTTTCATGAATAGATTTGTAGGATAAATTGGAGAATGATGGTTCTTCATCCATGAAGGTTGTAAATCGGTACCTCTCAGATGATGGTTTCATTTCTAAAATAAGAGATAGATAGAGAGTGTAATTGTAGTTTGAGGAAGGATATTACATTAACATGATATCATTCAAGTATATTGATGATCCTGTATTTATCATGATAATTTGGACAATGTATGTGAGGATAATACAGGAAAAGAAAATAAATTTAAAAGAAATTAAATGAAAAAGGAAGAAGGTTTACCTCTTAAATTAACCTCTTTTAAAACCTCTTTAGGGAATGGGGTTTTCTTATTTTGGTAAAAAAATAGCTCCTAAATGTGGTGGAGTGACTAGGGAAGATGATTTGGGAAAAAAATTTACATTCATCGAGGCTTATAGGTGTGAGGAGAAGAAGGGTTGAGGGGTGATATTTATAGTGGAGGACAGGGGTAATTTTTGAATATATTATTCATTTGTTTATTATTTTGTCTCAAAACTATAAATATTTTAATAATTATAAAAATATATGTTAAAATAATGAATTATGGTTCGATATTATGGGATTACATCAAGCATACATCACCTATGAATCAATAATTCAATTTTTTATCATTTATCATAAAGTATCGTAGTTTACAATCCACAAAAAATCAAGTATTTTATAAAACTTTTAAAGATTAACCCTAACTATTTTTCACTGTTTATAATTAAAAAATGAACTCAGTATTAATAGATTAATTTTTTAAATATGAAAATTTTATTTTTTAATGAAAATCATCAATTACATGAAAAATACATATTTTAAAATTATAACTGATTTTATAACACTATAAAGAATTAACAAATGTACAATTAAATTATCCTAAAATCAAAATACATTTAAATGTTTTCTTATGATTCTATTAGAAGACAATACATTTTATTTTGAATCATTATATTGATTGAAAATGTAAATATACAATTATGATTTGAAAAAATACTAATACTTAATTAATAATTTCTAAAACATTTATTTATAGATTTTATGATATTATTATGTAATTATTTCATTTATAAGATTCAAAAATTTTATTTATACATTCATGAGTGAGGTTACTATCCATTTGGATGATTCACTATTCATACGGGTTATATTATTATTCAAAAGGGTACATTACGATTCTAAAATTTCAAGTTACAATTCAACAAAAAAAATTAAGTTGATCCTATCAGATTCAAAATATCCTATTGATTGAAACTGTGTATGTCAATTTTTCAAAATTCAATTCAAAAATGTGGTGAAATTAGGTTTAAATCTAATCCCGCATGTGTGGAAAGGAGGTTAAAAATAAAATTCAAAAGTTCAATAAGTTTTGGTATCTAATTTTAATATAAAAATGATTCCAATGATCTATATTGTATTGAAATATGTATAATTGATATATTCTGACATAAAGAATCAGTATAAAGTTTAATAATTATTTTAACTAAAAACATAGTTTTTATCTACAATGCTGTATTTTTAACTATCAATTCAAAAAATCAACCTTCTCAAAAAATTTCTAAAGGTTTGAATAAATACTATTAATAAAAAAAGTAAATACGATGATGAAAAAAAGTAAATAATCTGAAGAAAAAATAGATGTATATTCCAAATTTTCATAGGGACTTAATTGTAAAAAAATACTATAAGTATGTCCAAAACATTTCTATTGGATTCTCTAAATTAATAAATATATAAAATATTATTCCATGAATATCATGAAAAATGACTTCCAAAAACTAAATCAAAAGGAAATTTTCAATATTTGTAGCATATTGAAATATCAATTCAATTATTATTATATATTTATCAAATATAATATTATTATTTCAAATATAACAAAGAAATATAACCCAAGAAGGATGTATTAAATACCTTTTCAGGAATGTCATCCATTACTATGAAAATTTAGGTGAGGGGAAATCAAATTAATACTTAGTGAAAGTTATAACTTGACGCATATTAAATGGTTGTAATATATATAGATATATATATATTATTTTTTATACTTTAATGTTTTATTGATTATTAGATTTTATACATATTTAAATTTTACATATATGTATATTATATATCATTTATATCATAGAATGTTTAAATTTATGTCAACTTTGATTTTATAAATTTTCATTTATTAAATTCATGATAAAGTAAAATTAATTTTCAGCAGTTATATACTTGTCTCGGTGTCTATTTAGGATCTTATACTCTTAGTCACCCACCTCATCTGTTCATGGCACACACACATAATCAAATAATCGAAAATTAATTAGCATACTCTATTCCCTTATTAGAAAACAAGAATATTATATGTTAAAAGTGGATTCAAGGAATAGAGGTCTTTCTGAAGCCATCATTTTGGATTTTTATACACCGTTGTTGACATTTTATTCCCAAATAAATGATATAAATTAAAAAAAATCCAAGATTTTAAGATCTGAAAATGGTTATATTGATCCCAATATTTCTTCTCTACGATACCAGAGTGACCTCATAAGTAGGGATTCTATTGAACCCATATGTTGTACTCATGAGGAAAATATGTCAATTTTTAAATAACCTTATGTGTATGTATTAAGTTCTCATAAAACTATATGATAAATTTTATTTATAATTTTATTAAAAAGAATCATTTTATAGAATATGGAAATTAGATACAATTTTTATCGAATAATATTTAATAGATTATAAGTTAGCTAATTTGAAGTGCATATGTATGAAATATAATTTAAAAAATATTAACCAATGATTAAATGAGTATGTATATTTTAAAATTTTCTCCTACAAAATAAAAATATATATGTGTAGATAATTTATAATGCACTGAATGAGTGATAATATCGACCGATATAAAAAATACAAACCCTAGATGCTCAACCACCGCATGAATAGTGATAATTGTAACCCAATGGTTTGTGTAAAACAATTATCATATAGAATAAATAAAAAAATATACATTTTAACCATGAACTAAAAATTAATAACAAAATCCATTATGAATGAATTTATAAAAAAATTGCTATAGATTTCTATAAAGAATAGGGAAAATGTAACCATAAATAACCTTCCAAAATTACTAATATCCATATTTGGAATATTAAATATATTATTATCAGATTTTTTATATTGGAAAACTAAATGGTGGTGTCTTAAGAATATATAATAAGAGAAAATAGGATTCTATGAAATCTTGTTGTAGTCTTATAAAATAAATTATGGAAAATAAAAATAACCATCCACCCAAAAAAAAGTTATCTTATAAGGAATATAATAATTGATGTCTCATGAATGAAGTTTCAAAATAATATACTACATTCTATATACATTTTTTGAATAAAATAATTATATTTTATTGTGGAAGACAACTTAATGTTAATCCCTAATTTTAACGTTATAGAAAGTTTATTTTACAGAAAAAACAACAAGAGATGTTGCATGGTTCAATGTCAGAAAGGATATAGCACTTTATATATATATATATATTGGATAAATAAAATAAATTTAAATTATTTAAGATAACTTGAAATGCATCCCTAATGTATTAATTGTATGTAATTAAGAATAGGCCACACAAATTATATGAAATTGTTAACATTTATAAATTACATATAATTGGTAATTTGGTACCTTGATATGATACTACAGATAATGCTTGAAATTATTAGTAATCATCTACAAGAATATAGAGTTTCTAATATAAAATTAAAAATAATAATATCATATGATAAGAAAAAATATATATGTCCCATAAAATTCATAATTTAGCTAGTTAGAAAATTATTTCAATAAATAATAATATTCATAATTAGCCAGAAATAAATACCTACTAAATTAGTTAAGAAAATTTTTAATGTATAAATTAATTCCTAATGTTGAAAAATAATATTATGTATAATAGATTTCTGGTAAAAACACATCCAATAATGGACATAATTTTTAAAATAAAATATTTATTTAATAAAAGATTGACACTTCACCACTAATGTGTATTGAATAATTACTTCAAATATGTGAGTAAAATCATCTGTCATGACACCCTTTTAATTTTATTCAATATAAGATCCAAAAAATGTTAATGAATATCTTTTCAAATTCTAAAACATACCTTTTACATTCTATAACATGAATAATTTTTCTTCTCATAATCATTGAGAACAAGATTCATCTTTAGAAGAATAAATTACTTACAAATATGTGGCTGATATAAAAAATTATCCAGGGAGTAACCAAGATCATAAGGGTATATTTTTTCAATAATATATTGAAATGAAAATTATAAAATGGAAACAAATCCTGAAAAATATTTTAATTATTTCTATATTTTATTAGAAAAAAAATTGAAAATAAGTTGTGACATAAAATGTAAATGAATGTTCGATTAAAGATATTGGAATGATAAAACTTTGTGGTCCTAATATATGGATTAAAAATTGAGTACAATGAAAAAATTTGGGAAAAGTATATAATATCTATAATAATATTGATACCTTTGATATGAAATATTACAAATAAGATGTCAATATGAGGACACAAGACATTGTAAGATCTAATGGTGGTTATAGTTAGTTGATTATGGGGGTGAGGAATGGAGGAGGATGGATCCATCAAATTAGAAACTATATTTAGGTAGGAAAATTGTAATGGTTCCCATGTTTGATATAGTTCCATTGAAAGATAACTAATATTTTTTTAGGAAAACTAATGAGATTATATGATTCCTTTTCAAGGGAATTTGTGTTTACAGAGGTAAATTATTGATGGGATGAAAATATAAGAGAGGAAGATATAATGGAGTAAATATGGGATAGGTGTGGAGGGGGATAAATAGTTGGTTATATAGGGGGAGAATAATATGAGGTAGAGTGGAAGTGGTGATACCCATATGGGGAAGAAGATGGAGGGGGTCATGGTGGGGAGAGAATAGAAGAGTGGAAACATGAGTGGAAATGGGATCAGAAATGGTGATCCTTATACTGGAAGGCATGTAATGGTGACATATGCTTATATAGGCACACAATATCATATATATATTTGATTTCATTTAGTTAATTTGACCTTGGATGATTATTTATTTCATTTCTATGATAGATTAATGATTTTAATCATTGAACAGTATAGATGTAGAATACATTGTTAATAGTGAAACATATATTCAATTTCTAGGGACAAAGAAACAATATGAGGATATTGGAGTTTACATAAAATATACTATTTCATTCATTTAAGGAAACCCATGTTTTATTAATATTACCTATTTTATTTTCCATCATTCATGTAAAAACATATTGATATAAAATATTACATTTTTAAGTTAGAAATTCAATCATGCATTAGTGATGATGGATAATTGATAGAGAAAATATTTTCAATTATTTAACTTTTAATTTCAATTTTTTAATCCCACCAATATTTTATTTTAAGGCTATTTGTAACATTTTTTGGTTTTTGTGGTATTTTAATCTGAATTGATAAATGGACTACTTATGGATTTCAGCTATTTTATTTTTTATTCTGTATTTAGGGAATAACATTTTCTTCACTGAGAAAAATTAAAAACAACTTCTTATGTCAGACTCTATATTCTATAGGATTAATTTAGTTATTCCTGACCCAAAGATCAAACCACCATTTAGAGGCCCAAAACTAGCTCAAAAGACATGCCTTAAAATCTATTCAGAAATCTCTATATTTTATATATTGGGACCATATCTCATAAATGGATAATCAAAATAATATATAATTATACAAGGACCTAAAAAACATATAGAGGAATAACTGTTATTAATTTTGACACTCCTAATTCATTAATTTTGAAGTCTCTAAATGTGTTCAAACTTGGTGCATTGGAATATGAATAGTCTACCTAGGAAGATTAAATATATGGAGTAAATTATTAATAACTCGTTCATTTGTTTTCCAATGAAGAAGAAATTTATTGATACAATAGGGGAGACATTATTGGACAAATTTAATGATGAAAAATTGTACCAGTTATTCCATTTAGTGGGACTAAAACATAGATACTTTACGTGGGTTATTTTGGAGAGAAACGTTATCTTCCCTCTCCCTATAAAAATGTATTATTTGTCATTTCAATGTGTTGTCCACATAGGGGTAGCCTTTTTTGTTCATTCTATATTATTTTGTGGATTAATTTATGATGTAATATTATTATTCATTTTTTAATATGTTAATTTTTTTATTTATCTCATTCTCTTATTATTTTTATCTTCATCACGGTGAACTCTTATGCTCAGGATTATCAGTAGCTAACATGAGGAAGTTACTGAGGGAGTAATACAGTGATGAAAACAAGTCATTAAACTTTAATTATTAATGTTTATTATTTTCTTAGAGCTATTCCTAAGGGGGATATTATTGGGAAATTCATCTTTGTGTCTCTACTTTCCACCCAAGGTTTAGATTTTGCTTCTCCAATATTTCCCATCAAACAAGGAGATGGAAGTAAGTTCTCTCAACGATCATTTAGAGCATCATATATTCAAAAACATATGAATATTATGATTTTAACATTAATTATTTAGTGTATTAAAAAAGAAAATTAGAAACTAACAATAAGACAATAAAATTTCAATCTAGGTGATTCTTACAGTAACAACTCCTTTCTTTCTAACAACATTCTATCTGCATTCATTCTGTTTGAATGAATCTATATGTTTTATATTATTGTTGAATTATAATTTCTTAAAAATAATTTTATTTTTTTTATATCATAAAAAGGAATTATAAGTGGTGATTTATTGACTATAAAAACTCCTTAAGAGAATGAAATATGTCTGCCCTGGTGCTGCACTTAGTTATAAATGTTTTTTAGAGTGCAAATGACAAAGCTTCATCAAATTGGTATCATTTTCAGGGATCCATGTGATCTTCACTCACTATTTTTATTCAAATTTTTTAACTATTTTAATTTTTTCAAAAAAATCACCAGAATTCATAAATATAAAAAAATAACTTTTTTGTTCATGATGATCATCAATTCAAATTATTATGCATGTATTGATCCATATAAGGTTCTATTAGAAGTTTACAATGATATTAATGGTTGATTTTAATGTATTACTGATAAAATGATAAAATAAGAGATATAATTAGAATAGATTTCTGAATGTGCAAAAGCATGTCAATAGAAACCTGAGTCAGAACCAGAACTTGAACAAAAACAAGTGGTGGAAGATATTTCACCAATAATTTTTTATATTAAACTGCCTACGGTTAGTGAGAATAAGATTATAAAGGAATAAATAACATCATCCCTCACTCAACCATTTCTCTAGGAGGTTCATGAAGAAAATATTTCAGGTGATGTACTTATGGGATATCAAGATTTTTTGGAAGAATCATTGAATCACTTTATTTATGATAACCTTTAACATGATCTTCCCATTCCTGATAATGAATAATCAGAACCTCTCTACCTACATCTTTATTTGGATGATGACGATTAAGATACACCTACTAGGATGTATATTCCAATGGTTCTATTTGAAGATATCATTTTCTAAGATGAAATAATTAAAAGGGAATATTTCGTTATTAATTCCTCATGTATTAATCTTATTCAAATCGAATTGTTTTCTAAATTATCTTTTTCTGAATTTTCTGACATAGAACATATAGGCCAGGATATATATATTATAGAAGATACCACACACAAGGAAATGATTTAATAAGAAGATCTCGAGAATCTTGTTGGGTAATTACCTCATATACAACCACTTTTATAACATATAAGGGTCACACTATTAAATTCAACAGGTAGTACCCCTGTCTTTTATTCTTTTCCATTGTTGAAATCAAATTATATCATTATTATTTCTCAGTGGTTGGAAATTTTATTATTTTATTTGGGGTTCTCCAATATTTGTGTCAAATTAGGGACACAGATAAATGTCTCATGTGGCGGTTCATCTCAAATAAACCACATCCACCATTTAATTATGGATAATACACTGAAACCACCTCCCAAGGAGTTGTAAAAACCTAGAACTCTATTGGGGTATTAAACTTTCATTACCCATTTTATTTCCCCTTCATCTTTATTTTTAATTATTTTTTATGTATTTTCATTCATTTTTTATAGTTTTAAAGTTGTAGTAGCTAGGATTTTCACTCAAGTATATTATTGAGAAATAAATGAGGTTCTATTATTCATTTTCATTAATTTGATTTCTACCCAATTTAAATTCCATGTGAAAATGTTTCTTGGTCAAGTTTGAGAAAAAAATATTTTAGTAAATGGAATAAGTTTGGGGGACAGATTTCAACTGTTTTTAATAATTTTTTGTTCTTGCATTTTATTTTCTGTGCCTTTTTCTGAATTTGGCATGTTTTGTTTTTTTCATTTTGTACGACTATTTTTAGGATTCTTTAGGTCAATCTAATAATTTGTAAAATCCAAACCATCTTATTGTTTTTGAAACATTGAACGAATTTCATTTTTCAATATTTATGTTTTTTTTAATGGATTTTTTTCTTAATTTTCGTTCATTTCATTTGAGGAAGTTTTATTGATTGTGAAACTCTTGTGCACTAGTACTGCCTGAATAGAAAATATTACCCAACTTTAGAGGTTTCTACACATCCTCATTATATTTAACTTTTTCTTGAGAGTCGTGATACATGTTTTGTGATATAGAACTGGCTATTTATCTATTTTTTAAAGATTTTAGTTTTCATGGAATGTGTTACGTATGATTGAGGCACCACTTTGAAAACCTTTTTAAATTGAACTCTAATTTTGGCCTAAATTTTAATATAGCCTTTATTAATCCCCAAGTATATTTTGAATAACTTGTTAGGAAGCCACGTGAAAAGTCATTTATCCCTTTAAACCCTCTTGTAGGGGCTAAATTCAATATTATTGATGAACTCAAGTGTGGGGAGGGAGAATATGAGTTGTATTATGCTTTCCTGGATAATCTACTTAAGATAAAATAATAAAAAGTGTTTCTATATTTATTAATTCATTAGTGGAATAAAATTTCATAATGGAAATATGGGTTGGTTTCAAAAATATACTTACAAATATGGATCGGGTGTTCACCAACATTTTAAGAAAAAAAGTTTCCTCACTTTTTCTTAAAACATGATTCTGAAGAGAAATCCATATCTATAGTAAAGAAAAAAAAATGATTAAAATTGTGGAAAAGAGGGATAAAATTTATCATTGACACTGAAGTTTCAAGTGTGAACTTCCCGAATAAATATTTGTTTGAGGGTGATTCATTTTCAATCAGATTGAGGAAACTATTCTTAAGTAAAACTATTTTCAAGCATTTACTTCATTTTAAAGCTTAACCATCCTCATTCTACCTATAATGTTTTTAAATTTAAAACCATACAAACCTCACTCTAATAACAACCCATGAAATATACCTCATTATTTTAACCTTTTTGACTCTATTAAGTGGAGATATTTTTAGGATATCAATCTTATGTATATCACATATGTTCATGAGAATGAGAAAAACTCCACATTAAAATATCCTTGAGTGAAGAGTGTAATATTTTTCTTTGGAGACAGGTAGACATGCATGTCAGGATTAACATTAGATTGAATGAATTCTTATTTTTTGGGGGAGTTGGGTAATTTTGATTCATATATGGGGAATGATATTTTTATGTATATGATAATTGAGTTTTTTTGTCATTTATGCTTTAGGAAGTTTGTTTTGACCATGTTATAATATGATTTCCTAGGAGTGAAATGTTTAAGTGTGTGGGAATTGATAATGAAAATATTTTCAATTATTTTTCATTTAATTTAATTTTTTTAATCCCAATTATATGTTTTTATGTTCTTTTTTCACATGTTTATGTTTTTGTGGTATTTTATGATTTATTGATAAAATTTACTATTTTTTATTTTAACTATTTTATTTTTATTCATTACATCAGCAATAACATTTTCTTCACTAATAAAAATTGTAAAATTATTCTTTTCTAGGATTATATTTTTTATGGAATTTATCTCTTTAATATGGATGCAAATCTCAATCAACCATTTGGATGCCCAAAAATAGCTTACAAGACAAGATTCGAAATCTGTGTACAAATCTAGATATTCTTAATATTTCACCCATATCTCATATAGGGTAGGTACAAATGAGTATAAATTAGACAAGGAAATATATAACATCCAGAGGAAGAACTTTTATTAATTTTTAAACTAATTTTTCCTTCATTTTTATGTCTATAAATTTATTTTATATTGGTACATTGGAATAAGAAGAGTCTATCCCAGCAGATTAAATATCGAGTAAATCAACCATGACTCATTAATTTCTTCTCCAATAAAGATTAAAATTCATGATCCTACATTGGAGACATTAAAAAACATCTATCGATAATAAACCTTCTATCAATCATTCCATTTAATGGTCCTAACACACATATATGTTCAGTGGATGATTTTGGAGAGAAAATTTCTCTTCCCTATCCCTAAAAAAATGTATATCTCTATCATTTCAGAGTGTTGGAAACATAGGGGTATCCGTTATTGGGTGTTTTTAGTAAATTTTTGGTTTCATTTATTTTGAAATATTATTATTCTTTTTTAGTATATGTTATTCTTTTCCCTCATCTCATTCTGTCATTCTTTTTATTTTCTTGTTTTCCATTTCATTATTTTATTCATCACTATGAACTCTTATGCCTGTGATTATTAGTAGCTAACCCAAGGAAGATACTAGGGGAGTAATATAGTGATGAACCAAAGTCTTTGAATATTCATTCTTAACATTTCTTAATTTCTTAGAGTTATTCTGAGGGTGATCTAAGTGGGAATTGTACCTTTGTGTCTCCACTTGCCACTTGAGGTTTAGCTTTCACTTATGCAATATTTTTCCTCGATCGAGGAGGTGGATCTGCGGTCTCTCAGCGATCATTGAGAACACCACCATATTTATAGCAGTATGTTACACATATGATGTAGTGTGTTCATTAAGTAAATTGTAATCTAAAAATAAGACAATGAAGTTTCAATCTGGGTGATTCTCTCAAGAACGTATCCTTTCTTTCTAAAATCATTCTGTCTACATCCATTCTGTTTGCAATGAATATATATGTTTAATTTTAATATTTTATTATAATTTCACTAGCCTCAATTTATTTTAGTTTTTTTCATTAATAAATTAAAAAATTAATTATAAGTAGTGAGGGATTGGCCGAAAAATCTCCTCAAGAGAATGTCCTAGGTCAGCGCCTATGATGTACATAGTTATAAATATTTTTGGGAGTGCACATGAAAACACATCTTCAACAAAGTTTTTACAAAATAAAAATATATAGTAATCTTGGAAAAGGAAATAATAATGAATTTTTTTAGAGTCATTGATTGGATCTTATAGTCTAACAATGTCTATTCACTTAGATAATATGAATAAGGGACCCCCACTCCCTAAAATTGTATTATATTTCCAAAATATGTCCAATAATTGATATCTTAAACAAGATGATCCGTGAATGTTTTGATATATTATATGGATTAATTTTTATCTATTTATCTATTATGAGGTATCATAGAAATTGTCTCTTGGTTCATTGATAAGTGGGGAAAATAATAAAATGGATAAGTTTTGATATGTATATGAAAGAAGAATATTTATATTTATACATTTTTAATTAACAAAGCGGATCTATATTATTTAATTATTGAGAAAAATGAAATATCTTCATAGTTTTTACTGGATATTATAGGATTATAAAATCAATGAGTTTAGTTTTAGGTTATGGATGGACTTGTAAAAAAATTATGGGGTTTATTTATTATATGTTCACATGATAATTTTTTCCATAAAATATTTCTATAGAGAATAATGGTGTTTTATAATGTATTCCAAAAAAAGTTTAATGTATCTATAGTTTCTCACAGAGAGTATTAATCATTTTATCTTTGACTGTATGACTAGGGATTCAATGGATTTGTCATATAATGGTAATATACCAATATTATAGTATGTAATTATAGTATAATGGTTTCTAGTGACTTTATATCGATTGAATTATACCAAAAAATAAAAATAATCATATTAATGGAAAAAAAATAAACAAGCATATTTTTTATAATGTGTTTATTAACAAACCATGAGTTTGATCCTCTAAAATAATTAAATGTGTTCATGTGGAATAATTAAATGATGTTTTATAAACATTAAAGGAGGATAGAATGAAATTTGGTTTAATTTAAAACATAAAATTTTTATTTATGTTACGGTGTTCACTTGGAAATATTATGGGGATAAAACCGACACTTTATAATGTCTTGTCTGATAGTATAGTCCTTGTGGTACTCACATTCCATAGGAATCAGGGATCAAAGTCCAATATATCTTTTGGATATTAATTTTTTGATGGTACAAAATGTTGTGGTACTAAATTATTTTGTATGATATGGGAATCATGGATGTTCTATGAAAATTGAAAATCGCATGCTGGGTTTGAAAATATCCATTTAATTAACTATAGTGTCTTCTAGACTTATCTATAAGAAAAGTAGTAATTAACAATGTATAACTCCATTATAGTGGTATCACATACTTTTAAAACTAATATGGAGTTGATGTGGGACATTTCATACAGGTTAAAATGGATTTATTTGTGATTTATCAAGTTGAACTTAAAAATCAATTTCAGGGAAATTTCATTGACGTTTTTTAATAAAATTCATCTATAATGTGATTACACTGCTCTTATAAGTGCCTTATTTTATGGTGTATTATATAACCAAAATATTTAATTTCTAAAACCATGTATTATTTAAAAAATAATGATTTGATTATTGGGATCTTAGATAGTCAAGGTTGACTAGGACTTTGAAAAAAAAATGTTTTCATGGACATACATGTTATAGTGTTTTAGGATAGAGTATATATCTATATTTTATATATCATATTTTGAGGATAAATTACATATCTAAAAAGAATACATTAAACTAAAATTTTTAATATTCTTCTGAATGATTTTCCCATAAAAATTTAAGAATATTAAATTTCACAATAAAGGAAAAAGAGGTGATTCTCTAAAGGTTAATGAAATTGTGATTATGGGAACCATATTCCAAATAGTATAAATATATTAAAATTCAAATTTAATCTTTCAAATATTTATGAATAAATCATTAATACCATAATAGTTTTATTACTTTTTCATTTTTTATTTATAGGGTAATTTCATTGTATTATTTAACAAATCAGATGGTTACAACAATTGCCAACTATGATGAGAAACTCAAGATACTGTTGTATTATTCTTAAACAAATCCATTGTAGCCAAAAATCATATACACATTAGAATATTAGAGATAATTATGATAATAAATTTCCTTTCTACCTTGTTGGATCTTGTTCCCAAATTTATAGGAACATTTTAAAACTATAAAAATTATTTACATAACCAAAAAAAAATTGATAATGATGAATTTAAAAAAAAGAACAAATATTATACTAGTCTCAATAATAAGTTATGAATCAAAGTAAAATAGACAAATTATATATTAATGTGAGAAAATAAATTATTTTGAACTAGTGTGATTGATATAATGTTTTGGTAATAGGAAATCCAATCCAAGTTGACTGAAATTATTAACGAGTTTAGGGATGTGGTCAGCACCACCCTTGAAAAACTCCAATTGTATCCCCATTCATTCACTATAATCAGATAATGTTTTATCACATTATTAACCCAATGGAAATCTTAATATCCAAATGAATATGTACTTTGAATTACATTAAAAATCTATAATAATGATTCCCCTATATAATCAATGATTTATCATAATTTCTTGATACAAAATGATATGAAATGTGTTACATGTGAATTGAGATATTGTTACTCAAGAAACAAAATAGAATAGAAAATTATTATTCTATATAAAGAAGGAATAACTCTTTGTGTAGATACGTTCTAGACTTTTCACAAATCCATATTTCCATGTGATATTTATGTACTAGTTTACTCACATTGTATATTATTCATAATATTCTAACTTATATATATGTAATTTATTTTTGACTACCTTCTACATATGTTCTGAATTCTAATCTACTTAGAATATATATTCTTCATCGTATCATATCTTTTATATTATTTTATTACACTAATATCCATTTCATATATATATATATATATATATACTCTTAATTCTAATTTTCATTTCATGTATATTCATCACACTACACTTCTCTCCATGTATGTTCATTTTATGTATCCATATTTTATAAAAACTGAGAAAGTAAATTACTCTAATATTCTCCCAATGCATTATTAATTTCCAAATGTGGTTATAAGAGGAATATTTACAAGGAATGAACTATGGAACAAATTCTTCTCGTAGATTCTCGAATTTTTTAAAAACATGGTCTACTTCATTTTCAAATAATGATCTCTATATATAAATGATACTTTGGATTCTATGATTCCTAATGATCGCATAAAATATTCTTTTTAGAATTATCATAATATAATCATGTATTCCACCCTTTAATTATTAGAATGGATATCCCATAAAATAGTAATGATTTAAAAACCCCTTCCTGATTATTCAAAAAAAAATCATAGTCATTGAGCCTCTTAAAAACTATTTTTGCATCATCATCCCTTTGTGTAAATATTTTCCTAAATTTTTTTGTCATGAAAAAAAATCATATGTCCACATGATTATTTTGTGAAAATGAATAGCTGTTTAATTATTTCATATAATTGATTCATCTGATTCATGAATTTCTTCATATAAATCCATTTCCTCTCTATAGAAATATTTCATAGAATTTCATTCATTTCTAAGGATATTTTTCTGATAAATATTACATAGATCAATATCATAAATTATTAAATGGTTAAAAATACATGAAACAAATATAAATTTGATAAAAAAAATAAACATTCACCTTTGTAAAAAAAATAATGAGAACATTAATAATATAGACTTTCTTAAATGTTTTCAATTTACCCTATATTTGTGCATAATATTAAATCTACACATAGAATTCAGGGAAATGATTAAATTCTTATCATGGATGAAAATTCATGAAACCACTTTTCAACATCGTACTCTATTCTAAAAATTAATTATAACCAACTAGAAAATTGAATAAAACCACAAAAAACCCAACTTCTTTATCATCTACGTAATTTATCATTGAATTCCAATATTCTCTTGAGTATTCTATATAATCCATCATTCTATATCATTAACCATATTGGTTCCATTATTCTCAAACATTGGTGTTTCAAACTATTAAAAATTAAATATTATTCCCGTAAACTAATTTTTTAAATTTAAAATTGAAATATGATAATTCATCCATCAACTTCATTCAATTTGAGAATTGATCATCATATGAAACAGGATTTCAAGTTATTATTCCACACATCATGCCTATTTAAACCAATTTCAGTAATAAAATTATCAATACTGCCCCTATATTCTTGTATATAATATTTCAATTCCATGTGGAAATTTCTTCCTCTATAAATTCATCTCATGTACTCCCCTATCATGAAATAATTGCACTCTCACTATTCCTGTTAAGAAAAAAAGTATAACCCTATTTTTTGTTGAATGTTATAACCTTAATATTTATCACTAAAATTAATCACATTAATTATTATCCCCATTTTGGAAAAATCCAAATTGAAATAACGTTTCATACATCAAAAATAATTTTAATAAAATTGATTCATATAGTAAGAGGTAAATTTTTTATCCTCCTTACATTGGGGGTGATAGTTGAATATTGAGGATCAATTGATGCCTCTCAACTACTGGAGTGGCTAGAAGATTAGTCACGACGGATTAAACTTATTTATTAAATCCAATATTTTCAATTTCAATAACTCCACTATTTCTTAATTTTGATAAGGTGATATCTCCTAAAAATATGATTAAGATGAGATTTTTGTATTTTATTTTCTATGAGTTTCATTAATCTCGTATAATCACATAGGATCTCCATATATTTTTTCACATCATCCTAAATATTATCAAATTGATTCCTCATCCATAGATTATAATTTCAATATTTTATTACTATGATATATTTTTATTTTTCCTGTCATGAGATATGATTCCCCTCATTTCATTCACCATGAAAATGAACTTATAAAATAAAATTAGTGCAACATAACTTTTTTACTACCATTCCATCACATCACCTTCCATATATACATCCTAAAATTATTTTAATTCCTAAAATATTTCTACAAAAAACCTAAAACTAAGCTTAGAGTATCATGGATTCAACCAAGGATCTATTTCATAACTTTTAGATTCTATTCCTATAGATTTCCTAATAAATTGGTTACTAAAACTGATATATAAAAATAAATGGTCATGCTACTATAAAATAAAAAAATATTCTAATTATTCTCCAATATAATATTCAATAAAATGATTTCCCTTCCTCATGAATCCAAATCATTTTTTAAATAAGAATTAGAGATATAATTGGATTGTATTTAAGTATATAAATCTTTTTTGATAGCTTTATAGAATATTTAGCTTGAGATATAATGGTGTATACCACTATTTGAACCACGTGTATCTCTAGAATGATTATGACTTCACCAATCATGGAAATTTTAAATTCTGACTTAATGAGACTCACAAACTCATCATTATATCACATCATGATTCAAAAAAATATGGGTTCATCTATATAAATTATCAACCTGAATTTTAATTTTTGGAAATATAAATATAATGATTGAGATCAATATTTTTATCTTTAAAATTCTACCTTTCACCAATATTATTCCAGTGATGCACCATGGATTTTTGGGTATATTTTATGTTCTACGATGTCCTATTTAATTTTCATACATTATTCTGATCAGTTATAATAATGTATCCCATTATTTTTTCAATTTATACCTCTTATTTTTGGAAAAAAATCAAGAATGTAATATTTATATCAATTTGATAAATCATACATCCTCTTTGTATTTCAACCATCAGGGAAATTCTAATTGACTAGGGTCACGAAACTAATGTGTAATTTTCTTCAACATCAACACCGTTACATTATGCACATCCATTACACCACAAATATGGCTTATTTTGTATCATGTATCCATTCTTTTTGAATTTATTCTTGAAACCCCATTTTTCTATAATCACATTGTGATGTTCATAAATCTACATAAAATATCATTATCGATTCATATGAATTTGATCAAATTACTTTGTAATATACTTAAATCAGGATTAATATTTTCCGACATCTTCAAGTTATATTGTCTTTATAATTGAATATAGTGAAACTCACTCTATATTTCACATACCCAAAGTTATATGTTGGATTTCGCAATTAATTATATCCATCTTCAACACAGCATTTGAATAATCATCATTTTCAAAACATTGTAAAATTTTAAAATTTGAACCATCTTCATCATATTCATCACATAATATATCTTGGTTTAAAATTCTATAATTATTTTAAAATTTCTCTTAAATGACCTTTATAACATTAATCTATATATTGTAATTCAAACTTTTGTTAGAGAATTTGTAACCCTTAGTCAATACTGTGTACCCTAAAACTATTGTGTATACTGTATCACCACTATTTCCTTAATTTATTACATTGGGTAGAATTTACATCCAAGGAATCAAATATTTTCTACTGAGGAGTTCCTTCAATGAAATGTTTCATAGGTTATCCTTTCCTCCCTTGGGGTCATAAATGACCAATTTTGATTATACATAGAAAATTATACTTCCACCTTCAAATATTTGAATGATATGAAACACATAATGAGAAATATTAGGTCCATATGTTTCACTATTATATTTTTTCATTCCAAAACTCCATTATATTTGGGAGAATTGACACAGGATGCCTCATTCTTAATGAAATTATTCTAATGATAGTTAGCTACCATAATAGTGGTTTAATCTGTTCCATTATTATATGTTAGTATTTTGATTGACTATAATTTTTCATTTCCAACCCACCTTCCATACCTCTTAATAAACTCCATAACATAATCCTTACTTATATTGAATTTAATACATAACATTAAATTAGAAAAGATAAAATACCACTATCTATATATGATTAATACTTCTTTAAAAACATTCAACTATGTGGATCATTTCATATAAATTGGATTTCCCCATAGTCTATAATCTATAAGGATTTTGAACAATATTTCCTTTTTTAAATGAATAACATATCATTTCATGGTCTCTCTCTAATTTTAGGATATCCAACATATTTATTATCTTAGATAAGTTCTAATTTCTTTATTTTTTGAATGTAGTATATCATTTAGTGTTAGATGTTATTCCCCTCTCCCTCTATAAGGTTTCATATATTTGTATTTTTTTTATCCACCTAGTATATATTAACAATTATCATCAACCCATTTAATGAGAGTCTTTTTGGCATGTCCATTGATCAAGTAGCCTTAATGTATAAATATGACTCGTATCCCTAAGTCATGAATTTTACTTAAATTGAAAAGGATGATTCATAGGCCTTTCTCTTAGAGAACATTTAAATTCATCTTTTAATCTCCAATTATCCATTTTAACATTTTTATTTTCTAGGTTATATTATAACCAAATGGAACCATCCAATCAACTATTCTAAAGAAAAACTTCAAAAAGATAAATTTTTATGTTATATAGGTTGGACACCCAATATCATGGATCTTTTTTCTCATGTTATTGAATAATTATTTGTGTAATATCCACAATATTCGAAATATATTTTTTTATTCTAAAAAATAATCCATCATTTTGGATTGTATGATAGATTCTCATTATTCCAATAAATATAGTCAGTGGGATCATCGTATAAATTTTCATTAAAAGGGATGAAAACATTTCCCAATTGAATCATATTTTCTTCTATTAAATCCATGTTCCTTTTACTCTCATTAGAGTAGTTTTGACATAAAAATTTCTTCAAATTAATATCCTTATGAAAAAAATTCAAAGGCTGAATGTAGTATACATAAAAATAAATTATTATTTGACATTTAAGATAAATTCAATTTTTCTATTAAATACATACAGACTCTTATACAGTTTAATAAAATTACACTTCATTGAAATATGATATGGTTTATATTAAATAGTAATGAATATAGTACATTATTTTAAGATTTATATTCTATCAATCCCTCCATATGTTTCTATCCTATGAGTAACTTATATTCATTTAAAAATATATTAATGATTGAGATATATCTCTAATATTTTTAATTTACATATTCTTTTCATCACTTTCCCTTTTTTTATATGTTTAAAATATAGAACCAAGTATTCTTTTACCAATTTTAATTTAATATCGGGGGTTGAACACCTTTTCAACTTGGCTAATACATCATTATACCATTTCCATTAATTCCACAACAGTGTTATTATTAAAATATAACTCTATCCTTCTATAAAATTATATCATTTTTGATATTTATTTGTTACTCCATAAATTATAAATCTATATTTTTTAATATTATTTTTTCACTCATCATTGAATGTGTTATGATTATTAATAAAATTTTTGTGATCATAAAATTTTAACATGTAATCCAAAGCTTTTCATTAGTCTTTATAACTATATGATTGATTTTCCATCACTTTTTCTAACTTTTCAATCACATCATTGAAATAATAAATATATATATTTATATTTATATATTCTTTATTACATAATCAACTAATTTTTTTTTCATTGAACATCATGCCCCCCTCATATCTCCCTCAATTTATACACTGAGATAAAAAAAATATTTCATTTCATAATCTTAAAATATATCATATTTATTAATTATTAATTATTTTATAATATAATATTTTGTATATAAAATAAATTAAATCTTTACTTCCAAAAAATAATATGAAACCCAATATTCCAATTTCCTCACAAATCCATTCTTTTAAAACTTCTTTCTCAATGACATTATATGTTTAATTTTAGTTTTAGGTGGAATATTCTCCATTGAACCTATTTTATATGCACTTCACAAATATAATCTCCAAATATACTTGGAAACCTTAATATAATGTTCCAACATTATCATTAAAAACATATAACGTGCAGCATGAAATTAATTATAGCATTCTTACATTATAATTTCCTTGTCATATGAAAAAATAATTATTCATCATACCCACTTCTTCATCCCCAACATCTTTAATTTTAATCTTACTGATGAAATTAAATTATATTTAATAATTTTAGTGATTTATTATTAATTATTTATTTACGTGTATTTTATATATAAAAAATGCATTAATAATCATTTAGTGGTTTCTTTACCAAATTCCTCTCCTCATTAGATGAAATATTTTTGTTGTAATAGAGTGCCAACCGTTACATGATCATTTTCAGATTCTTGGCATAATTGTTTTTTTTTATCTTGTCAATAGATTTATCCAATAACCTAGATGTATTTCTTGGTTAATATATCAATTTTTTCATGTTTTTATATTTTCAAATCATTAAATATGTTTTGTATTATTAAATTTTTATCCCCCTTAACCTTTATATCACTTATATATATATATTCTAACACATCCTATATAACCTTGACACAATTGAAACACATGAACATCTTGTCAACATCAATTTTCAATGATCCCCAAAAGATATTTTATTCAATGAAATACTTATGGAAAATTTTCATATATAAATTGATTAAAATCAATACATTAACCTCATTTACATTAATACCATATACGAGAGAAAATAAAATGAAAACTCTAATCTATAATTAATGTGATCTCATTATATTGATCCAAATTTGGTAATTTTTTCCACTAAACTAGTTTAATCCCTTTATATTCATTACATGATATATAATGAGAATATTTGGTATATATATTGAATGAAAATTACTTGAATATCTAGTACAGATTTTGTTATTCTAAAATTACAAGCACACCCTAAGTTGGATGTGGATTATGTTATGATGTTTTCATTGTTTATGATTAGATATCTTTCCCATACAGGTATGAAAACTATAAACCTACAAAAATAAGTAAAAATCAATTAAAATAAAAAAAAATTAAAAGTTTTATAGGTCATACCTATTATAAATCATACCCCTATAATGGCTACATCCAAGGATAACACATCGAAAATTTGTAGTTACTATAAAATATTTTACATTTTACAAGTTTTATAAATACAATTTTTTTAAATGTTAGTTTCTTACATAGTAAATTCATTTAAAAGTTAGTGGAGGAATGAGTGTTCTCCCTATCTTGAGACACTCACATTATCCCATCCCTCCTCACTACCCTAGATTAATGCATCCTTGATTTATTGATATAAATTTCACATAAATTCCAGGAAAAAATGTGTCATAAGTTCTTAAGTCTAAAATCTACAGTAATATTTATCTATTGAATACAAAGAACTATTATACTTTCTCTATGATAGTTTATTTTGAATCCTTGATGTGGTATTTGAGATGTTAACTTATTAGGAAAAAAATTAATTCAAATATAAAACACTAGATAGAAGTGGTAATAACTTTGTGTCAACTTTACATAATTTTTTAACACAAATACTAATTTACATGAATTCTTTATGTGGCATCATTCTCATCATTTATTTTCTTTTTTTTAGTATTCTAACCTTGTATGTTCTCTATAGTAGTCTATTACCTACATAATATCTCCACAATAATCAATATTTTGTGTACATTATTGGTGATATTCCACCTTGTGAGTAAATTATTCATAGTATCCTTCCTTGTAAATTAGATATTAATACTAATTATACTTCTATAAAATTTCTATGATCTAATAATCCTTTTTAATATGTTCATAGTGATATTATTCCTTCAATTTATGTTCATCACTATTCTTCTTAATTTATCAAAATATGGTTATTCAACCACTATAATTTTCTATAAATGAAATTTTTAATTCAAAGTGATGTTTTTAGGGTCTAGTTTTAGGGAATACACTTAAAAAAATTCTCTATATTAGATCCATTATTTTTAAATTTTCCATTCCCTTTATTTGAAAACAAAAACCTCTATAGAAAAATCGATTTTCTATTTCATGTTTTTTGGTGCCCAAATAAGATACTCTATTGTGGTATTTATAAAATATATGTCGATTACACAATTTTTTACCCATTATGTGTAACAGCCCAAGATTTTATAAAAAATATTCTTTTTAATTAATGTCTTGTGTTGTATGCTACACCAAAAGGAGCTTTCACAACACGCATCCTTGACTTGCCTTGCATTACACGCAATCGCGACCTTCCTCGATAGCGTGTGTAATACGCAATACCGAGTTTCACTAAACAACGATATGCTATTAAAATATTATTAAAACTAGCCGGTATGAATAGTAATAACCACTTTTTAAAATTCTGTAAATCTTATTTTTCAAAATGAACTTCATTTTTGGATTCGGAGTATCGAATTTAGCCTAAGGTGAAATTTTGGTACATTTCGGATAACTTTCATATTCTGATGAATAGTGAAAATTACTAAATTATAATTAAAAAACAACTTTTTTAATCGAAATAATTAATAGTGATAAATTATTAATTGGAGTAGTTTTAAAGTATATTTAGAATATATTTTTACAATTTAATACAATGTTGGTCATTGGATGTAATTGCACATTTAAACCAGACATAAACAAGTGTCAATCTTTTGATAGATATTGTTTCTTAAAAACACGCTATTTGTTTTAACAGTGGGATTTAATTATAAAATTAATTAATGAAACTTCTATGTTATGAATTTGGTAAAATAGACTTCATTTTTGAATTAGGAATATGAAATATAGCTTAGGATGAAATTTTGGCATTTTTCTGAAAACCTTCATTTTTTGATGAATAGTGAAACTACTAAGTGGTAGTTAAAAAACTGAATTTTTCATAAAACTTAATTTTACCGCTTCTGTGAATGGAATTTCAAAAATCCGAGAGACACGGTTGATGTCAGTAAGTAAAATGTGGTTCAATGAGATGAAAATAATTTTTGGTGAATAGTAACTTTTTACTTTTATTTACCACGGTTAAAAGTAAATAGGGTAATTAAGGGTAAGAATGATATTAATATTACCCTAACACATGTCCTAATTCTATTGTACAAGTGTATCTCGACCAAAAACAACCTTAAGTGTAAAATATTATCATTTAGGCCCACTTGGATTAGATTTGGACATTTATTATTATTTAATTCAAAGAAGAGTTAAAAGAGTTAAAATCAAAGTTTACTCACTAAAACATTTTTAATATGGGGTTATACATAAGATAAATTAGACTATAAATATTCATTAGAAATCTAAAAAGCTTTCCTATATAATGATATTTTATTTATAATTTTTAGACTTTAAATAAATTAATTTATTTATGACACAACGATGATGCAGTAATTACCCTTTTAAGGTAATATTAACATAATTGATGTTATAAATACTCAAATGAATGTAATTTGAAACTTTTTATGAATTACACTAATTTTCTAGGTTACTATGATATATTATTGTTGATTTAATCAACTTGGTTCGAACATATAATTCTGTTATGACTTTCACAAAAATCATATATCAAATAGTGTCAAAATTGACACAAAATAGTTTTTAAATCAAATATTATATTATTAATTTTTATTTTATTACTAAAAATCTAAGGTTCGTCCAAATGACTTAGATAAGGATATATATATTAATAATAAACAATTTGGGGTTCGTTTGGCATGTTATAGTAAGTGTATTAACCATATAGTGAAAGAAAACAAAAAGACACGGTAAAAGTTAAATTATTTAACTTAGAGTTAAATCTAATTTATAAGGTTAAAATAAGAACCTAAACTTGTCTAAATCCTATTGGTTGATAGGATTTCGACCCATCCCCACTTTAGCTTCGAAATAAGACCCTTTGGAACCCTTATAAACCGATTTTTACTTTAATATAAAATAATATTTTGAGATATTCCTAAGGTGCCCCTCTCCTCCCTTATAAAAGGACACCTCCTCCCCCTCCTCCTCACACCAATTTGAGCACTCAAGCTTGGCCAACCCCTGAAAAAATCACTTCTACACTTCCTTAGCAACATCCTAGAGGTTCTGGTCTTCCTCAAAGACCAATTTTAGTGCCTTAAGAGGAGGTCTCAAAGAGGCGCTTCAAAGAAGAGGTAATTACCGTTACCAATTCTTTCATCTTTATTTCTTCTTCAACTTCTTCTTCTTAGGTTGTTTAATTATTAAGTAATAAAATCAGTATCACTCATATACTGATATGTTATTATAAGTATGAAACAACCATATTTCACCATCTATCCATCCTACGGAAAAAGAAATCACCGCGCGTGCGTACGTACGGAATACCGTCTCCACGCCGTGGTGTAATCTATTTTCCACCACCACCTTACATGGATGGGTATAATGGTGTAAAGAATAACTATACATAGTTATTAAAACATCATATTGATTCTGATATATTGTATAATCCACTCCAATTCAATTCAATATTTATGGAAATGATATCATCGCTCGTGCGTACGTACGGACTACCGTCTCCACGACGCGATGAGATTCACTCTTAATGATTAACCATTCATGAATGATTATAAAGTATATATAATAAGTACTAATGAAATATATGACATAATAATGATACTGGGTTTATGTATATATATATATATGTATGTCATCTACTTACTTCCATTCAAGACAATAAGGAAAGAAAAACAGCGTTCATGCGTACGTACGGACTACCGTCTCCATGAACGGTGTTTTTCATTTTATTTATCTATGTATTATATATATATATATACTGAATATATATGATATATAAATCATATTTTATATTCTTAAAGTAAGTAAATCATGATATAAGTAATAATGATGTCAAGAACAACAAGTCAAAACACCTACGATAAATGAAACCATTTTACCCAAAATGCTTCTTTAACATGGAATTTACAAAAAACGGGTAATATAATGTCATAAGTGAACCATATATGATATCATAACAATGAATATGATTCTGTAATAAGTCAATGACATTATTTAAATCATTATACAGGAGGTTCGGACACATACGAAGCAAATCGGACCTAAGGTAAGGGAAATATCACAATCTCATTTTTATCCGAGATTGTTTTTACTTTGGTATTTACTGGGGTGTATTTTATCATCCACATCCATGTTACCTCAATATGTAAAATTATTTCCATCCTTCTACAATAGTTTATATCCAATTTTACCCTTCGATGAGTTTTTTGTAAAAGATATGAAAGGAATCTTTTTTCGTTTTTCGTACGAGGTACTTTTTGACTTTTCCGAAAAAGTACGAAGAATGTTTTTTTTAACTTATATGGCATGAACGGATTTTTACGGTTTTATAAAGCCTTATTTTCATGAACCTTCCTCCAAAATATTTCACGACTATTTTCAATAAAATCTCTTTCTTTTAAAATTGCATGACGTTTTGTGAAAAGAAATTGATTTTGAAGAAGAAAGGATATTTTCCTCAAGAATTCAATTCAAGTGTTTTATCAAAATAATTTTCCATCTAAGATAATAAAGGGATATGTTTCTATCCATATTTTTACATTGATTTGACTATATTGTGATGTAATTATGTTTATGAATCCCTTTATCTTATATGAATGGTTTTATGATGTCATGTTGTTTAAGAATCCCATTTTTATTACATGGGTTATGCAATGATGTATGATTTATGATTTTGTGGCACACATAAGAATGGTATCATTATGAGATGGGTGGGACCTATATCTCCCTCCAATGAATTGGGTAAAGATTTTATATCTCATGAGATAGACATGGCTGAAATGGTAGGTTATACCGGTTCAGTGAAACAGGACTGAAACGAGGGTTACTCGATTCAGAAAGGGACTTTGTCCACTAAGATAGTCTTGGCAATTAGTCTTGACTAACAAGAAATGATTCTATATGATTATGTGTGTATGCCAAAAAGTTTCAAGTTTTATGTTATGATTATGGGGATCTCATTTTCACTTCTATGATTTATTCCATGTTAAGATATTATGATCTCTTTTGCAGGTTTTGATTTTCATAAAGATATGATATGATTTTTATTTCCTTTATTTTCCCTTGCTGAGCATTTGAGCTCACCCTTTTATGTTTTCTTTTCCCCAGGATATAAAGAAATGTTTTAGGTATAAAAAAAAGGAAGATCTTTATGGGCGATATTGAAGATCTTTCACCAGGATTAGAAGATTACGTTTCGAGTTTCCAAAGACACTAAACTATTACGATCCTTGTGTGTGTGTTTTTGTTATGTACTAAGTGTTCCGCAAATGTAATGTAATGTCCATGTAAGTCAAGCTTAGGGTCTCTACAGTTGGTATCAGAGGGAGGTTTAGTCAACCTTTGGAAACTAGGACGCGAAAACGTTAGTGAGATCCCTAGAGATATTTCTAAGGTATGTCTAGGGATGTCCCTAAGGATAAGTATACGTATAGGATATAGTCCTAGAACTACGGTAACGATCTTAGAATTTATCCTAAGATGTTAGATATTGAGGGTGCTCCCCCTTTACTATGTTGTCTTCCCTAGCATGATTTCGCCTCTCACAAAATTCTTTTTGTGTTTTAGTTAATGGAGGGAACCAGAAGGAATTCGGTTAACATTAAATCCAATGGACAAATTGGTGACTATGAGCAACAAAATTGTGTAATGCCTAGAGATAAAGATATTGTGATTATTCCGAATCAGTCATCGCGATATATGATTAACAAGGTTAAATTTAGTGGTATGACTAATTCATCAAAGAAGAGGAAGATAAACTATTATGCATGTTCGCATGTTGAGGAGCATAAAGAAAGGAAGATTGAGATTTCTAAAGAAGGGAAGAAGAACCTTGAGGAATTCCTCAAATGGAGGGACCGATGTTATCTGTGTGGAGAAAAGGGTCATAGAGTGAAAGATTGTTATGGAGTTCAATGTTTTATTTGTGGAGAACATGGGCATTACCCAACTCAATGCCCTGACCTAAAAAGATACTTCTAAATCAAGGAAGGACTTATTCCAGGATAGTCATTGAAGTGGATGGACTGAAGTGTTTATGTATTGGTATTCAAGAATAATGTTGTTGAGGTACTTTTATGGTGTATTGGAATATTTATGTATTGGTCTAATGTGGTATTCGAAGTGATTGAGGTATTTTTGAAAAAAATATGATATGCGCATAATGAAGGGAAAATGAGAAAATGAAATATTTGACAGTATTCATGAGCTCATGATTGATATAAGGACTAAGTGATATCATGGTTTGAGAATATAGAATTTTGAGGATTTTGGTATGTGGAAAGTGTTAACTTTTAACTTCATTCATGTTTTCACTAAGGATCAATGGGTATTCAATAGAATACATGATTAAGGCCTTTGAATGTTTGGAATGTGACCAACAAGACATATCTTATGATATATGGGGATCAACGATGGTATTAAATCTCTGGTAATCGTTTTCACTATGTTATGAGAATGGACTGCAGTATTATGGATAGGACTAAAGATTGGAATGGATTATGTTGGACATAAGTTAGTATTGTTTAAGGATAGAAGTTTTTTCGATATTATTTATGGGATGTTATAGTAATATAGTTTTAGAAAAAGGACAACCTGCAGGACGGGCGACAGCCCATCGCTTCGGACAAGGCTGTGGGAATCGAACCCACAACCGAAGTGCGACTGGCCTTTATCGCCTACCACTGGCCTACAGGAAGTCCCTGTTTAGTAGAAACTAGTTTTATTATATTAAGCAGTATGATATATGAAGTATAAGTCCATTTTAGGAACTATATATGATTAATCTCACTATAGATCGACTTGTGTATATAATTTTTGCTAACCTTTTGTTTGAGACAGATGGAATGACCCGTCATTCTATCACATGATCTGCTAACACTTCACGAATAACAAATTCAACTTCATTTATTTAAGAGATGAAGTGGAAATTGTTATAGGCACGAACAATAGTGAGATTGTACCAAAATAAAGAAAGTATTTATTCCAATTCAAATTTTCAACTTCAGGGAAATGATCTTGAAAACCAAAAATGTTGTCCTAGTGATCTTATACCTGATGAATCGGATGGTACCTTAGATCGTCACAAATTTATGGATTTTTGATTATTGGCTTTTCCATAGCCATGTTCTCTACCACTCTCCATCAGAACATGATGGTTAGATTTCTCTTCCATATCCATATTTTCACCTATGTGGAAACCCAATGATTAGTTTATTTGGGTAACCGTTATGCTTCATACTTTTGTTTTTAAAGATTGGTTTTGATATTCCTTTTTACGATGTGGGTTTCTATTAAAGAAACTTTCAAATAGTAAACCATTTATAACCCCGACGAATTTCGAGGGCGAAATTCATTTTAAGGGGGGTAGAATGTAACAGCCCAAGATTTTATAAAAAATATTCTTTTTAATTAATGTCTTGTGTTGTACGCTACACCAAAAGGAGCTTTCACAACACGCATCCTTGACTTGCCTTGCATTACACGCAATCGCGACCTTCCTCGATAGCGTGTGTAATACGCAATACCGAGTTTCACTAAACAACGATATGCTATTAAAATATTATTAAAACTAGCCGGTATGAATAGTAATAACCACTTTTTAAAATTCTGTAAATCTTATTTTTCAAAATGAACTTCATTTTTGGATTCGGAGTATCGAATTTAGCCTAAGGTGAAATTTTGGTACATTTCGGATAACTTTCATATTCTGATGAATAGTGAAAATTACTAAATTATAATTAAAAAACAACTTTTTTAATCGAAATAATTAATAGTGATAAATTATTAATTGGAGTAGTTTTAAAGTATATTTAGAATATATTTTTACAATTTAATACAATGTTGGTCATTGGATGTAATTGCACATTTAAACCATACATAAACAAGTGTCAATCTTTTGATAGATATTGTTTCTTAAAAACACGCTATTTGTTTTAACAGCGGGATTTAATTATAAAATTAATTAATGCAACTTCTATGTTATGAATTTGGTAAAATAGACTTCATTTTTGAATTAGGAATATGAAATATAGCTTAGGATGAAATTTTGGCATTTTTCTGAAAACCTTCATTTTTTGATGAATAGTGAAACTACTAAGTGGTAGTTAAAAAACTGAATTTTTCATAAAACTTAATTTTACCGCTTCTGTGAATGGAATTTCAAAAATCCGAGAGACACGGTTGATGTCAGTAAGTAAAATGTGGTTCAATGAGATGAAAATAATTTTTGGTGAATAGTAACTTTTTACTTTTATTTACCACGGTTAAAAGTAAATAGGGTAATTAAGGGTAAGAATGATATTAATATTACCCTAACACATGTCCTAATTCTATTGTACAAGTGTATCTCGACCAAAAACAACCTTAAGTGTAAAATATTATCATTTAGGCCCACTTGGATTAGATTTGGACATTTATTATTATTTAATTCAAAGAAGAGTTAAAAGAGTTAAAATCAAAGTTTACTCACTAAAACATTTTTAATATGGGGGTATACATAAGATAAATTAGACTATAAATATTCATTAGAAAGCTAAAAATAGTTCCTATATAATGATATTTTATTTATAATTTTTAGACTTTAAATAAATTAATTTATTTATGACACAACGATGATGCAGTAATTACCCTTTTAAGGTAATATTAACATAATTGATGTTATAAATACTCAAATGAATGTAATTTGAGACTTTTTATGAATTACACTAATTTTCTAGGTTACTATGATATATTAGTGTTGATTTAATCAACTTGGTTCGAACATATAATTCTGTTATGACTTTCACAAAAATCATATATCAAATAGTGTCAAAATTGACACAAAATTGTTTTTAAATCAAATATTATATTATTAATTGTTATTTTATTCCTAAAAATCTAAGGTTCGGCCAAATGACTTAGATAAGGATATATATATTACTAATAAACAATTTTGGGTTCTTTTGGCATGTTATAGTAAGTGTATTAACCATATAGTGAAAGAAAACAAAAAGACACGGTAAAAGTTAAATTATTTAACTTAGAGTTAAATCTAATTGATAAGGTTAAAATAAGAACCTAAACTTGTCTAAATCCTATTGGTTGATATGATTTCGACCCATCCCCACTTTAGCTTCGAAATAAGACCCTTTGGAACCATTATAAACCGATTTTTACTTTAATATAAAATAATATTTTGAGATATTCCTAAGGTGCCCCTCTCCTCCCTTATAAAAGGACACCTCCTCCCCCTCCTCCTCACACCAATTTGAGCACTCAAGCTCGGCCAACCCCTGCCAAAATCTCTTCTCCACTTCCTTAGCAACATCCTAGAGGTTCTGGTCTTCCTCAAAGACCAATTTTAGTGCCTTAAGAGGAGGTCTCAAAGAGGCGCTTCAAAGAAGAGGTAATTACCGTTACCAATTCTTTCATCTTTATTTCTTCTTCAACTTCTTCTTCTTTGGTTGTTTAATTTTGAAGTAATAACATCAGTATCACTCATATACTGATATGTTATTATAATTATGAAACAACCCTATTTCACCATCTATCCATCCTACAGAAAAAGAAATCACCGTGCGTGCGTACGTAAGGAATACCGTCTCCACGCCGTGGTGTAATCTATTTTCCACCACCACCTTACATGGATGGGTATAATGGTGTAAAGAATAACTATACATAGTTATTAAAACATCATATTGATTCTGATATATTGTATAATCCACTCCAATTCAATTCAATATTTATGGAAATGATATCATCGCTCGTGCGTACGTACGGACTACCGTCTCCACGACGCGATGAGATTCATTCTTAATGATTAACCATTCATGAATGATTATAAAGTATATATAATAAGTACTAATGAAATATATGACATAATAATGATACTGGGTTTATGTATATATATATATATGTATGTCATCTACTTACTTCCATTCAAGACAATAAGGAAAGAAAAACAGCGTTCATGCGTACATACGGACTACCGTCTCCATGAACGGTGTTTTTCATTTTATTTATCTATCTATTATATATATATATACTGAATATATATGATATATAAATCATATTTTATATTCTGGAAGTAAGTAAATCATGATATAAGTAATAATGATGTCAAGAACAACAAGTCAAAACACCTACGATAAATGAAACGATTTTACCCAAAACGCTTCTTTAACATGGAATTTACAAAAGAACGGGTAATATAATGTCATAAGTGAACCATATATGATATCATAACAATGAATATGATTCTGTAATAAGTCAATGACATTATTTAAATCATTATACAGGAGGTTCGGACACATACGAAGCAAATCGGACCTAAGGTAAGGGAAATATCACAATCTCATTTTTATCCGAGATTGTTTTTACTTTGGTATTTACTGGGGTGTATTTTATCATCCACATCCATGTTACCTCAATATGTAAAATTATTTCCATCCTTATACAATAGTTTATATCCAATTTTACCCTTCGATGAGTTTTTTGTAAAAGATATGAAAGGAATCTTTTGTCGTTTTTCGTACGAGGTACTTTTTGACTTTTCCGAAAAAGTACGAAGAATGTTTTTTTAACTTATACGGCATAAACGGATTTTTACGGTTTTATAAAGCCTTATTTTCATGAACCTTCCTCCAAAATATTTCACGACTATTTTCAATAAAATCTCTTTCTTTTAAAATTGCATGATGTTTTGTGAAAAGAAATTGATTTTGAAGAAGAAAGGATATTTTCCTCAAGAATTCAATTCAAGTGTTTTATCAAAATAATTTTCCATCTAAGATAATAAAGGGATATGTTTCTATCCATATTTTTACATTGATTTGACTATATTGTGATGGAATTATGTTTATGAATCCCTTTATCTTATATGAATGGTTTTATGATGTCATGTTGTTTAAGAATCCCATTTTTATTACATGGGTTATGCAATGATGTATGATTTATGATTTTGTGGCACACATAAGAATGGTATCATTATGAGATGGGTGGGACCTATATCTCCCTCCAATGCATTGGGTAAAGATTTTATATCTCATGAGATAGACATGGCTGAAATGGTAGGTTATACCGGTTCAGTGAAACAGGACTGAAACGAGGGTTACTCGATTCAGAAAGGGACTTTGTCCACTAAGATAGTCTTGGCAATTAGTCTTGACTAACAAGAAATGATTCTATATGATTATGTGTGTATGCCAAAAAGTTTCAAGTTTTATGTTATGATTATGGGGATCTCATTTTCACTTCTATGATTTATTCCATGTTAAGATATTATGATCTCTTTTGCAGGTTTTGATTTTCATAAAGATATGATATGATTTTTATTTCCTTTATTTTCCCTTGCTGAGCATTTGAGCTCACCCTTTTATGTTTTCTTTTCCCCAGGATATAAAGAAATGTTTTAGGTATAAAAAAAAGGAAGATCTTTATGGGCGATATTGAAGATCTTTCACCAGGATTAGAAGATTACGTTTCGAGTTTCCAAAGACACTAAACTATTACGATCCTTGTGTGTGTGTTTTTGTTATGTACTAAGTGTTCCGCAAATGTAATGTAATGTCCATGTAAGTCAATCTTAGGGTCTCTACATTATGTCATTCCTTCCACTCCTTTGTAAATTACACACCCCATTGTGAGTCTGTGTAAAAATCACTCAGTCATATATTCTATATTTATGTAATTCATGGGATTCTTACTCAATATAATTACTTCACAGAGTTATGTGTCCTTATTAATATTAAATTAAATGGTTTAACAACATAATAAACTAAATGTGCCTCATCATTATTTCATGACACCCTATCACCATGTATTTTATTCTTATAATTATTTCAATTTCAATATATTTTTCAATGTTTCAATCATTCATGTGTATGTATAATTATTTTCCAAAATTCCATCATTTTCTATATGGTTATCATTGGTTAAATATTTCATAGATAATCATAAAACATTTCCATGTGATTCTAATTCTATTAGGACTCTAACATCGATAAATAAACTTCTAATATGTATTCGTATTCTCTCTAAATTTCTGAGAACAACAAAAATCATAACCTCATCAAAATTTTACTCTTTATGAATGATCTGATTAAATGATTCAATCAATGTGAAGGATTAAATTATATGAAAAATATATTATCATGATAAAAACATTCAATAAAATTATCATATGGACTTCAATTTCCTTTCAATCATTGGATTTTTATAGAAACATTTATTACGAAACCCTTTCTGAAAAAAATATTTGTCATCTATTTAATTTATATCACTACATTTCAGCAAATATCTAATTAATAACCTTGATTCCATTAATATTTACCATTAATAAAAGTGTTTCAATAAATATTTCCTATAGTATAGATACATCAAATTGAATTAACATAGATTATTATTTTCTACCAGGTCTTCTTGGATAATAAGAATAGATATCTAAATTCATAAAGTTCACATATTGTGATCACATTTAGAATAGATCATGAGGGTTTACATTCCAAAATAAATAAAACATAGTTTTTTGTTACATTAGACATTAATATTTCTGAAATTGTGTGTTTATATAATGAATGGATAACATCATTATTATATATCATTCAATATCAAACATTGATGCATGAAAAACACACTGACAGTTTTTTGGTGAATAGTTATATTCAAGTGACTCATTGATTGTATCCCATTGATGAAGTGATCAATATATTATTTAGTACTTTTAAATAATGGATTATGATGTCTTTAGACACATTTCTCTGCTGGAAGTTCATAGATTCTATCCATGGTAATAATAGATAGAGTAAATTCCATCCAAATAAGTCAAAAAAGATAAATTATGCATAAATGGAATTTGAAACAACATATACATCTAGAATTATAAAAAATTATATGACATTGAGATTATATTAATTGATGCATGAAATATTAGGTTTTTCATACATATGGAATTCAATATTATTTTTAGGGGTATAATGTATTTTAAGGTGCTACTCTTGTTTAGTGAGTTGGGCTCATTTCTATTGAGATAAGGGCATGGGTGGTTACACAAAAAAATCTATACAATAGCTACACTAATTTTGGAAAATAACAGTTTTGGATAAAGTATGCTCTGATGATATATACTAATATATGTTCATGTTTAAATTATCCAATAAATAAACAAATTTATAATATATTATTTGATTTTTAAAAAAATTGAGACAGTAATTATTAAGTATTGAATTTTTTTAATGGAATAATAATTAATATTTGTGTATAAATAATTTAATAAGAAAAATTAAATTTTAATCATTAGAAATTTTTAAATAAAAATTATTAATATTTTTTATAATGGTAGTAATAATGGGGTATCCCAATACACTAGATGAAGTTAGTCTTACTGCTGGTGCCTTATACTACAAGTATCCTTGATCAACTATATTTGGTCTGACAGGTGACACTGATGTAAGTACATTAGTATTATATACATTAACATGGTAATTGTACCTGAGCAATCCAATAACATTAATAGGGTTATTTAATCACTTAATATTTTACTATCATCTATAATGTTGCATAGTGGACCAACTATGAGGATCGTAGACTATAAAATGAAAGTTACTATATCATTATGTTTCATTATGATATTATTTTGAGCTTGGGTTTTTTAAAAATGAGATTGTGTGGTACATGTAATAACCCATTGAATTTACTTAATTTTATTCTTTGTCTCAATGGATGTAGGGAATACTCCTCAACCAAGAAAATATATGTGTTCAAATTATTCTCTTTCATCTTTCTTTTTCCTACATTTTCTATTCATATTAAATCTTTTAGTGTTGTTTCTCCTATACATTCCCATAAAACATGTATTTAAACCTATTTTCAAATGGATGTGGTTATATTATTTTAATTGAATGTCGACTATGGAAGAAAGGAACGAGAATATTGAGCTTTTTTGTAATTAATTCTATTATTTTAGGATTTGGATCGAGGAATATATGTATCTAAAAAATATGTACTTATCATTTATTGGGTGAAAGAAATAGTTGTTTGGAATACATATAAAATTTAATGGATTTATAGTTTCTAAGATTCGTACATGTTATATTGGCAAAGAATGTGTCAGTCAGAGAGGAGAAGAAGATAGTTGGTTGATGGAGGCACATTAGAATATGTATGAGAAACCATATTTATTAAATTATGTGTACCTAATGTAATGGATAATGAATCTGAATATGAATAAAGGTAAGTATATCGAGTTGATCTAGCTCTACCTAATTTTTTCCTTGATCTCGATATCCATAAGGCATGGGGTAAATTCCAGGTCACCTCATGCTCCAACAAATAAATGGTCATCAAATGAACACATCTTGGAATCCAAATGACCACTTGATCTATTCCACCACAAAATATGTCATGTCCTATTCGTATATTGGAAATCATTTCCGAAAATAACAGTTTCAAATAACACCAACAACTAAATAGTGTACAATAATTAAAACAATAATTGATAATCTATAGAAAATATATCAAATATAATTAATAATTCAAAATAATGTAACGTCAAATAAGCTAGATTCGTCCAAATACATAGACATAAAAAATGAAAAAATATCCCCAAAATTTTCCATATAAACCATATGCCCATAATTTTGAGTAACCACCACTTCCAACCCAATAAAATTTTAAAGCATGAATATTTACCATCAAATGAAATAGAACCTATTCTATTACATGTATTATATAGATCAAATTATATGTACACAAAAAAAGTATGTATGGTGTGATTAATATACAGGTAGGATAAGTCCATTAATATAGATAACATAATTCTCAATTCATGCATTAAACACATATTTCTCTATGTATACTGACTATTTTAGTTTAAAATAGAGTACACTAAAAACATTCATTTTTAAAAAAAATCATAATACCTTTTATTTTTTTCAAAAAAATCCTTGTCCCATAACTTGAAATAATTTGATAACTATAAATAACAACTAAGGATAACATAGAAATATATACATCAATACATCCAAATAAGCAATGGATATAAGGTTACATCACATTTAAAACCAAAAAATACATGTATAATTTTGATCAAACCAATGGGTCTTAAAATAACAAGATTGTGGTAAAATGAATCTATCATGGATCATTGTCAAACAGTTGTGGACATATACAAACCAACTCCAACATACACATTTTTCCTCATCGGGTGTCAACTATTAGGGTAGGCATAACCCCGTATTGGGAAATTCATAGGGAATAAAATCTTTTTAAACCATTTTATAAAACACTATATGGGCTTCAAATATTTTTTTTATATAAAACTTTAAAAATCACTATTTAACACAACACAATCCATGAAACACATTCAATTAGAATAAGGAATCCCTCAAAAAATCAATACAACCAAAATTCACTAATAAAACCAATGGAAACCTCATGAACCATATCTAAGGAATAAAAATGATATTTTTTGAGACTATAACACCTTGATATTTTATGAAATTATTTTTTCAATGAACATTAATTTCATTGATAGTTTGTATTACATGCAACACCGAGTTTAAAAGAACAATGATATAGAAATAAAATATTATTATTTGTGATAGTTACAAACTATCTATTAAATTGGGGGGAATAAATATGTTTAACTATTTTATTTAATATATAAAAATATAATTCTCAATATAAATGTATTTATTTATTCTTGGAAAATGATCATTTAATTTTTTTGCAAAGTTATATTATGCATAAAAATATATTTCCTTTAAATTTATTTCATTTCTTTTTCTGATAAAATATTATATTTATTTTTTGACACTTGAAAGAAAAAATCATAAAACTAACCACATTTGTGAAATAACCATATCAAAATTTACTTAGGGTTAATTTCTAGAATTTTTTCAAAAAGATTGATTTTCCAGTGAATAGTAAAAAATCAAGATTTTTATTGAAAATTATATTTATGTATCAAGAATATAAAAATTTTCATTATGAATTAAAATAGATTAAAAAAACAATATATCCATTATATATTAAATTGTCCATTTAAATTCATTGGAATAAGTTTTATGTTAGAACTTGGTGTAAACCCATTTTTATACGTAAAAAGGCTTCTTCCTCATAAAATATTTTTATGCATGAAATTTATTTTTATCTTAAAAAATTATATTGATCACAATTGGTGATTGATTTAAATGTAATATATATTATATACTCAATAAAGTATTTCAACATTTATCTAATACTTTTCTAGGGGTGGAATAAGAATCAATCTTGTTTAATGCTTAAAAACTATATTTTTTTAAAAGTAATTTTCATTCTATTTTGTGCAGATATATGAATATCTATTTCTTCCAAATATCAGGGATGAAATTTATAAAACATATTCAATATTTTGAAATAGGATGTTCAAATTTGTTAAATATTCCCCTTTTATTTTTGATTAATATGAATTGTAATTGGAACATGAAGCGGGTTAGAGAAAAAATCCTTCATTACATCATCCTACCAGCAGTTCACTAAGGCCATAGGCCATTACGTTGCTTTAATACTAACTAGGGATAAAATAAATGTAATGGTCTCCCTCTCCCCTAAAAAATGATTTTTTATTGTTTAATAAAGAAATAATGATCCTCCCTCCTACCTGTTAAAAAATTATATGGTATTAAATGAAACCAAAATATGTCTAAATTATATTTGTTTTTAGTATTACAACATTATCCTATATTAACATCAATAAAATTGAAATTTATAAGAATTTGTCTCTTGAATAGTCTTATTATAGTTAAACATATCAAGAAATTCCAAAATTATGATCACCAAAATTATAAAATAGAGCTGCTTCCCCCACTTATTTAAATCAAATTGAGAATTATACTCAATATACACTCTACCAATATCTCTTCTACACTTGTCTATAAAAATTATATAGGTTATTTTCTATTAAAAATAAAAACTATACGGACCATAAGAAGTTATCTAAAGTAGTTATTTCCAATATGACTACTTCAACTTAACCAATGACTTTCTTTTCTAATATTTATTACCTCTATTAAATCTATGGTATTTATCATAAAATAATATCCTATGTATGATAAATATGATGAAAAATTATTATTGTTATGAAAAACAAGAATACTCAATATTTACCATCAAGCAATAACTCAATGTATCACTCATGCGTGCATACGAATCATTATCTCCATATAGAAATATGATTATTTTTCAGGGCTATATTTTATGGATGGTATTTATGATGGGTTGAATATCTATATATGATACTTATGAGATAATTATAATTATGAAATTTCAATATCATGTCTACCTTCTTACCATCCAATCCTTTGGTAGATGATAATGTCACTTTTTTATATGTATTGATTACCACCTATACGAAGTGATGTTATTCATTGTTCATTTATACTTTACATAAATGGAAATTAGGATGAAATTGATTAATATATATTATATATATGATATAATAATGACTCTATAAAGTTGAATTATTTTTAAACTGTATTTCATTCATTCATTTCAAAAATTCAAATAGTTTTCAGGCATATGAATGACCTACCATCTTCATTGTTGTCTAAAATAAAGGCTACTTGAACAATAAAGAGGGGGTGAATTTCGTTCCTAAATATTTTATTTACAAAAAACCTCCCTCTTCAGGTATGATCATTCAAATTATTTTTCATTAATAAGGATAATAATTATAAATAAAATTTAAATGATATAGACCAAATAAAAAATATTTATAGTGGTTCAGGGAACATAAATCCCATAATCCACACCATTAACACTCTACTCTATGAGCTTGGTGATTTTAAATATAATATCCATTTTAATATGGTGTCCCAGATGAGTACATGAATCTATCACTTAATAAAAAGATCCAAGAGATTTTAACCAGTATCTCCCTTTACCATACCTATCCTCATTCTCAATACGCACTCTAACACCAACTGTAAACATAGATAATGAATAAACATTGAAATAAACAGTTGCAGAACACCGTTGAAATTAGCAACTAGTAGTAGTTGAAAATTATTCCTCATAATATTGTAGAATTAAATGTATGGATCCGGATAATATTTAGTGAAACTGATAGAAACATTTAGTCATAGCATGAGTTTTTAAATTTGATTTTTCTTTGTAGAGTCATTTATGGAATGAGTGTTCTAATCTTTAATCATATCTATTTGTCACATATTCTTCATCAATCCTTATAAAATTTCAATAAATTATTGAAACTTATTTTTATATATCATTTTTAACTTAAGAATAAGATAATCCTAATGGTCAAATAAACCATGAAATTGGATTTTGATATAACATTATATAAGGTATATATATCCTTTCCTTCCAAATATAGAAATTAATTTTTTGGAAGCGATGTCTGAAATCTTCTCATTTATTGTATCATTCCATTCATGGAAAGGTTTATCATATACAAAATTTCATAATTTTATAACACTTTGTCTAATATGATAAAAAATCATGAATTGATTTATTTAAAAACTATAAAAGTAATCATTAAATTCCAACAACAACTAATTATTTGTATGATATTCAACCAGTGGTATTATTCATTATTAGATAACTTCTCAAGGGACTTTTAAAGATAAAACATTTTTTCGTCTTATTCATAAGATAAAGAGGCTTCAGTGATTCCTAAGATATTTCTTTAATGTAATATGAAAATGATATACTTCAATAATGTGTAAGCTAATAGACTATGAATACACTTTTCATAAGATAATGTATTATCACATTTTTATTTTGATGAAAGTATCAAACTTGGGTAATAAAACACTGAATTGTTCTCTTTGTAAGATATAGTATTACATGGTTAGATTAATATCCAACACTTTATAATTCTGAGTAGACTGGACATATTATTCTAATCTTATAAGATAAAATACTTTGTTGAATTATTTTATACATTGTAAGATAATCACTTGGAGAAATAATATAATATAAAATATTTTAAAAGGTACCATATAAAACACATAAGATAAATTAGTTAGAATACAAGTAGGGGTTTTCTGAATCAAAAAAAAACACATAAACACAAAGATATTTTGGAAAAACATGGTCTATAAATAAATCTTCCCCATTTTGATGACAAAAAAACCAATGAAATAGAAAAAAATCATAAAAATAAATTTTTATCATTGAAAATTTTCATGTTAGATAAAACATTTTGAATTATAAATACTTTCTTTTATTCCCCTATTTTAAGGAACATTTACCTTTGAAAAAAATCAACTTATCCTGAGAATAATAAACTGATAAATTTTTTTTATTTTCCATTTCATATCCCCTTTTTAAATAATTTTTTTTAATTATTCATTATTTTATAAATTAAAAAATTTAACATTTTAAATTTTTTTAATTCTTTATCTCTTCTTCTAGTTTATGTGATATCAAAAATATGTAGACTAAAAAAAATTAACATTGATACCATAAAAGAGAAAATATGTAATTATATTGATTTTGAATAGAATTTGGCATTATTTTTTGTTAATTAGTAATGGTGATATTTATTAACTAAGGAAGATAAAATATGAATATTAAATATATACTAAAATATATCGATCACAGTAATAAAATATAAAATAATTCAGAGTATAAATAACATTATAAAAGAATATTATTAATAAATATATTTAAAATAAAATTAAAATGATACATGATTCAAATGTTAGAAAACCATGCATTAAAAATAGGTATAGAATAATATTTAGAAAAAACATCATAAAAACATTAAAAGATTTAAAGTATTAAAATTTTATCTTAAAAACAAATTTAAATGATAAAAAATCCCATAAAAACATGTCATGATTCAATTGTTTTAAAAATTACATTAAACAAGTCATAATACAATTTTTTTTAAAATGAACGTCCATGAGGAAACCAACTTCACAAACTGAAGTGAGTAGTTGTATCAAGTGTTGAACATGAAATAGTTTTTTTGAGTTTGTTTCATGAAGAATAAGGGAAGTCTAAATAGTAAAGATGATTCAGACAGAGTGGTGTTAGCAATGCTTTCAACAACCTCATCGAACATCAGTATATATTCTTTAAGACCCACTCGGTCTCCTTGATAGAACCTTAACAGTTTGGATTTAATATTGATAGCAGCTCATTAAGATCTCTCTAAATCAAATTTATCTATCGATACAAAAAATGGTTTATAGGGTTCTTTACATGAAGGTAACGAATATTTTTTTCAAACTAGATATTTCCCCTTAGATTCTCATTTTCTTGGTCAAAATATCCTTTAATCTTCTTGAAGTTGAGACATTATAATCAAATATTGCAGTTATTAGAACATGTCTCCCATGCATCTAAAACATGGCATCAATATGACCATCTATCCTTTTCACCATTTTTTTGTTCTCTAGTATAGTTTTGAAACCATTACATAATCATTGTGAAAAAATTATTAATATATTTTTTATATCTAATTTATTTTCAAATCCAATAACCAAATTTTTAACTTATTAAAACTATTAGAAAAGTGAATTCAATGAAAAATAGAAATTATTTACTTATTATTTATAGAGGTATTTACTTCTTGTCTCTCTAAAAAAATCATCTACTTCCTCTTCATCATCCTCCTTAGATGATTATCTATTTAAATTTCTTACAACTATCTGATGATAGTCTTAAAAAAATTCCATATAAAATTGAACTTCTTTTAGAAATAAACATCCATATTTTGTAAGGTAGTTATAGTAAAACTCACATCATTCTTTAATTCAAATTACACACTCTAAACTTTAGTTAATTTTTCTTTTAATGGAAGGAATTTCTCATTTCTATATTGATCAATAAATGTAATCGATTCTTGTAGAAAAACATCAGTTGATTTTACTTAACTAACTAAATAATATTGATTATTTGAATGAGGAACTTGTAGATAAAAAAGTATTACATTGAACCAATGGAGGATGTTAATGTGTTTGTTTCTTGAGAATTACTTTCTAAATTTGATAGTATATCACTTTGATTCATGATTCCTCCTATTAATTGTGATGATAATTTCTCAATAATTGATTCATCAAAAACCTTCACATCATTCACTTCACATTTAGAAATGGAATTTACAGGATGATTCATAATCTAGTTTCATGATTTAGAAAACTAAGTATTAACACTCTGTGTTTCCAGTTCCAAATTGGAATATCTCACTTGAGATTTCTCATAAACACTTCATCCAACTTCAAGAACATCAGAATGTCAACTGTCTTCAGGAAAAGGATATTGTTTTTCCTGTTGTACTTCCATAATATCACCACCAACTGGTTTTCATTCTTCAGAACATGGTACTTTGTCAACATGATGTGATTCTTAGGATTAAGATCTAGTTATCCGTATTATAGATATATTTTCCAATACTCATAATGGGAATCAACAATGAGAGGAAAAGTTCTAGGTCCTATATAAATAACCATATCATGACCAACAGAGAACATACGAGTGAGAGAAGAGGATATCCTTTCTTTATTGACATGAACTGTAACTGAACTAAGATAAGGATGTGAAATATCTTTATGGGAAGTTTTTTTCTCTAGGTTTAACAAGAAATTTAAATATTCATTACCTTTAAGATGGATTATCTTCTTCATCAGGGATTTATCTTATTTCAATAATTTAAAATGGTCAATCTACCAAGAATTATCATTCTTTAAGGTGGGATGATTGTAAAGGACTGGAATTTCCATGTAATTTTTTTTAATATATGGGAATTTTATTAGTCCGTGAAAATTGATAGTGCGTGATTCTGAAGCTCGGTGTACCCAAAAAGAATTTCTGAACTTTTTTTTGGGTACGTTCAGTAAATGAGCGAGTGCCTTTTTGTAACTTTTGAATCGGTGCTCGGAATTGAAATCTGAGGGAACCTTTAAACTCATCGCATTGGTATTCACTTGAGAATACTTTAAACTCAATGGTAGTTGGTCAAGGGTGACGGCTAATGTTTGGGTTTTTCATGAATGAAAAATATAAAATAAAATTGTGTAACATTTTATTTTATTTTTCTTTGGAACTCCCTTGTGGATGTTGAGAGGTGGGGGACCACCTGAACTAAGACCTCTCAACATATGTTATGGTGGTGGGGACCACCCGAGCCTAACCTACCATGTGGGTTATGGTGGTGGGGACCACTCGAGACTTAAACCCCCTTGAAATCCCCTCTTAATGGTGAGAAACCTCTTGAGCTTCCCCACATTAATGGCGCCACCCCCCTTTAATTAATTTTATCAACTCAACTAATTAATTAAACCAATTTTAAAATTATGCCAAAAACATAATAAATAACAGGATCTATTATTTGGGATACCTCTTCATTTAGGTGGAATTGGGAGGAAGGAGCCTTTAGGGAAAGCTCTCCAATGAAGAACTCCAATGAAGAACGCCGACTTAGACTCCGACTTCTTCTTCAGGAAATTCGTTGATGAGGAACCTCTTCAACATCAACGAACTGGCGATTGAGGAAACGCTGACATCACCGACATTCTTCAATTCCCAACGACACCATCTCCTTCCCCACGGAAAATCTTCAATGAATCAAATGAATGAGGTAGGGGTTGTTATAGAATTCTTGTAATTTCTCAATTAAATTCCTTGTTCTTGGAAAGCATGGTGAACGTGGATCAACCAAAACATGTTGATCCATGACTCATATGAAATTGTTGAATTTGAAGTTCTTGATTCAAGGTTTTTGTTGAGCCTATTTCTACCGCTCTAACGTGGAGGGAGAGGGCCAAAAAATGTGGCATTACCCCTCTGTCGTTCTTCTTTTGATGGGTTCATCTTGATGGTGATGGTGATTGGTGCTGGTGTTTGGCATCGGTGGAAGTTGATAACGGCGGATGGCACCACCACAAGCCACGGTGAAGGTGATGAAGCAACGGTGCCGCCCCGCCACCCACCGTCGCGCCGCCCAGCAGCCTCGCCGCACCGCCCCACCACCCACCGTGCTGCCCCGTGGCCAGGTGCGCCGCCCAGCGGCCAGCCTCGCCGCTCTGTGGCACTCTGCATCGCTCGTGGCCCTACACAGCCCCCTCGCAGCCTCCACTCCCTCGCGGCATCTATGGCCCCATGTGGCCCATTGTGGCCCTCTCAGCCACCGGGCCGCTCCCAGGCCGGGCCGGGTCGGACCGGACCCGGACCCACTTCGACCCATTTATACATTTTTTGCCTTATCTTTGGCACCGAGCATCCGTTTGACGAACTGTCTTTGGAGATGGAAACCATGGATTGAGACGGTCCCTTTGGTATACTCCATTGGAAATTTGGATAATTTTGGGGAATGATCAGGTTGGATCAAGCACGAATCCAACCTGGCCCTCGGGACTAAAAGGCTAATAACTCACAGAACTGACATCTAATTAATGCATCGTCTGTTGCATTGAGACCCCTATGATGTGGCGGCATTTTGGGATACTTCTTCATGAGACATTGGGGAAGTTGGAGTATTGACCAGTGGATTTTGGAGTGGACCCCCCCCCCCCAGACGTAAGCGAGCGTAGTGCGGGAACCCATTAGCTGGATGAGATGTTAAGAATGAATAGTGAACTTGTGTGGGTCTGCACCGAGAGATCCTGTGTGGGTCAGCACTATGTGATCCTATGTGAGTCAACACCTAGAGATCCTGTTTGGGTCAGCACTGAGCGATCATGTGTGGGTCAGCACCGAGAAATCCTGTGTGGGTCAGCACCGAGCGATCCTGTGTGGGTCTTCCTCTTAACGGAGTAAGATGATTCAGTAGTTATCTAATCATATTTACTATCGTACCTATGATATACCTGGTGTGATCTGATTCATTACCTATGTGGTACTTTTCTTCGTGGTGATACCTTGGTGTTATTCTTCGGTGTGGCGTGCTTGTGTGGTACTTTCCTTTGTGGTATTCATTCCTTTGTGGAACAATTGAGCTTAAGGCTTTGGAGTTGGACTCTCTATTTTCCTCATGATTGAAATGGGTTTACATGATAACATAGGTATTTGTATGGGAATATACCTAAGTGGGTTTAATAGTTTATTTCATGCTTGTGGTTTATCCTTTGTGGATTTGTGAGACCTTAAGGGTCTCAGGGTGCCTACTATGTATCATTATACTCACCCATACACGGGCTATGCCTGCACCTCGTTGTTTTTGGTGCAGATGACGGACATCGCTGATCGAGGCTGAGAGTACAAGGACTAGACGGTGCTTAGAGGTGGACCATACAACGTGTCAGTACGCAGAAGAGATGGGTGGACATGGAGTGTTGAGGAGGCGATATGTACCTACCCTTCAGGTAGGAACCTCATAGGATGACCCAGTAGTTGTCTTTCTCTTTCTCCGGTTGTATTGTATTTTAGTTTTACTTGTACTTTCCAGTTGGGCTTGTATTCTGGACCCTTTTACTTACTACATGCACTATGTTTACTGCTCAATTTACTTGATTTCATATCTTGTTGTGTGCTTGGTTGTGTATGTTACAAGTTATAAAGGCAATTACTTCCCAGTTTTAGAGAGTACGCCTTCGGTGCTAGTTGTTAACCCCTAGCCTATGGAAGGCGGGCTTGGGGTAGTCACAGCACGGGCCCCAGGGGACTAGTCATGAAAAATTGGTATTAGAGGTCGTTTCTACCATATAACATAGGACTCTGATCTTTTAAATAGAAATAGTGTTAAGTGTAGTGAGTGTGGTTAACAGTTTAGGGAATCATGTGTTGGTGCGGCAGCCGACGTATCCATACACCAGGACCCTGACTTCTAATTTCTGACTCAGTGCATGAAATCACTGATTGTGTCTGTGTTTTGAAGAGTCTTCTTTGTGAACTGTTTGATTCAGCTAACCAGGTATAACTTATTGACTGTGGTGCACCTGTTTCTCTTCTGGATTCCTCCACGGAGACATCCATCTAGGGTTCTGAGAGTTGTACGCACTGATAGCCCACTGAGCGATGAGGCCTCGGTGCAGGGCCCTCTTCCAGTAGAGGAACCAGTAGAGGCACTAGCAGTACCATTACCTGTTGGGCCACTGATGCCACTATCCCCAGCAGTAGAGAGTGCATGCCTCTTGAGTGCGTAGCACGAGTTCCAGCACCATAGTCCACCCAACTTCAGAGGATAGACGGTCCCACAGGCAGCTGAGGATTGGTTGGAGAATGTAGTGAGAGTCTTCCGACTGGTAGAGACGCCAGCTGATCTCATGGTGATCCTTGTTTCTAGTCTCCTACAGGCAGCAGTAGGAAGATGGTGTAGCTTGATGCTCCAAGTTCACGACGAGGTGACAGTTCTCTTGGAAAACTTCGAGATCCTATTTCGGGCAGAGTTTGTTCCAGCAACTCTTCACGCAGTGCGTATATAGGAGCTTCTTCATCTGCAGTAGGGCAGTATGATTGTGGCTCAGTACTCAACGAGGTTCATTGACCTATTACTCTACTCCCCTGATATGGTGAGAGACCCATTCTTTAGGGCCCGAACCTTCAAGCAGGGACTCAGGCGATATATCAGTGCTTCGATGATCTCACTCAGCATCCCGATGTAGGCGGTGTTGTTAGAACGAGCCATTTTAGTGGAGATTTTCCTTGCTGAGCAGTCACTAGTAGTGTGACCCACCACCAGTCATCACGTAGGGTGTCTTCTACAGCAAGCAGCAGACAGATGTCATAGAGGTCCAAAAGGACCAGACCTTCAGGTGGGCGACTGCAGGATTCAAGGTCAGTTGTGCGGTGCACTTGAGGCAGAGCCAGTCATGATAGGAGCGAGCAGTGTTACACATGCAGCAGGCTGGGTCACATGGCTCGTGACTGTACTACCCGTAGTATGGAAGATTATCATACGGTTGAAGTACCGCTCAGTCATAGATAGATGTTCAACTGAGGAGGTCTGTAGGGAGCAGGCGGACATCACAGTGGAGCTAGTTGTGCAGCTGGCGGTGGATGACGATTCAAGATGCTACCTCCACCACCACTAAGTGGTCCACCCTGACCACAAGGAGCAGGAGGACAGGGGAGAACTCAGATCTAGGCAGCTAAGGCCTACGACCATGGCGCTTTGGAGATGATATGAGGTACGATCTGTGTCTACTCCACCTTAGCTGCAGTACTTATAGACACAGGTTCCAGCCATTCTTTTATTCCCACTTCCCTCATTCGAATCTTGGAGATTCCAACAGAGTCCTTGGCTCGATCCATATAGCTAGAGACACCTACGGGAGTGTATTCGACGATTACGCACCGGTGTTGGCAGTGTGATCTAACTCTACGAGGCGAGAGCTTCGATTGGGATCTCCTAGTAGTGGCGCCGAGGCCTTACAATGTCATCTTGGGTATGGACTAGTTATCTACATTCCATGCTCAGATTGACTGTATTAGGCGCAATGTGAGGCGTGCCTGAACGGATGGGACCATTTTTACCTTCACCGGCGAGAAGGGAGCCTTTGCAGCACAGGATGGACTTACTCAGAGGAGAGAGAAGCTGATGACACATCATTTGGCTAGCCTCACCCTCAGAGCGGTTGATGTGGAGAGTTCGAGTTATCCTGTAGTGTTGGACCAGTATGTGGATGTCTTCCCTGATGATGTTCTATGTAACACCCCGATATTTTATGAAAAATATTCTTTTTAATTTCATTGATGTATTGTGTTGTACGGTACACCAAAAGGAGCTTTCACTACACGCATCCCTGACATGGCTTGCTTTACACGCATTCGCGATCTTCCACGATAGCGTGTGTTGTACACAATATCGAGTTTCACTAAACAACGATATGTAATTAAAATAAACTAGTCATTATGAATAGTAATATCCACTTTTTGAAATTTTATAAATTTTATCATTCAAAATGGACTTCATTTTTGGATTTAGAAAATCCAAATTATCTTAGGGTGTATTTTTGGTATTTTTCTGAAAACTTTCAATTTTTGATGAAGAGTGAAAACACTAGGTTACTATTTAAAAACCAACGTTTTATTTAAATAATTATTTATTTTATTTAAATTTATTTTAGGTCAAAATTGTAATATAATACCTATATATGTTCAATTCAATTAATTGGATTCATTTTATAATAATTTTAGATATATAAAAATTTTATTGAACTTTTCACCGTTTTTTACCCACCTCCTAGGAGAATTTGGAAATTCACATAAAACATAATTTTACCACTTCTGTGAGTGGAATTTCGAAAATCCGAGAGACACGGTTAATATCAAGGACTAAAATTTGGTTTAATGAGATGAAAATAATTTTTGGTGAATAGTAACTTTTTACTTTTATTTACCACGGTTAAAAGTAAATAGGGTAATTAAGGGAAACAATAATATTATTATTACCCTAACACATGTCCTAATTCTATTGGATAAATGTAATTTGACCAAAAAAACCTTAGAAATAAAATTTGACCATTTAGGTCCACTTGGATTAGATTATGACATTTATTATTAATTTATTTAAAGAAGGGTTAAAATAGTTAAAATCAAAGTTTAATAACTAAATCTTTTATAATATAGGGTTATACATAAGATAAATTCAACTATAAATATTCATTATAATTCTAAAAATATTTCCTATATAATGGTATTTTATTTATAATTTTTAGACATTAAATAATTTAATTTATTTATGACACAATGATGATGCAGTAATTATCTTATTAATGAAATATTAACATAATTGATGTTATAAATACCTAAATAAATGTAATTTGAGACTTTTTATGAATTACAATAATTTTATAGGTTAATATGACATGTTAGTATTGATTCAATTAACGTTTTTAGAACTAATCAAGCTGTTATGATATTCGAAAAAATCAATTACCAAATAGTGTCAAAATTGACAGAAAATAGTTTTTAAACAAATATTATATTATTAATTGGTATTTTATTCTTAAAAATATAAGGTTCTGAAAATTGACTTATATAAGGTTATATATATTAATAATGAACCTACTTGGGGTTCGTTTGTCTGGTTATAGTAAGTTTATTAACCATAGAGTGTAAGAAAATAAGAAGACACGGTAAAAGTTAAATTATTTAACTTGGAGTTAAATCTAAAAGATAAGGTTAAAATAGTAACCTAAACTTGTCTAAAACATATTGGTTGAGAGGATTTCGACCCATTACCCACATTAGATTTGAAATAAATCATGTTGGAGCTATTATAAACCGAATATGACTTTATTATAAAATAATAATTTAAGTTTTTCCAAAGGTGCCCCTCTCCTCCCTTATAAAAAGGGCACCCCTTACCTCCTCTCTTGACACCCTTTTGAGCCTTGAAGCTTGAAAAAACCCTACCCATTTCCCTTATAATCTTCCCTAGAAACATTATAGAGGTTTTGGTCTCATCAAAAGACCAACCCTAGTGCCTTAAGAGGAGGTTAAGAAGAGGCGCGTCAAAGAAGAGGTAATATCCTTTACCGATTCTTTCCAATTTACTTATTCTTATACTTATTCTTCTTTATTTGTTTCATCTTAAATTAATAACATCAGTATCACTCATATACTGATATGTTATTATAAATATGAAACCACCCAACTTTATCTTCTATCCATCCTACGGAAATGAAATCACCGCGTGTGCGTACGTACGTAATACCGTCTCCATGCCGTGGTGTAATCTGTTTTCCACCACCACCTTACTTGGATGGGCATAATGGTGTAAATAAATAACTATATATGATTATTTTAAAGTTATATTGATTCTGAAATATTATACATACACTTAAATACAATTCCATGATCATGGGAATGATATCATCGCTCGTGAGTACATACGAACTACCGACTCCACAACGTGATGAGATTCATTCTCCATGTTAACCATTCATGAACGATTATAAAGTATATATAATGAATAATAATGAGATATATGAAATAATAATAATACTGGATTTATGAATATATATATTAATGTCATATACTTAATTCCATTCAATTCAATAAGGAAATGAAAACATCATTCATGCGTACGTACGGCCTACCGTCTCCATGAACAATGTATTTCATTCCATTTATCAATATATCATATATATTTATATGCTGAATATATATTATATAAATCATGTTTTAAATTCTGGAATTATGTAAATTAGGATATAAGTAATAATATCAAGAACAACTAGTCGAAACTCATAGGATAAATGAAACAATTTTACCCAAAACGGTGCTTTATCATGGAATTTACAAAAGAATGGGTAATATAAAGTCATAAGTGAACCATATATGATATCATAACAATGAATATGATTCTTTAATAAGTCAATGACATTATTTAAATCATTATACAAGAGGTACGGAAACATACGAATCATATCGAACATAAGGTAAGGGATAACTATTCCAATCTCGTTCTTATCCGAGATTGCTTATACGTAAGTATTTACTGGGGTTATATTTATCATCCATGTCTAAGTTTTATAAAAAAAATCATGTATTTTTAAAGTCCTTTTTACCCATTTTTTAATTTTACCACATGTTATGAAAGGAATCTTACTTTTGTTTACCACACAAGGAACTTTTTGGACTTTTTCGACAAAAGTACGAGGAGAATGTTATTTTTAACTTATACGGGTGAACGGATTTTTACGGTTTCATAATGCCTCATTTTAATGAAGCTTCCTTTACAAGATTGGATTATTATTTTCAACAAAACCCTTTTATTTTAAGATTTCATGGCATTTTTTTAAAAGAAAATGATTTTGAATAAGGATATTTTCCTCAAGAATTCATTTCAAGTGTTTTATCACAGCTATTTTCCCTCTAAAAATGACATTATTTAATATGTTTATGTTTCAAGTATAGTGTCTTAATTATTTACATGGTTTGATTCTTCTTATGATGAAATGATATCCATTTTTTATATGGATTATGTTATGATGGCATGATGTTTAAGAATCCCATTCTATTACATGGGTTATGCTATGATGTATGATTTATGATTTTGTGGCACATGAAAGAATGATTTCATTATGAGATGGGTGGGACCTATATCTCCCTATATTTATTGGGTAAATATTTATATCTCATGAGATATACATGGATGGAATGGTAGGTTAATCTGGTTCAGTGATACAAAACTGAAATGAGGACTTAACTCGATTCAGAAAGCGACTTTGTCCACTAAGATGGTCTTGGCAGCAATGCCTTGGCTACTATGGAAATCATATCATGTGATTTATGGTTGCCACAATCACATTTTTTATTCCCACGTTGTTTTATCATGATTAATGTTTCTTTATGATCTATGCCTTATGTACTGCCATGTTTTATGTCATTGACCAAGATTTTGATGTTTAAACATTATGTTCATGTTTTTAAGTTCAAATGTATATGATTTGTTTTATTTTATCCATGCATACCCTTACTGATCATTTGAGCTCACCCTTTATATGCTTTCTTTTCCCCATGATTTAAAGAAAGTTTTTAGGTAAGAAAACCAAAAGGGGAAGATCTTTATGGGAGATGTTGAAGATCTTTCACCATGACTAGAATATTATGTTCCGAGTTTCCAAAGACACTAAACTTTTATGGTCCTTTGTTGTTTTTTTGTTATGTATTAAGTATTCCACAAAATTAATGTAATGTCCATGTACGTCAAGCTTTGGGTCTCTCCAGTTGGTATCAGAGGAAAGGTTTAGTTAACCATTAGAAACTATGATGCAAAAACATTAGTGAGATCCCTAGAGATATTTCTAAGGTATGTCTAGGGATGTCCCTAATGTTAAGTATAAGTATAGGTTATCGTACTAGAATTACAGTAATGATATTAGAATTAAACCTAAGATGTTAGATATCGAAGGTACTCCCCTTTATTATGTTGTTATCCCTAGCATGATTTTTTCCTCTCACACTATTCTTTTTGGGTTTTAGATGATGGCTGGAACCCGAAGGAACCGTGTTGATCAATGTAATGGACAATGCAATGATTTTCCTCCTGAACAAACCAATTTTATGGGAGATGGAATGAAAAATCTTATTGTTATACTTACACAAGCTATGAATCATTCTGGACTTTCGAATGAGCAGAGAAGGGAACAATATTCTATTGAGTCCTTCTTGAGGCAACACCCACCTTCTTTCAATGGGTCTTCTGATCCACTTGTTGTCGAACAATGGATCAGTACCATTGAAAAGATATTTTCCATACTTCGCTGTTTGGAACATAATAAAGTCATTCTAGCTATTTACTGTTTAGAAGGTGAAGCAGACTAGTGGTGGACTCTAATTAAGAATAAAAGGCCCCAAGATGAAATCAAATCCATGGAATGGGATGAGTTCAAGAACATGTTTTTCAGTAAGTACTTCCCTCGTATTCTTCAAAAAAAATATGGAAAAGGAGTTCCTTGAGCTTAAGCAAAAGGATGATGAACCTGTTGGTATGTATGAAGAAAATTTTACAAGGCTTGAAAGGTATGCATCTGGCTTTATCATCCAACCTGAAAGTAAAGTTGATAAATTCTTCAGTGGATTAAAACCAAGTCTTCGAAGGGAATTAACTCTAAGAGACTTTAGTAGCTATGAAGAAATTTTGTGTTGTGCTATCAAGGTAGAAATGGAAATTGGTGTTACAGATCCATCTCATGGTTTAGACAAGAAACGAAAGATGGAGTTCAAGGAGAAATATCATAACATTGGTGAAAAGAAGATGAATGCTTATTTATTCTCAAAGTGTGGAAAGAATTATGGTGGAGATTGACTTAAAGGGACTAGAAAATGTTTTAAGTGTTGAAAAGAAGGTCATCGAGCAGTTGAGTGTCTAAGTAATGGAAAAAAGGTTGCTAATGATGTGAATAAAGAAAGGACTGTAGAGAACGCACCACTAACACTTCAATTCATCAAGTGAAATGAAATGGAGAATTATTCTAATCAATTCCCTAATCCAAGGGTTAATGATGATCGACATGAGGAACCACTTAAGGAAAAGGACAAATGGAAGTCACATGTGATCACTATTGACGATGTTGAATATGACAACGATTTGGTGGAATTATTAAGTGTTTATGTAATGGGATTCCAAAATAATGTTGTATATAGTATCGTGGAATATTAGAATATTTATTTATTGGTCTATTGTGGTTTTCAATAATTTTATGGTACCAGTAACCATGGAAACTGATTGAGATATTTTTGGAAAGAAGATGGTATGCACATAATGAAGGGATAAGGATAAAATGAAATGTATGACAGTATTCATGAGCTCATGACTGATATAAGGAAAAATTTATATCATGGTTTGAGTATATAGAGTATTTTGATTTTGGTATGTCGAAAGAGTTAACTTTTGATAGCATTTATGTTTACACTATGGTTCAATGGGTATTAATTTTTCAAGAGAATACAAGATTAAGGTATTCACATGTTTGGAATGTGATCAACAAGATATATCTTCTGATATATGAGGGATAAATGATGGTATTCACATGCTTGTTATATGACCTTTTTAGTAATCGATCTCTTTATACTATGAGTTTGAAAAGAAGTATTTTGGGTAAGCCTAAAGATTGGAATGGATTATGTTGAAAATAAGTTAGAATTGTTTAAGGCTAGAATGTTTTTTCGATATTATTGATGGAATGTTATAATGATGTAGTTTTAGAAAAAGGACAACCTGCAGGACAAGCGACAACCCATCACGTCAGACAAGGCTGTGGGAATCGAACCCACAACTGAAGTACGACAGACCTTTATCATATACCACTGGCCTACAGGAAGTCCATGGTTAGTATAAGCTAGTTTTATTATATTAAGTGGTACGATATATGAAGTATAAGTCCATTTTAGGAACCATACATGATTAATCTCACTATAGATGTACTTATGTATATTTAATAACTTTTACTATCCTTTTGTTTGAGACAGATGGAATGATCTATCATTCTATCGCATGATCTGCTAACACTTCACGGAAGACAAATTCAACTTCATTTATTTAAGAGATGATGTGGAAATTGTTCAAGGCACAAACAACCGTAAGATTGTACCAAAATGAAGTGAGTATTTCTTTTAATTCAATAATTCCTCAACTTTAGGGAAATGATCTTGAATACAAAAAAAATGTTGTCCTAGTGTCCTTATATCCGATGAATCAGATGGTACCTTAAATCATAACAAATTGATGGCTTTGTGATTGTTGGATTTTTCATAGCCATGTTCTCTACCACTCTCCATCAGAACATGATGGTTAGATTTCTCTTCTATATCCATATTTTCACCTATGTTATCCTATGTGGAAACCTAGTGATTAGTTAATTTGGGTAACTATTATGTTTCATACTTTAGTTTTTAAAGATAAGTTTTGGTATTCCTTTTTATGATGTGTGTTTCTATAAACAGTAAACGATTTATAACCCTGACGAATTTCTAGGGATAAATTCATTTTAAGGGGGGTAGAATGTAACACCCCGAGATTTTATCAAAAATATTCTTTTTAATTTCATTGATTTCGTGTGTTGTATGCTACACCAAAAGGATCTTGCACTATACGCATCCTTGACTTGGCTTGTTTTACACGCAATCGCGATCTTCCACGATAGCGTGTGTTTTACGCAATATCAAGTGTCACTAAACAATGATATGTTATTAAAATAAACTAGCCGTTATGAATAGTAATACCCATTTTTTGAAATTTTATAAATTTTATCATTCAAAATGGAATTCATTTTTGGATTCGGAATATCGAAATTAGCTTCAGGTTTATTTTTGGTATTTTTCTGTAAACATTCAATTTTTGATGAATAGTTAAAACAATGGATTAATATTTAAAAACAGGCGTTTTATTTAAATAATTATTTATTTTATTAAAATTTATTTTTGGTCAAAATTGAAAAATAATACCTATATATGTTAAATTTAATTAATTGGAGTCATTTTATAATAATTTTAGATATATAAAAATTTTATTGAACTTTTCACCGTCTTTTACCCACCTCCTAGGAGAATTTGGAAATTCACATAAAACCTAATTTTACTGCTTCTAAGAGTGGAATTTTGAAAATACAAGAGACACGATTAATATCAAGGACTAAAATATGGTTCAATGAGATGAAAATAATTTTTGGTGAATAGTAACTTTTTACTTTTATTTACCACGGTTAAAAGTAAATAGGGTAATTAAGGGTAAAAATAATATTATTATTACCCTAAAACATGTCCTAATTATATTGGATAAGTGTAATTAGACCAAAAACAACCTTAGGAATAAAATATGACCATTTAGGTCCACTTGGATTAGATTAGGACATTTATTATTAATTTATTTAAAGAAAGGTTAAAATAGTTAAAATCAAAGATTAATAACTAAATCATTTATAATATAGGGTTATACATAAGATAAATTCGACTATAAATATTCCTTAGAAAGATTAAAATATTTACTACATATTGGTATTTAATTTATAATTTTTATACATTAAATAATTTAATTTATTTATGACACAATGATGATGCAGTAATAATCTTATTAATGAAATATTAACATAATTCATGTTATAAATACCCAAATAAATGTAATTTGAGACTTTTTATGAATTCAAATAATTTTATAGGTTAATATGACATTTTATTATTAATTAAATTAACTTTTTTTTGAACTAATCATGCTGTTATGATTTTCACAAAAATCATTTACCAAATAGTGTCAAAATTGACATAAAATAGTTTTTAAAACAAATATTATATTATTAATTGATATTTTATTCTTATAAGTCTAATGTTCAGCAAAATGGCTTAGATAAGGTTATATATATTAATAATTAACCACTTTAGGTTCGTTTGGCTGGTTATAGTAAGTTTATTAACCATATATTGTAAGAAAACAAGAAGACACGGTAAAAGTTAAATTATTTATCTTGGAGTTAAATCTAAAAGATAAGGTTAAAATAGTAACCTAAACTTGTCTAAAACCTATTGGTTGAGAGTATGTCGACCCATACCCACATTATCTTCGAAATAAATCAAGTTGGAGCTATTATAAACCGAATATGACTTCATAATAAAGTAATATTTTAAGTTTTCCCAAAGGTTCCCCTCTCCTCCCTTATAAAAAGGGCACCCCTTCCCTCCTCTATTCACACCCTTTTGAGCCTTGAAACTCGGCCAAAGCCTGCCCATTTACCTTATAATATTCCCTAGAAACATTATATAGGTTCTGGTCTCCTCAAAATATCAACCCTAGTGCCTTAAGAGGAGGTTAAGAAGAGGCGCGTCAAAGAAGAGGTAACATCCTTTACCGATTCATTCCAATTTATTTCTTCTTCTACTTCTTCTTCTTTATTTGTTTAATCTTAAATTAATACAATAAGTATAACTCATATACTAATATGTTATTATAAATAAGAAACAACCCAATTTCATCTTCTATCCATCCTATGGAAATGAAATCACTGTGCGTGCGTACGTACGGAATACCATCTCCACGCTGTGGTGTAAACTGTTTTCCACCACCACCTTACTTGGATGGGTATAATGGTGTAAATAAATAACTATATATGATTATTTTAAATTGATATTGATTCTTAAATATTATACATACACTTAAATACAATTCCATGATCATGGTAATGATATCATCGCTTGTCCGTACGTATGGACTACCGTCTCCACGACGTGATGAGATTCATTCTCCATGTTAACCATTCATGAAAGATTATAAAGTATATATAATAAATAATAATGAGATATATGACATAATAATGATACTGGATTTATGTATATATATATATGTATTTCATCTACTTAATTCCATTTAATTCAATAAGGAAATGAAAATCGTGTTCATGCGTATGTACGGCCTACCGTCTCCATGAACGGTGTATTTCATTCCATTTATCGATCTATAATATATATTTATATGATGAATATATATTATATAAATCATGTTTTAAATTATGGAATTATATAAATCAGGACATAATTAATAATATCAAGAACAACCAGTCAAAACTCATATGATAAATGAAACAATTTTACCCAAAACGATACTTTAACATGGAATTTACAAAAGAATGGGTAATATAAAGTCATAAGTGAAACATATATGATATAATAACAATTAATATTATTCTTTAATAACTAAATGATGTTAATTAAATCATTATATAGTAGGTTCAGAAACATACGAAGCATATCGGACATAAGGTAAGGGATAACTATTCCAATCTCGTTCTTATCTGAGATTGCTTATACGTAAGTATTTACTGGGGTTATATTTATCATCAATGTCCAAGTTTTATAAAAATGTTTTCATGTATGTTTAAAGTCCTTTTTACCCATTTTTTAATTTTACCACATGTTGTGAAAGGAATATTACTTTTTTTACCACATGAGGAACTTTTTGGACTTTTCTGACAAAAGTAGGGGGAGAATGTTATTTTTAACTTATACGGGTAAACAAATTTTTACGGTTTTATAATGCATCATTTTCATGAAGATTCCTCTACAAGATTGCATGATTATTTTCAACAAAACCCTTTTATTTTAAGATTTCATGGCATTTTGTGAAAATAAAATGATTTTGATGAAGAAAGGATATTTTCCTCAAGATTTCATTTCAAGTGTTTTATCAAAGTTATTTTCCCTCTAAAAATGACATTATTTAATATGTTTATGTTTCATGTATAATGTCTCCATTATTTACATGGATTGATTCTTCTTATGATGAAATTATATCCATTTTTTTATATGGATTATGTTTTGATGGCATCATGTTTAAGAATCCCATTCTATTACATGGGTTATGCTATGATGTATGATTTATGATTTTGTGGCACATGAAGGAATGATTTCATTATGAGATGGTTGGGACCTATATATCACTCCAATGCATTGGGGAAAGATTTATATCTCATGAGATAGACATGGCTGGAACGGTAGGTTAATCTGGTTCAGTGATACAGGACTAAGACGAGGAGTGAACTCGATTCATAAAGGGACTTTGTCCACTAAGATGGTCTTGGCAGCAATGCCTTGGCTACTATGCAAATCATATCATGTGTTTTATGGTTTCCACAATCACATGTTTCATTCCCATGCTATTTTATCATGATTAATGTTTCTTTATGATCTATGCCTTATGTACTACCATGTTTTATGTCATTGCCCAAGATTTTGCTTTTTAAACATTATGTTCATGTTTTTAAGTTCAAATGTATATGATTTGTTTTATTTTATCCATGATTACCCTTACTTAGAATTTGATCTCACCCTTTATATGTTTTATTTTCCCCAAGATTTAAAGAATGTTTTTAAGTAATAAAACCAAAAGGGGAGGATCTTTATGGGAGATGTTGAAGATCTTTCACCGTGATTTGAAGATTACGTTCCGAGTTTCCAAAGACACTAAACTTTTAGGGTCCTTTGGTGTTTTTTTTTTGTTATGTATTAAGTATTTTTCAAAATTAATGTAATGTCCATGTACATCAAGCTTTGGGTCTCTACATTCTGGGTCTACCTCCTCACAGATAGGTGGACTTTTACATTGAATTATACCCCCGGATGGCATCGATATCTACATCAGCGTATCGGATGGCTCCCATGGAGCTTCGTGAGAAGCGGGTATATCTGGAGGACTTATAGGGGAAAGGGTTCATTCGGCCTAGTGTTTCTCCTTGGGAAGCCCCAGTTTTATTACCCTAGAAGGCAGATGGGAGCTTGAGACTTTCTATTGAATATCGGTGCCTAAACCAGGTGACCGTGAAGAACAAGTACCCACTTCCGAGGATTGACTACCTCATTGATCAGCTGATGGGGGCATGGTGGTTCTCGAAGATAGACCTCAGATCATGATATCAACATCTCAGAGTACGGTATGAGGATGTGAAAAAGATGGATTTCAGATGTTGGTAGGGCCACTACGAGTTCTTGGCTAGGCCATTCGGTGTATCCAACACTATAGAAGTGTTCATGGGACTTATGAACAGGATCTTTCAGCCATACCTTGATCGCTTTGTAGTATTCTTCATCGATGACATTCTGATCTACACGACAACTGAGGAGGAACATTCCTATCATTTATAGATAGTTCTGGACACACTCTGAGAGCACCAGCATTATGGTAAGCTCCCAACGTTCCAGTTCTGGATCCTAGAGGTTCACTTTCTAGGACATGTCATATCGGAGGCTGGAGTTGCAGTGGATCCAGTGAAGATTGATGCGATACTTTCTTGGGATCCACCTAGGAGTGTGATGGAGATATGGAGTTTCTATGGATTGGTTGGATACTATCAAAGATTTGTTCTAGATTTCTTCAGAGTTGCAGAACCTTTATCAGCATTGATGAAGAAGGGGAAACCCTTCGTGTGGTCAGAGAGATGCCAGCAGATTTTTCAGGAGCTGAGGTAGTGGCTGACTAGTTCCCCCATCTTGAGGCTTCTAGAGGAGGGCGTAGGGTACGTAGTTTGCTGCAACATATCTGGGACCGGGATTGGATGTGTCCTGATGCAGGAGTGAGTAGTGATCGCATATGGTTCTCGAAAACTGATACAACATGAGCAGAATTACGCTACCCATGACCGGGATTTTGTAGCAGTGGTTTTCACCTAGAATATGTGGTGACATTACTTAATGGGATAGTGTTTTACAGTCTACTCAGATCACAATATTCTCAGCTATATCTTTCTCAGAAGGACCTAAACCTGAGACAACTATGTTGTCGTGAGTTCTTCCAGGACTTTGACTTTGATTTATTCTATACTCCTGGGAAGGGGAACATTATAGCAGATGCACTCAGTAGGAGGTCAGGCATACAACTGCTAGGTGAGGCGATGGAGTAGATGGCCGCATTGTAGATATCCTTTGGGGATAGAGATGGAGAAGCTTTTCTTCTGTCTCTTACAGTCACTCCCCAAATTTTTTAGTGAGTCTTGGAGGCACAGCGTGGGGACGCAGACTGCGAGATGTGACATGCTCAGATATCCACAGGACAGGCACCTGATGGATTTTATAAAGGTGGAGAGCACGCCATCTTCTTTAGAGGATGTACCATGGTACCAGTGTCACTTCAGGAGGAAGTGTTGAGAGAGTTCCACACATCCCCTCTATCAGTACATCCAGGAGTGGTGAAGATGTACCAGTATCTCTGACGACAGCACTGGTGGATGGGAATGAAGAAAGAAATTGCAGAGTTTGTCTCTTGGTGCCTCACTTGTTAGCAAGTGAAGGTGCAACATCAAGTACCAATATGTTTAACTCATACTTTATAGGTCCCAGAGTAGAAGTGGGATGGGATATCCATGGACTTTGTGATAAGACTTCCACATACATCCAGAGTTCATGATTTGATTTGGGTGATCTTCGACAGACTCACCAAGTCAGCCCACTTCCTATCAATTAGAGAGTAGGGTTCAGTAGAGATCTTGGTATGCCTCTATGTATAGGAGATTGTGTGGTTCATGATGGTCTCTGATCGTGATGCACATTTCACTTCCTGGCTCTAGAAGGGGTTGCAGGAGGCTTTTGAGATGCAGCTTCATTTGAGCACTTCTTTCCATCCTCAGACGGATGGCCAGACTAAGCATACCATTAAGACCCTCAAGTACATGATGTGTGATTGCATCCTCAACGTTGATTTCAGTTGGGAGGATCACTTGCCTTTGGTGGAGTTTTCATACAACAAAGCAATCACTCCACCATTGGGATGGCACCTATTGAGGTGTTGTATGGGAAACCTTGCAGGTCACCTTTGTGGTGGACTGACCTAGGGGAGTCATCACTAGTGGGACCAGAGATGGTATGGGATACCATAGAGAAGGTGAAGATTATCCAGGAGTGGATAAAGAATACATAGATCAGGCAGAAGACTTATGCTGATAGGAGACAGATACCTCTAGAGTTCGAGGATGGTGGCCACGTCTTTCTACGGGTCTCACTTAGACGAGGTTTGTGGATATTTGGCCGAGGTGGCATGTTATCTCTGAGGTTCATCAGACCTTTTCAGGTCGTCATTATAGTTGGTGACGTGGCATACCGCTTAGCTCTTCCACCTCAGTTGCACCGGGTGCATGACGTCTTCCACGTATCCCAACTGAGGAGATACGTGCATGAAACTTCCCACATCATCGACCATGGAGAGCTGTACATCGATGACGGGGTGACATTTATGAAGGTTCTAGTGGAGATTGAGGATCAACAACAGAAGGTCCTTCGTGGGTGTTTGATACCTTTGGTGTGCGTTTGCTGGCAGCACAGGAACCTCCAGGAGAGCACATGGGAGCGGGAGGCTCAGATTCGTGCTCAGTACCCCCACTTGTTTTCCTAGTTTTCTGTTTTATCTTATGGGGATGTAAAGCCCTGAGGTGGGGAGAATTTAAACACAAGAAATTTTTATTTAATTATTTTTAATATATGGTAATTTTATGAGTCCGCGAAAATTGATGTTGTGTGATTCTGAGGCCCAGTGTGCCCGAAATGAATTTATAAACATTTTTTCGAGTAAGTTCAGTAAAAATGCGAGCGGGTTTTTGTAACTTTTGAACCGGTTCTCAGAATTGAAATCTGACTGGAAAATTGAACTCACAACGCTGGTATTCGCTTAATAAGACGTTCACCTTGAGGACAGTTGGTCGAGGGTGAAAGTTAATTTTTGGGTTTTTTGTGAAAGAATAAAACAAAATAAAATTGTGTAACATTTTATTTTATTTTTCTTTGGAACTCTCGGGTGGATGTTGACAGGTGGGGACCACCTGAACTAACACCTCTCAACATAGGTTATGGTGGTGGGGACCACCCGATCCTAACCTCCCATTTGGATTATCGGGGTGGGGACCTCTCGAGACTTAAACCCCCTTGAACTCCCCACTTAATGGTGAGAAACCCATTGAGATTCCCCACTTTAATGGTTCCACCCCCCTTTAATTAATTTTATCAACTCAACTAATTAATTAAACTAATTTGAAAATTATACCAAAAACTTAATAGATAACGTAATCTATTATTTGGGCTACCTCTTCATTTTGGTAGAATTTGGAGGAAGGAGCCTTGGGAGAAATCTCTCCAACAAAAAATGCCAACGAAGAACGCTGACTTCAACTCTGACTTCTTCCTCAGGACGTTTGTTGATGAGGAACGTCTTCAATTTCAACGAACCAACGATTGAGGAAATGCCAACATCACCGATGTCGGTCAATTCCAAACGACATCATCTCCTTCCCCACGGACAATCTTCAACGAATCAAACGAACGAGGTAGGGGTTGTTATTGAATTCTTGTAATTTCTCGATTAAATTCCTCATTCTTGGAAAGTATGGTGAACCTGGATCAACCAAAATGAGTTGATCCATGATTTTTATGAAATTTTTGAATTTTAAATTCTTTATTCAAAGTTTTTTCTGAGTTTCTTCCTACCACTCTAACGTGGAGGGAGTGGGAAAAACAAACATGGTCTGACCCCTCTTTCGTTCTTCTTTTGGTGTGTTCTTCGTGATGGTGACGGTGACCGGTGTTATCATTTTGCACCGGTGGAACTCAAGAACGGTGGCCGGCACCACCACCAGCTGCGACGAAGGTGATGGCACAATAGTGACGCCCCACTGTCATCGCTGCCCCGAGGCCTTCTGTGCCACCCAGCGGCCTCGCCGCGCCGCCCCGTCTCCAGCTGTGCTGCACCACGGCCAGTCGCGACGCCCCACGGCATGTCGCACTGTCCAACGGCCTCGTTTTCCCATGGCCCTCCATGCTTCTCGAGGCCCTACACGTTGCCCAGTGGCCCTCCTTGACCCCCTCGTGGCCTCCTTGCCCTTACGGCCTCTGCGGCCCCCCGCGGCCCATCGTGGACCTCACGGCCACCACGGCCCTGCTGGGCCGAGCCACCCAGCATGGGTTGGGCCAGACTCAGTGGGTCGGGCTGCCCGGCATGGGGTGGACCACCCAGAGCAGGTCGGGCCAGGCCTAACAGACCGGTTCGGACCCAGAAGGTCGGGTCGGGCCGAGTTGGTCGGACCAGGTCGTATTGGACCCGGACCCACTTCGACCCATTTACGCATTTTCTGCCATATCATTGGCACTAAGCGTCCATTTGACGAACCGTCTGTGGTGCCGGAAATCTTGGAGTGAGACGGTCCCTTTGGTATACTCTACTAGATATTTGTATAAAGTTTGGGAATGGTTGGGTTTGATCGAGCAGGAATCCAACTGGGCCCTCTGGACTAAAAAGCTAATAACTCACAAACTAGGCATCTAATGGATGCACTGTCTGTTGCACTGAGACCCCTATGACATGGAGTTTCTTTGGGATATTGCTTCGTGAGACTTAGTGGTAGTTGGAATATCGACCAGTGGATTGTGGAGCGGACCCTCCCAGAGACAAGCAAGCATATTTCGGGAACCCAGTAGCTGGATGAGATGTGAAGAATGAATAGAGATCTTGTGTGGGTCTGCACCGAGCGATCCTGTGTGGGTTAGCATCGTGAAATCCTATGTGGGTTAGAACCTAGAGATCTTGTGTGGGTCAGTACTGAGCGATCATGTGTGGGTCAACACCGGGCGATCATATGTGGGTCAGCACCGAGGGATCCTGTGTGGGTCTGCCTCTTAACAGAGTAAGATGATTCAGTAGTTATCTAAACATATTTACTACCATACATAAGATATACCTAGTGTGAGTTGAGTTTGTACATGTGTGGTACTTTTCTTCGTGGTAATACCTTGGTGGCATTCTATGGTGTGGCGTGCCTGTGGGGTACTTTCCTTTGTTGTATTCCTTCCTTTGTGGAAGAGTTGAGCTTGGGGCTGTAGAGCGGGACTCTAAGTTTTACTCATTATTGATATGGGTTTACTTGATATCTTAGGTATATGTATGGGCATATACCTAAGTGGGGTTGAGGGTTGATTTTATTCTTTTGGTTTATCCTTTGTGGATTTGTGAGACATTGAGGGTCTTGGGGTCCCTACTGAGGATCGTTATACTCACCCCTGCACGGGATATACCCATACCTCATTGTGTTTGGTGCAGACGATGGACATCACTGATCGAGGCTGAGAGTACCAGGATAGGACGACACTCAGAGGTGGACCATAAGGTGTGTCGGTACACAGAAAAGACAGGTGGACATGGAGTACTGATGAGGCGATATATACCTACCCTTCAGGTAGGAACCTCAGAGGATGACCCAGGAGTTGCTTTCTCTTTCTTTAGTTGTATTGTATTTCATTTGTACTTTTACTTTCCAGTTGGGATTGTATTCTTTCCCCTTTTACTTATTACACGCACTCTGTTTCCTGTATAGTTTACTTGAGTTTGTATCTTGTTGTGTGCTTGGTTGTGTATGTTACAGGTTATAAAGGCAATTCTTTCTCGGTTTTAGGGAGTACACCTTCGATGCAAGTCTCCAGCCCCTGGCCTATGGAAGGCGGGCTTGGGGTAGTCACTACACGGCCCTCGGGGGAGGGGTTGTGACAAATTGGTATCCGATGACGGTTCTACCATAGAACATAGGACTCTGATCTTTTAAACAAAAATAGTGTTAAGTTTAGTGAGTGTGGTTAATAGTTTATGGAATCTTGTCTTGGTGCGGGGGATGAAGTATCCATACAACAGGAACCTGACTTCTAATTTCTAAATCAGTGCATGAAAACATAGATTGTGTGTGTGTTTTGAAGAGTCTTCTTTGAGAACTCTTTGAGTCATCTCACCAGGTATAACTAATTGATTGTGGACCACCTGTTTCTTTTCAGGATGCCTCCACACAGACAACGAGCTATGGTTCTGAGATTTGTATTCACTAATAGCCCACCGAGCAATGAGGCCTCAGTATAGGGCCCTCTTCTAGTGGAGGCACCAGTGGTACCATTACCCGTTGGGCCACCGATTCCACCATCCCCAGCAGTAGAGAGTGCACACCGCTTGAACGCATTGCACGAGTTCCAGTGCCATAGGCCTCCCAGGTACAGGGGAGATACGGACCCATAGAAAGTCGAGGATTGGTTGGAGGTTGTAGTGAGAGTCGTATGACTGGTAGAGCCACCATCTGGTCTCATGGTGATCCTTGCTTCTAGTCTTTTATAGGCATCAACAGGCAGATGGTGGAGCATAATGCTCCAAGTTCACGACGAGGTGACGGTTCTCTGGGAAAACTTCAAGAGCCTGTTTTGGGCAGAGTTTATTCCAGTGACTCTTCGTGCAGTGTTCATATACGATCTTCTTCATCTATAGTAGGGCAGCATGACTATGGCTCAGTACTCAGCAAGGTTCACTGACCTCTCGTGTTACTCCACTGATATGGTGTGAGGCCCATTCTTCAAGGCCCGGACCATCGAGCAAGGACTCGTGCGAGAGATCAGGGCTTCAATGATCTCACTCAGCATCCTGATGTAGGTGGGGGTGCTAGAGAGATCCCTCTTAGTGGAAAGTTTCATTTTTGAGCAGTCACCGACAGCGAGGCGCACCACCAGTCATCACGTAGTAGAGTCTTCTGTAGCTGGAAACAGACAGATGTCGCAGAGGTCCAAAAAGACCAGACCCTTAGGTGGACGACCGTAGGATGCAGGGTCGGTTGTGCAGGGCACCCAAGGCAGAGCCAGTCATGCCAGGAGCGGGAAGTGTTATGCATGCAATGGGCAGGGTCACATGACTCGTGACTGTCTGGCCCACCATACGGATGATCAGTAGGTGGTCAAAGGACTGCACAGGCAGAGAAAAAGGTTCGACTGAGGAGGTTCGTAGGGAGCAGGCGGACATGGAAGAGGAGCTATTTTAGCAGCTGGTAGTGGGTGACGATTCGAGTTGTTACGGCCACCACCACCAGGTTGTCCACCCCAACAACAGGGAGTAGGAGGACAGGGGTGAGCTCAGCTCTAGGAAGCTGTGGCCTATGACCACGGCGCTTTAGAGATGATACAAGGTACGATCTGTGTCTACTCCACTTTAGCAGTAGTACATAAATACACAGGTTAATGTCATTATTTTATTTCCACTACACTGGTTTAGAGCTTGGAGATTTCGACGGAGCCATTGGCTCAATCCTTATGGGTAGAGAATCATACGGGAGAGGAATTGATGATTACACACTGGTGTCGGCAGTTTGATCTAGCTCTGGGAGGCGATAGCTTTGGTTGGTATCTTCTAGTAGCAGCGTCGAGGCCTTATGACATCATCTTGGGTATGGACTGGTTATCTATAGTCCATGCTCAGATTGACTATATCAGGTGGAAAGTGTGGTGTGTCTGCATGGATGGGACCATGTTTACATTCACCGGTGAGAAGGAACCTTTTCAGTATAGGATGGACTTACCCATAGGAGAGAGCAGCCAATTACACATCAGCTAGCTAGCCTTATCCTCGAATCAGTTGATGTGTAGATTCTGAGTTATCATGTAGTGGTGGACCAGTATGCGGATTTCTTCCCTAATGATGTTTCGGGTATACCTCCCCACATAGAGGTGGAATTTTACATTGACTTATACCCCAGGAAGGCATTGATATCTACATCAGTGTATTGGATGGCTCCAACAGAGCTTCGTGAGCTGCGGGTACAGCTGGAGGACTTATAGGTGAAAGGGTTCATTCGACCTAGTGTCTCTCCTTGGGTAGCCCCGATTTTGTTTTCCAAGGAGGATGGGAGCTTGAGAATTTTTGTTTAATATCTGTACCTGAACTAGGTAACTGCGAAGATCAGGTACTCACTTCCGAGGATTGATGACCTCTTTGATCAGCTAAAGGGAGAACAGTGGTTCTTGAAGATAGACCTCAGATCAGGATATCACCTGCTCAGTGTATGGGATGAGGATGTGCAGTAGATGTCTTTCAGATGTCGGTACGGCCACTACTAGTTCTTGGTTGTTCCATTTGGCATAACCAACACTCTAGCAGTGTTCATGGGACTCATGAATAGGATCTTTCAGAAATACCTTGATCGCTTTGTAGTATCCTTTATCGATGACATTATGATCTAATCGACTACTGAGGAGGAACATGCCTATCATTTTCAGATAGTATTGAACACACTCCGAGAGCACCAACATTATTGTAAGATCTTGAAGTGCCAGTTCTAGATCTGAGAGTTTTACATTCTGGGACATGTCATATCGGAGGCTGGAGTTGCAGTGGATCCAGCGAAGATTGAGGCGGTACTTGCTTGGGATCCACCCAGAAGTGTGACGGAGATATGGAGTTTCCTGGGATTGGCTGGATACTACCAAGGATTTATGTAAGAATTCTCTAGAATTGCAGCACCTTTATCAGTATTGACGAAGAAGGGGAAACCCTTCATGTGGCTGGAGAGATGCCAGCATAGTTTTCAAGAGCTGACACAAAGTCTTACTAGTGCCCCCATATTGAGGCTTCTAGAGGAGGGTGTATGGTACGTAGCCTACTACAATGCATCTGGGGCCGGGCTTGAATGTGTTCTAATGTAGGAGTGATTAGTGATCACATATGGTACTTGACAGCTGAGGTAGCATGAGCAGAACTACGCTACCCATGACCTGAAGTTAGCAGCAGTGGTTTTCACCTTGAAGATATGGTGACATTACTTGATGGGCGGGCATTTTAAAGTCTACTCAGATCCCAAGAGTCTCAGGTATATATTCTCTTAGAAGGACCTGAACCTGAGACAGCGACGTTGGCTTGAGTTCCTCCAGGAATATGACATTGAGATATTCTATACTCTTGGGATGGGGAACATCGTAGCAAATGCATTCACCAGGATTTCAGGTATACAGCTACTAGGAGAGGCGATGGAGCAGCTGGATGCTTTATAGATATCCTTTTTGGATATAGATGGAGAATCTTTTCTTTAGTCTCTTACAATAACTCCCCCACTTCTTCAGTGAGTCAGGGAGGCACATCGTGGGGATGCTGACTATGAGACCTGACGTGCTCAGATATCCACAGGACAGGTACCTGATGGATGGTCTGAAGGTGGGGAGCATTTCATCTACTTCAAAGGATGTACCATGGTACCAGTGTCACTTTAGGAGGATGTGTTGAGGTAGTTCCACACAACCCCTCTAGCGGTACATCCAGGAGTGGCGAAGATGTACTAGGATCTCTGACGATAGCACTGGTGGCCAGGAATGAAGAAAACAGTTGCAGAGTTTGTCTCTCGGTGCCTCACTTATCAGGTACCAGTATGCTTAATTTAGCCTTTAGAGGTCCCCGAGTGAATGTGGGATGGTATATCCATGGACTTCCTGACAGGACTTCCATGTACATCCATAGGTCATGATTTGATTTAGGTGATCGTCGACCGACTCACCAAGTCGGTTCACATCCTACCGATCAGAGAGCAGGGTTTAGTAGAGAGTTTGGGATGCCTCTATGTATAGGAGATTGTGTGGTTACATATAGTACCCTCTAATATTGTCTCCAATCATGATGCACATTTCACTTTTCGGATATGGTATGGGTTGTATGAGGCCTTCGAGATGCAGCTTCATTTCCGCACCACCTTCCATCCTCAGACAGATGGCCAGACTGAGCAGACTATTCAGACCCTCGAGGACATATTGCATGCTTGTGTCCTCAACTTCAGTCACAGATGGGAGGATCACTTGACTTTGGTGGAGTTTTCATACAAAAAAATCTATCACTCCACCATTGGGATGGAACCTTTTAAGGTGTTTTACGAGCGACCTTGCAGATCACTTTTGTGTTGGACTGACCCAGGGGAGTCAGCACTAGGGGGGACAGAGATGGTACGGGCTATCACATAGAAGGTTCAGATCATCTAGGAGCGGATGAAGACTGCACAGAGTAGGAAAAGTCTTATACCGATAGGATACGGAGACCTCTGGAGTTCAATGATAGAGACCCCATCTTTCTACGGGTCTCACTTCGAGGAGGTTTGTGGAGATTTGGCCAAGGTGGAAAGTTATCTATGAATTTCATCAGACTTTTTCTGGTCCTCAATAGAGTTGGAAAGGTAACATACCGCTTATCTCTTCCATCTCAGTTACAGTAGGTGCAAGATGTCTTCCACATATCCCAGCCGAGGAGATACATGCACGACCCTTCCCACATCATCGACCACAGTGATCTGGACATCGATGACAGGGAGACATTTACGGAGGTTTCCATGGAGATTGAGGATCGACAGGATCAGGTCCTTCATGGTTGGTCGATACTTCTAGTGCGCATTTTCTGGAAGCACGGGATCCTCTAGGAAAGCACATGGGAGCGGGAGGCTTATATTCATTCTCAGTACCCCCACTTTTTTTCCCGGTTTTGAGTTGTAGCTTACGGGGAAGTAAAGTCCTGAGGTGGGGAGAATTTAAAGACCTGGAATTTACATGTATTTTTTTAATATATGGGAATTTCATGAGTCCGCAAAAATTGACGCCGCATGATTCTGAGGCCCGGTGTGCCCAAAATTAATTTCTGAACTTTTTTTCGAGTATGTTCAGTAAACGTGTGAGCGGGTTTTTGTAACTTTTGAACTGGTTCTCGGAATTGAAATTTAAGGGCACCGTTGAACTCACGGCACCGGTATTCACTTAACAAGACTTTCACCTCGACGACAGTTGGTCGAGGTTGAAAATTAATTTTTGGGTTTTTCATGAAAGAATAAAATAAAATAAAATTGTGTAACATTTTATTTTATTTTTCTTTGGAGCTTCCATATGGATGTTATGAGATGGGGACCACCTGAACTAAGACCTATCAACATAGATTATGGTGGTGGGGACCACTCGAGCCTATCCTCCCATGTGGGTTATGGTTGTGGGGACCACCTGAGAATTAAACCCCCTTGAACTCCCCTCTTAATGGGGAGAAACCTCTTGAGATTCCCTACTTTAATGGTTCCACCCACCTTTATTTAATTTTATCAACTTATCTAATTAATTAGACCAATTTGAAAATTATTCCAAAAACATAATAGATAACATAATCTATTATTTGGGATACCTCTTCATTTTAATGAAATTGGGAGCAAGGAACCTTGGGAGAAATCTCTTCAATGAATAACGCCAACAAAGAATGCCGACTTCAACTCTTAATTCTTCCTCGGGACATTAGTTGATGAGGAACATCTTCAATATCAACGAACTGACGATCGAGGAAACACTGACGTCACGGACATCCATCAATTCCCAATGACATCGTCTCCTTCCCCATGGACAATCTTGAATGAATCAAATGAACGAGGTATGGGTTGTTGTTGAATTCTTGTAATTTCTCGATTAAATTCATTCTTCTAGGAAATCATGGCGAATGTGGATCAACCAAAATGACTTGATCCAGGATTTGTATGAAATTATTGAATTTGACGTTCTTGATTCAAGGTTTTTGTTGAGCCACTTGCTACTGCTCTAACACGGAGGAAGCAGGCCAAACAAACATGGCATGAACCCTCTTCCGTTCTTCTTTTGGTGTGTTCTTTGCAATGGTGACAGAAACTGGTGCCAGTGTTTGGCACTGGTGGAACTCGAGAACACCGGTTGGCACCACCATCAGCCGCGACGAAGGTGATGGAATAATGGCGCCAGCCCATGGCCAGCCGCGCCGCCCCATGGCCTACAGCACCACCCAATGGCCTCACTGCGATGCCACGAAGCCAGTTGTGCCACCCATCATGCTCTTCATACCGCCCCGCAGCCCTCTGCACTGCTCGGGGCCCCCTCGCGGCCACCGCGCCCCCGCAGCCTATGTGCCCTCGCGGCCTCCGCATACCACCATGGCCCCTCGCGGCCACCATGCTGCTGGCAGGCTGGGCTGACAAAGCACGGGTTGGGCCCAGTGGGTTGGGCTGGGCCCAGGGGGTCGATCCGGGTCGACCCAAACCGAGTCGGACCGGACCCGGACCCCCTTCGACCCATTTACGCATTTTCATACATATCTTTGGCATCGGGTGTCCGTTTGATGAACCGTCTATGGCACCAGAAAAATTGGAGCGAGATGATACCTTTGGTATACTCCATTGGAGATTTGGATAAAGTTGGGGAACGGTCGGCTTGGATCGAGCACGAATCTAATCGGGCCCTTGGGACTAAAAGGCTAATAACTTACAGACCGGGCGTCCGATGGATGCACCGTCTGTTGTGTTGAGACCCCTATGACGTAGCGGTCCTTTGGGATAATTCTACGTGAGAATTCATGGATGTTGGAGTATGGAGCAGTGGCTTGTGGAGAAGACCCTCTTGGAGACAAGTGAGCATATTTCAGGAGCCCAGTGGCTAGCTGGGACGTGAAGAATGAATAGTGATCCTGTTTGGGTCTGCACTGAGCGATCCAGTGTGGGTCGGCACTGAGCGATCCTGTGTGGGTTGGCACCTAGTGATCATGTGTGGGTCAGCACCAAGTGATCCTGTGTGGGTCAGCACTGAGAGATCGTGTGTGGGTCTGCCTCTTAATGCAGTAAGATGATTTAGTAGTTATCTAATCATCTTTACTACCGTACCTAAGATATACCTGGTGTGAGATAAGTCTGTACCTATGTGGTACTTTTCTTCATGGTAATACATTGGTGGTATTCTTCGATGTGGCGTGCTTGTGTGGTACTTTCCATTGTGTTATTCCTTCCTTTGTGGAATAGTTGAGCTTAGGGCTTTGGAGTTGGACTATATGTTTTCCTCATGATTGAGATGGGTTTACTTGATAACTTTGGAATATGTATGGTCATATACCTAAGTGGGGTTGACAGTTTATTTTATTATTTTTGTTTATCCTTTGTGAATTTGTGAGACCTTGAGGCTCTCGGGGTCCATACAAGGTATCGTTATACTCACCCCTGCACGGGCTATGCCCACACCTCATTGTGTTTGGTGCAGATGACGGACAGCGCTGATCGAGGATGAGAGTACCAGGACTAGACGGTGCTCAAAGGTGGACCATATGATGTGTCAGTACGCAGATGATAAGGGTGGATATAGAATGATGAGGAGGCGATATATACATACCCTTTAGGTAGGAACCTTAGAGGAGAACCCATCAGCTGTCTTTTTCTTTCTTCAGTTGTATTGTATTTCAGTTGTACTTTTACTTTCTATTTGGGCTTGTATTATGGACCCTTTTACATACTACACCCACTTAGTTTAATGTTTATTTTACTTGAGTTCGTATCATGTTGTGTGCTTGGTTGTGTATTTTATAGGTTATAAAGGCAATTCCTTCCCAGTTTTAGGGAGTATGCCTTCGGTGTTAGATGCCAGCCTTTGGCCTATGGAAGGCGGGCTTGGGGTAGTCACAGCACGGGCCCCAGGGGATGGGTCATGACAATGACCCCCCCCCCCCCCCGATTTTATGTGAGATTAACTTCTATGTATGAGGTTATGGTAACTAATTTTTTAATGCAGTATTCCAACATAAAAAATATTTCTTTAAAAAACATACAATTGCTATTGTGAAATTGTGACAAAGAGATGTGGTATTTTCATACAAGAAAACCTCAACATTATAAAAAACAAGGGTTAATATCCTTTCAAAGAGATAAAAAGTTTAAACATTTTTTATGAATGTAAAACATGTATCATATGAGATATTGTTCCAAATTAACATTTTTTCAATTTGGAACAGCTTAAGAAAATCAACGTCTTGAAAAATAACTTTTTCAAACTCACCATTACTTTGAACGATTATGGATTCTACAAGCTTGGTATGTACTTTTTATTCCTTCCCTAAATACTTTATTGTTTTCTTTTTAACTTTTTCTTTCCAAATAGTGACTTCATTATATATAGTTGAGTGAATTGATCCACTGCAACTAAGGAGGTACTAAAACATGAGTAGCCTTCATGAGTTATCTTTAAGGATTTACCTAACTATATATAGGTTATTGAAAGATAATTCTATTTTACTATTAATGTAACAAGGTCTACATCATCGCTAAAATAAAAAAATATAGATTCATAAAACACATAAACATCCTTTTGAAATAAAAACAAAGCTCATTTTTCATTGAAGACATATCATCATCATTTATGGTTAATGACCTTCTTCAGTATCATATTTTTCCTGTCATGTCAGCCAAAATAAATTTCCCACCCACTAAAAAACATTTAAGGTCCTTATTCTCTTTATTTTACTTGAAGAGGCACTGTTATTTCCCTTTTTTCCATTAATAATGTGTTCAGATAGTTGGAATGTTAGGGGAATAAAGTATTTGTAGTAGGGAGAAAGATGGTTCAAAAGTCTGTAAAGTGTTTATTGTGTAGATTTGATAAACACTTATTTTTATTTTTAGAAATCTAGGGGTTATACAGTGATGTGCAGAGTATTTATTACTAATTCTAGGTTGTGTGACTTATTTTACATGACTGATACTCAAAATAGTGGAAAACAAATTAAATTATGATGCATCACATATTTAAATTGAATATAGAATTATGGTAATTTCAAAATAATATTATGTGAAATTAAACAAACCTTATTCTATTTTAATGATATCAAATATATAATTACATAATGGATTTATAAAAATGTATGCCAATTGATTTTATATACACAAAATTATAATGAGATATCATTCTTTTTCACATGATATCTTAAGAAATGTTTTCCTAAATCAATGTTATTTTTTTGTGAATGGTTTATAAAATTATTTGAAATGTTGATGTCACTTGATTTATCACATTTGATTGGTATATAAATAAAATTAAATTCAAAATCGATCATGGTGTGTTTAATCTATAGAACTTGTGCACAAAAATTCCAATCTACATTATATTCAGCTTCCGTAGTTGATAATAATACCGAGTTTTATTTCTTAATCAACCCAAATACTAGGTATTTTTTAAGAAAATTACATGTTAAAGAGGTTCTATTCGTATCTAGTCTACATCTAGAAAATTCAACATCTAAATATAAAGTTAAGTTGAAGTGAAATGTTTTTTAGAAAGAAGATAAAGATACACCATCCCTTTTAAATTTATTAAAATTATTTTTGGCATCATTTAAATGAGATTCTTTTGGATTAGATTTAAATCATGAAAAAATTCATACTATGAGCATAATATCTGATATACTTGTTGTAATATATAAAAAAATCCAATGATTCCTCTATAAAACATATTTTAAATTGTATTCCCAGTTTCATCCATAACATGTTTAATATTGGAGCTCATAATAATTGAGTAATACTTCTAGTTTTAAAGTCCAAACTTCATATGTAAATTAAGTATATATTTGATTTAGTTTAAAATATTTCAAAAATAATATTGAGATATTCTAAATCCTATAAAATGTTTTAACACTCCCATTATTCTCATTTAAAATTATTTTCCTTATATGTTATGAAATATCATTACACAATTTTGGATTTTTTATCCAAAAGTAACATCACCAATGTATATGTTTACCAAATAAATATATCGGGGCTATTTTTTCTTAAAAAATATAGAATCTTCCATTCAAACTCTAAAAAATTTTATAAAATAAAATATCTAAATCTTTCATAGAATTCCTTTGGAGCTTGATTATGTCCATATAGTGAACTGGACTATTTGAAAACATAAATTTGAAAGTGAGGGTCTAAAAAACATGGTAGTTGTATTATATAAACATCCTATGTTGGAAGTCCATTTAGAAAAGCATATATAAGATCCTTATGATATAATTTAAAATTAATATAATATTTATATGCTAGAATGATTCAAATAGATTCTAAACTAGCTATTAGAGAAAAGGTTTCATCATAATATATTCTTTCTTCTTGATTGAATCCTTTAGAAACTAAATAATATTTATTTATAATTATTACCCAACAATCACCATGTACGTTTCTAAACACTGATTTTGTTCCAATTATTGGATTGTTAGAGGTCCTTTCAAAAAAAATCCAAACTTTTTCCTTTTAAATGGATTAAAATCTTCTTTCATATCTATGAACCCACTTTCAATTGATAAATATTATTCTATATATTTAGGTTTTACTTTGGAAATAATGGAATCAAATTATACTAGGTTTCCTCTTTTTCTTCTAGTACTTACTACTTATTCTTTGATTCATATAATTGTTCATCGAGGATGGTAGTCAATATTTCTAATAATTCTAGGAATCACAATATCTAGACTACTAGTATCAACACTTACTAGATTTTATTTAAAGTAATATAGTTCCAAATAATCATCATGGTTGTTGTTAAAGAGGGTTCCAAGTATCATATCATTTATTGGGTCGATTTGATTATTAGATTAAATCATGTTTTGATCAAAAAGATCACTTTCATTAAACATCACATCAGTTGATTGTTCCACAATCATTGAACTTTTTTTGAAAACACTATTAGCATTGGAAGTAGTAGAGTATCCTAGGAAGATACCTTTAATTGAAATTCTATTGAACATGCCAAGATTATCCATGTTGTTCAAGATATAAACCTTGTATCTAAATACATTAAACTATCCTATGGTCGGTTTTATATTCTTTTATAACTCATATGATCTTTTTTATGATAGTATTTATTATAATCTTGTTAATAACATAACATTCTTGGTGAATAGATTCATCCCATAAATTATTGGCTAAGTTATATTCACATAACATAGTCCTAAAAATTTATTAACATCATGTTCCTCCTTTAAAAAACACCATTATGTTTAGGTGTCATGGGGGAAGAGAATGTATGTCAAATTCCTCAATCTGAGAAAAATGATTTATAATTATGTTTCTAAAATTAATATCTATGATCACTTCATAAAGGAACAATATTAGCATCCTTTTCATTTTTCATGAGATTATAGAAATTGATAAAAACATAACATGTTTCACTCTTGAATTTAAAAAATTAATCCCTTGTTAATCATGAAAAATCATCAACTAACACATAATAAAATGATTTTCCTACAATACTTAATATTCTAGTGGCACTGAACATATCCATATGGATATGGTCTAGAGGTATAGATGTATAAACATATTTAATTAGTTTATAATATGACTTGTGCTTCTTTCCTATTCCGTATGCATCATACAGTTTCTTTTTATCTAATTTAAGAATAGGAAAGTCAGAAATTTGATGATTTTTTAAAAACTTTCTCAGATAATGAACATATTAATGTAGAATAATTCTATACCAAATCCATGATTCATCGATTTTATAATTCAAACAATTTAAATTTTTTCTACACAAATAATTAAGAAAAACTGTGCAATTTTTTTTTATTCTAGGTACTTTAAAATAGATAAATTTACCATCGAAAACTAAATAGGCATTTTTATAAAAATCAAAAGAATAGTCATCATCACAAAGTTGAGCGATACATATTAGGTTTCCCTTAAATAATTCAACATAAATTACTTTGTTTATCATAATATACTGAGGATTTCTATTAGCCTTGATACAAACTAATAACCCTTTTTCATTGTCACCAAATGTTATATACCCCCATTAATCTTAGATAGTGATTAAAAATTTGATAAATCACCACTCACATGTCCTAAATAACCACCTTACAAAACCCATTTTTCATTTTAGTTCATGTGTATTTTTCCCTGAAATGAAAAATAAAACACCTGAATTATTTGGTATCCAAACACTTTTGGGTTTAGAAATGTTTGGAATAACAAATCCATGTATCCAAAAAATCTCTTTTCAGAGAACATGGAAACTTGCATTGAAAAACAAATTGTAATAAATGATTTTTTATTTCAAATAATCGAATATTTTTTAAATTATTAATATTAAAATAATTTCTTACTTCACCATAATGAAAAATGTTAACATTGGATAGTTTTTTTGGAACTATGTAAAAATAGTTTTTTTAGAGTTTTAGATTTCCAGCATAACTACCTATTCGAAACCTTTATTTATTATGTTTATTTTGAAAAATATTTTTTTTGAAATAATATTCCCATTTAATAAAGACACTCATAGAATTCTTAGAGATTTTAACTTCCTTTTATGGTTTCTCTATTATTTATTCTTATTCAGTACTTGGTGTAGTAGAATTTTCCAACAGATTATTTATCTCTAAAATCTATTTATATAGTTCATACTCTTCATTAAAGATATTGTTATAAGAATTTATGAGGGACGTATCCCTTTTTTAATCATCAATGCATTACTTTTTACATGGTATAATTTTAGAATAGTTTTCCATATGATTAGTTTTCATTTCCTAATTAAAATTCATGATCAGGAGTATAGTAATAATCTACCTCATTTGAATGGTCCCTAAAGCATATATTGGGATTTGGATTAATAGCTTCAACTTCTAATTCTGATGATTTCCATTGGCTATAATATTAATAATCACTCTAGCTTCCCCAAATAGCCTTTTTAACCTTATTATAACTAGAATTCTTGAAATATTTCTTTTCTTAATTTTTATCATCATTAATTTTTGGACAATCGGGATTGATATGTCCTCATTTACGACTTTCACTGTGTCTCAACTATTTATAATTTTCACAATGCCTTTTTTTATTTATTTAATGTTCTTATTAACTATTTTATCTTTTTTTGGTACGTTTTCAATTTTTGAGAATGCCTTTGAAGCCTGTCATTTGACTAAAAATTTCTTGAGGAGTCTTCTTCTTCATATGTTTCAAAGATCTGTAGACTTTTTTTCCTTTCAAACTAAGATGTAAAAATCTTTAAGGAAAGATTTTCCTTTTTGATCATTCTAATATCTCTAGCTTCACCTTCCATTTTATATTTATACATGATGATTCTTCTGATGAGATCTCTTAACATATGATTTTTGACCTATGTGTATTGTCTGATAGTGGTCAAGATTCAACTCCACATTGGTGGTAAGTATCTGTTAGCATTCAACACTTTTTCAGGTTTATTAATGGGTTACCCTTGAGTAGTAATGTTATTAAAAATCTTAATGGGCCATCCATTCAGTAGATTAATACTTTCTCCTTCATCCATTTCGAATGTATCAAACATAATCTTGGTTGTATAATATCTAAGATCCATCACATTACTGATACATTCATATAAAACATCTATAGTGGCCCACATTTATTGTGTTTTTTGACATTGAGAAACTATGTTGAACAAATCTTGTCCTAGTCCTTAGATTATAGTGTTTATATATTTTGAATACATATCATACTTTTATTCATCTATAGTAACCTACATTTTAGGTTCTTTATTATAAATTTCCTAGTGATTTACTTCTTTGAGAAAAACTATCAATATATATTCGTTATATATATGGTAATAAGAACCTTCCAACAACTATAGTTTTAACCATTAATTTATAGATCACTAACCATTAACATACCTTCACAGTTATCATCAATAGAACACATTTAAAAATGGATATTTTGACTTCAACCTTTTAAAGGTGTGAACTCAATAGTTGAAAAATTTGATACTAATTATTATCAAAAGTAATATATAAATGAACACTCAAGAGGGGTGAATTAAGTACCTAAAAAATTTCATTATATAAATAGTCCCACTTCATGTATGATCATTCAAATCCTTTTTCCATAATAATTATAGGAAAAAAATATAAAGGAAATATATCAAACATACATGATTTATAGTGGTTAAGGGAATAGAAATAACATAGTCCACTCCACCAATACTCTACTCTATGAGCTTGGTGATATTCACTATAATAACCCTTTTCTGGGCGATCCTAGCTGAGTAAAAGTAGCTATAACTTAATAAAAGTCTTAGAGCATTCATTTAGGATATATATTTAAAACACCTATCCTCAGTCTCAATACAAACTATTAAACTAATTTTATACAAAAATAATAATGGATAAACATTGAAAGAAATGGTTGTAGCAGATGGTTGTTAGAAGAAACTAATAGAAGTCAAAGATTCGTCCTAAGAATTTGATAGTATTAAATTTATATGTTGAAATTATATGAAATGAAACGGATAAAAACTAGAGATCATAGAATAGGGAATTATGTTCAGTCTTTTCTATGTACAAGTGTTCATGGAAAGGGAATTCTAATCATTCTTCACATCAATATGTCAAATATTATTCATCTCTTCTTCTTTCTTTTCAATAAGTTACTAACTCTTCCATTTATATATCATTTTGAACATAATTAAAAGGTAATCATAATGCTCTAATGAACCATGAAACGAGATCATTAAAATAAAGGCTATAAGGGATATGTATCCTTTCCTTATAAAATTAGAAATTAGTTCTACAGCAGAAATGTTAAAAATCTTATCATTCTATGGATCTTTCAATTCATGGATAGGATTTTAGATATTACACTTTCTTTAAATGGATATACTTTTTCAAATATTATCTAAATTTATCAAATAACTTTTCAAGAGACTATAAAAGTAAACATGACATTGTTTATATGACTAATTATTTATAACATGTTTAACTAGTGGTATTATTCATTGTAAGATAACTTACATAGGTACTTCATAAGATAAAAGAGTTTTTCATCTTCTTCATATGATAAACAGACTTCTATACTGTATAAGATATTTTTTCAGTGTCTGATTAATAGGATATACTTCAATATTGCGTAAGATAATTTTTTATGAATTTCATTTTTCATAAGATAAATCTTTATCATATTTTCATTCTAAATAAACCATTTGACTTGAGAATTCATCAAATCATACATTCTCTTCATAATATATTGTATTATGTGGATAGATTAGCATACAACACTTTTTTTATTCTGATTAGACTGAAGATATTCTTATATCCCCATAATATTAAATACATTATCAAATTATTTTACACATATTGTGATAATAACTTTGAGAAAAAACATGAGATATATTATTTTGATAAATACCATCTAAAAAACATAAGATAAACCTGATAGAATAATATTTAGGATTTTGTGAATAATCAAAATAAAAAACCCCAAGATATGTTGGAACAACATAGTTTGTCCAACATCAATGAATAATTTATTTTATTTTTCTATCTATTCATTTTATGAATGATTATAAATATACATATAATGAACATATATGATTTTAATAAATTGATTAGTAGTCTGTAAATTATAGAACTATGATCAATAAATAAGGACCTATATTTTCAATCCAAAATATTCCAGGAAAACGAAGTTGTTACCACCCTGATGGGTGATTTAAATGACATTATTATTATTATTAAACTATTGATGATATTTTATAATTAAACAATATATGGTATGATAGATATGAATATGTTTATGTAATGAATTTATAATAATTCCATATTTATTAAACATGAGGTTTAAATTTGAATGAGTAAAGGTGATACATGAGGTAAGGAATTTATGTTTCAATCCAATTCTAATCCAGATTATTTATAATTGAATTTCCAATAAAGAAATTTTGTAATCCTTATTGGGTTAATGCATTTTATTTTATTCCCTAATGGTTATTTCCTTATATTATATATTTTCCTTCCATTTTCCTCACTTTATTTCCTAAAGATATTAAAATAGTGTTATTAAGTAACATCGATTTTAATTCACTCTTTGGTCAAAAACACTTTTCCCTTCTTATAAAAGTTTGAAAAAAATGTTTGAAATAATTTTTTTTATTATTATCCTATGATTTTTTAGGTAATTTTTACCTTTGTTTGACTTTTTACAAAATGCATTTAATGGAATATTTTTTCCATGTTATGCACTTTGTGCCTTTTTTATCAAAAGTATAACAGGGTTGTTTTATCATTTACAGTAAGAATGTATTTACACACCATCATGAATAATTTTTTTGTTGAATCTTCCTTTACATGATAACATAGTTCTTGTAAAGGATAATTTTTACCTTTTTAATTTCACATTATTTTTTAAAATAAACAATTGATTACAAAAAATAGAGAGGTTATTTTCCTTAAAAAATATTTAATAATCATTTAATTGTATTTATATAAATTAATGATATAGAAAATTGATATAAATTATGATTTACTAAGGATAAGATCCAAGGATACCATCCTTATTCTTACTATGGATGGTTTATGATTATGATGACATAATTTTTCAGAAACTCATTTCTTCTACGTGGGAATAATATGATGAAATGATGTTGAAACTAATTTCATTCCATGGGTTTTATATAACTAATGCTTAATGATTATGTGGCACAAATGGGTATGATTTTCATTATGTAATCTATGAGATCTATATCACCATCGAATGCATTAGGTTAATAAGTAAAACACATTAGGTAAATATTTTATCCATGAACATGATGTTTTAGTTCAAATTTTTATATATGGAAAATTCTTTTAGGTCCATCACTTTATGTATGGACCTATTTTTCATGTCTATATTCTTATGCATGGACCTAGATTTCCTATCTATAATATTAATCATAGACATGGATTTATGCGCATATTTTTATGTTAGGTACTTATTTAATGTCGTTTATTCTTTGAGTAGACCGGATTCTTTTTATACATGTTCGCAATGTAAAAAAACATATGAGTAAGCCATAAAATCATGTCTTATTCTAATGTTATGATCTTATGTATCATGTTATTTGATTACATTATGTTTTCTTCAGTTCTCATTCCATGAATATATTTTAATCACTATTTATCATTTTTAAGGACAAGAATATAATTTTTGGAATCATATAAAGTTTATGTGGAATGAGGTGGAAATTAGATCCCTGGAATAAGATGAGTTTAAGGAAATATTATTCAGTAATTACATCCCTCATATTATATATATAAAGGGATAAGGAATTACATTATATTATGTAGAATGATGCTCAATCCATTAGTAAATTATAGTGAAATTTTAAAAGGAATGAAAGGTATGATTCATGTTTAATTATCAACCTTGAATGAATAAGCGATTAATTCTTTAGTTGTTCAAAATGAAGTCTTCAAAAGTAACTATACATAAGAAAGTTTGGAATCTATAAGAAAATAATATGTTGTAAATTGATAGTGGAAATAGAGGATAGAACCCCCCAAGGTTATGGTGATAAGGAAAGGAATATAGAGCTTCATAGAATCTCTATTGGATTGTCACTTGTGGGAAAGAAAAAGTTTTAACCTACAAGTTGCCAAAAATATTCGAAGGACCACTCAGGTAAATTTCTAAAAGGAAAATAGACAATATTTCAAGTTTGGTAATCATTCCCATTAATAAAATGAATATTAAAGTGATATAAATAGGTTAGTCAATGAAATGAATGGAGAGATATATCAATAGAATACACCAGTCACAATATTTTGATATAACTTGAAGAAATTTGGTGATTATGAAAACAAATTCTCTCATACAAGGGATAATGAAGGAAATAATCCACAAAAACTGAAGTCAAAGGAAAAAAGGTAAATCTTATAAAATAATAAAAATTGATGTGAATTATTAAAATTAGAGTATATTTATCATATACTCCATGGGTGGGGGTTCTATATTGAATTTTGTATGAATGATCCCTAATTAATTATTATTTGTCACCCTTAAATGAAATTTGATAGGTTTATGAGAATTGATTTAGTCTATATACAAGGATTATGGAATATGAAATTCACATTTGATATTCTAAATCATCTTATGATCTTATATTAGTGAAATGATGAACCCAGCAATCAAATGAAAATTTTTCTAGATAAGATAAGAGGATATTTATGGAATGAAGGGTGAAGTATATTTTTGAAGCATATATGTTTTCAGGTAAGGTTAATATAAATGTTATCGATAATTTCCAAGGTTTATAAGTTTAAGAATGAACATAATATCAAAGGAATCAACAATACCATTTTAATATTTTATGTGAAAATATTTTCATGTTAAATTTTGTTAGGTTTTAGGACAAAAACTCAATTGGAGTTTTAATACCCCTTGGGGTTGGTATATTATTTGATTGTAAGTTAAATATGGACTTGTGGACAACCAGATATATAAAATCTTGATGGTTGTAATTAATTCATTGATATAGGGATATTTTCAGATTTTTTTATTTCCAATTTAAGGATTTCATTTTATGTTTTTTTCTAAATATTATTCTTGTTATTTTTATGATGTTTACTATGTTACAAATTTTATATTAATTTATCATAGAGATTAGTGATATTTGGGATATTTTTATTTGGGTTAAGGTATATGTAACCATTAGGTTTAAAAATTGGTTTAATGTGAAAGATTATTTAGGAAAAATTAAATATTTTTTTATTATTTCAGCTAAAGGTTGAGATATATCCTTTTAGGTTAAATAATTCATTAATGTTGATTTTATTGAGGTGATTAAGGATTTTTAGATTAATGGTGTGTTTATTCAATTAATTGTTTATTAATTTTTAAAAATATCCAATGCTGCCAATTTTTTGTTTTGGTTAATGCCTAAATGTAGTAAGAATGTATTTGTATACTTTCTTGATCCATTAAAAGTTGATATTTGTGATTAGGCCTGAAAAATGCATCTCAATAGTAATTGTTTGGATAAAAAGATTATATTGTGGTGAAAATTTATTAAATGATAAAATTATACTTTTGATGTAAGTATATTTCCACATTTTCTTATTATATATGGTGAAGTATTGCCTGAAATCTAAGAAAATGATCTTAAGAAAAAAAATCCTATAACCTTCAATCCACATGAATTTATGATCTCTTAACTCCTCACTAATTTATGGTTTATTCATCATTAATAATCACATAACCAAGTTCTCTATCATGCTCTACTAGTCCATTAGAGTTATTGTTCTCTTCCATGTCCATATTATGACATCCCAAAAAATTCTTTATCTAGAAACTTGATTTTATATTATTTTATCTCAACTTATATTTTCTATTTTCCTGTTTTAATAGATGTTTTATTATTCCTTTGTTGGATGTTGGTTCTAAAAATGGAATTTTCTAATATTAAAAAAATAATGACTGTTAAATTGTTAGAGGGTAATTTATTTATGGGGTGGGAGATAATGTAACACCACTTTATTTTTTAAAATATGTTTTCAAATAAATATAATTTCTTCGATAGCTTATATTTCACGTAACACCAAGTTGAAAGGGACCACAATATACTATTTAAAAATTTCTCCTAGGGATATTTATAAACATGACATAAAATTTGTGGGTATTAATAAGATTAAATACTTTATGAGTTATATAAAAATATCCTAATATATATAAATTTATTAACTAATTCAATGTAAATAATCATTCATTTTATAGAAATGTTAATTAATGTTTTAAAAAATTGATTCTCATTAAATCGTTTTTTCTTTTTTTGAGAACATATTAATTTTAATTTTGGAAAATTTTAAATATTTTATTTCATAAATTAGCTAAATTTTTAATATAATTATATCAAAATTATATTATGGTTATTTTCTATGATTTTTCCAAAAAGATTTCTTTTCAAGTGAATAGTGAAAAATACTGATTTTTATGGAAAACTATATTTTAGTTTCAATCATATACAAAGATACATCTTTTTAAAAAAATTCATAGTAAAACTATATATATATTATATTAAATAATATAATTAAATTCATTATAATCAATTTTATTTCTGAATTTTATGTAAAAACATTTTTGTACATAAAAAATTATTTTCTTGAAAAAATGTTTCTATGCACGCAATGTGTTTTTATAAAATTAAATTAAATTGATTAATATTTGTGAAATATTTTCATTAAATATAAATATTATATACTCAATAAAAGTATTGGTCATTTATCTAATATTTTTTAGCAACTAAATAAGAATAAATTTGGTTTAACTCTCAAAAAATGTATTTTTGGAAAATAGATTATCCTCGCGTTTTTGGGTACTTATCATAAAATTAATTTATCTGAATTTTATTTCATGAATTTTAAAAAATGTATTCTTTATTTTTAATAAGTAAGTTATAATTTTAAAAATATTCACCATTGATTTTTCACCAATGTGAATAGAAACTGTGAAAAAATTATCGCCTCAATAAAGGGTAGATTGGGTTAATCTATGTTTAAACTATGTTGTGTGGAAATAAATATTCATCCTAATTCCTATTTTATTTTTATAGTTAAACCACTATAAACACAGTCTCTAAATTGGTTTTTTTAATTAATTGTCTCCATGAAAATGACTTATATATTATTTAAATCAGTGAGAGTTACAGAATGTCACTATCCTTATTTTTATTATCTCTTATGTGTCCACATAGGGAAAAAGTTATTCATGAAGGAATATAATTTTATATTTTTAGAGTAATAAAATTAATTTCATGATAGAAATTTATTTTTAATATTTATTAAATATATAAAGATCCAAATTTCTTGTGCAACATTGATGAAGTGTTTCAACTGTTTATAAAATAATATATCAAATGATTTAAAAAAATTAAGAGAAATAAAATTTGAGTGAGTTATGGTGTCACACAGGTTTAATAGGAGAATATAACACAATATGGTTATGTTATAAGATTACATTTTAATTAAAAAATTATTTATTTCATTTATTTCAAATTAAGTGAATAGTGTCTGAGTTAAAAACAATGATATTTTATGAAAATAATAATTTATTAAATCTCATAAAAATATTATAAATTTTAAAATAAGACAAAGGGATAGTATATTCTTAAAAATTTCATAAATTTTCCATTTATGGTCCAGTTTTCATCTTCTAAGTAAAAAATTACAAACATTTAATGTTAAAATCTGTTACCATAATTAAAATTAAAATTTATTAACTAAGGGTTAATCAAAATGATAAATATTTTGATGTTATAAAAACATGAAAAAATTATATTTCTCATATGTATTACAAAACTATATTATATTAAAATCCAATAAATGGCCATTATTAAGCATTGGGCTATAGAATTGTATTTTTAAAATTTATTTTTTATGAAATTAAAAAAGTTCCCCTCACCTCAATTATAATAGAGCACCACCTCCTTTAATTATTTACATATAATTATGAAAAATAGATCATCTATACTCTAAAAATTTCCATTTTAAACATACCTAGACACATTCTAGAAGTGATGGTCTTCTTCAAAAATAATATTTATACTATTTAAGTGAAGATATAAAGGATTACTTTCCAAGGAGATGTAGTCGCCTTAACTGATGACATTGTTTTCTAATCTTATTTACCTCAAATAAATCAATTGTATTTATAAAATAATAAAATATTAATAATCCACAATAAGATGAAATTTTATTATTATTATAAAAACACCATTTCACACCCACATTCCCATAAAAAGGTAAGTGAAAGTATCACTCATATGTATGTACGACTTACCATCTACAAATAGTGATACAATTCATTTTTAATCACCATCATTTATATATGGATATTTTGATGGTTTTAACATCTATATATAATATTTATAAAATAACTATTATTTTATAATTATAATATCAAATCTACATTTTTACAATCCAATCTTTTGGTAAACGATAATACTGCTCGTGCATTTGTGGGGACTACCACCTTTACGAAGAGATTTGATTTGTTTCCACTTATATTTTACATGGATGGTAATGAGGATGAGTTTTGTAGATATAAATTTTGTAATAGAGATTTTATAATGGTGAATTATTATTTACCATTCTTTAATTCCATAATTTGAGAAATAGAAACAATGTTTATTCATACATATGGCATATGTGTCCATGAACGGTGTAATTCATTTTTATATCTATATTTTTTATGAATATTTTTTAATATTTATATAATGAATATATATATACATATATATATTATTTTTATACCATGATTAACATTATAGAAATGATAGAACAATGATCAATGAATGAGGACCATAACTACTAAACTGAATCATGTTTAGAAAACAGTGCAGTTATCACACGTAATAGTGATTTTAATAAAAAAAATTATAATAAATAGTTGATATGATTTAATAAATTAATTATACATGGTATGATATATAGTAATATGTTCATGGAATAAAAGTATAATAAAGAAATATTTATTAAATAGGACATTTTAACATGAACAAGGAAAGGTGATACTTTAGTTAATTGATTTATGTTTCAATAATATTTTTATCTAGATTATATACACATGAATATACATTAAGGAAATTATATTATCATTAACTAATAAAACAATTTAATTTTATTCACCTCTGATAATTTCATTAGATTATATTTTTTCCTTTTATTTTCCATGCTTTAATTATTTTAGAGATTAAAAGAGTGTTTTTCTAGAAAATTTTCATTATTTCCTTATTTGGTCAAAAAACGTTTTCTTACATATCAAAGTTTAAAAAATTATTAATGATATTTTTTATTGTTATACTATGATTTTTTAAATTCATTTTAACTATGTTTTACTTTTTCAAAACAGGATTGTAGGGAATCTTTTTGTTATATTCCAAACATTATAGACACAAAAAAATAGCCTCACCTGCATAACATTATAATAGTGCAATACCATGCCCACTTGGTGCAACCCCTTATCTATCCCATTAATTAAAAGAGTTAAGAGGGAACCCCTCACTTGAGAAAAATAACTCTCGAAACTCTAAATTATATTTTCATGACATATCCTACTATACGTATATAAACATTAACCAAAACAATAATCCAAAAGCACTGGGAGAATAATGAGATCCCAAAATTGAAATAAAATGAAACAAATAATAAATTCTCAACCTAAATAATACATATTGGTTTCACAAGTATCCCCTCCATGCAACTTTATACACCCATAATTTTCCTATAACTCACTAAGAGATAAAAGATAATTCCATTAATCCTAAACCATTTCCTCACACTCCCATGCCACATAACAATCCATATCACACGTACATACCACATATACTGTAGGGATAATATTTTTAGTGAATCGATGTTGTAAATATCCATGATATAAGTAAACTTTGCTACTATGGTTTTTTCAAGATCCAAATTCAAATCCTCCTGCTCAACTATATGAGTTAGGTATGAGTGATACAGGATCAATAGGGGCACAATGAATAGATAAAGAATGAATGTCATATTTATGTAACTTCAAATTGGTAATCTATGTTCTCAATACACTCATCAATCTCAAATTATTCGACATTATATAGAATAAAAATATTATACATTCCTAATCTATAATGTCCCTGTCTAGTGGATTCACTGCGAATCACCTAATTTCCTAAATTAATCTAAAACAAAAGATGAGGATAATCAATATGTGTCTTCTGATAATTATATATAGTATCTAATCTATTCCTATTCAACATAATATTACTCATTATCTATAAGAAGATAATTAATCCCAGCTGGGAATTATCAACCAACACTGACTAATAATGAGGGAAATAATATGGTATTCCTTAAAAGTATTAAATGTTATCTATATTAATCAATACTATAGAGCCATTATTATATGAAACTTTTATTAATGATCCATGTTTCTCCCATGATCTTCCCAAATAAAGCACATAGTCTTGGATAATATCATCTAAAATCTAGATATCCCACTAAATTTTACCATCAATATATGGGTGTTATACCGTTAACAATTTTATTTAATATCTCATCATCTCCTTATACCCCATTCAAAACCAAGAAGTAAATAATGGGTTATAATTGGAAAAAAAATATCAAACACACACCATGGATCTTCCCTATATCTTGGATATAATGTAATTTGTGCTATTTAAACTTTATATTATCCTTAATAAGAGAAAATCAATATGATTTCATAAACCAATTCATAATCTGTTAATTTTCATTCTTACCACTATGATTATTCCAAAGGAAAAAAATAAAGTCTATGAAAATCTAATCCCAATTCAACACAAAAAATGGGAAGATGATACAATAATCCTATATGAATATAGTGCTCAGATTTTATCCTCTAACATGTATGCCCCTAAGACATGGTATCAAAAATCACCAACTTCATCTCATCCATCCAATATTTATGTTTCGGGTCATGAAACACATTTGTATTCCTGGTGTGAACTACCCATCTAGAAAGGTACCTACCTACCATTACATCCTTCTCCATGGGTGAAGGAACAACATGACTCTCTCAAAGATAAAAGGAACCCTTTGAAGATAGTGAAAATCCCATATGATCTCCCTATCATTTAGAATTAAACTTATACACAGCTAATTGAGATATGTTTTCTACATGAGTATAATTTGATAATATAATGAATGCATGGGTAGCATGAAATCCAAAAACACTTACTCACCATCATGTTTCTCATCCAATAGTATCTTGGTGAAGAATATCATAAAATTCCATTGACCCACTAGTCATTCATGGCATAAATCAATTTCTTCTTACTCATGGAATCCAACATCGCATTCTCTGGTGGTGTATGCTATATCAAAAATCCAATGTCTGAGGTTATTCCATCAAGTGACTACCAATGTTTTAGATCCTTCTAGGTGAGACATGTATGATCAGAATAAACTATACATTGATCCCTTAAAAGTTATTGAAACTTTGTCTTCAAGTATTGAATCATTTCCACTAACATGAGGTCATGGGTGAGGTAAATATTTTAATTAACCTAACTTTTATCATTATAATTTTCCATATGAATATATAAATGTTTCATATTTAATAATTTAGTAATATATAAAGAACATGCCCCATATGATGAAACCAAGAATATTTTATTATATTAAAATGTACATAATAAATTGAGAATAAATATGGCCATAACAAATAAATTTAATATAATTGAAAAAAAAGTTGAAAATGAGATAAATATAATATGAAAAATTGTATATACATTATCCTCCATATTAATTTCACACGTGAACAAAACAATATAACTTAAATAGAGTAATAGTAATTTATCTTCATTTTGAAAATGAAAATATATAAAACCTTGAGTGGAAATATATGTGAATGAATAATGGAATACGTATGGGTTATTTATAGTTGGTACAGAAACCATATGACCATTAAAAACCATACAATTGGAATAGTAAAAAAGAATAATAGAATGTTAATTTATCCCTTATTAATTGCAACATGGGTATTAGAATCATATTCTCACATAATTAAGTATAAATTAATATTTAAGTAGCTTATAAAATTAAAAAATGGAATATTGATATCATGGTATAAGTAATTAAATGTTTTCAAAATGATAAAATATGTGTTTTTAATTTTATAAAACATTTCAGTTTAATTTAAATTTAATAAAACTGATTTGAAAAAAATAATAATGTTATATGGAATTATAATGAATTTTTTAAGAGACCCAAAGTAATTTTTCAACACTTTATAAAATTTATCATAATATTAAAATAAATATTTATAAAATAAATAATGAGTTTTTTATAAATAAATATCTAACATTTAAAAAAACTATTTTCATAAAATGGATTTAGTTGTTGGAATTTACTCCTTCTGAGATAGGTTATTTTGAAATAATATTATTTTTCTAAATTATTTGGGTATTTGGGGAGGAGTAAAACACAACAAAATATGATATTTTTTATTCTAATAAAAATACATGAAAAAATGTGTCATATTTTATGTAAGTAAACATTATCTCCATTTAAAATTCTATAAATAAGGTATATTGTAAAAATATTTATATATAATGTTATTCTTGGGTAAAAATAGTTAGCTGGTTATTATTATACTAAAAAACTCTCCTACCCTTATAAAAGTCACTAAGCACTTCCCCTTTTACTCCTATATTAAACTTTCTTACCTTTCAATTTCTATGCCAAATACTCTCCCCATATCTCCATACATCTCTATAATACATTTCCCCATCAAAATTTCAATCCAATGTGTCTTTTGGGAAACCCTAAGAGGAGACATCCAGTAGAGAATGTAATACCCCCAATCGAGATTATAATATTTCTCCCCCACATTATTCAAAAAAGTTCCATCCAATATTACATAATGACTCAATTATAAAAAATATAATGGATTGTTGTTTTGTTAATGGAATATTTATAATACAACCTCTTCCCTTACCTTCTCATTATAAAAATTAAATCTTTTTCCACAATATTGATAACTTTTGAACTTGATAAACTATGTAATTATTTTTACTCCACTTATTTTAAGGATGTTAATATAAATACAATTAGTTTTAAATATGTTGAAAACATGTATATTATAACTTATTTAATGTTCCATAACAAATTAATAGTCATTTAATTAAATAAAATTCATCTAGTTTATGATAGATGGTAAAATTATATAAATTAACTAATTGTAAAATGATACTATTTAGGAATCAACCCAGGTATTTATAGAATAATGCCTTTTCATTTCTATTAAAATTTATGAATAAGATATTAGTTTAAATTTAAAGGGAATTATATGTTTTATAGTGTACCTGACACGCAACAATGGGTTTCTACAAAATCTTATGAGTCACACAAGGCTGAGTCATAATGAAAAAAATAATAATATAATATTATTATTTTAAATGGTAGTTAATGCCTGATTGTTGTATTAGAGGGAATGAATATAACTAAATATATTATGATTAAACATGATTTTTAAATTTTTTACATTTATCCAAAAAAAATCAGAGGCTTAAAATGAGAATGAATCAAATTTTAAGCATAAATACTCTAAATATTTTTAAAAGGTAGTTTTACCGCCTTTTGATAATGAAAACTTTTTAAATCTAGTTTTTTCCACTTTTATAAGTTCCATTTGAAAAAATAAACTCCTTATTTACAATCGTGATATAAAAATTTACTTTGGTTAATTTTTTGGTATTTCTCCGATAAAGTTCATTTTTTTAATGAATAGTGAAAAATACTGCATTTTAAGTCAAAAATCTCTTTTCAACTAATTTATTTATATGAATAGATAGTCATTTTAATTGGTTTTAAAGTTTAATTAGATTATATTTTTATCATTTAATCCAATTTTGGTCATTTTAAGTAATTTCAATTTTTAATTACACATAAACACATGTCAATGTTTTGATATTTATTACTTCTTAAAAACCCGCTTTTTGGTTTTGACAACAGGAATTAACTTCAAAATAATTTCTGAAACTTCTGTGTTTTTAATTTGGATAAATGGATTCCATGTTTTTAATCTGGAGGTTCAAATTTTGTAAATAGGTAACTTTTATTTTTATACATTATGAATGGTAACTTCATTAAATATTTTATTTACCATGGTTAAAGGGAAAATCGGATAAATAAGGGTAAAAAATAATATTATAATAATATTAAATTACCCTAACACATGTCATAATACTATTAGATGAGATATATTTGACCATGGGAATACTTGGGTCGATTTTAGGACCACATGGAGTCACTTGAGTGTGTAATGACTTTTAATTACTTTTAATTTAAAGTTAAGGAAAATATAACCAAAACATGTATCTTTTACTAAAAAAAATTATATGGGGTTATATAAGTGATCTCTTTGACTATAAATTGTCATTAAAAAGATAAATATATTTCCTACATCATGTTATTTTATTTATAATTTTTAGACATCAAATAGAAAAATATATTTAAGACACAATGAAGATGTAGTGATTACCTTATTAATGAATGATTTAAATAAATGAGATTATAAATATTAAAAGAAATTTATTTTGAGACTTTTTATGCCATTCAATAATTTTAGGGATTATTATGAATTGTTATATTTTAATTAATTTTTTTAAGTAATCAATTTGTTATTGATTTTAAAAAAAAGTCCTGATATGAATAGTATAAAAATTGGCATAAATTAGTTTTTAAAAAAAATATTATTTTATTAAATTATATAATAGTACTAAAAATCTATTATCAGAAAAAATGACTTAAATAATGTTGAAAATTTAATTAATTAACCACTTGAGGTTATATTGGCATTTTATAGTAACTATATTAACCATATAGTATGAATATATAAGAAGACATAGTTAGAGTTAAATTAGTTAACTAAGGGTTCAAGCTAAATGATAAGGATACATTTGGAACCAAACATGTATAAACCCTATTGGTTGAGAGTATTTATAACGATAATCAACTTATATTCTAATCAAATGAGTTTTGGTCATTTTTAAACTGAAAGTAATTTTATAATAATATAATATTTCAATGCTTTCATCAAGTACCCCTCCTCCCTCTTATAAAAGGGAATCACATATACCCATTTAATCACACCTCTAAAGCCAATTGTATCATCCAAACTCTACCTAAATTAGCTCCCAAAATCCCTCTCTTTATCCCAGAAGCCTCACCTTCGGTAGAAGGAAATTCAAGAAAGCATTTTAGCTTAAATCAAAAGGATTTACCTGATTTGAGGTAATGTCTTCTGTCAAGATTCTTTCATTTATTTTATTTATCCAACCCCCTAATCTCTCTTTATTATATTATTTTATAACAAAAACAGTATTCAAAATATGCTAGGATGTATTTATGATAATAATTACAACTATACTTCCACTCACCTCCATCTAATGGATACGAACATACTATTTTTGTGTACGGTGAACTGCTGCCTCCCGAAACGATGATTGTTCAATTTTTCCCTACCACCTCTCATGGTAGAAATTATGATGGAATTTTTTTATATATGATATATATTATATTTATATTTTCTCTATGATTCTTTATTTTTCATTTATATCATACCTTTAGGGTTTCCATAAAGGGTAAATACGATAATTTCATTTGAGATAGTGTGGACTACCACCCCCTCAAAATGATATGAATCGTTCATTTCATACATAGAACGTATAAATGATGGATTTAATGAACCTATATATGATATTATACTGGAATTATAATATACCTATATATAATTTAGTTTTCATTCATTTAAATTTGAAAAATAAATGAAAGTAGTGTTAATGCATACGTACGGCTTACCGTCTCCATGATTGGTGAATTTCATTTCTTATCTCTAAATGTTATGTACTATTACAAAAACAAATATATACTGGATTTATATGATATTTAAATCATTAATATCATTCTATATATAATGGAATTTTGACCACATTTACAATTTGTAATTATAACAAGTCCATTTTTTACTCTAGTACCAAATATTGACAAAACGACCGATATTACCATCAATAATTTTGAAATGTTTAAGGATGAGGTCTTATAGTTTGTATCAGAGGTTAGTTTAGATAACATTAGGAGTTAGAAGTTTTTTAATATAATATCAATAAATGTTTTTATACATTATTCTCAAATTTAAATGATATATAATTTGAAGAATACTATGTTACTTTTTCTAAGATATGTTTGTTCGGAATGGCTTTCCACGGAGGAAATAGGGCAGCTATACTGGGGTGAAATATAGCGGGAAATTACCTTCCAATATAGAATCCTGAGATATTTATAATTAGAAATGAATATTTTGTTTCAGTTATGGCTCATTTGACTTAGGTGATAAATGGTGGTTGTGTTTATTGATGATATTTTGGTTTACTTAAAAAGTAAATAAGAGCATGAATGTCATTTGAGGGTTGTCTTGGAAAACTTAAAAGAAAAGAAACTATATCGGAAATTCAGAAAGTGTGGGTTTTGTTTACAAAAAAGTTCATTCCTTAGTCACACTGTTTCTAAATATGGCATAACCGTTGACCCCTCTAAAACAAAAGTTTTTCAAGAGTTTCCAAGACCTACCAATATCATAGATATCTATAGTTTTCTTGGTTTAGAAGGTTATTACTAGATATTTGTTGAAAATTTTGCATGATTATCTATCCCACTGAGAAAGTTAACTCCAAAAGGTGTTAAATTTGTCTGTACAAAAGAATGTGATGATTGTTTTCATGAATTGAAAAGAAGATTTGTGAATGCTCTGGTTTTGGCCTTACCTTCTAGAAATGGTGAATTTGTTTATCTACAGTGATGATTTGTTGAAAGGACTTGGTTGTGAACTAATGCAGAACGATAAAGTAATTGCTTATGCTTTACGTCAGTTGAAACCACATGATTTAAATTACCCAACACATGATTTTGAATTAGTTACTATTGTTTTTTGTTTAAAAATTTGGAGGCATAATTTGTATGGAGTAAATTTTGAAATATATACTGACCAAAAAAAGTTTGAAGTATATATTAACTCAGAAATAATTGAACATGAGAAAGAGGAGATGGCTAGAATTAACTAGGGATTATGATTTTATGACTCATTACCGTCTACAGAAAGAAAATAAAGTGGCTGATGCATTTAGTCAAAAAAGTAATGCTACATTAACTATTTTATGTTTTGAATAAGATCCTTTGATTAATGATTTGATGAACTTTGGAATTGAAGTTGTTGTTATAGGGGATTTATATATTTTGTTTTAGGTGGCAGTAAAATCATCTCTAGCAGAGATTATAATGCAACCACAGAAAAAAGATAGTGAGTTGCAGAAATAGGTATATTTGGTTTAAAAGGGTATGTTACTTGAATTTAACATTGACAAAGATTGTTTTTTGAGGTTTGGAAAGAGATTATGTGTTCCTTGTGATTCATAGTTGAAGAAATAGTTATTATGTGAAGCTCATAGTTCTATGTTTTCAGTTAATCCTAGAAATACTAAGATGTAGAGAGATCTTCAGGAATATTACTGGTGGGATGGAATGAAAAGAGATATTTCTAAAAATACTAGGAAGTGTTTGACTTGTCAACAGGTTAAAGCGGAGATGATGTTACCAAAAGGGATTCTTCAGCCTTTATCAGTGCCAGAGTGGAAATGGGAAAATATATACATAGACTTCTTTATGGTATTATTGAAGACATATCGAGGTAATAATACAATCTATGTCATTATTGATTGATTGACTAAATATTCTCATTTCCTTACTATTCGATATACTTTGTCTCTAGATCAACTTTCTTGGTTGTATGTTAAAGAGATACTCATGTTACATGGAGTTCCCCTCTCCATTGTATCTTATTGTGATCTGAGGTTCACTTTTAACTTTTGTAAAGTCCTTTAGAAGTTGTTGGGTACTGAATTAAATTTCAGTACATATTTTCATCCTCAATCAGATGAGAAGTCAGAACATACAATTCAGACATTGGAAGATATGTTGTGTGATTGTCCAATGGATTACCAGGAACGTTGGGACCATCATCTTTCTTTGGTTTAGTTTTCTTATAATAACTATTTTCATTCCAATATACAGATGGAACCATTTGAAGCATTATAAGGAAAGCGATGTTGAACTCTGACTTTTTGGGACGATGTAGATGAAAGAAAGTAGATGGGACAAGAATTGGTAGAAGAGATGGCATAGAAAGTTCAATTGATTTAGAAGCACATGAGAACAGCTCAAAATAGGCAGAAAAGTTATTCGGATAACTGGAGGTAGGATCGTTCTTTTGAGGTAGGTGATCATGTATTTCTCAAAGTCTCTCTATGGAAAAGTGTGATGTGTTTTTGTAATAAGGGAAAGCTAAGTCTGAGGTTCGTTGGACCCTATGAAATCCTAGAGAAAGTTAGATCAGTTTCCTATAAAGTGGATTTACCCAAATGTTTATCCTAGATACACAATTTTTTTCATGTTTCAATGTTGAGAAAGTATATGTTAGATCCATCTCATGTTTTGAGTCCAGAGGTAGTTCAGTTGGCATAGAATCCTTCTTATGAGGAACAACCAGTCCAGATTTATGACCACAAAGAGAAAGTGTTGTAGAATAAGGTAATATATCAGGTAAAGGTTTTTTGGAAAAACCATGTGGTTGAAAAAGAAATATGGAAATATGAAAATGATTTGAAGGATAAATACCCCCACTTATTTGATAAGTAAATAGAATTGTGGGGACACAATTCCCAAAAGGGGCGAAGGATGTAACAACCCATGTATCTATAGAATAATGCCTTTTAATTTATCTTTACATTTATGAATAAGATATTATTTTTAATTTAACGTGGATTTTATGTTCAATGGAGTACCTGACACGCAACAATGGGTTTCTCGGAAATCTTATGTGTCACACAAGGCTGAGTCATACTGAAAAATTATAAAAAAATAATATATTATTATTAATTTAAATGGTAGTTAACATCTAGTCATTTTACAGGCATGAATGAAAAAAAATAAATATATTGTGATTAAACATGTTTGTTAAATGTTTTTACATTTATCAAATAAAATTTAGAGGCTTAAAATGAGAAATAATCCAATTTTATGAATAAATACTCAAAATATTTTTAAAAGGTAGTTTTATCGCCTTTTGATGGAGAACCATTTTAAATCTAGTTTTTATCACTTTTATATGTTAAATTTTACAAAATAAACTTCTTATTCAGAAGTGGGACATCAAAATTTACTTTGGGTAAATTTTTAGTATTTTTCTGAAAATGTTCTTTTTTTTAATGAACAGTGAAAAATACTGCATTTTATGTCAAAACTGTCTTTTAATCTAATTTATTTCTATGATTGGATTAAAATTTTAATTTATTTTAATTTGTAATTAGATTATATTTTTATAATTTAATCCAATTTTTTTATTGGAAGTAATTTTACTTTTTAATTATACATAAACACATGTCAATCTTTTGATAGTTATTACTTCTTAAAAACCCGCTTTTTGGTTTTAACAACAGGAATTAATTTTTAATTAATATATGAAACTTCTATGTTTTGAATTTGGAGAAATGGATTCCATATTTGTAATCATGATGTCCAAATTTTTTAATAGGTAACTTCTATTTTTAGACATTATGAATAGTAACTTTAACAAATATTTTATTTATCATGGTTAAAGGGTAAATCTGGTAAATAAGGGTAAAAAATAACATTATAATAATAATTAATTTCCCTAACACATGTATTAATCCAATTTTAGGAGATATTTCATACCATGGAAATCCTTGGGTTTATTTTAAGACCCCATGGATCCACTTGTGTGTGAAAATGACATTTAATTACTTTTAATTTAAAGTTAAGGAAAATATAACCTAAACATTTATCTTTTACTAAATCAAATTTGATATAGGGTTATATAAGTGATATCTTAAACTATAAATTTAAATTATAAATCTAAAAAGATTTCCTATATCATGGTATTTTATTTATAATTTTTATACCTCAAACAAAAAAAATATGTTTATGACACAAGGAAGATGTAGTGATTACCTTATTAATGAATGATTTAAATAAATGAGATTATAAATATTAAAATAAATTTATTTTGAAACTTTTAATACCATACACTAATTTTAGTGATGATTATGACTTGTTATATTTTAATTAATGACGTTTTTTTGAATGAATCAAGTTATGGATTTTTAAAAAAGTAATGATATGAATAGTATTAAAATTAACGTAAATGAGTTTTTAAAAAAAATACTATTTTATTAAATAATATAATAGTCCTAAAAATATAAGATTCATCCAAATTATTAAATAATATTTAACATGTCATTAATTAACCACTTGAGGTTCTATTGGAATTTTATAGTAACTTTATTAACCACATAGTATGAATATAAAAGAAGACATGATAAGAGTAAAATTAGTTAACTATGGGTTAAAGCTAAATGATAAGGATAAATTTGGGACCAAAACAAGTCTAAAACCAAATTTTTTAGAGTATTTATAACAATAACCAACTTAAATTTTAATTAAATGAGTTTTTTAATTTTTTAAACCGAAAATAATTTTATAATAAAATAATATTTCAATGCTTTCCTAAAGTACTCATCCTCCCTATTATAAAAGGGAATCACCTATACTAATTTAATCACACCTATCATGCCCCTTATATCATCAAAACTCTGACCAAATAAGCTCTTAACATCCCTATATTCATCCTAGAATCCTCACCTTGGGTAGAAGGCAATTCAAGAAAGCCTTTTAGCTTAAATCAAAAGACGTTACCTGATTTGAGGTAATGTATTCTCTCAAGCTTCTTTCATTTATTTTCCTTCTCCAACCCCCTAAAATATATTTATTACATTATTTTATAAAAACACTAGTATATTAAATATACTATGATATTTTATGAGAAGTATTTCAACTACACTTCCACAAACCTCTATCTAATGGATACGAACATACTGTTCCTGTATACGGCGAAATACTGCCTAACAAAACAATGATTGTTTGATTTTTCCCTACCACCTCTCATGGTGGTAATTATGATGGAACTATATTTATATGTGATATATATTATATTTATATTTTCTCTATACTTTTATATTTTTCATTTATATCCTACTATTCTGGTTTCTATAATAGGTAAATACGATAATTTCATTTGAGGAAGTGCGGACTATCGCCCCCTCAAAATGATATAACTCGTTAATTAAAAACATGGACTGTATAAAAGATGGATTTAATGAACTTATATATGATATTATACTAGAATTATAATATACCTATGTATAATTTATTTTTCATTCCTTTAAATATGAAAACGAAATGAAAGTAGTGTCCACGCGTACGTACAGCTTACCGTCTCCATGAATGGTGCATTTAATTTCTTATCTCCAAATGCAATGTAGTGTTATAAATACATATATGTACTGGATTTATATGATATTTGAATATTTAATATAATTATGGATATAATTTAATTTTTACCACATGGACAATTTTTAATTATAACAAGTTCATTTTAGACTCAAGTACCAAATATCGACAAAACGATCGATATTTATTTAAATAATTTTGTAATGTTTAAGGATGGGGAGTTATAATTTATACTAAAAGAGTGATCCATATGTTAGAATAAAAAGGATATATGTGACAACTTATATTTTTGGAATAATATGAATATAATTTCTTTTAACTCCTGGAGTTTTGGTGAATTTTTACAAGAACACAAAAATTTATCCCCAAACTGAATTTACTATAGAACTTTGAATCAAATGACCTTATAAAAATAATTATAGTCCCTTTTCTCTATTAAATGACTCTAAACTGACATATAATTGTGATATTTAATCAAATATATATGACCAATGTTCTAAATGATTTACTTAATAAATATAATTAGATTATATAGGACATTTAATGCATGTACGAAATGAATATGGACCTAAAATTATTGTCTCTTTATTCATCATATTTACTTATCTTATTTTCATTATATATGTCCCAAACATATATACCTAGATAAAATCACCTCTCCTTGAATTTTAAATACATGTTTTTATGGTTTCTTTCTCAATGAATTTCATTTTGCATAGCTGATTGAAGGGAACTTTTATGTTTTCTTACCAAATTTCATATACCACTCAGTGAAATGTTTCAGACCATCCATATATTTCAAAATAACTCATTTTATAATAAAAACACAATTTATTTTATTTTATTTTTTTATTTGTATTGTTACCCATTACCCTATTTAATTATTCTTTATGCTTTTTCATAAATCCCCACTTAAAAGGAATATTTTAAACAATATTTATCCACATCATTTTATGTATTCAATTCCCATGGGAATTGTTTTGATGTCTTAATGATAATTATTTATCTAAAAATGAAAATAATTATTCAATCACTTTTTTATTGGAATTTATTATGATATTCCATTTTATTTTGTTATAATACATTATTAAGATACCCATTTCATTTCCATCTATTTTTCTAATTCTTAGGACTTATGTATTAGTTCCCCACATGGAACATATACATATGTATATATTATTATGGAAGAACCCAAATAGTACTCCAAGGAATTGGGTAATTATTATTTCTCATGAGATTATATTTATTGGATTTGGTAGTAAATCTAATCATTTATTTGACTCTATCAACCATGTGATTTTTTATTAGTAGTTGGACTTGACTTATTCCTTTTTCATGTTTTATAATTCAACCAAATTCCTTCGATTCCTTGATCATATTCTTCTTATATACATATTTCATTCAATAAGTTGATCAATCATGTACCTTTCCTATTATGATATCATGATATGAAATGTGATTCATAATGTATGTGTATTGTCATTTATATTCCATTAATACACATTTTAGACAAGTATTATTTGGTTTTGTATTCCCCAAGTTATCCAATTCCATTTTAGGAACTCAAATGGATTTAGTAGTTCATTGTGGAGATTAAAATAATGGTTCATTATATTAGATTCATGTAGCTATTTTGTATATTCAGTCTCCCAATGATATCAGGCCTCTTGATCCATTGATTATTTTTTTAGAAATTTATGCTAAAAATCATGTAATAATATTTGTAAAAGTCATGGGCCATTGTCAATGGTGTCACGTGAATGGTTTAGTTATTTTGGGGGATTGTGACTAAAATAATTTAGTTATACCACTAGGGATTAGTCTATTATTTTTAAAATATTCTAAAATTTTGGCTAATTGTGGATCAAGTGGTTTCTATGAAATTACATCTCTCTTTGTAAACTATAAATTGATGTGGCTCGAGCATAGATGTCCATATGGGTAGAAACCATGAATTTTCTCATTCAATGTTAACATTAACTATTTTTGTTAGAAGAAAAAGGCTCGTTATAAAAACATGGATCGAAACTCATATGGGGTATGATTTTGAAAATTTCCAAACTCTTTACAGACCACTGTGATGGACTAGAGTAGATTTTTAGGATAAACAACATCCTAAGAAAATTACCATGCATAATTAAGGTTGTAACATGTAATCTCATAAGATTGAATAAATTTTTCATTTATATGTTATTCATTCTATATAAAAAATTTACATTTAATATGATTTTTAAATTTAGTGTTATCAAACCAATTTTTTTCCTTTGTTTTAGTCAATGGAGGGAAATTCAAGGAATCATTCTATCAACGAAAGTTAATGGATGTGTGATGATTTCCATAATGATTTTCATAACATAATGAGTGTGGGAGATTATAAAATTATGGTATTGATAGATCAATAAAATCATTTTATAAATAATAACATGAATCATGTGGAACACCCTACTTTCCTAAGAATGTGAATGTTTTTTGTCAAATCCTTTATTCTACAATCGCCTCTTACATTTAGTGGGTCTCCTGATAATATTATCATTGAAAATGGGTTAAATCCGTTAACATTATATAATCAATCCTCCAATGGTCTATGAAATTGAAATATTTATTATACATTTAACACTATGAGGGAAAAGTTCATATGTTGTACAAACTAATCAATATTACATAATCTATGAAATAAATCTAATCCATGGACTGTGAATGATTTATGAAAATTATATTCTATAAATATTTTACCTGAACAAATCATCATAAAATATTGTTGGAGTTCCTCTTAAAAATGAAATACAGAGATGAGTTTATTTAGTAATATGGGGATAACATCAAAATTACTTCACGGTACACCTAAGGATTTACCCTTGACCTTGAATGAAATATAGAATACTTCTTTATTAAACAATTTATGAATCTTAAAAATTCCCTATCTATTAAATATTATTATGGATATTCAAATATTATCTATTATTTTCTCAATTTTGATATAGATATTGATGAATCTCATAGGTATCAAGGGGATGGATAAAAAATTGGAAGAAGGAGATTAATATGGGAGGAAAAAAGGATAAATCCCATAGAGGAATGCAAAACCCATCTGACAAATCAAAAGTATTGTGAAAAGATCCTAGAAACTATCTAAAGGGGATTATGAGGTGATTTTGGTGTGGTAAAGTGTGGTATCAAGATTATTAATGTTAATGGAAGTCGAAGAATTCCACTATTGAAATTAAAGAAAAGAAATTTCCAATCAATACTCAACAAAATACCCAATGAAAAAAATTAAATGAATATGGAAATTATAGAATGAACTACACAAAGCCAATTGTTTCCAAGATAAGAAATGACAACAACATTCATCCCAATAGATAAAGGAAAATCATATGCTATCACTATAACTGAGGTGGATCCTAAAAGAAAATGTGGCGACTGGTAAATTGGTTATTCATTCAAGAATAGTGAACACACCATTCTGTTTTATTTCTATAGATTCATTAATATCATGAATTTTTATTAGATATATTTAAATAGAACATCAAGTCATCATAGTTGAATTATATGTAAAAGTATAAAATTGGTTAATTTTTGAATCTTATATATATAACTCCTCCCTAGTAAATTCTTATGGGTTGATCCTCTTAGATAACCATGTCAGACATCACTCAATGTAATTTGATGTTATATTGGAAATGGATTCAATTTCCCTCTACAAATCCAACACAAACTTCTTATAGAGGAAAAAAACTTCTATATCGAAATTCATCATATAAATGTATAAAAGTATATGGAGGATGATGAATATCTATTAGAATATTCATGTTAATTATAGATATTATTGCCTTATAAGAAATCATATCATGCTTTTATAGTTGAGAAAAAGGATTGTATCATACTTGGAGACATTCCCATTGTGAGGGTCTATAATTATGTATTCTTAAAAGGGTTACATGGTATCCCTCATGTTCGAGATGATGAGTTCACATTTGAATAAATACCTTTTTCTCTACCCACATACAAGACACATTATAGGATTTCCCCTATTGTGTTTAAACAACTGAATAACTAGTTACAAGAGAATATAGACAGTTTTTTTATTTACCTATGTTCTTCACTTTGGGGTGAATCATTCTTCTTTATAAAGAAATGTTATAGTTTAATGTACCTCAACATTTATTATCATGACCTCAAAAGGATTATGATAAATAAAAGGTATCACAATCCCCTGATGAAGTTTTTGATCAGCTGCATGGGGCCTAGTTTCATGACCCACCCCACAAAGGTTCCCCTCCTAGGTCAGCATTAAAGGAAGAGAGATAATGTGTAATGGCCCAGACCCTCATAGAATATCCCTTTTTCAAATTTCTGGTGTTTGGAATGCCCTAGACCCATCAGGTCCGGATCCTAAGGGCGGTGTCTTGGTGGTAGGATGTCATTACAATGTCAACTATCAGGGACACAAATCATTGTGACACTAATCGGTGTGTCACTGATCAGTGCCACGGGGGGAATGTTGTGTTTTTCTTCCCCATATTTCCCAGTAACACCACTTTTAAGTATTTTAAACCTTTTAAAGTGGTTCAAGGCCGTTTTTAAAGCCCATAAATGATATCTAAAGTCCCCTAAGAGTGGGGAGACCCTCACGAACCCATATTGTGTGTCAGTGTTACCAGTTTCCTCTTTTTAAATAAAATATTTTAACCCACAGCTGTTACGACCACCTCCCCAATGAGAAATTAAATAACAAGTAATCCCATCATGTGTAACCACCCAACCGTGTGATGAAACCATGATACTCCTTTAAAGATATCCAAAATTCTTATCACGTAACTCCAGGATCTCAACTCTTTATATCGCACCGGAATTATTTTCTTCTTCTTCTTGGTTGGGTTTGTTCTCCCCATTGGTGCATTTTGAGTCCCATATTTCAAGGCGAGTGGTCTGCCTGTGCTGTAGGCTTTCCTACTCATTCTTGGAGTCCCCAGAGTTCCTCCCCTTCAGGTCACACATCATAGTTCTTGGTGCGTGGAGAGAAAAATAGATTTTTGATCATCTAGGTAGGGTTTTCCTTAGTCAATCTTTACTACGTATCAATTGGGGTGGGTATGAAAATGTTTCTTATGGGTATGGATGAAACCATACCTTAATGAAGATAATAAATGAACTTTAAAGGGATGAAGGGGTGTGTTTGATGTTTCCAGTATACTCTTTAACCCCTCTTTATATGTCGTGGATTGTATGGGCATATGTCCACTAAAAATCATGGTCTTTGGTGGTCGTTTCTTGTGCACTAATGATCCTATGTTTTCTGGTTAATTATATGATTGAATAGTTGTAACATGGAAACTGGTAAATCACGTAAACTCAGTTGATTAAATGGATTCTCAGTGAATAAGAATCCTTGTGTTATCACCCTAGTTAACCAAACGAAATGAAAAAACTAAATGAATGGAATATTCAAATTTGAAAACTCCCTTGCTCTGTTCTGGTGATGTTTATGGTTGATGATTTTGAAGTGACATGGATGTGGATGGGATCCCCTATTGTGGTTCAGTTGTTGGATTATGATCTTGTTCCCATATATTGGGTATTGGTTTGGTTCCAGTGACTTTGAGGGATCTCACAGATCCCTTTTGTTTTTATGACTTTACAAGAGAACTGGGTGTGAATGCTTAAATTATTGCTTGGCTGTTTTTCCTTCCTTGGCTTGTGGCTATGCCTGTTAATTTCCCAGTAGTAAAGAATTATTTTAAATGGAATAACATGAATATGAAAATGATAATGGGTTCAATGGGGAGTTTGTTTTCTCGAAATGAGTTGCGACATGGTTGTGTTGCTTCTTATGAATGAATACTAACGAGGGTGTTTGTGGATGGTCTAGTTTTGGAACCCCTAGGTTGGGATGAGTGCTTGTTTACCTGTATGTATAATTTAGTTCTTATGTTTTATATTCTTGCCCCACCCAAGTTGAGAACTTTGTTTCGAGCACCCCCATTTCATGGGGGAGGGTGTTTTTCCCAACACTCCTATGAGTGGCTGGTTATTAGCTCCTTTTCTACTCCCTTTCCTAAGTGGCCCAAGACTCTGTGGGTAGGATTTGATTGACTGAGGTCCATTATAGCCCTAGATTATTCGGGTATGGTATGTGGTGGGGGTTGGCCTAGGTGTTTGTGGGTAGGTGGTTTCCCAAGTGTCTTCGGGATGAGGCCCAAGTGTCTTCAGGTGTGGAAGTAGTTATTCATACCCAGGTGTGTGCGGGCGTGGTTATGCTTGGTTGTTGTGGCCAAGGTGTCTGAGGGCGGGATGTGTCGTAGTGATAGTCCAGGTGTTTGTGGGTGGGATGTACGGTTGTGATAGCCTCGGTGTGTGCAGGTAGCATGTGGCAGTGGGAATGCAGTGAGAATGGCGGGAGAGGTATAATGCATAGGATGTATTCAATAACCAGTGGGAAAGTGGTGCGGGGTACCCAAATATCAATTTTCTATTACTATTACATAAATTGACTTGCGTTATTTAGGGAGTTTTCCTTGATGAGGTTGGGGTGGATAGTTTCCTTGCTAGGTGCTCTGGTTATCTCCTTTTCTCACGAGCATTAGAATGTCTCCCCACTTGTGCACGATGGCTTTTGGTTTTCCCTACTGTGTATAACTATATACTCATCCTATGTATATAAAACTACTTTTAGGTTTCCAGGAGGACTTTGGGGATCATGCAGGACCGTACTAGTTCAGACATTTGGATAGTTGTTGTTAGTGATTTTCCTTTCTTTGGTAATTACCTTTGGGGTTTTCTTGAACTTTTGTAGCATTTACTTTTGGACATGCATATGGGAATAATTTTCTTTTGGATTTACTTTTACCTCTAATTCTGGGGTTTTTTGGATTTACCATCTTATCTCGTTATCCTACTAAATGAAAAGGGTAATGCCTTCTATATTGGGTGTGATTCTATACCCTTGGTGCTAGTTGCTACTCCAGGACCTATTGAAGGTGGGTTTCAGGGGTAATTATATCTCCTTCAACTTAAAGATAGAAGGGTCTGTAAATTCCGATGTCCCTTCCCTCATCTTGGTGAAGGTGGGTCATGACATAATGACCCACCAAGTCCCACCTCTATTGTGTCTTTGGTTAGAAATGAGCACCAGGGGTATAATGAAAATACAAATAGATTAATTATCCTCTAAGATAAAATATAGAATAGAGATATAAGAAACATTATCCAATAAAATCATAATTATATAGATAATTAAAATACTATGTATATACATGTAATGACATAAAAACTAATAAAACTAAAATGGAACTAAAATAACCAAATTATAAACATAGTAGGGACCATGTATCCCAAAAAGATCCTGCAAAACTACAAGCTAGAATATCCATCCTATTATCCAACCATCTCTTATGTACTTGAACAAAATTTTATATATATGTTCGATGAGATTAATAGGTATACTTATTAGGTTCCTCCCTAGAGACTCTCGTGCATCATATAATGAAAATATTCTAAAGCCCTTTGATAAAAATTTTAAAACAACTCATATCTTAAATAGGTATACTATGTTTGTAGCATCACCAAGGCTAAATCTCACCAAGTATCGCATAAAATAAATCATTAATTATAGTAATAAAACAAAAATTTCACCCCAATACCACTTCCACGTGGGTTTTCATACCTTACCCAACATCGTACATCTTGACCCATCTCCATCCATGTCATGAACCAAGCCAAGGTTCCATCTAAATCAACACCTGACTCAGTATGTGGCACGGCCTAAAGGGAGTTCCCAATCCCAATGGGCTTGTAACTAGTGTATGGGTATCAACAAAATTCTTATCAAATGATTTTACCCAATTTAATAATAATGAATAAATCATGAAGAGAAACATCACGAGGCATAAAAATCATAAGTAAATAAGACATTACAAAATTTATAATCCGCATTTACAACATTTACCAAATCCCAAGATACAAAAATGGAAAGGAAAAAATAAAAAATAACCCAAATACCTCCATGTGACAAGAGGGATATCAACCCAATCGACCACTATAAAAACATGCAAGAGAGGAAATCTAGCAACCCGGATCCAATGACATCTCCATGACACACCATGCCTTTACCTGGGTTATATAAAACAACGTTTATATAAACCTAAAGGTGTATATAGGGTGCCATCTAAATGACAGTAGGATGATGCTCTAAAGAAAAATTTCCATGATACAAACATAAAATGAAAATTTAACATTCTCATTTATGTAAAATTATTTGAAACATTTACAAGAAAATATTTTGATGGAATCCCATTTTCAGAAAACACTTTTAATGGTAACATTTCAAGATGAAAATTTTCTTAAGATAAACTCACTTTAAAATGAAATACAATCAAGGTCCAAATAATGTCGATAGATGGTACCATATCACATAAGTCTCATGTCACAAGAGATCACCATGGGTAAATTCCTATGGGTAATCTAGCTCGAGTGAGAAACTAGAACCCCATACCCCAATGAAAGGTGGTATAATAACAACAACCATCTGTTTTCCTATGCATGAGATAGTTGGAGGGGACACCCCATGGGCCTAGTGGTCTCCAATAATATCAAAATTTTCTAGTTTTGTAACTGTTAAACCAGGTATGTGAAACTAGGAAATTTCACTTCTGTATAAATTAGTCTCGACCTAATAGAAGAAACTAGGAATTTCATTTTTTGTATCACTAGCATACTAGATCCAATCAACCCACTGATATACTCGGGATTCCCTTTATTCACAAATTATTATTCAACTGTTCACAAAAAACACCATTTTTACAGACATGATCCATGCATTATAAATACAATGGGAAATTTATATTTTACACAAACCAAAAAACACTCAATTTTACACACAATAAAACAATTTTCAAGTAATTTTTTCACAACTTGGAAAATTCATGAAACCACTTTGAGATTATCTCAAGACAATTCACATAATAAATTTAACCATTTTCATGGTTCAAACCCCTTTAAAATCCACAAACAAACCAATTTCACCTTAAAAAAATATTCACTTTATTAATATAATTCACAATTCAAACAAATAGTGCATAATAAGGAATCCATATTTCTATAAAAATCCATTTTCTTGGAATAACTCACTTTACAATACATTATCACCTCAAGTGTCTTTGAAAATAGCTTATTCATCCCTAAAACAATTCATAAAACACTCTTAAGATGCATCACAACAAGACACTAATGAATACATAACCATACCCTTTATAAAATCCACCTTCATCATAAATACATGTCAAAATATTTCAAAAACACATTTAGTACCACACAAATCAATCATAGAACATATTTATAAACTCAAGAAAGCTAGCTAAAATCATCTAAAAATTCTAGAGCATGGAACATCCTACCTCAAGTGTAGAAAATTCTGGAAATTGGTTCAAAACTACAACTACACCACCATGATGCCTAAGAGGGGTAAGATTCGACCAAAACAATCATGATTTAACCAAACAAATCGTAATTCAACCCAAAAAATGTGACCCAATCTGCTAGAGAATAAAACCCTATTGAAGAAGTAGAGAAACCCTATAGAAGATGAGAAATCAAGGATGAGAACAACTCACTTGATGGTTATTTGAAAAAACAACACCAAATACACCAATGGAAATGGAGACCAAGGAATCCGAGAGGGTGAGAGGGAGGCGCCTAGGGATGGATAGCTTGAGTGGGGTGAGAAAGGGGGGATTTGGGGCTAAATCCAGAGACTGGAAAAAGGTAAAAATTTATTTTTTAAGGACCTAGACAGTCCTCATGGTTTTCCCGCATAGTTTTACAAACCATTTGAAACTGTGTGTTTTCCACTATCCACAAGGGATATGTCAAGTGGTTAGTTGAATGTTTTTTCAAACCATGTTCTAACCGTGTGATTTGGATCTATCTAAAAATGACACATTGGTGCATGGTTTCCTAGATAAGGTGCATGGTTTCCTAGATAAGGTGCACAGTTTCCCATAACCATGTTCCAACCATGTTCCACTATATATTCACCCCAAAAAATCCCATTTCTTTCCAAAAATAGCAAGGGAACCCAAGGTTAAAAGGCTAGTACAAAGATAAATAGAAAATTGCCTCAAAAATCTAAACCCATTACACCTGGTTCTTGAGAGAAAAACTGGGATCAATAAATGAACCGAAACCAAGGATGAAAAAAACCAGGTGTGACAATTCTTCCCACAAAAATGCTTTATACCCTCAAAAGGCTATAATAAGGAATCGTCTAGAAACAAAACCGATAATACTTCAAACCTCAAGGATATTTACCACAAGAATCTATGAGGATTGGGAAAAAATACTATGAACAAAAATAGAGATTCATAGGATTTAACATCATAGGCCAGAATAGACTCCCCACCATACGCCCTCTACCCCTAAAGAAACAAAACACCTCTATTTGATTGATAAAAAGAGAAATAATCCTCACCACACATAATCCAGCCTCCCATTACAAAGAAATTTTAGAAATTTCCAAATGAAACTCAAACCATTTACGCGAAACAAACAAATTAACTCAAAAAACTTCTAGAAAAACAATTGTTAACCCAGCTTCAACAAACCACTGGTTGTACTCCCACACCAACATTTACACAAGGGATGAACTTGGAAATAGATAGATTTAAACAAGACTACCCACTTACAAGAAAAAACTAGAAACCAAACTAGATTATCAATATAAGGAGGCCTAAATGGACTCCCCACTATTTAAATTGAACTACCACCAAATTACTTCAGAATAAATATCAAAGAGACCTATGGCAGGTCTCCCTACCATAAGGACCTACCATTTTAACCAATTTTCATAGACAAAAAAACACTACCCAAAAAACCCCTCCAAAAAGAATTGAAAACATGATGAGGGAAACACCAACCCATGACACGGTCCATAACTAAAACCAATTCACAAAGGCCATCTACACAAGGAAAACCAAACAAAGATCCAAATCTAGAAATCTCAACCACTGGAATTTCAGTGGAATGAAACCACCTCACATCCTCAAAATCATAGAGGAGCCTCAAAATCCCATGGGGCACAACAATAAAACAAGACCACTATGATTCTTCCCATAAGATGGTACCATTCAAAATGAAATAGCTACATAAGGATCTTGAACTTTATATATTTCCCAAACTAAATACAAATTCTAGACCACGTCCCCTTACATTCCTAGGGATCCTGAATGCGTATGAGCTTCACTCCAAGGTCTATGGTTGGAGACATGATGTTTGAAGAATCTCCTTCACCATCGCTAAAATTTGTTGATCCCTAATAGGAACACTTTCTTTGGTTTTATAAGTGACCTCAAAACATTCCTGGTAGAGCTAATAGAACACAACACCCTAGGGGAATTAATTACTCCAGCATTTAACTTTTACCAAACAAGGGCTTAGAAGATGCACACACATCATACTCTTTCACCTCAGATGAGGAATAATAGAAGAAAGATTCCCCTAGAATACACCTCTATTTAGAATGGAAATATTATAGGATTTTATTAGGAAAAACTTTCTTCCATTGAATTAGTAGTTCTCAAAAGATTCCACAACATCAACTTTTTCATTTGAAAGAAAACACGACACTAAAAAACGTCACTAAACATGACCATTACCAACAAATAATCATTTCAAAGAAAGGCACTTAAATACGAGCCCCAAACATCACGTTATTTCTATAAATGGGTTCATTGGTCTCTAATGACCTAACATGCCACACTGATAGAATATCATAATATTATGCCCAAAAAGGAGTTGATGAAAGATCGAGCTTCCCTTTTTAATCCTACAATCAACAAAAACATATTTAGGCCCATTTCACCATATACTTAATGGTACCCCTTTAACCGCTTTTAGAGACTAGAGTAAAATCGGTTACCTCAAGCAATTATGACTAACACTACTTCACATGAACTGCATGCCCCACCACACCAATGTAAGAGTTAATATAAAACTCTAAAGCCTTCAAGAACACTTTTATAAGACTTCACCCACTCTTCCACTCTAATAGAATTCTCTTGATCATAAAATATAGGCGGAATCAACTTCCAATGCTAAAGAAGAAGATATAAGGGTTGATCAACTGGATGGTTTACAAATTGGGAACCACTCATGGACACACTTCGAATATCCATCATGTCTTCTGAGGGAATAAACTAGCTAACAAGGAAATCGAGAACCCAATCAAACTAACCCATAGATCAAATATAACCACAGAAAAACTTCAAACACACAAGAGGTGACCAACACAAAGGCATCCCAAAACATTTTCAAAAATAACCCACTAACCATTACTTCCAAACCAACTCATTGAAAAGAACTCAAACATGAAGTACCGTTTAATGAAGAATAATTCTCGAACCCAAAGCACCTTTAAAACAACATTCCCAAATCACAAGGAAACACACCACACAACTACTATTTACCAAACATTACACCTTCTATTAAAGGATCCTTTGAAAAGAAAACAAGTTTGGTGGGTTTCACACATAGCAAAGGTATTTCATGGACCCTCATGCTTGCATATTCATGTGCCAAACCGGGAACTAATCAACTTTTCCAAACATTTCCACACATGTGGTCACTCTTTCAAATACCAAAGGTTAAAGAAAAACATTTCCACTTCCCAAAACAAAAAATTCAACCCACACCATCATTTTCTCAATCCACTTCCAATTTCAAAATATTTTTGAATCCGTTATGAAGCTCCCCAATTACCAAATAAAAAAACATTTTCAAAATTCACACATAAATCCTAAACTTTTCATCCTATTCAAATACTTTTTTCAGTAGGTTGGAAAATATCATTTTAAACTGACTCCCAAAAACCCTCTTTGTGGTAGTTCATATTTTTCAAGAAATGAATTTTAACAACCCATAGTTTTTATTATAAAAATATGATCTTGATAATTTCATCCCTATTTATTCAAAAATAATTTTATACAAATACACCCATCAAAATATTCCAATAAAATAATTCCAAAAACCCATTTTTTATCTTTCCAAAACCAAACCACTTACACTTTTAAAATACCGTTTTCATAATTGAAAAAAAAATTATTTTCAAAATAATTTTTAAAACCCAGTAAGAAACAAGAAAATTATCAAAGGGAAAACCGGTGTCGATTAGTGACTTGGTTGTGTGGTTGGCATCTATGCGTCAATCACTCCACCACTACATAGAGCATTCTAGGACCATGTTCCCGACTCTACATGGACATCTAGGCCATGTGAGCTCACTAAGACCATTTTCCCTACCCCAATTTCATTTAAAAAATTCAAAACAATCCTAAGAACCAAAAAACCAAAATAGAACCAAACTTCCCATGGATACTCGAGTTCTATCATGAGGTGTACTGTAAATGCACCATACTCGCAACTAGGACCTCAATCCCTGATAATCCTATCTCTGGTCTATCCATACTCTTTCCAAAATTATGTGACCCCAAAAGAGTATAACCAGCTATGATACCATTTAGTCATGAACCAAGCTAGGGTTCCATCTAACCCGACACCCAATATACAATATTCAGATTCAGCATCTACAACTTTAATCGAATACTAATATACAACAACTGAAAAGAAAACACCAAAATAACCCAAAGAACTCAATGCGACAAGAGGGATATGACCCTCAGTCCACCGCCACCAAAACATGCACAAGAGGAACTCTCGAAACCAAGATCCACCAACATCACCAAAACACACCATGGACTTACCTAGGTCATACATAACAAATTCTAGGGGTAATCTTGCTAGAGTGAGACATTATAACCTCTTACCTTAGATAAAGGTGGTATAGTAATCCAAACCATCATTTTTATCATGCATGCGCCACTAGAAGGTGACACCCCATGGGCCTAGTGGTCTCCAATCATCATCAATATTTAGTTAGTATTGTAGTCTTCAATCCAGCTATGTGATATCAGGACATTCCATACACTAAGTAGGGTGTTGGGTTATATGGAACCATGTCTTGGTTAGTAGCAATCCAAAATAATCTATCCAAATAAAACCTAGGTTTAAGTATCATAACATGCATATCATGCATCAAATCATCTCAATATCACATCCACATATACATATAGTAATTGAGTAATTTACATAATCCATGAAATCATATATGATGTGTATCAAACATCAGGTATTAAACCATAATCCCTCACTGCCCATACATCGAGTAAGGTACCTGAATCCATTACCGCCTATAAATTTCATTCCTATAATAATCCTTTGGATACTTTATCTAAAGACACATTTTTGAAAAAACCACAATTTATTATATCCCTCTATACACATATATGTGAAATATATCATCAATGAATACATGAATATAATACTACATGGAGAAAAGTGAGGTCCTATAGGGGGTAGTAAGTCATCCATCCACACCATAGAGATTTTCGGGAAAACACCCTCCCAAAGTCCACTTGGTGTCATCCATACTACCAATATGGGCGGGGTAGCCTATGAAATCACAAAATATATAGGATATAATATATCTTATAACCACATTAAGGGAATAACTTCATCCATGTATCAACTACATCTATCATCACTCGGAAACCTAGATACAATTTCAAGGGACTAGATATTGAATAAGAACACAATAATTTAAGAAGACATACATTAAAATAATTTTTTAATTTTTTTAGTTCCTCTCATTAATTAATAAATTAACCATTAATTAACATTGTTCAAAATAATAATAGATTAACAATTTGAGTGATTTCCATTCCCTTAAGGAATCATCCAAACTATGTCCATGATTTCACAAGAGCAACCTTTTTATTCCAACAAGAGATAACCCCATGGGTTAAATATTTATTAATAATTTACCATTCCATAATTATTGGTATTATATGATAAATCCTAATCTACCATAAAATGGATGCATAACCAAGAACTTCTAGCTAATTCAATTAGTAAGAAAAGGAATACAGATAAAAAAATATCCAGACCAATTGGAAACTAAATAGATTTTTATCAGGAATGAATCTATCACGACCTATCCCCCAGGCCCCGTGTTGTGACTACCCCAAATCCGCCTTCCATATTCTAGGGTCTGGTGAATATAAAAAAATAGAAATATCCAAAAAATGGAAGTAATTTTCTATAAACCTTTACACATGCACAAAGCTCAGATTTTGTAAAGTAAAAATGAGGTAAACCAAAATTGTCACTAAGACAACTATTAAGAGTACAGTACAAACTGAAAGTACAAAGGGTCTAGAATAAAAACCCAAAATCACAAATTAAAGTACAACTACCATGATCCATCCATTCAAGACCCCAATAGATGGATAGGTGAAGGGTAGCTACCTATAATCATAGTAGTATGCATGTCTGTCTCGTATCCCTGAGAACCACCTAGCCCCGGACCACCAATGTCTCCGCTGAAGCATCAATCACCTGCACGAGACACGACACATGTGGGAAAAGTCCGTGTAGGGTTGAGTAACACAATACTAATTAGAGACCCCAAACCACAAAGGAATGATCACAAAGTAAGACCACACATCAAGAAATCTCATACAAGTATAACTCAAAGTATAGAAAGTAATATTATCATTCATAGATCTAAATAATCTTGTAATACTAAGGGACTCATCTTGGATGAGTCACTGAGGTTCATTCATCTACTAGACCACTGAGATCTGCTCTACTACTAGACCACTGAGGTCCGCTCAGATGTTGGACCATTAAGGTCTGCTCGGCTACGGTACCACTAAGGTCCACTCATATACTGGACCACTGAGGTCTGCTCAGTTATTGGACCACTGAGGTCCCCTTGTTTGTTAGACCACTGAGGCCCCCTCATCTGCTCAACCACTGAGTTCGCTCGTCTGCTGGACGGCTGAGGTCTGCTCGTCTGCTAGACCACTGAGCTCTGCTCCTCTACTAGACCATAGAGGTTTACTTATCTGCTGGACAGCTGAGGTATGCTCCTCTACTAGACCATTGAGGTCTAATCCACTACTAAACCACTGAGGTCCTCTCGTTATATCCTTCGTGTCATAACCAGCCGTATGATTCCTGCTCGTATCACGTTGATTCTGGGAGAATCCACTCCTCAATCCGTCAGTCTTATCTCAACTACCAAAAAAATCACTTAGATTATACCCAAAGGACTATCTCATCGTAAGGTTTCCAATATCATAGGTGGTGAGATCAGACGCATGGTCTAAAATATATTAGAATTTTATTAAACAGGGGTCAGTTGCATCTGGGCCCGATTCAACTTGGTCTGACCGACCTGAACAACCCGATTCTAGTTCTGGCCTACTTCTCCAGCCTAGCCCACTAGGCAAGCTAGTCCAATCCACTCAGGATGTGGCAGGCACTACGTCCCTTCTTTGTTGGTGTGGCATGATAGAGCTGCCCCCCCCCCCTCTATCACGGCATCAAGTCATAGCCTTCAACGCCACGTGGCTGGCCTAGGACCAATCGACCCCTCCGCACACAGTTCGTTGACTGGGTTCCGCTAACTGGTGATATGGCGCTACGGCACATCACCCATGATCCTCCACGGCCTTCCCTAGCCATGGCCCTCTTTTCCACTCACAGCCACACCGCCGCAAGTCCCTACCACCTCAGCATACCGCATGCCTTGGGGTCGGAGGCTCCTGCTACCATTGCGGCCTGGTTCCGATATCAGGGACCTTCCCTCCCTTTGACTCCATCTTCCATGGGCCGATGTGCTGATGCGCTGCTACAAACCCATACAGACCGTGGATACTATCACCGCCAAATTCATTGTTCCACGAAGAACGAGAAGAATTCAAGAAGAGGATATGGGAAAGAGTCACACATAAGAACACCCAAATAATGATCTTAGTCCTTGTTCGGGTTGACCAGGATGTGTTATTTTTATCAAGATCACAAAGAACTAAAAATAATGTTTAATAATCACTAATAAAGATATCCCCTTTATCCTGCATCATTAACCATCCTGTACGAATGATGGATCCGCAGGTTAACATGTTTGTGAGTTAATCCATGTTCTTCATTTAAAGGAATGAATGGGAAAAGAATTTCACACAAAAAACATAAAAAATCAACTTGAAAAGGTAATTTCTGGATGATGATCATTCTTCATCATCCATCGATCTTTGGTTCTGAATCTTATCTCCAAGGTTTTTGACACCATCGACCGATTTACCGGTATTCATCGTTGGAGAGGTTTCCTTCTTTGTTCATCAGAGTAATTCTAGGGTTGTTCGTCAACCCTGAATTTCATGTTTAATTAAATAAGGAAGATGTGTGTGCATTTCAGTATCTCCACAATACTCCATTAATGAGTTCCATTAATGGGATTCATCATTACCTCGTCAGTGCACTGCAACGCTGACGAGTCACTACGTAACAAAGAAGAAAATCTAATAAAATAAATTTTCAATTAGTTTATTTTTCTTCCAATAATTACCAAAATTAACTTTCACCCATGACCCACGCCAGTCAAGGTTAGGCTCTACCTAAAGGAATCACGCCCTCACAAGCTCAACGGTACTCTCAAATTTCCAATTCGAGTTACACTTTAGGAGTTATAAGAATTTTAATATAAAATAATTTTTGCTCAATTATTTTATTTATAGCCAAAAACTACTTTCCAATGTTGGCCCATGTCGGCCATTATTTGGGACTTTATTTTTGAATCCTAATGCTCTGAGTTTAATGGTTCCTTCATATTTTTAATTAGGTCACCGTTTAAATTTTAGAAAACCCTGCTCACATGATTATTTAACGAACTTTAAAAAGAGTAAAAAAATATATATCAGACACTCTGTGCCTTAGAATTATGTGTCTTCTTAGATTTGGGTCTTGAAAAAAATCCTAATTAATTATCAAAAAAAATTACTTGGAATTAGATATTTTTACATTACTCCCCATTTAGGTATTTACATCCTCGTAAGCCAAAACAAGGGATAATCAAACAAATGGGGGTGCTGAGTAAGAATCGAAGCCTCCTGCTCCCACATGCTCTCCTAGAGATTCTAGTGCTGCCAACGAACAAGAACTAGAGGAATCGACCATCCAAATATGACCCTCTCCTATCAATCCTTTATCTCAACTAGGTACTCCTTGAATATCTCCCTATCGTCAATATCCATCTCACCGTGGTCGATGATGGGAAAAGGTTCATGCAAGTATCTCCTCATTTGGGATGCGTGGAAGATGTCATTCACCCTCTATAATTATAGCAATATATCCAAGAGGTATGACACCTCGCACACTTTACGTTGTATCAAGAAAGTTCCAATGAACTTCAGAGATAACTTTCAACCCAGGCCAAATCTCTGTATCCCTCATCATGGAGAGACCCATAGGAATCTGTGGTCCCCCTCTTAAAACTCCAAGGGTATCCTTCACCTATCAGTATAGAAATTATTTCATCTCTGTGCAGTCTTTATCAGCTATCATATGACCTGCACCTTCTCAATGGTAGCATATACCATCTCTGGACCCATGAGTGCTGACTCCCCTGGGTCTGTCCAGAATAATGGTGACATGCATGGTCATCTGTATAGTTCCTCAAACAGTTCCATAAAAACTATGGAGTGGTAGATTTTGTTGTATGAAAACTACACCAGTGGTAGGTGTTCCACCCAACTGTGACCAAAATCAATAATTTTAGCATGAATCATGTATTACAAGGTCTGTTTGGTCCTTTTCGTCCGACTATCCATCTATGGGTGAAATAATGTTCTCAAGAACAGCTGAGTCCCAAACACCTCCTGTAATATTTTCCATAAATAGGATGTAAAGCGTGTATCATGATCTGAGACTATAGTAGATGGGACTCCATGGAGTCAAACTATCTCTTACACCTAGTGTCATCCTAATATCTCTACTGAACCCTACTCACAAATGGGTTGGAAGTGGGGCGACTTGGTGGGTCGGTCTGTGATCACCTAGATGGTATCATTCCCCCTAGATGTACGTGGTAATATCATCACAAAGTCTATCGATATCACATCCCACTTCCACTCCAGTACCTTAAGGGGTTGTGTTAAACCTGCTAGAACCTGGTGTTCATCCTTCACTCGCTGACAAGTGAGGCATCTTGAGAAAAATTTTGTCATTTCCTTCTTCATCCCCATCCACCAGTATTGACACTAGAGGTCCTGGTACATCTTCACCACACCTAGATGTACTTCCAAATGGGATGTATGGAACTCCCTCAACACCTCCTCCTACAATTCCCTAGGTACTACAGTGTGTCCTCTAAAAAGGATGACGTGCTCCCCACCATTAGAATATCCAACAAGGGTATGCCCTACGGACATTTGGGCACATGTAGTCTCACAGCTAGAATCTTTATGTTTTTCCTCCCTGACTCACTGTAAGAGTGGAGGGAAAATACCATCGACTGAATAGAAGATAAATCATCACTATCCATAAAGTATATCTGAAGCGATTCCAAGTGCTCTGAGTCCTTTTTCAGTAGTTGTGAACTCGATCACCTACTAAGAGCATCTGTCACCACATTCCCCTTCCCAGGAGTATAGACTATCTCAATGTCATAGTCCTAGAGGAACTCTAACCAACACTGGTGTCTTGGGTTTATATCCTTCAAAGAAAAGATATACTTGAGACTCTTGTGGTCAGAGTAGATGATGAAATGTTTTCCCATAAGGTAGTGTCTCCACATCTTCATTGCGAATAATACCACTACCAACTCAAGTTCATGAGTGGAATAGTTCTTCTCATGTGGTCTTAATTATGGTGTGTCATAATAAATAACTACTTTCCCCTACATCAGGACACAACCAAACCCAGTTCCAGATGCATCACATAACACCATGTAGTCAGTTCCATCCTCTGGTAGCCTCAAGATAAGAGAACTTGTCAAGTTATACCTCAGCTGTTGAAAGCTCTTTTGGCATCATTCTATTCACACGAAGGGATTTACCTTCTTCATTAATGTTTTCTTGGGTGATTCCACTCTGGAGAAGTTGCATAAACCCTTCGATAGTACCCATCTAAACCATGGAAACTCCACACCTCGGTAATGCTCTTGGATGGCTCCCAAGAAAGCACCGCCTCAATCTTCATTGGATCTACCGCAAATCCATCCTCTGAGATGAAATGTCCTTGTAAGTAGACCTTTTGTATCCAGAACTCACACTTAAAGAGATTTCCATAAATCTGGTGCTCTCGGAGTGTGTCCATAACTATACTTAGGTGTATCGGGTGATCCTCCTCATACACTAAATGCACTAAGATTTCGTCAATTAAGACCACTAAAAACAAGTATTAGTATGGCTGGAAGATCCTGTTCTGGAGTCCCATGAACACTACTAGGGTGTTTTTCAGGCCAAATGGCACTACTAAGTACTCATAGTGGTCTTAGAGACATTTGAAAGTCATCTTCAAGATGTCCACATCTGATACTCGAAGATGGTGATAGCCTGATCTGAGTTCTATCTTTGAGAACCATCTCTCTCCCTTCAGCTATTTCAAGAGGTCATAAATCCTTGGTAGAGGATAATTTTTCATCATGGTCACCTGGTTTATGGGACAAAAGTCCATTTATAACCTCAAGATTCCATCTGCCTTCTTGGAAAACAATATCAGGGTTGCCCATGGTAAAATAGTAGGCATTATAAACCTCTTCCTCTGTAAGCCCTACAACTATACCCTCAGCCCCTGAAGCTCTACGATATCCATCTAATATGAAAGTGTAGATATCAGGGTTTTCCCAGGTTACAGATCAATGAAAATGTCTAAAACTCTGTAATAAAGTAATCCTAGAACATCCTATGGAAATACATCCTCATACTCATCCACCACTGTAAGAAACTGTGGACTTATATTATCCAATGCACTGAGGTTCATGCTAGTCAACTGATGAGTGATCACACCCTCATATGTGAAAGTCCGTCCTGTGCTTCAAGATCTCCCTTCTCACTGGTGAAGGAAAAATGGTCCAATATCTGTGGACACACCGTACTTTTCACCTAAAATAATTAATATGAGCATGGAATGTGGATAATCAGTCCATACCGAGAATGATGTCATAAGGCTTCGACGCCGCTACAAAGAGATTCCAACTAAAGGACTCACCTCCAATAGTAATCTCACACTACCGGCACTAGTGTGTGATCATTTAATCCCTTCCCCTAGGAGTCTCTAATCGTAAGTTTTAAGCCAACTGCTCAATCAGAATATCTGAGCTCTGAACAAGGTTCGTGGAAAAGAAAGAGTGACCGACACCTATGTCTATAAGAACTATAGCTAGATTTTAGAAGATGTAGATCGTACATTGTATCATCTATGGGACATTAGAACCGTAGGACTTTATTACCTAAAGCTAAGCCCGCCCCTATCCACCTTCTCTTGGATATCGTGGTGGACCACCTTGGGGCGGTGGTGGTGGTTCCTCATACCAACACCCACCTCATTCCACTCATCCCACTCCTTTTCCACATGTTCCACCTAGCAGACATCCCTATTACAATCACTTCCACTACTTCGGAGGTCCATTGACTATCTTTCTATCCTCTACGTGGTGAGTTGGGCAATCTCATGCCATGTTCCCCTACCCACCACATGTGTAGAATACTATTCCCTTTTGATGACTCCATCTACCCTGGGAGCCACGTACTACTGACCTTGAGTCTCGGGTTCATACTTTGAATGGTCTAGTCCACTTGGTCCTCTTCATCATATGTTATCTACCCGCCACAGATGACCCATCCACCCTTCACCCATTGGTACCTCCCATCATCGGTGCCTACTCAAAGAGGAAGCTCTCAACTAGTAGAACTACCTCTAGCACCCCATTATGCATAGGGATGCTGAGGGAAATCATTGATGCCCTAATCTCCCATTGAAGTCCCTGCTCAAAGGTCTGGGCCCTAAATAAAGGGTCCACCACCATATCCGTAGAGTAACAGGAGAGGTCTGTGAACCTTTCAGGGTACTTAGCCACTGTCAAGATGCCCTGATGTAAGTGCATCATCTCTTATATGAGCACAGAGTGCACTGTCATGGGGAAGAACTCCTCCCTAAAAATTCACTTGAAGTCAGACTAGTTGAGGGTCACCTCCAAATGAGTCTATACATTCAACCTCCACCATCTCCCTACCAATCCCTGCTGAAGGCTCACATCTAGAACTACCATTTGTTCAAGTAGTGTCCTCACTAAGCAAGATACTCTCTCCATTGCCTCTAGCCAATCCTCAGTGACATGAGGATCTGTCTCTCCCCAAAACCTGGGAGGTCTCTATCTCTAGAACTCATGTAAGGCACTGAGCTTATGTTTGTCCTCTATTGGTAGTGCTGGTAGTAACTGCTGACCAATGGTACGTGGTATCGTTATGACACCGCTCGAAGGTACTACCTTGGGAAACGACCCATGTACTGAAGCCTCATCACTCTATGGACCATCCTCATGGTCACCCAATGGAATCCTAGCTAGCTGTCTGCATGGAGGCATCCTGGAAGAGATCAGGATGAACCACTTTCAATACATTATACTAGGTGAGCTGACTATGACTCAAAAAGATCACGGGAAAACACTCAAGGATGCATGCAACTAGTGTTTTCATGTACCGAGTTGGAAAGTAGAATTCAGGGTCCTAGTGTATGGATACATTGGCCTCCACACCAACACTGGAATCCCTATCCTAAAATCCAAACTTGATACACTTAACACTATTACCCCATAAAAAAATTTAAACTATTAGTTCATCTGGTAGAACCGACCTCCTTTGATAACACTTTATCATGACCCGTCCCCTAGGGCCCATACCGTGACTACCAAAATCGCATCTTCCATAGGCTAGGGGTTGGGTATGAGTACCAAGTAGGCATATCTCAAAAATGGAAGGTATTTCCTATGAACATGTACACATGCACAAAGCTCAAATTGAGGAAAGTAAACACAAGGTAAACCAAAACTTTCACTGAGAAAACTACTGAGAGTATAGTACAAACTGAAAGTACGAAACGGGCAGAATACATGCCCAAAACCACAAAGGAAATTACAACTTCCATGGTCCATCCACTCGAGTCCCTACCTAAAGGTTAGGTGAAGGGTAACTGCATGTAGTTGTAGTAGTATTGCCGTCTGTCCCGTCTCACTGAGCACCACTTGGTTCTGGACCACTAAGGTCACCCTCAAAGCATCAATCACCTACACAAGACACGACATGTGTGGGAAAAAAACTGTGTAGTGAAGAGTAACACAATACATAGTAGGGACCCCCAAACAAGAAAATAAATATCACAAAGCAATACTACAAGGAAATAAAGCTCACACCAAGTACAACTCAAATTATAGAAAGTATGAATATCTATCGTATAGTTGAATCATCTTATACTGTTAAGGGACTTATCCTTGAGAATTAAACAAGGTTTGTTCAGATACTGGACCACTCATATCTGCTTTGCTATTAGACCACTGAGGTCTGCTCAGCTACTAGACCACTGAGGTCTAGTCGGCTGCTAGACCACTGAGGTCTACTCGGCTGCTGGACCACTGAGGTCTGATCATGTGCTGGACCATTGAGGTCCACTCAGTAATGGGATCACTAAGGTATGTTCCTCTACTAGACCACTAAGTTCCGCTCATCTACTGGTCCACTATGTTAATCTCGTCTATTAGACCATTAAGCTTTGCTCGTCAACTGGACAACTAAGGTCTGCTCATCTCTTTGACCAATGAGGTCTGCTCATCTGCTATACCACTCAGGTCTCCTTATCTTCTATACCACTGAGGTTCACTTGTATGATGGATATCTGAGGTCTTCTTTGCTACTGGACCACTAAGTTCTACTCATCATATACTTTGTTTCATAGCCAATTGTAGGATTCATGCTCGTGGCATGCTTGATTCCTGGATAATATACTCTTCAATCCATCAGGTGTTTCTCAACTGCCACGAAAACTCACTTAGATTATACCCAAGGGACCATCTCGTTTTAAGGGTCCCAACGTCGTAGGCAGCGCGTCAATCAGATGCCTGGTCTAAAAGTTACTAGTGTTTTAATAAACAGGGATCAGTTGCATCTAGGCCCAGTCATACATGGTCATACCGACCCGAAAAACTAGGTCTGGGGGTCTTGCATGACTTGACATGCTTCATCCAATCCGACCTGACATGACCCGGTTAGTTCTGGGCTGACCCGGTTGGGTCTGGGCTGACCCGGTCCGTCCTGGCCTAGTGGCCAGGCCCATGGGGCATTGCTGGACTCGACCTAGTTCAGCCAAGGGTCTAGCCCACCGAGTTTCCCATTGACCCGGTCCTCATTCTCCATCTCGATCTAACTTATTCAGACAGGTTTACATCCATTTGGGTTGCACAGTGGCCTGATTTCCTATCTGGCACGGTTCGCTCCACCGGCCCGCCCCGATACAGAGTCCGGCCTACTGCTCCAGCCCAGCCCACTAGGCAGGATGGTCCGATCCACTCGGGGCACGGCAGGCACGGCGTCCCTACTAAGCCGACGTGTCTTGACAGAGTTGTACCCCCCCCCCCCTCTACTGAGGCGTCAATTTTGGGCCTTCGATTCCACACGACCAACCTGGGCCCGATTGGGTCCTCCGCACATGATACATTGACAGTGTTCCATCCCATGGCAATGTGGCGTGCCGCCTCCCACCTGCCAGCTGCTCCTACAGCCGTCACGGCTAGATTTTGTGTCCTGGTGTTACCACCGCGGATTGGTGCCCCGGACATCTACCACTTCCACGGCTGGGTGTCTCGACCTGGTGTCAATGTCATGGCATGCCTGGTTGTGGCCCTTCTCGCCCTGTGCTTCTATCTCCCAAGGCATCCTATTGTGGGTCGATGCCCCGATGTGCTACTGCGGTCCTGTCTAGACTGTGGATACCATCACTGGAAAATTCATGGTGCTATGAAGAATTTGAAGAATGCAAGAATAAGAGAGGGGAATGAGTCGCACCTATGAACACCCAAAGAATGATCTGAGTCCTTGATTGTGTTGACCTGAATATTTTCTTATTATAAGGATCATGCAGGACAAAAAATAAGGAAGAATAATCATTATGATAGATATTCCCATTATCAGGCATCATTTACCGTCCCGCATGAACGATCGATCTGTGGGTTAACCTAATAGTGAGCTAACCTACATTCATCATTTAAAAGAAAGATCGAAGAAAAAAATTCCCACATAAAAGCATCAAATCCCTACCTGGAAAAAGATATTTCTTAAGGATGATCATTTGTCGTCATCTGTCGATCTCCAGTCCGGAATCCACTCTCCAAGGTTGTTGATGACGTCGTCTGATTTTTCAGCATTCAATAATTGGAGAGGTTTCCTTGGTAGTTTTTCAGAGGAATTCCATGGTTGTTCATCAACATTGAATTCACTATTTAATTAAATAAGGAATACATTTGAAATTTGCAACATTTCCATCCTAATACATTAATGAGGTTCATTAATGGGATTCAACATCACCTCATCGTTGAATTTCAGTGCTGATGATTCGTTGTTTGACAAAGAAGAAAATATAATAAAATAACTTTTTGAGTTATTTTATTTTTCTTTTGAAAAGTCTGAAAATTAAATTTCACCCTTAACCTACACCAGTTGATGTTAGGGTCTGTCAAAGGGAAGCACGCCCTCGTGAAATCAACGGTACCCTTGGATTTCCAATCCGAGTTACTTTTTAGGGGTTATAAGGATTTTAAAATAAAATAATTTTACCTCAATTATTTTATTTATGGCCAAAAACTACTTTCCACTATTGGCCCGTGCCAGCCAATGTTAGGCCCTTTCTCAGAAAATCCCAATTCATTGAGTTCAACGATCCCCTCGGGTTTTTTATCTGGGCCTTGGTTTAAAAGTTATAAAAACTTGCTCATGCAATTATTTAAGGAACTTTAAAAAGAGTCTGAAAATATGTTCCACCCTCTCCAGGCCCCAGAATTACGTTTTGTCTCAAATCCTGGTCTTGAAAAAATCTCATTTAATATTTAAAACTTTACATGGAATTATAGGGTATAAAAGAATCAAAGATTTTAGAACAAGAAAGGTATCTAAAATTCAACTCATTCTACCATCATTAGTATTATACCTAACACCCTCATTCCAATTATTATCCATCTCCCCTTTAAAGGAGTCAATTGACACTAGATACTCAGGCCTCCCTAGACAGACATCATGAAAAAAAACCTAGGATCAAATCACATTATATTTAATGTCATGCATCTAGAGCAACAAGGAAGGGAAAAAACAACCAACAAGATCTATAGGGAAACATTTCCCTAAAACAAGGTTTTTAGCCTTTAAACAAAAAACATCTCACACAGTCTCAAACACAAAGAATCCACTGTTTATATAAAAACATGCACTCTAATCTGTAAACAATTATCTTTATCAAACAACCAATTTTATTACATCATGAATTGAAAATATTTTTTTATAATATGGTACATCCATGGGTAACCTATGGCATCAGCTATAATAAGATATTATAATTATTTAAACGTGTTATTAATAATAATTCTAGTTTCAACAAACTGATAGAAGTATAATTCTCATTTTACATGAATTTTATTACTATTATTAACATAAATAGGATTCTATGATTCACGTTCTATATCTAATTCCATTAATTCATGGAATTTATAATTTAAATTAAACATGAACTAAGAATCAAATTGATTTACATCAAATTACAAGAACAATGATTTCATTACACATGCCTATTTAATTATTTATCCAAATAAGAAATTATAGGCTTTACATTATATACCAATTTCATCGAGAAATACATGTTATTCCATGAATAAAATATTTCTAAATAATAAATCATATATTGATAAATATCTTTTAAATAAACAATCAAGCTAATATCATACTGGAAAACACAAGTGATCACTAATCATAAATGAACTCTTATTTAATGTGGTTTATACTTTATTAGGTTAATTACACCACCACATAAAATACTAAATCATGATAAATTTTAGATTTTACATAATTTAATGGAGAAGAAATGAATTAAATACCTCAAATAAATTCAATATACTTGAATGGGATGTAATATGGACACAGATCTCTAATCACCTCTCCCGTAAGAAAACTATATCCCGCCAATGATGTCATGCCAAAAACTCACCAACAAATTCAAATTATACTCAATTAGAATGGTGGAGATCACTACCATATAATGGAAAATGAAATTGTAGAAAATGAGATTTAGTAGAGAGAAGTTTCTAGACAAATAAAGTATAAATCACCTCAAATCACCAAAGATCAATCATGGGAAACCAAGGATTGATCCTTATCAAAAGGGGGATTCAAAGACTTTAAAAAGAACTATGCGGGTGCCTAGGGTTTGATAGGAAGTAGTAGGATAAAAGATATCTTGAGGGCCTCATGGTTATTTATAGGAATACTGATTTTTCTAAGAGGATAGTGTCTTGCCTAGGACTATTTTGTAGAACTGCCTTTACAAATGGTATACAACAACTCTACCTAGGAGTCCACACTATAACCCCCTTAGTTATAGCGCATGTCTGATGAACACATCATAGATCTATCTAGATAATATTTACCCTTGAATTAGAGAATACATTTCATCCTACATGCCACAAAAAAAAACCACCCACGAGTTGTAAAAGCTTCCCAAAACCCCTACGCTATAGTTTCCTCACTCCACACCATAGTGCCTGGCCACAAGGAAAGGGCCTTCATCACAGCCATCCACCATGGCACAAATACCCCATTTTGGATATAGCTTCATAATCCTTCCCTAGGCCCTCATACACTACATCATGGGCCTACACATCGCAGAATCTAGGAATATGACCCAACCAAGAGCTCCACCAAGAAAAATTGAAAAAAGTGCAGTTTTACTCCCCGTATCCCCATTAACAATCCAAAATCTCTAAGAACTCTATGCAAAACCCCAAAATCCCAAAACTCACAAAGGAAGGGATTCTAGGATATGGTAAATAACATAAAATACATAGAAAACATTTCTCATACTTAAGAATTAAAAATCAAACCCATGTGGAATAAAAGAAAATGGTTCATCCAAACTACCACCCCAGGAGATACCTCTCAACGATCTCTCAATCATAGGAGCTCAATTGCCTCACATTATGGAAAAAAGAAGAAAAAAATGAATCAATAAAAACCATATCAAAAAAACACTCTTGTGGAATATACCTCTCAAATGAAATCAATCCCATGATAAGGATACAATATAACACCATCTCATAATCTAGAAAAGGACTATAACCACAAAACTATATACAATAAAAGATAAGATCAAATAAACAAAAAACACAAGGTACTGAGTGTGTATATTTTACTCTTATTACCAGGTTATATCATCCATACCGCTATGTTTCTAAATAACACAAACCAATGGAATTCAATTCTCATGCAACACATTCTCCAGTTTTTCTTGGATCTCTACAGGCTACTCCTCAGAGGTCACATCATTATCTATGGTGATATCTACCCAATAAATGAAATGAAAGTCATTAAAAAGTTAAAATTTAGGCTAATACATATCAAAATCATCATGTAACCTACTCATATGTTGGGAAAGTGTAATATGATACTCCATGGGTCCAACATGAGGCAAAACCACGAAAGGGATAACAAAATGGGAAGAAATATTACTCCAATGAATTATCCTTCACTTCATATGATGAGAAGTCACCTTTAATAACACATGATCTACAACACCAAACTATTGGGGTCTCCTATAATTAGTAATATACTTATAATGATTCTTCATAACTTTCATCCTTCCATGAATTTACTGAACCATCTATTTCAAGCTATTCACTAGATTAATCCCAAAAATTACTAACTCTCTAACACCAATACATCATAATGGAGATAATCAAGGTTATAAATGAAATTATTTAAACTTTTTCGTATCGATGGTAGATTGAAAATAATTATTGTCAGAAAAATCAATAAAAATAATTTGAAACTCCAAAATCTAGGACAAAGAAACAAAACATGTCATAGAGTGTCTAGATGATATACTTGTTATGACATCCATCTATGTATGATAAGTAGTTATAAGGCATAAAAGAGAGGTAAAATTCTATTGAAGACCACTCCAAAAAATGTAGGTAAAACATCATTCAGGATAGAATATGATCCTCCTCAGGACATTATTTAGTCTCGGCACCTTATCTAGACTTCATCTAGATGAAACCGTCAATGATCTTGACTCTATAATAATAATAAAAATTGGAAGAAATTAATCAAATGATCCAATATCACCCATATAGAATCATATAATTTGTTCTCATGAGCTAAAACAGTAATGAATCCTGTCAAGATGTCCCAAAAATTCTAATAGGAAACATAAAATCACTAGAGAAAATCACTAAGAACACAACAATTATCCATCACCTTCTGGTAGAAAAAACATCAAGTCATGAACTCTATAATGGAATCCTTTAACCCACGCATCCAAAAATGACCTCTTAGATATTGGTAAATCTTTTTTATGAGAGGGTGTACTACTAGGGGTGAGATATGTAAATCACTAAGGACTACCTCATTCATAAAAAATGATGAAAATAATTCCATGAAACAAAAAAAAGTATTGTTTATCCCCAGACCAACAATCTAGGGACTCACTAAATAAACCTTGGTCTCTATATACCACCACATTAAAATCCCCTAGATAGGAATCCTTCACCTAATGCACATATAATACCGTGGGCCTTCCCATATGACCATATAGTACAACTACCTGACACATGGTATACTATGGAATAACCTAAGGGACCACGCCATAACTACCTTGGTCAATACGTGTGTCCAAGAAACATGGTGCAGATCATGTAAGATCCTATTTACCTTGGGATATGGGCTATGGTTTAATATATAAACCATAGTGTTTAATCCATTGATTTGGTAGATCTTCCCCCAACCCATATGTTGTTTCCTCATTTCTCTACCCCACAACACCTGGTCATGGGTTAGGGCCTACACAACAACCGACCACCTTAGAGAATTTACTATTATATCATGAGATTTTGTGAAATATTTTTATAAATAAAATTCAATCTCATAGTTATTTAGAAATACCCAAATCACCGCATTTATCTCGTCTTATTAGGAACCCTGAGTTTAATATGCATTATAAGCAACCATGAGTCTCATTAAAATGTTCCATACTATAAAAATATTATTATTTAATGTTATAGTTTACACCTCACTGTTGGAATGACATGTATGAATAGGATTTACAAAATTATGAAAATATATGGCTTAAAAAATTATATAAAAAGAATTATTTTAAGTTTTTAATTAATTAAAAATGAAAATAAAAAATATTTGAATATCAATGAAATGTTTTTCTAAAAAAACTATTTTTATTTAAAAGAAATCATTAAACGATAATAAAATAAAAAATAAATTTTAGTGAATTATTTTAAACAAACTAATATTTTATAAAATCAATAAAAAATTTAATATTTATATTTTGTGTTTTCAAAAAAAAGATATGAATAAAACCAATTTTATTCCTAAAAATGACATTTTTCTACAAAGTTGTTTTGTCTCCTATTATGTACTTAGTTTAAAATTATATTTTTTTATACTTTAAGAAAATTAATTTGATAAAATAAACCTCATTTTTAAAATTATAATTTTAAAATTAACTTAGGGCCATTTATCATTATTTTTTTAAAAAGATAACTTTTATGATAAATAGTGAAAATATTGGATTTTAATTGAAAAATTCCTTTTCGTTTAAATTACTAATGAAGAAAAATTATATTTTCAATTGATTTAAAATTAAAATTAGTTAAATTACATATCTATTAACATAATTTAGTTCATTTTATTCTTTTAAATATAAATTTTTTATATAAAACATTTATTCCTTTGGAAATTATCGTTTCGAAAAACTGCATTCTCGTCACGATTGTAGGATTAAATTTAAATAAAATTTATCCACTTATGTAAATATAATTTGGAAAAAAAGATCCCATATTTCAATCGAGATAAATTATATTACCTAATAAGGTCAAATTAATTTTTGAATTTAATGAATAGTAAAAATATTAAAAATTATTAACTATGGTTAAGGTAAAACGGGTTACTATCGGGTTAAACTAAAAAGTTATAAGTTAAAATGACCTAAAATTGTATAAAATACATTTTATTGATATAATCAGACCCTTTAATTATAATTTTCAGGAAGAATCCATTTAATTTCCTTGAGTAATTTTTTAATTGTGGGTAAAACATTTTATTTTTGAAAAAAATTACAATTGTGCCACTAACGCCACTTATTAAAGGCCACCCCTCTCCTCTCTTCTCCACAAAATAAAAAAAAATTGGCTCAGAAATTCACTACTCAATTCCCAACTCAAGATCTATCATAACAACCTATAAGAATTATTTTTTTCATAACTCTATCTTTTGATGTATTTTGTTGCAAACATAAGTAAGATACCATAAGAATAGGTAATATTCTTCTATGACCACCTTTAATTTATTTCATCCTCCACTACCTTAAATTATTGTTAATCCATGAATATATAATAACATCAGTATATACCATATACTTATATTTTTTTATTAAGGTAAATACCTACAATAATATCAATATTCATCAAATTGTTTATGAACACATCATTCATGTGTATGAAGAACTACCTCCTTAGGAATTGATGTCATTCGTCTTTCAATTAAAACTTATCATAGTTGGGAATTATGATTTATCTAAAATATAAATATTATATTTATAAAAAAAATATATCTCTAAGGTAATTATATCATATATACCTTTTTACTTTCCACTCCCTAGGGTGTATAATAACATTTCTTATTTGTAAAAAAGATTACTCCTCATAAAGTGATGTGATTTGTTTATCACTAACGCTTTGCATAAAAGATATTAATGAAAATTATAATGAATATATGTGATAAAAATGAAACAATTATGAAATTAATGACATATTTTAAATTTTAAAATGATAAAATATTGGTTTATTCATACATTTTCACTCACTGAATGATGATAATGTTTTTCTTGTATGTAGGGACTATCACCTTTATGAAGCGATGTGACTCTATATTTTCATCACCACACCACATGAATGATATGTATATTTATATTTAAATGAATAATATTTTATTTATGATATTATTATCAATATATAAAAATAAAAAATTACTTACATCCATTCTATAATGATTGTTGAAAAATGAAAATGTTACTCATGTGTATATAGGACCTACCATCTTCGTGATTGTAACATACATCATTTCTCAAATCCATCATTCATTATTGGTATTAAAAGTATAATTTATGTAAAAATATGATAATTATTTCATCATTATTATTCTTTATATTATGGAAAAATGATAAATGTAAGTGGACTGAAAAAAATAAATCAAAACATATATGAAAAATAAAGTTGTTAATACCCACAATGTAATTTTATCAAAGAATTAGTAATAAAAGATTAATAAATGGTCCAAAGTAAATAATAAATGATATAATATATATAATTAGGACCTTTTATTATATTTAGAATAAAATTATATTTATTAAACATGATGTTCAAACATGTATAAAGGAAGTTGAGACATAAGGTAAGGGATTTCTAGTCACTCTTTTATTTCAGGGAGACATATGTAAAATCACCACTCATTTATTTTGTGTGGTGTAAATAATTAACTTTTTAAATTTTATATCACTAGTATCTTTATTTTAATGATATTTAAAGTTTCATTGGATGTTATTATTTATTGCGAATTTCAATTTTAATATTTCCTAAGCGGTAAGGGGTTTATATCTCACTTTTATTTTCTATAAGACACAAGACATATTGACCATGTGCTTATTTTATGTGGGGTATATAATTACCATGAATTTTATTTATGATTGTTATACTTATAATTATTTTTATTTACATATCCATTATATTATCTCTCTTTTTTGGGGATATTGATTCAATGTTGACAATGTTGTAATAGTTTTATATTACAATCTCATCATTTATCAGGATTGTTTACGATTATGCCTAAAATGATAAACTGTTGTGATAAATATCTCAAGAAACTCATTATTTTTATTATCTTATGTTTATTTCCAATGAATAAATTGTTCCCCTTCATTTTTCTATCTTTATGCACCCAAGAGTTCAAAATAATGTTTTTAAGAAAATTAGACCTTATTTCTCTCTTTGGATGAAAACCCTTTTTCTTGAAAAAACATGTTTTATAACAATTCTTTCAAAAATGTTATTAGAATTCATAAATTAATTTATTAAATACATTTTTACAATTTTTTTTACTTTTAAAAATAAATTTAAAGGAATATTCATGTATTTTTTTAAAGAATTCTTATTTAGATTTTAATGAAAATTTGATTGGAATATTTTTATTAATGAGTATGGATGAAAATCATTTTTTTCATTTTCTAAAGGCTGGTTTAAGGGTTGCCGGTCCCCAATACATGAATTCACCACTTCCACTTAACCACTTCACAACATCATGATTTCACCATTACAAAACAACAAAACAGCATTAACACCCAAAAACCACACAGCAATTTCAACCGCATCATCAGACTCAAACCAGATCAAATTCAACAAGAGAAAGTGATCACACCTATGCAATGCCTCCTCGATCCCAGCTCACTGCCATCATGCTTCATCACCAAATCAGACTGCCGGTGAGACCCATCACCAGAAACAGCATCGCAGAGAGTTCATTGCCATCATTACCTTCAGTAGCCTAAGCCAAATCTATCAATATAAAGGAACCAACATGTTCAATTCCTGTGAACCAATGAGATGCAGAACCACCCACAACTAATCGCAAAATCAACAAAGTGAATTCATCACCACCCAAACTGGATGAAACTGAAAGAAGTTGCGCCACAAATGACCTGAACCAAATCCCGTCACCACCACCGTTCATGAAGACTAAAGATCCACCCAAAGTTCCCAGGGAAGACACACAGCTTCGACCTCAGACTGCAGGAAATCAGATCTCGACCATGGACCTCCAACGCGCCACCAAGGAGAAGCCAAGCCCACCGAAGATTGCGAGCCTTCAATGCCGCAGAAGCTGTAACTACCCACGATGCCACCATAGATCCCACGAACCCTCGAAACTGAGGAACCTGTACCATTGATGACACTGAAACCTAGATCTCGATTCATGACGATGCCATAGCAAGAATTGAAAGTCGCGAACTCACCGAGAACTGTGGAGCAGATCCGCAGCCAACCGATATGATGGCGGTGACGGGGAACCCTAGCGCCACAGAAGATCCCCTTACGAGTGCATTTGGAGAGGTGTAGCCTTCCATCGTGTATGGAATGAAATGTATTTTCTTCCATCATGACCATTATTTTCATTCAAGATTAATTAAAAAAATTCAAGATTATTTTCAATAAAATGGATTTAAAAAATTATTTATGTTTTAAAACTATTTTCAAAGTTGAAATGATATTTTCTACAAGAGATGTTTTAAATTATTTTTATTGAATTCTTTAAATGTTTAGATGTTTATTTTCAAAAAATAATTTAAAAATATTTTATGAATTTATAGTTTTAAAAAGGAATTTTCAAATATAATTTATTTTCCTCATGATAATTTCTATGTGATTTTTCTTCCAAAATCATCTTCTATATAAGATGGTATCCTTTCATGTAACATTTTCATTATTGGGTATAAGAACAAAGGATACCATTCCTATTATTTCTCTAAAATTTTTATGATCACATTATGTTTATGAATCCAAATTATCTTACATGGGTTATTCTATGATAAAATTCTTAAGAAAACCGCATCTTTTTCATGGGTTATGTTCTGATGAGAAAAAATGATTATGAAACCAGTTACTTTTTTATAGATTATGAAATACTGAAATTTTTATGAATCCCATTTCATTTCTTGGGTTATGATATGATAAATGTTTTATAATATTTTGATATACCCATGTCTAATTTTCATTATGTGGTGGTGTTTAATTTTTAACCATGGATGGTGTTTATTTTTAACTAAAGACGGGTGGTAGCTATATATACCTCTAATGAATTGGGTAAAGATGTATTAAACATGTGTAAATATGTTGTTCATGATCCTGACTACATTTTCACAATGTTATAAATGAACCTGAATACGTTTTCATAATGTTATGTGTCAACCTGATTACATGTTCACAATGTTATGTGCAAACCTGATTACATGTTCAAAGTATTATGTGTGAATCTTATTACATGTTCAAAGTGCTATGAATGCACCTATATTTCATGTCAAAAATGTTATGTGTAGACCTAGTTTCATTTCCATATGTTTATGTAATTGGATAATTTCATGTCCCTAACCTAATGAGTGAACATGTCTCTATTTATACATGTTCACAATGTCATAAGTTGGTGTGTATGCCAAAAATATATGTCTTATTCAAATTTTTTTCTATAATGGTTCATTTTATTTGATTCCATTATGATTAATGACTTATAAACATTCAATAATTATTCCATGACTCAATTATATGTTCTTTTCTATGTAGGGTATGGTTTTTAAATGTTATGCACAAGTTATCATGCCCTTATTTTCCTATTATTCTTACATATCTCCATTTTTTACCCTTACTAAGCATCTTATCTCACCCTTTATTATGTTTCATTTCTCAAGGTTATGAATATTTTTTTAAATAGTGTATATTTTTCAAGATTACTAATGTGTAAGATCATTATGGGATATTTTTATTATCTTTCACCTAATTATAATATTGTGTACCTAGTCTCCAAAAACACTAAAAAATCATTGTCCTCATGTGTGTGTTTTTGTAATGTATTGAATATTCATATAAAAAGATATAATATATATCTATCAGAAGACTATGTATCTATAGTTTGTATTCTAGGAATTTGTAGTCAAACTTTAGAAACTAGGATGAGAAAATATTAGTGATATCTTTAGGGGTATTTCTAAGAATCTGTCTATGGATATATCTAAGGATAAGTCAAATAATGATTCAAAGTATAGTAAAATGTCATGGAATATTTGTAATAAATAAAAAATGTGGTTTCCAAAAAATTAAATCCCTATATAGATACTATAAGTGGATGTGGATCTTGACAAAATGTGCCCCGAGTTAATTTCTCAAAAAAGAATACATTGAGATGGAACCGATTATCACCTAGTTTATGAAAACGGGCTTTGTTTCTCACCTAGTTTGAAACTCTTAGGGGGTATTCTTTGGAAATACACATACACATTATAAACAATCATGAAGGATTTAAATAGAGGATGAAAATAATTAAACTACGTGAAACCTATGGTGTCATAATTTAAACAAAAGGTGTCACTATTTAGACATCATATATATTATTTTCAAGATTATGTGGTTTCATTATAATATTATTTTAACTCAGAAATTGACATTTTTCAGTAAATGGGGGGAAATAGAAGGATAAAGGTTAACATTTAATGTGATTGAAATTTTCAGATTATTAGCCAAATTGGATTATGATTGGAGTGGAAGATATATTGATTATTCCTAATTAATTATCACAGTACATGATTACAAAATTTTACAAGAACCAACTCTTAGAATCACTAAGTAATAGAAGAATATAGTTCTCTAAGAGTTTGGGTACTAGATACCATGGTGTAAAGAAGATTCAATTTCTTTTATGTTGATAATTTGGAAAGAATCACTCAATGGAATCTATTAGAGGAAAAAGAAGATATTTTGGGTGGAAAATGTTTGACACAAAGCAAGTAACCGCAAAGAGAAAATGAAAATTTTGATTAATGCAATGGGTGAGAATAATTTCCTCCCTATGTTATCATCGACTATTGAATGTTTTAAATATAGTAACTATTGGCATTATGAAAAGTGATTTTGTAAGGGGAAATATCATGAAGAGAATTATTAAGGTTTTATGAGTAATGGTTATATTTTAGATGATGAAGACACTACAAATGGTATATGAAATAAAGGAGGTATTAAGGTGTAATATGATGAACAATATTTAATGGATTGAGAAGAATAGGAATTAATGAAATATTTATGTATTGGAATACATGTATTATATTATATGAATCATGAAATATGTAAGGATTTTTCTCTATAAGTTTTTCAGTAAGGATTTTCAAAAATATGATAAATTGTATTGATGGATTAGAAAAATGACTTAATTTAAAGGTTATATTTTGATTAAGGTAAGATAAACCATAATATGTTCCTAATGTTATGGAAATAGTTTTTAGTTTGGGAAAAGTGATCATTGATATGAATAAATTAAATTGGATAGCATTGATGACCTTGTAATTGATTAATGATTTTTTTTAAATTTCTTTATTCAGTCATTGATGGATATTACCGCATTGATGTATTTAAGGAATATATCCTATAATATATGTTTTATATAAGTGAAGATGAATCATATATCTTTTCATTATGGTTTCATTTTAATTATGGATATTACATTTTTCATTAGAATACATGAAGAAGGTATTTATATGTTTGGTATGTGAAAATTAATAGCTACTTTAAGTTGTTTATGGGATTAATGATAAGTTAATTTTTGAAATTTATTGACCAAATTTCTAATTTTATATATTATAATATTTTGTATGGGTTATATAGTTACCATTATATGAAATAGTTGAAGTTAAACTTCTGATAATGTTTTATATATTGACATATTACATCACTATATGAAGATTTATATATATTGGATAACCAATGTTATACTTTTTTATAACCATATATATAAGGAATGACTTGTCATTATTCTATGGGTATTATCTAGTGATTCAAACATGATAAATTTATCTATTAGAGTAAAATAATAATTATAAATTGATCAAGGAACAACCAAAGTTTGAAATTGTTCCTATGAAAAAAATTATATCATTTTTGTAAATCTTCATCTGTTCTCAGACTAGATGGAAAAGGAATTCCCAAATATTTTGAAAAGGACCTTGAAATACAATGTTTTACTATTATCATTATTTTTTTATGATATTAATATATTTTTCACACCTCTTTGTTTCATGGTTTTATGGTCATTACCCTTCTCTATATCACCAATATTCAGGAGATCAATGATCTATATAACTCTGTATAATTTATTTATTCTTTTCTTCCATGTCTAGGATTTCACTAAATACCCATGTTCTCCTATTTATAAACCTAGTCTGTGTTATTATAGATATATTTATCACATCCCTTTATCTTTTTCAAGAGGATTTTTTATTGACCCTTTTTACTATTTGGGTTTGTATGGATGAATTTTTAAATTTTATTCCTTCGATGATAGTGACAAATTTCATGGGAGAAATTAATTTTAAGGGGGTAGAATTTAACACCATGATATTTTGTGAAATATTTTTTACCAAATAATTTTATTCACTTAGATATTTTTAATTGCAGAAAACACTATTTTTATCTTGCATTAGACACAACATTTAGTTTATCTTGTGTTGCATGCAACATTAAGTCTAAACGAAACATGACATGTTATTAAGATATTATTATATAATATGACAGTTATAGCATATACACTTAAATTATGGGAATGAATAATGTTAAATAAAATATTAAAATATATGGTCTACACTTTTATATAAAATTAATTATTTGGTAAACAATTCATTAGAAATAAAAATAAAAACTATTTGAAAATAAAGGAATTCTTTTTTTAAAAAACTATTTTGATGCAAAAAACACGTTCTACATTAATAAATTAAAACAAAAATTTTAATGGATTATTTTAACTAATTTTTATATTATATAATAAATAAAAAATACTAAAATTCATTTTATTTGTTTTATAGATAATATATAAGAATAAAAATAATTTTATACTTAAAAACTGCATTTTTCAAAAAAACCAATTTTTCGGTTTCCGTACATAGTTTTAAAATTAATTTTTCATAACATTAAAAAATTAATTGGTTAAGTAAACATTCTTATTTAAATTAAAACTTCATAATTATATTAGGGTGGTTTTTTTATTTTTCTAAAAACATTAAATTTTTATGAATAGTGAAAACTGTTGAAATTAAATTGAAAACATCCTTTTCATTTAAATTACTTATAAATTTAAATTATATTTTTAATTGGTTTTAAATAATAATTAGTTAAATTATAAATATTTCAATTAAATTTATATCATTGTAATAAAAAAATTACTTTTTTTATAAAAATCTTTTAAACATTTGAACATTTTCTCATCAAAAAGATACTTTTTCATCGAATTTGCGGGATTTATTTCAAATTAACTTTTTCCACCTATATGAATTAATTTTTTCCAAATTGATTAAATATTTAGAATAATATTAATTTATATTGTATAAAATGGAAGAAAATAATTTTTTACAATAATGAATAGTAAAAACATTAAAAATTATTTACCACTGTTAAGATAAAAATTGGTTTACCGAGGGGTTAAACTTGAAAATAAGGATTAAAATGAACTACATACTTGTCTGGAATAATTTTTATGGACATAGTTTGACCCTATGATGTATAATTATCATTAATACTCCATTTCCAACCCTTTAATCATGTGAAAAACGTGGGTAAACATTTTCTTTTCAAAAAATGACAAATGTTCCACTCATCCCACTAAAAAAATGCCACCCCATCACCTCTATTATTCACACCATAAAAACATTTTGGCTCGACCAATACCTAAAAAATAGATTAAAAAATTATCTCCTATCATCCTATAATCCTTATTTTTTGTCTAAATTTCACCTAGGAAATCTTTTAGTTCAATCCTATGGGGAATACTCGAAGAAGAGGTAATGTTCTTCAATGAGTTTTTTTATTATATTTATTCCTCCACCTCCTAAAATACTTATTAAAACATGTTGATATAATAAACATAGTATAATATATATATTGATATATTATTATGTTAATTTAATAACATAAAACAATCTCTCCTTTCATTAAATGGGATACAAAATCATCATTCGTGTGTATATGGGACTACCGCCTCTCAAACCAGTGTCATTAGTTTTGAAATTACCACCACTCACAGTTGGGTACAATGATGGATATAGACTATATATATGATATTTAATACATAATTATTCATATTTAGTCATAAATAATTTATAATGTATTACTTCAAATTCCATAAGGGATATGATATCATCACTCGTGTGTACAACAGATTACCACCATGCGAAGCAATGAGATTCTTTTTTCAATAACACATTACATTGAAGATAATAGGAATAAATTTAATGAATATATTTTATATAAATAAAATAATAATGATATTAATTACATATAAATAATTCTTTAAATATAATATATAATTCATTTCTAACCATTTCACCCTATGAAATATGAAAACATAATTCGTGTATCTTTAGAATATGGCCTTCACTATGTGATGTGGCTCTCTATTTTAATCACCAAAAAACATTGATGAAATTTATAAGTATACTTAAATTAATAATATGTTATTTATGATATTATAATAATTTTTTAATAATAAAATATTACTTACCTTATTTCCATAATGATCATTGTAAAGTGGAAACATTATTCATGTGTACATACAACCTACCATCTCGACTATTGTAATGCACTTCATTTATCAATACCATATTTCATTATTAGAATTAAATTCATAATTAATGTTAAAATATTGTTATTATTTCATTATTATTTTTATTTTTATTATTGAACCATGATTAATGTAAGGGTACTAAAAATAAAAAATCAAAATATATATGAAAAAAAGTTGTTATTACCCAGAACTTGATTTTAATAATGAATTGGTAATAAATGTGTAGAAATTTATCATAAGTAAATAATATATGGTATTATATATTTAATTATAGTTATATAATTTATGTATAAATAACTTATATATATTATACAATATGTTCAAATGAGTACAAAGGAAGTTGATACCTAAGGTAATGGATTTCTAGTCTCTCTTTTATTTCTAGGAGACATATAAAAATTCACCACTAATTTGTTTTTTTAATGTTTATATACAAAAACATTTGAATTTTATATCATGAATATACTTATTTCCATAATATTTAATCTTTCAATTTATGTTATTATTTATTGAGGCTTACAAATGAGAAGATTTCCTAAGTGGTATAGAATTTCTTTCTTAGTTTTATTTTCTATGAGATGCAAGCTATATTCACCATGTGTTTCTTTTATGTATTGTATATAATACCGATGATTATATTAGATAATTAATATCATTAAAATTATCAGGATTTAACTATATATTTTATTATCTCTCTTTAATGGGGATTAAAATTCAATGTTATGAATGTGGTAAGAGTTTTATATTGAAATGTCATCATTTATCAAAAACATTTATCATTATACTTCAAATGATAGAATATTATGACCTATATCTCAATAAACTCATTAATTTTATTCTATTATGGTTATTTAATGAGAATATAATTGCCCCTAAAATTTCCTCTCTCTGTGAACTCAAGATTTCAAAATAAGTTTATCAAAAAAACCATAACTTATTTATCTATTAAATCAAAACATATTTTTCTTCCAAACTCATGTTTTATTAAAATGTTTTAAAAAATCACTTTAACAGAATTAAAATTATTTATTAAATAATTTTTTACCCATTTTTAAAATTTTTAAAATATTTTTTGAAATAAATATTCATTTCGTTTTCCAAAAAAAAATCTTTTTTTTGAATTACAAAAAATGTGTCATGACCCCCTCCCCACAAAGTGTACCCCTCCTGGGTCAGCAATGTGAGAAGGGATATAATGACCCCCAAGTCCTGCCTCCCGTAGGCCTTGGGTTGGCGACTAGCATCGAGGGTATAGTAAACACACAAATGGGAGGCATTACCCTCTAAGAGAACACATGAAGAAGAGATAGATAAGATAGACACCAATCAACTCCATCTCAGAACTGGAATATAAAAGAAACCTTAGTGAATATATGAAATTTCATGCAAAAGTACTACAACTGAAAGGGAAAACAGCAAGTACCCAAAAGAAAGTAAAAAACTGCAGCAACCAAAAGTTCGAAGAGATCCTGCAACCACAAGATAGTAAACACTAGCCTGATCTCCAACATGCACTAAGTGACCTGAAAAACAGTTTATATATACATAGGGTGAGTATAACAGTATAATCAGAAGGATCATCCCCGAAGCCTCTCATGCAAAGTAAATAAAGCATGCTAAAGCACAGTGATCAATAAGTGAAACTAACTCGTCACCTAAACAGGTATACTAAGTCCCCAGCCTCACCAGGGAAACTCTCACCAAGTAACGCATACAAGAATATATCATATAATAAAAAATATCAATGGTACCTCGCTACTACTTCCCCATTGGTTTGCTTCTTTTACCCAACGTCGCATGTCCTGATCATCTCTCTCCAAAAAGGATATCATGTAGACACCCGGGAAAAGCACCACAATATGCACCTCGTGCAACAAAACGACCACGTCCACATACCAAAGTAACCAGGTAGTTTCCAGTAGCCACCACAACTCTCATAATGTGTATCATACATCGGGTATTATACCTCAAGCCATCAAAGCCCATACACCAAGTAAGGATCCTCAATCCATCACAGCCTATACATGTTACACCTATAGTAATATATAGAAAAATATATCGAGAATATATGTGTGTGAAAAACCACAATACATTACAACCCTCTACAAACATATATGGGGAAAACTAACTAATGTGACTGCCAGCATAAGTAACTACCAAGAGAAGACAGTGGGGCCAAAGGGGGTAGTCAGCCATCCATCCTCCCACCGGAATGTTGGGGAAAACACCCCCAGGGATCAGATTCCCTGGGGTGTCATTTGCCCTTGCTGACAGAGTAGAGTATCATATAGAAACACAAAAAGTAAAGAATATATTATATCTCGCAACCACACTATATGCATTACCTATTCTTAGACACAACTGTAGCTAACGTCTCTCAAACTCTCGGCTGCTGCTTCTAAGACTAGGTATCCTATAACCACACAACCATTTAAAGAGCTTTATTAGATTACTTCATTCCCTTTTTTCAGTTCCACTGTATGTTAATTAATTCTTTAAACATTAATTAACCATGAACAATTCCACATTAAATTTCATTGGCATCACACCCAAAGTCAATTGTTCCTTCAAAAATTACAACCTCGTCATTATGTTCCAGCATCTCCATCCCCATGGGTTAACACCATTTATTCAATTATTCGTCATAGAATTACTCTCCCACATTCCCATGCATTCTAGAAAAACATTCTATGCTTCTAAACACAAGGGTCTCAACACGGTGAGTAGATGTACTACCTGTCGAGTCTTTGACGATTATATCAAGAGCATATACCCATCCTTCCTTGAGAATCTATACACGGAAATCACGTGGCATACCCTGTGTGTCTTCGCCTCTTTCAGAAGAAGGGTAAGTAAGACCATCTGCCTTGAGCAATGGGAAAAATTAAAGTAGATAAACAACCAATCAAAATTATTAAGCATCCAACAATCACATCCACTCCATTCCATCATCCCTGGTGTCATCCCTGACACCCACACGCATAAACCAATGCATCTCGCCACTCTAGGCATCATCTTCTTCCACAACAAAATGAGCCTCCATGACTCCACATATTACCAGAACCATCCAGGATCACATTAAAACACTAGCAGCAGTAAAACAAACATCTTCACAATTAGGATCTTGGCCCTTAAACAAACAAGAGGGTAACTCAGAACCATATAAGATATTATCTTTTAACAACCACCAGTTCTTTAATCCATCTTGGGTTAACCGATTTATTATTCGTTGGTTCCAAATTCGGTAAACCTAACCAGTAAGTTATCACAAATAAATAATCATGCTTACTATACTAATTTTATTAACATCAAATTACAACAAGAACCAGATTCATTTTCATGCCTCTTTATCTTTATCCAACAATTATCAACTAATCCCGGTTTATGTTCTTTACCGATTTCCATCAAGAACAAACAGCTCAGCAAAGCAAGCATAGATATCACACTATCTAGAAAAACAAGAGGCAATAACATACGATCGATATCAATTTATTAATCCAGTTAAAATATTTTTTATGTCAATTCCATTGTCATCTAGTGGGATTAAACATGATAACAATACAGTTTTATGTAAAACAAATAGAAGCAACGAATCTCCTACCTCAAATAGTTCCTCACGTTCTTTATCTACACAACAGGTCATGATCCTCCTCTCACGACAACTACATCCACACAAGGATTCCATGGTACGACAGCACCAACCAAACCCCAAAAAACCCCATTAGAAGCATAGAGATTACATGCTTTAACATGGAAAGGAGAAACAGGAGGAGATGATCCCCAAAGGAATGACTATAAAACATACCTTATATCAAATATTGACTGATATAGCTCGGTTGCATCAAAATAGAGTGGAACCAATCCGAGGAGTAAATTTTGATTGTACAACTCCTAAAGGAATTATTGAAAAGTTATAGAGTCTCATAGCCAAGAACAAAGAGGAAGAATGAGGAAGATATCTTGTCCCTTTTGAAGATTTAATGGGGCGACGGTATAAGATATGCTTAATTCCCCATTAAAATTGGATCGTATTAACCCATGCGGTTTGACCAAGTAAAAACATCCCGAGCCATAGGACTAATTAAAATAAGATTTATGGTTTTTGGAACGGCCTTAAGATTCCTTAAAATAAGGCTTTAAATTTATTTTGCGTCGAAGGAAACATCAAAGGGGTGAAACTATAGGAAGCTGAAAATAGTGTTCACATACTCAAAATTTGGAAAAGGAAAGAAAATGTCACTATTAGACCTCAACATTAGAGGTTACCGATAGACCTCACCGTTAGTGGTTACCGATAGACCTCACCATTAGAGGTTACCGATAGACTTCACTATTAAAGGTTACCAATAGACCTCACCATTAGAGGTTATTGGTAGACCTCACCGTTAGAGGTTACCGATAGAACTCACCGTTCTAGAAACACTATTCATAGAACCTCACTGATAGAACTGTTCAAAAAACCTCACTGATAGAACATTCTTCATTGAACCTCACTGATAGAACATTGTTCAATAAATCCTCACTGATAGAGCAATGTTCACTAAATCCTCACACTGATAGAACCATGTTCACTAAATCCTCACTGATAGAACACTGTTCACTAAATCCTCACTGCTAGAACATTGTTCACTAAATCCTCACTAATAGAACATTGTTCACTAAATCCTCACAGATAGAACATTGTTCATTAAATCCTCAGACATAGAATATTTTTTACCTACCATTATAGGTTACCGATAGAACTGTTCACCGATGGAACTGTTCACAGAATTCGAAATTTGGAAAAGTGTTGGGGATATGTCACCTTGACCTCTCTTAACACCTCAAACACCATATTTTCACAAAGTAATGGACCGAAGAGGTCTGGGACATTACATCAGATACCTCTTAAAACATTCTTGTCCTCAATAATTCAAAACCAACCTAAAGAGACAGAAAAAGAAATGGGGTCTGAATAACCACCCATCGAGATTCCTATCAAAAGAGAGAAAGCCACAAAAGCAACAAAAGAAATTCATAAATAAAACATGAATGGTCTAACCACAAAGGGAACATCATTACATGAAAAGAGTTAAACATCAAACAACTCTGGGTACTGATCATGTATCTATGACTCACGTTCCTATGTACTCTCTTCCATTCAACCATGTCACCACAAGACACGAACTAAGGGGATATAATGCTCGCGCAGCACCTTCTCCTTGCGGTCTTGGATATCCACAGGTCACTCCTCAAAGGTTGCACCATCATCAACATCGATCTCTCCCCAATCAATTATGTGAGAGTCGTCATGAAGATAACGACGGAGCTGTGATACATGGAAAACATCATGTATCTGACTCATCTGTGGGGGAAGTGCTACTCGATACGCCACATCTCCATCACGAGCTAACACCTCTAAAAGCCCAACAAACTAGGGATAAAGCTTACTTCCACGACCAAACCTTCACTACCCATGATGGGGAGTCACCTTCAGAAACATATGATCCCCAAAATTAAACTCAAAGGGTCTCCTCCTTTAATTATAATATGATTTTTGACGATATTGCACTATCTGCATCCTCTCACGAATCACCTAGACCATCTATGTTGTATTCTGCACTAGTTCCGGTCTGAGAATTGTTGACTCTCTGACCCCAGTCCAGCACAACGAAGAATGGAAAGGCCGGCCATACAAGGCTTCAAATGGCTCCATACCAATGGTGGAGTGAAAAATATTATTGTAAGCGAACTCCACCAAGGGTAAGTGCCTCATACATGAACCTCAAAAATCAAGAACACAATAGTGTAACGTGTATTCAACGAATGGTTCGCTCTGTCTGACCATCCATTTGAGGATGAAAAGCAGTGCTAAGGCATAGTTGAGAACCGAAATCATGTTGCAGACCTCTCCACACCATGGAGGTAAAACAAGGATCTTGATCAGAAATGATCATCCTAGGGACTCTATGAAGTCTCACCACCTCCTCTAGATACTGCCTCGAAAAAGCTTCCACTGAGCTTGACTCCTTGATCACTATGAAGTGGGCCAATTTTGTTAAAAGATCCACTAACACCCAAATAGAATCATGTCCTCTCGGAGATCGAGGTAACCCAGTAACAATGTCCATTGAGATTTCCTCACACTTCCACTGAGGAATCTCTAATGGCTAGAGAAGACCACCAAGAACATGGTGTTCGGTCTTCACCTTCTGGAAGACTAAACATTGAGACACAAACTCCACAACCACATGCTTCATCCCAGGTCACCAAAACTGGCTCCTCAAGGCTTGGTACATCTTTGTCATGCTAGAATGCACCGCTAAAGGCAAACTATGAAACTCTATGAGAACCATCTCACGCATCGTCAAGGGAAAAAAAGCCTTCCATGATACAAATATCAGTGGTGTTCATCCTCCGACCAACCATCAGGGGCCTCACCACAAAAAACTCGATCTCTACAAATCTTCACCTCTAGATCTCCCAACCGGGACTCTTCCACTTTCTGCTTCAGGGATTACTGTACCGTCATCTGAAAAAGATTACCTCTACCACCATCATCTTCCATATCAAGATGCAATGCTGATAGTTCTTCCATTACTCTCTAGGAATCACCGGATTCACGCACAATATCACTATGTGACTTTTGTCTCAGTGCATCAGCTACAACATTCCCTTTTCCAAGTGTATACGATATTTCGAAGTCGTATTCCTGTAAGAACTCCATCCACCGACACTATCGGAAGTTCAAGTCACACTGGGAGAAAACATACCTCAAACTCTTATGATTAGTGAAAAATAAAAGCACTCACCAATTAGGTAATGTCTCCACAACTTCAGAGCAAACACCATGGCTACCAACTCAAGATCATGGGTGGTATAGTTTCATTCATGGGGACGCAACTTCTGAGACCCATAAGAAACAACTGACCTTTGCTGCATGAGAACACAGCCTAACCCCAGATGTGAAGCATCGTAGAAAACATCAAACTAAACTCCCCCAGCTGGAAGATAAAGGACTGGAGCACTTACTAACCTATTTTTTAGATAATAGAAAGCTGCTTGACACTGATCAGTCTATATGAATTCCTAATCCTTCCTAGTCAAAGCTGTCAGCGGATTCACAACTCGTGAGAAATCAGCTACTAACCTCCTATAGTATCCTGTGAGACTAAGGAAACTTCGCACCTCTGACACTATCTTGGGGGCTGCCCAAGAGACAATTGCTTCTATCTTCGATGGATCCACAGCTACTCCTTGTTTGGAAACAACATGCCCCAAGAAACGGACTTCTCGAGCCCAAAACTCACACTTCGACAACTTCTTGAACAACTGATGTTGGCGAAGAACTCCAAAAATGGATTGTAGATTCTTTGCATGCTCCTCTTCATATGTGGAGTACAGAAGGATGTCATCGATGAAAACTACCATGAACTTGTCCAGGAACTCACGGAACACAGCATTCATCAATCCCATGAATATAGCTGCAGCATTCTTCACGACAAATGGCATTGCAACAAAATCATAATTCCCCTGACGACGGTAGAAAGCAGTCTTCGGGATATCTTCATCCTTCACAAGAATCTGATGATATCTTGACCGCAAGTAGATCTTTGAGAACCAACTTAAACCCTTTAGTTGATATAATAAGTCATCAATCTATGGAAGAGGATAGCAATTCTTTATTGTCACTTTGTTTAAGCGGCGATAATCGACACAAAACCGCAAACTACGGTCGACCTTCTTCACGAACAAAACTGGTGCACCCCATGGTGACACACTTGGCCGAACACAACTGCACTGTAACATACCAACAAGATGTATATGTAGCTCTCGTAACTCAGAAGGGTTCATCCTATATGGATACATAGAGATAGCAGATGCTCCTAGTTTTAGCTCGATCCCAAACTCAATCTCTCGTCGAGGGGGTAATGCTACAACCTCTTCTGGAAAGACATCAGGGTACTCCTCTACGGCCCTAGGAAATGCCAACTGATGAACCTCTTAATAACTCAGCATTAACTTAGTCATCATGGATGATAAGGATGGAATGTGCCTAGGACCCATCTGAGGATCTCACTCACCAACGAGCACCACTTTCTCTCCATCTGCACCAATGAAAATGACCTTCGTCTTCAATCAATCCATGATAGCCTGCACTGAATACAACCAATCCATGTAGAGGATGACATCATATGGTTGTATTCATAAACATAGGAAATCTCCCCAAGAGTGGTGTTTCCCCATCACTAGCTCATAGTCTCTGCATACTTCAAACAAGTCAGCTCGACCTCCAACTGGCGTAGTCAACACCAAGGGCACTGGAAGCCTCTCTACCTCAAGTCCTAAATCATGGACAAGGGTGGGTGATATGAAAGAGTGTGTTTCTCCTGAATCAAACATGGCATACACCAAGGTATAAAACAAGAAAAGGGAACCTCAAATGACGTCTGGCTCACCTGGAGCTGGAAACACTATAGCATGAAGCTGACCACGACCTCCTCTATGGCCTCTCTGACCCTGATGGTGACCACCACCATGGTCGCGGTCTGGTCTTTGAGGACGGGGAGTGTTATGGGGATGTCCTCTTCCTTCCCCCTCTACCCTCTGCTGATCTAAAGATGGTGCAACTGGCTGCTCCTACCTGGGCTGGAACTGCCTCAACGGAGGAACCTGGAGCGTAGCGCCCGGTGCATAATGACAGCTCTGAAAGGTCGGGCACTCCCGCTGCTGATGGCCATGACCACCATAAGAAAAACAAGTGCCTAATCCCTTGGCATAGGCCTGAGAGTTTCTTCCTCTAGAGAAACGAGATGTGAAGGGCTGGGACCTACCCTCGGATGAACAGAAACTCTTCTGCCCTAAAAACCGGGAACCTTGGACCACAGCACTGCTTCATGAGGAATCATACTGATTCCCCTCTCGTGATGATCTGGTTCGGGCCAAAGTCATCTCAACAACCTCTACCCTCGCGAGTACCTCAAGATATGTTTTCAGCATAAATGGGGTGTCCTGGCGCTAGATCTCTGGATGCAAAGCCTCCTCAAAATGCCTCACCCTAGCCTCCTCATCTGGCAGTAGGTCTGAAGCATATCTTAAAACGTTCCTGAAATAGATTCCAAACTCCCAAACACTGGAGCTCCCCTGTTGAAGGGTAAGAAGCACCTGGCGACTGGAAACCTTTACATTCAAAGAAATAAACTCGACTCTAAACCTATCTTAGAACTCCTCCCATGAGATCGTTAACTCCTCAGGATCCCCGAGGAACAAGAACCACAACTTCCTCACTCCTCCATGCAGCATCATCACAACCAAGGACACCTAGTGCTCCTTATGAGCATGAATCGAACTGAAGCCGATCTTGACCTCCTCTAACCAGTATTCCGTGACTTCATCTAAAACAGATCCCTCAAACTTATGCAGACTCTGACGCTGAAACTATCAGTGTGTCTTCCTCTAAGTGTTGTCGTCGTCAACCTCTACCCTGTGGCGATCTGCTGGAAGATCCTGCTAGACATTTTCTGCGCAAACCTGACGAGGACGTCGACCTAGAGTCATACCTGTAAAATAACAACCATTAGAGTTCCTAAACCAGTAATATAGAAGACTCAACATTAATTAATTAATTGTTTTCTTTTATTCATTTTATTTTAACCTATCCCAAGTATACCCATTCAAGCACAGGCACAAAGAAGAATGATGCCTGATCCTTTCCTAGGTCTCTACCCTCCAATTAGTATCACCTTGTTTAGTTTCCATTGTAAACTTAAAGGTTTCTACATCAAATCATAGGGGGGCCAAAACGCCAATTTCTCAGCTAATATCCAGTGTTTACCTCACTTGTTAAACATGAATGACATTGTTTCCCTACCCACCCATGCAAACTCACTTGTGCCTAACTCCAAACTCTATCTTATCCCGCAACCAGACCTCTCATACCACTCTGTCATGAGCCCCTCCCCACAAAGTGTACCCCTCCTGGGTCAGAAATGTGAGAAGGGAGATAATGACCCCCGAGTCCCACCTCCTGTAGGCCCTGGGTTGGCGTCTAGCACCGAGGGTATAGTAAACACACAAATGGGAGGCATTACCCTCTAAGAGAACACATGTGGAAGAGAGAGATAAGATAGACACCAATAAACTCCAACTCAGAACTACAATATAAAAGAAACCCAAGTACATATATGAAATGTCATGAAAAAGTACTAAAACTGAAAGGTAAAAACTGCAAGTACCCAAAACAAAGTAAAAAACAGCAGCAACCACAAGCCCGAATAGCTCCTGCAACCACAAGATAGTAAACACCAGATTGATCTCTAACCTGCTCCAAGTGACCTAAAAAATAGTTTATATATACATAGGGTGATTATAACAGTATACTGAGTAGAATCCTCCCTAAAGCCTCTCGTGGAAAGTTAAGAAATCATGCTAAAGCACAGTGAACAACAAGTGATACTAACTCGTCGCCTAAATAGGTATACTAAGTTCCCAGCCTCACCATGGTAACTCTCAACAAGTAACGCATACAATAATATAGAATATAATAAATAATATCAAGGGTACCCCACTACTACTTTCCCACTGGTTTGCATATTTTCTCCAACGTCGCACTTCCTGAGCATCTCTCTCCAAAAAGGCTTGCCTGCAGACACTTGGGCGAAGCACCAAAATATGCACCTCGTGCAACAAAACCACCATGTCCACACACCAAAGTAACCAGGTAGTTTCTCAGAGCCACCACAGCTTACATAACGTGTATCATACGTTGGGTATTATACCTCAAGACATCACAGCCCATACACCGAATAAGGATCCTCAATCCATCATAGCCTATACAAGTTACACCTATAGTAATCCATAGAAAACTATATCCAGAATATATGTGTGTGAACAACCAAAAGCCATTACATCCCTCTAAACCCATATATGGGGAAAAATAACCAATGTTCCAGCTAGAACAAGTAACTACCAAGAGAAGAGAGTGGGTCCAAAGTGGGTAGTCATCCATCCATCCTCCCACTCGAATGTTGGGGAAAACACCACCCCCCCCCCCCAGGGATCAGAATCCCAAGGGTGTTAGTTTCACTTACTGAAAGGGTGGAGTAGCGTATAAAAACACAAAAACTACAGAATATATTATATATCACAACCACACTATGGGCATTACCTAGTCTTAGACACAATTATAGCTAATGTCTCTCAGACTCTGGGCTGCTACTTCTAAGACTAGGTATCCTATAAGCACACAACCATTTAAAGAGATTTATTAGATTACTTCATTCCCTTTTTATCAGTTCTACTGTACATTAATTAATTATTTAAACATTAATTAACCATGAACAATTCCACATTAAATTTCAATATCATCACACCCAAATTCAATTGTTCCTTCAAAAATTACAAACTCATCATTATGTTCCAGCATCTCCATCCCCATGGGTTAACACCATTTATTCAATTATTCATTATAGAATTACTTTCCCAAATTCTTAAGAATTATAGAAAAACATTCTATGCTACTAAACACAAGGGGATCAACACAGTGAGTAGATGTACTACCCGTCGAGTCTTTTCCACTTATATCAAGAGCATATACCCATCCTTCCTATGAAGCTAAACACGGAAATCACGTGGCATACCCCGTGTGTCTTTGCCTATTTTGGAAGAAGGGTAAGTAAGACCAGCTGCCTTGATCAGTGGGTAAAAGTGAATTAGATAAACAAAAAATCAAAATTACCAAGCATACAATAATCACATCCACTCCATTCCATCATCCCTGGTGTCCTCCCTAACACCCACATGCATAAACTGATGCATCTCGACACTCTAGGAATCATCTGCTGCCACAACGAAAAGGGCCTCCATGCCTCCACATATTACCACAACTATCCAGGCTCACATTAAAACACAAGAAGCAGCAAAACAAACATCTTCAAAATTGGGCTCTTGGCCCTTAAACAAATAATAGGGTAACTCAGAACCCTACAAGCAATTATCTTTTAACAACCACCAATTCTTTAATCCATCTCGGGTTAACCGATTTATTATTCGTTGGTTCAAAATTTGGGAAACCTAACCAGTAAGTTATCAAAAATAAATAAACATGATTACTGCACTAATTTGATTAACATAAACATACAAAAAGAACCAGATTCTTTTTCATGCCTCTTTATCTATAGCCAACAATTATCAATTAATCCTGGTTTACGTTCTTTAATGATTTCCATCAAGAACAAAAAGCTCAGCAGAGCAAGCATATATATCACACTATCTAGAAAAATAAGAGGCAATAATATACGATCGATATCAATTTATTTATCTGGTTAAAATATTTATTATGTCAATTACATTGTCATATAGTGAGATTAAACAAGATAAAAATACACTTTCATGTAAAAGAAATGGTGGAAACAAATATCCCACCTCAAATAGTTCCTCACTCTCTTTATCCACACAACAAGTCACGATCCTCCTCCCGTGACAACTGCATCCACCTGAGGAAGCCACGGTACGACAGCACCAACCAAACCCCAAGAAAAGTCCCATTAGAAGCATGGAGATAACATGCTATAACATGGAAAGGAGAAATAGGAGGATATGATCCCCAAAGGAACGACTATAAAACATACCTTATATCGAAGATTGATCGATATAGATCGGTTGCATCAAAATAGAGCAGAACCAATCCGAGGAGTAAAGTTTGATTGTGCAACTCCTACGGGAAGGATTGAAAGGTTCTAGCATATCATAGCTGAGAAAAAAGAGGAATAACAAGGGAGGAAGATATATTTTTCCTTTTGAATATTTAATGGGGTGACGGTTTAAGATATGCTTAATTCCCCATTAAAAGTGGATCGCATTAACCCATGCAGTTTGACCAAGTAAAAACATCCTGATCCAAAGAAATAATTAATATAGGATTTATGGTCTTTGAATTGGCCTTAAGAGTCCTTAAAATAAGGCTTTAAATTTATTTTACATCAAAGGAAACGTCAAAGGGGTGAAACTGTAGGAAGCTAGAAACACTTTCCACATACTCAAAATTTGGAAAAGGAAAGAAAAGGTCACCGTTAGACCTCACCGTTAGAGGTTACCAACAGACCTCACCATTAGTGGTTACCAATAGACCTCACCATTAGAGGGCACTGATAGACCTCGCCATTAGAGGTTACCAATAGACCTCATCGTTAAAAGTTACCGATACACCTCACCGTTAGAGGTTACCGATAGACCTCACCGTTAGAGGTTACCGATAGACCTCACCATTCAAGAAACACTATTCATGGAACCTCACTGATAGAACTCTTCACAAAATCTAACTGTTAGAGCACTATTCACTAAACCTCACTGATAGAACATTGTTCATTGAATCCTCACTGAATGAACATTATTCACTAAATCCTCACTGATAGAACATTGTTCACTAAATCCACACTAATAGAACATTGTTCACTAAATCCTCACTGATAGAACATTTTTTCACTAAATCCTCACTGATAGAACATTGTTCACTAAATCCTCCTTGATAGAACATTGTTCACTAAATCCTCACTGATATAATACTGTTCACTTACCGTTATAGGTTACCGATAGAACTGTTCACCGATGGAACTATTCACAGAATTGGAAATTTGGCAAAGTGTTGGGGATATGTCACATTGACCTCCTAGAACACCTCAAACACCATATTTTCACAAATTAATGGATCTGATAGGTCAAGGCCATTACAAAATTTGAAAGGTATCATTCTATTAATGGATATTGAATATAATGGTATTTTCAACCATCATGAAAATTATTTTCACTGAATTTTAATTTATATCTTTTAATGTTTATTTTCAAAGGTATAGATTTTGAAAATATTTTATGTTTTAAAAAATGATTTCAAAGTGGAATGCATATTTTTCACACAAAAACCTAATTGATTTATAAAGATTTTTTATAAGTTTAAATTTCTATTTTCAAAAAGAAAATAATTTCAAAAAAATATTAATTTTTAGTTTTAATAAGTTATTTTCATATAAATTTTATTTTCCTTAATAAATGTTCCAAGTGATTTATCTTTCAAAATCATTTTCCATCTAAGGTGACAACCTTTGATGTAACATTTTATTTACATGGGATATGAACCAAGGATGCAATTATAATTCTTTTATTAAATGCTTTATGATGAAAATATTTTTATGAAACCCATTTATCTTCCATGGGTTATTTCATTATCATATTGTTATGGAACCCACCTATTTTTTCATAGGTTATGCTATGATGAAATGATTAAATTATTATGAAACTTATCTCTTTTCTATAGGTTATAAAATGATGAATTTTTTTTGAAACCCATTTCATTTCATGGGTTATGATGTGATGAACGGTTTATGATCTTCTAGAACAAATATGAATCATTTTTATTATGTTATGGTTGTTACACTATAACCAATGATAGTGGTTATGTTATAACTAAATACGGGTGGGACCTATAACTTCCTATAAAGAATGGGTAATAATGGATAAATCATAAGTAAATATGTTATACGTGAACATGATTATATGTTCACAATGTTATACATGAACCTGATTACATTTTCACAATCTTATATATGAATGTGATTACATTTTTACAATGTTATACCTAAACATGATTACATGTACACAATGTTATGTGTGAACCTAATTAAATGTTCGATATGTTATGCATGAACCTTTCATTCATAACCATAATGTTATTCACAAACCTAGTTTCATGCCTATATGTTTATGTGAGGGCCTAATTTCATGTCATTAACTTCAAAAGTGAAACTGTCTCTATTTATAAATGATCACAATCTTATAAGATAATGTGTATGCCAAAAATAAATGTATTATACCAATGTTATTCTCGCCAGTATCATTTTATTTGAATCCCTTATGATTCATGTCTTATAAAAATACTATCATTAATATACGAATCAATATTATGATCCTTGATATATATTGTATTGTTTTAAAATGATATGCTAATGATCTCATGCCCTTGTTTTCTTGTTATTCTTAGGTATCAACCTTTTTTTGTTAATAAGAATCTGATCTCACCCATTCATATGTTTCCATTTCCCAAGTCATGAAGAATGTTTTTAAGGATCGTATGTTTATAAGGAGTACTAAAGGTGAAGATCATTATAGTAGATTTTTATGATATTTCACTAGATTAGAATATTGTGTACCTAGTCTCCAAAACCACTAAAATATTACAGTCCTTAAGCATGTGTTTGTGGAATTTATTGAATATTCATCTAAATAAAAGTAAGATCGTTTTATGTGAAGAATGGGTATCTATAGTTACCCCAATTAGAAGAATCTTCAAAATCCTTCTCTGATCCCTCTTAATCTATAGCATATACCTCCACATTATAGAATCCAAGATTACGGAACAACCAAAAGTTCCATGCCATATAATTTAAAAAAGTGAGGTGGCACTCCCCTTGTCCTCATTTACCCTACAAACTCCCTCATAACCCTTTCAAGACACCACAACACCCAAAACATGCAACAGAAGGGGTGATAGGATCAAATTTCATAAAACTAGTTCTTAGCTATGGATGGCCATCAATAATGGTATTCTCAAATAAAGGTGAGTAAGGAGTATATTCATAATAATTCCATTTAAACAAGGTTCATACTCTTTGAATTCATAATTATTGCCTTCATACTCACTAATTCTCCATCAATCATCATAGACAAGATAAATATATTCTATAGAGATTACCTTGAAAATTTTCATGTATTATTTATAGATGATATTCTAATATAAAAATTAATTAAGGAGGAACATTAGGAGAATATGAGTTTTATGCTATATACATTATGAATAGATTAGTTATATGAAATTTATAGTAAAAGTGAGTTCTATAAGGAGAACAAATAAATATTGAGTAATTTTATCTCCCGGAAAGGGAAACTTTTGGATCCATCTAAGACAAAGGTGATTTATGAATGACCTGGAACAATATCCTTAATGGAGATATATAGTTTACTTTGACTATCTGGGTATTAATAATGATTTTGGAGAAACTTCTCTTGATTAATAGACCCTCAAACCATGATGACTCAGAACAGAGTAATGTTTTTCTAGAAAGATGAATGTCAAGAAAACGTGAAGGAGTTAAAAAAGGAGGCACATAACTGCACCATTCCTCAGAGTACCATCATGTAGGGAAATGTTAATGGAATGTATTAAATATTTAAATTATGTAATGGGTTTTGTAAAAATGAAAAATGATACATTGATAGCATACATCTTAGTGAAATTTAATTTTCATATATTTAAATTGTAAATATATCTATATTATCATTATGGGGATATGTGTGAGATATATACATATCATAAAATCATAAATTATGTATTCGTACAAAAATATTTCATAAAATTCTAATGATGTTGGATATTTGATGGTTAAGGAATGTGAATAACCAATCCACTTTCATATGGGGACTTGGAATGATGTCGTAGATGAACTGTGTAAAAAAGGATCATGTAATCCTATAAAAGATGAAAATTGAGAATGATACCATCATTTTAGACTTCAAAATGATGGATATGGGAGTCATAAAGCATGCAAAAAAACTCTACCTATCAGAATATATTTATTAACCATATATTCTAGAATAGGGAAAGGATTTGAACTATGATGGTTTGGAAATATATAATATGGAAGAATCTTTAAGAAAATGAAAATCCACATAAGTCAAAATGAAGATTATTTATAAGGTTTAGGTAATGAATATGTTCACCACCAAGTCCTGACAAAAATAAAAAGTTTTTGAATAATGCACATAACTCGACATTATTCACTCAATACGTGGGCATGAATATGTATTGATATCTTCATGACCACTATGGGTTGAAAAACATAAAGAATTATATTGTATAATATATATCAATGTTCTTGGTATGTTAGAAAGTGAAGGAGGAAAGGAAAATGTGTATAGGGATTATGAAACCACAAACCATACCCACATGGAAATAGGAGAACATCATTATTTGTTTTCTCACAGGTCTACCTAAGGAATCCAGAGGTTATAATTAAAGTTGTGTTTTGGTGGATCATCATAAAAATAGAACTCACTTAAATTCAATTCAGGATCACTTTTCAGTTGATCAAATTTTTTGGATTTACATTAGGTAAGTTATGAGGTGGAAAAGAACACTCATATCGATTATATCTGAATGAAATCGAATATTTTCCTCTATAATTTGGAAAATTATCCATCATGATCTAAATAATTTTTTTATCATTAGTACATATTATCACCCTGAAACTAATGCCCAATATGATCAGAATATATAGAAAAATATATACGTTTTTAGATCATGCTCGATGGACTTCAATGGAGAATGGGATCAAAATCTTCTTATGTCCCTATTATCTTAAAATAATAGTTTCTACTCAATAAGCCAAATGGATCTATATAATGTCCTTTATAGGAACGGATATAGAACACCTATATTTCGGGATGATGTTGGTGAACACAAAATTATGGGACTATAAATTATTAAATAAATTGTAAAAATGATCATGACCATTCAATAAGCTACTAGAGTAGCTTAAAGTGGAAAAAGGGATATTCTAATAAAAATATAAGAGACCGAGATTTTAAGGTTCAGATAAAGTGTTTCTATATATTTATCCTTAGATGAGAGTCATGAAATTTTTAAATAATGGAATATTACTTCATAGATATATTGAACCCTATTAAATTCACAATTAGATCTAAGCTATGTATTATTGAATAGAACTCCCACCAACCCTGTCTCAAATGAATGATGTGTTCTTTATCTACCGTGTGAGGTATTAAAAATAAGATCCATCAAAAGTATTGAATCCAATGATGGAATAGTATGACGATTACCACTATTATGAGGAGTATTCATGGATGTTCTTGGAACATATATAACATGTTAAACATAATAAGAAAAATCATCTAATTAGAGTAATATGGAAGAATTATAAGTATGAGGGGTGAACTAGGAACCTTAGGAAGTGTTGAAATAGAATTATCATAATCTATTATCATCTTATTGGGTGAAATGAAATTTCAATGATGAAATTTCATGAGGGGTGAAGAATAAAACAACCCAGAATTTTATCTTTGGAATATCCAATATAAATAGATAAATATTTTATATTATGTAATGTGGTATTAACTAAATCACATGAACAAAAAGATAAAAAAAACATTATTTTACAATATTTTTTTGCATTATATTTAGTGAATGAATATAAAAATATGAATTTAATGTATTACAATGGAACAAAAAAGAAAAATATAGAAACTATAATATGAAATTTTGGATCTTCTCGATCTCCACAGAATAATCACAACACTATAGAAACGAAAAAGTATATTAGTAACTCAATATTCATTTTGAAAATTAAAATATATTTAAACATTAGAGGAAATAGATTTTAATGAAAATAGATGAAATTTTTTGTATATATAAAAAGGGGGAACCAATATGAACATTGTAAATATGACCATTTGACTAGTAATATTACACTCGGTATAGTAATCTGATTATTATAGATAGTAATCTGGAAATTAAAATAGTTTCCTCACCTATTTAAGTGTAAAAATATTTTTTGATCTTCCAAAAAAAATATGGAATATTTATATAGAGATAATAGTAAATAAATGTTTTAAAAATGATAAAATAAGGGTTCGTATTTTTTATAGGCCATATTAGTTTTATTTTAATTTTATGAAAAATATAATGATATGAAATAAAATTTATTTTCATAAAATATTTTTATTCAATAATTTTATGTTTCATTATAATGATAAATTAATTTTATGATACTATAATTAATTTTTAAATGGGTCAAAATATTGATCACAATAATAAAATTTTTATTTTTACAATGAATAAATATTTTATTTAATAAGTAGGTATCTTATCTTTATAAAATTTTATTCATAAATTTTTTTTTTTTTGGAATAAAATTTTCAAAAAATATTTTTTTTTTTGAATTTTTTTTAATATATGCTTTTTTGAATAGTAAAAGATGACAACATACTATAAATTTCATTATTGTAATTACACAGGAATAACCAAGTCATCGTTAATGTAAGTAACCATTTAATTTTAATTTTATGCATTAATTACACTATATAGTTACAAGATTCAACATTATTGGAAGGTTGAAAAAAATAATGGACTGATAAATAATATAGTAATAAAACACCCCTCCCCTCCCCTTATAAATTACACCACTCACCACCCCATTTACTCACACATTCCATCTTCCTTACCATATCAACTATCTATAAAATTCTCTTATTGTCTCTCCACCAAATTCATAGAATCCGTGTTCTAATCAAAATAATTATCCAAGTTTCCTAAAGGGTAATCCTTACAAGAAACACCTAATGGAGATGGTAATAACCCCAATAGAGATTTTAAATTTCTCCCTCCTTAACCATAAAAGAAACTTTATACAGATTTAAATAATGAATCTAGTGTCCCAAATATTCTACATTATTAATGTGTTAATGTAATATCAACAATCCATAATCTTATATAATATTCAAATTCTAAAAAAATCATTGCTCACGATATAGATGATTCACTGCCTCCAAAAACAACATAATTTTTTTTCAACCGCCACCTTTAAGGACAGTAATGGAAATTATATTATCATTTATTATTATGATAAAAATTATATTATAAATTATTTCATATTCTAGAATTTATTAAAAATAATTTAATTAAACAAAAAACATCTTGTCTGTGATGTTTAGTAAAACCATCTAAATGAACTAACTGTATAATAATAATTTTTATACTAAAATAGTCATCCATATGTTGGAAAACATTTCGATATTTGTGACCATTTCAGTTCTTGAAGGATGTGATTATCTTTTCATTTCACTCATGCAATTTTATTTTAATTTGATAAGAACAAAAATATTAATCCAAAAACTAAATAACACATGAAAAAATGAATTGAACAACCTAAATATAAAAATTATTAACTTGTTATTTAAATTATATAACTATAATATAACCTAAAATCTTGATAATAAATAAAGTATATCTGAATAATTTTTTAAATCATGTATTTAATTAATATTGTTTATTTATTTATTATTTTATGTGCATGTTCAGAATGATTATTGACCTATGGTAAGGGATATCCCTAAACCACAATATTTTCATTGGGTTATGATTTATTTTTAATTACCTCAAATTATCTCTTTCCATTATTCATACTTCTACATATATATTTTTTATATATTTATTCAAAATATATAATCACGTTGATTAATCTGTCCCTGATGGTGATATATACGTTTTAAAGGTTCCCTACTAATTATCTTTCATTATGAAGACTTGATTAAAAGTATCTACTCTATTTTCATGTCATATTTAAAGAACCACCCAGTGAAATTTATTGAAGCTTCCATAGTTTCATAAAAAATAATTTTATTATGAAAACAAATTTTACAATATTTTTTTTATATAAATTTAATCCCCTTATCATATTTAATTAATCATTACCCTTTCCAATAAAACTACAATTAAAAGGAATACTACCAAATGTTTTTATCTTATACTTTTTATGTATTTAATTAACTTGGACTTCATTTTCATGTCATATGATTCATTATTTTTCAAAAAAATACAAATATGATTTAATCCTTTATTTTGAGGAATAAATTATGAAATGGAATGTGTCTATATTACAAGACATGATTTAGAAATCCATTTATTTTCAATGGGTTTTTATTGAATTCTTATAACATTTGTATGATTTACTTACGAGGTATAAATATACTTTTAAATATTTTGATGGGTGAACTCAAATAACACTCTAATGTGTTGGGTAATTATTATCTCTCATGAGATGATATGTATGAGATTGTGGAGTAAACCAAATACATGATGGGACTTTTTCCACCCTGTTAATTTGTCTTAGTGGATAGACTTTAGTTATGATAATTTTATCTTCTATGTTGCAACCAAATTCCAATGATGTCTCGATCTTTTTATTCTTTCATAATAATGACTTGCCTCCATGTTATCACCATTGTAACTTGAATCTTATGATATCAATTTATGGGTTTTGAATGATTTTTTATGACACTTTATCAATTTTATTCCTTTTATATACTTTTTAGCTCTCTCCTTTCATCAAACCGGGGACTTGTTTTAATAAGGTAGAGAAGGAATACAACACAATCAAAGAGACATGCATTTATGGATTCAAAGGGAATCTGTTTGAACAAAATAAACACACTCAGGGGGAAGGGGACCCATAACATAAAAAATAATATAGGTCCTACTCTAGTTTCCATTTGATTTGAGTTACTCTATAATATAATTAACTTCAACCAAAGTGTGATTCATAGTTTCTCAGTCATTGAGGTTCTTGCGTCTTCGGATGAGATGAACAATGGACCGGGGGGTTTACCTTCAATTTAGAGAGTTGTAGATAACCGAGCAGTCAATTTAAATTTTAGAAGTTGTAATGTTAGTGGAAAGGCATATCCCTATCCCAATAATAAAAGCATTAGTGTAATGACCTATGTAATGGTAGAGTAAATCATTTTAATATATAAATAGTATTCATCACTTCTATAGTTATATTATTATAATATTTAATTTAAAAGTTAAATTTCAAAATTATAGAATTTTAATTATATGGAATTAATTTAATATTTATATTCTGCATGTAAAAATTATCTAAGGTTTACTTTTTTCAAATTTCTAAAAAAATGATTTTTCAATGAAAAGTGAAAATACTTTTTTTATTTAAAATTATATTTTCTTTTCAAGTATTTGAAAATTAAAATTATATTAGTTTTAAAATTTAATATGTTATTTTTTATATAAAATAATTAATTAATGTTTTTGAAAATTCATTTTTTAATTTAATTTAGTATAAAAATTTATGATCTAAAAGCGCATTTTTTAGAAAAAAATATATGTCATTGGGTTTTGCTGATTGAATTTAAAATTAAATTATGTAACTTATGTGTATTAAATTTAGAAAAATGGATTCTGTATTTATAATCCAAGGTTTCAAAATTTAGTAAATAGGCTGATTTTATTTTTTATCAATATTAATAGTAACCTTAGTAAATTTTGTTACCATGGTAAAGGTTAAATAAGTTAATTAATGCTAAAAATAATATGATAAGGACTATAAGATTACCCTAACACTTAGAAAAAAATTATTGGATGAGTTATATTGGACCCTAATGATTCATGGGACTAACTTATAACCGTTTTAAGCAACTTGGATGACATTATGACATTTACAATATTTTATTTAATGAAAAGACAAATATGTGATAATCATATTTTAAATAATTATATCATTCTTAATATAGCATTATATTGAATATATATTAGAATATAAATATTAATTTTAAATATAATTTAATTATGTACATCATGGAAATTAATTTATAATTTTCAGTGATTAATTATTTACCTTAAATGCTGACATAAGACTGATGTAGTAATTATCCAATTAATTGAAAATTCAAATAAATGTTATTAAAAATATTAAAATAAATATTGAATGATATAATTATTATCATACAATAATTTTCATTATGAATTTAATAGGTTAGGGATGTATTTAAATATTTGGTTCTAATTTATCTTTTTTTTATATTTTTAAGATCAATGTAATGGATGTGTCAAAATTCGGATTAATTATATTTTAAAAGAAATAATACTTTATTAAATGATATAAAATTAATAAAAATCCTATATTTTGTTCAGAATATTGTAATAAGTTTTATAATTTCATCCATAATCCATTTATGGTGTTTTGGAATATTATATTAACTATATTAGCCATCAAATATTAACAATGCATGTTTTCACGGTAAGAGTTAAAGGGGTTAAATAAGGGTTAAAACTAACTGATAAGGGTAATAATGTGACCTAATAATTTAAAAAAACTATTGTATGGTCTTATTTAAATTATTAATCATCCCATATTATGAATAACTCATTTTGGGTAAACTTTCAATTGAATTGTATTTTTATTTACTATTTTGAGAAATTTCATGAGTACCCCTCCCCTCTCCTATAAATGGTAACCCATTATTATCATTTCATAAAATATAAAAAACCTAGTTTTTGGAAAATATATACCAAAATACATTCCAATAATACCTTAACTCATTAGATATAACTTATTTTAGATATAACACTAACCTTAGTGGTCTTAAGGTGTTTGGAAATGGAGGTTATCTGAAGAAGCGCTATCATTTCTAATCAAGTATTTTGTTTTATTTCATCATCCAGATTTATAATATCTTATGAATAAATGATAAATTAATAAATTCATTATGATAAATACACATATATGTTATTACATTACTATAATGACCCATATCCATCTCCATTTTCATCAAATGGGAAAATAATCCATTATTCGTGTGTATGGCCGACTACCGCCTCACAGATTAATTTAATTCATTTTCCACCACCGTCTCTCAAGACATTTAATAATGATTGAATTAATCTTTATATATGAAATTCAGGACATATTTAAAATTCTGTAAAGATAATAAATAATTTACATTCTTCCATTTCTATGAACATAAAAATGATAACGTCATTCGTGCATACATGTGTGCTACCACCTTCACAAAGTGATGTGATTTATTTCTCATCACCACATCACATTAATGATATATATAAGTATATTTATAGAATTAATATTATAACTAAAATATTATTATCATTATTTAATGTTTAAATGACACTTACCTTCTTTCTATAATTATCATTGAGAAATGAAATTTTCACTCTTGCATATGCATGGCCTACCGTCTCCATGATTGTAATTTCATTAAATTTTCATAAAAATATTTAATAGATGAATTTAAAAGCATACTTGATGCATAAAAAAGATAATTATGTAAATATTATTATTCTGGAGATAATTTAATGATGGAAACATTGACTATAGTATGTAGATTGAATTCATTTTTGACTAGTGAACCGAATGTCGACAAACCCTCTGGTGTGAACTTAAACTATGATAACATAATAATAATTTAAATAAAAAATTGAACATAAAAAATGTTCCTAATAAAGTATATATTAACCTAGATTTATTATTCTAAAATCTATATATTATACATGATGAGTCAGACTCAATGTAAGGGACATTATTTTAAATTTCATCTATTAAAGATTTCTTTTTTCAACACTTTTTAAAATTCTCAAAATAAATGTTTTTTAACATATATAGAATAAACATAATTTCCTATTTTCATGAATCATTTATTATATAAGGATACCTTTTTAAATTATTTTATTTCTTTTCAATGAAAAGGTTTTCATTGTTTTTTTAATGGTTTATAGAATTTAAAAAAATTACAAGAAAATGGTATTTTGATATCTAAAAGTGTTTTATGGATGGTTTTAAAAGTGTTATCAAGGGTTTTATTCATTAAATGTTTCTTTTAAATTTTTTAATATGGTTTATCCAATTATATCTTAACTTATTATGGTTTTATCTCTATTATAGCTCATGATATGATGGTTTTAACCCAATTATAGCTCAATATATGACGGGTGAGCCCCATTATAGATCTCCAATGATTTCAGTACTCCATAGATGGAATTCAACCATATAGTTATTATATTTGAATGTGTGATTGAATGTATGATATAGTAAGTATTTCCCAAGTCACCTGTATGATTTTTCTATGCATCTAATGATTGTTTTTGAAAAAAAATTAATAGTTTTCATGTTTTTCATTGGAAAATTTATTTTATTATTCCATATACCTTATTGAGATTTTTTTTCTCATCCCATGTGTTGAATATGTTTTTTTGAAGGTCCTAAGGAACAATAAGGAAAAGTTTGAGGTCAAGATAAATATTTTGATGATTTATTATGGAAAAAAATTATTTTTTTTAAATACTTTTGTTATTTTGAATAAAAAAAGATATTGAGTATAAGTGTCCACTAGTAATATATAGGTTTACTTAGTAAGTATTTTTACAAATTATATAAAACTGTAAACCTAAATGATCATTGGGAATGAATTAAAATTACTTCTATTAAAATGTCATTAGAATATGTATGGTTTATTTATGGGTCTTTATAGTTGGTATCAGAGAAAGGTTTAGATAATAATATAAGTTAGGGTAATTTATATAGAAAATACATTAAAAAATTACATTATGGTTAATTTGAAATAATATATCATTTTAATATTACCATGTGTCTTCACCTAAATAATTCCTATTCGGAATGGTTTTTTTCATAGGAAACATTGGAGTAAAATTTTTAAGGCACTGAGAGGATGATGTCCTCCAAATCCATAACCTGGAATGGTCAAAATAAGTACTAAACACTTTTTTTTGTGATTTATAAATTGAAACAATCTATAAATGGTGTTGGAATACATGATATAGAGAATATAGATCTACAATAGAGTAACATGATGATATTAGAACATTTTATGTGATAACATCCTCTATAATTCAATGGATCATCTAAACCAGTGTTAGCTGAAGGATGGATTAATTCCATGGAAAAAATATTTGAATTTATGGTGTGTTCATAACATAAAAAGGTAACCCTTTCCATTTATAATTTTGAAGGTGAATTTGATCAATGGTGGTCTATGGTTAGTAATAACATAGATAAATATTATCTTGATACACTTGAATGGAATGATTTTAAGAGTTTTTTTAAAAGAAAGTATTTTATTAATACTGTATGACATAGAATGTAGAAAAAAATCATGGATCTAAGGTAATATGATGATGATTAAATGGTTTCATATGAAGCTAAGTTTTTGAGAATGGATAGATACATATCGGATTTTTTAGATAATAAGAGTAAAATTATATATTTTACTCTAGTTTAAAACCAATATTATAAATATCATATGATTCATTGAAATTTAAAGGCCACAAGAAATTTTTTTGATGTGTTGAAAAAGATGATATGGATTTTACTAAAACTTATGTTCCTCGTGATAACAATAATAAATCATCTTGGAAAGTGGAACATTCATCAATTAAATTTTGATTTAATAAAAACAAATTTCATCTTTTGATAAGATTGGTAAAAAGAATCATGGATAATGTCTTATATGTTTTGGGAAGTGAAATATATATGGATATTTTGGACATATGGCTAATGATATTTAGGAAAATAATCAAAAAAATAATGAGAAGATGATGGTAATATTCTTTACCTATAAAAATTTGGGTCATTTTACTAATGTGTTTCCAAATATAGTCAATCAAGGGGGATCGCTAAAATATTTTAAATAGAAGTGTGTAGAAAATTCCTTTGAAACTAATTTACTAGATGTTGGACCATCAACTAAAGTGGTATCAAGTACATTTATTGTTTATTTAGATTATGAAAATGGGATTTTTTATTTAGGGTCTACACATTCATTTATTTCTTAGAAATTTTCTAGGGAATTGGAAATTTCACCTCATAAAATAAATTCAATACTTATGGTTAAAAAACTTGGGGAAGTATTAAGGAAAAAAATTATAAGGATCTTATTATCTTTTTTTGGAAAGGTATTACCTTCAAATATCTTTGTCTTATCCATAGTATAGTATGAAATTATTCTGGGTATATATTGGATCTCTGTTTACCATACTAAGATTAATTTTCAGGATAAAGAATTTCTTTTTAAAAAAAAGTATCAAATTGTATACAATAATTAATTCATACCTTTGATACCATATCAAGAAGATGAGAAAATATTAAACAATGGAAATAAAATTTATATAGAACATATTGTTGAAAATAAATAAACTATGTAGATTAGTGATATTCGAGTAGTGAATGAATATATGGATGATTTCCATGGGGAGTTTCCAATTTTTATACCTGATCAAGAATTTGAATTTACTATTGAATTTTTTCTTGATGCTAAGAAAATTTCAAAAACAAATCATTGAATGGATCAGTTAGAGATTTTGTAATTGAAAAATCAGTTACATGAGTTCTTAGATAAAGGATTAATTTGTCCTAGAAAATCACCACAGGGTGATCCTATTTTATTTTCAAAAAATAAAGATAGTTATATATTGATTTTTATATATTATAGATATTATAATAACATCACTATTAAGAACAAGTATCATTTGCCTCATATTGATGATTTATTTTATCATCTCCCAGGAGATTGGTATTTTTCAAAGGTTGAATTTTGATCTGGGTACCATTATATGAAGTTAAATGTGGTTTACATTCCAAAAATATAATTTTTTTACTATATATGGTAAATATGTGTTATTATCTATTCCCTTTTGTTGGAAAAATTCTCTTATTGTATTTAGGGATATTATCAACAGAGTATTCCATGAATATATGGATATGTTTTTTGTTTTTTTATTGATGATATTTTGGTTTATTCAAAAAGTTTTGAGGATAATAAAAAATATCTAAGGATTCTTCTGTAAACCCTCAATGAAAATAGTTATATAGAAAATTTATCAAATATGAATTTTTGTTACAACATATTTCTTCCCTTGGGAACATTTTAAAAAAATATGGCATAAACTTAATCCAACCAAAACTAATGTGGTTGACGAATGGAAAATACCAAAAAAATTTACTAGGATTCATAGTTTTCTTGGATTAATAGGCTATTACCGTAGATAATTTTAAAACATTTCAATATTATATTTCCCAAAAACCATGTTAACTAGAAAAGGAGTTCAATTTATCTGGACAAAATAATGTGATGAATGTTTTTAAGAACATAAAATAATATTTTTGAATGCTCTAGTTTTGTCCTATCCATTGAGAAATGGTGATTTTTTCATCTATATTAATGATTATTTTAATGGAATTGGTTTTATTATGATGAATAATGATCAATTAATTGCTTATGATTCCTAGATACTGAATCCCCATGAGTTAAATTATCCTACACATGACTTTCAATTAGTTATAGTGGTTTTTGATTTAAAATTATTGATAAATAATTTATATGGATCCAAGTGTGAAATATATATTGGTCATACTTTTTTTATATTTACTTAGAATGAGTTGAACATGATACTGAGAAGATGTCTGGAACTAATAATGAAATATTATTTCATGATTCATTATCATATTGGAAAGGAAAATAATGTGGATGATGCTTTGAGTTAGAAAAATAATGAAACATTAACCATGTTATGTTTAGAGCATGGCCTTCTAGTTAAGGATTTGATTAATTTTTTCTTAGATTTTTTAGATGCATGAACATCCAATACTTTGTTTCAAGTTTCTCTATAATCTAATCTATCATAAAAATTTAAGAAACCCTAGAAGGAAGACTGTGAGTTACAAAAAGTGGTGGAATTGTTTAAGAAGGGTAATTTTCTTGAATTTAATGTTGAAAAAGAATGTGTTTTTATATTTTGAAATAGATTATGTGTGCCTTGTGATTCCCCACTAAAGAGTAAATTCTTGATTAGAGCTAATAGTTATCTATTTTTAATCCATCCTGGAAACACAATAATGGAAGACCTTTGGTAATATTACTAGTGCGATGGAATGAAAAGGGATATTACTGAGTTTACCATGAAATGTTTTATTTTTTATAGCTTAAATAATAATGGAAATTACCTTTGGTATTTTTTTATCCTTTTCTAGTGCCAGAGTGGAAGTGGTAAAATATATTTTTGGATTTCATAGTGGGAGTTTCAAAGAAATTTCAAGGTAACAATACGATTTGGGTTATTATTTATCAACTAATTAAATTTGTGAATTTAATTTATATCCATGATACTATGTCTTTGCATAAACTTTCTAGACTTTATGTTAAATAGATAATTAGATTACTAGGAGTCCCTTCCTCCATTGTTTTTTTTAATAACCCTAATTTCACCTCTAATATCTGGAAAGGACTGCAAAAGTCTTTGGGAACTGAATTACATCTCAGTAATACTTTTCATCCCCAATCTCATGGATAGTCTGAGAGAATAATTTATACTTTAGAGGATGTGCTTCAAGATTGTTCAGTGGAATACATGGGAATTTTGGATTAAAAAATTCATTTGTTGAGTTTTCTTATAATAAAAGTTCTCATTCCAAAATACAGATAGATCCTTTGAGGCATTATATTAAACACGATGTTGAATTCTAGTTTTTGGGGATGATATAGGAAAATGGAATTTGATGGGGACAAATTTGGTAAATTAAATGGTTGAGTGGGTGAATATAATCCAACAATATATAAATATAACTCATATTAGGTATAAAAAATATGTAGATATCTAGAGGAAATATCTTTCTTTTGAGGTGGGTGATCGGGTTATTCTAAAATATCACATTGGAATTGTTTTATGAATTTTTTTAAAAAGGGATTTTTTAGTACATAGTTTATTATACCATATGAAATCTTGGATAAAGTTGGATCAGCTTCCTACTAAGTGGATATGCCTTTGAGTTTATTCTAGGTACACAATGTTTTTCTTGTTTTTGTATTAAGAAAGGGTGTGTTGGATTTATCTCACTTTTTTATCCTAGAAGTATTTTAGTTTGAAAAGAACCTTTATTATAAGTAATAACGTCTTCACATTCTTAACTATACTGAAAATATTTTTGAGAAACAAGGTAATTCACCTAGTTATGGATTTGTGGAGATACCACATTGTTAAGGAAGAAACATGGGAATATGAAAAAAAAAATTCATAGAAAGGTTTCCTCACTTGTATAAAAAGGGAATAAAATTTCATCAATGAAATTTCCAAAGGGGGATGTAATTATCTAGGTAATGATAAAATAAATCATTTTAATACTTAAATAGTATTCTTAAATTATGTATTTAGATTCTTATAATATTTTATTTAAAAGTGTGATTTTAAAATTATAGAATTTTAATTTGAAAAAAAATAATTTTATTTTTAAATTCTTCATGAAAAAATTATCTCAGAATTAATTTTCAAGAATTTTCTGAAAATATGTATTATTAAATGAATAATGAAAAATAACAATTTTTATTTAAAATTGTACTTTATTTTCATGTATTTTAAAAATTAAAACTATATTAGTTTTAAAATATAATATTTTTTTAGATTTAAAATAATTCAATTTTTATTTTTTGAAATGTATTTTATACTTGAATTTATTTTTAAAACATTTTATGTTTTAATATGGCATTTTTTTTTGATAAGATGTTTTTCCATGCATTTTTCAAATTTAAATTTAAATTAAATGTTATAAATTATATGTTTTGAATTTTGAAAAATATATATCATATTATAAATCATGAGGTTCAAATTTATTATATTGTTTAATTTTATTTTATTTAATATTAATAGTAATGTTAGCAAATATTGTTACCATGGTAAAAGGTAAATCAGGTAATAAAAGGTAATAATAATATAATAGTCTATAAAATTACCATAAAACCAACCAAAAATTTGTTGGTTTGGTTATGTTTGACCTTAATCATCAATTTATTGAAATTATGACCCTTTTAAGCCATTTGGATGAGAGTATGACATTTTTAATTTTTTATTTAAAGAAAAGTAAAACATATCATACTCATATTTTTAATAAATATATCATTTATAAAATATGTTTATCTATAATATATCTTAAAAAATAAATATTCCATTTTAATATAAAGAATTTATCTAAACAATATTAGTTTATTTATATTTTTCAGTGGTGAAATAATTACCTTAAATACTAAAATAATGTTAATGTAGCAATAATTCAATTAATGGAAAATCAAATGAATTACTTTAAAAATATTAAAATAAATATAATCTGAGAAAATTATGATCTTCCAAGAATTGTTTTCATGAATTTTATATTTTAGTTATGTATTATAATATTTGGTTCTTAAATAGCTTGCTATTTTGATATTTTTAAAATATATTATAATGAATAGATAAAAAATTTGCATTAATAATATTTTTAAAAAAATAATATTTTATTAAATGATTTTAATTACATAAAAATATTATATTCTACAATACGATATGGATAAGGTTTAAAATTTTCTCAAATATCCATTTATGGTATTTTTTTAATTTTATATTAACTATATTAACCTTCAAATAGTAAAAACACATGTTGTCATGGTAAGAGTTAAAGAGGATAAATAAGGGTTAAAACTAAATGAAAAGGGTAATCATGTAACCTAAACTTTTCCAAAAACTATTGTGTGAGATTATTTTCACCCATTATCATACTATATTATAAATAAATTACCTTTGATAAATTTTTAATTTAAAATTAATTTATATTAATTTAATATTTTCAGAAATTTCAAGAGTGCCCCTCCCCTCTCCTATAAAAGGGTACTCTTATTATCATTTAAGGACACTTAAAACCCCATTTTTTGGACAATATATATCCAAATACATTCCTATAATATCAAACCTCATTCTTGAGGCCTTATTTTTTGTCATAGCGCCGACATTAGTGGTCTTAAGATGTTAAGAAAAGGAGGTTTTCTGAAGAAGAGGTATTGTTTTTAATTATGTACTTCTGTTTTATTTCTTCCTCCACCTATATAAAATATTATTAAACCATGATAAAATAATATATATGTTATAATCCATACAAATATATGATATTATTTTTAGTATCATGATCCATATCCACCCCCACTTTCATCAAATGGGATAATAATTCATCATTTGTGTGTACGGTGGACTACCGCCTCGTGAACTGATGTAATTCGTTTTCATCGCCGTCTCTCATGAAAATTAATAAGGACATAATTATTGTTTATATAAGATATTAATAAGATATTTAACATTATTAAAAAATAATAAATCATTTATGTTCCTACCAATCAATGCACAGAAAAATTATATTGTAATTCGTGTGTACGTGTGGATCACATCCTCCCTGAAGAGATGTGATTTTTTTCATCAACACATCACATTAGTGATATATATAAGTATATTTGGGGACATAATATGATATTTATGATATTATTATTATTTTAGGAAAAAATTATTCTTACCCTTTTTCCATAATGATCGTTTGAAAAATGAAAATGTTACTCATGCTTGTGTGTAGCTTACCATCTCTATGATTGTAACACCGTTAATTTTTCATAAAAATATTTAATAGATGAATTTAAAAGTATAATTTATATATAAAAATGATAATTATTTCATTATTATTATTATGGAGATGATTTAATTACGACCACTTTTACCATATTCTACTGACTGAATTCGTTTTGGACTTGTGACCCAAATACCATCAAAACATTGGAAGTGAACAAAAATTATTATAACCTAGAAATAAGTGAAAAAACAAAATAATGAACATGAAATGGTTTATTAACCAATTATAAATTAACCTAGGTTTTTTATTCAATAATTTAAGGATTTTATGTGATGATTTAGACTCAAGGTAATGGAATTTATTTTAAAGATCTTCTTTTAATGATTCTCTTTTCAAAACTTTTTACAAAAGTAAAAATATAAATTTTTTTAACATAAATAAAATGAATGAAATTTCCATATTTTAGGATGATTTAATTATTTAATTTTTACATTATAATTTTCTATAGTTATTTTGAATTAAAATTGTTTCATTTTAATGTGGGTGGTTTTATATTGTAAAATTGATTTTTTAAAACAAAATGGTATTTTGATATCGAAAAGTATTTTACACACTGGTTCAAAATAATCTTCAAGGGTTTTATTCATGATGTGATCCATAGATATTTTTTAATATGGTTTTATCCCATTATATCTCAATATAATATTGTTTGATCCCCTTTATAGCTCATGATATGATGGTTTGTGCCCCATTATATTTCAAGATATGATGGGTGAGACCCAATATAGCTTTCCAATACATTGGGTAATCCTAAGATTGAAGTCAACCATATGGTAATTCAATTTTTAAAGGTTTATTTGATAGATATGTGGTAATTATTTCCCAAGTAATATACATTATTTTCCAATTATTTCTATTGATTTTTTAAAAAAAGGTTTTTAATGGGTTATCATGTTATTCACAAGACTAACACTTTTATCCTTTTATGTCCTTTACTGATCTTTTTGTGTTAATCCCATATTTTAAAAAATCACATGATATTAAGTTATATTACAGACAAGGATGAGGCCATGATGAATATTTTCAAGATTTATTATCAAAATATTCCATTTTTTTTAAACACTTTTGTTTTAGAAAAAAATGGATACTTAGTATATGTTTCCACTTATAATGTATGGGGTTTCTTTGTAAATTTTTGTCTTATTTATCTAAAAAACATAACAAAAAATGATCTTTAGGAATGAGAGAAATTGAATTATAGTAAAAAGCCTAATTAATATATATAGTTTAATGTCATGTCCTTACAATTAGCCTCTTCTATATGAGATTCACCTCGCCTATATAATCTACTGAGAGTAATGACCACTGAACCATTACAGTCCCAAAAAACACCCTCCCCCATAAAATCTTGATTATATACCCCATATATACTTAGAACCATTCCTATGGAGATTAAAACATACCCATCGACATAGTTAAACCACCCTCTACAAATTAATCTTAAGGCTATAGTTATTCATGATCATTCTCAGGGAATGAGAATTATCCCATTGTTTCAAAAGAGATCGTATATTAAATTCTATAAACTTGGAATAAGTTACCATGGCTACAATTGATCTTTTAGGGAATTCCATATATTATTTTTTACTATAAGTATATATGCACCAACATCTTGCTGAAATTGGAGTGTCCCTCACCTTTCACTCCAAACCATTCATCTCTACTCCATGAATCCATGAATAAATAAACCTATTACTATTTCACTTCAGTAGATCTATACTAATAAAACTCTAGAATCTTCTCCATATATCCCTTTCACAATTCCCATTCTATTTTTTGGTATTCCCAATGTTATATTATGCTAATTTTGGTTAAAAGATAATTTAGGATCTCAATATGAATATTATAAAAAAATGATCTTTAGTTTCATGTGAATGTATTGTAATCTCCCATAGACCCTAGTCTTGTACGTCAATTGGTTGTGTTAATTTTTATATTTATGTTAAAATGATGTAACAATTTATATAAAATACATGGGGTGATATAATTCTTCTCATGTGGGTATAGGTGGAGTGTTCTTCCTACCACAACATGATCACCCAATATCAACATGCACCTCGACACAATTCTTATGGAATCATAATGGAAAATATATCCTTTAAATGGATCATGATGAATCATAACATGATCAATCATTAACCTAACATTCAAATCCTCAATGGATTTCATGAATTTAAAGTCCCAATAGTATTGTACTCCCATTTGAGTTAATGTTTTCATGGGACATTATAATAAGTAAAATTCGTAAATAACCCTATGGTATTGCATAGATAGACCCAAGAATATATATGTCTCAAACAAATGTGGACATATCATAAGAAATCATCACATATACCTTCTATAGTTTCATATAGATGCCTTCTTGAGACACCACATATCCCAAAAATTTTACTTTGTATCCAAAAATAGGATTTAGATAGTTTAGAAAAGATGTAATGCAACACAATGGTTTCTAATATGATTTTTAGACACACATTATAGTCCTATATCATCATAAAATAGACCTTAATACCATCCAAAAACACTACATGAATGTTGTCAAGATAACATTGGATGATGTGATTCATAAAGGGAATGATATTTGTAGGAGGATTTAAAATCCCAAATAGAATAACAAAATACTCAAAATTATTATACCTTATCCTAAAATAATTCTTTAGAACATCCAATTTTATCACCCTTATCTAGTGGTATCCTAATCTTAGTTCAATATTTGAAAACCCCCTTCCTCCCTTGAGCTAATTTAAAAAAACCATTGATTCAGGTAAAAAATATTTATTCCAGATAATAACTACATTAAGAATAGTTTAATTAAAAAAAATTAGAGGCTTCTATCATCATTCTCTACAATGAGAGTTAATTATTACCATGGAGACATGTTATTATAGATAATTCCCTTGTTCTTGAGAACATATAATTGAATATTTAATTCAATTAACATAGTGAGAGACATCCAGTATTACGTTAAGGAGTGAAACTCATCCTTGGGAGTAGTTCAATTGATAACTATTCTTCCCATTGGTGTTGTAGACTTGGGATGTTGAGAAGAAAACTCGTGTGTTAACTATCCTCCATAATTGAAAACTGAACTTATGAATCCTTCTCAACCATATCTAATAATAGGCATGATAACAAATATAAAATTTATTTAATATCAAAATAAAATAACCCTCTCTACAAAATCCTAAATTCCACTCATCCTAGAATATTTGAGTGTTTATATTGGTAGAAACGGAAAAAATATAAAATTATTATAGTCAATATGATTATTTAAGGTGATTATCAATTCATTTGTAATGATAAGATTTATTATATCCATGTAATATAATAATAAATCTCTTATGATTTTATAATTATTAAACATCACCTCAAACTCAGGACACATGAATATCTCTACCAATTATTTAAAAACAAATCTTAATGATCCATTGTATATGAAACCATCTCAGATCATAATCCAAATACATTCATAAACATAGATTACAAAAGATAATGAGAGAAACCAATATCAAGTATTGTTTTAGCAACCAATGATGAAACAAACACTGCAATTTCTGGGTAATTATTCATGCCTAATAATCCTATAGTATATGATCATCTATATAAAGAAGCATGTATTATGGAATATCTATCTTCTTTTTGGTCATATGATAATCCCATTTAGTCTAAAGATAAGACTCCACTTCCCTGGATGTATCTGAATTCACTCAATATCCTCTACTAAAAGAATATCCAACTCTAAGTCCATAAGGGGTACTTAAATTAGAATTGTGAATAACCCAGTATCCCACACTGATAGAATGTCCAAGTAGACTCTTAGAAATCCTATAGAGTGTTACCCAAATTACTAAATTGGAAATATAATCCATGTTAAAACATTAATGGTGATGTTATAGCAGAAAAAGAAAGATTATGTTCGCTCTCCCAACATCCTTGGGGTTCATCATGTTTTTTTATTTTGATTGGAGGAATATACTTGAATAAACCTATTTATAGTAGGGGAACCAATTTAAAACACTAATCTAAAAATATTAGTATCATTTATCACTTGTTTATCAACCACTTATTTAAATGTTAGAAAGAAGAGAAGGATGGTCCTTGATCTGATCTCATGTTTTAACCCCATTTCACTTCATTGGGATTTAGGATTACCATTCCAGAAAATCATGGAAAAATGATGAAATATCATGGTTAATAGAGTAGTAAAGTACATTTTTGAATGACTTTCTTTTCATAGGTCATGAGCTTCTAGGACCTTGACACGTTTATGTTCTCATTAAATAACTATGGATTAAACCCCATTATGAATGTAGCCAAAGGGAGGTCCTCATACATCTTGGCCTTAATAAATGGTTCCCAAAAATTGTAAATTGTAAATTCTAATATATATATATATATATGGAAAATAAAACCTTGGAGGTCTTATGAGTTTCTAAATTTTAAATGGGTGTTCTATCATCTATATAATTTCCTTGATCTCCAAAGGCCCTCAGTTGTTACTTATAGATGGAGGGTCTTTCTTTATGATTTCTTAAGCATGATACACATTAGTTTCTTGGTATTTCCCACCCTAATTTCCCATTTAATGTATAGTTTTAGCAACTAGATAATATGGGTCTATTAAAGTTTTATATTATGGAATGTCATTTCAACTGCCTCTCTATAGTTAGAAATATTATTATTTGTGGCATGGTATATGAAACATAAGATATAAAAATAAATCAATTCAAATTCAAATGCAATGAACTATAAATAAGTAAGAATAACATACCACCTATAACCTCATAAATTGACACAAGAATCCATTAAAAAGCAAAGATATAAATTTGTGAAAACCAATGGTGTCTAAATGTTTGTAACAAATAACATCTTGCCAAAAACTCCCCAATTCCTACCACTTGAGCCCCAATGGTGTCACTTATATACATCATTATATAGTAAATAATTATAGGTCACTAAAATATAGTTTTGTAATAAACTATCATGGTTTGACTTGTACCATCACCCAATCACATTCATTAAAAGGCCTGAGGAACATTCACGATCACCCTAGGTTGGCAACAGGGAAAAACAATCAAAATAAACCTAATTGTGACAATTTTAACCTCTGAATCCAAATGACTGAATCTCAAATTTCACCTAAATATTTCATGACCCTTATATACATTAAAATTAAATTAAAAATAATTAAAATTCTGAATAACACCAATAGAAAATAGAATATAAGTAAAATAATAATATATAATAATATATAAATAAGATGCCTCGTATATAAAATAAATAAATAAAAGGTTAAGGATAAAAAGCCTAATCCATAAACTATCCTGAATGAAAATAGAATAAAATGATACCTAAGGTACTTCATGTGATATATATCCCCATGGCCCACATGTATCACTATCACGAAACTAAGATGGACTACAAGCAGTATGAAGTTACACTAAATAGAATGAATCCCTTTCCTTTAACTATATGAAGAATAATAAAGTCTACATAAAAAAATGGGGTATGTATGTTGTGAATAAAATCTTTATAGGATAGAACCATGAATCTATATAACATCATTCTAAATTTATTTCAGTATTATTAGTTTAAAATGAAAAATTAAAAAACGTTTATTTATGAAAAAAATTATAATCAGTTTGGTATTTATCAGAAAAATTATGTTGAATGAATGGGAAGAAAATGATGACTATAAAAACATTTAAAGAAATCATTGAAATATCAACATAAAGATATCCAAATATCCAATGGTTATACAGTATCCTCACATATTAATAAAAGTATAACATCAATCATGTGGGTCTTTAACATCATGGTATAATAGTAATAAAGAAGTGATATTATTAATTAGTAATAGATAATTAAATAATATATTTGATCTTATTAGAATAATCCCTCAAATACCCTTTATTACTCATTAGTTTTCAACCACTATTCTAGGTTCAATCACAAATAGGGCACTAGTTCTTGTGTGTCTAGAAAAGTGTAGCGCCCATCCTAGTTACCAAAAACACCCTAAATCTCTCCCATGTGTATACATAATAAAATAATCATACCATATAAAAATTATCCAAAAATAAATAATTTTTAATGGCATCCTCTAAAAACAAATTAAAAATATTCCTCTTTGAAACATTTTATCGAACACCCTTTGTGCATTAAAATGAGTTTTCAGATGAAAAAAATGGAAAATTGATCTTTTTCTCAAAAAAATCCATGAAACACATGTATAATAATAAAGAATCCCTAAATAATTCCATATAATAAAAAATCATTAATAAAACCATAGGTACTATCAATAAAATTAGCTATGAAAATGGAATGACATGTGAGGTTGAGACACCTATATCAACTTTATATAATAAAAAACATTATTTCTTAAAAACACTAGGAATGTGATGGTTGGATCCTCATAGGTCTAAAAATCAATAAAATTCCATTAAACCTACATCACTAACCTTTTCTTTTCCCCCCATCAAATACTAGGTTTTATGGCCCTAATATAGAAGGATGAAGATTAGGTTACATGAGATAAGAAGTAAAAATATATGATGAACCATGGGTTTAACTTCAAAATTTGAATTTGATCAAGAGGAATAAATTTAAAGATCATATAGGAGGAAGAACACTATGGTTTGGATCCCTACATCATGAAAAATTTAGGATAAGAGGGGATATAATGGATAAACTTATAAGTCTTATTTCTTCCATTTCAACATAAAAAACTAAGCAAGGAATCCCCATGGTGTGTGTATGTGATATATACCATGGTGTCATTTTCCAATAACCCCTATGTTATGGCCCTCCAATAAATAGTGTGGAGGCACATTAAATGTTAAATATGAGTTCCCTAAGGCCCCATGCCTCTATAGAATAGTTCTTACCACTATATCACAACCTCAAGCACTGCACCTCACTATGGCACAAAACACCTCCTTCATAGCACACCCAAAAATAAAACCCACATTTAAAAAAAGAAATTATAGACCAATATTTGGATAAAAATGTCCCACCTTGCTGTGAATCTTATGACCACAATGTATCCTTCATTATGACTAATAACTATATCTTCTAGAAACATCCAAAAACACTAGGAAAATAAATAGAACAATTAATTGGAACAAATATAAATAAATAATATATTTTAAACATAAAAATGATATTTTGGGTTTCACAAAATTTTGTTTTTTAATCACATGAATGAATTTAATAGCATCACAGGTCTATTGAAAATGGTGGTAATTATGATAGATGATGAAGTATTTTCATTTTAGTTACTATCTCCATTACCTAATAGTTATGAAGATGTTATATTATCCATGAATACTTCATTAAGGAATACATAGTTGAAGTTGAATGATATATTGAGTCTTATTCCTATTGGGGATATCTAGAAAAGAGATTATGGTAGATCATCCTCTTTTATAAAAATGAAAATAATTGGATGATATATGCAGTGAGATAATCATAGTGTATATTTAAAATAAAGAGCATTGGATTGAATCAAGGTAAAGGGTCCAAGCCATATTTAATAGAGTTATGGGTATAAATGACACATCAAAAATAAGTGTAGAGGAAAATATATGTAACTAGAAACCAAATCAATAAACACAATAGTTAAAGTAAATGATGAGTTGTTTTTATGTGTAGATATCCTAATGTATTCATATATTTTTGAGTCATGGGCATACATACATTCCATATTGAATAAGAGGTTACTAAAAAATATTTCTTGGGGATATTCTAGAGTGGTATATATTTTTTAAGATAATCCCTTACATATTATAAGAAATGTGATGTGTGGATCAAAACCAGTAGTCAGTATTTTCTCATTCTAAAGAATATAATATATATCTTTAGACTTAGAATAAATATTTTTCCAATCATTAATCTAAAATATGTATGATTATATATAAAATTAAATAGTGGTTCATGATAAATTACCAATGGAGCTATGATCATAGACCATGGAGTAATAAAAGAATCAATATGTAATATTATAGAAAATTTCATGAATATGCATATATAAATAACTTCATTCAAGGTTTCATAGCCTTGGATTTTGAAGTTTTGACACACAAGTGAGAATAGAATTATGGTGCTAGATATAAAATGAATGCTATAAAAGATGAAGTTAGTGGGCATTGGACTTTGTGAATACTGTATATTTATATATAAAAATAAGTTTATTTTAATAAAGGAGGTTGAACATAGAAGATCAAGAAGTAATAACTGTTATACACTAATGTTTGGAGGCCCCACTAGTACATTCCCTCATTTTTAAATAACTCAACAAGTAAAGTATAGGATTACTTTTAAAAAGGAAAATCTAATGTATTTACTATGTATATGATGTGGAATATTTTTGTGGAGAATGAGTTATAAGAAATGATAAAATTCATGAGGTCTGCAAATAAGGGAGAGTATGAATATAAAGAGTCTATAAAATTATGTGATAATAATAGAATACAATGGAAGAATACTCATCAATATACACCATAGTAATACATTTTAAGAGAGATGATGAGTAAGAAATTGAATGACCTTTAAATGAGTATAAGGATGGACTCAAAATCACTCGAGACCTTATGGGAACTGGTATTTAATTTAGTTTCTTAAATCATCAATGGAAGTCCATTTATACAAATAGGGGAAAGTATACCCAAGGTGACGTGGTCAGGAAATGAAATAAGAAACTCTTATTTATAAGTCATTTTTTATTTGATATATATTCATAGAGATTATAACATAAGGAAAAAACTAGAAAAAAACTTAATAGCGTGCTTCCTTATTGGATATCATGCATAGATTTTTTTAATATCACTATTGGGATAATGAATCCAAGGGGATCATTAGAATCCAAAATATGATATTTAATGAATTTTTTGGTTATGAGAACTATGAAGTACTTGAATATAATTGTGGTAATAAATATTTATAGTGATAATGGATGTAGATCTTGAATGTGTATTAGAGAATGTACAAATTGAACTAGTGGGTCCTAATCCTCTAATAGAGTTTAAGAGATCAACATGGATGGGAATAAAATATAGAGGTATTAATCATACCTAGGCTATATATCAATTAATGATGTTAGAGATCCAAAATTCTTTGAGGAGGCAATGAAACATATGTAAGTGAGTAATAGAGAACTCAATATGAATCAGCATATCTCTTCATTACACGGTAACAATAGAGTGGAGACATATTATTTTATAAAATGAATGAAATAATTTAAAAAAAATGGATATACCGGATATTGTAATTACATGATGGTGAGAGGATATATAATGAATGTCCAATGGTGAATGGTTTTTCACATAACATGATGTTTATTTCACTGAAACGTTTTCACATGTAGTGAATATTACAACCATCTATGTGGTTTTTATAATTTTTCCTTAGTGAATCAACATATTCAGTAGCATGATATGAAGACTATATTCCTTCATGATAATTTTAATGAGTAAATTTTTATAGATAAACTATAGAATTTGTTATGAATGGAATGTAATATAGACAATTAAAACTCATTAAATATTTATATTGGTAAGAGAATGCACCAAGTTATTGAAACATTAATTTTCATACATTCATAATTAATGATGATTTAAAACTTTTGACATGGATCAATGATTTTATATAAAATCATTTAGTTTTAGATACATAATATTTCATTTTTATGTGGATGATAGGCTCATTACAAGATCATGTATGTATAGGATTCATGAGATGAATGTGAAACTGATTGAGGAGTTGAAGTTTAATGATCTTGGTAAAGATAACAACTTTTTTCCAAAATGATGAAGATATACCATGTTTTTATAACATTAATTTTATTAAATTCAGACTATAATATAATGTTCTTTATTATAAATAGTGTACTAGAAGGAAATAATTTTATATTCCTCTAAAGAGATATAAATAATTTTCAATGGAGAAAGGAAAATTTTACCAGAATAGGTTGAGTATGTAGAAAAGGTTTCTTATGTTGGGAACAATATTTAATTTATTTTAAATGATGTTTCAATATATTTTTGGTGAGTTGAAGTTAAGGTTATGAGGCTTATATAATTGTTATGGATTTATATAATAATGTTGAATGACATGTATAAGAAATTATCCTTGTCAAATCTTATGATTTTGGAATTGATTTTTTTATCAAGGACTTGTATCAATGATGACACATTTTTTACAATAGTGAGGAATATATTGATGAAATATTTGGAATTTTTATTCAAAAATTAATAGAATAGGATAAGCATTATTCAATACAAAATTATAATTCCATGCATAAATATATTCATATTTTATGCATTAGAAATAATTTGTCAATACTTTTGTTTGGAATGGGTTATTTCATTTGGTAACAACTCGAAGTGTTTTAGAAAAAATTGTTCCACCCATAAGAGAAATATAACCATCATAACCATGAATTTTTGTAAAGTGGACTCTGCCAAACATGGTTTCCTACAGGGTCCACCCACATGGTTGTTAATAGTGGATCGGGGTAAAGGATTGTAAGAGTGTATTTAGTGAGAGATAATGGGCTTGGATAGGTAGGATACTATCAGAGAGGCATAGCATGTGAGGCCTATGTTTCTCTATGTGTGTATTTCAAGTGTTTAACCCCATTATTGGATCAAATATCTAGAGAAATAGGCTAGTTTATATGGGACCATGAGAATTTTATGGGGATCAATGTTGGAAATTGGAGTGTGTGACACAGTTAACCCATAATTAAATGTTACATACATTTATAAATCCATAAGATTGGATAAATATCGATTTTTCAATCAAAATTCCATCATCATTATCCTCCTGAAACTCGTTCAAGTGTTCTAGTATGACTGAGTTTATGTTGAAACTATGATGGATTGAATCGAGCTACTATGAACAAGTTATGGTTGTGAGAATGTTTCATAATAGTCTTGACATCATGCCTGAAATAAACATCTTAAATGAATGAGAATAACTCATTGGTTGAGATTCGGATTAATGTAATAGAGTTTTAAGAAGGCCACATCATGATCATAGTTACATTCGATCTTTAAAAATGAGAATCATGTGATTATAATTATGCATGTTCACTTGGGGATAATGTTTGTCGTATAAAAAAGGAAACATTTTTCGATGCTATGAAGTTTAAAAGGAATATTCCATTAAAAAATATGAATGTAGAGATCATCAATCATTGAAGTGTTTATTGGCATGAAATTATTTTCAAAGGTGAAGGCAGTGGAAGGAAGTATTGTGAAGCAATGAATATCGATCTTATACTCTGATTTATGTTGTTTTTAATAATGATCAGCTCCCATTTTTCTAGAAAACCAATGTTTCTATGAATATTCTTCTTGTGTGAAGAAGAAGATCTCACATGTCTTGATTTTCATGACATGTTTTGTTTCCTCTTGACATGTGAATCACTCACTTAGGTGTTTCGTGAAGAACTTGTTCCAAAAACCAGTGTATATAATCTCATTGAGTTTCATGTAGTATAAAGTAATAATTCTATTTGTTTACATGATGTTATCATGAAGGTCATATGAGATAATTGAAACCGATATTTTACTTCCATCAACAAGATCAAGAACCACCCCCATTCCAGTTTTCTGGATCTACTTGGTCTCATTGATTGAATTCAACGGAAATTTTCTAAAAAATGAACAATGTACACTCATTAAAGTTTGTGTTAAGGATAAGAGTAAATGTATTCATACAATTATTCACATTCAGACCAAGTTTCATAATCAATTTAGAAACAAAGAATAAATAATCTCTTGAGATATCTAAACCTTGTTTAAAGAAAGGAAATTATCATCATGAAAATATAGTGAACATAAGTACATAAAATATTAATTTAATAAATATTATTCACTAGGGTCTACAAGTTAGATAATTCCCATGGAATTTATTATTCATTCTATCATAGTACTTGATATAAGTGAGTTGTGAAAGATTTAATATTTTATAAATATAAATGAACATGTTTTTACCACTTACACACAATTAAATGAAGTTGGGACTTCATTAGAAGAATAATGAACTTCTCAAGAATAGTTTCACTAAGAAAACTGATCATACATGGTGTATTAGAATTAATATATAAATTCCAATAGACTTATTCAATGGTTGTTTAAGGAGATTGATGTTTACATGAGATTTTTAGGTCTTATAAGATCGTGGAGGAAGATCCAATAAACATACTATAGTTTATCATCTCTAAAAAAGATATGATGTATCTTGGTTGGATCTATGAGATGTTGAAGTCATTCAGTTATAGTTGAAATTATTTGAATTCTATCAGTTGGATGAAAAATCAGGAGTCTCTATGCTGGTTCCATAGTAGTGTAATTATTTTAGCTGATTTTTTGAAATTAATAGAATTATTTTGGAAGGAGTTTGAAGTTGAACGAGTATCTCCGTTAAGGATGAATCATAAGAAGCATCTCAATTGTACGTGGGAGCATTGTTATCACTTTTTGGATCATTAAGTATCTATAAAAAGTGGTCGGAAATGGTTACAATAAGGAGTATATTTTTTTAGAACCTTTTAAATCATTTTTTCACTCTTTCCAATATTAAAACTACACACAATGTATTATTGAGATACAATATTGAGAGGAATAAGAACCTTAATAAGTTAAATAGGTTGAATTGGAATGAAATGAAATTTTTAAAATGAAATCTCTAATTCACCCCTCTTCTCTTAGTGATTAATCCATCATAGGCATATTCAAGTGGTATCATAGGGAATATTCTCTCTAAAGATCAAAAAAACATTCATAAAAATAGAAAATATTAAATACTTCAATATTCAAGGTGTTCCTACATTTTATTTTAAAAATTTTCATAGTCAATGGAATATGAGACTAAATTATCTCCTATCACTAATCTAAGAAGTGAGATATAATGAAAATTTGTGTTTTTAACTCAATACTAATGATGCTTCCATGACACAAACTTCGAATATAAATACATAGAATTATGTAATAGTTAAAAATTATATCTTAATGGATCTATCAGATATTTTATACAAAACATTCATGGGTATCTCGAATGATAAGGAGATATGGGAATAACTAAGATGATGTTTTGAAGTAAAAGTCAAAGTATACAAGTTATGATGAGTCATTTTTAGGACATCAAAATGAATGAGGAATAAAATAATGAAGACAACTTCACTAGAGTGAATGGGATAGTCGCCAACATTCATGGATCTGGTGAGAAGATAGATGGATCTATAATAAAAAAATTGATGATGAATCTTCTAGATTGCATTGATTTAATGAAATAAACCATAGAATAAAGAGATTATTTTTACCTTCATGGACTAAAAAATACTCTCACAACCTATGAGAGGAGGAAAATTCTATCTTTTAAGAAAACTGAAAAAATTGGAATGGATTTTGAATCCATGAGAAAGGGAAATGTTATAGAATAAGAGGCTGAAGAATATAAATATTCTGATAGTGATGATGATAATAATGAATTAAATTATATTGTTCCTATCATATAAAAATGATTTCAAAATGGAATTTTGAAGGGAAAGATTAATAAATCATAAAAAAAATTATATATGGTATCTCTGTTCATTTTTTCAAGATGTTTACATAAAACAAGGTTGATGAATCATAATTAGAATTAGAATCATATTATGAGATTTCACATAATAAATGTTGTAAGAAGAATAAGAAACACTTCAATGGTAAGAGGATAACTCTTATAAGCAATCACAGGAATGATTCATCATCAAGTTGTCATTTATATAAAGAAATTTATTTCTTTTCTCGTGAAATGAAATAAAATGATTCATCATGTAGTAGTGATGAGGGTAAAAATGTAAATAAATTGATTAAAAGCTAAAAAAATAGAATTCTTCACAGGATATATTCAATACCTCAAGATATAAATCTAAAATCAAGTGGTCGAAAATAAAATTTTGTCTATTAAAAATGAAGAGGTAATATAGAAGGAAGTGACCCATATCAATGGGATCAACCAGTATAAATGGAGAACTGCTGATCTTGAAAATATGATGAGTTATATTGAAGAAGATAAGTATAAAATGAATAATAGTTATTTAAAACTAAAGAAATATGTTACTGTTAAAAATGATTTGAACTAGAAAAATGAAGGCATCATTGAATATTAAGAAGTAAATGGATAATTTTTTTAAGGATAATTAAAATAAAAGTTTACATGGACAAGGTGAATAAACAATAAATTAATTCCCAAATAGACAACTATTATTTAACAGTATAAATGTTAAAACAAAAACTAAGGTTATGTACAAGAAAACTAATAAGTAATCTTCTAAATAAAGGTAAGAGAGGCATATAACAATAAGTCCACACCCCCCAAGAAGTGTGAGGTTATATTTTTTGGAGGAAAATAAAAAAACAAATCTAGATTTATCTGAAATTAATATGGGATAATAATTTTTCCTGCCATTTATAGTTGTTTTGGAAAACATTGTCAAAAAAATATTTTTTATAGAGTAAATAGTCTTCATGATTAATGAGGAAATAATCATAGGGGGGTTTCAATGAGAATCTCAGGATAAAATCATTTAGACAACATCCAATAACTAGTTCTATACCATGCCTATCTACACAAAATAAATTTAATATTCTAGATTTTATTTGTGGAAGATGTTATTTGGAAGGATTCAAGGCTGAGGGAAACATGAAAAGTATGGAAGGATAGGTTTCTAATGTTTTTAAAGAGAAGAGGATGAATAAGAGAACTAGTGGGATGTCATGTGAACATTTTGATGAGACTGAGATTATCATGTAAGACTTCCTATTTTTTAGAAAACCTAACTGAAATTGGATAAATAATAAGAGGAAAATTAAGAAATATCTAAATCTAAAGAAAATAAATTTATCTTAGAAAATTAGGAGAATGTTGATGAGTTTCTTTCCATAATTGTAAACATGATGATATAAAAATATGATGTGCAAAATTAATTCCACACAAAGAAGAGTTCCAAAGTAATAAAGAAGATTATCAAAAATTTGAGACACAAATCAAAGAGTATACCCAAATAAAATCCCTCCATGATGATATATGTATAAATGAATGGACCGTATTTATATAAATCACCCATTCTAAATTTTTTTTAAGGAAACTAAGAGGTCCCTTCTTACTACCAATTATTTTATGTTCCTTGATCTAACATTCAGGGAATTGAAGAAGATGTTTGAGGATCTAACATCTAGATATCATAAATAAATTTTACTTCACTTAGTCTACTAACTAATATGAAATAAAATAATAATAATTAATCCCTTATGGGGGAGAAATGTTGATAAGAATCTATCATTTTACTAAATTTTAATGAATTATGAAAATTTGGGAAGTTTTTAAACCCGAGGGTTTAGGTATTTCAATCACATTTTTATACATAATTATTCATTGTATTAATCATATCAATAATGGTGGAGTTCTTTGTTGATGTCTAACATGTTAATTTGGATGTGTATGTTAATGTTTGTGTAGGATTTATAATTTTATTGAAAAATATAATTACTTACAACGGCTAAAATGATAATTGAGGATTTTATAGAATGAGTTCAAATTCATGGTAGTTTATGGATAGTATAGAAATCCTTGATTTTAACTCTATTAATTTCATCATCATGTTAGAGAATGTAGTCTTAGATGTGATCAAATAAAGGCACATTTCAATGAAAATCATGTTATTTCATCCCGCTTTCATAAGTGTTCAAGAAATAATCCTATGAGTGATGAGAATATATTTTATAGAAATGGAGTAAATAAGAATACCCCCACTTACCCTTTTAATTTGATTGCCAATAATGGTGAAAAAATACTTTATCACACATTTTGACTTTGAAATATGTGAAGGTATATTGAAAAAAAAATGGGGAGATTGTTGGGCCCTGTGTTTCTTCTTTTGTCAATGATTTTTTAGTGTGTGTATGTTGAGTTGAATATGTTGTGATGATGCTTGGATAATTTTTATGGATTCATAAAATGACATTGGATTATAAGATTCTGAAATTATACTTGAAATATATGATGATTTCCAAATTGATCTTCTGTTCAAAGGCATTTTTCATTGATGAGACACTATTTTGAACAAATAAGAAGCGGTTAGTTGACTATATGTAATTTGTATTCAAAAATTAATTAAATATGAAGAACTTGATGCCATGAAAGAGTTTAATGCCATGAATAAATATATTCACATGTAATTTATGAGGATATATTTTTGGATACTTAAGTGTGGCATGGGATATTTGACTTAATGATAGATCTATGTGATAAGAGAAAATTTAGTCCAACCACATCATCCAACTAATCATCTCAACCATGATTTTGTGAGAGGCGACCTCAAACATGAATGGGTGTTATTTGGGAAATCCCATATAGTTGTTGAGAACAGGATGGTGTAATTTCTTTTAGGAGATCACTCAATTAAAGTGTATGGGACTGGATTGGTTGGGTAGCACAAGTGAGGCGCATCCCCTGAGGACTAAGTGTGTGTGAGTGTTGTACTTTACAAACCCTGATGCTACTTTAAAGTACAGAAGGAATATAACACCATAAGATTTTTTGAAATATTTTTTCAAATAATTTAATCTTTTTGATATTTTTCATTTCAATTAACACTAATTTTTCCTTTAATTACATGAAATAATGAATTTTTCTTGTATTACAGGCAACACTAAGCTTAAAAGAAACATGAAATACTATTAAAATATTATTATTTAAAATTATCATTATAACCAAGATGTTAGAATGTATGGTGTGAATATAATTAAATATATTATGAAATTATATGTTTTATAAATTTATAAAAAAATTAATTATTTGGTGACCAGATAATTTGGATCTAAAATAAAAACAATTTGAATATATTTGAAATCATTTTATGAAGAAAAGAAATTTTACACATGAACATATTTTTAATTAATAAATTTAAAAAATGATTTTCAATGAATGGTTTTAATGAAATTTAGTTATTATATATTAAATTAAATTTTTTAAATTCATCTTTTGTTTTTTTAGACAAGAGATAAAATAAATCTAGTTTTACGCTTTAAAACTGTATTTTTTCTAAAAAACAGTTTTTTATCCTTTTCAAAACCTATTATAAAATTAATTTTTTCAAATTTTAGAATAAAATTTAAAAAATAAAATTCATTTTTCATATAATTATATAAAAATTACCCAAGGCTTATGTTTTGGTTTTTTTCTAAAAACATTAATTTTTTTATTAATAGTGAAAAATACTAGTTTTTATTGAAAACTACCTTTTCGTTTAATGAATTAATAAGGTTAAATTTTATTTTAAAATGGTTTTAAAAGAAATGTTAATTTAATTATACATAAATTAATCGAATTTAAGTCATTTTTATCATTTTTATATTGAATTTTAATATAAAAGTATTTTACAATTTTGAGTATTTTCCTCTTTGAAAACTTGTTTTCTCATCACATATGTGGGATTAATTTGAAATTAAATTTTCAACTTATGAGAATTTAATTTGGAAAAAATAGATCCTAGATATTTAATGATAATAATTTTTATTATGTTATAATCTCTATATAATTTTTTAAAATAATGAATAGAAAAAGGGTAAAATATATTTATCGAGGTTTAGGAAAACATGGCTTTACAATGAGGTTAAACTAAAATGAAAAGGGTTAAAATTGACCCAAAACATGTTAAAATCCATTTTATTTACATATATAGAACTTATATCTTCTATACTTTATAATAATCTATTTTTATAATTATATCATGTGAAAAATTTTAATTCGCATTTTTTTTCAAAAATTAAAAGTGTTCTACTCAGAACACTTATAAAAGGACACCCCTTCCCCTCTACTCGTAACACAACAATCCATCCAATAGCCCAAACACTTTTAAATTTTTTATTATTTTTATAAATCCCCCCTTTTAAGGGAAGAAGTGGGAAACCCAAACAAACTCTATGGAATTAAGACAAATCACTCCCGAAGGACAAAAAGAGTATGACCAGAATGACAATAAGGAGATGCCACCCCCTATCATTTGAACATGATGAAACTCTCCACCATTGCAAGGTTGTTTGGAAAGAATGTGTCATGTGTCAAAGAATGAGCCCGATCCAATGACTGATTCCATAACCTCTCAACAACCAAATCTATAAAGCTCTATAAAGATAAACCGCTACCTTTGGATCCTCCTCTGGGGCCTATTCCAAGGGGTCAACTCTGGCTGCACTGAGTTCTCGCCTTCGGGATCAAACCAAGAATAGATGAAATTCCACAAACCATGAAAAGAACAAGATGAAAAAATTCAACATCATCACAAAGAACTTTACAAGTTAGCCTCCACCAAGACAATAACCACTACAATACCCACCACACTCCTCATGACTCCCATCCACCACTATAGTCACCAAAGAAAACAAAAATGATCCAAAGAACATGAAGCCAGGCCATCGTCACCTAGGATTGGATTTCCCAAAACCGCACAAATGTTACTTCCCCGATGAAGGGGTCTAGGCCACTTTGTTGGAAGGATCACAGGACCGTTGGAATCCATATTTCTCCCTCCTCTCTATGACACTCTGGGGCCAATGCCAAGCCACACTGAAAAAAACCAGAACTCCTTCACTCGCTACGATGCCTTCGTCACCGATGCCAGACCAAAATCTGGTACTGAGATGCCTTTTCATGCCGGTCATGATGCCATCTCCTACCAAATTTGAATCCTTCACTGACCAATAATTCATCGATCATCAAGACGCACCAGGGCCCAGCACCTCATCTGAGCAAACAAAGCTGAAAGCCCTGTATGTTGAAGCACACCTACGTTGAGACGAAGCCAGAAGTTGAAGCCAAGACACAAGGAACCATATGAATCACACACCATCACCGAGACAAAATCACTGATTTTGATCCACATGCAACATGCCATAGGAGCATAATAGATTATGGGATGAGTCTGAAGGTAGAAACCCTAGTTCCACGAGAGGGGAGAAGTGATGTCGCTCAGAGGCTCCCCCATATCTTTCTCTTACTCCTCGTAACACATCCAAAATCATTTGTTTAGTGCAATAAATTACCAAATAACATCCTTAAATCCCTCATATCATCTTATAATTATATTTTTGGTAATAAATCAAACCTAAGTAGCTTTTGGTTGCAATCCAAAAGATGATGCCTGAAGAAGAGGAAACATCTCTAACCAAGTATTGTTTTTTATTTTTTTCCTCCACCACATGAAATTATCATTAAACCATTATTATATAATAAAATTATTCTCAGAAATATAATAATATCTTATTATGTTAATTCAATAACTTAAATCATTTCCCTCTTCCATCAAATGGGTTGTGAAATTAGCATTTGTGTGTACGGAAGATTATCTTCTTGTGGACTGATGTTATTTGTTTTCCATAACCGCCAATAAAGGTTGGATATAATGGATGTATATAATATTTATATATGATAATAATGATATTATTATTCTTATGTAATCATGATATGTAATTTTCTTTCATACTTTCCATTTTATAGGAATACAATTATGACATTCGTGTGTATGGTGGACTATCGCCACACAAAGTGTTGTGATTCATTAACAGATTACATTAAGGTAATAAGGATTTTTTATTGAAAATATGTTATAAATATTACATAAAAAATTATTTATTCGTAATATATTATTTACATTTCTTTCTTTTTTCTTTAGGAAATTAAAAATAGTATTCAGGTGTATGTATGGCCTACCGTCCCCATGAATGTTGCATTTCATTTTATATCTCTAAATTTTATGGATCACTATACTTAAATGTATACTGAATATATTATATATTTATACATAGTTTAAAATTATTAATATTATCTAACCATTACCCAATATATAGGACAAAAAATACCAATTCAAAATATACATGAAAAAGAAAGCTGTTATGGCCTGAATCATGACATTAACTTGGAATTTTTAATAAACTGGTAATAAAATGACATAATCCAATCATACATGGAATTATATATATATATATTATTAGTTCTATAATAGATTTATAATAAGAATAAAATGATTATACAATATGTTCAAATGTGTATATAAGAAGTCGATACATAAGGTAAGGGATTTCTATCTCTATTTTTACTTTCATGAGACACATGCCGTATTCACTACCTATTTTTTATGTGGTATAAATACATCCAATTAATTTATTATTTGTTTCATAACTTGAAATTATTATGATATACATATCAATTTGTGGATCTTTATTTCATGGTGTTTATGGTTCAAATTTTAACTAGCAATATGGGATTTTTTCCCAATTTTCTTTTCATGAGACGTATGTTTTTTTATACACATATATTACTTTTGAAGGTGTGTATAAATAACATTTTAAATTTAATATCATGAATTAATTTTTTCCAATTATATTAAATATTTCATTTATAGTTATTATTTTATGTGGATTATGATTCAATTTTACTAAATTGGTAATAGTTTTATGTTATAATCTAATTCTTTATTAAGATTGATTATAAATATGCTTTAAATTATAAGATATTATGATATATCTCTCAATAAACTAACATGATTTATTTCCTCTGGATATGTCATGTGAATTATAATTTTATATTTTCTTTCCCCTCTTTATATATTTAAGAGTTTAAAAGAATTTTTGTAATGAAAATCATCTTTATTTATCTCTTTGGTTGAAATCCCTTTTTCTCCCAAAACCATGTTCTCTAAAAATAATCATTCAAATGATTTATTAAGATAAATTCAAAAAAAATTAAAGGAATATTCATGTCATTTTGAAAACAATTCCCCTTTTTATTTTATCAAAAATGTGGCATGATTCTTTAATTTAACTTGTTTGATATGACCAGATTTTTCCACTATCATGAACATTATTTAATTTGAACCTTCCTTTGTAATTTTTAATGTTTATTTTCAAAGAATATTATTTTCAAAAATTTTATGTTTTAAAAAAAATCAATGATTAAAGGATATTTTTCTTAATAAATGATTGAAATTATTTTTAATATTTCCTTTATAAGTTTTAAGGTTTCTTAAAAAGAAAATAATTTTCAAAATGTTTTATGTTTTAAAAAGTATTTTTCAAATAGGAAAGAATAGTTTCCTCAAAAAAAATTAAAATTTTTAATATTTTTTATTAGTTTCAATTTTATTTTCAAAGAAAAATATTTCCAAAAATGTTTTATGATTTTTTAGTCTAAAAAAGATATTTTTAAAGAAAATTTATTTTCCTAAAGAAATATTCCAAAGGATCTTTAAAAATCATTTTCCATCTACGATGAAATCCTCTGATGCTACTTATATTTTACTATGGATATAATCAAAGGATACCATTATTATTCTTTGTTTATGGTATATTATTATGATGAAAATATTTTCATGAAATCCTTATCTCTTCCAAGTGTTATACTATTATAAAATGATTATGAAACCTGATTATTTCTTCATGGGTTATGCTTTGATGGAATAATGAAATGATAAAGAAATTTGTTTCTTTTCTATTAGGAAGTATATGTTGAAATTTTTATAAAATCCATTTATTTTCATAGTTTTTTATATGAAAAATGGTTTATGATCTTGTGGAACACATATGTATGATTTTAATTGTGTTACAATGGTTAGGTTATAACCATAGAAACCGGTTATCTTATTACCAAATATGGTTGGGATATATATCTCCCTCTAATGAATTTGGTAAAGATTGATGTCTCATGAGAGAAACATGACTATAATAGGGAATCTTTCCACTATGATAGTCTATGGGGTGAATCTTGAATACTATGATGGTTTGAGTATTGAACCCATTCCACTATGATATCCCTAAAAATGATCCTTGACTACTATCGAAATTATTCTTCATGATTTTTTATATTCCAAAATTCTATGCTTTATGGAAATGTTATAATCTCATGGCTCATGTTCTTTGATTCCTTCATGATTCAAAACATATGAACTGCCATTTTTTTTCCTGTCTCAAGATTATGATCTTTGATTTGTAGGGTATGGTTCTCAAATGTTAAGATAATATTCTCATACCCTTATTCTCATTTCATGCTTATATGATCATTGATATCTTACTTTATAACCCATAATAAGTATCTTATCTCACCCTTTCTTATGTTTCATTCCCCTAAGTTATGGTTAAATTTTATGGTCAGGTATGTTTTAGAAGAGTTCCAATAGGGAATTTCTTTATGGTGTATATTTAAGATCATTCACCATATTGTAAAATTATGCACCTAGTCTCTAAATAAACTAAACTATTATGTTCCTTAGGTGTGTGATTTTGTAATGAATTGAATATTCATCTAAAAATATGTAACATCCATGTATGGAAATTCTTGATCACTATAGTTCATATTGTAGTAATGTTTTAGTTGATATTTGGAAATGTTTCTGAGAAAATGTTAGTGATAACTCTAAGAACATTTATGAGGATAATTCTAATAATGAGTCATTGTATAGGAAAATGTACTATAATTTTGCAAAGAATATAGTGAGTGGTTTCCAAGAATTTAACCCCTATCTAGATACTAAACGTGGATGTGGCTTTATCATAGAGGTAATTAGTGATAATAACTCTAAAAAAGGTACATTGAGGTAGACATGAACATTACCTACTTTATGAATTCACATTACTGCACAACTAGTTTGACGCTCTAGGGGGATATGTTTTGGAATCTCACGGAACATTTATGAACCATCAAGAAGTATTTTAATAGATGATGACTATAAATGACTACATTTAAACATAAGGAGTCATATATTAAAAAGAATTTGTAATGATTTAAATATTTTATAAGTGATTTTTCATGATTATGTGGTTCCCCACTATGATAATTGTTTCTCACACTATGTTTTTTGGTTTTATTCTCTGAAATGAACTAGATTAATGTTGAATATGATAGAAAATATGTTGATGATAATCCAATTAGAATGATTGTTAGTGTGAAGTATATTGTGATTATTCCTAATCAATGAGCATAGATCATTATTTATAATGTTTACTATAACCAACTCTTAGTATCAATATAGAGGAGAAGGATGGAGATCATTGAGGCTTCAGGCAGTGGATAACATAGAGAATAGAAGATTCAATTTCCTATATTTTGAGAATGTGGGAAGAATAACTAGATGGAATTTTATAGAGGAAGGATTAGATGTCTTGGGTGTGGAAAATAAGGAAACAAAGAAAGTAATTGAAAATGAAAAAAAATGAAATTTATGGTTCATCACCATAGATGAGAATAATGGTCTCTCTATGGTATAATTGAATATGGAATGATTTCATTCTGTAAAGTATTCATATTATGAAAATATATGTCCTAAGGGGAATTATCATGAAGGAAACCAATAAGGTTTTACAAGTAATTGTATTATTTTTTATGATTAATTGACTATGAATAACTTATGAAAGAAAGGATTTTTTTTCCAATAATATAATTAATACGAGTTAATAGATTATAGATGAGGTGGAATAAGTAAAGTGTTTATGTATTGGAATAACAGAATCTTTTTATATGAATAATAATATATATAATGATTAGTTTTAGAGGTTTTTCATTAAGTATTTTCAATAATATGTTTAAGCATACTGATGATCTATAAAAATAATTTAATTGAAAGGTAATATTTTAATGAATACACATTATTAAGGAAAGATAACCATTAATATGTTTTGGATTTTTAAAAAAATTAGTTTATTTTGGATTAATATATGATTGATAGATAAATTAAATTTTATAATACTGATTACCCTAGAACTGATAATGATTTGTTGAAGAAGTTATTTATGTTATCTTTGATGGAGTTTACAAAATATTTTGATTTATGGAATATATCCAATAATCTATCTTTTATGTAATTAATGAGGAAGAATGTATGTCCCCAATAAGGATTAATTTTAATACATATGATTACTATGTTTTAAGAGAATACATGATGAATATATTCAATGTTTATTATGTGACAATTAAGATCTAATTCATGTTTTTGGGTGATTAATAATATGTTCATTAAAGGAAATTTCGTGACCTTATTTTTAATGTTTTGGATTTTCAAATTTGGTAATGTTCAAAAGGTTATCCATTTATGAAATGGTTTAAGTTTTACATTTGATGATGTTATAGTGATTAACTTATTACTTTACCATGTGAATCTTTATCCATATTGGACAACCAATGGTAACCATTTTGTTATAAATAGAGATATAATGAATGATTTATAATTATATTTTGGTTCTTGTTATCTATTAGTGCTTCAAAAATAAAAAAAACATCTTCATTTCTTTGAGTAAGATATGAAATAGAAATTGATCAAATTACAAAATTTTATAGCTAAGCCCTAGGGATATCAGTCCCATTAAAATTCATAATCATATCTAGATGGTAGCCTAACGATTGGAACTTTCATATAACCTCTCGTAGTTTTATGATGTATTTCATGTATCTCTCCTAATGAAGTACATACACGATCCATCACATGTTTATAAATCTGAGGTTGCACCACCGGAGCATGATATTTCTTATGAGGAACAATAGGTACAGATTCTGGATTGAATATAGGAAGTCCTATAAATCAAGACCACTTAGCCAGTCAATGTTTTATGGTGAAATCCACAACTTCAGAAATCTATTTGGAACCTAAGGATGTAATGAGGTAGAATTATCTTATGTTTTTCTTATAATAGTGATGAAATTCGAGGGAGAAATTCATTTTATGGGGGGAAGAATGTAACAACACAAGATTTTTTTATATATATTTCTTTAATTAAATTTGATAGTTTTGTTATTTTTCATTACATGAAACACTTAGTTATGTTTTTCTTACACACAAAACCGATTTTAGATTTTGTTACTTGCTACATGGAGTTTAAATAAAAAGTGACATACTATTAAAATGTTATTATTTAAAATGATAGTTATTGCTTGCATCTTGTAATGATGTATATGAATAAGATTAACTAAATTATGAAAATATATGGTTTTCATTTGTATAAAATATGAATTATTTTATGACCAATTAATTAGAAATAAAAATGAAAAATATTTTAAAAGAATATATATCATTTTCTGAAAAACAATTTTGATGTATACAAACACATATTACCTAAATAAATTAAAAAAAATAGTTTTGGTAAATTATTTTAAGTAAATTATATATTATATGTTCATTTAAATGTTTTACATTTATCTTATGTGTTTTCTAGACAAGTGATTATAATAAATCGAATTTTTCACATAAAACTGTATTTTTTTTAAAAAAAAAGTTTTTTCGTCATTTGGAAATCTATTTTACGATTAATTTTATCAACTATTAGCAAAAAATTAAAAAACTAAATTTTTTTAATTCATCATATCAAAATTATTTTATGGTGATGTTTTGGGATTTTTTTTGAAAATATTGATGTTTCGATAAATAGGGGGAAATTTTATTTTTATTGCGACTGCTGTTGACACTCCAATTTTTTCATAATCAATGAAAATATTTGAGGAAAATATTTAAAGGATTAGAGAGGTGAACATACCTGAGAAGAATTGTGCAAACTCACCTAAAAGTGGCATGTGCGCACGCAACCTGTGCACCAGAAGGCATAGGTGCCCCCCCACCCCATTTTGCACTGAAGGATCAACCACCACTGTGTATAGTACCTATAATTGGTACGTGCACTAGGTACCTATATAGGGTAACTCCTTAAATTAGGGTCATGTGTTTTCTTATAAATATTACCATGGGGATCCTCATTTACAATATTGAAAAATGGAAGATTCCTCAAGCTCTGTTCTTGTTGTACCTTCGCCCTAGGTCCTCCAGAATCACTATAGTAGCTCTACAATATAATATAGAAGAGAGTATTTATGGGGATAGTGATATCAAAGTCCCTCTATAGTCTGAAATAAAATAAACCTTTACATGGATCCCTTCCCCTAGTTAAAAATATCTTTCTCGAAGGTCCCCTCCCTAACATGGGACCTCTGTGAGACCCTTCCCTGACAAGGGACCTCTGTGGATCCCTTACCCTTGTGGGACCTCTATGAGACCCTTGGTTCCTAGATAAATGCCCATCACAATTATTGACTCCTAGGGGATCCATTTCCAGAGGAACATCCATATTATTCATGCCTACCCCCTGTGCGAAGAACTTCCAACTCCTCTAAGGTCCTATATAAAGCACCTTCCTCTCTCCAAACCTTGACCTATGAAAGACAACCTGAAAACCCACTTTTAATAAACCAATGTAAGGGCTCACATTCCTTTATATCACTTGCCTTATGGGGACTAAATAAAATCCTTCACCTAAGGAAACATACTTGAAAAAGCTCAGATATAGACACATCAGTGTTTCTTGCATTCAGATTTCCATTCCATCAGTCAGAGGTGTCTCACACTTGTCCTACCTGACATGTAGGGTTCTTGAGGTACATGTAGATATGCATACCCTCGGTCATGAGGACCCCAACTCTGTGGGTGGTGTTTGGGACCTCCTAATATCAGATAGGAGGGCTAGGAAAATGTTATTCCTTCATAATCTCTAAGACATTTTTCCTTTAGTTCTAGAAGGGGAGGGAGAGTTTCTCACTTTCTTTTACCTAGTGACTTATCCTATCTCTTCCCCATGGTCCAAGATAAGGGAATCCTTCTTGTAGAAATACCCTGATCTATTTTTTAGAACCTATCCGGCTTCATTCCTTCATCCTTCTCCATACCCAAGGGTTGTATCCAGATGGGTAGTCAGACGTGACTATCCAAGGAATGATGATGGGAGGATATGGGCACTTCAAAGTCCCTTCATCTTCTATAGCCCCTCCCTCATCCACCAATGGAAAAAGAATATTGTGTGACCTTTTAGATCAATAGCTTCCTCTTTTTTCTCACACCAATCATGACTCACATGGTCTTATAGGTTATTGGTGATCATGAAATCCTCATCATCGTAGCCTATGGGTTTCCTATTTGGTATAATACCCAACCATACTCATTCAAAAGGAAATAATCCATAGTTATAATCCCTAACGGTCATCTTCTTGAGTTTAGGCCACACAAAAAATCTCTACGGGCCTCATATTCAGAATGATCCCTAATCATGTTGTCACCAACTCCAAGGGACATACTCCTCGTAAGAAAAACCTTCAATGTTATATATTTCTGTTGAAAAAATCACAAGGGAATCCTCATTAATTGTAATCACCAACCCATACCAAACTATGTGGGATTTGATTTCAATCCAATTGGGATACATAGGAAACCTCCATGAGGTCCAAACCCAACACCCCAAAATAAACCCTAATTATATCTATTCCAAATTAAAAGTAGTGAATTATCCAACCTAGGAGTCCATATATATTCCAGGTCACCTGGTCCGCCTTGACATAACTCCCACACTAAACATTGACTATGAACCTTTAACCTAGATTTCCTTTCCGCAAGACATTAAACTATATGGTTTGCCCCCCCTCATATTAGTTTAATAGGTATGATGTGTACTATTAAGTGTCATATAACTATATGGGATCTAATTCCATTCATGGTGATCCATAGGATTATTATCTCATGGGTCTGATCCAGACATCATAATGACTCTTATCTCCTTGGATGATGATAAAAACTAGAGTACCCCACTGTGTGGCTCAAAACTAGAAACATAATAAGAAATGATAAAAGAATATCTGATGTGTTCACAAAAAGGTTACCATTGATGGATAATATTGGATACATACATATATCTCTATCAAGGATGAACATAGGATACATACATATGAATCTGAATTCCATGCATGCAATTAATTGATTTTTAATTCACGGGTGACCCACAGAATGCTTTATAATTAAGGGAGGATTCATGAAAATATGTTAAATATATAAGAGTCCTAGGTAGGAAATAATTCCCCCCAAAAGCAGTGATAAGATCAAACAATCATCCTCTCAACTAATGTAGGTTCTTAATTATCAATGTCCATCTTCCTAGATGAACACCATCCTTTGTAATGTAGGTCTAGGATTCATCATGGATATAAGAACCATTGGGTGTTTCTAGTTCCACAAATAATCCCTTTTGTAAACTTCTTAAAAGTGATGTGGGTGTATGTTTCCAATGTGAAGGTTGTCCCACTGACACCACCAAATTTTGTTCCAACCCCATGTGGAATTCTGGGAGGAAAAAAATGGTTAACCAAATATTTATCCTTAACCAATATGATGGTGTCTTCTACCGATCTGGACCCTTTAGTTATTAAAATTGAAAGATGTCCAAACTAGACAATCCGTTTTTCATGTGTTATTTTAATGATATTCTTCTTTGAAGGGGTTTTTTTGGTTTCTTTTTTCACCTATATTTCTGGAACATTCAATAATATATCCATTTAATCCAAATGGTATCACACCATATCTCACAGATGTATTCTTTGGATACTATTTTTGTTGGTTCCACATTTAAATAGAGGAAACCATCACAAACCCAACATCTTCAATGCTGGGTCTGAAATGCACTGGATTGGGAGTATTTCCAAATTGGTATTATCCAGACCCTAGAGGTTGCTTGACATGTCCTTTAGCTTGTAAATCCCTTATAGTCATCTACATAGTGATGACCAGTGGTCCTGAATTAGAAGACACCAATTGTCATCTCCAAATGTTTTGGGTGATTATTCCCAAAATGAAACAATCATCTAATCCCTTATTATTAAAAGGTAGATAATTAATCCATATATTTCCACACCCAAAAGACAAAGGGTTCCTTTCAAAACACCCCTGTTTATAATCACATCCACTAATGTCATGCATTGGTGAACCCTCAACATGATAATAGTGATGTCCTCATGATTTTGGCCCAGGTTATCCAGACCCTAGAAAAGAAAAATGTCCCACTGAGGGGATAGACTGGTCGATATGTAATAGGGATATGATGATGTCCCCTATAGAGAATCCCACCAATGAAATTTTTTATAAAATAGTGATAAATAAAAAAACATCTTCGCACACCAATGAAGATTTCTAGCAGCCTCTTTTAGCGGCATCTGAAGAACCCCACTATTCGAATGTGGCGGCACACAGAGAGAAGGAACAAGCACCTTCCCTCACCAACCTAGAAAATCGTCATCCTCTTCTAGTAGTATTCAAAGTGAAAAATTCATGTTTGGAATACAACCATGAGTAGGTTCACTCACCTTACTATATTTATCAACCCTAATAGCAGTCTCATCTAGTATAATCTGAAGAAGTCAGATAGAAATTCCTAGTGAAAAACATGGGTAGACCCAAATCTCTTCACCAAAAGTGAGTATTTTCAGTGTCCACTAGTAGGAAATAGAGTATAGGAGAAGAAACACACCCCTTTTCACATCATGAAATGTGAAAATATCCATGTTCTAGTAACTAGAGTCACCAATCACAGCCTGAAAATGGTGAAAGGTAAGACACAAATTCATTCCTACAACCTACAAAAGATGAAGGGATATCATAACATAAACGGTAGTGATAGAGCGGTATACACACAAATCAATCCCAAAAAATGAGATGACTTGTCAACAAGTCACATCTGAGTAGCTATAGACCTCCAATTCCATCTAGGAGGGTTGTGTTCTATATTCCCCTGAAATATATGGGCAACCAGATCATGTCCAAACCCCCTTTCCAACTGAAGGTAACTAGATTATTCTAATGGAAACTCTGAGGCAAGAATAATCCCCAGCTAAAATTCCATAATATTATTGTAAAATTTTTGAAGTGACATAAGAGATATTAAAATATGATTTTGTATCTAAAATCCATTTTCCCCAACATGTGGTCCTAATCACTCGCAAGATGGCATCAAAAAAGAATCCTAACTATATACAACTAGAAAATAAAGAGCAGATTTATGATCCGGATTTGCATAATTATTGAGTTTCTGAATCCCTCATACATTTATATTTGGAAGCTCATGATCCTACACTACTATTACCAAATTATTCTAATAGTAGTAGAAACTTATAATTTCCTCCTCAAACACATCACCATGAAGGCTTGATTTATATCCCTAATTTGATTGATCTTGAGAGTAAATCTCCCAATGAGTCCTAGAAGACCTCCATGTGGCCAAAAGATCAAATAGTAAGAGGACATTCCCCTTGTTTTCATCCACCATGTAGATCCCCACTAGGGTATAGGCTATAGAAATTTTCCTTGTAGTCAGATGTCAATCTATATTGGTATTCCTCCACACAATGGAATTTGCTGTGAATGTCCTCTCCACAGTAGTGTTTCACATCATCCAAAGGGTCCTTCGCTTTTATATTCAATAATAAAGAATCCCTCCTACTATAAAAAACATGGTAAAATTAGTTTATTCATGTCTGATTTCTTGTAATTGACCAGTGAAATCCTTTCTCAACCATAAGACAGACCAAGCCAACAGTCACTCTCTGGAAAACTATTGGACTTCCCGCCTACCAATGTGATAGAGGAATTCCCCGCCAACATTTTTTAAAGATAAAATGGTAGGGAATACACCAATTTTCTCAAACCAGGTTGAGTAACCTCTGAAAAATATGAAGAATTCATTTTAAACATAAGGAAGTAGATGGATAAAAATGAAATACCTCTCCAGTTCTTACATATAATCATTCCCTGATACAACATTCCAGAGGCATTGTCAGAGGATTGTGTGCACGACATCTACCTCAGTATATAGAACAATATTCATCACTTAAGAAAAATTTTATTACCATGAAAAAAAGTATCAAAGTAATGTAATGTTCATAGAATGGATACAATTAAAAATTTACTTGGTAGATCTCTTGGCTACATGACATCCAAAATTTGGAAAGTAGTAAGGATCCCTTCAGCACACATGTCTCAATGTGTTAAAATAATTGTTTCATATGATCACAGATTTTCCACCTAGTTTTCATATAATAGGATGAGGTGAACATGGTTTGTTTCGGTTTCAACATGCTCCTTACAGAGCAATGTATTCCCAAGATGACATCATGTAATGCAATAGCTTTAGGCCGACTTCAACAAATGCAATCTATTCACAACTGATGATATGATAAATAAAATTGGACCCAAATTAATCTATGATGTTGGGCCAGAAGAGAGAAATTATTTTAAATGTATTTTCATCGGGAATCTAAAAATATTAATCATGCCTCCAAGGTAAGGGAAGTGAGTTTTTAAATAGTGAAAATATCACATATAGCACAACTGTCTTCTGAAACAGGTGGTTCAAGTTCAATCCATATGATTCTATGAGCCCTTGTTCGAATGATAATCCATAAAATCAAGAAGGTAGACACAATTGTGGAATCCATGAAAATCAAGGGGCAACCCCATCCCAGAGGTCTATGGGATTTTTTAACAAAACCTTTGAGTATAGATAACCAGGCTTGAAGAGTTGGGGAAGTGGAATGGTAACAGCCCCATCCCTCGGGGTTGGGGGATTTTTTACCTCAACAACTACCTCATAAATGGATTTTATTCTTATCTTTATTAGGGAGGAATTTCATAGAATAGATCCTTCCAATTCATCCCATCTCATGGTATCCTCATTGGGAACACGCATGGAAAACTTTTCTAGTGATTTTCTTCAGATTCCCATTTATCAAATGGATCCAAGAGAACTAGAAAAGGATAGGAAAAGGCCCTATGGAAGTTACAGACAAAGGAACTCTCAAATAGCGTAATGAAGGCATACAATGCACTATACATCGATAAATTTCATTAACACCACACCTGAAGATCCTACAGAACATGATTCCTATACAAAGGAGATAAAGGAGGAAGTTTTGGTTTATAATATTGTACTCACTAAAATAATTGAAGTAGTTGTCTATAAACAGAACTATTGGCTTTCCCTGAATTTTGGAATTCCCTCAACCACTCCACCAATACCTCCTCAAATAGTATCCATCGAGGAAAATGATAAAATTAGAGTTGTGCTTACCCATCTTACTAAAGATTTTGAACCCCTTTTACATGAGGAAATATTTTATTATCAAGAGGAAAAATTGAATTAATTAAGAAGATTAACTTAGAACTACTGTAAGGAAACATCCCTGCTAGATATGTTCAAAAAATGGTGACTCAACTGGAACTCCAAACTGATGCACCAGAAAAAAGGGTGTTCTCCGCAGAAACCAATATGGATACATAACATCATCCCAATATGTGGTATCACCAACAAATAGATTTGTATCCCAATATATTAGATTTATAGTAACCTCTATTAGGTAAAAAATTAGAACAAAACCATGAACAACCTTATAGATCTTCCCTTGTAGTTTACCCACATCAAATACCAACAGGGTTTCCACAGTTGGCTTTACCTATAACTCCCCTTGTTCAATTTCCTTAACATTAACACAATCATCATTGAAGTAAGTCAAAGTTTAATATTTATATTCCTAATAACTATTGTATATATGAAAAGTAAGGTCGAACCAATAAGGAATTCTTGTGACCAAATTTCATAATAAAACTCTAAACACCCCACTGTTAGGTTTGTGACCAAATTTCATTAAAAAAACTCAAAACACACGATTTTTTTCAGCAGTGGGGGAACTGCCTATATTTTTTTAATATTTTTAACTATTATATTTTTTATAATTGTATGTTCTAAGAAAACTAAGTCTAATATAAACTATGTTGAACTAACTACCTAATAACACTATGATAACAAATAGAGAACCGAAATAAATGATTTCAGAAATACACTCGAGAATTTTTAATCTACTGGCTTAAAAAACAATATATATACTACTCTTAATTTAATAACACCTTGAAACAGATTTTTGAAACTCCCTCACCAAGAGGTTCAACTCTCATACGGATAATTCTTGGAGTGCACCACTTCAGAACTAATCTTACTACTGGAAAAGTTGTGAAAAGAAGCAATAGGAATTAAATTCACCATAAATTCCTATGCTTGACAAAGAAAGCTCTAATAAATGTATTCAATTTCATTTTCCCCAACTGGACTTGAATTGTTTTATATTTTTAAAAATGTGAGTTGTAATCAATTTAAGTACAGTTATAATCAACCTAACTGAATGTTCCTGACTTTATAAAAGTAAAGTAATGCGAATATGTTTGAATGATTAACCAGTATGATTAAAAACTATAGTGCTAAGTGATCTACCCTAACAACATGTTCATATTAGAAAAATACATCTTTTGATTACAAGAAAATCAAATTGAATAAGAAACAGAGGAAAGAGAACTCCCCAAAGAACAAAGTGATGCTCTGCTTTCCCCTTGGATCTCTAGGAAGCGGCTCTCTAGGATCTCTCCTCGAATCGCTCTACTCCAATGAGTGATAAGTTGTCAATTATACAATGATTAAATGATGGAATACCCCCGAATTATGTTCCTGGATTTGTTTTTAATATCCACTTTCATCTGCTTCCCGCCACTGCATCTTTCCACTGACATAGTTTTGTTTCCTTAATGCACACCACACAGGTGCGTTTTTTTGAGGACCACGCGTCGCATTAGCGAAACCCCTATATTTAACTTTCTGTGAGTTAGTTAAATGAACATGGACATGTTTAAGTCCCATGAATGAATCTACACAAGAAAAAAAAGAATGAAGCAGTTAAAACAAGATATAAATAAATAAATAAATAATTATAATTTAAGTTATTAGTTTATTAAAAATTATTCAAAAGAATTAATAAGTTTTTAAATTAGATATTATTTAATAAGTTATTTTATTAGTATTATTATTTACTAGACATTATATTTTAAAATTATATTTTTATTAATTAAAAAGAAATTATTTTATTATTAACATTTAAACTTAAAAAGTTTAATTAATTATATATTTTAATTTTATAATGTTACTATGTTATTAATTTTTATTATTTAACATTATTAATTTTAATTATAAATATAAAGTTTATTATTATTTTGAAAATTAAATTATTTTCTATTTTAAGTTAATTAGATTAGTTTATTTTAATTTATCTATAAATTATCATTAGTATTTTATTTTAGTAATAAATTTTATTATTGAATAATTATAATTATTAAATATGTAACATTGAATTTATTTTAATTTAAACATATAAGTTATTATCATTTTTAGTTTAATAAAGTTTTATTTAAGTTAATTAAATTAATAATTATATTTAATTAATATTATTTAACTTATATGTATTATTTTTTTATAATTATTATTATTTAAGTTTAGTTATTATTTGTTAAATTAAGTTTTTATTTTAGTTTTCGTTTTAATTAATTAATTTTTTTAATTAATTAATTTTTTTATAGGTAATATTTATCCCCCCCCATTCGGCGCAACCCTAGGGGATGTGGCGAGTTGTAGGGAGTAACCACAGTGGAGAGGAGAGAAGGAACAGTGCAATAAGAGGATTCTTGGGGGGTATTAGTTGATTCGTGGTTTAGCGAAAAACAGTGGTGCACAGTCCTATTCATCCAGATCTGGCATGGAAGATTCAATGCGGAAGGCCCGGCTCTTCCAGCGCCACGCGACAGATCAGCTCAGCCCACCGGTGATGGGTTTTCAGAGCAAAGGATTTCAAGTCTCGAGATTTTGGTTAAGTTCTGTGTTTAGTTATGATTTGAATCCGTAAATTTTTTCTTGACTGAAACTATGGAATAGTGTGAGGATGAGGGAGTTGTGGTGAGAAACTGGGTTGTGAGGCACCGGTGAAGGGAGATCGGTCTATTAGCATCAGTGTGAAGAGATGGTACGGGAGGGGAATGACGTGAGATGTGAGACCGATGGTAGAATAGATGGATCGGTGACAAGGGTGAAAAACATGGGAGGAAAGGGCTGGAGGTCTCACTGATAGTTATCGATGAGACAGAGGAATTGAAATGGGTAATAGTGGTGAGACACTAATAGTTTTAAAAAAAAATAAGTCAGCGATAATTTTTTTCAGAAAAATAATGATTCACCGTGAAATTAAAAATAAAACATCACTATTAGTTAAAAATATGAGTCACTAATACCGATGAAATCTGAGATTGATGTTCATGCAATTGAAAGACCGATGCTAATGGCATCAGTAGTGGGATGCTACTGACAGTTTTAAAAAAATGAACTAACAGTAGCATAACAAGAAATAAACTTACGGTGAGTCAAAATTTAAAGTAAACAATTAAACTTAAAAATTAAAAACTTAAGTTAGTTAAATACAAAGATTAAAAATAATTAATCAGTTAACTATATTAAAAAACATGAAATTGAAAATTCCAAGATTAAAATTAAAAATTAAAATAAAGCTAATCAACATAAATTAAAATTGGATTATTATTAAACTTTAAACATTATGATTACAATTTAAATTATTAATTGTTAACATTTAAATTAAAAATTGGATTAATGTTAAACTAAGTTGATAAAAGACTAAAATAAAAATTATTATATAAATTGAATAAAGGGTCTGGAATGAGTGAAAAAGGATCACATCGGTGACTAAATGAGTCGCCGATAGCTCCTATCTGTCTTACAGTTATACTAAAAAAGTGTTATTAACTTAATAATTTAACTTCATACTTAGGATTAAATAATTAATGTTTAATAATTCTAAATTAATTAATTAAATAACTAAGTGAATACTTAAAATTAGAAACATATTATTTTATTAAATTAGAACTCAAATTCTTAACTTAATTAATTAGCAGGATAATTAAACATATTAATTAATCAAGTTAATTTATTTGAATGAAACTAAATTAAATAATAAAGTATTAAATTAATAAATATGTTAGAAAGATGCAAATAAAATAATTAATTGATAATTTAATTAAAATTTCATTTTATTAAAATGCAAGAAAATTTAGAACAGCACTACAAATTGATGAATTAAAAGTCTAGAAAAATTAATAAGAAATAACTAATCATTTTCAAGAATAAAATTACATAATTAATTATAAAAATGATTAATTAATAAATTTAATTATAAAAATAAAAAAGTACATATATTTAGTAAAAAGTGAAAAAATAAATAATTAAATCATTAAAAAATAAAACAAATGTGGAAAAACTATGTAAAAATAAGTCCATATCAAACTCCCCCACACTTAAAAATTGTTTTTTCTCAAAAAATCCCATGTTTTACTATATTTGAAAAAATATTAAAGTGTGTTTATTACAACTCAAAAAGTAACATGTCTAGCATTTTCAAAACAAAGGACTGGAAACTATGTTTAGGCTCAAGGGAATAAAATTTTCAAATCAAGTCTTTCCTTAAACAAATTCTTCCACTGGTAGTCTAGATAGTAATGAATCATCAAACAATGAAAGTGTCCTTCCTCATATGTGATATTACTTAGTGACTCGTATCAATTCAAATCTAATATCTAAATCCAAGAGTGACAAAAAGTTAAATATATGTGCAATTAAAAACTTAACCAAAGAAACTATGTACTTTGAATCGTCACCTGGGTTCCAATAAATATTTTTTTTCTTAATCACCTTATTAATACAACCTAAATTATTCCCATATAAACAATTTTCCCCTTCTTCATTTTGCGTTCATCATTCCCATCACCTTAATGAACTCTTTTTTGACCCTAGACACTTTATTTTATTTTTTCCAAGCCATGTATCATGTGCTACGTACTGTGTAATGCACTTATTCGAAGTGTATAAAGGGATTTTAGTTAACATAAATGCACCCAGCATCTAGGATCTCAATGATTTTCCATAGGATCCAAAATTTCCAAACTACTCCAGTTTCAAAAGATTTATATAAAAAAACATTTACATTATCTCACTAAGGCAATTAATTTAATAATTAATTGAAAAATGAGCCTCTAAGATTAGATTCAAACTTCCAGTTCCAAGGGTTATGATCATAACTTCACTAACGGGTAACCTACATCACTCTCAAAAGTAATTCCTAAACCAAAATTTCCTTTAAATAACTTTGTATATTCACTCAGAAATCATCCATCCTCATTAAGTTCAGAATCAAAATAGATCTAAAATAATGATCAGGCATCATCCAAAGGCAAAAACCAATTGGGTATAGTGTAAATCCTAAAATTATGAAAAAATTTGGAAACAATTTAACCATTTGTTAACAAAAAAATGTTAAGATGCAGTGGGAATTGATGGACTTCTCATTTAACACAGTTTAGCTCAGTCAAGAATTGACCCCCACCCCCATATTTAAAACCCAACTTTTTCCCCAATGTTAAATTTCATAGTGGAGAAGAACAATTGTACAAATAAAGTTCAAAACATGTTTTCAAATTAGTAGATTTATGACATGTTTTAAGGGTTTCATTGAAATTTAAAAATATTGTTTTCCAAAAGGGTTAATTTACAGCAAGTTCACAAGAAAATACATGCATTATGCTTAAAGTCAGTAACAAAGATTTTCAATTCAGTTCAAGAAATCGCATGTAACTTGTGGGTGAACAGTGTACTAGGGTAAAAGCAAGTGCACATATTGGGTTCAAATGGATTTTCAATAAATCAGACAAAGACATGATAAACACCCCATATATACAAGAAAATTCAATAGAACACACTAAGAGTCTACATGTATTCTCCTAAACTTAGTTTCTCATAGTAGAATGATTTTACAACAGTGAAATTAAATTTATTAGTAAGGAGGAATATGAAGAATTATTTTTTGTCTTAGTGACATGTGCATAAAATTTTTAGTATGTAAGACATGTAGTAGATTTATCCAGCAAACATGTAGTAAAAGTTTCCATCAAAGAGAAATATGCAGAATTTTTTTAAAAAAAAGAAACAGAATTTTTTAAAGTAATAATCACTAACTCATTGAAAGTAATATCAATGAATCATCGACAATAATGTATCAATGGCTAAAGTGAATCGGTGAGTCAATGACGCAGTGATAGTAGTAACTAGGACTTAGCATTACTGCCGGTGAAAGGAGCTGAAAATTTAATAAAGAAATTAAAATAATTCCCTAAAATGGTTTTTTATTAATCCTCCATCATGGGAATTTCTCTCCCTTAATGACATAGCAGTAACATCCTATCACAAAAAACAAGATTCAGAATCAAGAACAAAGAAACAATAGGAATTTTACAAAAAATAGAGCATGCAGTATTTTTTATTCAAATTCCAAAAATGAAACAACAACAAGGATATAACAGGAACCATGGGTTTCCTCCCATGCATCACTATGTTTTGATGTCTTCAGCCATAATTTATTCAAGATTAATTCTCAAGAATAGTGAAGGTAGCTAATCCCTTCGACTATCCCTCAAAATAAAGTTTCACTCTCTACCCATTAACCAGCATGGGTTTGTTTTCTTCACCTAAATTTTCAAAATCTCCATTATTAAGGACTCTAACAAAATTAAATGATCCATACCACTTGGAATTCAATTTTCCAGGAAAGAGTTTGAGTCTAGAGTTAAAGAGGAGGACCTTCTATCCAGGTTTGAATTCTTTGTTTTAAATGATTGAATCATGAAATATTTTAGTTATCTCTTTATAAATCTTTAAATTATCATAACTCTCTCCCCCAATATCATCTAACTCACTTAATTCAAGTAATATTCTTTCAATATATCTCTTAAAATCAATGTTCATAGCCTTAACTTCCCAATAAGACTTGTATTGAAACTCTACAGAAAAATGACAACATTTCCTAAACAACATCCTGTATGGAGTTATACCTATTGGGGTATTAAAAAAATTCTATATGCTTATAAAGCTTCATCCAATTTAAGAGACCAGCCTTCCTAGAATTTTACATAGTTTTTCCAAGTATTTTTTTTCAACTCTCTATTTGAAACTTCCACTTGTCCACTAGATTGTGGATGATAAGGATTTCCAGTTTTATGAACACAAACATATTTTTCCATCAAAGCCTTAAATTTTTAGTTTTTAAAGTGTGTTCTATTACCAGTGATAAAGTCTTTGGGAACTCTAAATCCTAAAAATGTTCTTTTTGAAAAATTTAATAACACATTTGGCTTGATTGTTGGGAAGTTCCACTACCTCAACCCACTTTGATACATAATCGACAACAACAAGAATATACTCATTCCCATGAGAAGATTTAAATGGACCCATGAAATATAAACCCCAGACATAAAAATTTATACTTCTAAAATACCTTTTTGGGGTAACTCTTGTTTCCTACCAACATTTACTAACCTTTTACATCTATCACAGGAAACTACAAAGCTCCTAGTATCCTTGAAAAGGGTAGGCCAAAAGAAACCAAATTGTAGGAATTTCTGATCTATCCTTTCACCTCCATGGTGACCTCCCCAAGGTGAGGAGTGAAAAATCTCAAGAATATGTAGCATATATTCCTATGGAACACACCTCCAAAGAATACCTTAAGCACATCTCCTAAATAGTAGGGGGTCATCCCATAGATAGTATTTAAGTTCAAAAATTAATTTTCCTCTTTGGTTATTGGACAGATTATTGGGAAAGTCACCTGCTTCCAGGAATTTGGAAAAATCAGCATACCAAGAAGATTTCCTTATTGACATGGTGAGTAGTTTTTCATCAGGAAGAAAAGAATTGATCTCCCATGGATCTTCAGAATAAGTGTGAGGAAGCCTAGATAGGTGGTCTGCAATTGATTTTTTATATCCCTGCTTATCCCTAATCTATAAATTAAATTCTTGTAATGGAATAATCCATCTAATCAGCCTAGGATTTGTTTCTTTCTTGGACAAAAATACATTAAAGAAGAATTGTTAGTGAAAATGATGACTTTTCAGCCTAACAAATGTTGTCTAAACTTCTCTAGAGTAAAAAAAAATAGTTATCAAATCTTTTCTAGTGGTGTTATAATTTCTTTGAAATTTATCTAGCAGTATACTAGCATAATACACCACATGTAACTTGCTATCTCTCCTATGTCCAAGGACAGCATCTACATCCATGTCACTAGCATCACACATAAGTTCAAAAGGTAGTTTTCAATCTGGTGTAGTGATGATGGATGATGTAGTGAGTTTTTATTTTAACATATTAGATTATTTCAAATAGTTTTCATCAAAGTTGAAAGGTACATCTTTAACAAGAAAAGAACACAAGGGCTTTGTTATTTTAGAAAATTCTTTTATGAATCTCTAGAAGAAACCGACATTCCCTAAGAAAATTATAATACCTTTAACATTTTCAGGAGGTGGAAGTTTTTTGTATGACTTCTACCTTAGTAGTATAAACTTTTAGACCATTCTTTGACACTTTATGACCTAAAAAATACCTTCTATAACCATGAATTGACACTTTCTACAATTAAGAACAAGCTTAGTTTCAATGCATCTTTCCAAAACTTATTCAATATTTCCAGGACAAGAATCAAAAGTACTACCCACGATGGAGAAATCATCCATGAATACCTCAATGATTCTTTCAATTGTGTCTAAAAAGATAATCATCATGCACCTTTGAAAAGTTTATGGAGCTCCATACAACCCAAAGGGAATCCACCTGTAAGAAAATGTCCCAAATGGTCATGTGAAAGTGGTCTTCTCTTAATCCTCTGGAGGAACAGAAATCTAGTTGTAAATAGAATACCCATCTAGGAAACAGAAAAACTAATTTCCAGTAATCCTTTCAAGAATTTGATCCAATAAGGGCATTGGAAAATGGTCCTTCCTAGTGGATACATTCAGCTTCCTATAATCTATACAGACTCTCCATTTTGTGGCTTTCTTAACTTGGATTTCTTTATTCCTTTCATTTTTGACAAAATTAAAACCTCCCTTCTTAGGGACAACCTGGACAGGGCTGACCCAAGCACTATCAGAGATATGATATATAATTCTAGTGTCTATAATCTTAATGACTACCTCTCTCACAACTTTTTTCTTGTTTGTATTTAATCTTCTTTGACACTCTACCCTAGGCTTATGGTCAGGTTCTATAGGAATTTTGTGCGTTTCGAATGAGGGACTAATACACTTTATATCAGTTATTGTCCGACCTATGGAATATTTAAGTTTTTTCAACACATTAAACAGTATTTCTTCTTGATTATCATTGAAAAAAGTAGAAATTATAACATGAAAAGTGGAATTCTCATCCAAAAATGCATATTTAAGATGTGAAGGAACTGGTTTGAGTTCAAGAGTGGGTGGTTCTACACTAGAAGAAAGAATCTTAGGCCTGGGAGGACCAATATCTTCAATATATCTCATGTAAGGAGTATTAAATGATGAAAGATTTTCAATATCATGTTTGGTTTCAGAGATACCAGCATTGATGTCCAAAGTGGACAGCACACTATCCATATTTTCCAGATCAGAATATAACAGATTAATCAAAGAAGAATCATCAAGTTGTCTTATAATTTCTCCCTCAACATCATCAAAGTATTCAGTAGAGTTAGTGAAAATATATTCTCCCTCAATATCACTCAAAAATCTCCTAAGTTTAGAAACGGAGGATTCTCCTATAGTAAAACGTGGACAGTTGCCCAGATCTGGAAAATTTTCCAAATTCTCTATTTGAGCAGAATTTTCAATTTGTGAAACATTTAAATCATGAATTTCATCTTCCAAATTAATTTCTTGAGAATTGGATTAATTTTCAGATGCTTCAATGTTTTCAAGTTGATTTTTATATGAACTTTCATTTCAAGGAACTCTATCTTTGAGCATTTTTTAAAATACGGTAGTCCCTTAATGTTCTTAAACACATTAAATTCTTCTTGTTTTTCACTAATTTTAAAAATTAGTTGACCCTTAGACACATCACTAACAGCACCACCTATGTCCAAGAAGGGCCTACACAAAATGATGGTCACATCTTGATCACACTCTAAGTCCAAGACTAAAAATTCAACAGGTAAAATAGCTTCCCAATCCCAACTAACAAGTTATCTACCCTACCAATAGGATGAGTGAAAGATCTATCAGCTAACTGAAGTATGAATATGGTGGGTTGATGATCACCCAGCCTCAACTATCGAAATAGAGAGTATGGGGGAAGATTAATGCTATCAATTAAATCACACAAATATTTGAGTTGTTCAGAATTTCCAAGGGTGCAAGAGATAACAAAGCTACCTGGGTCTTTCAATTTGGATGGGGGTTTTTTTGGAGTACAACACTGCACTCTTTAGTGAGGTTGAAGGTATAAAATTCTTCAAGGGTATTTTTATTTGAAATAAGTTTCTTAAGATATTTCAATTAAGATGGAATTTTTATCAAATCTTCAATGAATGGAATGTTCACTTGCAATTTAGAAAAGAGACCAAGGAACTGAAGAAGTTTAGCCATGGTGTTTCCTTGAGGTTTCAGCTTCTCAGGGGAAGGTATGGGTTGGGAAACAAATTCAGAATAGTAGGAATTTACCACACCTCTTTATTAACTTTTCCTTTTCCTTTATTATTTTGATTTTTAGAAGAATTTTTAGCTTGAGTTTCAGGTGAAAAATTCAGATTTTCTTCATTTTCAAGACTTTTATGTGAATTTTCAGAATGTGTACAGAGGAGATTTTTATTACTAGTTTCATGTATATTTTCATTTAGGATATTTTTAGTGAGTTTTTTAGTAACAGTTTGAGTATTCAGCCCACTCCTAGTTACTACTACCATGGCATTATCTCAAGGATTGAGTTTGGTTGTGCCTGGAAGTATACCTTTTTCCTTAGAAGTCAAATCTCTAGATAATTGACCCAATTGAGTTTCCATATTCAGCATTCTAACAACATTATTCATTTTATCAGTTTCATGTTTGGTTTTATGTTTATTCAGTTAATTAATAAACCTTTCTTCTTGAGAGTTAATTTTATTCAAAATTAGATCCAGCTAAGAAGATATTTGATTATCATTGTTTCCTTGTGAATTTGAAGACTCGACCCTTTTTTGTTTTTTAAAAACAATTCTTGGTTTATTTGAGTAATTAGGGGTAGTGGATTTCTTAATTAAACCTTGATCCTTCCATGACAAATTGGTATAGTTCCTATAGCCTTGATTATAACTATTTGAAAATGGATCTTCCTTAGGAGGAATTCTAGGACCATAATTGAAAAATTTTGAGTTTTCTTATTGTTGGGTTGGCATGTCAAAGTTAGGAAAGTAGTTTTCAGTATGCCCAAACATTCAACACTATGAACATTGTTCCCTTAAAGATTGATTAGTGTTTTTACAACCCAATTTATTAACAGTTTGTTTTAAATATTACTTCATTAAATATTGAAGTTCATCAGTGATTTTAGCAAGTTGAGTTTGAGTTTCATTCATTGAACCAATATTTGGGTTTTTGTTAACTCTTTTTCTTATTGAATTCTTATATTGAGAGTTCAGTGCAAGATTATTAAATATTTGTCTCAACTCTTCATCTGTCTTGTTATTATAGTTACCACCAGCAGCTTGATTAACTAGGTTTTGTCCAGAGGAGGATAACCCTTTATAGAAGGTATCCATGAGAAGGTGGGATGGGAGTGGATGATGGGTACACTGCCTAAGAAGGTCCCTAAATCTATCCCAATATTCATAAAGATATTCTCTATCCTCTTGATAAAAACTTGGTATTTTTGTTATAAGTTCAACTTTAAGTCTTTGGGGATAAAATCTCATTATAAACGAATTTTACACTTGATCCTAGTTTTCGAAAATGTTCCCATCTAGACTCAAAAACTAGTTTCTGGAATTCCCTTTAAGGAAAAAGGGAAAGAATATCATTCTTAGCTTATTTTAAATGAAACCTAGAAGAGGTAGTTATTGAAAAGTATTGTAGAAATATCTAATAAAGGCTAGAGATTCATCATTAGAAATTCCATTAAATGTAGGCAGAAATGAAATGTGGGATTGTTTAAGCTCATAATTTTAGGCCCTATGAGATAACCTAATGGAAGATGGATTTCTTGAAACTTGAGGAAGTTAGAACTCCCTAATCCTAGTCCTCTCATTTTATTTTATGAGTTCATGTGGATGATTTTGAAAGTTGTTAGGTTCAATAATCCTATAGTCTAAGTTCTCCATTTCAGTTTTATTTTTCTTACTATGAACGGTAATGTGTTTATCAAGTTCATGTTTCAAAGGCTCAATTGTATTAGTAGTAGACCTAGTGTTCATGAATTATGTAATAAAAAGTGAAATTCATCACAAATAATAGTAAACAGAAGCTCATCAAAACATAAAATAGTAGCAATACAATAGAAAATGAATCATATTTTTTATAATTTTCAATTTTTTGAATTTTTTTGAGATTTTTTATGTGATTTTTTTTAGTTATTTTAGTTTATAAAATTAATGGTTCATTCCTTCCTCGGAAACAGTGCCAAAAACTTGAAAAAATCATCATTGAAGTTGATTAATGTTTAAAATTTATATTCCTACTAACTACTATATATGTGGAAATTAGGGTTGAACCCACAGGGAAGGCTTGTGACCAAATTTCTTAAAAAAACTCTGAACACCCTAGTGTTGTCAACAGTGGGGGAAATATCAATATTTTTTTAATATTTATAACTTTTCTATTTTCTATAAATTTCTATTCTAAGAAAACTAAGTCCAATCTAAACTATGTTGAACTAACAAAATAATAACACTATGGAAGCAAATCAAGAACTCAAAAAAATTATTTAGGAAATACACTCGAGAATTATTAATCTACTTGTTTAAAAAATTAACATATATACTGCTCTTAATTGAATTACACATTGAAAAAGATTGTTGAATCTCCCTTACCAAGATTTTTAACACTCATAAGGTTAATTCTTGGTGTTCTCCACTTCAGAACTAATCTTAATGCTGCAAAAGTTGTAAAAAAGAATAAATATGAATTAAATCCACCATACACTTCCTATGCTTAACAAATAAAGCTCTGATAAATGTATTCAATTTCAGTTTCACCAACTGAACTCGAATTTCTTTTATAGTTTTAAAAATCTGAGGTCTAACCAATTTAATTATAGTTAGAATCAACTTCGCCGAATTTTCCTGACTTTATAAAAGTAAAGTAGTGTGAAGATGTTTGAATGATTAACCAGTATTATTAAAAACTCTAGAGCTAAGTGATCTATCCTAACAACATGTTCATATTTTAAAAATACATAATTTGATTACAAGAAAAGAAAATTGAATAAGAAATAGAGGAAAGACAACTCTCCAAAGAACAAAGTGTTGCTCTGTTTCCCCTTGGATCTCTAGGAAGCATCTCTCCAAGATTTCTCCTCGAATCGCTCTACTCTTATGAGTGAGACGTTTTCAATTCTCCAATGATTGAATGATGGAATCCCCCCAAATTTTTTTCTCTCTATTTTTAATATCCAATATCATCATCTTCTCGTCACTACATCTTTCCACCGACGTAGTTTTTTTCTTTAATGCACACCGCCCACATGCGTTTTTTCACGAACCACATGTCGCATTAGCAAAACCCTTGTAATTAACATCCTACGAGTTAGTTAAATGAACATAGACATGTTTAAGTCCCCTGAATGAACCTGTACAATAAGAATAGAACAAAAAAGTTAAAACATGAAAGAAATAAATAAATAATAATAATAATTTAAGTCATTAGTTTATTAAAAATTATTTAAAATAATTAATAAGTTTTTAATTAGATATTATTTAATAATTTATTTTATTAGTATTATTATTTAATATAAATTAGATTTTAAAATTAAATTTTTATTAATTAAAAAGAAATAATATTATTATTAACTTTTAAACTTAAAAAATTTTAATTAATTATATATTTTAATGTTATAATATTACTAAGTTATTAATTTTTATTAGTTAACATTATTAATGTTAGTTATAAATATAAAGTTTATTATTATTTTGAAAATTAAATTATTTTATATTTTAAGTTAATTATATTAGTTTATTTTAATTTATCTATAAAGTATTATTATTATTTTATTTTATTAATAACTTTTATTAATAAATTTTATTATTGAATAATTATAATTATTAAATATGTAACATTGAATTTATTTTAATTTAAACATTTAAGTTATTATCAATTTTAGTTTAAAATTTTTTTATTTAAGATAATTAAATTAATAATTCTATTTAATTAATATTATTTAACTTATATGTATTGTTTGTTTATAATTATTATTACTATTATTTAATTTTAGTTATTATTTTTTAAATTAAGTTTTTATTGTAGTTTTCTTTTTAATTAAATAATTTCTTTAATTAATTAATTTTTTTATAGGTAATCTTCATCACCCCTCCCCCCATACGGTACAACCCTAGGAGGTCTTCGGTGGCTTCCCGAGACAAGCCCAGCAGTGAGGTCCTCCTCCATTGCAGCTTCGGAAGGTATCCTGCAGGGATGCTTAAGAATAGGCGGTGACTAATCCTCCCTACTCGAGGTAACCAGTGGTACAACTCCATGGTAGACAAGTGTAATGGTGGCTCAGAGCTCGATACTTCGGCAAAAACAACATCACAGGATTTCGGAAGAAGAAGGGAGAAATAAGGGATGTGGTGAGTTGTAGGGACTAATCGGAGTAGAGAGGAGATTAGGAATGGTGTAACATGAGCGTTCTCAGGGGGCTCAGTTGATTCAAGGTCTAGAAAAAAAATAGAGGTGCATGGTCCTCTACCTTCAGATCTAGCATGATGGATTCAATACGGGGATCCCATCTCTTCAACAGTGGCGTGACAGATCTCATTGGCTCACCGGTGGTGGGTTTTTAGATCCAATGATTTCAGGTCTCCAGATTTTGGTTCAGTTCTATGTTTTAGTTATGATTTGAATCTGTAAATGTATCTTGACTGAAACTATGGAATGGTGTGAGGATGAGGGATCTGCAGTGAGAAAATGGGTTGTGAGTTTCTGGTGAAGGGAGATCATTCTATCAACATTGGTGTGAAAAGATGGTGTGGGAGGGGAATAACGTGGGATGTGAGACCAATGTGGGGAAAGAAAAATATCAGTGAGACCGATGGTAGAATAGAGGTATCAGTGACAAGGGTGAAAAACATGGGAGACAAGGGTGGGACATCTCACTGATAGTTATTGGTGAAACAGAGGAATTGAAATGGCAAACAGTGGTGTGACACTGATAGTTTAAAAAAAATTAAGTCACACAATTTTTTTTTTAAATAATGAGTCACCGTTAATTAAAATTAATAAATCACTATTAGTTAAAAATATGAGTCACTAATACCGATGAAATTTGAGACTGATGTTGATGCAATGGAAAGACCGATGTCGATGGCATCGATAGTAGGATGCTACCGATAGTTTTAAAAAAATAAACTAATGGTAGCATAACAAAATATAAACTAACGGTGAGACAAAATTTAAATTGAACAATTAAACTTAAAAATTAAAAACTTAATTTAATAAAATAAAAATATTAAAACTAATTAATCGGTTAACTATATTAAAAAAACATTAAATCAAAAATTCAAATATTAAAATTAAAAATTCAAACAAATCTAATAAACATAAATTAAAACTGGATTATTATTAAACTTTAAACTTTATGATTACAATTTAAATTATTAATTGTTAACACTTAAATTAAAAACTGTATTAATGTTAAACTAAGTTGATAAAAGACTAAAATAAAAATTATTAAATAAACTGATTAAAGGGTCTACATTGAGTGAAAAAGGATCACATCAGTGACTAAATGAGTCATCGATAGCTCATGTTTATCTTACCATTAGACTAAAAATAAATGTTAATGAATTAATAGTTTAACTGAATACTTAGGATTAAATGATTAATGTTTTAAAGTTCTAAATTAATTAATTAAATAAATAAGTGAATACTTAAAATTAGAAACACATTATTTCATTAAATTGGAACTCAAATTCTTTACTTAATTAATTATCAGGATAATTAAACATATTAATTAATAAAGTTAAATTATTTTAATGAAACTAAATTAAAGAATAAATTATTAAATTGAAAACTACGTTAGAAATATTCAAATAAAATAATTAAATGATAATTTAATTAAAATTTCAACTTATTAAAATACAATTAAATTTAGAACAGCACTACAAATTGATGAATTAAAAGTATAGAAAAATTAGTAAGAAATAATTAATCATTTTAAGGAATAAAATTACATAATTAATTATAAAAATCAATTAAATGATAAATTTAATTATAAAAAAAGTACATATATTTAGTAAAAAGTGAAAAAAATAACTAAATAATTAAAAATTAAATAAAAAGATGTGGAAAAACTATGTAAAAATAAGGCCACATCACCCTTCGAGAAATTACTCAGGGGATCATCAATATAATTGAGTCTCTAATGGATCTATTTGAATCTATAAAGGAATGGAGTATGCTGGTACAGCCAGAAAATAATCCTTACTCCGAATGGGTTGATTTGACTCTTCCCCAGCTGAACTTTGGAAACCCTTCATTTCCAATTTTTAATGGTTTGGGGAAACTGGATAAAAATTTGATCATTTCTTATTCCACTATGATCTCATGATGGGGACCCCTACATAACTGGAAGATGTGATACTTAGGTTCTTCATGCCTACATTATAAGGACTGCCCATTTTTGGTACACTAGTTTATCAACTCAATCAATTACTGGGTGTAAATGCATCTGTCATAACTTTCTCATCCTATACAGCTCGATGCTACAAAATAAAATAGTACATGACCTCTAAAACTAGAAATAGTGATAGAATGAGAAGGTCTTGTATTTCAATGCTCATTGGAAGGGGTTGACATACTCTTTATGCCTACAGCTTCCTCAATATTATTTGTTGTCTATCTGTATGAATAATCCTCACAATGAATTATGCACACTACTCATCCCTATGAAATATATATGATGTTTTGAGGATATTGACATAATTTCTAAAATAATTTAAGAATCTATCCCATGAACCAAGTCTATTTCGATAGTAATTTCATTAGCTCATGGAAAGAGAATGGGGAAAGTGGAGGCTTCTATCATTACACTTATGTCGGCCCCTGCACCTACTCCATCTCCAAATATATCACCATATCATTCAGTTCACCCTCCTAGGAAATAGGGATAATGATTTCCTTGAAAATACTAGAAATGGGATAAGGGGAGGAAACATTTTGAGGAGATAAAGAATAAATTTTAATCATTACAAAATGACTATATCCCTAGATACTTCATCTCAGCATTGGAGAACAACTTGATCAACTTGTGAAATCCCAAGAAGTCAAACCTGATGGTGATGAAAATCTCATGAACTATTTCCCCTTCCATAAAGTATTGGTAAATCCTATCTAGAAAAAAATCAAGGACATCCTATAGATGATTGTGGACTCTGGGAAAGTGAAGCTGGTAAATCCACCTTTGCAAGTAGCATGTGTGTCTACCTTTGATATGAAGAAGGATAATGAATGGAAGAAAGTTAACAGCAATGGTATGTATAATTTAAGTGACTATATGGTCAGAAATATGATCAAATAGACTCATTCTAGTCTCTAATTATAGTTAAAATAGCCAAATAGGCTCGCGTCTACTTCTGCTATGACACAACCAATTACATCAGCACAATTGTATTCGGAAATCCAATCTTCCATGAAACAACATGGTTGTAGGATTGGGAAGAAAATATATGAATACAAAAATTTAAAAAGGATGAAATTTTATTTGATTCTCTCATACATCATGCCTATAGTCTCAGATGCATGGGCACCACACCACTAAATGGTACCACGAGAGTTGACCCTCCAGACATAGTCCTAATCAGATGAGGAGTTACTTTTCAGTTCTATTAATGTTATTCTATTAATTGATCCCTTCTCAGGTGATTATTATGACAATTAACCTGAATTCCATACATAAAATTGGGGAATTATGAGAATATTCCTCCAAATCCAAGGATATAGGGGAATACATTGTCATTCCAATATTCAATACTATGTCCACATTCCTACTCAAACCATCTAGGAAGCCAAAACTCATGGGAGATACATCTAGTTAGCTCATAGGGAGAAATAAATATCCACCCCATAGTCCCTAGTTCTCCCTGACTCTATCTTTCTGTATGATCGATTAGAGGAGACACCATTGCCCAACCAACCTCGTTGCATAGGCATACCTACCCGGCCTAATTTACTAATGGAATAATGCCTTCAACTCCTATTCTAAGGGATAATTCACCTAAATCAAGTACTTCATTTCCCAAAGTTCTTGGAAATATGAAAATACATGCTAGGAAGTATATAAATTTATCCCAGAAGTATGATATTTTAATGAAATTTTTCATAGTCTTGGTCAAGTTTTCTATCTCTGATGCTTTGATTCTATCAAAAGACCTCTGGGAATCACTCATAGAAGCTTTTTCTAGTCCAAAATAATTCTAGGTTGAAGTTGTTTTTTTCAGATTATATCATGTAGAGAGGGATCCTATGTAATTATATACAATCATCTCTTTTAAAGATTGAGATGAAGATGTTATTATATAGGGAAACATCAGACCCATGTACATGTCTACAAAGATAAATGATGTTGATATTCGACGAGCCTTCATTAATAACAGATCAGGAATTAGCCTCATTCTGGTCTAACTACTTCGTTAAATTTGTTTCAATGATATCCACTTGTCCCCATCCTCTTTAATGCTATAGGGTTATGAAAAGAGGGAGAAAAAATATCTTGGTGAAATCAAACTCAAGATTCAATTTTCCGATCTCTTACCTAACTCAGAATTCATGGTTGTCCAGCACGATACAAACTTCAACATTCTGTTGGGAAGGCCTTGGTTGCATCATCATGAGGCTATTCCCTCATCATACAACCAATGCCAAAAACATTTTTTTAATGATAAAATTGGGACATTAGATTGTGATAAATCCCCATTTAAATCCTCTGAATCACAATACATTGATGTGGGATTCTATCATAGGGAGGGGGAAAGCCCATGATTGATAATGTTTCTCTAATAAATGCCTCAAATGATCTGGAAATTCCCATGAATAGCCCCTTTAAGTATATCTATGAATAGTATGTGATCCCATAAATTATATTGAAGGGTGTATTCAAATTCATACACATATTCAATGAATTACATGATATTAGTGGTGAAAAATGAACCCGGCAGTGTTGAAGAAGTCATCGACCCTCCAAAAAATAATATAATCTTGGGTGAAAATACCCTCATTCCATCCTCTGTGCTTTGAAAAATCACTACCTCATCACCTGGGTTTAAAGCGTCAGTCACAATGAAAAAAAATAAAGATACTCATTTGTAGTCCCTCATATCCCCTTTAGAGCTTCATATAGGAACCACATCATCAATCAGGATGGAAGTAGTTTCTTTTCCTTTTTAATTTTGAAATATTGACTCCTCCCATGTCTCTTAGGAATTGGATTCATCACCTACTTCCTAAAATAATAAGGAAGAGGTGGAAGATTAGTATCTAGAGTAAGATGAGTATCCAGAGGAAGAGTAAGAGGAGGAAGACCATAGGGTTTCACTCCAGCATTTCAGAACAGTGTCTCTACCACCATTGATGAACTCAAGGAAATAAATCTGGTTATATAGGGAGATCCATGTTCCATTATTATGAGTGTATCCATGACTTCCTATTGGTGATGAATTCCTATTGAAGCCACAAATAGCCCATATTTGGAAAGGTGAAACCATTATTAGTCTTGATGAAGCATTCTAAGAACTCCAAGCAAGGAGCATGCAAGTATCGAGGTTTGTGTTAAATATTTAAATATGAAAACAAGATTATTTTATGCCATATATTAATTCAATTCATGTCCCTTCTACAAAGGCCTCACAAATGGCCAAGGCAGTCGTGTGCGTGATGTCAATGTAGCATGCATGAAACCTGATCCATGTGAGACTCTATTGCATTCTAGATATGGAATAAACCATCTCCTTATGTGATCGTTCACCATATTTTAGGATTGGGTTTCATGGAATACCTCTTCCATGATGGAATTCTTCTATGCCATCACTATATATTTTGGATATAAGTAGAAGGTCCCCCCCCCCCTCTTCAGGGTGATCATCTAAAAGTCAAACTGCTTCCCTACTATGTGTAAGACTGATCTTCTATGATATTTCTAAAGAATAGAACCCTCAAGTTATAAGATATTGAGTAAAAGATCCCTTATGGGTCCTCCCTTGATTCTTCCAAAAACTTTGTAACCCTTTTCTGACCACTTTCATCCTAAGTCAAGTGCGCACAAGGGATCCACCTATGTGAAACATGGACCTTGCGTGTAAAACTCCAAACTTGTTCAAAGACTTGAACTATCATGCAAGCATAAAATCATGCGCACACCCCTTCTTTGAAGCTCCATGGGAAGTCCCCATTTTAGAGATTCATGTATAATCACCCATTGCATAGAACCCTCATGCCTTGCACGCACCTCTTACGTAAATTCCTCTAAGATTGCATGTAGTGATTTCATGGTTCCTTGTGAGGTGTCCCCTATGCCCCTAGTTCATCTTCTTCCATGCCTTTTTATTCTCAGAATAGGTACGCTAATTATTTTTTCTTCTCAACATAATCATGCTAACATTGATATCGTGAATGACCAATTCTCCACACCGTTACACCCTATCATTCCTGAATCCTTACCCCACCCAAGGATGCATGAACTATAGTTATATAATCCCATGGTGTAGGGAGTGACTCCCCAAATTTGTGTTGCATAGCATAAAACTACCTAGAACCAATGTCCTCTTCTATGATATAAAATTATATTCTTACCTTGTGAAATACACATGGGATTCTGCATGTATGATCGTCATGGGATGTCACCTCCTCTACCACTATAGGATAAGAAACCCATAGAGGAAAGATTTAATGTAAAATCCCCATACACATTGTTCTAAAATAATATAATTCACCATATATGGCTCATAGGGAATGATATCCTCCTCACATGGAATTAGATCATCCCCACATGGAAGTAAAACCTCCTCGGTCATCTTTTAGGCATAAGACTCATGTTGTCTCTTGTTGGTGCATCTTTCACGATATGAGTGTCAGGTCTACTACTTCCTCTTGTTTCTCACACTGATCAAGACTCGCGTGTGATTAGAGGTTAGTAGTGGCCATTATATCAAACCTCCAACCATATGGTAATCCCTCCTTGAGTAATCCCTAGTCTCTATATTCCAATGGGTATCTCTTATGCATAAACCCCAACCATATTCTCCACTTCCATAGGACTCCTCTTTAGTTATAATACCTAGATCCCCTTTCCTAACTACAATGGATTTTATTCCTAACAAACTGGGATACGTAGAAATCCTCTCTATGGTCCAAACCCAGCATATGCACCCATCCTAATCTTTTTCCGGATCATAACCCTGATAAGATCATTCCCTTGCATGAAGACCAGTTCCTCTTTGGGTGTCTTTGGGTAGAATTCACGCATAAGCCCCATCCATATCATCATTGATCCTATCACCACCTGGGTAGCTCAATGTGTAATCCCCACACATGATCTAACCAAGATAAATCCTCACACTAAAGGTAATATCACATGAATAATCCCCCCACCATCCCTCATTGATGCTCCTTTCAGGACATGAGTGTCCTTACTGCACGATGTTAAACATTATGGAATGGTACTATCGCAAAACACTAAAATGTGGCATCAAAATATGTGGGTTTTGATCCTTTATTTATACATTTAGTATGTAGGAAACCTCTTTTAGGTTCAATCTTGACCAATGGTAAACCTTGGTTCCCCCTCCATAGGGTTGCACCTACCTGATCCACCTTTAGGGGTGTCCCGGTCACCCTTCACGGTGTGACATCTTCCCATTACAAGACACACCACTTGGGTCCACCTCCACATAAGCCTTGATCCATCCATCGTTAAACCTTTCTGGTTGTCCCTCCTAGGGATATAACTCTTTGATCTTCCTATATGGGGTGTTCTCATCAATATCATTCCTTCTCGACAAGATGTTAAACTCATAATCTATCTTATACATCTACCTCATTCTAAACATGGAATTCCTGAGTCTAAATCCTTGGAATATATACTCTTATGGTGTTAGATACCTCATGATCAAAATGGGATGCCTTAGGTTCTGTGCCTAAGATGACTCCATGATATGCCCTCCTATGAGGATGAATACAAGTGACCAATGCTCCTAGCATCTAGACATGCTAAAAATTCCCAATGTGACTACTCTCTTGACTGGAGGTTTCTTCCCTGTCAAGACCCCGTAGAATGTATAGATGGAAGTAGAGTAATTAACCAGCATCCACCAAGATATGTCACTGGAAACGAATTTCATGAACATGACCTTACTTTATGAGGGAGACCCAGACTAGGCGACGAGTTCTAAAGAAAAATCCATGGATATAGGACCCAACAACCCATCATCACATTTAAATTAAAGATTATAAATCCTTAATTAAAGTGATGAAATATACCTACCTTTGGAAAGAGGGAATGTGTGGAAACAAATTTTAAAATCTATGTGAATCAGCCTTTATAGTGGAGTGCCCCAGATAAAGCATTAGAAACCTAAATTGTGAAACTTTTTTCCTTCTATTATGAGGATTATCCTTGTTTTGTATAAGATAAATGATTATACTCAGATGCCACAGACATAATTACACCTATAGAAATGGTGAACCCAACATGAATCTCTTCTGCTCAATACATGGACTACTTGCACTTGATACATCAGTAGGTTTTCATGTCATTAGATCCAGTTATCTGGTTTAGGACCCACCATGAAAATAGTGGTCTTGACATAGAACTCAACATAAATTAGTGTAGTTAAATATTGGGCATCCTATTCTATGACATTGTCAGCATGAAACTCTCTCTCCTACCATGGAAGATTGGATGATAATGGGGACTTGGAAATTTATTTCCTTATATTTGTACTAAAAGCTTAACTCTTCTACTTTGTAACCCAAGTTTTAGGAACCCAACCACCCAATTATCATAGACATAGGGGTAGGATAAATTTCAAGGTAGAAATCCTGTATAACTCTATCTCTACCGCAACTTCATCCACTATGCCATTAGATGCCAAGTGCCCCCACCACATCTCACTCTCCGAGATTATATAGAGGAGGGTGATAGACACCATAATACAATGATACAAGAAGAAGGGGTTATTCCCACATGTGAGATGGCCCTACCAGACCAGGAGTCTTATGTTCCTCACTAGCACCACCACCCCCAAGGGTCGCAGAGGGATCCATTTCTCCCCTCTCCAACAATGAATAGCTTTAGGAGCCTCTCTATGGAGTGATCCTATGACTTGATACCATATTTCTAAGAGGTGGGGTTTTCCCAAGTCACAAAGCTATGAATACCCCTCGAGGGAATCCAAGAAGAGCTCCCACTGCACCCCGTCAGTGAAAAAAACTACATGTTATTTAGGAGGAAGTACTGGTAGACTATACCCCTGCTCTATCAAACCCTATCTAGACCACTCGATGCCAACATCGGGCACAAGCTTAAGAGAATTCATGATAAGGGGAATCATATTCCACAACTCCAGTGGCCCCTTCCACCACCAGGATATTCCATCAGATTCCTACAAAAAATGAGCAAGGATCCATCCAGGTCTGATTGAGGTTGAGAACTCATTCACCTCATAGGCTGGTTGGGTTGACTCTTTCAATCATTGGAAACCCCGGAATTCATCATAGGTCGGTCTATAATGATGGGATTCAGTATTAAGGCCCTCCATATTCTATCTCCGACCAATGTAGAGGTCCCCCCCCCCCTCTCCCATAATGAACATGGAAGTATTCCCCATGTTCCTAGCATCGGTCAAAGTAGAGGTCTTCCCAACTTCATCGACATCTAGTATGAAGGTCCTACCTGTACGCATAGTTACAAACATAGAGGTACTTTATATTCCATATTACATCAATGCAAAGGTCCTCCCCATTCCATTCCCAGATGAAGCGGATGTCCTAAACACTCTAGTGTTGATCAGTTTCAAAGCCCTCCTTGCACTTGGACTTGATAGTACATAGGTCCTCCCCATGCCACAGTCATCAAGAGTGGAGGTCCTATACACTCCTTCAACGACCAATGAGGAGGCCCACCCCATGTTTCCAAAATCTCATGAGGAGGTCCTCCCCACTCTAGTGTTGATCTGTGTGAAGGTCCTCCTCACACCTCATCACACAAGTATGGAGGTCCTCCTAATACCTTTCCTCCCAGACAGCAAGGAGGTCCTCCACATGTTCCCACTGACCAATGAAGAGGCCTCCCTTACTTCACCAACAACCAAAGTGGTGGCCCTCCCCTCTCCAACAACAACTGATATGGAGGTCCTCCCCATATCCCTACTGGTCAAAATGCTATCATCCACCAGCACGGAGGTCCTCCCTGTGATAAAGAACTTCCCTACCCTGAAGAACCATCCTAGAGTAGAAGTTAAAACTACCATGTATGAAGGAAAAATATAGAGAATTGACAAGTCATTTTTAGTCTCATTCACTTCTAATATTCTGAATCAGAATGTGATTCATTGATGGAGCATTCACCCTATTCATCAACATCAGATTCTAGGGTAGGAATATGACAGGTGATGTTCTTCATCCCATAAGGGGAGATTCACGAAATCCTAAAACCCATGTGCAGGTACATGTAGGTGGATGAAGATTTGGCTCCCTTCTAGTGGATCATGGTGTAGTCATCTCTATCATTACCGATTTCACTCTCTACCTCTACATGAGATCACTTAGATCTATTCTGGAATGGGGTAGATGATGAGTATCATGTTGAGTCACCACTATGTGTTGTTTGACTCATATATGAGGTGGTGGTGAAAACCCAGTCCTACTCGAATGTCATGATGTGATTGGTATCACCCTCGAGAGATGACCTAGTGTATCTAATAGTCGACTCACACAACAGATCCTCTATCAAAAAACCAACCACTACACCAACCCAAATAATTTTTGTTGTTAATCTCTCATCCAACATCAATCGAAGCTTGGGGTAATGAAGACCAGGGCCCCTCTTATGAACATTAAATCACGTAGGATACTATAAATGATGATCAGTTGTCAATGTTATTATAGCCAAATGTTGCCTCCAACTTCAACATCATGAAATCCATCATCAAGGATTAGGTTATGTGATTCCATCAGTCTTTCTATATAACGTCTTTTTGGTTTAGTGACCATCAGTTGTTCTACCTAAGAAGCTGGTAACATTTCGATGACATTGATCAGTAGTGCCACATGGTTGAGTTGGAAGCACCCCCAGTGGCTCAGCACCCTACATCACCTGGATACCACTGGACCATCTAATATAGATGGGTCTATAGTTTCATGGTGCTCCATAGAATCATGGAAGATGAATCCCCACATGTGCAGATCTAGGGCTAGGGATAGCACACTACTCTCCATTTTAACCCTATCTTGCACCATCCAAACCTACCCATTGATATAAATGATATTACTAGGGTATCATTATGGTAAATATGATTGTCTTTAAGATTTAAAAGTATGGGGTGTTGATGTAGGGTCCGAAAAAGAAAACCCACCCCCTAGGGTAGTGTATTATTAGGTAGATGCTCATAAAAGTGTTTGTACCTACCGGAAAGGGGAGTCACTCAATATAAGAGATCTTTATGCATCATTTACCACTATTAAAAATGATAACAAGGGAAAGTGACTACTCAATCCCTCAGATCCATATGATGTTTCATAGAAGATAGAGACTAATCTCACAATCACCACCTTACTCCAGCAAGTTGCAGATAAGAACAGGATTATCGATGAGCTCCTTACTGAGAAGCACCTGGATTATGGTTCTCCTCAACAAGATCCTATTCCCCCTCCACCAAGGTAGTAGAGGAATAATCCATTCCATCTCAGTTAGTTACTCTTAATTATGCTCATAAATCCCATGCATCCTGACCGAGTAGAGGCAGAAGTTCATGGTAAGTGACCACGATATGAGTTGTTAAATCCACCCAAGCTATGTGACAGTCTTCATCAAGACCTAGATCAAGACTCTTCACTAGTTACACATCCTATGTACCAATAAGATTATCTTTTCAAAAAATTGGTGCTCAGGTATCCTCATCATGATAAGAACCACATTAAATACAAGATAGCCACTCTCACTGCTCACCTCGAGGCCCTTCAGACATGAAAGCTAGCAATACAACCTAATTAAAAGTCATATCTGGAATGGGTGGATGACATGAGAGCACCCCCATATTTTCAAAATCCTATATTCACAAATTTCACTGGGATGGGTGACCCACTAAAGCATCTGACCCACATCATCTTAAGGTGCAGCCCTATGTTGGGAACTCTAAAGAAGCTGGAGGCCACCATGATTTGATGTTTTTTTCACACATTCGAAGGGATTTTGTTTACCTAGTACATCCACTTACCCATTGGGTCCATCACCGGTTCTGATACCTATGTAGGAAGGTCCTCAGTCAGTTCAACACCACCACATGAAGGACAAGCACTGCAGGACTATTCAAGTTCAAACAGTTTCACGATGTACTTGTTATAGACTTCATCGCCTGTTGGAGGGGTCTCACATATTCACTTGACATGTTGATGCATCAATAGGAGTTGCTAAGGATGTGTGTGGGGAACTTCAAGACTGAGCTGGTTCGCACCCTCATCACTTAGAACATCCTAGGTGGTTTTTGAATTTTTTTTCTTAAAAACCCAATGCCTAGAAGAATCTATACACCAAACCACACAAAAAATTTAATTTCCTATTACAGCCCCTGTAAGAAGAACCGACAAGGAAGAGACTATTTTCATATTACAGGTAGAGGCCCCTGAGTTTATAGATTTGTTTCTCCCTACGCTAGAAATGCCTCATCGGGTACAGTAGCCTCATCAAGTTCAACCTAACCTAATACAGAATCAAAATGCACTGCCTTGCCAAGTGCATCCTCCAAAATGAGAAAATGTGGCTCCAGCCCCTCTTCAAGGCTAGGATCCCAAATTTATCTTCTCAGATAGGAAAAAACAAACCTACTCCTTCATTAATGCTTAGGTTCCCAGCTATTTCCATAGTTCCTTGGAACATAGAATTCTGAATCTTCTAGAGTGTAAAAATCCCCATGAGGCTAGGCACACTGGTCACCCTGGAAATTTCCCTTACCATAGGATCCTTGGACATACCATCAGGAAATGATATTTTTTTAGGATTGTATTAAATACCAAGTGGAAAACAGTTTGGTCAATCTAGGAAACATCTTTTCATAGGTGTAAAATATCTCCATTGAGCCTAATAGTGATATTTAAGGTGATAGGTAAAAGGTTTGGAATGGTGGGACTCGAAATTATGAAAACTGGTCGGCTCATAGAGTATTTTCTCATGCCCATGGTGTTATATGTTCCCTATTAGGAAATAATAAACCTCCTAAAGTATCTGTGACTTCTTCAACTATTGCTTCTACATCCACATCATATCCTTCTATGTCTCGGAATATTAGGAGTTGATGACGTAATGGGAAGAAAACTCCCCTGCTAGTGCCCAAGTCATTTTCCATGCTCAATGAATTAATTCCTTAAGAGTTTGGAATCTCTACTAATGTATTCCCATCATTGGAAGACTCCTCTGATAATAAACAGGAGTATTGATCCATTAATACCATCAATTTTTTAGATCCCTTCATCATCCTAGACTTTGAGGAATGTCAAGAAAGCTGTTTAGGTACCTTTGGCCGATGTCGTCAATGAAATAGTTGAAGGCATGCAAACTGCTAGAATGTTTAGGATAGTTATTTAAGTCATTCCATTAATGATACTAAAACAAAGAAATAAGTGATGCGTAGAGATCAGTAGGAACAATCATCCCAGTCTTCCCCATTAGACATCCAACCACAACTGGCCATGCTAACTGCCCTGAAAGAACATCCACAGATGCATTGTGATTGACCGCATCCAGCAAAATTGAGGCGTCAGCCAGCCGGCATGCATCCAGTTGTGGTTTTGGAAAATATATTTGATGTGCATCGGGAAATTTCTAGAACTATCCAGAATCCAGTGGTTCATCTTGAAACATCCTTTGTGCATCCTAAAAAATACCCCCCCCCCCATAGGTAGAAACATGTGTTGGGAATGGAAGTATGATGTGTTGAAGCACCTTTAAATCATACCTTCATGTATCTCAATCCTCGAGACCCTTCGATTGATTGAACAGATGTGTGAGGCCCAATATGAATCCTTGTGAATCCACCTCTAGTTAAAAGAAGAAGTAATTTCCATAGAGATCGTCAATACCAAATAGGTCGAGCAACCAGAATTCCAATCCATTATCTCATTCTCTAGAGAGGATGAGGGCTCCCTCATAAAAGGGCACATACACCCACTGTACATCACCATCAAGTTAAATGGTGTGGATATATGTTGTTGTCTAGTCAACACAGGCTCTAAGATCAATCTCATCCTGACTCAGATGTTCCCCATGCTGTGACTTCCTGAGGCAAGCTTGATCCCCTCTGACTTGAAGATTCAGGGTTGTAATGGGACTGAAAAGAGACTATGTGGCTGGATACATTTGAAGATCCAGTTCAGCAGCATGATAGAAGATATGGAATTCAAGGTTTTCTCATAGGATACTTCCAACAATATGTTTATGGGTGGGACCCATCTCCATCTACTTGAATAAGTCCCATCCTTATATTACAAATGCCTGAAGTACTCCCTTTATTGTCGAGTATGAATTATTTAGGGTCAGACACCCCCCCAACTCCTGTAAATCATGTTATCAAGATGCATGCTATTACAAGAGTAAGGAAAAGGATGTTCAGACCAATGAGGTTCAACACACCACTATTGAAGCTATATCATGTATAGACCTGCATGAGGAATTCATCCTCCCGATTCACTGGTTGGAGGCCATGATTCCAAACTTGAGAAATCACTTTCTCATTTTTTATAGGAAGGGGTGCATTGTCCCTATGTACAAGGAACAATGGAATATTACCTTATATTCCTATATTGGACAGGCTCAGGTGATACCAAAAACCTCTACCCTTATGGAGTTTTGATATGTTTTCCCCATGGACACAATTTTGTGCTATAATCTCCTTTTTCACTGATTTGGGTTGAATTGATAGAGAATGACCTTCCTCCTTTTCTTTGATATCAAGCATAGACCTCATGGTAAAATGATTGATGGTATTGTCATGAAAATATATGTATCTATAGTCATAGCAGAGCATGAGTCTCCCAATGAAGATTCTATGTCAACTAAAAAACACACAATTGTTCCCCCTAAATCAGTCGCCCCATATGAACCATCTCCTCCCACTGATTCCCATTCCTCAGATGATGAAGGGTGTTTGGATTAATCTCCTCCTACAATATAAGAGGTAATATCCACTACTATTGATGAGATTATTCATATGGACCTTGGTACTGAGGCTAATATGAGGCTAACAACAATCAATGCAACCATTCCCTTATAGGAACAACAGAAGTACATAGCCTTCTTGAAGTAGAACTATGATGTATTAACCTTGAGCTATGATGAGATTCTATAACTAGACCCTTATGTCATTTTCCACCGTATTGGTCTCCCAATGATCCATCACGGGTTCAAGAAGGATCTTGAAAAATTTCACCCTTCTCATGGTTCCAGGGTTGAGGCTGAAGTTGATATGCTTATCCAAGACAACTTCATCAAGGAATTTCAATACACCAAGTGTCTAGACAAAACCGTCCCAGTTCGGAAGAAGAATGAGAAAATAAAATTTTGTATCAACTTCTGAGTTCTCAACCACCTTTTATTAATGGATGATTTCCCCCTTTCGATGACAGAGCTATTAATTGATGTCTCAACAGGTTTTTAAACTCTCTTCTTCATGGATGGGTACAATGGGTATAATTAGATCTTCATGGACTCTAAAGATGAGTATTCCACTACCCTTAGAGAACTGGAGGGGACCTTATACTACTAGGTAATTCCTTTTGCTCTGAATAATATAAGATTCATCTATCATTAATACATGAACCACATATTCAAAATGTTCCTCATGATATTACTGGAATGAAACATGGTTTATTTAGTGGACATATCCTTCTTGTGTCAGATCCATCTCTATGATCTTGATAAATTTTTCATCTTCTGCTACTCCTAGCATTTAAATATGAACCCCTTGAAGTGTGCCTTCTGTGTTACCTCTAGTATGTTTCTCAGTTTCTTCATTAGATACTAAGGAATTGAAATATACCCATAGAATATCAAATCCATCATCCAGATTCCCCCTCTAAGAAACCTCATGGATATCTGAGGCCTTCAAAGAAACTTAGCCTACATACATTGATTCATCCCAAATCTAACCAACATGTGTAATCTTCTTTCTAGGCTCATGAAGAAATGTATCATCTGACAGTTGGATGAGGTGTCCTAAACTAAATTTGATGAAATCAAGAGGTACCTTCTATATCATATGGTTTTGATGCCACCCATATCAGTAAATCATATGGTCTTATAAGTGACTACCCTGGAATGATCCTTCTACACCCTTCACAATAAAAATAACAATGAAGGTAGAGATAATAGTTTATACTATCTCAGTCGCATGCTCCTCGACCCGGAGGCCAGATAATATCTTATCAAGAAGAGATGCCTCATATTGGTTTTTGTAGTGTACAATATGAGGAATTATCTGAAGCGTCATCAGATAGAAATGGTGTCCTAATTAGACTCGCTGAAATATATCCTGAATTTCTTGATGTTGATAGGATGGATAGCGCTCTGGTCAGTGATCCTTCAGCAGTTCCACATCATGTTTTTTCTGTATAATGACATCAAGGGTCAGGTGTTCGAAAACTTTTTTTCCTCCAATATTTGTTTTTAAGAGATTTCCTTAGATATAGACTTCCCATATGAGGCCATCATTTTAGTGTACCAATATATTCCATGATGGAAGATTCATTTTGATGGCACCTCTTGAAGCCCAACCAGTAGAATGCTTAATGATCCAAATCTCAACAAAGTATGTATGGGGGTCATCTTCATCACCTCAACATGCACTATTATTCCATACTCTTTCCTTCTTTTAGAATGCTACACTAACAATGTGGAATATTATTAGGCTCTCAATACTCATCTAAATAAATCTCTTGAGATTTACTACCCCTTCTTGCATGTTAAATGATACTTCAAGTTAGAAATCAAAAAGATCAATAGTAATTATGCCGTCATGAAGCCAGAGATCAGGACCTTACTAGGGCAGAATTCCTAGCTAATGGCCCAATTCCCTTCATATCCATATGAGACTCATATTCCCTAGTCATAGAATAGTTGATCTAATGCCTTTTCCAGTTTAGCTGCATCATTTGGAGAGCATTTCTAGGATTATATGTCCATTCATGTGTTGCATCAAAGATTCACCACTCTCATCATCTCAGACGATGATGACTGACTGTGGCTAAACTAACTGACCATTGATGATTCTACTTTGAGACCTCCATATTCCTCCATATATGAGGAAAAAATGATTGGAAAACTCATTTCATTTAGCATTTATAGAATAGCACTATCCCATAAGATAGATCCCAACATGACAAAATCTTTTGGTGTGAAACATAATACACCTTCCATAGTGGGACTAACCTTGAGAAGACTATCTATACACATGGTTTTTACTGAATACTCCTTCATTTCATATAAGTTTATGGGATTCCCCTGGTTATGTAGGAAGTTCATGTCGGGTCTTATGGTTCTCATTAGGCCTGTCACGAACCAGGTCGGCACGTCATCCGACATGGTGCCCGACCCGGTCCGCGACATGGCCCGAAGGGCGTTCCCAATCCCCACGGGCTGGCAACTAGTGTCGAGCATCAAAATAAACCAGTTAGGAATGGTTTGGCCCATAACGAGATTAATAAACATAAATTGAACAAGTAGATAAATAAAGAAAAATAAACTGAACAACGTGGCAGTGGAAAAAGGAATAAAAAATAAACGTGACATACCTCAGGTGACCCCGTGGATCACCACAGTACGACAACCACACTCGCTCCCAAGAATGATCCAAGACTGAAACCTACAACTGAAAGGTAAAGTGGGTGTGAGCACCGAGATGCTCAGTAGGAAAGCCAAAAATGTAACCACATCCTATGCCCCTTCCTTTAGTAAGAAATCCAGTCATGCCAGTTTGAAAAATAAGATATAATAAAATAGTGTTTTCCTTCTTTTCAAATTCAAGTAATGAGTTTTCATTATCAAGTAAAGAATTTCACTCCCACTGCATTTTCAAAATAGGTTCCAAACATGCATTAACATTTCAAATGAAAAGAAATCGGTTTGGATTAAAATATGGTTTTCACAAAAAGACATCAAGTATGACACAACTGAAATGAAAGTTAAATCACAAGCAGCACGTTGCAAATGAGCACCATGGGTAATCCCTATAGGTAGCCAGAAAAAGTGGGAACCTAGAGACCTCATACCTCAGTGAAACGTGGCTTAGAAGGCCACGACCCTCAGAAAAACGTGGCTTAGAAGACCACGACCCTCAGAAAACGTGGCTTAGAAGACCACGACCCTCAGAATTCATATGTTTAGTTAGTGTTGTTGCGTCAATACTACTAGACAAACTAGGATGAACCCCTGCCATATCATCTAGCATACTAGTCCTGGTCACCCACCTAGATACCCGGGTTTCCCATTGTGCTCTATTTCAAGTGGTGGTGTGTTTTCATTATCAAGCAAACATATATGTACATAACACTCTCTTTTTCTAGAACTCATTCAACATCTCACCGCCGCTCTCTCTCCTTGAGCGCATTCCCCCTCTTTCATGTCACACAATGCATAAGCATCAAATTAGGCACATGATAACACATTCAACTTAAAAAAACATTTTTTCTAAAACCAAGGGGGCATGCCTCAAGAGAGGGTTTTCTTTTTCATAAAACATTCTTAAGATGCTAAATGGGCATAATTACATAAAGGGAACACTTTTTACAAGCAACATGCCAAAAGGTCAAACACCTTTAGAAATACACTTTACCAATTCAAAACCACTTAAGAAATCAATTTTTCAAGAAAAGTCACTTAAGACCAATGGCATTTGAAATGCATTTCAATTTCCAAAACAAAGGGATAATAGTTTCTAGCAACCGCAATCATATTCCATAGTGTGCGTATATATCATAGTGAAAAATATATTTTTAAAACAAGAAGACAATTATGAATCTCAAATTAAAGGCATAGGCATAGAGGACCTACCTCAAACTAGTCGCTATCTGTCAATGGCCACTCGAACTGACACTTGGCGCGCACACGCACATGCATTTATACATATATATATACACACCCCTAGCTGCATTGCACATATTCCCCGCACCATGAGGGAATATGTACAAAGAGGGCACATATATATATATATATGTCTTACCCTATGCATGTACATGTAGGATGTCTCGACATGCGTGGCCCAAAACCAACGAAGCAAGGCCCAACACACTACACATATAATTTAATAAAGTAATTAAACACTTAAACGATTCATAAATTGTTTCAAACTAACACATCAAGGATTTGCACCAACGACGTGCCACTTACGTTACTCATAAAACTCATTGAAAATATTAAAACAAAAGCACAAAATCAATTTAACCATTTCCAAAGTCCATTTCAAATCATCACATAAACTGGAACAAATTCCAAAACATGCATTTCATTGTTTAAATCGTTTACGATTTACATTAGAAATACACAACAACCCAAACATACCAAATTATGCATTTCCCTTTTAAAAACCTACACCCAAATCCATTTTCACCATAAGTGCCATTGAAAATGTGATTCGCACCATTTGAAAAACTAGATAAACCATTTGTACAATTCATAAAACACTGAAAGGAGGCACAGCATGGTTTTACACAAAAAGCATACACAAATTCACATTAAGAAACCAAATCCAACCCAAATTCATATCAAATTATTTCAAAAACTAGTTTCACATCACTTTCACAATGAAATAAGTCATTTGCATAATTTATAAAACATTACTAAGGTGCACCCCAAGGCTTAACACATAGACCATACCCAAATTCCCAAAAAAAAGTAACCTTAAAATTAAAAACATGTTTGATTTTTATCAAATACCAACTCCGCACCACGCGCAAAAGTAAACGAACATGTCAAATTAATTAAAAAAATTAAACTCAATAAGAACAATTATTTTCATGTGAAACCACCCAATTTCATGTGAGAAAAACTATTTTTAAAACCAAAATCATAATGAAACTTTGCTAAAACCAATCCGCACCATGAAATTCACCCAATTGAACCCCAAATCGACCAGTGGAACCAAAATTATCAAGAATCAACCCTAAGCAGTATTACCAAACATTAAACACAAATTCCCACTCAAAACGTCTTCTAAGGCTAAACTCACACCAAAAACATACTAAAATATAATCTTCAGCCCTTGCATGATCTAAAAAACAAACACAGAAGTCATAAAACAAAACCAAACATTATCGAAATCATTCATATTTGAAACAGACCCCATTTCACAAAAGCATGCCATATAAAAATCAAGCACAAAATAATCTATTGAAAAAATAGCTTTCGCACCCAAAAAAAGTTTCTACAACTCAAAAATCACAAAACTCCTAAATTAAAATTAAACCACAAAGAAGAAATTGAAGAATACTCACCCGAAAACCATGGCGAACCCACTGCCCTTAATGGAAGTGGCTAAAACTGGCCTCGACGGAGCCCGACAGAACTTTAAAAAACAAGATTCAATCAAAATCAAAACCTCAAAAACATTAGGGTTCGTCCAAAATTCGGTAGGGTGATGGTAGACTTCAAATAGACCGAGAATGGAAGGAGAAGGGGGAAGAAACCAATACCTTGAAAGATCAAACCAAAATCTGGTGGAAAACCGGTTGAAATACATGCCGAAGAGGGATCTCGGGGGGTAGCTTCATGAGTAGAAATGGCTCGGACTGAGTGGGGGTGCGTGGGTCCAAGAGAGAGGGAGAGTGGGGTGCCGGTGGTGGCTCGTCGGAGGTAGGCCATGGGAGGGAGAGCTGCTGAAGGGAGGGGGATGCACCGAAGGTCCCTCGGCCGTTGAAGGGGTCACGCGGGTGGCGTGATACAGGGAGAGGGGGAGAGCAGCGCGACGCAACTAGAGGGGGAGGAAGAGAGAAAGGAGAGAAAGGAGAGAAAAAAATAGAGAGAAAAGAGGAGGGAAAAAATAAATAAAAATAAAATAAAATAAATAAAAAATAAAACAAATAAAACAAATAATATTAATATTAATAGTCATAATAACTTAATAAAAATTATAATAAACTTAATAATAATATTATCATTAACCATAATAATAAAATTATTAATAGTAAAAAATCCATTTATTTTATTTTACATCATTTTGATTTTAATTTAATAAATTTCTAAACTTTAAGAAACCAGAAGACAAATAATAATAAATAAATAAATAAAAACAACCACGACCGCAAGACACCGGGTCGGGGTGTGATAATTCTCCCCACCACAAAAACTTTCTTCCCCCAGAAAGTAACCCAGCCAAATGAGGAATCAAATCTAGTTTGAAGTTGAATGAGGCTAATAAAATCACAAACTCGGTATGAATTTTCACCCTATCAGTCACACCCGACCAACTCTGAGAGAAACTGAAAAGAGAAGAACCATCAAGAAATGAGGAGGGTTCTCCCCACCACAAGAACCTGACTAACACAACCGACATTGAGATTTTTAGCATGGGATAACTCTGGAACTGCTAACTTGATCCAAGAGGGAACCGCCACATAGACCAAGCCTCAAAGGAGGCACAACAAGATTCATCGTGGGTCTCCCCACCATTTAATAACTGACCAGCTTAAGCCAAATAACACTGAACAATACGAGAAACCCAGCACAAACTGACCTACGAACTCTCTGCTTAACCCAGAACCCCACCACATGGGGTCCTCGACGAGAGACCCCAAACCGAGTAGTGGATCAAACCCCTATTCATTATTTCCCAAGACGCATATGTCTCCAAAATGAGCACATCCTAAAACAAGAACGGGTAACCAATGGATCTAGCCACACAAGAGAGATAATCATCTTGAGACTCACATCCATAAAGAGACAACTCCAAAGCTCATATTTGAGGAGGCAGAACTACCAGAATTACAAGAAAACAAGATCTCCATGCCGTTTTACAACCACAGTGGGGTATTCAAAGAAAAAAAACCACCATGTGAAAAAGAGTCCTCTGCGCCTCTTACAGAAAAACAGAACCTTCAAAGACGAGGAAGCTTGAACCAAGAAATTTAAACCGTCCCTATTTTAGCACCAGAGACAAAAGTTAGGCCAATGTGTCCCACACCCAGTGATTCCTGACTGCATGAAAGGCTTCGCTCTGAGACCTATGGCTGGAGCTCTGATGTCTTAAAGCATCTGTTGCCCCACAATCATGAGTTAACATCCTCCGGTCAATACTCTTTCTAACGTTGCCGCTAGCGGAACCTCTCCAAGTTCCCCAAATGGCTACACCCACAGCAAGCCTTCGTAGGATGATGACAAGGAGATTTAAAGTACTCAACCCGGCCACACTTGAACCAAACAAGAGGGTGGCCTGACTAAGAGAAGATAGAATTGACCAGAAGACTTGTATGAGATAGGTTCCCCCGGTTCACTCTCCTCACCGGATGGGGAACCTTCCTGAATACCAAAAAGAATCAGTCCTTGAACCCAAGAACAAGGCCTCACATAAGAGAAACTTTAACTGATTTCACAATGCTACCTTCAATAGATCATGATCACCACGGAAGCTATACAATGACTGAAAAGAATTCAATTCCACCGCCCCACTAAGGGTCTGGGTAGAACCAACAACTAGAAGAGGCTCACTAGAAACTTCTAGGACTTTTCTGGGCAGCATACTCAAAAACAGGAGGCACACATCCGAATAAAAACTCATCATAAATCAAAATTCCACCCCTCAATCACAAACAAAAACTCAAACTCAAATCACTATTCCAACAACAATTCAATATGTAAAAACCAAGAACTCATGAAAAAGAATACCCAACATGAAAAAAGAATGCTAAAATATTTCTCACTCAATTTTCTAAACATTTGAAAACCCTTTTTGAAAACCATCTTTCATCAAACAAAACAACTTAAATATCCACCATCGGTATCCCATGAAGTCTCACACATACATATCCCTATGCTAGTTCAAGCACTCATCCACTCACATCACCAATTACCCACTTTCCACATGCGTACCTCAATGGATGTGATCACTCATAAGAATACCAACAGTCAATTCAAGACACTTCTCATTTCCAAAACAGACCATTAAGCATGAAGCACAAATTCCCGACCAATTTAAGAAAGTCACTTATCATTAAAGAAATACATTTCAAAATTCCAAAACGTTTTCCATTTCAAAAACCATTTTACACTCTAACAACCATATTGCCTTTTGAAAACACCTTCACAAAAATCCATTTTCATTTCTGAGATCTACTCACACCAACCAAAACGAAGGTCAAACATAACTCACATCAAAATCTCAAAAAATAAGGGACTAGTGGCTATGCCAACCTGGTAACATGGCTTAGCAGACCATGCTCTGAGCGGGCATCAACCACAGGAAGTATCTTGAACCGTGCACTCGGCCCGTACATGGGTCGCTACTCCATGCAGGCTTGTCACGTAACATCGGATCACTTCCCTTGTCATCCCTCATCCACACAGACCAAGCAAAAGAAAAACTCAAATCCCAAACTACCCCTGGTAACTCGAGTCTCGGGACGGGTAAGGGTTCATGACGTCCTTCCAACTCCTACCTCTCGAGTCCCGATACACCTAATCACCAAGCTAATTGACACCCCAAATAACAAGGGTAGCCTCTAATACCATTTTGTCATGAACCAGGCCGGTGCGTCATCCGACCCGGCGCCCGACCCGGTCCGCAACATGGTCCGAAGGGCGTTCCCAATCCCCACGAGCTGGCAACTAGTGTTGGGCATCAAAATAAACTAGTTGGGAATGGTTTTTCCCATAACGAGATTAATAAACATAAACTGAACAAGCAGATAAATAAAGGAAAATAAACTGAACAACATGGCAGCGGAAAAAGGAATAAACAAAGAAACGTGACATACCTCAGGTGACCCCATGGATCACCACGGTACGACAACCACACTCGCTCCCAAGAGCGATCCAAGACTGAAACCTGGAACTGAAAGGTAAAGTGGGCATGAGCACCGAGATGCTCAGTAGGAAAGCCAAAAATGTAACCGTGTTTTATGCCCCTTACTTTAGTAAGAAATCCAATCATGCCAGTTTAAAAAATAAGATATAATAAAATAGTGTTTTCCTTATTTTCAAATTCAAGTAACGATTAAGCATTATCAAGTATAGAATTTCACTCCCACTGCATTTTCAAAATAGGTTACAAGAATGCATTAACGTTTCAAATGAAAAGAAATCGGTTTGGATTAAAATATGGTTTTCACAAAAAGACATCAAGTATGACACAACTGAAATGAAAGTTAAATCACAAGAAGCACACCGCAAATGAGCACCATGGGTAATCCCTATAGGTATCCAGAACAAGTGGCAACCTAGAGACCTCGTACCTCAGTGAAATGTGGCTTAGAAGACCACGACCCTCAGAAAAACGTGGCTTAGAAGACCACGACCCTCAGAAAATGTGTCTTAGAAGACCACGACCCTCGGAATTCATATGTTTAGTTAGTGTTGTTGCGTCAATCCTGCTAGAAAAACTGGGACGAACCCCTACCATATCATCTGGCATACTAGTCCTGGTCACCCACCTAGATACATGGGTTTCTCATTGTGCTCTATTTCATGTGGTGGTGAGTTTTCATTATCAAGCAAACATATATGTACATAACACTCTCTTTTTCTAGAACTCATTCAACATCTCACCATCTCTCTCTCTCCTTGAGCGCATTCCCCCTCTTTCACGTCACACAATGCATAAGCATCAAATTAGGCACATGATAACACATTAAACTTTAAAAAAAATATTTTTTCTAAAACCAAGGGGGCATGCCTCAAGAAAGGTTTTTATTTTTCATAAAACATTCTTAAGATGCCAAACAGGCATAATTACATTAAGGGAACACTTTTTACAAGCAACCGGCAAAAATGTCAAACACCTTTAGAAATACACTTTACCAATTCAAAACCACTTAAGAAATCAATTTTTCAAGAAAAGTCGCTTAAGACCAACGGCATTTGAAATACATTTCAATTTCCAAAACAAACGCATAATAGTTTCTAGCAACCGCAATCAGATTCCATAGTGTGCGTCTATAGCATAGTGAAAAATATATTTTTAAAACAAGAAGACAATTATGAATCTCAAATTAAAGGCATAGGCATAGAGGACCTACCTCAAACTTGTCGCTATCTTTCGATGGCCACTCGAACCGACACTTGGCGCGCACACGCAAATGCATTTATACATATATATATACACACCCCTAGCTGCATTTCACATATTCCTCGCACCATGAGGGAATATGTACAAAGAGGGAACATATATATATATGTCTTACCCTATGCATGTACATGTAGGATGTCTCGACATGAGTGGCCCAAAACCAACGAAGCAAGGCCCAACGCACTACACATATAATTTAATAAAGTAATTAAACACTTAAACGATCCATAAAGTGTTTCAAACTAACACATCAAGGATTTTCACCAACAACGTGCCACTTACGTTACTCATAAAACTCATTGAAAATATTAAAAGAAAAGCACAAAATCAATTTAACCATTTCCAAAGGCCATTTCAAATCATCACATAAACCAGAAAAAATTCCAAAATGTGAATTTCATTGTTTAAACCCTTGACGATTTACATTAGAAATACACAACAACCCAAACATACCAAATTATGCATTTCCCTTTTAAAAACCTACACCCAAATCCATTTTCACCATAAGTGCCATTGAAAATGTGATTCGCACCATTTGAAAAACTAGATAAACCATTTTTACAATTCATAAAACACCTAAAGGAGGCACAACATGGTTTTACACAAAAATCATACACAAATTCACATTAAGAAACCAAATCCAACCCAAATGCATATCAAATTATTTCAAAAACTAGATTCACATCACTTGCACAATGAAATAAGTCATTTGCATAATTTATAAAACATTACCAAGGTTCACACCAAGGCTTAACACATAGACCATACCTAAATTCCCAAAAAAGTGACCTTAAAATTAAAAACATGTTTGATTTTTATCAAATACCAACTCCGCACCACGCGAAAAAGTAAACGAACATGTCAAATTAATTAAAAAAAATAAACTCAATAAGAACAATTATTTGCATGTGAAACCACCCAATTTCAAGTGAGAAAAACTATTTTTAAAACCAAAATCATAATGAACCATTGCTAAAACCAATCCGCACCATGAAATTCACCCAATTGAACCCCAAATCGACCAGTGGAACCAAAATTATCAAGAATCAACCCTAAGCAGTATTACCAAACATTAAAAACAAATTCCCACTCAAAACGTCTTCTAAGGCTAAACGCACACCAAAAACATACTAAAATATAATCTGCAGCCCTTTCATGATCTAAAAAAACAAACACACAAGTCATAAAACAAAACCAAACATTACGAAAATCATTCATATTCGAAATAGACCCCATTTCACAAAATCATGCCATATAAAAATCAAGCACAAAATAATCTATTGCAAAAATAGCTTTCTCACCAAACAAAAAATTCTACAACTCAAAAATCACAAAACTCCTAAATTAAAATTAATCCACAAAGAAGAAATTGAAGAATCCTCACCCGAAAACCATGGTGAACCCACTGCCCTTGATGGAAGTGGCTAAAACTGGCCTCGACGGAGCCCGACAGAACCTAAAAAAACAAGATTCAATCAAAGTAAAAACCCCAAAAACATTAGGGTTCGGCCAAAATTTGGTAGGGTGACGGGAGACTTCAAATAGACCGAGAATGGAAGGAGAAGGGGGAAGAAACCAATACCTTGAAAGATCAAACCAAAATCTGGTGGAAAACCTGTTGAAATCTAGGCCGAAGAGGGATCTTGGGGGGTATCGTCACGAGCAGAAATGGCTCGAACTGAGTGGGGGTGCGCGGGTCCAAGAGAGAGGGAGACTGGGGCGCCGGTGGTGGCTCGCCGGAGGTAGACCGCGGGAGGAAGAGCTGCCGAAGGGAGGGGGATGCGCCGAAGGTCCCTCGGCCGTTGAAGGGGTCACGTGGGCGGCGTGATACAGGGAGAGGGGGAGAGCAGCGCAACGCAACAAGAGGGGGAGGAAGAGAGAAAAGATAGAAAAGAGAGAAAAAAAATAGAGAGAAAAGAGGAGGGAAAAAATAAATAAAAATAAAATAAAATAAAGAAATAATAAAACAAATAATATTAATATTAATACTCATAATAACTTAATATAAATTATAATAAACTTAATAATAATATTATCATTAACCATAATAATAAAATTATTAATAGTAAAAAATCCATTTATTTTATTTTACATCATTTTGATTTTAATTTAATAAAATTTAAACTTTAAGAAACCAAAATACAAATAATAATAAATAAATAAATAAAAACAACCACGACTGCAAGACACCAGGTCGGGGTGTGACAAGGCCCATGCCAACTTTATGCATCGACCACTGGAGCCCCTTTATACTACCAAGTGTTCTTGTCCCATTGTAGTATGGGGACTCGATGTTGTGGGAGCATATACACTAAAATAGCTCACCAGTGAAATTTTATTCTAACTATAAAGGATTTTTTTTCATGTGGGAAGAATTGATTCCCTTTAAGGGATTCAAATCCTGATCAGTGGTCAAATTCATGAAATCCCACATTATTCATCGATTCGTAGTTCCTCATGTGGTTCTCACTAACAACGTCACCAACTTCTAGGCAGCTAAGCTGAAGAAGGTATACGCCAAGTAAATAATCCAGTCTAACAATACTTCCTGCTATTATGCATATGTGAATGGATAGACTAAGATTTTAAATGAGACCCTCCCAAACATTCTATAGAATATAGTGGGAAAAACAGGAGGATTTGGATTGAAAATCTCCCTAATTATCTCTAGGACTATCAGGAAATGACTCAAATTTCCATACATGTGACTCCATATTCCCTATTGTATAGAACATAAGTAGTCCTTCTTATTGAGATTTAGTTTCCATCACTCTGAATAGCAGTCTATGAACAGTAGATACTAGACAAAATGGAATAATTCCATCTAGCTAAGTTGTAAGTCCTTGAAGAAAATAGGCTACATGCCATGCGTAATCTAGAGAGAAACCATAATAATATATCAAGGTAATTCAATAAGAAGGTTCACCCTTTCTCCTGCCTCTAATGGGACACAACGTTGGATCTCGGAATGTCGATGGTACCTAGAAATAATCCACCAAAGTTGGAGCCCAACTAGGAAGTACCTTACACCATACATAAGGTGTATTCCAATGGTGCTTACTCTTTAATCACCATGTATGGTGAATTAATTACCCCTCAAACCAATTCCAAGTTTCTCAAGCAGTAATTCACATAAGAAGTAATAATCATAAGTACACAACATTAAACTGGTCATGTAGCCTAAGATTTAAGAGCTTAAAATAATAGCCATCTAATGGTCTGAGCTCTGCAACCTTAAACAAAAAGATCAATTCCAAGCATCACAAAATTAAACTATGTTCAAGTATTTTTTAGGAGTGTATTTTATAGTTTGGACCCATTTGTTCTCATTCACATATGGTTATAGATGTCGCATCAAGTGCATCCCTTTCAGAACACTTTCCCCCATTTATCCCAGTTTCACGATGTTAAAATGTGCACCCAACGTCCTAGTTGTATGATTTTAAACTGGGTAACAATTATTATTCTATTTCCATGATGATAAGCATCGCAATACCATAATTTTCACACCAGAGAGGATGTCCCCCTTGGAATCGTTCACTTACCATCCCCCCTTCATGTGTATGGGTCTGACCTACATAGGGAGACTTCCATCAAGAACTATTTATGACTTGATTCTTACCCTTTATGTATAATTAGTGACTCTGAGACACTTTATCTTTTTTCTAGGCCACAAATTCATCTACTCTCTATCACCCTTAGGCCTTTGTTGTGGAACACTAGGCCTCCTTGGTCCTTATTCACATCGGGTATTTCTTCTATCAGTGTCATATTGTGTCTATATGGCCATTCTCAAAATCCAACTCAGAAATAAGTATTATGGAACTAGAGATTCCTTGGTCTTTATTCACATAGGGTCTATCAGTCCACCTTGATACCTCTATTCATTCAAGGAGTCCACAGTCTGAACTCTATAACCTTAAACTAAGAACTCCACAGTTTGAATTCTATGAACTTAAACTAAGAACCATATGATCCAGGAAACATGATCTTAAATTGTTCAATCCAAGTCCAAACATCACATCTTTAATCTATAAACAAGCCTCTAGATAAATTCTTATGTATTATAGAGAATGATCGTATTTTCCCTCATTCACATTAGGTTTTTTATAACACTAAATTATGCATATCCTTTTGGAATTGATTGCCCCATATTCTAAGTATCAAGAATTTAAAATGTATATGGTAATCTTTAGGAATTTGTTATGTGGCATGGTCTCCTTAACCCTCTTCACGATGGGTTTTTTATAACACCACACTAAACATACCAATTATAGAAATTTCTCCCTTATGGTCTAAACTCTATGATCATAAACATGAATTTAACGTCCTCAATGAACAACATTAAACTTTGATCATACCCTAAACTTGTTCATGATGCCTCACAATAATCATGAAATTCCTTATCTCCCTCACCAAAGAGGATTTCCCCCACCAGTGTTGGTCTCTCATCATGCTTCATTTTAGAACTATGTGTGGCTTGATTCCTATCCTTATGCGACATGTAGTGATTCCCATAAGTTTTTTTGGGACCCACCGTAGTTCTATCACCCTTTTAACCACTTATCCTCAGTTATAGTCCAAGAATTGTGACATTAAACTATATATGAATGTCTTGATGAATGTTTTGTGTGATTTTAGCCCTCCTGGGACCTTATTAATTTTAGTCTTTTCACTCTTTCGCTCTATGAGTATCCCTTTTTGGAATACTTATTATGGACCAAATTCTATGACCATAAACTATGAACTCATGGTACGAGCTCTATGACCTGAAACTGGTAGTCATAGTCCACACAATACAACTTTAAACTCTTTTAAAATCCTGAATTTAAACCCCCACTATCCAATACGACCCATTCCACACTTCGAGACTTTCCCAGTTTGGATTTCCATCATACATTAAATCTAGATGGACCCCCTCACAATGATGGTCGCATTCCATTTTGGATCACCCCCTATGTTGGTCTAATACCCTAATGTATCTCTAGTATAAAACAATGGATCATGTGTTTTGAACTTTGTAAAATGTTGGTCCCACATTTTCTTTCTCCATTTAGGAATGGTATGGTTGTGTTCTTTGTGTTTCTGAAATGATTTATAGTTTATCCCCACTCACCAATCACCCCTTTATCCAAATAATTGAAGTCTTTACTTACCTATTTTCCACTCCTCTGTATCATAGTGGAATTTCAATACCCTTGATGTCATTCCCAATGTGCGCTTCCACATATCATAAAAACACTTTACCATCCCTTATTTTCCACACCGAACTTGACTCATGTGGGCTTAAGAGTTCTGGCAGAGTGTGTACTGATGTGGTTGACATTGTACTGATGTATTCAGGTTGCCTTCCTAAGTATATTTTGTGTGGCATTTGGGTCTTTTTGTACCTCATTCATGTTGGGTTTGTCAACTCACCGCACTACACATATCCATATGATGCATCCTATTGTACAAGATCTATGTCCCTAATATAAGAACCATAGTCTATGAAACATGAATTTAAACTACTTTCCTTGGTTAAAGTCATACAAACTTAAATTGTGTGAAACATCCTGGTCACGTGACATTAAACTGTGGGATATGTCTTGATCACACAACATTAAATGGTACCATGCATCGTCCTTACTATATAATTTTAAACTACATGTCTATAATCCTTGGTTTAATGGTGTAAAACTACAAAACATTCTAGGCCCTCACTTGATAGGTCCTCTTCCCGGTGATGGTCAACTACTTCATTATTAACATTTTAAAATGTCTCTCGGTATCCAATATATATCTTCCCTAGAATATGGTTTTGATATTTGTTCAAAAAAATATGCTTACACCAATGTTTTTTAATCCACTGTGGAATAATTATGAGAGTGTTGGAATCCATTCAAACATTCCATCACTCTATTCCCACACTTCACTTTCCCCTTATATGGATATCCATCCTCCTCCACGTCTGAAGGTAACCCTTAATGGTTTGGTCTAATTCCATTTTGGCTCATCTACCATCTTATGACAACTTCCTAGAATACATTAGGTGACATTATGATACAGGTTACCTATTTCTAACATAGTCAGTGGTCGAACCTCATTTGTTTCCCCCATACTGACCTAACGATATGAATGATGTGTTTTAAACACTGTCAGTAGTTATCCTATGTCACCATGCCACTATCCTTGTGTTTATAATTTTTGGCATTGTGATTAACACTTATTATTCATCTTTATTCTGATAGAATACAATTCCCCTAGTGTTATCATGTTCTTTCATTAGCACACATTGCAAAACAATGTTATCTGTTATAAAAGCCATGTTCTCAAGCCATAGCCTCTCTCAGCCTAAACACTCTTGGTGGTCAATTAACAATAGAAGACCCTGAGTGTTAGATGATTATCTAACAATCTCATACAAATTAGAAATCATGTGGTTTTCCCTTGTTTATCATACTGGGAATGACCCACATGAGCTTATGTAATGATCATTGGTTTTTTCATAAATATGATTGAAGTGTGATAATTAAAGAAAATAAAGGAAATGTGTCCATGCACACAAAAAAGTATCAAAAGTAAGGAAGATCATTATGGAATAATCAAGGTCCATCCACTTGTTGGACCCTCTCCTAAGTACGGAACACTTTCCCCTATAGCTTTTCTATGGTGATCGAGTGTCGCAACTCCTCCATCCTCTCACGTGTGGCATACAATTTATGTTGGCACCTCAGGAGCTCAGTTTACTCCCCATTATTCATGGGTCAGATAAGGTCATACCAGATCTATTCTTGATCCCACTCAACCCAGATAACATCTACATGAAGTGCCTCCTACCTCATCTATCTCTTGGTCTACTCCATCTCATCCCTCTATTTGTTGATGGTCTCTGATTGAGTGCCAATGAAGGTAGTACACTCGTTAATTTTTTCCTCCAAAAACTGGATCTCTTGGGTTACTTTTGGGAGCACCCGGATTCTTTCATACTTCTCTAGATTCAATGATACATCTAGATGTTGGCTCCCTTCATGCACATGTTTGACGAGAAAGTTTCTAACTATATTAGGAAGACCATGAGATTTTACCCATCTAGTGCACATATTTTTCATCCAAAGGTGATGATACACCATACGAATCACCAATTGTGGGTTTTAAGTATTATGGATAAATATTTCTATGTGTTTCCATGACCTGCACTGTATGATGAATTCTCTTCATCCACATCAAGGTTAGAGTCCTCTATCTCTTCAGGCGGTACAATATCATATTCTAGAAAGCATGCAAGAAGTTCGGCCATAGGATCCTCCTCAATAATCCTCTCAAATGGGATGAGATTTTTATTTTGGGGTCATTTGTATTCACTTGAACCTACCTTGACAATTTCATCTCCTCCAACTTCGAGTTCTACCCCACCAGTGGTGTCACTCACCACTGTGGTAGATTGTTTGGTTAAAACAAAGGTTGTATCAACTCAAATGACTGGCTCCATGTTAACTATAGTAGCTGTTAGATAAGGGAACATGGATTCTCCAACATTTTCTGCATTCCATGAGAGAAATATGTCAAAAAATGTTTAAAAAAATGGGAACACATAAATTAACTAAATTATCAAATAATGAGTTAAGGTCATGCAGTGGATGAAGAATTATGAAGGATGGGAATTGACATATCATTTATTAGATTCTTGGTAGGTATTTCTAGCACAGGATACCCCTTGATGTTGGTGGATATTTGAACAATTTTCATTGATTCCTCTTAAGTTGGTCAGACAGAAGCTGCATGAGATAGGAGGACACATTGATGCAAATGCTTCGTGACATATGGTTATGGATGAATGAATCAAGATTTGATTTTAACATGAAGAGGAGAAATTTTGATGATGATTTTTCTTAGATTTACCACCTCTCAAATATTGTATGTAGTCATAGGAATGATAGTGTGCAGTCCCCTATAGATAAAAGAGAGGACATGAGGTTATGAAGATTCCACTCTAACCTCCTCTGTAATCCCACCACATGCCTCAGCCTCAGGTGCAGGACCCAGAACGTGTTCCTCTTCACCTAACGGTGCACCTTTCCCTCTTCATATAGGGCCCCTTTCTCTCTATCAAGATTATCTTATATAGAACAAGTTATAGTTAGAGAACATGGATAGTGGAAAGGTAATGGTCAAATAAAGATGCATGTGAGTTAAGGTTTACCTCACGTTATTCAGCCAGCTATTTTTTTTTTAGATCCAAGATCTCACCGCATTCTTGGGGACTCCCATGATGATAATTCATTCCCTACAATTCTTCATAACTAGAATACCATTCCTCCCCTCTATCCATTTCTTCCTCATTTGATGGGACGCCAACAATTGGTGTGTCCTTCTGATCCTCCTCAATGCCAAGAATCACCCACACTAGCATGGAAGGTGTTTAATACTCCCCTCATTGACATGTGTAAACATCCATAGTAGTCAGATATGCATTTATTCGTAAGAAGTTTACCTTTTCCATGACTCGAACGGGACCAAATTCTAGAAACTCGATCCCATCCCACTTCAACTTCTAACATAATCCCTCAATTGATAGTGACATCTGCAACATCCTCTAGGAAGACTAGAGGGAAGGAAATAAAGCATCAATAACTGGTTTAAGAAGTTACTTAAACTTCTTCCCATGATCCTTTGTTTCCAGTCCCTGGAGTCTATTCCGAGACCATTATCCTCTAGGAAGGTGGCAGTGCAACTTCACCTTGCGATGTCGTCACCAATGTATTTCCATGCATACTTACCTCCAATGTTTGGCCTACCTTTCTGGGAGCATCATGTCGATTTCCTCACTACTCTGGCCCCTCGCTTTCTAGTTCAATCACCAAAATATTCTTCTGGAATATTTCCACTAGATATGCTTCTACCCAGTTACTAGCATATTCCGATGACAAACCAGTGTCAACATTGGTTGGTGGAAACATGATAGTTTTGTCGCATACCAAATTCACCCATATAAACCATAGTTGTAAAAGGATACATGGGTTTCTCTCTTCACGAACAACCATGTAGACTCGCTTTTCCACTTTCTGAATGAGTATAAATTACCTAGAAAAACAGGACGACATGTACGGATAATTGTAAACTTTTCAGTGATCCGGGACACTAGAACCCCAGCCTTGAAACGTTGAAAATACTTTCTATTCTCCCATGATCCTTTCAAGTTATCCACTATTGGACCAACCAAAAATTTGAAGGGATTGAAGTTGATGTTTGAGTGGTCTTCCATCCAAATGATGATCTTAGCCTCATCAAGTGTCACCACCCAGAGCCTTGTGATGTTTAGCAGAGATGGTCGTAGATTTGCGTTCAGAGGACTGATGGAATTTGGGAATTCATAACCCCTTAGATTCACTGCGATCTGGCCATAAAGAAACTGGAAGGATCCACAGATCCTTCTAAGTGATTTTCCCCTCAAAACACGGCCTAGTATGCTGTAATGTCTGGCCATCACGGGTACCCCCAAATTGACCTCATTACCAGCTGCTAGGATTTTTCCAACTCCAGTATCCCTGGATGTATTCGCATTTGTGAATCCCTTACTGATATCATCCACCCACATAGAAATGTTTCATGGAAAGAATTATAGAGAAGTAGCGGTTCCCAGCCTCCCACCATGATGTACCCCCACTTATCATATTGTCCGTCTTCTAGGACCAAACGGTATGATCCTGACATCTTCCTCTACGATTCCATTGGAAACAATTTTCCTTGACACAAAATCATTACCCTCAGTTCCTTCTTATGGAATAGTTTAAAACATGCCTTGAATAGTATATCCTTGTGAAAAATGTGTGTAATTTTCAGCTTCTGCTTCAGAGCCTCCAAAAGATGTTTTGAAAAGAGAGGATTCTGCTCACTGTTCTTTCAGGTATTTTCTAATGGAATAAACTATTCATAATGGAATCCATTGAGTGGAATTACACTGGTGTAATTGATGTCCCAGAGACTGATGTTGACTTCTCTTTAATGGAGATGGAATTTGTTCGTATCTAGAGAATGTTGGATGAGGTGTTGTGGCACAAGATCCTATTGGTGGTAAAAGTGGAACTGCGACGTCCACACCTATTCATAAAACCTGATGTTGTGAAACTCCTCCCCATACTCATGGAACATGTCATGCTCCCAATACACCCATGACCATTCACCGGTGAAGTTTTCTCCAAACCTCAGTTCTTAATCTTTATGCTAGCCTATGCTATTGTCCCTCATACTACTCTCGAAGGTAGTTGCGCAGTGAGCATGGAAATATTCTGCCATTGGATGATCACCTATAACCATCCTAGTCCACCCATTCAGTCTGTAAACATCGATATCTCCATGATCTATAGAAGGATGACTATGAGTAGAGGCATTCTAGTTATTGAGATCTTCACGTGTGAACCACAACTATGGTGAATCAACCCTAAATGATAGAATGATCACTTCCTATGGAAATCAAAAGTTCCACGGTGGAAGGTATTAGCTAACCAGAAATCTCTTCAATGACTATATCATCATTCCCAAAAGAATTTGATTGTCTGATATGACCCTCATGGCTTGATGGATCTATGGGTTTCTGATTATATCATCTCTTTGAGCAGTAGTACCAGCTTCAATCTGAGCAGCATTGTGTTGGACGGCCATTTCAAATGGGCACAGAGATCTCAAGATGAAGCACGTAAGAATGATGAGTCGGATTAAAATATTTTTTTTATCAAAAACACAAAATGATGATATTTCCACAATAGATAATGCGTGAAAGAAGGAACATTTCTGCGAAAGTAGCGATCGAATCTTGGTTTTTCCTGCAGAAAGGGAAGAATTGCGTTCATGATAGAAAAGTGGAATATTGCATGGAAAGTCAAGGTACATACACAGTGCCCCCTCCTCTTATTTATAGGTGTGGACCATGTCTTTTGCGTGCACATAAGTTCCTTACATGCCCAATGGAGAGTCTTGCATGAACCAGCGGGAATCGACCCCCGCCTTCAATGTTACCCTCAGAGCCTGTCCTTATGGTCCCATTTTAGCTCCGATACCAAGAGGGGGAATTTTTTTTTTTTTTTTTTTTTTTTTGATGAATTCCAATTGAATCCACAAATGGCCCACTTTAGTCAAGATGAAGCCATAATCTGACTCAACGGACCATTCCTCAAACAATAATGAAGGCGCGCACAAGTTTTGACGTGTGTGAAAAGATTGAAATCCACGCATAAGATTATTACGTGACAAATGCGACATCAATTCATGTCCCTTCCGTGAAGGCCTCCCAAACGTCCAAGGAATCCACACATAATATTTCCATGTTGCACGCAAGAAACCTGACCCATGTGTAACCCTCTTGCACACGAGATACGAGGTCATCCATCTCCTCGCACGGTCGTTCACCGCAACTCAGGATGGGGTTGCACGGAAGACCTCTTCAGTCATGGAATTCTTCCACGCCATCGCGAATGATTTTGGATATAATTATAAGGTCACCCACCCTTCTTCAAGTTGATCCTTCAGAAGTTGAACCGCCACTCTGTTGTGCATAATATCGATCTTCGATGACAACGTGTAAGCATGGAATCCTCAAGGTATAAGATCTTTCACGACAGGTTCTCTGTGGGTCCTCCCTTCATAGGGCTTGTAGTTTTATAACCCCCAGCTAACCTCTTTTAGCATAATTCAGGTGCGTTCAAGGAATCCTCTTTTGTGCAAGCTTGAACTTGCATGCAAAACCCAAAACTTGCACAAAGCCTTGACCTTGCGCGTAAGCTTCCAATCTTGCATGCATCCCTTCTTTTAAGCTCCATGGGTAGTCCCTATGTTATAGAACCATATCAAAAAAACCATTATGTGAAACCCCCATGGCTTGTGTGCACCTCTTTCTCACATTCCTACAAGCTTGCATGCAGCGATTTCATGGTCCCTCGCGAGGTGCCCCCTATGACCCTAGTGCATGTGTTTACATACCTTTTTCTTCTCAGATTTGGTATGTTAATGCCTTTTTCTTCTCATTATAGACATGCTAACATGGACCTCATAATCAACCACTCCACACCATTACACCCTGTCATTTTTTATGTCATTCCCCACCCAATGGCACATAAGCAGCGGTTATGTAAGCCGAGGGGTAGAGAGTGAGTCCACCACACCCACACTACATGATTTAAAACTTCCTTGCACCAATGTCCTCAGCACATGACATAAAATTGTAGTCTTAATCCATGCAATGCATAGGGGATTTCCCATGTATGGTCATCATGGGATGTCACCTCCCCCTCCAACACGGATGAAATACTGCAAAACTGGCCTTTAACAACACTGGTATTTATCAGCGCTAATAAATGGAATCTTTATCAGCGTTAAAAAAAGAGCAGATAAATTTAACCTTTTATCGGTGCTTTTTTAGCATTAATAAATGGAACTTTTATCAGTTATTTTTTAACACTGATATTGGGTACCCTTTATCAGTGTCTTTTTGTTAGCGCTGATAAAGGGTACCCTCTATCAATGTTTTATTTTTAGCACTTATAAAGATACATTTTATCAGCACTTTTTTAGCACGGATAGAGGTTTGAATAAATAATATGATATAATTAAATAAATTAAATATAAAAAATGAGTTTATCAAAAAAATTATTAAAATTTCTATTAATTAAATAATTATTGATAAGAATGAATAAATTCATTATACATTATTAAATATTAAAAAAATTATTAATTAGATAATTATGATAATTAATGTTAATAAATTGTATATATTAAATATATAGATATATATTAATTTATATAAATATGATTTATATATTACAAAATATTTATGCGCTTTATATTAAATAGTTTTATATTTAGTGAATAATGGTTTATAATTAAAAATTAATATGAATTAAAACTACTGACTAATTTCCTAGTGTAATGGAAATATAATTAAATGCCTCATTTGATTTTTCAATTTAACATAGATCAAGTGTGTATTGTATTGATTTTATATATACATAATTAATGCATTTTTATATACAATGCACACACACAAAACCTATCCATTTATTCAATATTATTAAAGTGTACTAATTTTTAATTTATTCAATTTCACACATTTTTAACATATATGCATGCATGGAGTTAAAATTAGATATAAATATAGTTTTCCAAAAATATTTCGATAATTATAAATAATAAAATATAAATATATAGTTAATATATTTAAAAAGGAATATATTTATTATATATATATATATATATATATATTTACAATTTTTTATTTATAATTATAATTATAAATCCATTTTTTCGCTTAAGTAATAAGCACTGATAAAGGTAGGTGTAAAAACCCGGAATTTCCATGTAATTTTTTTAATTATATGGGAATTTTATGAGTCCGCGAAAATTGACGGCACGTGATTCTGAGGCCCGATGTGCCCGGAATGAATTTCTGAACTTTTTTTCGGATGCGTTTAGTAAACGTGCGAGCGGGTTTTTGTAACTTTTGAGCCAGTGCTCGGAATTGAAATATGAGGACAACATTGAACTCGCAGCATCGGTATTCGCTTAAAGAGACTTTCACCTCGACGGTAGTTGGTCGAGGGTGAAAGTTAGTTTTTGTGTTTTTCCTGAAAGAATAAAATAAAATAAAAATATTTAACATTTTTATTTGTTGAAACCTTCCATGCGGATGTTATAAAGGTGGGGACCACCTGAACTAAAACCTCTCACATGTATGTTATAGAGGTGGGGACCACCGAGCCTAAAACCCCCATTTTAAATTTCTAGTGGTGGGGACCACCCGAACCCTCTTAATGGGAGAAACCTCTTGAACTTCCTCATTAATGAAGAGTTAACCCATGGACTCCCTCCAACTTTAATTATGCCAACACTTTTCATTTAATTGAGTCAATTAATTGAACCAATTAATTTTGTCAATGTGCCATCATAATTAATCTACCCAATTTAAATTATATCAGTACCTCTTTCCTTTTGGAGGATTTGGTTGGCGAAGGAGAAGGGGAGAGCTTGGAAAACATCTCTCCAACGAAGAACAACCTCCATCGAAGAACGATTATCCGACAAACTGACGAACGAGCCCGGGATCGGAGGCGTGTGGCGAGCGCGACAAACGTCGACATCTTCGAATTCTTTCTCGTGCCAACATCAACGAACCTTCGAGGTAGGGTGGTTGTTTGAATTTTTCCCCCATTACCCGTTCTTGACAATACTTCGTAAATCAAGAAGAAATTATAGTTGCTTGCTACCGCTCTAACGCGGAGAGTGAGGTCCAAACAAACATGGCCCGACCTCTCCGCAATTCTTGTGATTAATTGTTGTTTTATTCGCGATGGAGGAGGAAGGCAACCAACACTGATGGGGCACGAGAACGGCGACCGACACCACGACCGACCATGACGAAGGCGTCGGCGCAACCAAGCCGCCCGGTGGAAGAGAATCGCGGCGGCGAAGGGAGGATGGTCGGCCGAGCCGGCCGTCGACAAAGGCGCGGCGCGCGACTGCGCCCTGCGGAGAGGATGGCTGGTCATCCGGCCAGCCACGGCGGACCGCCGCACCATGGCCCCCGCGCCGCCCCGTGGCCCTCACGCAGCCTCGCAGCCCTCGCGCCGCCCTGCGCTCCTCGCGCCACACTGCGGTACCCGCGGCCCCCACGCCGCCCCGTGGCCGCCCCGCCGCCAGGTCGGGCCGAACCCAGTAGGCCGGGTCGACCTGAATTGGGTCGGGTCGGGCCGGGTCGGACCGAACCCGGACCGGCTTCGACCCATTTCCGCTCTTTTGGCCATAACTTCGGCACCGAGTGTTCGTTTGACAAACTATCTGTGGTGCTGGAAACCTTGGAGCGAGACCGTCCCTTTGGTATACCCCATTGGAGATTTTGATAAAGTTGGACAATGGTCAGGTTGGATCAAGCACAAATCCAACCAGGCCCTCGGGGCTAAAAAGCTAATAACTTACAGACCGGGCGTCTGTTTGATGCACCGTCTATTGCGTTGAGTCCCCTATGACGTGGCTGTACTTTGGGATACTTCTTCATGGGACTTCGTGGCAGTTGGAGTATCAACTAGTAGGTTGAGGAGCGGACTCTCCCTAAGACGAGCAAGCTTAGTGTGGGTACCCTGTAGCTGGTTGTGACGATGTACTAGGATCATGTGTGGGTCTGACGATGTACTGACAATGTACTAAGATCCTATGTGGGTATGAAGATGTAATGATGATGTACTAGGATCATGTGTGGGTCAGACGATGTACTGAAGATGTACTAGGATCCTGTGTGGGTCTGACGAGCTACTGACGATGTACTAGGATCCTGTGTGGGTCTGACGACGTAATGACGTTGTACTAGGATCTTGTGTGGGTCTGACGATGTACTAACAATGTACTAGGATCCTGTATGGATATTACGATGTACTAGGATCCTATGTGGGTCTAACGAGGTACTAGGATCCTGTGTGGTTATGACGATATACTAGGATCTTGTGTGGGTCTGACAAGGTACTAGGATCCTGTGTGGGTATGATGATGTACTATGATCCTCTGTGGGTCTGATGATGATTTAGGATCCTTCATGGGTCTACCTCTTAATAGTGTAAGATGAATTATTAATTACATCTAATCATCTCTACTACTGTACCTAAGTTATACCTGGTGTGAGCTGAGTTCGTACCTGTGTGGTACTTTTCTTTGTGTTAATACCTTGGTGGTATTCTTCTGTGTGGCTTACCTGTGTGGTACTTACCTTCGTGGTACTCCTTCCTTTGTGGAACAATTGAGCTTGGGATTTTGAGTTGGACTCTGTGTTTCCTCATGATTGAGATGGGAATACTTGATAACTTAGGTATATGTATGAGAATATACCTAAGTAGGGTTTTCAGTTGATTTCATGCTATGTGATTTATCCTTTGTGGAGTTTGTGACAATTTGAGGGTCTCGGTGTCCCTATTGAGTAACATTATACTCACCCCTGTATGAGCTATGCCCACACCTTGTTGTGTTTGGTGCAGACAACAGACAACGCTGACTGAGGACGAGGGTACCAGGACTGGACAGTGCCCGGAGGTGGACCACACAGTGTGTCGGTATGCAGAGGAGACGGGCGGACGTGGAGTGCTGAGGAGGTGATCTGTACCTAAACTTCAAGTAAGAACCTCAAAGGACGAACCAGTAGTTGTCTTTCTCTTTCTTCATTTGTATTTTATTTCAGTTGTACTTGTACCTTTACTGTTGGGCTTGTATTCCGGCCCCTCTTACTTTTTGCACTTGTTTTTCTATACAATTTACTTATGTTCATATCTTTTTGTGTGCTTGGTTGCATGTGTTTATAGGATATAAAGGCAATGCCTTCCCAGTTTTAGGTGACATGCCTTTCGGTGCTAGTCGCCAGCCCCTGGCCTATAGAAGGTGGGCTTGGGGTAGTCGCAGCACGGGCCCTGGGGAACGGGTCGTGAAAAATTGATATCAGAGGGGTCGGTTCTATGGTAGAACATTGGACTCTGATATTTTTAACGGCAATATTGTTAAATGTAGTGAGTGTGGTTATCAGTTTAATGAATCTAGTGTTGGTGCGGCGGCCGACATATCCATACACCAGGACCCTGACTTCTGATTTCTGACTCAGTGTACGAAAACACTAATTGTGTGTCTGTTTTCAAGAGTTTTCTTTGTGAACTCTTTGAATCAGCTCACTAGGTATAACTTATTGACCGTGGTGCACCTGTTTATTTTCAGTATGCCTCCACGCAGACAGTCATCTAGGGTTCCGGATATAGTACACTCTGATAGCCCACTGAGCGATGAGGCCTCGGTGCAGGGCCCTCTTCCAGTAGAGGCACTAGTCGAGGCACCTGCGGTACCATTACCCGTTGGGCCATCAATGCCACCATCCCCAGAAGCAGAGGGTGCATGCTTCTTGAGCGCATTGCACGAGTTCCAACACGAGAGGCCATCCAGGTTCAGGGGAGAGACGGACCCACATGCCACTAAGGATTGGCTGGAGGCTGTCGTTAGAGTCTTCTGACTGGTAGGGACACTAGCTGATCTCGTGGTGATCATTTCTGCTAGCCTTCTATAGGCAACAATAGGCAGATGGTGGAGCTTGATCCTCCAGGTTCACGATGAGGTGACGCTTCTCTGGGAAGACTTCGAGAACCTGTTTTGGGTAGAGTTCGTTCCAGCGACTCTTCACGCAGTGCGCATACATGAGCTTCTTCATCTGCTGTAGGGCAGCATGACATGGATCAGTACTCTACGAGGATCACTGACCTCTCACGCTACTCCACTAATATGGTGCGGGACCCATTCTTCAGTGCCCGGAGCTTTGATCAGGGACTCAGGTGGGAGATCAGGGCTTCGATGATTTCTCTCAGCATCCCGACATAGGTGGGGGTGTTAGAGAGAGCCCTCTTAGTGAAGATTTTTCTTGCTGAGCAGTCACCAGTAGTGAGACCCACCACCAGTCATCACGTAGAAGAGTCTTCTGCTGATGATAGCAGATAGATGTCACAGAGGTCCAAGAGGACCAGGCATACATGTGGACAACCGCATGACTCAGGATCAGTTTTGTGGTGTACCGGAGATAGATCCAGTCATGAGAGGAACATGCAGTGTTTCACATGCGGCGGGTAGGGTCACATGGCTCGTGACTGCCCGACCTGTCATACAGATGATCAACAGACGGTCAAGGGACCACCCAGGTAGAGATAGAGGTTCGACCGAGGAGGTCCGCAGAGAGCAGGTGGATGTGGCAGAGGAGATGGTCATGCAGCTGGTAGTGGGTGACGATTCGAGATGTTACTGCCACCACCACCAGGTGGCCCACCCTGGCCACAGGGAGCAGGTGGACAGGGGCGAGCTCAGCTCCAGGCAGCTAAGACCTATGACCATGGCGCTCTGGAGATGATATGAGGTACGATCTGTGTCTACTCCACCTTAGATGCAGTATTTATAGACACAAGTTTCAGTCATTCTTTTATTACCACTACCCTCATTCAAAGCTCATAGATTCCAACAGATCCGTTTGCTCGATCCTTATAGCTAGAGACTCCTAGGGGATCAGATTCGATGATTACGCACTGGTTCCAGCAGTGTGAGCTTACTCTAGGAGGCGATAACTTTGGCTGGGATCTTCTAGTAGTGGTGTCGAGGCCTTACGATGTCATCTTGGGTATGGACTGGTTATCTACAGTCCATGCTCAGATTGATTGTATTAGTCGCAAAGTGCGGTGTTTCTGCATGGATGTGACCATTTTTACCTTCACCGGCGAGAAGGGAGCCTTTGCAGCACAGGATGGACTTACCCAGAGGATATTGCAATCACTAATTAGTTGGCTATCCTTACCCTTGGAGTGGTTGATGTGGGGAGTCCAAGCATTCCTGTAGTGGTGGACCAGTATGCAGATGTCTTTTGTGATGATGTTTCGGGTCTACCTCCTCACAGAGAGGTGGACTTTTACATTGACTTGTACCCCAGGATGGCACCAATATCTACATCAGCGTATCGAATGGCTCCCACAGAGCTTTGTGAGCTATGGGTATAGTTGGAGGACTTATAGGGGAAGGTATTCATTCAGCCTAGTGTTTCTCCTTGGGCAGCCCCGATTTTGTTCGCCAAGAAGGCGGATGGGAGCTTGAGACTTTTTTTCGACTATCGGCACTTGAACCAGGTGACCGTGAAGAACAAGTACTCACTTCCGAGGATTGATGACCTCTTTGATCAGCTGAAAGTAGAACGGTGGTTCTCGAATATAGACCTTAGATCAGGCTATCACCAGCTCATAGTATGAGATGAGGATGTGCAGAAGACGTATTTTAGATGTCGGTACGACCATTATGAGTTTTTGGTCATGTCATTCGCCATAACCAATGCTCCGGCAGTGTTCATGGGACTCATTAACATGATCTTTCAACCATATCTTGATCACTTTGTGGTGGTCTTCATTGATGAAATTATGATCTACTCGGCTACTAAGGAGGAGCATGCCTATCATTTGCAGGTAGTACAGGACACACTCCGAGAGCACCAGCTTTATGGTAAGCTCTTGAAGTGACAGTTCTGGATCCGAGAGGTTCACTTTTTGGTACATGTCATCTCGAAGGCTAGAGTTGCAATGGATCCAGTGAAGATTGAGGTTGTACTTGCTTGGGAGCCACCCAGGAGTGTGATGGAGGTACATAGTTTTCTAGGTTTGGCTAGATACTATTGGAGGTTTGTACCAGATTTCTCTAGAGTTGCAGCACCTTTATCAGCATTGATGAAGAAGGGGAAACCCTTCATGTGGTTAGAAAGATATCAGCATAGTTTTCATGAGCTGAGCCAAAGGCTGACTAGTTCCCCCATATTGAGGCTTTCAGAGGAGGGCGTTGGGTACGTAGTCTACTACGACGCATTAGGGACTAGGCTCGGATGTGTCCAGATGCAGGAGTGATCAGTTATCACATATGGTTCTCCACAGCTGAGACAACATGAGCAGAACTACACTACCCATAACCTAGAGTTACCAGCAGTGGTCTTCTCCTTGAATATATGGCGACATTACCTGATGGGAAAATGTTTTACAGTCTACTAGGATCACAAGAGTATCAGGTATATCTTCTCGCAGAAGGACCTGAACCTGAGACAGCGATGTTGGCTCAAGTTCCTCCAGGACTATGACTTCAAGATAGTCTATACTCCTAGGAAGGGGAACGTTGTAGTAGATGCACTCAGTAGGATATCTGGTATACAGCTGCTAGGTGAGGCAATAGATCAGTTGGATGCTTTGCAGATATCCTTTTTGGATCGAGATGGAGCTATTTTTCTTCAGTTTCTTACAGTCACTCCCCCACTTTTTCAGCGAGTCAGGGAGGTGCAGTGTGGGGACAATGACTGTGAGGCTTAACGTGCTCAGATATCCACAGGACAGACACCTGATATATTTTATGAAGTTTGGGAGCATGTCATCCTCTTTAGAGGACGTACCATGGTACTAGTGTTTCTTAGAGAGGAAGTGTTGATGGAGTTACACACATCCCCTCTAGTGGTACATCTAGGAGTGGCGAAGATGTACCAGGACCTCCGATGACAGCACTAGTGTCCGGGGATGAAGAAATCAGTAGCAGAGTTTGTCTCTTGGTGCCTCACTTATCAGCAATTAAAGGCGGAGCATCAGGTACCAGCAGGCTTGGTTCATCCTTTAGAGGTCCCAGAGTGGAAGTGGGATGGGATATCCATGGACTTCGTGACAGGACTTCCATGTATATCAAGGGGTCATGATTCTATCCGGGTGATCTTCGACCGACTCACCTAGTCGGCCCACTTCCTAACGATCATAGAGAAGGGTTCAGTACAGATCTTGGGATGCCTCTATGTGCAAGAGATTGTGTGGCTACATGGAGTACCCTCGACGATTGTCTTCGATCGTGATGCACATTTTAATTCCTGGCAATGGAAGGGGTTGTAGGAGGCTTTTGGGACACAACTTCGTTTGAGCACTACCTTCCATCCTCAGACAGATGGCCATACTGAGAAAACCATTCAGACCCTCGAGGACATGTTGCGTTCTTGTGTCCTCGACTTCGGTCGCAGCTAGGAGGATCACTTTCCTTTGGTGTAGTTTTCATAAAAAAATATTTATCACTCCACCATTGGGATGGAACCTTTTGAGGCAATGTACGGGCGACCTTGCAGATCACCTTTGTGCTGGACTGACCCAGGGGAGTCAGCACTAGTGGGACCAGAGAAGGTACGAGCAACCACATAGAAGGTCCAGATCATCCAGGAGTGGATGAAGACTGTACAGAGCAGGCAGAAGTCTTATGCCGATAGGAGATGGAGACCTCTGGAGTTCGAGGATGGTGACCACGTCTTTATATGGGTCTCACCTTGATGAGGTTTGCAGAGATTTGGTCGGGGCAGCATGTTATCTCTGAGGTTCATTGGACCTTTTCAGGTCCTCAGCAGAGTTGGCGAGGTGGCTTACCGCCTAGCTCTTCCACCTCAGTTGCACCGGGTGCACGACGTCTTCCACGTATTCCAGCTGAGGAGATACGTGCATGAACCTTCTCACATCATCGACCATGGTGAGCTGGGCATTGACAATGGGGAGATGTTTACGGAGGTTCCAGTAGAGATTGAGGATCGACAGGAGTGGGTCCTTCGTGGGTGGTCGATACCTCTGGTGCGCATTCTCTGGAAGCATGGGAACCTCCAGGTGAGCATATAGGAGCGAGAGGTTCAAATTCGTGCTCAGTACCCCCACTTGTTTTCCTAGTTTTGTGTTGTGGATTTCGGGGATGCAAAGCACTGAGGTGGGGAGAATGTAAAGTCCCATAATTTCCATGTTATTTTTTTTAATTATATGGAAATTTTATGAGTCTGCAAAAATTGACGGTGCGTGATTCCAAGACCCGGTGTGCCAGGAATGAATTTCTGAACTTTTTTTTGGGTACGTTTAGTAAATGTGTGAGCGGGTTTTTGTAACTTTTGAGCTGGTGCTTGGAATTAAAATCTGAGGACATTGTTGAACTCGCAATGCCAGTATTCTCTTAAGGAGACTTTCACCTCGACGGTAGTTGGTCAAGGGTGAAAGTTAGTTTTTGTGTTTTTAGTGAAAGAATAAAATAAAATAAAAATTATTAAAATTTTTATTTGATGAAACCTCTCATGTGGATGTTATAAAGTTGGGGACCACCTGAACTAAATCCTCCCACATGTATGTTATGGAGGTGGGGACCACCGAGCCTAAAACCCCCATTTTGATTTTCTAATGGTGGGGACCACCCGAACCCTATTAATGGGAGAAACATCTTAAACTCCCTCATTAATGAATATTTAACCCATGTAATCCCTCCTACTTTAATTATTCCAACATATTTCATTTAGTTGAGTCAATTAATTGAGCCAATTCATTATGCCAACATGCCAACATAACTAATCTACCCAATTTAAATTAAATTAGTACCTCTTTCCTTTGGGAGGATTTGGTTGGAAAAGGAGAAGGGGAGAGCTTGGAGAACTTCTCTCCAATGAAGAACAACCTCCATTGAAGAACGATTATCCAACGAACTGACGAACGATCCCGGGATCGGAGGCGTGTGGCGGGCATGACGAACGTCGACATCTTCAAATTCTTTCTAGTTCCAACATCAACGAACCTTCGAGGTAGGGTGGTTGTTTGAATTTTCCCTCCCTTGCCCATTTTGATAGTTCTTCGTAAATCAAGAAGAAGTTATAGTCGTTTTCTACCGCTCTAATGCGGAGAGTGTACGCCAAACAAACATGGCCCAACCTCTCCGTAATTCTTTTGATTAATTGTTGTGTTCTTTGCGATGGAGAAGGACGGCAACCAACACCGGTGGGGCACAAGAACGGCGGACCGCCCCGCGGCCCCCATGTCACCTCGTGGCCCCCACGCCGCCCCGCCACCAGGCCGGGCCACCCAGCACGGGCCGGGCTAGACCCAGTGGGCCTGGTCGACCCGAACTGGGTCGGGTCGGTCCATGCCGGGTCGGACCGGACTTGGACCAGCTTCGACCCATTTCCGCTCTTTTGGCCATAACTTTGGCACCGAGTGTCCATCTACGGTACTGGAAACCTTGGAGAGAGACAATCCCTTTGGTATACCACACTGGAGATTTGGATAAAGTTGGGGAACGATCGGGTTGGATCGAGCACGAATCCAACCGGGACCTCGGGACTAAAAGTCTAATAACTTACAGGTCGGGCGTCTGTTTGACGCACCGTCTATTGCGTTGATACCCCTATGATGTGGCGGTTCTTTGGGATACTTATTCATGGGACTTTGTGGCAGTTGGAGTATCGACCGGTAACTTGAGAAGTGGACTCTCCTGGAGACGAGCAAGCTTAGTGCGGGTACCCTGTAGCTGGCTGTGACAATGTACTAGGATCCTGTGTGGGTCTGATGATGCACTAGGATCCTGTGTTGGTCTGATGATGTACTGACGATGTAATAGGAACATGTGTGGGTCTGACGACGTACTGACGATGTACTAGGATCATGTGTGGGTTTGATGATGTAATGACGATGTACTAGGATCATGTGTGAATCTGACGACGTACTGATGATGTACTAGGATCCTGTGTGGGTCTGACGATGTACTAACGATGTACTAGGATCCTGTGTGGGTCTGACGATGTACTTGGATCCTGTGTGGGTCTGACGAGGTACTAGGATCATGTGTGGGTCTGATGATGTACTTGGATCCTGTGTGGGTCTGACGAGGTACTAGGATCCTGTGTGGGTCTGATGATGTACTATGATCCTCTGTGGTTCTGATGATGATTTAGGATCCTTCGTGGATCTGCCTCTTAACAGTGTAAGATGAGTTAGTAGTCACATCTAATCATCTCTACTACTATACCTAAGTTATACCTGGTGTGATCTAAGTCTGTACCTGTGTGGTACTTTCCTTTGGGGTAATACCTTGGTGGTATTCTTCTGTGTGGTGTACCTGTGTGGTACTTACCTTTGTGGTACTCCTTCCTTTGTGTAACATTTTAGATTGGGCTTTTGAGTTGGACTATGTGTTTCCTCATGATTAAGATGGGCATTATTGATAACTTATGTATATGTATGGGCATATACCTAAGTAGGGTTTTCAGTTGATTTCATGCTATGTGGTTTATCCTTTGTGGATTTTGTGAGACCTTGAGGGTCTCAGGGTCCCTACTGAGTAACGTTATACTCACCTTTACACAGGATATGCCTGCACCTTGTTGTGTTTGGTGCAGATGAAAGACAACACTGACTGAGGACGAGGGTACCAGGACTGGATGGTGCCCGTAGGTGGACCATACGGCATGTCAGTATGTAGAGGAGACGGGCAGACATGGAGTGCTGAGGAGGCGATTTGTACCTACCCTTCAGGTAGGAACCTCGAAGGATGACCCAGTAGCTGTCGTTCTCTTTCATCAGTTGTATTGTATTTCAGTTGTACTTGTACCTTTACTGTTGGGCTTGTATTCCGGACCCTCTTACTTTCAACACTCTTTTTCTGTATAGTTTACTTGTGTTCGTATCTTGTTGTGTGTTTAGTTGCGTGTGTTTATAGGATATAAATTCAATGCCTTTCTGGTTTTAGGGGATATGTCTTTCGGTGCTAGTCGCCATAATCTGGCCTATGGAAGGCAGGCTTGGGGTAGTCACGGCACAGGCCCCAGGGGATGGGTCGTGACAGTAGGTCTTAATCAGCACTTTTTTCACACTGATAAAGATGAGACTTTATCAGTGCTAAAAAGGCACTGATAGAATGAATGTTTATCAACACTAAAACTTTAGCACTGATAAATATGGATTTTATCAGTTCTTATTACTTAAGCACTGATAAACAGTCTCTTTATCAACGGTTATTTATAAGCATTGATAAAAGTGTCCAGATATTTTTAAAAATACCTAACCATTTGTTAACCCATAGTGATATTAGAATCTTTCCACATAATTCACCCACTACCATCACTCCTCCTCAGTTAATTGAATCTCAAATCACACAACTTGACTACCTCCAGTTGCTCAAATATCGTCGGACATTTGGTGTTCGGTTGTAGTTAGGGTTTCCGAAGCGGATTTTCTTCAACCTAGTGAGGTAGGCCTTATGATTTTCTTTTTATATTTTTTATTTCATTTTTTATTTCTTGTTCGACCATGTCATGAGTTATTTGGGGTCTAGTTCTTGTATACTATTTTTCTTTTATATTTTTTATAGAACGATTTGTTTAGATTATGAACAAAATGTTTTTTTATTTTTGTTTTGTATGGGTAAGAGCATTGAACTATGAGAGAGTTTGTTGTGTTATGAATCCTTATATTATAAAAAATGTTGAATAAAATAAAATATTTTTTATTCCATATTTTTGAATAATTTTTTGGGTTACACCTCATAAAAAGGATTCATGTCACAATATACCTATAGGGAAAGTCAGTTTATAGAATAGTTGGAAGAAACCATTTTTGTAACTATATAATCCCATGTCAAAGTATCTTAGTACAATATAATTAGAATGACATCACTATAACAAGTATTTTCATTCCTTTATTTATTAAAAATTCAATTTTTAGGTAAACTTAATGATTTGGCTTCATAGATTACTCAGAGGCTATACAAAATTAATCCTTAAAGTCTCTAAATCATATAAAGTGTGACAAAGAAGGCTAAATTAATCCAACAGATCAATTTAAATTAGGATAATTTAAAGATGAGTTCATATTTTGAATTTGAATTTGAAATTAAAATTTCTATTAATAGATAAATTCATACTAGTTAAATGTTTATATAGAATAGATATAATCATTTAATGGATAATAGTTTCTTAAAATTGGTAGTGTGTAATAGAGGAAGGGGATTTATCAATCATGCTAAATATCTAACCATTAATTTTTAATAATGAACTCTATAAATTTGTAGGGACCACAGAGTTTTTATTTCATGGAGTTGTAAGAAATTAATAATAAGATAAAATTCAATCCCATTAATATGTTATGAAGGTTGTTTAGTTGTGAAACATAAAAGAAAAAGATTCAGGGATTCAACCCTCAGTAAATTTGGGATGATATTAATGCCTATTTATATATATATATAATTACAACAGTTTATGGAGGGGGATAAATACAATGAAAATCCAACTCTACATATATATATATATATATATATATATATATATATATACGCGCACACACACACACACATATACATATATATAATTACAATAGTTCGGGGAGGGGGATAAATATAATGAAAATCCTACTCTATAATATATATATATATATAATTACAATAGTTTGGGGAGGGGGAGAAATACAAAAAAATACTACTCTATGCCAATAGGGAAAAACTTGGCGAGACTCAAACCTGAGACCTCACCGAAACCCCATAGAGATTCTAGCAACCGATGGGTAGATCTGATGTGACAACCTCCCTAGAATCCTTGGGATGGGTCGGTGTGGTGATATGACATCCCAAGAGTCTTGGTATATTTTCAAATATTTGATATACCCTTGATTTTAAATTTCATAATTCCTTAGGTTGCTAAATCACTTGTTCCAAAAAATATAATGGAATTTATCAAATTCCATATATTAGAAAATATTGCAATTTTTTTCTTGAGACTCATCCCCCGTCTCTTTTATAGACAACTATCATCCTCATCACCTTAATCTATTGAACATCCATTATTGTAATTTGTTACTTAAAACTTATCCCCCGTCTCTTTTATGTTTCTTTTACTACTCTGAGCATTAGTCATCCCATGGATGACTACTTCTTAGAGTATTTTAAGAAACATAGGTGAATTCCCACAAGAGATTAAGGTTGTGTCAAAAAAAATCCAATGATAAATGTCTGGAGAGATGAGGTGATGAGGTTGAATTGTCTATAAATTTCACCATTGAATGAATTCATAGGATAAAACCTTTCATAGTGGATTAATTCTTTTCTTAAATCTAGTTACCCATTTTCTTAAACATACTGAAATTATTTGAAATAAGAAAATGTTGAGTTTCCCTTATTAGAATTTTATATAACATTCATCTTTGAAAATAAATATATTATATGTATTTATTTATATATTTTAAAAAAATAATCATTTATGAAACTAATAGGATGGATATGAACTGAAAATGGATGCATTCTAATCATTTGACAAATGAATATGAAGACGGAGTTAAAGATTTTATCAAGCTTGCAAGAGAGCATGTAAATGACCCTTTTAAAATCCTATGTCTATGTTTATGTTGCTTTTATTAAAGAAAAATTAATCTAGAATTCTTGGAAGAAAATTTAATTTGTCACAGAATAGATCAAAGCTATAAATGTTTGACTAAATGCGGGGAAAACTGAATGAGGAAATCGATTGGGATGATACTATAGTTTATGAATAATTTGATATGAATACCTTTGTGAAAGATGATGGATATCACATTAAGTAAATGAAAATGGAAATCAAAGATGAACTTCATGTTTATCCAAAAAAAATTATGAGTTAAATAGTTTTTCCAAGAAACCATTGTATATCAGTTTTACTAAATACACAAAATTTTTAGCTATATTAAAGTTATATAATTTTAAAGCTAGAAGTGGATGAAGTGACACCAGTTTTACATAACTACTTGTTCTTCTGAATGATATGCTAACAGAAGATAATGAACTTCCATACTAAATATATGATGCTAAAAAAATGTTACATTCAATGGGATTGATCTCTAAAAAATATATTTTTGTCTAAATGATTTCATATTATTTCTCAAGGACCAATAATCACTCATAAAATTCCGTAAGTGTGGGTCATATCGATACAAGAAAAATGAATCATGTCCTTAGAAATATGTATGTTACTTTCCTATCATTCCATGGTTTAGAATACTATATGGATATCAGGAAAATGCTAGACAATTAATATGGCATATAGATACAAAAATTAAAGATAGGAACCTACGTCATCCAGGAGATTCTCTTCAGTGGAAGAAAATTGATTATGATTTTCCTGAATTTGGATATGAGATGAGGAACTTTCTTCTTGTGTTATCTATATATGGAATAAATAATTTTGGTGTAGAATGTATTGCTCACAGTACATAGCCCCTGATGTTTTATAAATTATAACTTTCTACCATGGTTATGCATGAAGTGAAAACACATTATGTTTTTATTGTTTATATCTAAACCAAAGAAACCTGGTAATGATATTGATCTCTATTTGGATTCATTGATTGATGATCTAAAATTGATGTGGGATACATGTGTCACAACATATGATGGTAAAAGAAGTGAATAATTCACATTGAGGGACATGCTGTACAAAACGATAAATTACTTCCCCACTTATGGAAATTTATCAGGCTATAGAAATAATGGAATTTTGGGGTGTCCCATTTGTGAAAACACACATACTCAGTTTGGTTGAAACATTCCTTGAAGAATTTTTTTTAGGACATCAAATATTTTTATCTTGACAACATAAATATTGATCCTGGATGATAGCATTCGATGGGAATATTGAACAAGGTACAACACCGTATCCCATAACAAGTGGTCAACTATACAAAAAAGTAAAAAAGATTCAGACTATTTTCGATAAACCATTTTTGAAAAAAATTACAAAATCAGGTTGGAATAAGAGATCAATTTTATTTGAATTACTGTATTAGAATTGTTTATATTCCATACATTTTCTTGATGTCATGCATGTAGAAAAAAATGGATTTGATAGTGTTATTGTAATATTACTAAATGTTCCTGGAAAAATAAAAGATGGCATAAAGGCTAGGTTGGACATGATTGAAATGGGGATAAGGGAATATTTGGTACTATTAAAGGGTAAAAGGAAAGCTTTTCTTCCTTCAGTAGCTTACACTCTATCCAAACAGGAAAAATTATAATTTTTTCTTTTCTTTACGAGTATAAAAATCCATATGGGTATTCATAAAATATCAAGAATGTTGTTTCAATGAATAATTTGAATTTACAAGGACTAAAATCACATGACTGTCATATTTTGATGCAAGATTTAATGCTTGTTGCTTTCTGTTACATTCTGCCTCAAAATTTATGACATAAACTAACCAAACTCTACTTCTTTTTCAATGTCATAGGTAGTAAATTTGTTAACTCGGTGAAGTTTCCCATCATGGTTAAGGATATTACAATCATATTTTGTGAATTATATATGTTCTTCCCACCATTATTATTTTATATAATCTTCCACCTGATGGTTCACTTTGTCCAAGAGGTTCAACTATGTGGTCTTGTCCATTATAGATGGATGTACCACATTGAACAATATGTGAATATTTGGAAATGGTATGTCAAGAATATAAGTTAGCTAGAATTTTTTACTACAAAATGATATATTTTTTAAGAATATTTTGAATTCTACACCAATTACCTATTAGATATTGAAATCATTAGTCTCCCAAAGTCTTGTCATAGTGAATGCCTTATGGGAAATGGAATTTCGAGAAGAGATGTTGTTACAATTACCTTGCAAAATTGGGAGTAAGAACATCTTTACATATTACATAATAGTGAAGATGTTGATCTAGACATTAAATCCCATAAGAAATTCATAGAGATTTTAATCTATCAAGGTCTGAAGGATATATATTAAATACACATAATCAATAGTTTATAGGATGGTTCAGATATAACATTTATAAGGAGTTATCTGAAAATTTGAATTCAATTATCGAATGAATTCAATGGATAACTAAAGGACCAAATGAAAAAGAACACAATCACTTGAGTGTGACACAAAATAGTGGTGTTACACTTTTGGATGAAGTGATTCACATATTTGTTCCAAGGATAGAAACCTAATTTTTTCCAATATTCCATCTATTGGAATTATCGAATAGATATATGAGTTGGATAATACAACATTTCAAGTTCCTCTTTTCTATTGTAAATGGTTTGACAATATCAATGGAGTGAAAGTTGATGAAATGAGCTTTGTAAAAGTGAATTTTAGTGTAGAATGGGAAAAAGATGAGTCGTTCATAATGGCATCACAAGCAGTACAAGTATTTTATGTCTCTGATCTAACAAACAAGAATTGGTCGATTGTCCTTAGGGTGGCTAAAAAATGATGAGTTAGATGAGAATTCAATTGAGGATGGCCCTTTCATTGGGACATAATAATAAGTTCATGTGATTCCCAATGTAGATAATGTCATTTACATTATAGGGGATCATAAAGAGAGGATTTAGATTCTTGTCAGTGGAACCAAATCCTTGAAACCTTTAAAATAAAGAGAGTTCAATGAGAATTTAAAAGTTTTTTTTAATATATTAAGTTTTCCTCATAAATTTATATATTCTCTAATATATTAACAAAATATAAATTAAATGTTTGACTAATCATGCAGACAATGTATTTTTCATGTGATGATGTTACTAATCCCTCGTAAGAATAAACTATAATGATGGAAACCTACTGGAAATATGTAAAGGTAATGTTACTAATATAAGATTTGTTTTCTTGTATAGGTGTGTTCTTTTTCTAAAGCAGTTGTGGTTTGTTCAGAAATTGCATGAGTCAGTTTAGGATTAAAAGATAAAGGACCATCAATGTTTTTGAGTGTATGTAATAATTTTTATTTATGTAATTGTATAAACTAATTTTTTAAATGTCTATAATATAGTGTTTTTTTCTTGTGTTTTTTGTAAATTTCATTTGAATTAAATCTTGTATTGGGACTTGTTTTTGTTAATATCTTGTGTGTTTATGGTGCTGCAGTGTGTTGTTACAGCTCACTGTAGTATGGTCCTTTATCAACACTTTTGAAAGTGATGATAAAGGTCTACTTTATTAGTGCTTCTACGAGAATTAATAAATTTATAATTTGTTAACGCTTCTATGAGAATTGATAAAAGGTCCTTTATTAGTGATTTTATAAGTGCGGAAAATGGTATACTTTATCAGTGATGATAAAAGACCCTTTATCAGAGCTTTTGTAAGCGTTGATAAAAGTCCAGGGCTTCTAACCTCACTCATTTAGTAAGTGATTCTCTAGACCTGATAAAGGTCATTTCTAACACTGTTATAGGCCAGTTTTGTAATAGTGATGGTAATCCCATAGAGGGTATCTTTAATGCATAATTCACACATGCCTTATTCTGCAAGAATAGGATGCTCCATGTATGACCGACTTGGAATGAGATCCTACTCAAATGGAATTACATCATCTCTACATTGAATGAAATCCCCCTTGGGAATATTTCATGCATAATCCCCACACTATCTCTCGATGGCACATATTTGATGAAATGGGTGTCAGGTCTGATGTTTCCTCTTGTTTCTCACACCGAGCATGACTCGCATGGGCTTAAAGGTTAGTGGTGACCATTACATCCAACCTCTATCCATATAGAAATCCCTCATGGAGTAATCCTCAATCCTCATATTCTAATGGGAAGCTCCTATGAGTTATCCCCAAGCATATTCTCCACTACCATTGGCCTCCTCCTTAGGTATAATCCATACCTCCCCTTTTTGAATTGTGTGGGCTTTAACTCCCAACCAACTGGGATACATTAGAAGCCTCTTTGAGGTTCAAACCCAATATCCTCACCCATCCTAGACTCATCTGGGTTATACCCCTATTAAGATCATTCCCTTACCCAATAACCATATCCCCTTTTAGTAAATTTGGTCTATTTTCACATATAATCCCCATCTGCATCATCGCTTCTCCTAACAGCACATAGACAGATCAATGCATAAGACCCACACACGATCCAACAAAAATTAATCCTCTTGAAAAGGGTAATCTCACATGCATTATCCCAACACCATCTTTCATTGATGGTATTTTCTTGACATGAGTGTCCTTGTTGCATGACATTAAACTTCATGGACCATTCATGTCACACGAACTAAATTTGTGGCATTGAATTATGTGGGTTTTGATTCCTACCTTCTAGAAAGGGTACATAAGATTCCTCTTTGAGGTTAAATCATAACAAATTTTAAATCTTGGTTCCCCCTCCCTAGGGGTACACCTCCCTGATCCACCTTTAGGGGTGTCCTAATCAACCTTCATGGTGTGAAATCTTCCCATTATGAGACACACCTCCTAGGTCTACATCCATGGGCGTCCCAATCCATCCATTGGTAAAACTTTTAGGTGCTCCCTCCTAGGGATTTACCTCTTTGATACACCTATAACGTTTGTTATGATCAGTCTCATTCCATCTATGGAAGACATAAAACTCATGACCTCTCTTATACAGCTACCTCATGCTAAACATGGGATTCTTTATGTGAAATTCTAGGAAGATATATTCCTACACCATTAGATACCTCATGATAAACATGTTATGCCTTGTGTTTTGTGCCTAATATTCCTCCATGATATGTCATTGTAGGATTAATAATAGAGGTGACCAATTTTCAAAGCATCCGTGCATGCCAGTGATACCCAACATGAAAACTCTCCTAATTGAAGGTTGTTTCCCTATCATAACCCACTATAATTTCCTGATAGAAGCTACTTAATTAACAATTGTCCACAAATATATGTCATCACGAATGAGTTCCATGAACATGAGTTAACTCTATGAGGGATACCGAGATTAGGCGACAAGTTCCAAGGAGGAATCCATGGATGGAGGTACCAAAATCCCATAATCCTATTTCAATCTTGGATTAGACATCACCAATGAATGTGATGAAATCCACAAACCATTGGAAAGTAGTAATTTTGAACAAAAATTTGTGATTTTAGCGCGCACCTTCATGCATGACGGTGCACCCTAGAAAAATCTTTAGAAAACACTTCTAAAGAAAAAGAGGTATATACATATTTCTTGAAGAAACATCAGGACATATTCCCCTAGAATTACATAGAGATTTCATGACTCAATTCCAATGTGTCCATTCATCACTAGTGATTTCTTGAAATCCACTGTGGATATAAGTAGGCAGTTATAAGGAAACACCTGACTCATGCCTCCAAAATTTAGGTAGAAGTGGAAAAGCTTATCATGTCTGACTTCATCCATAATGTTTAGTATCTGGAATGGTTGGATAACATCATCCTTGAAAGGAAGAATATTGGTAAATTATGGTCTTCATTTAATTTATAGATCTCAACCAACACTATTTGAAAGATGACTTCCTGGTTCTAATCACAGAGCTATAGATTGATGTTATGGATAATTACAAATTCCTATCCTTTATGGATGTCTATTCAGGGTACAAAAAAATATAATGGTCCTAGAAGATGATGAACCCACCACCTTCAAGTCCCCCATGGAGTATTTTTCTATCAATTATTCCCCTTTGGCATGAATAATGTTTAATCTACATACCAACGTGACATGCATCATATATTCAAACCATTCATGGAAAATCTTGTCGAATGATAAATTGAAGACTTCGTGGTTATCTCCCTACATAGTTCTGAACACATGGATGATTTTGAGACCATATTCAAAAAAATAAAATAGTATATCCTGAATATGAAACCCTTGAATTTTATTTTAGGGTAACCTCAAGAAAATTTCTCAGCTTCATCGTACACCATCTTGGAATCGAATTTTACCCCGAGAAGATAAATGACTTCCTCAATATATCTCCACCTTATAACCTATAAGAGATGAGGGTTTTGGAGGGACACCTTGACTACGTCTTGAGATTTATAGTTAACCTCATGGGAAAGTGTTTTCCCTTCACCATGTTGATGAATAAGGGGTTCAAAAAACAATGGACCTATGACTTCCATGATGTATTTGAAAACCACATGAAGTGCCTCTTGATCCCACCAGTGATAATGACAACTGTTAAAGGGAATCCACTAATTTTGTATGTGATGGAAATAGAGAAATTACTAATCACTTTCTAGTCATAAATAGCAATGATGAGAATTAAAACATCCTTTATTACCTCATCTAAATCATGCTCGGCATTGATATTCATTATTTGAATATCAATAAGGGATGAATGGAATTAATCTTTGTGGTTAAGAAAACAAAGAACTACTTGCAGGGACATGAGGTCCATTATTTCTCTCAAAATAACATTCTCAAATATATCCTCAGTCATATTATATTTATAGGAAGTTTTGTGGGGTTTTAGGTTATCCTATAATAGTTTGACATACAATTCGTGTAACAAAAAGTGGTGAAATTCCATGCCTTTGTAGATTTTCTCACAGAGAGTCCATCTGCAGAAAAAAATTTCATACATACAAAATTTTAGATGAATAGATATTTTCTCTTCATGATATCCACCAAATATGGGAAATAAATTTTGAATGCGCCTTTAGGATCTCCATGTGTATGAGAATGAAAAACCATAAGATCAACAAAGTCGGGTTAGGGGTCATGATCATATCTCTAGAAAAGGCAGTCTTTCCTTAATCCTTCCTGTTATCAGAGGGATGTAAAAATAACGAGGTAGAATATAAATAACTCAATTCAAGCTAAAAATAATAATACTTTAGATACCAGTGGTCCACCTATAGGTGAAACGTGATCAGATTTAGTAATCAAATAGATCAATGAGATTTATTCCATCAGAAATGATGATCTAATCCCATGAATTGACTATGTATGAGGGTTAATGGAAGATTTACCCATGAATACAACATTGAATCACATCCCAAGATCACAAAATTACAAGGATTTTGCATTAAAAAATGCAGTTATGGCTTTGTAAGATCCAAAATGGGACAAAATGGACATCAGTTTTGCACATTTCTGAATAGACTCACCTTTTTCTTATGTTATCATGGAATAGATCAATGAAATCAGTCATATCTCTTAACCATATGGTATTTCAACTGGTTTTATTATACCAATTGTGTACTATATTCAAAATGGGGTGTTATAATTAGATAGATATTAAAAAAAAGAAAACCTGATGACGAGCATCCAATTATACTCTTTACGATGGACTAAATCATTAAAAAGTCTTTTATAAATGAATATTTTATGGATTCCATCTCAAATTAATCCTTGTAGAATATATTATTTCCATTATAAAATAATTACATGTGGAAGATTGTGGTGTCCACTAGTTAGGGTGTTGTCTCTCAAATCAAATTCAAATTCTATGGTACATTTGGCCTTATATAATATAGGATTGCACAAATTTTACCAAAAATGTTTCATTCCTTTTAATTCTATGAAAACATCATGAATCAACCCCCAGAGTTTGGGAACACTTATAAATACTTATGGTCATTGTTCATATATGAAATGAATGTCATAGGGTCATATCCTCCAGCTACATCAAAGCAGTTCAAATACATCCTAACTATTACCGAATTCTTCTCCAAATTCCCTAAGGAAATGACCCTCAAAGAATTTGGGGCCAAAATAATTGTTAGCTTCATTAAATGAAACATCATTACCAAATTTGGTGTCCCTCACACAATACTAATGGAAAACCATACTGATTTCTATTATGCTAAGTTAAAAAAAACTTGGTCAGGATTGTTATATCAAATCCAACCACACAACCTATTATCATGATGTAGATAATGAATAAATAGATGCCTTTAAAAATACCCAATCAAGAATACTCTAGACTATAGTGGATAAAGAAATAAAATAATTTCCTAAAATACACTTGAATTCCTTGTAAGACTACCAATATACCTCCCATACAGCCACATAGGTAACCCAGTATTCACTTGCATATAAAACAGAAGAGTTATCCCCTTTGAGATCCAATTTCCCTCACTCCTTGTTTCCATATTTGACCGTATATTCACATATGATCTATACTAAAAGTGGTTTAATAAATTTTAGATACTAGATGAGAATATATTTCATACCTTGCATCAAATATATGTCTATAAAATTCAGATAGAGTAGGATTTTATCAGGAAGGTTCACCTCTATTCATTCCTCCAGGGAGAATTTGTATTGGTCCATAGGGATCCAATGATACCTAGGAAGAATCCTTTAAAACTCAAGCCAAAGTGTGAGAGACCTTATTCCATATACAAGGTCCACTCTGACGAAGCTTATTCCTTGATCTTTATGGATGGAGATCTCATTACATCCCCAACCAATGCAATGTTTCTCAAAAAGTACTTTTTGTGAAAAAAATAGTGATACGTATCCATTGAGCAATGTTAAATTTTATAGTTTGACTTTATTGTATGACCATAAAAAATCATGACATATTGTCTTTGACATAATATGATAAACTATATGACACCAATTTCATTATTGTATGTCATTAATCTATATATCCCAATATCCTAGTCATAAGATGTTAAGCTGAATGAAAGCATCCTCACTATATGACATTAAACTACATAGCCCAATGTCCTAGTCATAAGACCTTAAATAGTAGGGCGGAGTCCTTGGAGAATGATGTAAAACTACATGGTTCATGTCCTTATTTCATGATGTAAACTTTTATAAAATATTGAAACATTTTTTTTTTCAGATCATAATCTTTGGTGTTGGTACCCTACCACACCATTATTCAAGAGCTATGGGTGTCTTGATTCTCATTCTAATGAGATATGCAATGATTCCTAGAGCTCCAGTCCTAGTGTAATGTAATGGTTCTGGATTCCACTCCAAGGTTCTTTTTACCTTGTTGGCCACATTTCCACAACTGTATCTCCCCAAATTCCATAGGTTTATGACTTGTAGTGAAGTCCTAGATATGTTAGTGGAGAGACTATGCCCTCATTTGCAGAGTGTAACATAGAGGAAATACAACAACAGTTCAATAACGGATGAAGTAAACCATACAATATAAATAAATAGTGGATGAATGATAGTATAAATATATATAGAAGTGATATAATATACAAGATGATGATACATGTCACATGTTTATAATAAAACATCCAAAACAAGTACACATCAGTCATAAAAAATACATGTCCCAAAAGTAAAAAATGCCAAAATAATCATAGTTTTATCACAATCCTCACCTTGGTCCTATGCTCTCCTACTCCTAAGAAACATATCAATAACCTATATTAGTATGATTTACATTATCTAAACCAGTAATCAAATAATCTGTTTAGGTCAAAAAAGGTGACCCAAACAGGGTTTGAGATATAATCTCAGTAGGAAACCATCCAAGGTCTATTCCAATCAATCATTGGGTATATATTACAAGTGTATAGGTGATAAAAAAAATAAACAAGTAAGTACCTGAAAGTAATCATCCATATCATTTAATCAATTTAATTTAACAATTCAACCTCATTAAATTTATATGTCTCGGGATCTAACTCAAGACCGAAATCCCTTGTATAGTCAATTACACAAACATATTCCTAAATATTCCATATATAAATATATGATTCAAGACCAAATCCAAGATTGTGCTTTGGCTTAGAATATGGTTCTTATAGTATTTTATTATTAATTTAATTTGGAACCTGAGCCCGTCCCCAGCATTCCTGGGCCAGAATTCAGGTATCAATCTGCATATGATATCAAACTATTACCTTCCTGGACATTCATAAGTTTGAATTCAAGTATCAACCAGGTATGATATCCACCAACACCCAACAAGCTTATCCCGATGAACCTCTTGGGAACCTGGTATCACTCTAGGTGAGGTATAGTGTCCCGCCAATTGATTCTATCCTCAGTGGTCCTATAGGGATCCCATGTATCACCCATGGAAAAAATATTTAATGCCTTTTTTTATTCCAAACAATGCATACTTCATTTGGATTCATGATTCACTAATCATATAAGACATCCCTCAATGATTCTATCCATGGAATTCTTCATATTTATCCATTATTCACTTAGCATATAAAACAAGCCTCAATGAGTCTATCCATGGAATCCTTCATTTGGATCCATGATTCACTGATGGAATAATCAAGGTTCGGTCCATTAATTCCAACCATGGAATCCATCAATTGGATCCACAATTCACCCAAGGAATAATTAAGTTTCATGCCATTGTGTCCTTCCATGGAATCCTTCAATTGGATCCATGATTTACCCAATGCATACAATTCACTAGTCCAATGAGTCTGTCCATGGAATCCTTCAATTGGATCCATGATTGACACATGGATATTAAGCATTTCATCAATTAAATTCCATTTAAACATTTTCATTTATCATTCCATGGTCAAACCCAAAAGAATCCATTTCAATATCACCTCAAAAGGTGACTCGAGCATTGGCCAACCTCCAAAGGGATTGGCCTTTCAATTACTCAAATGGGAATTTTCAATATAAAAAGACTCATGAGCCTAAAAATTTATTACATGTCTTATTTATCATTTATCTCACATTTTAAAATCAATAAGAAGACTTATTAAACTTAATAAAACAATACATGGTCTAGACATCATTTAACTCACATGGGCAATTCACCTTTAAGAAGAAATTCAAGATAAACAAGCAATTACATAACAAGACCAAGGTTCAAGTAATATATCCCATTACTTTAATCATTACAATTAAAATCCATCAACATTGAAATTCCATTTTTTTATCAATTCCATGATTAACATACAATGAAATGGAAAAAGGAACACCTCAAGGGGTGTCCAAGGCATAATCTATCAAAAGGTCCATTTAAACAACACACCCAAGGGGTGATTCATTCATGTTTCACTACCTATAACAAGAATTAATTAGCCTATTAAGAAACCTAAAACATTATTGGCCATACTAGGGTTCAATTAAATATATTTTGACGCCCTAAAATGGGTGTGTGGCACATCAACATATATAAATAGACCGACTATTAACAAAATGCACAATACCACCTACCTTAGGTCTGTGTAATATATCTCATCTGATATCATCTCCTAATTCGACACAGATTCCGAGAAATCTAAAAAACAAACTAAGAAAATGAAAATAGGTCATATGCGACTAAATCCAAATAGTGAATTTGATATCTAGAATATTAGAGAAAGATTAAAAAGGAATCTATGTCTTATAGTTACGGTTCTGATGTGACAGATTGCACTTGAAATGGAGCTTAGAAGGATGATCTACCTCATATCATGTTTTAGGCTCAAATGAGATATTATCCAATTCTTTAATGATGTGGTAGAGGAAATAATATATATTTAGTGTTTTGATAGACTTTTAATTTAATTAAAATTATTAAAATTCCCAAAAATAGAAGGGTCACGCGGTTTATGTTCATGGTTTACCAAACCATGTGCAATCCATGCATGGGTTCTTATAGGATTGGTTCATAGCGCATGGTTTACCCACATGATTTACTAACCACACAAAAAAGTGTGTAAATATCCACTGTCAAAATCTGCTGAAATTTTAGACCTAGCTACATGGTTGTGTGGCCCAACCTACATGGTTTTCACCAACCGTGTGGCCTTCTCTTTTTTCCCAAAACTTGGGTTTCAGGCTCTGAACTAGCCTCGGACACCCACGATCCATCTATTAAATCTATGGGTATTAATATTAGACTATATTTATTTAATTAAACTAATAATTTATGGAAAAAAGTAATAAATACCTCAAAGAAGAACCAGGTTCTTACACCTAGGTCCATCTATAACAAAAAAAATAGCCTCGTCCTTATGTAAGAATCAGACCTACATAGGAAACCTTCCAAGAACTATATATGGCTTGATTATCATTTTTATGAGATATGTAGCAACGCTTGGATATTATATCCCAATCCAGCAACCAAAAAATCTAAGTTCCTCTATCCTTAAACTTTATGGCCTTTGTGTGGGGGAAGAATCCATTTCCAATCCTTGTTTCTCACACTGATAATGGATCATGTGGGATTTGGAGGTTTTGTAAAAAAATGTTCCCTACATGATTAAGACATATAAATTCACACTAGGGTTATCGTGGTACTGATTTCAATGGCTTAAAAGGAACATCATATGTCTTTTCCCACATGACTTTAAACTACATGGTTCTTTAAAAACTACGTAATTATTGATTATCGTTTCTACAAGATAAGTAGTGGCACCTTGATCTTATGTCATAGTAAAACCACAAAATGGAAAATTTCCCCACTCTCTTATGTATGAGTTAGATCTACATGAGAGGGTAAAATGTGGGTTCTCACCGATTTTTTCATACTGTATGAAAAAATGGGTCCTTTCTCCACATAATAATTTAATCAATATGGGGAATCCACTCTATAATAACATGTGTCTTGATTCTTTCCCTAACAAGATATGTAGTGAAACCCAAGTCCTATACCATGTTCCATCCATAATATTTATTTTTCATGTTGATTCAACTTCATCCTTACCACATGACATTAAACTACATGGTTGATGTCCTTCCTTCATGAAATTAAAATGCATGTGTGGCATCCCATCTTTTTATAACATAACTTTACATTACATCTTACAAAACAGAGGATCTTTAAGTTTTAGTTTCTTGGAAACCAGGAACTTAGTACATGACAACATAAAAAAAATCTTCTTAAACACTTGAAAGGATTCTTCATTTGTTCATCCTAAGTTCATTAATGCATCTCATAACCTGGGAACATACATCAAAGGAAATGGTGAGCAGAAGGCCTAGTAAAGGAAACAAGGGAAACATTTTACATGTGAACTTGAGATACATCAATAAAGTCGTGATAAATAGCTTTAAGGCATGATAAAGAGATTATGAGGCATATCATAATGAAAATAACATGATTCATAACTTGAAGATGTGGATAAAACATTTAACTTAGACAATCATGAACATATCACCAAGTTCCATCCCCAAGGTGTCATTTAAAAAAATTACCAAGGTTATTCACTAAGGTATCGTTAAAATTGTAATCCCTAGAGATCACATCATTACCCAATGAATTGGAGCACTATAAGGGAGCACCCTTAATTTATATTTTTTATCATGTGATCCACATATATCATCATAAAAATTTCATAAATAACCCATATAGCATAAAATAAATGGGTTTCATTTCATAGTCATAACATTTTAAAAACTGCTTTAAAGATGTGATCTTTATGTCACTTTACCTCACGGAAAAGTAAAGCGGGTCTCATGTATGTAAATCAAATAATTTAAAATAGAAAATTTTGATATATATGTGAATAAATCAGTAGAATAAAGAGTTTTGAGTGTTCACTTAATAAAATAAAATAATTTGATAAAAAGAGAGAGACATTTCGAGGCGAAAATTCGGCAGCATAACGGCTATGTTGCAGGGTTTTAGAAAACATTGAAAAGAGAGGGGACATGGGTCACCCACTCATGAATGATCCAAAAAATAGTAAAGGGACATAATATAATGTATATAAGAACATGGTAATGAAATTTTAAAGAAATAACATATGAAATGAAAAACATGGAAGGAATACAAAAATAAGATTTCTCTTATGAAAATTCGGCAGCCTAACTGCGTCACTTAAAACATAAAAAAAATGAATTGATGAGATTAAATAGGGTCTCTAATAATGTGAAAATAAAAGGAAAGTATGATGAACATAGATATCATACCCCAACATGGAAAAAAAGAACTGGAAAGACTTGACATGAAAGTAGAACTTTGAAAATGGGAAGAGTGAAAGAATCTCATACCTTAAAACGTAACTCTTAAAACTGGAAGGTTGGGACCTTGAGGGCTTGGGGGAACCTTTGGAGGACTCCTTGGGAGGTAAGAAGGCCATAACTTCGTTGAAGAGGATTTTTTAATGGAAAGGATGAGAGAATGGCTTGGTATTTATAGGGGAAGTGAGGGGACAAGACATTAATGGCCAATGAACACCTCATTGGTGGTATTGGCAAAACCATGGGCTTGCCCATGGTATTTGACCATGGTATTGGCCACTTGGGAAACCTAATACCTTATATTACTATTCATAAGGCGACCAGAATTATTACATAATTATTACATCCTTAATGATGTCATTAAACACCAGAAACTCTAAACTGAAAATTCACTATTCACCGAAAATTTAACTTTTTCAGAAAAATCCCAAAAATTCACCTTAACATAATATCGATGCTCTGAATTCAAAACTGAAATACATTTTATAAAAATAATTTTCCAAATATTTTTAATTTAATTTTTAAATAAAAAACACTATTCACCCGAAAAAAACTAATACATAACTAATAATTTATGAAATAGTTAATCACCTATTTTATTGAATCACATTACTTAATCAAGGTACCTAAATTATATTAATACTTTATTTAAGTGAGATTACTAATCCATTTGGTCACATTACTAATCCTAAGCATAAAATCACTATTCATAATTTACTATTCACCAAAAATTAAGTTGATCTTATTAGACTCTAAATTTCTTACTGAACACATTTGTAGAAGACCATTTTTTGAAAATCATTACACATCATTAATTATTTATGGTTTACATAAATATTTTAAAATATCCTTTTTTTAATTCATTCATAAGATACATCCTATATTTATCCAGAAATCTGAAAATTCACAAACTTCACCATAGCAAGAAATCACAATTTTATTTATCTCAAAGGATTGCACAAAGTAGCTACAGTCTCGTTACATAGCCCCTTATAACACCAGAATATGACCTAAGTGTAAGGTGTGATAAGGTGATAGAATCTGAGGGAGGCTCGGATAACATTGCCCTAGTATTAATCTCCACTAACTTGAACTTTTCCCGTAGGTGATTTCGTTCAAGCTTGACACGCTGGAGTTCGGCTTGGGATTGGTCCAAAGCAAAGCCCAAAGATGTCACCTCCTTCCCAAGATCTGATAAGTAGGCTTCATATGGTTCGAGTCTACTGGATGAAGCCATCGACTCTTCTTTCTACATTAACCAGTAACATCTCTATTAAATCGTTAAGAGTAAATTAATATACTATTCAAAAATTTTGGGCCGCTACATTCTTCCCCCCTTAAGAAATTTCATCCCCGAAATTTTAAACCAAAGGCCTAGTTGAAAATGTGAGGGTAATTTGGCTTCATTGTTTCCTCAGGCTCCCACGTCGCTTCTTAATACTTATGATTCCTCCACAACACTTTTACAAGGTGGGTAGTCTTGTTGCGTAGAACCTTGTCTCTAAGGTCTAAGATCTCTATTGGATGCTTCTCATAAGAGAGGTCATGTTCCAGTTGTACCATTTCTGGGTTCAGTACATGGGAAGGGTTAGGTATGTACTTCCTCAAGAGAGATACATGGAAGACATCGTGAACTTGAGCTAGGTTTGGTGGAAGTGCTAGATGATAGGCCACTACTCCTATGCGATCAAGGATTTCATAGGGGCCAATGTACCTAGGGCTGAGCTTCCCTTTCTTCCCAAACCACATGACTCTCTTCCATGGAGAAATTTGAAGGAAGACTTTGTCGCTAACACCAAACTCCAAGTCCCTTCGACGGTTTTTAGCATAGCTCTTCTGCTGACTCTGAGAAGCCTTTATGTGTTGTTGGATGGCATGAACCTTTTTGTCATCTCTTGCACAAGATCAGGCCCAAGAAGCTTTCTCTCACCAGATTCATCCCAAAAAGTAGGAGTTCTATATCTCTTTCCATACAGAGCTTCATAGGGTGCCATTTGAATACTCGAATGGAAGATATTGTTGTATGAGTACTCAACTAATGGGAGGTGCTGATCCCATCCACCTTTAAATTCCATTGAGCATAATCTCAGAATTCCCTCAAGTGTATGAATAGTCCTTTCAGATTGGCCATCAGTTTGAGGATGATAGGACATACTAAAATTCAATTCAGTATTCAGAGTATGTTGAAGACTTCTCCAGAATTTTGATGTGAATCTTGGATCACGATCAGATACAATGGATAGCGGTACCCCATGTAGCCTTACCACTTCCTTTACGTATATCTTGTCAAGTTGATCCAAAGATAAATCTTCCCGAATGGAGATAAAATGGGCAGTCTTGGTGAGAAGGTCCACAATAACCCATATCACATTGTTTCCTTTGGAATTTTTCCAGAGACCAATGACAAAGTCCATAGCGATATTATCCCACTTCCATGCTGGTATGGGTAGCGGTTGTAATACCCCCTTAGAAAGTTGTCATTCTGCATTTACTTTTTGACACACCAGGCACCTTGTAGTGTAATCATCAATCTCCCTCTTCATGTTATCCCACCAATAATGATCATGAATGTCTATATACATTTTAGTGCTTCCCGGATGTATAGAGAAAGTAGAGATATGAGCTTCATCCATCAGTTCTTTCTTTATCTCCAGAATAAATGGAACACATAGTCTTGTATGAAATTTCAATACACCTTCTTGATCAATATTGAAATTAGGAAACTTCCCATCCTTCACACCCTCAAACTTCTCCTGCAACAAAAGGTCTTCATTTTGAGCCTTCTTGATATTCTCTAGAAATGAAGGTTGAGAAATCATTTGGGATAGGGTTGATGGTGTCCCTTACCTTATAATTTCCATGTCCAGTTTTACTAGATCCTTAATCAAGGGATCTCCTAGGATCCTCATTGTTGCCAGAACAACAGGTTATTTCCTGCTTAACGCATCTGCGACTTTGTTTTCTCTTCTAGGGTGATAATGAATTGAACAATAATAGTCTTTAATAAGCTCCAACCATCTACTTTGTCTCATGTTCAATTATTTTTGCATGAAAATATACTTTAAACTTTGGTGGTCAGTGTATATATCACATTTATCCCCATAAAGATAGTTCCTTAATATATTTAGAGTAAAAACAACTGTCGTCAGCTCTAGATCATGCGTAGGATAATTCTGCTCATGTTGCTTCAGCTGATGAGATTCATAAGCAATTACCTTGTCATTTTGCATGAGGACACACCCAAGCCCTTTCAGAGATGCATCACTAAAAATAATGAATCCTTCTCTGATAGAGGGTAGTGTAAACACAGGTGCAATAACCAATCTCTTCTTTAGCTCTTGGAAACTTTCCTTGCATTCCTTTGTCCAGATGAACTTAACCCCTTTTCGAGTCAACTTGGTTAGTGGATTATAAATTCGTGAAAAGTTTTTCACAAACCTCCTATAATATCCTGCTAAACCAAGGAAACTACGAATCCCAGTTACTGTTGTGGGTTGAGGCCACTCCTCCACAACCATTTTTTTTGCAGGTTCAACCGAGATTCCTTCATTGGTTATGATGTGCCCCAAGAAATCCACTTGTTGTAACCAAAACTCACACTTGCTGAACTTTCCAAGGAGCCTCTCTTTCCACAGAGTTTGCAATATAACCCTGAGATGATCTTCATGCTCCTCAAGACTCTTTGAATATATCAAAATATCATCAATAAAAACTACCACAAAGTTATCAAGGTAGTCCTTAAAGACTCTATTCATCAAATCCATGAAAATAGTCGGATCATTTGTCAAGATGAATGGAATAACAGTAAAATCATAATGCTCATATCTTTATCAGAAGGCAGTATTTGGAATATCTTCCTTCTTCACCCTTGGTTGATGATAACTAGATCGAAGATCAATATTAGAGAAGAATTGATCCCCACGAAGTTGGTCAAATAAGTCATCAATTCTTAGAAGAGGGTATTTGTTCTTCACTGTGATCCCATTTAGTTCTCTATAATCAATTCATAGCCGCATTGATCTGTCCTTCTTCTTCAAAAAGAGAATTGGTGCTCCCCAAGGAGACACACTCCGTCGGATAAACCCCTTATCCAACAAGTCTTGGAGTTGTTTCTTTAACTCATCTAGATCCACATTTTCCATTCTATACGGGTTCTTTGATATCGGTTGAGATCCAGGTACGAGTTCAATGGAGAACTCTACCTCTCTTTCTAGGGGAGGTCCAGGTAACTCCTCAGGAAATACGTCCATGTATTCCTGAATAATTGAAACATCTTCTATTTGTATACTCCCTTTTCCTTCTTCATCCTCACCTATTAACTCCATAAAGAAGGATATATGAGCTTCCTATAGACAAAGATCAAGTCGGGATATCTCTCCCTGGAAGATAATTGTAGGTCATTCATTCAAGACTACTGATATTTCCTTACTTCTGCATTTGATCTTAGCATTTTACTTTGAGATCCAGTACATCCCTAGTATAACATCAAATTTCATCATGGGAATGACTACTAGATTTGTGATAAGATTGTTCTCACTAAAGTAAAGGCTAGAGTCTCTAAACACTATTGATGCATGGATAATCCCACTTAGAGTATTGACTGACAACTCTACCTATAGAAGTTCATAGATTGATTCTATATTCTTTGAAAACTTGGAGGAAATAAAGGAATGTGTAGAACCAGAATCAAACAAAGTACTTGCTAGTTTTGAGAGGACAACAAGAGTACCTTCTACCACGTCATTCGGAGCTTCAACTTCAGTTGTTGTGATAGAAAAAGCATGACCTTTCTCCCTTGGAATTTGTTGAGGTTGATGGTGGTTCCCCTCCACTGCCCTTGGATTTAGACAGAGATTAGCAAAGTGCCCAAGATGTCCACACTAGAAGAATTGGACTTCGGGTAGGGCCAGAACCATCTTTCCTCTGTTGTTAGTGTTGGGGATTTGAGGCTTCACATCACTACGACAATTTCGAGCAATATGGCCTTCTCTTCCACACTTGTAGCACTTACCAATTCCGATCAAGCAGTTCCCCAAATACTTCTTCCCACATTTATTGGATATGGAATATTACATTTTCTTTCCACCTCTTTCATGATCAAAGCTTCTTCCCAGGCTTGGTTCTAGAGATATCTTCTTCTCATTAGATTTGTGAGACCATTGTGTCTCACCAAACTCCAGTTCGACTTTCATAGCACTTATAACTATTTCTTCGTAGATATCATAGTCCCTGTTGGCTAGATTATTCTGTAGATGAGGTCGTAGTCCACCAAAGAATCTATCAACCTTCCCATTAGGGTCCATGACAAATCTTGAGGTATAACAGGAAATCCTTGTGAAGTTCACCTCGTATATTCCAACAGATTCATTCTCCTTTTTCTTTAGCTCGAGAAATTCTTTCTTTATTCTCGTTCTCATCGAACGAGGGAAATACTTATTGAAGAATATTCCCCTGAACTCTTCCCACTCCATAGCTTCCATATCTTCTCTTGGCTTCGTGTTTTTGATCAGTGACCACCACTGATCAGCTTCTCCCTCTAGGCGTTAAATAGTAAGGGTGACTTTTTCTTGTTTCGAACAATGAAGTACAGAAACAGTATTCTCTATAGAGTTGATCCACTGCTCAGAAATGAATGGGTCAGTCGATCCACTAAATGTTGGTGGTCATTGGCACATAAAGGACTCAACAGAATATTGTTCCCTTCATGGTGAGATCGCCCTCTCATCTTGATTCAAGTTATTACTCATAACTTGAGTCAGTTGGTTCATCATTCACATGAATGTTTCCATTCCGGCTTCCATCGGAGGGTCGTCAGCGCATGGTCCATTGTGGTCACCATTTGCACAGTTCCTCCTATTTCCCGCCATTTTATAAGAGAATAAAATCTTAGTGAGAAACTTGTTTCATTTACGAATCATTTAACTATAAAGGATTCTACGTCTTAAAACTTCATGCTTAAACAATTATATTTCTCTATAATTCTTTCATAATGATTCATAAAAAGCTAGAGATTAACCAAACATATCCCCCAGGAGTGTCGTAACCAAGAGTGCAGCAAGGCCCATTGCCGTGTACCAATTCCTGTTCGAGTCTAGCTCAAAGCGGTGTTTTTGGGTTTTACCCCTTTGTACATCTGTGCCAGAGCCGCCTCTACCTGCTCATATCCAGATAGGGATGTATCTGTTTGATAAACCACTTACTCAATACTCACCAAAATACCAAGAAGTTTTCCCTATATTTAAACTTTTCTATAGGGTTCTTCCTAAAGTTTTCATAGCCTAATTTCCATAAATAACTAAACCATCCTTTGATACAAAATGTGGCATCCCACCTTTTTATAACATAACTTTTCATTACATCTTACAAAACAGAGGATCTTTAAGGTTTAGTGTCTTGGAAACCAGGAACTTAATACATGACAACAACAAAAAATCTTCTTAAACAATTTAAAGGCTTATTCATTTGTTCATCCTCAGTTTATTACTGCATCTCATAACCTGGTAACATACATCAAAGGAAAGGGTGAGCAGAAGGCCCAGTAAAGGAAACATGGGAAACATTTTACATGTGAACTTGAGATACATCAATAAAGTCATGATAAATAGATTTAAGGCATGAGAAAGAGATCATGGGGCATATAATAAGGAAAATAACATGATTCATAACTTGAAGATGTGGCTAAAACATTTAACTTATAAAATCATGAACATATCACCAAGGTCCATCCCCAAGGTTTCATTTAAAAAAAATTACCAAGGTTATTCACCAATGTATCGTTAAAATTGTAATCCCTAGAGATCACATCATTACCCAATGCATTGGAGTGCTATCAGGGCTCGCCCTTAATTTTTCTTTATTATCATGTGAGCCACATATATCATCATTAAAATTTCATAAATAACCTATATAGCATAAAATAAATGGGTTTCATTTCATAGTCATAGCATTTTAAAAACTGCTTTAAAGACGTGATCTTTATGTCACTTTAACTCAAGGAAAAGGAAAGTGGGTCTCATGTATGTAAATCCCAGAATTTAAAATAGAAAATTTTGATATATATGTGAATACCTCTGTAGAATAAAGAGTTTTGAGTATTCACTTAATAAAATAAAATAATTTGAGAAAAAGAGAGAGACATTTTGAGGTGAAAATTCGGCAGCATAACGGCTATGTTGCATGGTTTTAGAAAACATTGAAAAAAGAGGGGACATGGGTCACCCACTCATCAATGATCCAAAAAACAGTAGAGGGACACAATATAAAGGATATAATAACATGTTAATGAAATTTTAAAGACATACCATATGAAATAAAAAACATGGAAGGAAGACAAAAATAAGATTTCTCTTATGAAAATTCGACAGCCTAACGGCGTCACTTAAAACTTTAAAAAAATGAATTGATGAGATTAAATAGGGTCTCTAATTATGTGAACATAAAAGAAAATTATGATGAACATAGAGATCATACCCCAACATGGAAAAAAATAACTTGAAAGACTTGACATGAAAGTAGAACTTTGAAAATGGGAAGAGTGAAAGAATCTCTTACCTTAAAACGTAACTCTTAAAACTCGAAGGTTGGGACCTTGAGGGATTGGAGGAACCTTGCGAGGACTCCTTGGGAGGTAAGGAGGCCAGAACTTCATTGAGGAGGATTTTGTAATGGAAAGGATGAGATAATGGCTTGGTATTTATAGGGGAAGTGAGGGGACAAGGCATTAATGGCCAAGGGACACCTCATTGGTGGTATTGGCAAAACCATGGGCTTGCCCATGGTATTTGCCCATGGTATTGGCCGCTTGGGACACCTAATACCTTATCTTACTATTTATAAGTCTACCAGAATTATTACATAAGTATTACATCCTTAATGATGTCATTAAACACCCAAAACTCTAAACTGAAAATTCACTATTCACCGCAAATTCAACTTTTTCAGAAAAATCTCAAAAATTCACCTTAACATAATATCGATGCTATGAATTCAAAAATGAACTCCATTTTATAAAAATAATTTTCCAAATATTTTTAATTTAATTTTTAAATAAAAAATATATTCACCTGAAAAAAAACAAATACTTAACTAATATTTTCTGAAATAGTTAATTACCTATTTTATTGAGTCACATTACTTAATCAAGGTACCTAAATTATATTAATACTTTATTTAAGTGAGATTACTAATCCATTTGGTCACATTACTAATCCTATGTGAAAAATCACTATTCATAATTTACTATTCACCAAAAATTAAGTTGATCTTATTAGACTCTAAATTTCTTACTGAACACATTTGCAGAAGACCATTTTTTAAAAATCCTTACACATCATTAATTATTTATGGTTTACATAAATATTTTAAAATATCCTTTTTTTTAATTCATTCATAAGATGAATCCTATATTTATTCGGACATCTGAAAATTCACAAAATTCACCCTAGGAAGAAATCACAATTTTATTTATCTCAAAGGATTACACAAAGTAGCTACGGTATCATTACATAGATCCTTATAAAACCATCATATGACCTAAGTGTAAGGTGTGCTAAGGTGAGAGAATCTAAGGGAGGCTCTGATAACATTGCCCTAGTAGTAATCTCCACTAACTTGAACTTCTCCTGTAGGTGATTCTGTTCAAGCTTGACACGCTGGAGTTCGGCTTGGGCTTGGTCCAAAGTGAAGCCCAAAGATGTCACCACCTTCCCAAGATTTGATAAGTAGGCTTCATATGGTTCGATTCTACTTGATGAAGCCATCGACTCTTCTTTTTTCATTAACCAATAACATCTCTATTAAATCGTTAAGAGTAAATTAATATACTATTCAAAAAGTTTGGGTCGTTATAGCATGGTTCCTCAAGAACTATGTGTGGCATGATTATCATTCTATTGAGATACGTAGTGATTCTTAGACCTCGTGTCCTAGTCCCATCCATAAGGTAATAATAAATGCCCCATCCTACACACAAACAATGATCTATCCATGATATCATATTTTGGGTTCCCTCATTTAGGTGTCCACCATGAAAACATAGAAGTAACATCCTACATATGATTCAGATATATGAAATATAATCTATAATTCATGGCCAATATTAATCCAATTCCTTCCTCTATACTCATACATATTCCTTCCATTCATCATACTCTTAATCTTGGACACTTTCAGATCTTCATAATCTTTCTCCAGGTACTGAAAATAGAATATCTGATACCTTAAAACAACTTTTTATAAATATATAGTAACATCACCAAGTTGGATTTTCATAAGTCGCCCACTAAATGGTCATGTCAGCTGGAGGATGCCATTATTTTAATATGCAGTAACATTCCCTAGTTACCTTTTCATAAAATAACCCACAAAAATAGTTTTTCAACTAGAGGTACATTAATCCTCATGAGAAGCCTCTTCTATCTCTGTAATCCCCAAATAAATCATAATGGAACCCTATATTCGACAATGAATCGTGGTCATCCCTTTCATACTTGTCCCGTGTCATTTCTCTCAATCTTCAAATTTCCATGAACTTAGTTTACAGTTTCCTCCATCATGTCCGATGTATACCGAAACAACCTTGGTTTAGTAGGCCTCATATTACTCATTGTTTACTATGGTCCCATTCATATGACCTAAAACTACAAACATCGTATTTTCCTCATTACATTATGTTAAAATTCACGACTATTCCTGAAAATAAGATACTAAACTACATGGTTTTCTAGAACTTTATATGGATTAATTCTCATTCAAATGAGATACATAGAATCACCCAGACCTTATGTTATAGGCCCAACATCAATAAAACACCCCCTTTTTTCTATGTTTGGGTTATACCTACACAGGAAACCCTTTTCCCCATTCTTGGGTAATTTTGAATTGAAATTCTCACCACATATTCAGTCACTTTCTTTCCTAAAACCAAACCTTGTGTCTAGAGAAATTAAAATCTCTATAAGCTTCCTCTCTCCGTTGATATTAGAATATCATAAATCCTAAGTATGCCTTTGAATATGAAGTAACACACACTATCTAGATTTAAAAAAGTTTCCCACAAAAAGGGTCTGTTAGTTAGAGGACTCCATCATTTGACTATGAAATAACACACCTTAATTGGTTATGCATAAAGTCACCCACAAAGGGTTTTTCAACCAGTGGCAAATTCTTCCTCAATAGAGAATTCCACTATCACCATAATCCCTTTACCCCATATCACTCTTTGGATATATTGGCCCCCATATTACTAATTACAACCTTTCATATACCTAAAAATGATAGCACATTCCGAGACAGACTACTATAAAATGGATAATCATTAACATTTTTTTCAGAGCTAATGGACCTTAAATTATATCCTTCAATGTCTTTATTATACAAAATTAAACTTAATAAAATAACATGAAATAACTTCCTATTCACAATATGTTGAATTGTACAACAATTTCATCTCCATATAACTTTATAATTCATGATCCATGTCCATGTCTCATGACATTAAAATTGCATGGTGATTCAAACCTTTTCAGGACGCTTCCTTCCCCGCGACTTCAATCATTAAATAGAATGTACCTTTTTTTACATAAGTAAAATTTGTGTAGAAGTGGTTTTCTATTCTAGGTGAATGATAATAAATATTCTTTCTCTATTCTCATATACATTTACTTTGATGAAAACCAATCATGGTTTTTAAGAAATCCAATTCTTCAAAAAATTCTTGACCAATGGTATTAGAATTTCAGAATTCCTGAGGATACCTTTTATTGACCATGCATTAATACGCCCTAGTTAGACTTGAATAAGTTTCCCCCTAAAAGGGCCTATCATCCAAAGGATTTAAATATTCAACCATCACTAGTGGAAATACGGGTTTTAACATCATCGTAATAACGTCGGTTTTTTAAAAACCGATGCAAATAGTATGTGCGGGAAATTTATGGCGTCAGTTTTACAAAAAACCGATGCCAAAAACAATTATCCGATGATATTTCGTGTTGGTTTTCAAGAAACCGATGCCGAAATTTTTGAAAAAAATGTTTTGGCGTCAGTTTTGAAGAAAACTGACACCGATAATAATAATAAACATATTTACTGCGTTGGTTTTGAGGAAAACTGACGCGGAAAATAATTTTAAAAAAAATTTGGCATCGGTTTTCATGAAAACCGATGCCAAAAATAAAAAAATTTCGTCGGTTTTTTGGAAAACCGATGCCATAAGATATATTTTCGGTGTCGGTTTTCTCTAAAACCGACGCGAAAAGTCTTTTAAAATTATTCGGGGACCGAAACCCTCATTTTGTTCGATCATAAAAATCAAGTTCCACTACGGCGCTTTGGACTCCCAACGACCTTCAAACCTGATTTGCGATCTTGTACGACCATTGTTGAAGGTTTTGTGCCGTTTGCACGATTTCGGGTATGCATTCTTCCTCTTTATCTCTTGTTTCATCTCCCATTGTTTATTTCTTCTTCAAGAACCCTATTTTGAGCAATTTTCATTATTGGTTCGATTTTAGTTGTAGTTTATCATTATTTTTTGTTTGTATTATCATTGTTGGTATAGATTGTATAGTGTTTGTTTTTCAAAGTCATTATACTAGTCACAATTTGGATTTAACATCTCCATTCGGGTTGAAATTCAAATTTTTTGTTTGTATTATCATTATTTCAGTTTAAAATGATGTTTCATTATATTATGAAGTACTATATTTTTAATTCCATTTTCATTTTAATTAATTCTTCTTCAAAAAATAATTTTATTGTGTTATTTATTGATGAACTTAGTGTGGTTTGCTTGTAGTTTGTCTTGTTTTTTTGTATCTATATTTATCATTTAGGTCATGCTGTGTTATCTGGGATTAACATGTGAATATTTTATTTCATCAGTGACTTTGAATTAAATGTGATTGAAGTTATAAAATTACATTACACTCATTTTGATTGATATTTTACATTTTAAAACAACCAATTATATTTTTTACTTTTAATAAAGAATTGAGATTTATTAATAATTAACTACCAATGTCTGTGGCTTGCATTTCACACCAACATTTATTAATTCTTTGTTGGTTTATTTTTTTTATACATTGTATGAATGTATTGTTTAGCTAATGGTGTTTTGTATTCCAACATTGTTGACATTATAAGGACTCAAATTAAAGAAACATTGATTCCTTTGACTACATATCTAGCACATTAAAATTGATATTTAATTAATCATATAATTAAATATGAAAATGATAACAAGAGTAAATTTTTAATTATTGTAAGAGATATTTCAATGGATTTAGTAGAATCTATTATGTATTCTATAGGATGTGCATTATATATAATAATGTAACCATTATATTGATTCTCCGCTACATGGTTGCCTCTATGGTAGCTCGATTGGCTATAGCTCGTATCCTTGTTGATCATTCTCTCCCAGGAAAATTGCCTCATCCCGACCCTCCTCCCTAATCCCACCTCTCCACCTATCCATACTCTCCACCTCACCACCTCTCTACCTCTCCCTCCCAATCCCTTTCCGAGCCTCTCCACTACATACCCACCTCCCACTAGGACACTACCTTCCCCCTACCAACCTTTAACTCAAAATTCATGTTTCCACCTTCATTCCCATTGCCACCTTCATTTCCATAATTGACTTAATTACCGTGTTCCCTTCAGATCTACCTCCCAAATTCTCATTCTCATTTTTCCGCAATGTCCATCCATCCTCTAGAATAACATCATCTGCATCACTAAACCCTATAATGGGTTCATCCTCTATCTAGAACTGCTACTATATTCATTGTCATATTAATCTCGATACATGTAATTTTTAGTACATAGGTATAGATCATACCACAAAATCGTCAATAATTTATACATATTTCCATGTACTCCCACATTTCACTTATTGCTTCCTTTAAATTAATGTACTCTTCAATATTTTTGACACATGCAACATCGAAATATTGCAACTATGTAAAATGAACTAATAAATTTTAAAAGAATGATATTATAATTAAATTATAATATCAATATAACACACATGTATATAATATGAAAATAAACTATTTACTCTATTTGTAAACGTGTTTCATATCTGATGTCTTTTATCTGATTATCAATAGTTTTTATTAAATATGTTTTTGTTTACAATTTATCTGATAGATATTTAAATGTTTATATGTTTTAATATATTCATCAATTATATTGTGATATCAAGTATTAATGGATCGTAATTGGATTTATTTACAAAGAACCACTAGTGAATATGAAAAAGGATTTGATAATTTTTTGGAATTTTCTAAATGACATATTCAAAATATTGATTTGATTTTCTATCCATGTGTGAATTGTGTAAATATGAGAAAGTTAAACTCTATAGAAATCAAGGATAATCTCATTTGTTATGGTTTTAGCCTTAATTATACACGTTGGATCTTGCATAGTGAAAGAACTGAAAATTCAACATCCAATGTTGATGACGATATTCATAATGAGGCAAAGGGTCATATTGAAGAATTAATTCATGATTTAGGTGTTGAAACCGTCGAAAAAACACCAACTGTTGAACAATTTTATGGAGATTCTGAGAAACCATTATTCCCAGGTTGCAGTAAATATACAGTGTTATCATTTGTTTTGAGATTAGTTAACTTAAAAGAAAAAAATGGGTGGAGTGATAAAAGTTTCTCCAGTTTACTTGATCTTTTAAAAGATCTACTTCTAGAAGGCAATGGGCTTCCAGATTCCAATTATGAGGAGAAGAAAATATTATGTCCAATGGGATTGGGGTATAAAAAGATACATGCTTTCCCCAATGATTGTGTACTGTATAGGAAAGAAAATAAACATTTATCAAGTTGTCCTACATGTGGGACATCGTGCTATAAGATGGATGAGAAAGTCAACTCAAATTCATTCTCAGGTGATGTCATGTAACATTATGAAAAATAAATTTTTTTACTTTCCAATGATATCATCCAATATTTTTTGCATACAATTCTGATAATTCAATTCTTATTTATTTTTAGGTACCAGAATCAAAACTCCAGCTAAAGCAATTTGGTACCCTCCAATAATTCCTCATTTGAAGCATCTATTTGAAAATTCAATTGATGCAAAAAGTTCAAGACGACATTCATATGAGTGCATCTCTGATGGTAACTTACGCCACCCTACCGATTCACCACAGTGGAAGAGTTTTGATAAAAAAATTCATGATTTTGGAAGTGAAGTTAGAAATCTCAGAATGGGATTGTGTACTGATGGAATGAATCCATATCGGAGCCTCAGTAGCCAACATAGTTCATGGCCTGTTTTTCTGGTACTTTACAACTTGTCCCCACATCTATGTATGAAGAAAAAAATATGTTATGATGAGATTGATGATTTCTGGACCAAAACAACCGGGAAATGATATTGATGTGTATCTTACACCATTTATTGATGATTTGAAACTACTATGGGAGGAAGGTGTTCAAGTTTTCGATGCATACAAGAAAGAGTATTTTCTTTTGCGTGCTATGATAATGTTCACTATAAACGACTTTACTGCATATGGAAACTTATTTGGATATAGTGTTAAGGGACATAAATCATGTTCAATTTGTGAAGAAAAAACTTCATATTATCAATTGCAGAATGGAAGAAAGATAGTGTACATGGGACATCGAAGATTTTTGTGAATTGATCATCCTTATCATAGATTGAAAAAAGAATTTAACGTTTTACAAGAATACAACCTCCCCCCTCAACCATTTTCAGCTGAAGAATATTATGACAGAGTGAAAGATATTGATTCGACATTTGTAAAGAGAAAAAGTTCTGGTTTACAAAAACATATCTGGAAGAAGCAGTCTATTTTTTTTGAACTACCTTATTGGAGATTTTTAGAGATAAAACATAACATTGATGTTATGCATGTTGAGAAAAACATATGTGATAGTTTGATTGGAACTTTGTTAGGCATAAAAGGAAATAACAAATATGGATTACATGCTAGATTGGACTTGATATTAATGAGATACGTTTGGAGTTATCTCCCACTGTGAAAGGAAACAGAACATATTTACCTCCGGCTTGTCACACATTAAGCAAGATTGAAAAGATGAATTTTTGTCAGTGTCTTCATGGTATTAAAGTACCCAGCGGTTTTTCTTAAAATGTGAATAATTTTGTGTCATTGAAGGATTGTAAATTAATAGGTATGAAATCACATGATTTCCATGTGTTGATGCAACAAATTCTACCTGTAGCGGTGCGTGGTATATTATTGAAAGCTGTCAGAAATACAATCATCAGGTTATGTAATTTCTTTAAATCCATTTGTAGCAAAGTTGTTGATCCAAATTTGTTAGATGTGTTGGAGAATGAAGAAACTCTTATTCTTTGTCAACTAGAAATGTATTTCCCACCCACATTTTTTGATATAATGGTTCATCTATTGATTCATTTGGTGCGTAAGATAAGAATATGTGGGCCTGTTTATTTAAGATGGATGTATCATTTTGAAAGATATATGAAAATTTTGAAAGGATATGTTAAAAATCCTTATCGACCAGAGGCCTATATTGTTCAAAAATATGTATCAGAAGAGGTGATTGAGTTCTGTACTAATTATTTGAATGGGGTGGAGCATATTGGTCTCCCTGTATCTCAACATATGACAGTTGATAGAGAAGGTAGAGGGGTTTGAGGCTTAAAGGTAAAGTTCATTCCACGTGATGAAGTGATGCAAGAACATTTATACATTTTGAACAACACAGATGAGGTTCAACCATATATATCCTCACATATTGCTGAATTAAAGTTACGATATCAGAAAAGAAATGAAAAGTGGTTGATGATTGATCATAAGAAGACATTTGTTTCATGGTTTAAAGAGAAAATCACCCCAGATATATCTGTATCAGAAACATTGAAGTGGTTAGCAGGGGGACCATCTCTTAATATGATCACTTGGTCTGGTTTTGATATCAATGGATACACATTTTACTCAAAAAACCTAGATGACAAGAGTACCGTTCAGAATAGTGGTGTGATGGTATTCGCTGAAGCAGTGCATTTTTCGAGTGCCAAAGATAAAAACCCAATTTCTGCATCAACGTCATATTTTGGAGTTATTTAAGACATATGGGAAATTTATTATACTAAATTTCGAGTCACTATTTTTAAGTGTAATTGGGTTGATAGTAATAGTGGCGTGAAACATGATGAATATGGGTTTAAACTGGTTGATTTGAAAAGATTTAATCACAATGAGGAACCATTTATCATGGCGACACATGAAAAACAAGTATTTTATGTCATTGATCTGTCGAATGATCAGTGGTCAGTTGTTTTGCAAGGGAAAAGATACCATTTGGGTGATGAGGATGATTCTGATGATGCTAGTGATTTACATGAGCCTTATTCATCTATTACGCAATTTCCAGATGATTACAATGAATATAAGACAGACATAGTGCATGCAGTACGTACCGATCATGATGAAGGCATGTGGAAAAACACTAAATTAGTCTCCTAATTTTTCTGGTAAATATTTATATTTTGTGTCTATTTTTAAAACTTACAAATGCATGCCTCTATTTTTACATATTTATTTTTTTCTTCCTTGTTTCTAATTATTCAGTTTTCTAATGATATGCAGGTACAAAAAAATTCATTACACTTTCTAGTATCAATGTCAGATACAGATAGAGAGGAGCAATTACTGAGGTATATCTATTTTGACATATTATTAAATATTCAGTAATATACTTATTTAATGAAATAAAACTGTTAATTTACAAAAAAAAATTACAGGACTACTGATGCATCCTCGGTGGAGGAGACTTCTCCAGTTACTACTCAAAAATCAATTTCTATAGTTAGTAAACGTGGTATTACACGTTTACCAAAACTATCACTTGCTCGTGATGATAACAAATTACACATCCATTTTGATGATAATAATAATGCAGTTGGCCCAAATGCAGTTCAGTTTGTCAGTTATATAGCGATGTAGAGCCGTTGCAGGATTAGTATTTTATATCCTGATTGGAAGTCAGTGGACAGGACAGCGAAGCAACAGCTTTGGGAGGCCGTCACGGTAAAATATCTTTATTTATTTATTTTATATCATTTTTTTAATATTATATAGTTTAAATGACATATTTAATTTTTTTCAATTACAGATGACATTCAATTTTGAGGAAACCAAAGAAATTAGGAAAAGACATCTCTCTTTAGCGGTGGTTCGATGGAGAGATTTTAAAACCAAACTGACAAAAAATTAATTTTTTAGAAAGAGAAGGTTTAAAATCCCATGTCTTAAGTATCCATATATAGATGATGAAACATGGAAGCGATTTGTTAACAGTCTTCAGGAAGAGAAATTTCAGGTATTTTAATTGTTTTATATTTTAAAATTTATGCTATATTTTCCTTATTACTTAGTAGTTTATTTTTATGTAACAGAACTCCAGGAGATCTCATCAAGAGATCCAGTTGAAAAACGTATACCCTCATACTTTATCACGTGGAGGGTACTCGTATTTAGAGCATAAAATGATTGAAGAAAAATTTGAAGCATTAAGAGTCGATCAAGTAGTGGTTCAGAAGAGGTCCAGTATGGTCCTCCATCTCCTCCCACTCACCATGAGAAATGGAAACGAGCAAGAAGAAAAAAAAATGAACAATATCTTACAGAGGAAGATCATCAAGTGGATGATAGAATTTTAAGTAAATATTATTTATTTGTTAACAATTTTTCTTTTTTATAATTTATAAACACTAATATAATTTTTTATTTTTCATTTCAGGATGAACTTCAGGAGTAAGAGACACAGGGCTCTTTTATCCCCGAGGGTAGGATGGATATCCTAGACACTGCTTTGGGAAAGGCAGAACACCCCGGCCGTGTTAATGGATATTAGGCGGGTGTTAGTATTCAGAAGGTTTTTGGTAAGAGTAAGCAATCAAGAGACCCAGAAATCGGATCCTTAAAAGAAGAGCTACAGGATATGAAACGGTGTATGGGTGATCAAATTCAAGCAGCAGTACAGAAGGATTTATTAGAACACTTAGCAAGACAGTCACAGTCTGCGTAGCCTTCCGAGGTATATTATTTACTTGTCATCAATTTTTCTTTTTTATAAATTATAAACACTGATATAAATTTTTCATTTTTCAACATTCTCAGCCTACTCACCTGGACTACCCTGCCTCATCTGCTTACCCAGCCCCGTCTGGGTAGCCTTCCGAGGTATATTATTTACTTTTCATCAATTTTTCTATTTTATAAATTATAAACACTAATATAACTTTTTGATTTTTCAACATTCTCAGCCTACTCACCCGGACTACCCTGCCCCATCTGCTTACCCTACCCCGTCTGCGCAACCTTTTGAGGTATATTATTTTATTTAATTTTTAATCAATTCTTCTATGTTATAAATTTTAAACACTAATATACCCTTTTCATTTTTCTTCCTTCTCAGCCTGCTCACCCGGACCACCCTGCCCCACCTGCTAACTTTGAGCCACCACCTCCTCCCTCAGATCAAGCCTTATATTGTGAGTTGTTTTCAGGAGATCCTCATGTATATATTGTTGTGTTAGGACATGTGTATTTTTTGGGGGACTCGGTACATAATCAGACTATGAAGATGGGTTAGGTTAGAGTATCAGTACTTGTTATTATAGATCCTACTGCTCTACTACCATTTCCTACTGTGGAGATCACCAGTGTTGGGGAATGTATGGTCCATTTTTTACTTTGGCCAACTTCCCTTCTTCGTTATATTTCACATGAGGTATGCATTTTTATAAAATATTAATTACAAATGATTCCAAATTACTTATAATGTTTTCTTACATTTAACTTATATAGGATTATCTGAAAGCAAAATAAACTGTACAAATGTAACAAAATGTTTAGGAACGGTCGGTTGTAGATACTTCTGATATTTCTTATGGGTTGAAAATATTATCTTAGTCTTCTTCTTCCTTGAATTTTATCTATGAGTTTCTGATGACGCTCGATATATGTGGAAGAAATTATCAATTGAGAATACTGAAAGAAGATATCATGAATTTATTTAATTTTGAAGAGATCGGGCTGAATGTGGTGCAGTTTTTTTCCATGTAAGTAAATTTACGTTTGAATTTCTATTTATTTAATAAAAGATTGTTATGTCATTGACTAACTATATTTTCTTTTTAAATTAGGTATCTAAATAGGATTCTTTTACAAAATGAAACTACAAGAATTTACAGCTTTATAGATCTAGAGTACATTTCCTTGGAAGTCAAACATGTGAAGAATGATGAAAGAGTTCAATATATATCCGAGAGATTATCACAAACAGAGATTCAGTGCTGGTTTTTTCCATTTCTTGATAAGTAAGAACATCAACATAATTTTTAACTAATGATCATTATAATTTCATTAATTGTGAACTTTTTGTATTGTAGGGGCATTGGATGTTAGGCGTATTTTTTCCAAATGAATGCACCTTATATTGGTTTTGGTCTTTATTAGAAAAAGTGCGTAAACCATATTCCAACTTATTAAATAGGTAAGTTTTTTTTTATTTTTATAAGTTTGTTATGTTTAATTTTCATTGTTTACACAAGTTTTATTAGTTCTTATATAAAAAAATGCAGTTTATGGAAACATTTTACAAAGGAAAAGAAACCAACAAAAATCAAATATGTGGACGTACAGGTAATTAGTTTTTATATTTTTGTTATATATTGGTTTTTATTATAGTTAAATGTTTTATAACTGCAGTTTAATCGTCAAAATGGACATGTTGAATGTGGTTATTATATACTACGATTCATGTATGAGATAATCACAACTGGGGAAACTACTGATTTTCATAAGGTTAGTTGTATTAATTTTTTTATATATTTTCTGCCACTTTTTTCTATTTATTAATTTCATATCATTCAATATTATTGTAGGTATTCAATGATTCACAGTCTTATTCCCAATCTGATATGATCCATATTCAATCTACTTTTACGAACTTTTTGTTATGTCTGATTAAGATTTGAGGTATTTATATTCTAATATTTATAAATAATAATACATATGGGTTTAAAAAACTAACTCTTATGATATATTATGTGTTTGAACCTACTAATAATCAAATGAATGCTTCAACAATAACCAACAATGAGCATGCTATATATTTCAGGTACGTGTATTTTAATTCTACTTTACTTTGAGTTCTCTTAAGTGCCTCTGCAAAAACTGTTTGATTGTTTTTGTATACTGTGTTTTTTTCAGGGGTTTCGATTTTTTTGGAAGTGAAATTGTAATTATTTTATAAAAAAAAATTATTTATGGAGTCGGTTATTTTAAAAACCAACGCCGAAAGTTTTTTTTTTAAATTGACTTATGGCGTCGGTTTTATCTAAAACCGATGCCGAAAACTGGTTGGACGGAGTTTCGGCATCGGTTTTCCTAAAAACCAACACTGAAGACCCGATTTTCGGCGTCATTTTTCTATAAAACTGACGCCGAAAATCCGGTCGACTCAGTTTTTACCATTGGTTTTATAAAAAACCGATGCCGAAAAGCATGTCTAAATGAAGTTTCGGTGTCGTTTTTCTATAAAACCGACGCCGAAACTCAAAAGAAAATTATTTTTGGCATCGGTTTTTGAAAAACCGACGCGAAAACTATATTTTTAACGTCACCTTTAAAAACTTCAGTTTATAACCGACGTCAAAAATCAATAAAAACTGACATTAATAAGTGTTTTTTCACTAGTGCATTTAGTAATACACCATCGTTGTCTTTGTATAAATTTCCCACAAAAAGGTTTTGTAAATCTGAGGCATATTTTTCCTCATGAGGGACCTCTTATATTTAGAAAGGCTCGTACAATATCTTACTAGAAACTACTTTTTAAACTTAGTCTGTGACCATTCCACACATTCTTATCTCATATCATTTCTTAAATCTGGGAATAAAAAAACCATGACTAAAAATCCCCCTTTGGGTATATGAAGAATGTTGGAAAATTCTTGTCCAATGATCCTTATTTGGGTAATAATTCTAAAAATCACACTCAGAGATGTTCAAAGTAAAACACTAGTCTTATTAGTCCATTATTCACAACATTAAACTGCCAAAAAATAGATATAGTACTCACCAAGTTGAAAACCCACAAAGGAAACTCTGGATAAAATTCATGTCTTAGCTCTCTAGACCTAAGATTTTCATGGTTTAGGAAATAATCATGAAATTAAAATGATAAAAGGCACAAATCTTGTTATGGTGAAACCTTGAAAAGGTAATCCTAAGAAAAATCCAAGTCTTGAATTCTAAGTCATCCTCATATTGAAAATAGTAATAAATTAGTTCAATGTCACAAAAGATACAAATTTCATTGGGATTTCCATATGAACCTAGAAAAAGTCGAACTACACTCACTAGGCCCCATGGATTAAAAAAAATCGATGCTCTCCCTCACCCTAATCATCACAATTATAACTTGATGAAATTCAATCTAATGAGTAATTATCAGTGCTATATTACAATTATAATGAGTACATTAATAATAGAAAAGGTCACTAGAAACAAAAACATTTTCATTTATGTTCTAAAAATGTAGAGGAACTTCCACATGCTAGAGCCTCTCTGAAAATTTTTACAGGTGTTCCTTGACATTTTCTTTGATATGATGAACTGTGGATCAATAATTTTATGTTGTTTTTTGGAACTCAATTGGTTGGTTGGAGATGGAATATTTTTTGTAATGAAGTTTCTCATTCTCCATACCCATAGATTCCTTATCTTTTGTTGAGACCCTCTTCCAGAAATGGTGGATTTGGACAATCTCATCTTGTATTGAATTTATCTCTTCTTAAAGGCATACCATTTGGAGTGATTTATTGTTTAGAAAACATTTATTCTCCTTTCACATCCTTGGTATGATTATTCTTCACTAGGTACATAGAATCCATGATATCTTCAAACTAACCTACTTCCATGTCTCATCCCACTGCAACCTTGAATCATCATCCATTTACCAGAGGATTGGCTCTACAACATAGTGGATCATGTGGTAATCAATCCCGTCATACCCCAGAAATGAAAACAGGGTTGTAATTCAGTAAAGTCATGATAAAATATATTCAAGAGGCATCTATGAAACTATATTCCATATATATTACCAAATGATACAATGTGTAGTGAGAAGAACATCCATTCTCTTCAAGTCCAACTCATAGCTACACTCAGAGTGAGATATGTATTCTTGGATTACTGCACTCAATTATTCACCTTGTTTCTCTCCCTCTAAGTCAGCCTCATATTTTCATACATGTGTTGACTGAACTACCATAGAAATTCCCACTTCATGGTCGTCTGTCAAATTTGGTGTAACTAGATAATAGGTGACAACCCTCATCAATATCAAGAGGCTAATAGACAACAAAGGTGGAGAAGCATCCAAAATTGTTGATAACACTCACCATTTGTTGGTTCAACTATTGGGATTAATGTCTCCCTAGTACTCCTTGCCTCATACTTTTGAAAAAAAACTACTAATAAGGAATACCCCTTTTTTGGAAATTGAGATTATGGGCTCTTTTTAATATCCCACTTAGAGAATCTCATTTTTCACTCTCTTAGTAGTAGGAATAGGATGAATTTGGAGGACTCAATCATGAATTTCCTTGGTGATGTTCTCTGTAGACAATTTTTTACTAGTCAAGATCTAATGTGATAATTCAAATAAAAAGAGGCCAACTAATTTTAAAAAAATTAAAGAAAGAGAGAACTCACATCAGTCCAATAACTTACTAAACTCCCCAAATTACTCCAAATAAGAGGGAATATAATTGATTTTTAACCTATCCTAATGGTTTGTTAGTTCATCCATTATTTGATTATATAATACCTCACATATAGTAGCATCCTCACTGGAATGGGTATCTGAGACGTGGGGATAAGGACCCAAATTGGTTCTTCCATCAATTCTCTCTCTAAAATGCTCGGTAGACATTGCACCTTCAAACCCTGAAGGGTTAGGATCAGCACTCACACCTTTTTCAGACCACCTAGGATCCTTGTCAAACCCTTCTAGATTGGATGCAGGGACGGTAGTGGGTGTCATAGGGTCACCTGGTGTATGTGGAAGATCTGAAATTTCATGGGAAAGAAAGTCAACAATCAGTGCATGATGCCTTATTCTATATATCTGACATTACCATGACCCTCTCTACCCTCTATAGTGATAAGGTAGAATTCTTCCACACCACTGGACATTTCATCTACCATGGGGATGGATTCATCAGCATGAGTCTATGCCTCCTCTGAGATGTCCCCCTTGATCCTTGAAGGATCAGTACTATACCCCTTGAGGGAAGAAAGAAATGAATATTTTGTAAAAGTAAAGCACAGTTAAGTGAGTATGTAAAGAGATTTAAGATATCAAATGAAAGAAAAAAGACTCATTGCAGAACATATGATGGACCAACATCCTCATACTCTTTCGCTTCTTCTCTCAAGACAGCAGGGGACCCATATCAGTCCTATCAGTAATGGAAACTTGAGGTGGATGTTGAGGATACCCTTACACTATTCCTCTACTATTTTCCTCTATCCCAAGGATAGTTCCGGGGATCTTGGAGACTATTCCACTACCCCAATGGGAGTTCCGATGAAACCATATATTGGCGAATCGAGCACCTTATTAGCCTCTTTCTCTTATTATCCTTCATACTGTAATATATTTCCCCAAAAAATTAATTATGGTGGATGAATGAGAAAAGAGATAAGGGGTAAGAGAGAGAGATAAATCATCAGTGTCAATATAGTCATCTCATTCCTCTTCAGTGTGACCAGCTACCCCCTCAAGATTTCCTTGATCCAATATGTAATATACTTGATTTATGGATGGGATTTGATCATTAGTTTCATATATAAACATCTCCATCTTTTGAATACACTAACTCACCTCAATTAAATCACTATAGGGTTGGAAATTGGAGGATACTCATATTTCTCTATGCTCTGGGATGTATACTCTATCCTAAAGAAATTCCAACATGTCTCTGATATCATATGTTAAACCCTACTGAGCTTTGATCGCCATGGTTCACAAATAATATAATTCTAATGCATTTATATGTGTGTAATACTCTGTTTCCATTGATAATGAGGCCTTTTCAGTCCTCTCTTATCTCATAGATTACCCAGTGACCAGAACCTGATCCTCCTCCCATCGATGAGGCCCAGACCACCTTGTCTTGAAAGATGTGGTTTTCTCATCCCTTGCTTGCTCTGCGACCCTTTCATGAGATCACATTGAATATTTTGGAGCTTTAGCATAGTCCCCTTCATATTAGACCTCACTACCATTCATTCCAAAAACTAGTATTTATTGTAGCTTTGACTCGAGGGATCCCTTTTATTAACACACTATAGAGGTATGAATAAATAAAAGTGTTATCATTCCCAGATTCTAGCCCAATTGATGCACCCTATGGAGGTATGTTGATTTATATTTGGGAAACCTTCATGGACATGAGGATCTAGAAATTTATAGCCACCATCAGGTGTTTCTCAAGATGAACATGTGTGGAGGTGGGGGGGAAGATACTCGACTATTCTAGACACTTGAATTAGTGGGTAAATTGATATGGATCATAGGCCTCACATATGATATCCCTATCAATATGGACTACTAATATTATATCTATAAATGAAATCATTTATACCCTCATATTTTCATTATAATTTCCATTTTCAGTTAAAGTATTGGTCAGAGGATCACTATAAGGGAATAATTTAAACTCTCCCAACATTTTCAACATCCTCGTGACTTCTTCGTGATTCTGGTTTATAGTCTAGATTCTAGAAATAGCTTGAAAAAATGGTTAGAATCATCCTGAAGGGACATTAAATCCACTTAGAATTTTATAAGAACTAAAGTGTGTTTTAATCTACCCCCACAACACTAGAAATGGCTCAAAAATTCTTAATAGGGCCTTCCTAGTGTATGCTTGTAGTAACCACTGGTAAATACTTTCCATGACAGGGTATCTAACCCTTTATGGACCCCTTCTTCCAATTTTTTTCCATAAACAAATGTCCTGAGTCTCACACCACCATTGGATTTGTGCATCGATATAAGGTAGATACTCAACCAAGTTGTGAGAAAACCAGATAGATGGGTATTTTAAAAAAACATTAGGTTTGACCTTGTAACCCCAATGGATATACTAGACCCTATCTAATGTAGGCTATAATTTTCTAGTAATTCCCTAGTTTTCTAAGTTGTTCATCCCACAGAACTCTATCTAGTGGGCCATCTCATTCTGTACTGAGGAAATCCTCAATCCACTATTTAGGAGGAATATCTCTCCTTGGGTGAGTATAATTCCTCTTCACCATTCTATCCACCTTAAAATGAATGTGGGACAAAGGTGGTGTCTTTTAAGCATCATACCTCATTTTCTTTACTGGGGTAAACTCGTTATAAAAACTCCTAAGAAATTGGACTCCAAAAGTATTGTTTTCATTCCATATACAAGTGTTGGCTTCTCCATGCATTAGATGAAATGAATTTGACTGAGGACTCCATCAGCTCAGCAACTCAATGATAATATTTGGGTTATTTTAATAATATGTTTTCCCCACACAAAAATCCCCATAAATGCTGAAATCTTGCATATCTATTATGAATTATACACAAGTTTATCACACCCAGTATGCCCGCATCCACTTAGGATTGACTCATCCTCAAGAGTGAAAGTTCCAATCCTCCTTCCAACCATGTGAATATTCTGTCTATGAAGCATGGAATGATAATTCATAATAGTGAGGCTTTGACTCTTGGGTATGAGACTTAGAATATGGGGTACAATGGCTATGATTCATGAAAAGGGAAGTGGGAAATATTCCTGTATTGATTTAAACGCCATTTGAGGAGACATTGGGGGTGGGAAAATTGATATGTTCCATGAACCAATACTTTGGTAAGTAACTCTGAGCTTTTCGGATGATATCATCTCCCAAGAGTCCATGATTATACAGGTTCATCTAGTAACTTCATAGATACTCATGCTAATAACACATCAAGTGATTATCCAAGTCTGGGAGAGTGGAATCACACATGTCATAATAATCTATCCCAACATCTTTGATCATCTATGAGACACTTTTGGAATCTTTTTCTTGAGAATCAATTAGGGAAGACATTGAAAACATGAAATAATATATTAAGATTGTTCATTAAGTCCAAAATCATGATTTTATAAAGTTGTGAAATTTTTGAAAAGGAAGGTCCCTCACAGATATCCTGAACTAGGTGCCTCACGCAAGACCCTCAAAAAGGTCCCTCATGTCGGGTCCTCAACCGGATGCCTCCTACGGGCTCTATGAAGAGGTTGTTCTATGTCAGGTGGTTGATCAAGTGGTTTTACCTTGAATGTGTGTGAATACATACTTCAGAAGAACTATATAAATGGAAAGAATAGAAAATAAATTTAGATGACCTACATGATGAGAGCAAATAGAAATAATGTGGAAGGGGAAAATCTAATAGTGGGTCAGCGGTGTTTATAGAAACCATTAGACTACTCATCATGACCAAGTTTCAAACCTATGAACTGGCCTATGCACTAAACCTATGTCGCTTACATGCATGGATGACTTTCACAACCTTAAGAATCTTTTACTCCCTCTACCTTAGGACTATACCCTTTTCTTCTGATCATATCCAATCCTAGGGGGGTTTATTAACACTCTATTTTTCATATGGTATTAAAAAATTTAAGGAATATATTACAAGTATTATAGAGGTGAAGATCCCAAAAATCAATTAAGGAAACTTACCTAGAAGTGGCATGTGCACACCTAGCCTATGCAGTGGAAGACTTGTGGAACCCCACTGAATGGAATTAAAGGACCAGACACCCCTTCATGGGGTACCTGTGTTGGCTACTTGCACTAAGTACCTATGTGGGGTGACTCCTTTGAATAGGTTCCCTTGTTTTCCTATAAATAAGACCTTTGGGATCCTTTTTTGCAGGACTAGAAAAATAGAAGAAACCTCCAACCTCATTTCATATAGCCCCTTTTTCCATGACCTCCAAATTCCCTAAGGTAACTCTCCAAAACCCGAGAGAATATGGAATTAAGGTGGATAGTAATATCAAAGTCCCTCTAGGGTCTAAAATTCATGACACATACATAAGGACCCCTTCCCCGTAGTTGAAAATCACTTTTTTGAAGGTTCCTTCCCTAACCTGGGATCCATGTGAGACCCTTAAAAGGACACCTAAGAAGACCCTTGGTGCCTTGAGAAAGGCCTTGCCCAAGTGTTTTCACCCAAGTGAGACATCTTCCAAGGCACCTTCATCTTGCGCAGGCCTATCCAACTACACAAAGCACTTCCAACTCCTCTTAGGTCCTACATGAAGAACCACCTCCTCACCAAACCATGACCAGCATGAGACACCTTTTAATCCCTATTTCAAGACACTAATGGTAGGTCTGACTTTCCTTTGGATCCCTAATATGAGGAGACCAAATCTAAGCCTCCACTAAAGCTGTCAAAAATGTGAAACCATAATAAGAGACACATCAGTGTGTCTCTCATTCAGATGTACATTCCATCAGTCATAGGTGTCCCTCACTTGTACTGCCTAATGTTTAGGGTCCTTGGGGTGCATGTAGATATGTATACCCTCAACAATGAGGACCCCAGCCCTGGGGGAGGTTTTAAGGACCTCTCAGTATCATATATAATGTCTAAGACCATATCCTTCCATCGTCATCTCTAAGACCAGGGACCTCTAGTTCCATGCTTGGAGGGAGAGGATCACACTTCCATTTCCCATTGAGGGATAGTGACTTATCCTATCTCTTCCCCATTAACCATGATCAGGGAATCCTCCATATATTAATCCCATAGTCTCTTTTATTAGACCTACCCTACTTCATTACAACAACCTTCTCCATACCCATGGTCGATATCCAAATGGGTAGTCAGATGTAACTATTCAGGGTATAATGAAGGGAGGATATGGGAATGTCAAAGTCCCCTCTTCTTTTTTAAACCCTCCCTCATCCACCAACAGACAAAGAATATTGATAATCTTTAAATATCTATTGTTTCCTATTGTTTCTCACACTAATAATGACTCACATGGTCTTATAGGTTAGTTGTGATCATGATATATTTACAATACCAACCTATGGGCCTCCTATTTAGTGTAATCCCCAACCATACTGATTCAAAAGGGCCTCCTCCATAGGTATAATCCCCAAAAGTAATTCTCATGAGTGTAAACCATAACCAAATCTATATGGGCCTCTTATTTGTTATAACACCAACCATATTATCACCACTTAATGGGGCCATATTCCCTGCAAGAAAAACCTTCAAAGGGACATATTCCCTCTAATGTAAGAACATGTACCTCCTCCTAAGGTGTAATACCTAACCTATACCAAAATATGAGGGATTTGATTCCTATAAAAATGCCATATCTATGAATCCTCCCTTAGGTCCAAATCCAAAACCACAAAATCAACCCTAATTATCTCTAGGACACATTCCTGGTAGTTTATTATCCAACCTGTTAGCGCATATCACATCTAGGTCCATTGGGATGCCTCGACATAAGTCCCATGCCAATTTTTGACTAGGAACCTTTCACCTAGACATCGTTGTCGCATGATGTTAAACTACAAGGTTTGTTCCTTTTCATACGACCTTAACTGTTATGATGTTTCCCATTAAGTGGTATTGAACTATGTGGGTTCTGATTCCTTTCATGATGATACATAAGAAGCCCATATCATGGGTTTGATCCCAACATCAAATCAGCTCCCATCTCCCGAGATAATGATAAACTTCATAGTGACCCACTATATAGTTCAAAACCTATATCATAATAAGAAATGATAAAATAATATCTAATCCATTCATAAAAATGTTACCATTGATGGAGAATCTTGGATACATACAGATATTTAAATTAATTAAGAAACTCAGATATATATAGATGATTCTAAATTCCATGCATTCCAATATTTGATTGTTAATTCATAGGTTACCTACTTCATACTTGAGAATTAATAAAGGATTCATTAACATATCATAAATCTATAAGAGTTTCCCATAGTATAAAATATTTCACCCCAAAATGGTATGATTAGCCTAACCTCCAATCATCATGAACAATTTAAGTTATTAAGTATCATTGTCCATGTTCCCCAATGATCACCTAAAATTGGAAAGAAATTCCAAGAGTCATAATGGGTATGGGAACCGTTTTTTTTTTGTTCCAAGAATATACCCCACTGGTAACTACCCGAAGGGATGTTGTTGTATGTGTCTGATATGAAGGTTTTCCCACCCAACCCCATGTGGAATTTGGGGATGAAACAAAAACCTATTTCTTTAATGAATTTATAAGGTTCCTTTTTCTATAAAATTGGGTTTAAAAGTATCATTACATAAATTATATATTAATTAATCCAATATTGGTCATTTTAATAATTTTCATATTGAATTTTGATATAAAAACTTTTTTAACTTTTGAAAAAATTTCTCTTTGAAACCCCACATTCTTGTCACGTCTGTGGGATTAATTTAAAATTAAAATTTTCATCTTAAATGAATGGAATATGTAAAAGTGGATTCTATATTTAGAATAAAAATAATTTATATTATCTTATAAGTTAAATTTAACTTTTCAATATAATTAATAGTAAAATAGTAAAAATTATTTACAATGGTTAAGATAAAAAATGGTTTAACCAGGGCTTAAACAAAAAAAACAGAAGTGTTAAAGATAACCCAAAACATTTATAGCACCCATTAAAAGTAATTATTTAGATCTTATTTCCCCTAATATCTAGAATAGTCCATTTTAAAGCCTTTTGGAATGTGAAAAATGTGGGTTCACTTTTTTATTTTCAAAAATTACAATTGTGCCACTCACCTCACTTATAAAAGACTACACCGTATCCTCTCCTCTTCAAACATAAAAAACCCGTTGATTCAAGAAAGTCCTACCCAAATAACATCCTTAATTACCTCTTATCATCAAAATAGCCTTAATTTTTCATAAATACAAACTATAATCCTTTTGTTGCAAACTGAAAGAAGTTGTCCAAAGAAGAGGTAATGTACCCAACAGAGCATTTTATATTATTTTATCCTCAACCCCATTAAATTCATATTAGAACATGATGATATAATATGATTAGTATCTTACATATAATGAAATTTTATTATATTAATATAATAACCTAAGCCCTTCCCCTCTTCCATCAATTGAATTACTAAATCATTATTCTTGTGTATGATGGACTACTACTTCACGAACCGATGTTATTAGTTTTTTGTCACCACCTATCATAGTTTGATATAATTATTGATTTATTTTTTAAAATATATTAATTAAATTATTATTCTTTTTTTATCATGATATTAAATTTTATTTCTTACTTTTTATTCTTTGGGAATATGGAAAAAAATTGTATGTACGACGGACTACCACCTCATGAAGCGATATGAATTGTTCACTCTTTACATGGAAGGTAATAAGGATGGGTTTAATGAAAAATTTGATATATATGAAATTAAAATTATTATGGAATGGAACAATATTATTTACCATTCTTTCTTTCCTTTTTTCTTGAAAATGGAAACAGGGTTCGTGTGTACATAGGGTCTACCATTTCCATGAACGGTGTATTTTAATTTCAATCTCAAACTTTTTTAGATCACTCTAAAAATGTATAATAAATATATAATATATTTATATCATTATTGAAATTAAATATTTTATGTAACAATGATAAAAGTAAAATAAAAAAATAAAATGTCAAAACAGACATGAAAAACATTACAGTTATTGCCTGAAACATGACTTTAACATTGATTTGTTAATAAATGGGTAATAAAAGGAAATAGGTAAATAATTTATGGTATGATATGTGTGTGTGTGTGTGTTTATGCTTCAGTTATATATTTATAATAAATATACATTTATTATAAGGGTTTTTTGAACATGTACAAAGAAATTTTAGACTTAAGGTAAGGTATTTTCATAACACGTTTTATTTCTATGAGACACATGCCATATTCACCACCTATTTATTTAATGTGATGTATATACTACCTGGGAATGTATTTTTTGATTCTTATCATGAAAATAAAATTTCTTTATATATCCATTTGAGGATATATCTTTCGTGGGGTTTATATGTTGAATGATGTCCAAGATGAAGGTATTTGTTCTCAATGTTACATCTTTGAGACAAATATCATGATATGAACCAATATTCTTTTATATGAGGTATATAGAGCCCCATTGACAGGTAATATCATGAATTTAATTATTATATTGATTTTATATAGTTAAATTAACATTATTATATTATGGTGTTGATGATTCAATGATATAAAAGTAGTAAGTATTTTATCTTTCAATCTGATCGTTGATCGGGGTTATTAATGATTATGCATCCAATAATGAGATATTATGATCTACTTCTCAAGAAACTTAGGGATGTTATTATCATCTAGTTATGACATGAGAATGCATTTTTTTACCTTTATTTTACTCTCTTTATGTACTCAAAAGTTAAAAAAAATATATTTTAAGAAAAAATTTCATTATTTATCTATTCAGTCAAAACCCCTTTTTCATCGAAAAACATGTTTTATAATAAAATTTAAAAAAAAAATTGAATATTTTCAAATAAAATATTAAAGTAATTTTTTTACTTTTTTTAAAATGTATCTTTATAAAAATTCATAAATATTTACCATATGTATTTTACCGAAAAATATTGAAGTAATATTTGTTTTGACATCTATGGAATGAAGGGAATTTTACACTGGAATGACCATTATTATCTTTGAATTTTCCTTTACAAATTTTCAAGGTTATTTTGAAAGAAATTTATTTTCAAAATGTTTTATGTCATAATTTTTTATTCAGAGGGGAAAGAATATTTTTCTCATGAAATGTTTTGAATGATTTTTAAAGCTTCATTTATAAGTTTTCATGGTTATTTTAAGAGAATAATATTTTTTAAATGTTATATTTTTCAAAAAGTGTTTTCCAAATAGGAAAGGATTTTTTCCATGATAAATGTTTTAAATTATTTTTAAATCATCCTTTATAATTTTTCAATGCTATTTTCATTGAAATTGATTTCCAAAATATTTTATGATTTTTTAGTTTAAAAAAGTGATTTTAAAAGAAAAGATATTTTACTCAAGAAATGTTCCAAGTGATCTTTCAAAATAATTTTCCATTTAAGATCAAATCCTTTGATTCTACTTATGTTTTACATGAGATATGATATAATTATACCATTATAATTTTTTCTATGGATGGTTTATATTTATGATGTAAGATGTTTAGTAAAATTTTTTCTCTTCTATAGGTTATACCATTATAAAAATGTTTAGATACCCACTTAATTTTCAACAGGTTATCATTTGATGAAATAATGAAATGAGTGTGAACCATATTTATTTTATAGAGTGTATGTTATGATGAAATTTTTATCAACCCATTTCATTTGATGGGTTCTAATATGATGAATGTTTTATGATCTTTTGGCACACATATGTATAATTTCATTTATTTTATGGTGGATAAATTAGAAATAAGGATTGTGGTTATATTATAAACAAAGAGGGGTTGGACTTATATCTCCCTCCAATTAATTGGTTAAATATTGTTGTCTCATGAGATAAAAATTAATGGAATAGAGAGTGAACTCAGTTATGTAAGGGACTTTGAAAACTCTAATAGTCTTTGGAGTGAACCTTGACTACTATAATGGTTTTGGGAGTGGACCCATTCTAATAAGATATCTCTAGCAATGAGACATGAAAAATATGGAAATGAATCTCTATGATAATGTGTGTGACACAATTCCATATCTTTTTCCAATATTGTTATCTCAGGGATCATGTTCATTGATTCCTTTATGATTAATTTATTATGAATTGTGAAGCTTTCTACCATGTCTCATGATTATAATCTTTGATATACGTGGTATGGCTTTCAAATGTTATGCTCATAATCTCATACCCTTATTCTTATTTAATTCTTATTTGATCATTGATATCTCACTTTATTATGCCTATTATGAATCTAAGTTGATCCCTTCTAATTTTTCATTCCCAGGGTTATTAATAATGGTTTTAAGTAGGGTATATTTGTGAAGAGAACTAAAGGGGGAGATCTTTAGGTGAGATTTTGTAGATCTTTCACCAAATTAGAAACTTATGTACCTAGTCTATAATGAAACTAAATTATTATAGTCCTCAAGTGTGTTTTTATGTAATGTATCGAATATTCATAAAAAATGAAATATCCATGTATGAAAATTTTGGGTTGTTATAAGGAATATACTAGTTTATATAGGATCATGAGAATGAGTCAAGGATCAATGTGGGATATAGGAGTATGTGGAACTATTAATCAATAATGAAATGTTATGTATAGTTCTATAGCTATCAAATGAGATTGATCTTGACCATTCGATTGATCTTTAATCATCTACATCCTCTTAAATATCGTCCAAGTGATCCAGTATGTCAGTGTTTATGGTGAAACTCTGATGGATCGAACTGAGCTACTAAGAACAAGCCAAGATTATGAAAATGATTTTAATAGTCACACAATCATGCATCTAGTCAAAATAATTCATGGATGAAAATAATTTGAAGTTTGAGGTTTGACCGAATGAATAAAAATTTTCATAAGGTCGTATCATGAGTATGGATGAGTTCGAGCTTCAAAAAAAAGAAACATGTGACTATAATAATTAACATGCTTATAGGAATAATGTTTTATCACATACAAAAATTTGACTTGTTTCTCAGTATCATGATGTTTAAAAGAAATGAATTTTTATAAAATATAAATACTATGTTCTTAGTTTATTCCAATTCTTATTGAAAAATAATTATATTTATAGGTGAATGAAGTGTAAGGAAATAGTGATAACCTATAAATATTGTCCTTCTAAGGTGATAGATGTTGTTTTATAAATTGAGAATCTATCATTTTTCTAGAAAAATAGATCATCTGTGAAAATTATACATGGGTGAATAATAAAATCTCACATGAATAGTTTTCATGATAGATCCCACAGGTTCTTGACCTATGAATCACACACTCGGCTGATTCATGAAGAACTTGTTCCATGAACCCATGGAAATCATCTCACTAAGTTTCATAATGCACTACTATAAAAATTACCTATGGCCATGGTTTATAACTATGGATATAGAACCTAAAATCGTGTCTATAGGTAATAGACACTGCCTCATTGGTTATGTATAAAAAGGAGTGGATATATGGAAAATCCTATATCCATTGTTTAAAATAATGGAAATATGTTTATTTCCATGGTTTTAAACCATTGGGTTAGATACTGAAACCTATATTTCATTCCATGGTTTTTAATCATTATATTAAGACAATATCCACATTTCAAACCATGGCAGTAAGTCTACTGCCACAGTTTACTACTGTGGTTATATACTTCATTTTCTAGAAAAAAACACCAGATACTACTTACATGGTTGTAAATCGTGGCTACATCTTCCATATTCCATAAAAAACACCTTCCATTATGCCCTTACTATATTTTTACCCTAATACACCCCACTGCACCCCTACAACACCACACCCCACTACATACCACTACAGCACCCCACTACACCCCACCCCATTTCATACTCATACACCTATGTGCCCACTTTTTATATGGATCGCAAACACTTCTACCCACATGGATCCAACTAAATCATGAAATGCATAGTCTAAAATAAACCACATACAAGAAACTAAATTCAAGGTAAAGTAGAGCCTAAGTGAAAAAAAAATCTAATAACTATAGAGAAATAGTGAATGTGATGAATGCACCTCTAACCAAGCATACCACCAACACTAATACCACAAGTATTTTGAACAACTAAACACATACCAAATCTTTTCTAACACACACATAATACCACATCTAATCATATACTTATCATTCCTAAAGTGATTCAAGTAGATATTCATGTCACCTATAATAATTGATTTAAATCATATGCATAAGAACAACACATTGAATCCATTGAAACTACATGAAAATTCATAATGTTCGGGACTAACCACAAGGGGAAGTAGAAAATAGCAACACTCAATTGCAGACAATCATGATATTATATCACTTAAAACTCAAAAAAAACATTTTTTGGGGTGAGGTTAATTTTATAAATTTACACTATAGTTATTATATGATATTGTTTCCCATGTCAATTTACTAAATAACCCACATATCCAAGGTTTTATTCATTTAAAACCTTCAAATATATAGGTTCGCAAGCCTATATCAATGAATGGGATTTTTGAAGCATAAGAAATGATAGAGGTGTAATTACTGTAAAACCTCTCTCAAGGATTATTAAGGGGTTGAATTTTTAGTATGGATAAGGTATTGATAAGATAGGGGTTATAGGATGTTCTATATGATGGATTGAGTGGTGGTTAGGTAGTCTTGGTCTTTCACTACTTTCTGTGTTTAACCAATAACTTATTGGTTTTTTGGAGGTAGTGGTAATTTTAGTTTGGAAGGGTGGTTAACTTATTTTTTAGGATCCATGTAGTGGTTAAATAGTGAGAGATTTGATAGGGGTTTGGGAAAGGGTCATCAGAATTTGTTTATGATTGAGAATAGAGTTAATGGTTTGAGGGGATTTGGGGGATTTGGGGAGTCGTTTGGGATATAAGGAAATATATGGTTGTGGAGATATAAAAAGAAGGATATGAATCAAATAAAGTAGATTTTTTTAGGAATTACCTAGTTGATTCAAGGTATTAGTGGTGGATTTATGTGAGGATTGGGTGGCTTGGAGGTGGAACCCTGACCGGGAGAGGGGATGGAGCTCAAGATACAAACTAGGGTTTATGTTTTCTATTCAAAGGCATTTCAAATTTGATGATGTGGAACAATTAGATATGATATATTGTTATTTGGTTTCTAGATACATGAATTTTTTGAAATTATTTTCTCTAAAGTTTGAATTGAGGGATGAGCCATCACAGTGTAACTTTAGTAAGGAGTTTTTTCACATTAAAGATTCTAGAAAGGATTGTATCATGGAGTGAAAATATGAATGTTGGGTTCCATTATGTTTATCTATACTTTTTAAATTTTATAATGACCTATAAAACTACACCATGATTTATCATGGCACAATCAAGTAGGGTTTCACAAGGTGTTATTGCATAGTGAGCTCTTTCCTATAAAAATTTATCATTCCCATGTTTTCCATGAAATTAAAAAAAATGTGTGGTTTGAATTTTGAACCATTATCCATTATTCATTACCCATGGTTGAGGTTGTGGGTTCTCATTATATATAGAATAGTTTCAAGCCTTTGAATTATTGGTACTGCTCTAATTAGATTAACTTTTAATTGCAATATATGGTTCACATGTCGATTAAGGTATATATGAAACATGTTAGAGTAAATCATAGTAGGCTAAAAAAAGATTCCCCTAATATAAACCTTAATATAATATTTTATTCATGATAGAATAAATCATATTATAACATGAAAATTAATGAATTAATTTCATGTAATCCTATACAAACTTGAATACCTTGAATCACAACCCTACCATGTTTGATCATCAGTGGTTAATTATAACAATCTAATCAAGAACAAACAACAGAATAAAGTAATTGTTAAAAAAATATTTTTTTTCAAATTTATATAATAGTATGGATTCCTTGTGATTCTCTCAATATTTCTATGAAATATACTAGAAGTGATTATTGTTAATAGAGCTGGTCTAACTAATCCATATACAAGAAAGGATTTATAATTACAATAATTGTTTTTTGAATCATTTTAGTAGAAAGTATTCATTATAAAAAACATGTCTACATAAATTATGGACTAGCATGGAGTATTGGTTACACAACCGATTTGTCTAATCTATAAACTTACAATGAGAGTCAACATAATATTGGTCTATCCCATCTTCTTTTATTGAGAAATATATAGGGGATGGATCATGAAAAATCCACCAAAGGAAATATATTATGTCCCATTAGTTTTACATTGGGTTCAAAGTATGTGAATCATAATCAGAAGATATACATCATATCAAAATAATGTTTTATAACAACATGATTAAGAAAGTAATCAAAATAACATATGAAAAACAGAACCCAATCCTAGTACTCTACTAGTTTATAGAATATTCAGCATGCCTGTATCCAGACTGACATATATCTAGTACATGTCATCCTATAATGGCATACATCAATAATAATATTATAACCTATCAATCAATAATCAACATAGGATAACCCTTAGATACCATACTCTGATATATAAGCCATAGTAAAGTGAATGGATTAGCTATCTCACTTTATACTGAGGAATCTATAACACTTTGTTTCATATGATCTATTTAAATTTCATGCCTATTAAAACAAACTCATTTTCTTCTCATTATTGGATATTATATTGAATATAGAACATACCCATTTTCATCTCAAGAGAACTACTAATGTCCCATTATTAATATCATCAATTAAATACTACTTCTATAGTGGTTACAACCTAAAGTTATATTCCCAAAAGAAGCCCATTCACCTATGAATGTTAGTGATCACATCAATAAACCAACCCCTCATCCCACCCTTAGGATAATTACTAACCCATTTTCACATATACACTAAAGGATTCCCTTCAGTATTCATGCCTTAACATTCATTGTATCTTTCTCAATTGTGAGATCATCTATCAAGAGTCCCATTATTTCAAGATGATAAAATTTATTCTGGAAGGAGATTCAATTTCATTGAATTAGATGATAGACTATGACGAAACAACATAGTTAATTATTTTTATCACTAAAATTTAAACCCTTTCAACCATATTCCTCAATCACTTGGACATTGAACCTTTAACCGAGTATGGGGAATCAAAGAGAAACACTACTTCAAATATGGCCTTTATCATCGCTAGAAAAGGACATTAACAGCACTAGAAAAGTGCTCTTAATCGAGGCAAAGATAAAGGGGGTCCCTTTTATCAATGCTCAGAAAAGCGCTGATAAAGGATCATTTTATCATTGCTAAAAAAAGAAATTATAAAAAGGCCATTTATCATTGCTTTTTTAGTGTTGATAAAAGACCCCTTTTATCAGTTCTTTTTCTAGCGCTAATAAAAGTTAAAAAAACATTAAAAAAATAAAAAAAAATATCTGCAATTCAGGAAGGTCTTTAACAGCGCCCTCGGCCCCCCTTTAACAATGCCTCGAACCCACCCCAGCCAGCGTGCCCCAGCCATGCCGCCACAACCTTTAACGGTGCCCCCATCCCCTTTAACAGCACTAGCCATTATTCCCCACATGCGTGCGCAACCTTCCTCCCCCTGGATTCGAACTTTGGACCTCTTTCATGTGCGCCTAAGACTTTACCACTCCACCATATTGCTTTTCTCTTTATTTATTAATATATCTATTTATTTATATATATATATATTTAGTTATATTTACATGTATATTAATATATATTTATATTTTCATATATATTTATATATATATAGTTATATTAATATATATAGTTATATTTATATATTAATATATTTATTCGTATATTAATATATATTTATAAGATCAGTTTTAAATACATTTATAAAATATGATTTGTTTATGTGTGTTTATAAATAAATAAATACATATATACAACACACACACATATATATTATATGTGTATTAGTAAGTATAATTATATATATTTATATATATTTACAAATATTATATATTAATATGTATATACATATTTTTAGAATATATAGATGATATATATCAGTTTGTCAATACAGATGCACACAAATATACACACACACACACAAACACATCATATAGGTATATAAATATTAATATATTTTTATTTTAAATAAAATGGATATTATTTTTTTATTTATATAAGCCTTATATATTGAGAAATATACTTTATATGTAAATATGATTAATTATTTACTTTTAAAATTAAATTTATATGGGTGAATATATAAAAAATATGTATATATTGTTATATAATTGATTATAAGTAACATTACATTGTGAAAAATGATAAAATTTATTATCCATAATATCAATATAAATGAAACCCCTCAGAATAAATTCAGTTCCCATTGAAAAATGTCAAAAATCCCCCATGAAATGAGGCTAAAATTCCATCGAATGTTAAAAAATTTGGTCATCTGAACTAAAAACTCAGTTTTGGAGGCCTTTTGGGCCTTTTTTGGCCTCGAAAAATGTAAAAAAATGTTCCCTTAAGTCATAGCATGTAGAGATCATCGCAGGATTCGATTTGATATGATGTAGAGCTCAAACAGACACATAGATCAAAAGTTATGGCTGTTTGAATTTTGAGTTACATTTTCAACTTATTTTAGATATTTTATTAATTTTTTTTATTTTTTGTGTCTTCAAATTGTTATTAAATGATTATTAGTCAATAATAATTAGAAAATTATTAATTAATAATATTTTTTAAAATATTTTAAATCAATTTTCACTAAATTTCTTATATATTAAATGTAATAGTTTATTTATACTTATATAAGACATATTTAAAAAATATATATTATATTTATATCAATATAAATATACTTATACATCAATATATTATTTTTCATGAATTTTGTTTTTTGAAATATACACTTTATCATCCACAATTGGAAAAAATACCTATTTACACGGTTCAAAACCGTGGAAATAGGCCCCAAAACCATGGCCATAGGCTACGGCCATGGTTTTGGACAATTGTGGTCGCTATCGTCGTGGTAGTTGGTCCCAACCTATTTCCATGGTTTTAACTGTGGCAATAGCTGCCTATGGCCACAATTTTGAAAACCATGGCAATATGCTTAAAAACTGCCACCGTGGCAGTTGACCTATGGCCACTGTTTAAACCATGTCTATAGGAAGCTATTGCCACGATTTTAACCATGGATGTAGCCTTGTTAAACCATGGAAATAGCCTAAATACAAAATGTCACCAACAGGTTTTGATCCTTGCACCTTTTCTCTACGAACCAGAGTACTTACCACTACACCAAGCATCATTACGGATATATATATATATATATATATATATATATTATGATATATATATTAATATAAATCGTGGGAATATCCTCAAAACTGTGGCGGTAGGTCTTCCCGCCAATTTTTTGGCGGAAAATTTTTTTCCCGCCAAAGCGCAGGAGCCCTATTGCCACAGTTTTTCAAAATTGTGGCAATAGGCCATTGAAAAAAGTAGCCTATAGCCACATTTCTAAAACCGTGGCTATAGGCCATAGAACCGTGGCTATAGCGATAGCCTATTTCCACGGTTCTGAAAACCGTGGCCATAGGACACAATAACAGGCATATTGCCACGGTTTTAAAACTGTGTCAATAGGCCACAAAAATTTTGGCTATAGGTCTGTGGCAGTAGCCTCATTTTCTAGTTGTGATCACTAGAAAAAATCACTGATAAATCCCCCCCCCCCTTTATCAGCGCTACTAAAAAAATCATTGATAAAGGGGTGCCTTTATCGGTGCTTTTTTTTAGAAATGATAAAGGGTGGCACTACAGAAACCATGTTTTGTGGTAGTGAACCGATGAAGGTTCTTCAATCAGTTCAAATAAAACTAATTACTTAAGTAAGAAGTGGTGAATTCTTCCTGGAAAGGTAGTTGATTTTATCTAGTTCAATTTCATGGTGATGTTACTGAAGAGATTTTTAGGTTTCCAAGGTTGTTTGTTTATGTTGGATGAAAATAAAACAAATAGTTAATAATGAAAACATTTTTTTAAAACAATCAAGAAATTATGGAATTCAAATTAATAGGTTAGGTGTAGGGAACCTACCTCAACCTCAAGGCACACTACTTTTGATGATGAAAACTCAAATATTATTTTTTTTCTTGCATGCATATGCACCTTCACATATAGATAAGGAAACCTAGCCCCTATGTACATATCTTCATGGCTAAATATTCTCAAGGGGGTTCTTAGATATATGTTTATACTTTCATATAACCTTTTACACATACATATGTATGCAATTTTCATATATATATATATATAAGAACACGTAATCCTAATATATATATTCAAACTACCTTGAGTGAATATATATAAAGTGGAACTTATATATTTATATTTCTACCTATGCATACACATGTAAGTTGTCTTCGACAATGGTGGATCGATTCCACCTCCAAGAGATCCAAAACATACTACAAAAATAGTGGGAACCCAAAATCACAAAAACCCTAATTAAAATTGGGCCAAATAATGAAAACAACCTTACCCAAATATGATTTCAAAATAACTGCCTTCAATGATGGCGGATAGGACCAACCTCATCATAAGAAACCACCTGTAAGAAAATAATGGGAAAATAAGTGAGATGTAATGAATTATTATATATATGTGATCATTGTGTACACTATATATGATAAATGATACATGAATCCATAACCAACAATGAATAAAGAATATTTTTATTTATATGTACATCCAAATACTAAATAACATGATCATTAATAAAGGATTTTTGTTCAAATGATATCTAATGTCATTCAATACATACACCATGGAGTGGTATCATGAATCACGATATAACAAAAAACACAACATGTTGGATTTTATTACATCCTACCTTATTCATTGGTTCATATTTGAAATAATCTTCCACTTTCACATATGAAATGTAGGTTTTATTAAAATCATTGTGTCACGACCTGTCCTCGGGGCCCATCTCGTGACTACCCCAAGCCCGCCTTCCATAGGCCAGGGGCTGGCGACTAGCACCAAAGGCGTAAAATCCCGATAACTGGGAAGGCATTGCCTTTATAAAAGAAAACAAGCACCATAGAGTACAAGAGGAAACAAAACACTAAGTACAAAAGAAAAGCTGAAAAGTAAATGGGCCATAATACAAACCCAAAAGAAAGTACAACTACAACTGAACAATGTACAACAGCAAAAAGACAAACAGCTGGAAGAGGGAAGCAGCTCCTGGTTCGTCCTCCTCTGGTCCTACCTGAAGGGTAGGTACAGATAGCGCAGCTCCTGGTCATCCACCACAGATCCTACCTGAAGGGTAGGTACAGATAGCCTCCTCCATGCTCTTGTCCGTCAACCTCCTCTGTGAGTCGTCTCGTCGCGTAGTCCACCTCCGGGTACTGACTCGTCGTGACCTCCGGGTACCGACTCGTCGTGTAGTCCACCTCCGGGTACCGTCCAGTCCTCGAACACTCGGCCTTTGTCAGCATTGCCCGTCTTCTGCAACCAACACAACAAGGTGCGGGCATAGCCCGTGCAGGGGTGAGTATAACGATACTCAGTAGGGACCCCGAGACCCTCAAGGTCTCACTAAACCAACAAGGATAACCACAAGAAGATCTCAACAGATAACCTCTACTTAGATATATTCCCAGACATATACCTAAGTTATCAAGTAACCCATCTCAATCATGAGGAAACACAAGGATTGTGAAATTAACGGATAACCACTACCCAGGTATATGCCCATACATATACCTAAGTTATCAAGTGACCCATCTCAATCATGAGGAAACACAAGGATTGTGAAATCAATGGATAACCACTACCCAGGTATATTCCCATACATATACCTAAGTTATCAAGTGACCCATCTCAATCATGAGGTAAACACAAAGGTCAAAAGTCTCAGCTCAAACCAGGATTTTCATTAACGAAACTGTAACTGCTGAAGAGCTCCGTCTCTGGAGTGTACAGTGGTCCTGTCACGACTCCGAGGTACTGCTCACAAACCTAAGACTACTGAGGTACTCCTCCTGTCAAGTACTGAGGGTTTGCGGCCAACTATCGGGCGCTCCGTCCGCTGAGGGTCTGTCGCCAAATACTGGGCGCTCCCACTAATAGCCTACAGAGGAACTCCTCCTGTCGAGTACCACGGGTTTGCGTCCAACTACCGGGTGCTCCGTCCGTCGTGGGTCTGTCTCCAAATACCGGGTGCTCCATCCACTAGGCTAGTCGACTCACTCCAAGTCGAGTCGGTCAAGCAGTCGTCAGGTCTCAGCCGGCTACACGGTCTTCGTACTCCGCACGCTCATCTCCGGGAGGGTCTGCTCCACGATCCACTGGTCGATACTCCAAGTATCACAAAGTCCCACAAAGAAGTATTTCAAAGGACCACCTCGTCATAGGGGTCTCAACGCAACAGACGACACGTCAATCGGACGCCCGGTCTGTGAGTTATTATCCTTTTTCGTCCCAGGGGCCTGGTTGGTTTCGTGTGCGAACCAATCCGGCCGTAACTCAACTGTACCCCGAACACTCATAGGGCATACTCATAGGGACCGTTTCTCAATGAGATCACCAACGCCGCTGACGGTTCGTCAAACGAACATTCTGTCAGAAAGGTATCAGCTTTTCCGTTCCAGGGGCCCGGTTGGATTTCGGTGCGATCCAACCCGGCCACTATCCAACTACATCCAAATCTCGGCGAAGGATGTCAAAAGTTCCGTATCATCAACAGGAACTCAACTCAACAGACGGCGCGTCAATCGGACGCCCGGTCTGAGAGTTATTGGCTTTTTCGTTCTAGGGGCCCGGTTGGATTTCGGTGCGATCCAACCCGACCGCACTCCGTCGGCATCCAAACCTCGAGCGGAGTAAGCCAAAAGATCTGTCTCACTTAGAGGAATTCAACGAAACAGACGGCGCGTCAATCGGACGCCCGGTCTGTTATTTATTGGCCTTTCCGTCTCACACCTACCCTGGGAAACTTCCCAGGAGGCCACCCATCCTGATCACTACTCTAGGCCAAGCATGCTTAACTATGAAGTTTTAACCACGTAGGCTCCCGAAAAGGAAGGTGCGCCTCGAGTATAGTATACCGAAATGACCGTCTCGATCCAAGGATCGTGTTGCCGCTGACGGCGAGTCGTTTGGAGGCCCGTAGCCCAAGATACGGGCATTTGACCGAAAGTGGTTCGAAACTGGGGGTCTGGGCCCGGGCCGACCGGGCCCGACCCCCCCTGGGTCGGCCGAACCGGGTCGACCCGCCTCGGGCGGCGACCCGGCCCGCTGACCCGGCCCGGCTTGGAAAACCCGGCACGGCCGGCGGCGCGGGCCGGCGCGGTGGCGCGGTCCGGCGCGGCGGCGCGGTCCGGCGCGGCGGCGCGGTCCGGCGCGGCGGCGCGGCCTGGGCGTCGTTCAGGTGCCGCGCGTGGGGGGGAAAAGCCCCCCCCCCCCCCTTGAGAACCGTGGCCCCTTAATTGGGGCCGATTTTGAGACCCGGCCGGGGGAAATTAATTCCCCCGGTCTCCGCTGTCCGGCCGGCCCGCACTGGCCAGCCGCTTTCGCCAGCAAGGACCGGTGATGGCCGGTCCTTCCTTCGCCGACACCGGCAGCCCGGTGCCTGTCGCCGGTCATCTTGCTCTGCCGCTGCCCGGAACCGTTCGCGGCCTATGTCGTCCGGCGTGATGCGACGACATCGCTTCCCTCCGCCGCGGCCCCGCTCCGGCCGCGGCGCCTTTGACTTTCTTCGACGCGACGCGACGGCGTCGCGTTCTTGGATTTCTTTCCACGGCGCGGCGTGACGGCGCCACGCAATAATTGTCATGCGATTCCCGCGTTGTGCGACGGCACCACGCCATCCCGTTCCATCCGCAAGGAAACAATTATGAACATAGGAGGGGGGTTCGGCCGTGTTGGTGCGGTCCGGGCCCCCCTCTCGTTAGACAATAACATTTAATCCTTTATCCTCGAAGTTCGACAATCTAGAATCAAGAATGGAAAATAAATAAATAAAATATCAACAATCCCCTACCTCGGATTCAAGTGCGGAGCACGCCAATCAAGCCGCGGAAGACTAGCGTCGCGGAGGTCGGGCGTCGCGGAAATTGAACGTCGTTTCCGTTAACGTCGAGGTGCGTCCGAAGAGGTACGTCGCTGGAGAAGCTTCGTAAGCTGACGGAGATTGTTCGAGGAGGAAACGGCGTCTCCTTTCATTGACACGGGAAGAAGTTCGAAGAAGCGGCGTCGTCGATCTTCGGAAACACACCGGCTACGAAGAAGAGAAGTGGCGTTCTTCGTCGGAGCTTAAGTGTTCTTCGTGTTCTTCGTCAAGGTTGAAGAAGATGGAGAGAGCTTCTCAAAATCTATCAAGGTGGCAAAGGAGACCAACCCAAAATAAAATAAGCTTAAGCCTTATTTTATTTACACAACTAAACATTTGAATTTCAAAAGATAAGAAACGAACCATTAATTCGTAGAATTAATTCAATGAAAGAAACAGCTCATTTAATTTACGAAAAAAAAAACGCCCAATTAAATGGTCTGTTAAGAATTTAAGAAAACGCGTTTGTTGACTTTCATAAAGACGGGTTTTCGCGGGTGCGTTACTTAGCGGAAAGAAACGGCGGGGCTCGTGCGGGCCCCACCTCACAAATATCCTACCAAGAGGGTAGGATATTTCTGGATAGTACCCTATCCGATTCAACTCAGATTAAGCCGCTTTTAAGTGGCTTCAAGTGGCTTCCAAGTGGCTTAAGTGAAATAAAATAAAGTTATCGCAAAATTATTTTATTTCTTAACTTTAAGCCCGAAAATTAAAAACCACACCTGAGCAAACGCAACTCCAGAAGAGGCGTTTCTAAGCAATTACCGGCGCTGCGATTCCATCGGTGCCCTCAGAATTTGATTCCGAGCACCGGTTCAAAAGTTAGAAAAACCCGCTCGTCCGTTCACTGAACGTACCCGATCCAAACTTCGGAAATTGATTCCGGGCACACCGGGCCTCGGAATCAGGCGCCGTCAGAAACTGCGTTCTTGTAAAATTACAAAGAAAATTAAAAAAATCCTTGGAATTTACGGGTCTTTACATTACTCCCACCACAGGGCTTTACGTCCCCGTAAAGCTTCACCACAAACTTAGGGAAAAAAAGCGGTACTGAGCACGCATCTGAGCCTTCCGCTCCCATGTGCTCACCTGGAGGTTCCCGCGCTGCCAAAGAAAGTGAACAAGAGGAATCGACCGTCCTCCTAGGATCCGCTCCTGTCGATCCTCGATCCCCACAGGAACCTCCATAGAAGACACTCATCGCCACCGTCCAACTCCTCATGGTCGATGATATGCGAAGGGGTCGAGCACGTATCTCCTCAGTTGGGATACGTGGAAAACGTCGTGCACCTAGTGCAACTGAAGTGGATGGGCCAAGCGGTAAACCACCTTGCCTACCCAGCTGAGGAACTAGAAAGGTCCGTTGAACCTCGGAGATAACTTGCCTCCCTGGCCACATCTCTGTAAACCTTGTCGAGGTGAGATCCGTAAGAAGACGTGGTCGTCATCCTCGAACTCCAGAGGTCTCCATTTCTATTAGAACTGAAACTCAAAACGACTGCTTCTACGAGGGTAAGGTTGAATAACTCAAGAGTGATCGGTCACACCCTCCTGTGCAAGAGTTACCCTGCACTGCCTGGGGTTTCCTTTTCTGCCGACCAAGGAAAACCCATCCCGACGTTTGCCTAAAACCGTCAATTTGAGTATGAACAGTTATTTCCCATTCCATAATCAAACTAACGTCGTAAGGCCTCGACGCTGCCACCAAGAGATTCCAACCAGAACTCTCGCCTAGAGGGTCTGACTACACCGTCGGCGTAAGTGTGATTATCGAGTCTCCTCCCAAGGTATCTCCAGACGTGAGGGTCAAGTCCACGGCTTACCGGAAACTCTAGGTCTGGAACAAGATTTGTGAAAGCGAGGAATGATTCATATCGACGTCTGTTACTAAAGCAGCTAGTAGTGGACATAGACTGTCCCTTGAATCATTTCTAGAGCCATTGGGTCACACTCCTTGACCGCATGCAGCCGCACTCTTCCTCCGCCCTCCAGCTCCCTGAGCCTGGCGGGAATAACTAAGGCGGGTGGTTGTAGCATGTTAAGATGTACACCACATCATGCTGCTCTCCTAGCTCTGCCTCCACGTCTGCCACTTCGCAGACTCATCTCTATTTAAAGCTACCTCTTCTTGAAACATTTAACACGCTCGAGTCTCTAAGACTGGCACCGGTTCCTTGTTTCTTACTGCACTGTGTAGTCTTCATCAGCTCCTGGATGAACTGCACCTCCTTTAGTCTCACAAGAGCTGCTATGATATCTTCATTGCCAATAAGAGAAATCTTGTCTCATACCCTAGATGAACCACATTCGTTGCCTAATACAGTCAATCCTGACATAAATGATGCATTCATGCCATGGATGACGTCGTAAGGCCTCGACGCAACTAATAAGAGATCCAACTGTCACTCTCACCTTCAAGGGTCGAGTCACACTGTCGGCATCAGTGTGAGGTCACTGGGTCTCCTCCAGTAGGAATCTCAAAAGTGAGGGTCAAGTCAACAGTTTAACCGGGACCACTCAGTATCAACCAAACAAAAAGGACAGGAAAGCAAACAAAGATAAGTGTCTTTTTATTATTGCATCTCATAGTACAAAGACACGAATACAAAAGCATCATGGAACTAGAAGTACAAAGGACATATCCACTAGTTCCTCTCCTGTCCACCTGCTCTCGGAGCTCCATGACCATAGGCCTCAGTTGCCTGAAGCTGAGCTCTCCCATGTCCTCCTGTCCCCTGCGGTCGGGGTGGGCCTCCTGGTGGTGGTGGAAACATCCCGAAGCGTCGTCCACCTCCAGCTGCATGGCCAGCTCCTCTGCCATGGCCGCCTGCTCCTTGCGGTCCACCCTGATCAAACCTCTGCCTTTGCCTCGAAGGTTCTTCATTTAACTGCTGGTCATCTGCATGGCGGGTCGGACAGTCACGTGCCATGTGACCAATTCCGCCGCAGGAGTAACACTGTCCACTCTCGGCACGTCTGGCTCTGACTCCACCCCGGTTTCCCCGCACAACTGAACCTGAGCCGTGCAGTCGGCCACCGGTAGGTCTGGTCCTCTTGGACCTCTGTATCATCTGTCTACTGCCTGCTGCAGAAGACTCTACCGCAAGCCGGGTAGTGGTGGGTCCTGCTGCTGGAGACTGCTCAGCAAGGAAACTCTCCACTAAGAGGGCTCTCTCCAACACCCTTGTCTGCATCGGAAAGCTGTGAGAAACAACAGAAGCTCTAATCTCTCGCCTGAGCCCCTGCTCGAAGGTTCGGGCCCTGAAGAACGGGTCCCGTACCATATCTATGGAGTAGCACGAGAGGTCTGTGAATCTCGCTGAGTACTGCGCCACTGACATGCTGCCCTGCCGCAGCTGAAGTAGCTCCTGTATACGCACCGCTCGAAGGGTGGCTGGTAAAAACTATTCCCGGAACAGTCTCTCGAAGTCTGCCCATAGAAGTGTCTCCTCGTCATGCATCTGAAGCATCAGGCTCCACCATCTGCCTGCTGCTGCCTAAAGAAGGCTGGTAGCTAGGATCACCATGAAATCTGTCGGCGTCCCCACTAGCCTGAAGACTCTCACCACAGCCTCCAACCAATCCTCAGCCGCCTGCGGGTCCGTCCCTCCCTGGAACCTGGGTGGCCTCTGGCGCTGGAACTCATGAAGTGCGTTCAAGCGACGTGCATCCTCTGCTGCTGGGGCTGGTGGCATCGGTGGCCCAACGGGTAGTAGTACCGCTGGTGCCTCCGCTAGTGCCTCAACTGGGATAGGGCCCTGTACTGAGGCCTCGTCGCTCGGCGGGATGTCAGTACGTACCACTCTCGGGGCTCTAGCTGGTCGTCCATGGGGAGGCATCCTGAAAGAAACAACGTGACACGGTCAAAAGATTATACCTGGTGAGCTGAACTAGTTTGAGCTGACATTTAAATAAAACTTCTAGAAAACACACATGCAATCAGTGTTTTTGTGTACAAAGTCGGAAACCAGTTGTCAGGGTCATGGTGTATGGATACGTCGGCCGCCCGCACCAACACTGGACTCCCTGAACTGAAAACCACACTCGGTACTCTTAACACTATTGCTTCACAGAAGTAAACATTAGAGTTATAAGTTCTGCGGTAGAACCGAACTCCTTTGATACCAATTTGTCACGACCCGTCCTCGGGGCCCGTGCCGTGACTACCCCAAGCCCGCCTTCCATAGTCCAGGGGCTGGCGACTAGCACCAAAGGCGTAAAATCCCGATAATTGGGAAGACATTTCCTTTATAAAAGAAAACAAGCACCACAGAGTACAAGCGGAAACAAAACAATAAGAACAAAAGAAAAGCTGAAAAGTAAATGGGCCAGAATACAAACCCAAAAGAAAGTACAAATACAACTGAACAAGGTACAACAGCAAAAAGACAAACAGCTGGAAGAGGGAAGCAGCTCCTCGGTTGTCCTCCTCGGGTCCTACCTGAAGGGTAGGTACAGATAGCGCAGCTCCTGGTCATCCACCACGGATCCTACCTGAAAGGTAGGTACAGATAGCCTCCTCCACGCTCTCGTCCGTCAACCTCCTCTGTGAGTCGTCTCGTCGCGTAGTCCACCTCCGGGTACTGACTCGTCGTGTAGTCCACCTCCGGGTACCGACTCGTCGTGTAGTCCACCTCCAGGTACCGTCCAGTCCTCAAACACTCGGCCTCCGTCAGCACTGTCTGTCGTCTGCAACCAACACAACGAGGTGCGGGCATAGCCCCTGCAGGGGTGAGTATAACGATACTCAGTAGGGACCCTGAGACCCCCAAGGTCTCACTAAACCAACAAGGATAACCACAAGAAGATCTCAACAGATAACCTCTACTTAGATATATGCCCAGACATATACCTAAGTTATCAAGTAACCCATCTCAATCATGAGGAAACACAAGGATTGTGAAATCAACGGATAACCACTACCCAGGTATATGCCCATACATATACCTAAGTTATCAAGTGACCCATCTCAATCATGAGGAAACACAAGGATTGTGAAATCAACGGATAACCACTACCCAGGTATATGCCCATACATATACCTAAGTTATCAAATGACCCATCTCAATCATGAGGTAAACACAAAGGTCAAAAGTCTCAGCTCAAACCAGGATTTTCATTAACGAAACCGTAACTGCTGAAGAGCTTCGTCTCTGGAGTGTACAGTGGTCATGTCACGACTCCGAGGTACTGCTCACTAACCTAAGACTGCTGAGGTACTCCTCCTGTCGAGTACTACGGGTTTGCGGACAACTACCGGGCGCTCCGTCCGCTGAGGGTATGTCGCCAAATACCGGGCGCTCCCACTAATAGCCTACAGAGGTACTCCTCCTGTCGAGTACCGTGGGTCTGTCTCCAAATATCGGGCGCTCCGTCCGCCGTGGGTCTGTCGCCAAATACCGGGCGCTCCGTCCACTGGGCTAGTCGACTCACTCCAAGTCGAGTCGGTCAAGCAGTCGTCAGGTCTCAACCGGCTACACGGTCTCTGTACTCCGCACGCTCGTCTCCGGGAGGGTCTGCTCCACGAGCTACTGGTCGATACTCCAAGTATCACAAAGTCCCGCAAAGAAGTATCTCAAAGGACCACCTCGTTATAGGGGTCTCAACGCAACAGACGGCGCGTCAATCGGATGCCCGATCTGTGAGTTATTAGCCTTTTTCGTCCCAGGGGCCCGGTTGGTTTCGTGTGCGAACCAATCCGGCCGTAACTCAACTATACCCCGAACACTAATAGGGTATACTCATAGGGACCGTTTCTCAACGAGATCACCAACGCCGATGACGGTTCGTCAAACGAACGTTCTGTCAGAAAGGTATCAGCTTTTCCCTTCCAGGGGCCCGGTTGGATTTCGGTGCGATCCAACCCGGCCACTATCCAACTGCATCCAAATCTCGGCGAAGGATGCCAAAAGTTCCGTATCATCAACAGGAACTCAACGCAACAGACGGCGCGTCAATCGGACGCCCGGTCTGAGAGTTATTGGCTTTTTCGTTCCAGGGGCCCGGTTGGATTTCGGTGCGATCCAACCCGACCGCACTCCGTCGGCATCCAAACCTCGAGTGGAGTAAGCCAAAAGATCTGTCTCACTTAGAGGAATTCAACGAAACAGACGACGCGTCAATTGGACGCCCGGTCTGTTATTTATTGGCCTTTCCGTCTCACACCCACCCTGGGAAACTTCCCAGGAGGTCACCCATCCTGATCACTACTCTAGGCCAAGCATGCTTAACTATAGAGTTTTAACCACGTAGGCTCCCGAAAAGGAAGGTGCACCTCGAGTATAGTATACCGAAACGACCGTCTCGATCCAAGGACCGCATTACCGCTGACGGCGAGTCGTTTGGAGGCTCGTAGCCCAAGATACGGGCATTTGACCGAAAGTGGTCCGAAATTGGGGGTCTGGGCCCGGGCCGACCCGGCCCGACCCCCCCCCCCCCCCCCCCCCCCTCCCCTCCCGGGTCGGCCGAACCGGGTCGACACGCCCCGGGCGGCGACCCGACCCGGCCGGCGGAGCGGCGGCACGGGCCGGCGCGGCGGGGCGGGCCGGTGCGGTCCGGCGCGGCGGCGCGGACCGGCACGGCGCTGCGGCCTGGGCGCCGTTCGGGTGCCGCGCGGGGGAGGGGGGGTGCAAAGCCCCCCCCCCCCCTTGAGAACCGCGACCCCTTAATTGGGGCCGCTTTTGAGACCCGGTCGGGGGAAATTAATTCCCCCAGTCTCCACTGTCCAGCCGGCCCGCACTGGCCGGCCGGTTTCGCCAGCAAGGACCGGCGATGGCCGGTCCTTCCTTCGCCGACACCGGCGGCCCGGTGCCCGCCGCCGGTCATCTTGCTCCGCCGCGGCCCGGAACCGGCCGCGGCCTATGTCGTCCGGCGTGATGTGACGACATCGCTTCCCTCCGTCGCGGCCCCGCTCCGGCCGCGGCGCCTTTGACTTTCTTCGACGCGACGCGACGGCGTCGCGTTCTTGGATTTCTTTCCACGGCGCGGCGCGACGGCGCCACGCAATAATTGTCGTGCGATTCCCGCGTGGTGCGACGGCACCACGCCATCCCGTTCCATCCGCAAGGAAACAATTATGAACATAGGAGGGGGGTTCGACCGTGTTGGTGCGGTCCAGGCCCCCCTCTCGTTAGACAATAAAATTTAATCCTTTATCCTCGAAGTTCGACAATCTAGAATCGAGAATGGAAAATAAATAAATAAAATATCAACAATCCCCTACCTCGGATTCAAGTGCGGAGCACGCCAATCAAGCCGCGGAAGAATAGCGTCGCGGAGGTCGGGCGTCGCGGAAATCGAACGTCGTTTCCGTTGACGTCGAGGTGCGTCCGAAGAGGTACGTCGCTGGAGAAGCTTCGTAAGCTGACGAAGATAGTCCGAGGAGGAAACGACATCTCCTTTCGTTGACACGGGAAGAATATCGAAGAAGCGGCGTCGTCAATCTTCGGAAACACACCGGCTACGAAGAAGAGAAGCGACGTTCTTCTTCGGAGCTTAAGTGTTCTTCGTGTTCTTCGTCAAGGTTGAAGAAGATGGAGAGAGCTTCTCAAAATCTCTCAAGGTGGCAAAGGAGACCAACCCAAAATAAAATAAGCTTAAGCCTTATTTTATTTACACAACTAAACATTTGAATTTCAAAAGATAAGAAACGAACCATTAATTCGTAGAATTAATTCAACGAAAGAAACAACTCATTTAATTTACAAAAAAAACCGCCCAATTAAATGGTTTGTTAAGAATTTAAGAAAACGCGTCAGTTGACTTTCATAAAGACGGGTTTTCGCGGGTGCGTTACTTAGCAGAAAGAAACGGCGGGGCTCGTGCGGGCCCCACCTCACAAATATCCTACCAAGAGGGTAGGATATTTCTGGATAGTACCCTATCCGATTCAACTCAGATTAAGCCGCTTTTAAGTGGCTTCAAGTGGCTTCCAAGTGGCTTAAGTGAAATAAAATAAAGTTGTCGCAAAATTATTTTATTTCATAACTTTAAGCCCGAAAATTAAAAACCACACCCGAGCAAACGCAACTCCGGAAGAGGCGTTTCTAAGAAATTACCGGCGCTGCGATTCCATCGGTGCCCTCAGAATTCGATTCCGAGCACTGGTTCAAAAGTTAGAAAAACCCGCTCGTCCGTTCACTGAACGTACCCGATCCAAACTTTGGAAATTGATTCCGGGCACACCGGGCCTCGGAATCAGGCGCCGTCAGAAACTGCGTTCTTGTAAAATTCCAAAGAAAATTAAAAAAAAATTCCTTGTAATTTACGGGTCTTTACACATTATTAAATGATTCCAACTCTTTTGGATATTATTTTCATATAAACACCCTTAAACATTGGGAGAAAAAATTGTACCAACATTTATCCTAATTATATTCCATGTTTTATAACACAGCATGACATTTTAGAATTTAAAAAATTTATAATTCACCAATATGTAATTGTATAAAAAGGGTATCCAATAGAAAAACATCATTTCTACTCAACCTATAAAGGGTTGTATAGTGATCAAAATGAAACAAAATCATATATTAAAATGAAAGTGTCCACTATATGATATATCTATATACATCATTTCAATTGTTTTATAATAGATTTTCTAAGGAATTGAGCAAAAATAGATGTATAAAGTGTTAATATATTATATAACATCTCATATGTTCTCAATTATCCAAAATAGACTGACCAATTTGAATAAATAAGACACATTTCATTAATATAAGTAGATCATTATGGAACACATCACTCATATAAGATGTGTTTAGTACATTGGTGAGACAAATTTTCATTATCTTGGATGAGATAGTTTTTTCAAAACATATATTCATTCTAGTGGAGATAAGGTGTCTCATAGCTTGAATTAGAGAATTATTTATCTGAAAAAAATGTAAATGCTGATAAATGAGGATTTGAATATGTTACCTTCAAATATTTATACATAAAATAAATATTATAATATTCCTCTTAACTTTTAGTTTTATCATTTATGTTTGATATTATATAATCACTTAAAGTATTAATTCCATTTTTTTTCTTCCATTTGAGTTTCCTTTGATTTTTGAGTCTTGTAAAATTTATTTTGATGTTCCCGTTATTCCTACATCAATAACATATAAGATTCGAATGATTTATATTCAAACATTATTTTTATTGAGTGATATCTCCTTTTGGAAAAATCTATTTTCCTTCATTCTTGTTTGGATACACCACTTGAATGTGACCATATTTCCTAAAACTAAAACATGGTGACATTTTAATTATATTTTCACTAGGAGTGGTCACCTCAATTTCTTTATAGATTTCATATGCAGTTTAGAATCAACAAATGTTTTGTAAACATATTTCCCAAAAAAGGAAAATATAGAATATTCATTACCATGAAATTAAGATCATATTTAACATCATCATCGACATTCAAATCAACCAGATTAGATTTAAGTGAAACATAATATTTAATCAAAGTATCCCAAAATGAAGTGTCAATATTTTTTAGATAACCTTTCAAAAGAAGTTTTCACTGAATATGTAGAGACCCGAAGCTTAACGTACATGGACATTACATTACATTTTCGGAATACTTAGTACATAAAAAAAACACACACACAAGGATCGTAATAGTTTAGTGTCTTTGGAAACTCGGAATATAATCTTCTAATCGTGGTGAAAGATCTTCAAAATCTCCCATAAAGATCTTCTTCTTTTTTTACCTAAAACCTTTCTTTATATCCTGGGGAAAAGAAAACATAAAAGGGTGAGCTCAAATGCTCAGTAAGGGTAAACAAAAGAAATATCAATCACATCATATACATAAGCACATAACTTTTGGAAATCTTAACCTGCAAAAGAGATCATAATTTCATAACATGGGGTAAATCATGGCAGTGAAATGTAATCACAATAATCATAACTTAAAACATGAAACTTTTTGGCATTCACACATAATCATAGATAATCATTTCTTGTTAGTCAAGACTCATTTCCAAGACTATCTTAGTGGACAAAGTCCTTTTCTGAATTGAGTAACCCTCGTTTCAGTCATGTTTCACTGAACCGGTATAACCTACCGTTCCAGCCCTGTCTATCTCATGAGATATAAAATCTTTACCCAATGCATTGGAGGGAGATATAGGTCCCACCCATCTTATAATGAATCCTTTCTTATGTGTGCCACATAATCATAAACCATACATCATAGCGTAACCCATGTAATAAAAATGGGATTCTTAAACAACATGACATCATAAAACAATTCATATAAGATAAAGGAATTCATAAAAATATTTCCATCACAACATAATCAAATCCATGTAATAATAGGGATAAAAACAGAACCCTTTATTATCTTAGATGGAAAATAATTTTGATAAAACACTTGAACTCCATTCTTGAGGAAAATATCCTTTCTACTTCAAAAATTTTTTTCCTTTCATAACATGTCATACGACTTTAAAATAAAAGAAGTTGATTAAAAATAAACTTGAAAACTTGTAAAGGAAGCTTCTTGGAAATAATGTTTTAAAAATCCATTCATGCCGTATAAGTTAAAAAAACATTTTTCTCGTACTTTTGTCGGAAAAGTCAAAAAAAGTACCTCGTACGAAAAAACGACAAAAGATTCCTTTCATATTCTTTACTAAAAACTCACCGAAGGGTAAAATTGGATTTAAACTACTGTAAGTGGATGGAAACAATATTACATATTCAGGGAACATGGATGTGGATGATAAAATACACCCCAATAAATACTTACGAATAAACAATCTCGGATAAAAATGAGATTGTGATATTTCCCTTACCTTAGGTCCGACTTGCTTTGTAAGTGTCCGAACCTCTTGTATAATGATTTAAATCATGTTATTGACTTATTCCAGAATCATATTCATTGTTTTTATATCATATATGGTCCACTTATGACTTTATATTACCCGTTCTTTTGTAAATTCATGTTAAAGTAGCGTTTTGGGTAAAATCGTCTCATTTGTCGTTCGTGTTTTTAACTTATAATTATTCATATGATTACTTAGATCATGATTACTTAATTCCAGAATATAAAACACAATTTATATATATATATTCATAATACACATATATAATAAATCAGTAAATGGAAATAAATACACCGTTCATGGAGACGGTAGTCCGTACGTACGCATGAACGCTGTTTTCGTTTCCTTATTGAATTAAATGGAATTAAGTAGATGACATACATATAAATATAAATAATTACAGTATCATTATTAGGTCATATATTTCATTAGTACTTATTATATATACTTTATAATCATTCATTAATGGTTAATCATTGAGAATGAATCTCATCGCGTCGTGGAGACGGTAGTCCGTACGTACGCACGAGCGATGATATCGTTCCCATGGTCGTGGAATTGTGTTGAAGTGTATGTATAATATTTCAGTATCAATATCACTTTATAATAATCATATATGGTTACTAATTACACCTTTATACCCATCCAATTAAGGTGGTGGCGGAAAATAGATTACACCACGGCGTGGAGACGGTATTCCGTACGTACGCACGCGTGGTGATTTCCTTTTTTCGTAGGATGGATAGAAGGTTAATTAGAGTTGTTTCATATTTATAATAACATATTAGTATATACGAAATACTGATGTTATTAATTTATCATGAAACAACTAAAGAATAAGAAGTTGAAGAAGAAAGAAATTGAAAAGGATCGGTAATGGGTATTACCTCTTCTTTGAAGTGCTTCTTTGAGACCTCCTTTTAGGGCACTAAAATTGGTCTTTGAGGAAGACCAGAACCTCTAGGATTATTCTAGGGAAGTGGAGAAGGGATTTTGGTAGGGGTTGGCCGATCTTGAGTGATCAAATTGGTGTGAGGAGGAGGGGGAGGAGGTACCCTTTTATAAGGGAGGAGAGGGGCACCTTAGGAATATCTCAAAATATTATTTTATATTGAAGTCAAAATCGGTTTATAATGGTTCCAAAGGGTCTTATTTCGAAGATAAAGTGGGGATGGGTAGAAATCCTATCATCCAATAGGATTTAGAAAAGTTTAGGGTATTATTTTAACCTTATCAATTAGATTTAACTCTAAGTTAAATAATTTAACATTTACCGTGTCTTTTTGTTTTCTTTCACTATATGGTTAATACACTTACTATAACATGCCAAACGAACCCCAAATTGTTTATTATTAATATATATATCCTTATCTAAGTCATTTGGCCGAACCTTAGATTTTTAGGAATAAAATAACAATTAATAATATAATATTTGATTTAAAAACTATTTTGTGTCAATTTTGACACTATTTGATATATGATTTTTGTGAAAGTAATAACAGAATTATATGTTCGAACCAAGTTGATTAAATCAACACTAATATATCATAGTAACCTAGAAAATTAGTTTAATTCATAAAAAGTCTCAAATTACATTCATTTGAGCATTTATAACATCAATTATGTTAATATTTCCTTAAAAGGGTAATTACTGCATCATCGTTGTGTCATAAATAAATTAATTTATTTAAAGTCTAAAAATTATAAATAAAATATCATTATGTAGGAAATAGTTTTAGCTTTCTAATTAATATTTATAGTCGAATTTATCTTATGTATAACCCCATATTAAAAATGTTTTAGTTATTAAACTTTGATTTTAACTATTTTAACTATTCATTAAATAAAATAATATTAAATGTCATAATCTAATCCAAGTGGACCTAAATGGTCATATTATATTCATAAGGTTGTTTTTGGTCGAATTACACTTATCCAATATAATTAGGACATGTGTTAGGGTAATAGTAATATCATATTTACCCTTAGTTACCCTATTTACTATTAACCGTGGTAAAAAAAAAGTAAAAAGTTACTATTCACCAAAAATTATTTTCATCTCATTGAACCAAATTTTAGTCCTTGATATTAACCGTGTCTGTCGGATTTTCTAAATTCCATTCACAGAAGCGGTAAAATTAAGTTTTATGCAAAATTCAGTTTTTAACCTACCACTTAGTGGTTTCACTATTCATCAAAAATTGAAAGTTTTCAGAAAAATACCAAAATTTCATCCTAAGATATATTTCATATTCCGAATGAAGTCTATTTTACCAAATTCATAATATAGAAGTTTCATTAATTAATTTTATAATTAAATCCCGCTGTTAAAACAAATAGCGTGTTTTTAAGAAACAATATCTATCAAAAGATTGACACTTGTTTATGTCTGGTTTAAATGTGAAATTACATCCAATGACCAACATTGTATTTAATTGTAAAAATATATTCTAAATATACTTTAAAACAACTGAAATTAATAATTTATCACTATTAATTATTTTGATTAAAAAAAACTGTTTTTAATTATAATTTAGTAATTTTCACTATTCATCAGAATATGAAAGTTATCCGAAAAGTACCAAAATTTCACCTTAGGCTAAATTCGATACTCCGAATCCAAAAATAAAGTCCATTTTGAGAGCTAAAATTTCTAAAATTTTAAAAGGTGGTTATTACTATTCATAACGGCTAGTTATAATAATATTTTAATAGCATATCATTGTTTAGTGAAACTCGGTATTGCGTACTACACACGCTATCGAGGAAGGTCGTGATTGCGTGTAATGCAAGGCAAGTCAAGGATGCATGTTGTGCAAACTCCTTTTGGTGTAGCGTACAACACAAGACATTAGTGAAATAAAAAATAATATTTTTCATAAAATCTTGAGCTGTTACATTCTACCCCCCTTAAAATGAATTTTGCCCTCGAAATTCGTCGGGGTTATAAATGGTTTACTATTAGAAAGTTTCTTTAATAGAAACCCACATCGTAAAAAGGAATACTGAAACTTGGCTTTAAAAACTAAAGTATGAAATGTCACGATTACCCAAATAAACTAATCCCTGGGTTTCCACATAGGTGAAAATATGGATATGGAAGAGAAATCTAACCATCATGTTCTGATGGAGAGTGGTAGAGAACATGGCTATGGAAAATCCAGTAATCACAAATCCATAAATTTGTGACGATCTAAGGTACCATCTGATTCATCAGGTATAAGATCACTAGGACAACATTTTTGGTTTTCAAGATCATTTCCCTAAAGTTGAAAATTTGAATTAGAATAAATACTTTCTTTATTTTGGTACAATCTCACTGTTGTTCATGCCTTGAACAATTTCCACTTCATCTCTTAAATAAATGAAGTTGAATTTGTTATTCGTGAAGTGTTAGCAGATCATGTGATAGAATGACGGGTCATTCCATCTTTCTCAAACAAAAGGTTAGCAAAAATTATATACATAAGTCGATCTATAGTGAGATTAATCACATATGGTTCCTAAAATGGACTTATACTTCATATATCATACTGCTTAATATAATAAAACTAGTTTCTACTAAACAGGGACTTCCTGTAGGCCAGTGGTAGGCGATAAAGTCCAGTCGCACTTCGGTTGTGGGTTCGATTCCCACAGCCTTGTCTGAAGCGATGGGTTGTCACCCGTCCTGCAGGTTGTCCTTTTTCTAAAACTACATTACTATAACATCCCATCAATAATATCGAAAAAAAAACTTCTATCCTTAAACAATACTCACTTATGTCCAACATAATCCATTTCAATCTTTAGGCTTATCCATAATACTGCATTCCACTCTCATAACATAGTGAAAACGATTACCAGAGATTTAATACCATCGTTGATCCCCATATATAATAAGATATGTTTTGTTGGTCACATTCCAAACATTCAAAGTCCTTAATCATGTATTCTCTTGAATACCTTAGTGAAAACATGAATGCAGTTTAAAGTTAACACTTTCCACATACCAAAATCCTCAAAATTCTATATACTCAAACCAGGATATCACTTAGTCCTTATATCAATCATGAGCTCATGAATACTATTAAACATTTCATTTTCTCGTTTTCCCTTCATTATGTGCATATCATCTTATTTCCAAAAAATATCTCAATCACTTTGAATACCACATCAATAAATATTGCAATACTCAATGATACAACATTATTTTGGAATCCCATTACATAAACACTTAATCATTCCACCACATCGTTGTCATATTCAACATTTCCAATAGTGATCGCATGTGACTTCCCTTTGTCCTTTGCCTTCAGTGGTTTCTCATGTTGATCATCACTAACCCTTGGATTAGGGCATTTATTAGCATAATTCCCCATTTCCTTGCACTTGAAGCATTGAAGTGTTGGTGGTGCGTTCTCTGCAGTGTTTGCTTTATTCACATCATTAGAAACCCTTTTTCCATTACTTCGACACTCAACTGCTCGATGACCTTCTTTTCCACACTTAAAACATTTTCTAGTCCCTTTAAGACAATCTCCACCATGCTTCTTTCCACACTTTGTGCATAAGGAAACATTCATCTTCTTTTCACCATTATTCTGAGATTTCTCCTTGAACTCCATCTTTCGTTTCTTGTCAAAACCATGAGATGGATATGTAACACCAACTTCCATTTCTACCTTGATATCACAACGCACAATTTCTTCATAGCTACTGAAGTCTCTTATAGCTAATGCCCTTCGAAGACTTGGTTTTAAGCCACTGAAAAATCGATCAACTTTACTTTCAGGTTGGATGATAATGCCAGATGCATACCTTGCAAGTCTTGTAAAATTCGCTTCGTATATACCAACAGATTCATCATCCTTTTGCTTTAGTTCAAGAAACTCCTTCTCCATCTTTGTTCGAAGAATACGAGGGAAGTACTTATTGAAAAATAAGTTCTTGAACTCGTCCCATTCCATGGAATCAATTTCATCTCTTTGCCTTGTATTCTTGATAAGATTCCACCATTGATTATCTTCACCTTCCAAAAGATATACTGCTAAGATGAATTTATCATGTTCAGAACATTGAAGAACTGAAAATATATTTTCAGTGGTACTGATCCATTGTTCAGCAACAAGTGGATCAGAAGACCCACTGAAAGAAGGTGGACGTTGCCTCATGAAGGACTCAATAGAATACTGTTCCCTTCTCTGCTCATTTGGAAGTCCAGAATGAATAATAGCTTTTGTAAGTATAGCAATAAGATTTTGCACTCCATCTCCCATAACATTTGTTTGTTCAGGAGGACAATCATTGCATTGTCCATTGCATTGATCAACATGGTTCCTTCGGGTTCCAGCCATCGTCTAAAACCCAAAAAGAATAGTGTGAGAGGCAAAAATCATGCTAGGGAAAACAACATAATAAAGGGGGAGTACCTTCAATATCTAACATCTTAGGTTTAATTCTATGATCGTTAGCGTAATTATAGTACTATAACCTATACGTATACTTAACCTTAGAGACATCCCTAGACACACCTTAGAAATATCTCTAGGGATATCACTAAAGTTCTCGCATCCTAGTTTCCAAAGGTTGACTAAACCTTTCCTCTGATACCAACTGTAGAGACCCGAAGCTTAACGTACATGGACATTACATTACATTTGCGGAATACTTAGTACATAACAAAAACACACACACAAGGATCGTAATAGTTTAGTGTCTTTGGAAACTCGGAATATAATCTTCTAATTGTGGTGAAAGATCTTCAAAATCTCCCCTAAAGATCTTCCTTTTTTTTACCTAAAACCTTTCTTTATATCCTGGGGAAAAGAAAATATAAAAGGGTGAGCTCAAATGCTCAGTAAGGGTAAACAAAAGAAATATCAATCACATCATATACATAAGCACATAACTTTTGGAAATCTTAACCTGCAAAAGAGATCATAATTTCATAACATGGGGTAAATCATGGCAGTGAAATGTAATCACAATAATCATAACTTAAAACATGAAACTTTGTGGCATTCACACATAATCATAGAGAATCATTTCTTGTTAGTCAAGACTCATTGCCAAGACTATCTTAGTGGACAAAGTCCCTTTCTGAATCGAGTAACCCTCGTTTCAGTCCTGTTTCACTGAACCGGTATAACCTACCGTTCCAGCCATGTCTATCTCATGAGATATAAAATCTTTACCCAATGCATTGGAGGGAGATATAGGTCCCACCCATCTTATAATGAATCCTTTCTTATGTGTGCCACATAATCATAAACCATACATCATAGCGTAACCCATGTAATAAAAATGGGATTCTTAAACAACATGACATCATAAAAAAATTCATATAAGATAAAGGAATTCATAAAAATATTTCCATCACAACATAATCAAATCCATGTAATAATAGGGATAAAAACAGAACCCTTTATTATCTTAGATGGAAAATAATTTTGATAAAACACTTGAACTCCATTCTTGAGGAAAATATCCTTTCTACTTCAAAAACATTTTTCCTTTCATAACATGTCATACGACTTTAAAATAAAAGAAGTTGATTAAAAATAAACTTGAAAACTTGTAAAGGAAGCTTCTTGGAAATAATGTTTTAAAAATCCATTCATGCCGTATAAGTTAAAAAAAACATTCTTCTCGTACTTTTGTCGGAAAAGTCAAAAAAAGTACCTCGTACGAAAAACGACAAAAGATTCCCTTCATATTCTTTACTAAAAACTCACCGAAGGGTAAAATTGGATTTAAACTACTGTAAGTGTATGGAAACAATATTACATATTGAGGGAACATGGATGTGGATGATAAAATACACCCCAATAAATACTTACGAATAAACAATCTCGGATAAAAATGAGATTGTGATATTTCTCTTACCTTAGGTCCGACTTGCTTTGTAAGTGTCCGAACCTCCTGTATAATGATTTAAATCATGTTATTGACTTATTCCAGAATCATATTCATTGTTTTTATATCATATATGGTCCACTTATGACTTTATATTACCCGTTCTTTTGTAAATTCATGTTAAAGTAGCGTTTTGGGTAAAATCGTCTCATTTGTCGTTCGTGTTTTTAACTTGTAATTATTCATATGATTACTTAGATCATGATTACTTAATTCCAGAATATAAAACATGATTTATATATATATATTCATAATACACATATATAATAAATCAGTAAATGGAAAGAAATACACCGTTCATGGAGACGGTAGTCCGTACGTACGCATGAACGCTGTTTTCGTTTCCTTATTGAATTAAATGGAATTAAGTAGATGACATACATATAAATATAAATAATTACAGTATCATTATTAGGTCATATATTTCATTGGTACTTATTATATATACTTTATAATCATTCATTAATGGTTAATCATTGAGAATGAATCTCATCGCGTCGTGGAGACGGTAGTCCGTACGTACGCACGAGCGATGATATCGTTCCCATGGTCGTGGAATTGTGTTTAAGTGTATGTATACTATTTCAGTATCAATATAACTTTATAATAATCATATATGGTTACTCATTACACCTTTATACCCATCCAATTAAGGTGGTGGCAGAAAATAGATTACACCACGGCGTGGAGACGGTATTCCGTACATACGCACGTGTGGTGATTTCCTTTTTCCGTAGGATGGATAGAAGGTTAATTAGAGTTGTTTCATATTTATAATAACATATCAGTATATAAGAAATACTGATGTTATTAATTTATCATGAAACAACTAAAAAATAAGAAGTTGAAGAAGAAAGAAATTGAAAAGGATCGGTAATGGGTATTACCTCTTCTTTGAAGTGCTTCTTTGAGACCTCCTTTTAGGGCACTAAACTTGGTCTTTGAGGAAGACTAGAACCTCTAGGATTATTCTAGGGAAGTGGATAAGGGATTTTGGCAGGGGTTTGCCGAGCTTGAGTGCTCAAATTGGTGTGAGGAGGAGGGGGAGGAGGTACCCTTTTATAAGGGAGGAGAGGGGCACCTTAGGAATATCTCAAAATATTATTTTATATTGAAGTCAAAATCGGTTTATAATGGTTCCAAAGGGTCTTATTTCGAAGCTAAAGTGGGTATGGGTCGAAATCCTATCATCCAATAGGATTTAGACAAGTTTAGGGTATTATTTTAACCTTATCAATTAGATTTAACTCTAAGTTAAAGAATTTAACTTTTACCGTGTCTTTTTGTTTTCTTTCACTATATGGTTAATACACTTACTATAACATGTCAAACGAACCCCAAATTGTTTATTATTAATATATATATCCTTATCTAAGTCATTTGGCCGAACCTTAGATTTTTAGGAATAAAATAACAATTAATAATATAATATTTGATTTAAAAACTATTTTGTGTCAATTTTGACACTATTTGATATATGATTTTTGTGAAAGTAATAACAGAATTATATGTTCTAAACAAGTTGATTAAATCAACACTAATATATCATAGTAACCTATAAAATTAGTGGAATTCATAAAAAGTCTCAAATTACATTCATTTGAGCATTTATAACATCAATTATGTTAATATTTCCTTAAAAGGGTCATTACTGCATCATCGTTGTGTCATAAATAAATTAATTTATTTAAAGTCTAAAAATTATAAATAAAATATCATTATGTAGGAAATCTTTTTATCTTTCTAATGAATATTTATAGTCGAATTTATCTTATGTATAACCCCATATTAAAAATGTTTTAGTTATTAAACTTTGATTTTAACTATTTTAACTATTCATTAAATAAAATAATATTAAATGTCATAATCTAATCCAAGTGGACCTAAATGGTCATATTATATTAATAAGGTTGTTTTTGGTCGAATTACACTTATACAATAGAATTAGGACATGTGTTAGGGTAATAGTAATATCATATTTACCCTTAGTTACCCTATTTACTATTAACCGTGGTAAAAAAAAAGTAAAAAGTTACTATTCACCAAAAATTATTTTCATCTCATTGAACCACATTTTAGTCCTTGATATTAACCGTGTCTGTTGGATTTTCGAAATTCCATTCACAGAAGCTGTAAAATTAAGTTTTATGCAAAATTCAGTTTTTAACCTACCACTTAGTGGTTTCACTATTCATCAAAAATTGAAAGTTTTCAGAAAAATACCAAAATTTCATCCTAAGCTATATTTCATATTCCGAATGAAGTCTATTTTACCAAATTCATAATATAGAAGTTGCATTAATTAATTTTATAATTAAATCCTGCTGTTAAAACAAATAGCGTGTTTTTAAGAAACAATATCTATCAAAAGATTGACACTTGTTTATGTCTGGTTTAAATGTGAAATTACATCCAATGACCAACATTGTATTAAATTGTAAAAATATATTCTAAATATACTTTAAAACAACTCAAATTAATAATTTATCACTATTAATTATTTTGATTAAAAAAATTGTTTTTAATTATAATTTAGTAATTTTCACTATTCATCAGAATATGAAAGTTATCCGAAAAGTACCAAAATTTCACCTTAGGCTAAATTCGATACTCCGAATCCAAAAATGAAGTCCATTTTGAGAGCTAAAATTTCTAAAATTTTAAAAGGTGGTTATTACTATTCATAACGGCTAGTTATAATAATATTTTAATAGCATATCGTTGTTTAGTGAAACTCGGTATTGCGTACTACACATGCTATCGAGGAAGGTCATGATTGCGTATAATGAAAGGCAAGTCAAGGATGCGTGTTGTGCAAGCTCCTTTTGGTGTAGCGTACAACACAAGACATTAGTGAAATAAAAAAGAATATTTTTCATAAAATCTCGGGTTGTTACAGAATCAATAGACTACCATTGAATTTTGGTTTAAAGGATGAATTCAAATAATTTTTATTCCTCAAAAAACCAATCACTAAAAAATGTATTTTTCTTAATCTTATTAATAACTATGGTAGCAGTTATCTAAAAAACAATTATGAAAGAGATAATATGTTAAATCAAAATATATCCCAATAAGATCCTTCTATGATACAAATTGTTTGATCTTAAATGGGTGATATAAATGGACAATTCGAGGGAGAATTTTCAAGTTCAAAATATTAATCAGAGTTGAACTAAAATAATACAATACTATGGGTTAAAAGATAATACAATTCAAAAATAAATATTTATGTACTTAAAGTGTAAGGGGTGAAAAAATAAAAGAGATGAAGAAGAAATAACAAAAAGTTTTATAGTAGTTGAAATCTAAATGATCCTATGTCTACTCATGACACTCATAATCTAAGATCCCATTATAAGAATAATTACTTTTAATAAGGAGTCACTACCCTTTACATCCTAACCTTTTTACACTTTGAGACACTACTAAAAACACCTTATATTTTTGAGTTCATAAAAAAAAACCCCATCCTTTTAATGGTGAATACCCAACATACACTTTCAAAGGCTGATTCCTAACCTCCTTCAATTTTTAGGTACAGTCATGAATTAGGCCTTTATAGGATAAACCGTTGACCTGTACTCTCAAGTTTCAATCTTAACCTCTGGTATTTTTTCAGATAAGAGGAACCTAGAACTCACATGGTGTAACAATAAGACCTATTACCTTTTATGGGTAAAAACAGATTCCGCATACCTGTTCTAAGTGTAGCATAACCATATGAAACATGAACTATATGAAAGAATTTATAGTGTAGACTATTACACAGAGTGAATGAATAAAAAATGAAACCAATGAATAATGTTTGATAAAGATATTGGCCTCTAAAATATGTAGATAACATTCCCTTAAGGATGAATAAGATATAGCTCATTTGAAACAAGAAAGGTTAGTATCAATGATGAAGCTTATTGAGGATCAAATGATGATTTCTAGTGAGTATAGAAGAACAATGAGGATCCACTTTTATTTATCCAACAATGGTGTCCAGTACATAATTTCTATCAATTTATACTTTGGACTCTTTAAATATATGATACAAAAATGGTTATAGTCTCATCATAAAATTCCACAATACTTATTCCTAAAGATGTCAAATGCATGATTCATAAATTTATATCCATCCTAAAAAAAGTAGACTAATAATAAAAATAATAATAATTGAAAAAATAAATAAATGATAAAAATAAATACCTACTAAAAATTACCTTTAATCATGCATAAATATCTTCTTTTGATCATCCAATAATTTCATAATTGATTCCTCGAACTATAATAATTAAACCAAGAAGCATAGTTCAATTGCAGCATGATCATTTTGGAATTTCTAATTTATATAATGAACTCGTATGATGAAAACGATTAGCGTGATGAGGTGTTGTCCTAGTATTCCATAAAAAGGGACATTGACACTCATTCAACTAAGGTTTCACCATTAAACCATTTAGAAAGTTATGTGGTACATGTTTAATATTAAGTTAATGTGATCTCATCCCAATATAAGGATGAGATAACATAAGTCTGGAAACATGAATAAAACAATAATGATGATGGACCATGAACATAAAATCATCAATTAAGAAAGAGACTCAATAAAGATAATGCCATCTACCTGAACCGATGATCCATAGATCCATCCCGAGATTATACTGACCTCTTTTGAGTGCAAGAGTTCCCATATCATCAATAAAAACAATTAAATTAATGAACTAAATGTTTTTTAGGTCCACTACGTTAGATACCCTGAGAGGGGGGTGAATTAGGGTATGAATGATTAAAACAACTGCCCCTATTGATCTTGTCTCACTGTTAAGAAAGACTCTCATCTCTCTCTTTCCTGCAGCAAAGTATAAACAAAACTAAATCATGCACAGGACACGGTGATTTTTACTTGGTTCACCCTCACTGGGCTACCTCCAAGGAGTATACACTGGCGATGTGCTGATGTACCAAATCCACTAAAAGTGCACTGTTGTTTACAATGTTCGGGATAGATCACTTCTATTTATAGGCGCACTGCCTTTACAAAGTTTAGGGTCAGCTCACTGCTTTTCCAAGGGTCACTCCCTGTTTCTCTTTCACTGGCTCACTGCCAGTAGGAAGGATTACCTTCTTCCTCTTCCTTTGCTCACTGCACTTGGAAGGGATCCACTCACAGTTTATAGATCTGTAGGTCTCTTCATTTGCATAAAAGCACGCATCCTCAACTGTAGATAGATGCTCTGTTAAAGTCCAACTTTCATCCACTGATGAATACCCTTTTTCCTCTGAACACCGGGCAACACAATTTGGAAACACCTTTATAAATCACCCAACTTCGCTAGGCTCCCAATTTCGTGAAGCTCAAACAAGCCTTCGCGAAGCTCCTGCCTTTTCACGAAGCACCCTCGCGAAGCTCAAGCCTTCCCAATGCTTAGGCCATCACAGAGCTCCTACCTCTTTGTGAAGCACAGTCCTTAGAGCACGCGGCCTCAAGAAGTGCACTTCCTTTCATGGAGATAGATTAGCCACTGCGAAGCATGTAACACCCTGAGCTTCCACGATACACCTCTCTTACAATAATGCAATAGCTTGCATGGTACGCAAGTTCGAGTTCTAACACACCGCGACTAATCAAAGTAGCTGTTATGAATAGTAATACCCACTTTTTAAAATTATAGAAATTTTATATTTCAAAATGGACTTCATTTTTGTATGCGTAATATCGATATTATCCTAAGTTTAATTTTTCGTAATTTTCTGAGAACTTCCGTTTTTTATGAATAGTGAAAAATACTTAAAACAACTTTTTTGATCAAAATAATTTATAGTGATAAATTATACTATTTAGTGGTTTTATAGTATAATTAGAATATATTATTACCATTTTATCCAATGGTGGTCATTATAATTAATTTAACATTGAAAATGGGCATGAACAATTGTCAATCTTTTGATATAAATTGTTTCTTAAAAAACACGCTATTTGTTGTGACAGCGGGAATTAATTATAAAATTAATTAATAAAACTTACATGTTTGGAATTTTGTAAAATAGACATCATTTTTGAAATCGGAATATCAAATATAGCTTAGGGTGAATTTTTGGGATTTTTCTGAAAAATTTCAATTTTTGATGAATAGTGAAATCACTAAGTGGTACTTATAAAAACTGATTTTTTCGTTTAAATGAAATTTTACCACTTCTGTGTTTTGAATTTCAAAAATCCGACATACATGGTTGTCATTAGGAAGTAAAATGTGGTTAAATGAGATTAAAATAATTTTTGGTGAATAGTAACTTTTAAGTTCTTAATCGCGATTAGAGGTAATTAGTGTAGTTTAAGGTAAAAATAATGTTTTAATAATATGAGATGAGCTTGACACATGTCCTACCCTCATTGGATGTGTCATGGCCGACCAAGACAATCCATGGGTCAACTTGGGGACCCCATGGAGCCACTTTGGTAGGAAAAGGACATAAACAATTTTTTATTTAATGTTAAAATAAAAAGGTCACAAACAAGAGTTGTTTTACTAAAACAATTTTTAAATGGGATTATACAAGTAATATTTTTGAATATAAATATTCATTAGAAATATAAAAAGATTTCCTACATCATGATATTTTTTTTATAATTTTTAGACATTAAATAAATTAAATTATTTATGACATCATGATGATGCAGCGATGACCTCATTATTTAACGATTTAAATAAAATAAAAAGATAATGTAAAATCCAAGGCTTACACTTGTCAAAAACCTATTGGATGAGTAGATTTCGAAACCGTATCACCTTATCCTCGAATTATATAAGTGTGGGACCTCTAAAATCCGAAACTCATTTTATAATAAAGTGACTTTTCTTTACTTTCCAAGTGTGCCCCTCCTCTCCACTTATAAAAGGCCCCCACCTCTACCACCTCATTCACACTTTCAAGCCATTTGGCTCGGCAAACCTCTGCCCAAATACTCTCCCAACTTCCCCCTATTACTCCTAGAAGCCTCACTTTGGGAAGAACTCTTCCCAAGGAAGCCTTTGGCTCAAATCAAAAAGAGTTACCCGATTTTAAGGTAATGTCTTCTCTAATGTTGTTTTGTTTTATTTTGCTTCTCCAACCCCATAAACTCTTTTTATTAATTTCTTTTATAACAACACCAGTATCCTAAATATACTAGGATGTTGTTATAAGAAGTATTCGAGCTACACTTACACACACCTACATCTAATGGTTAAAGAACATACTGTTTCTGTGGATGGCGAATTCCTGCCTCACGAAACGATGATTGTTCAACACTCATATAACACCTCTAATGGTGGCCATTATGATGACACTATTTTTATATATGATATATATTATGTTTCTGTTTTCCTTATGATTTTGTATTTCTCATTTATGGCATACTTTATGATTTCCATTATGGGTAAACGCGATAATTTCATTTTAGGAAGTGCGGACTACCGCCCCCTCAAAGTGATTGAATCATTAATGCCATATGTGGGATTTATAAAGGATGGAGTAAATGATATTGTATATGATATTATACTTGAATTATAATACACCTTTATACTATTATGATTTCATTCCATTAAATACGAAATAGAAATGAAAGTAGTGTTCATGCGTACGTACGGCTTACCGTCTCCATGAACGGTGCATTTCATTTCTTACCTCTAAATGTTACGTAATATTATGAATGAATGTATATACTGGATATATATGATATATATGACATCTAAATCATGAATATAATTCTGGAGATAATGGATATTCTACCACATAAACAACTTGTAATTATAAGAAGTTTATTGTTGACTCAAGTACCAAAGATCGACAAAACGACCGTTATTAACTTAAATAATTGCATAATGTTCATAACATTGTAATAAGTGATATAAAAGGGATAATTAAATTCAAAATGGTTCTTAATAAGGTAGATATTAACTCTAGTTTATTATTCATGAGGTTAAAGAATGGTTGAGTCAAGTCGGACACGAGGTAAGGGAACTTCTTAACCCAATTTCCATTCTTTGGGTTAATCTCCTACTTTAAAATTATGTCATTATATTATTTCCTATCTTGTATTTGTACTTTCTTTAGGTGTACCTATAGTGAATACACATAATAGATCTATTTTATTAAAAAAATGATCTTTGTAAGGGACTTCGTCTCAATATCCTTTCATTGAGGCATATTTGGTTTTATACACAACTTTCCTTTATATGGTGTATAAACCCCTTTGACTTTTAATTTTATTCAAAAGGAATCTTTTTATACGAAGCGTTTTTACTAAACGAAAAAAGGAATATTTTTTGTACGTATGCGGAGACAACGACTTCTCCACTGCCATGACCATTATTTGAGTTTCGGCTTCCTCTACAAGCCATACCTTTTTTTAAAAGAAAAATAAATACCATGTTTTACTTTTCTTTTATTTTGGTATTGAAAATAGTTTTGAAAGTGTTTTTATTATATCAATGTGTTGTATTGATATCTTGTGATTGAAATGTGGAAATGTTATGTTTCCTTTATGCATGTTTTATGTGATACGATTATGTTATGGTTTATGATATGTTTAAACCTGTTCATATGAGGAATGCATTAGACTTAATAAGTAACGGGTGGAGCCCGCTATAGCTCCCCGATGCATCGGTAGGTCTCATGAGACAAACTAGTGTCTTGGCACGAGGCCTTGAAAAAATCTTATTTGTGGTCTTGGCACGAGGCCTTGAATACGTGGTTATGATAGTTTGGCATTATGCATTCCATCATTATGAAAGTGGTTATTGATATTTCATGTGATTATTCGACTAGTAGAATATCCATGTGAGTAAGTAAATGGCATTATTTCAGTTTACTTTTGCCATATTATGCTAAATTTAAAGTTTAAAAGGCTTTTGTTTTAGTTATACATTTCCTTAAATGTTAATGTTTATTTATGAAAGCTTCCGCTATATTGTTATCCTTACTGAGCATCTGAGCTCACCCCTTTCAATGTTTTAATTTTTCCAGGATGTGAAGAAGTATATTATGAATGACCTGCAGGGATAATATAAGGGGATATGAAGAGAAGATGTTGTAGTTTTGTTTTAATTTATGATGTAATGTAAGACTTATGAATGTATATAGTGTTTCCAAGGCTACTAAACTAATCGGTATTTCGAGACTTGATCTTTTGTGATCATGCCAATGTTACGAAGTAATGCACCGACTCTGGGTAGCTAGGGTCGGGGCGTTACAAAGCACCTCTCTTTCGCGAAGCACCCTGCCTTCGCGAACCACCTTCGTGAAACGAGAGCAAAGGATTTTCTTTGAAAGCTCTCTCTACTCTTATCGAGGGGGTCGAACTCTATTTATAGGCGATTCCACCGACCCTCATCCTTTCCTCGCGAAGTCAACGCCATGTCATCTCAAATCGCGAAGCTCTGAAGTTCCTGTCGAAATTCTCTCAAAACCGCGAAGCACCACTACAATTTTCTGATCACAAAGCTCGTCGTAATCATGGAGCATTCCTTCATTTACTTTGCACCTTCGCTACGAAGCTCCCTCACAATGCTCTTCACCACCGCGATGCGCTTCAACCTCTGTCGTTCACGAAGCTTGACGTAATCGTGAAGAACACCGTCAACATTCTTCTGGCCTTCGCGAATTCCAAACCATGAAGCCTATCTTCGAAAATTCATGCCTTTTCCATATTTAAATATGATCTTCAAGGATATCCACTTTTCGCGATGCTCACTGAACTCCAAATTTTGGACCCCAAAAATTTGGCAAACACTGGGAAACGATGCCACATTGTACTTCTCTTTTGTACCACCTCCCGATCGTCATTTCTTTTGTGATCGTTATTTTTTCAACATATATTGTCAACAAATTCTCTAGAACTCAACAATTCTTCATGGAAACCTGCTTTGTCAACAAACACAATCAACCCAAAAATGCTGCAATGTTACCTTGAGGGATTTTTTCCCAAAAATCTCCCCCTTTGGGTTTGTTGATGAATCTTCATAACTCTTCTCAGAATGATTTTCTGCATGTTTATACCTCATTGAGTCTCCTTCCAGCCGCAACCACCATTCACCTCTTGCGATTCTGATAGCATTCAAGGATTCACTTAACACGTACTCTAAGCCCACATGAGCAATGCTCGGAGTGAGAAACAAGAGTAGTATGATAAGTTCATCATTGAATCACTTCATGTCAGACACCAATTGTCGATTCCAAACTGATACCAATTGAAAAATTGATACCAATTGTTGAACCACACTAATACCAATTGGTGATAGCTAGAAACCTTCTCACACTTTTCCAACATCATTGTTCTACTTTTATCACGATCCTCAGCTGTCGTGATATCTATTTTTTGATCGATCACTTCTAGCATCATCATATTTAAAACACCCCCTATCTCATTGCTCTCCCCCTATCTCGTTGCTCCACCTGTCAGCTTCTCCCCGTGTCCTTGACAAATACATTTTCTCCCTTTATTATCCCCAATTTCTCCCCCTTGAGGAGTTACTATTTCTCCCCCTTTGTCAACGAACCCAAAGGGAACTCCTCTGCGGTCTGAGACATTGGTAAGAAAACACATTAGAATAGTAGGGAAAAACACATCATACCTCGGGGAGTGGGGGGGTTCCACGTCCATGCTCCTTTAAGTGGAGGGAGTCAACTGAACTCCCAGAGCTATTCGATGCCTCTCAAAAGCTTCCTTGGGTAAGGCCTTTGTTAGAATGTCTGCAACCTATAGCTCAGTAGGCACATACTCCAACTTCACGATTCCCTGCTCAATATTCTCCTTGATAAAATGATACTTTATCTCAATCTGCTTTGTCCTTGAGTGATGGATGGGATTTTTGCTGAGATTTATAGCATTTTAATTATCACACTAGATTCCGATCAAAGATTTCACTTCAAATCCCATATCTTCAAGATGCTTCTTCATCCACAATAACTGTGTGCATGCTTGAGTGGCCGCAATATACTCAGCTTCTGTGGTGCCTAATGAAATGCAATCCTTATTCTTTCTTAACCAAGAAATACATAGTCCACCAAGATAGAATGCACCTCCAAATGTTGATTTCCTGTCATCCGCTGAACTGGCCCAATCGGCATCAGTATATCCCAATAACTCTATCTGAGATTTGTCATTATATTTCAAGTCAAAGTCCACTATGCACTTGATATACTAAAGTATTCTTTTCACTGCAAGCATGTGTTTTTCTTTGGGGTTACTCTGATATCTCACTGCTTGGCATGTGGCGAATACAATTTCAGGCCTTGTTGCAGTCAAGTACAACAAACTTCCAATAATTTGCCTGTATTCTGTGATATTAACTACCTTGTAATTCTCATCTTTTGATAATTTCATCCGGGTAGAAACCGGAGTTTTCATCTCCTTGGAATTCTCCATGAAAAACCTTCTTAAAACCTCATTGGCATATTTGGATTGAGAAATGAATGTTCCATTCCTTCCTTGTGTCACCTATAGACCAAGGAAAAACATTATCTCTCCAATCATTGACATTTCAAACTCATTTTTCATGAATTCGGAAAACTTTCTACACTGAGATTCATCTGATCTACCAAATATTATGTCATCAACATAAAACAACACCATCATCCTTTGATTACTGTCATTGCTAAAATAGAGATTGTAATCAACTCCTCCACGCTGGAAACCAAGCTTCTTCAAGTACTGATCAAGCCTTGAGTACCATGCTCTTGGTGCTTGTTTCAGCCCATACAATGCCTTCTTCTGCCTGAAAACTTTGCTCTCATCCTCATGAATGATAAAACCATCTGGATGCTCAATATACACCTCCTCTTCCAGAACTCCATTCAAGAATTCCGATTTTACATCCTTCTGGAACACTTTGAACTTTCGTTGCACTACTATGGCCAAAAATAATCTGATTGTCTCCAGCCTAGCAACTGGTGAAAATGTCTCATCAATGTCAATACCCTCTATTTGGGAGTATACTTTGCACACCAGTCATGATTTGTTTCGAATCACTATTCCATCTTCATTCATCTTGTTGCGATAGACCCATTTAGTCCCGATGACATTCTTATCTGTAGGCCTCGAAACAATCTCCCATGTCCGGTTCTTCTCAATCTGATCAAGCTCTTAATTCATAGATTGAACCCATTTTTCATCTTCAGCTGCATCGGAAAAACATTTTAGCTCCACCTGAGACAAAAACGATGTTTTCTGTAATGATTTCATTCTTCGAGTCTGGACTGGAGCTGTCTGATCACCAATGATATTTTGCCTATAAATTTTAGCTCGACTGTTTGGCTTCCTTACAGACACAGACTTGACACTTTCTTGTTCATCATCAGTATCTTCTTCTGAGTCATCCTCTTCCACTTCTACTCCCCCTGTGTTTCTTACCTCATCATCACTTTCATCCAGAAACTGTTCATTGGGTCATTGATTATTCTGTTTATTTTCAACTATAGTGACATCATTACTCTCAACAATTTTTCCCTGCCTTTTGTTGAAGCATTTATATGCTTTTCTTTTCCCTGAGTAGCCAAGGAATATCCCCTCATATCCTCATGACTCAAACTTCATGTGATTTTATTTTTTGAGAATAAAACACTTGATCCCAAATATTCGAAAGTATTTCAACATTGGCTTTTTTCCGTACCACATTTCATATGGAGTCTTCCCTTCCTTCGGACACAATAGAGACCTATTCGAAATGTATACCGATGTCAAAACTGATTCCTTACAAAATTTCTCTAGTAGGTCCTTTTCAATAAGCATCATTCTGGCCATGTTGTTGATGATCCAATTTCTCCTCTCAACCACTCCATTCTATTGGGGAGTTCTCACTGATGAAACTTGATGCCTTATCCTGTGTTTCTTGAGATAGTCTTTGACTTGACTGTTTGTGAATTCCATACCATTATCAGTATGAAACTTCAGAATTTTCTGCCCAAGCATCCTTTATGATTCCCTCCTATACTTCTTTATGCAACTGAACACCTCTATCTTATGGGTAATGACAAATACCCAGGCCATTCCGCTATAATCATCAATGAGAAGAACATAGTACCTTTGACCATTTATAGATCGTGGTGAGATAGGTCCACATACATCAGCATGCACCAATTCGAGCACTCTAGTTGATTTCTGTTCCTTTGGCTTGTATGTCTTTCTGATGATCTTCCCTTGTTGACAAGCATCACATGTATGAGTGTGATCACGTGATAGTTTGGGAAGGTCTCTAGCAGCATCACACTTTACCAGATCTTCCATGGATGGTTGGCATAGATGACCAAGTCACTTATGCCACAGTTGGTTTTCTTCCACTCTGGATAAAAGGCATGTATCTTCTTCTCCACCTACAAGGTAAATATTTCCCTTTGTCCTTTTTCCCTGTAGAACAACTGATCCATATTTTCCTTTCACAATACACATCTTCTTGGGAAATTGGATAGAGTGCTAAGAGTCACATAGTTGACTGGAACTGAGCAAGTTATGACTAAGACCCTCTACTACCAAGACATCAGCACGTCTCATTTCTTTTCCCCCAAACTTGGCTTTTCCTGAGCCAACAATCTTCAGGCCTTCATAGTTTCCAAATTTGACAACTCCTTATTTGTCATATTTTATGCCTGTAAGAAGATCCTTATTACCTGTCATGTGAGATGTGCAACCACTATCAAGGATCCATACACCAGAGTGATCTGACGCCTTAAGGAAAATTTCTACCACCACAACCTTCTCATTTTTCTTCTTCTTGGTCCATACTTTTGTCTTCACACTTGGCATGGATTGAGACTTTTATTCTTTCTCAGAGTATGATGGACCAGCTTCATCTTGCAAAGACACAAATCTATTCTGCATTTTTAACTCACCTGTAGGTTTATTGATCTACTGCTTGGGAACGTTTTGATTCTACTTTGGAACATTTCTCTGTATGGTCTAAGTTCAGTGCCTAGCCATGTTCCCAAATCCTTCGCACCAAAAACAGTGTCCTTCGAAATATTTTCTGGAATACCGTTCTCTGTTTGGATGCCACCTCTGTTCTTATTCCCTTCGATATCTCTTGGATATGGAACACACATACTATGAATGTCCCATCTTTCCACAATAATAACACCTGATATAAGGTGCATTCCTTCGTGTTACTTCAGCACTATGATTTTCCCCTTGAGATCTCTGAATATTCTGATTCTGCTTTATGCCCAAATCAGCCTTCAATCTTGGGACGGGTGCTTGCGGTCTGACTTCAATTGCCACAGATTTTTGCTTCTGATCAAGCCCTGAATCAGCCTTGACGTCTAAGTACAATTGCTGCTTCTTTCACTACTAAAAAATCGGGCAATAGCAACCGCCATTGGCGGTCACTATAGGCCTTTAGAGACCGCCCAGCGACCGCTATTGGCGGTTGCTTTAGCTTCATCACAGTAGGCCAATAGCGACCGCCAATGGCGGTCGCTATAGGTGGCTGAAATTCCGGCCTTAAGCGACCGCCTGGCGGTCAATAAAGGCAGCCTACCTGGTCAACATTAGCGACCGCCAATGGCGGTCGCTGTAGGTGACCGAAATTCCGGGCAACAGCGACCGCATTTGGCGGTCGCTAGTCTGGGAAAAAAATTTAAAAAAAAATTCCTAGTGAAAGAAATATATATATATATATTAAAGAAAATATTTATATATATAATATTAAATAAAATACTTTAAATATATATATATAATATGTTTTAAATATTTTAATATATATAATATTATATATATATATATATATATTAAAGAAATATATATATATATATAATATTAAATAAAATATTTTTCTTATCCATCCAATAGTTTTGTTAAGCATATGGTAATAATAAATCAAATTTTATGCTTAAAATTCGTATTTCTCTAAAAAGGTAATTACTACCTCTTAATGGAGAGCCTATTTTAAATATAAATTCTAGCACATTTATAAATTTTTTATTTCAATATAAACTTATCTTTTGGAAAACTTAACATAAAAATGTGTTAGGGTTAATTTGTGGTATTTTTTGTGGATTTTCATTTTTTTAATGAAATGTACGAATTGTGTTTTTTTTCTTCACGGTGCAAAATCAGAGATAAAACAAGGTAAAAATCATAAAAAATGGAAAAAAATTCAAACAGCATAAACACCAAGATTTTCATAAAAAATAAATGATAAACGTGCTTCAACGATCTGAGCAGGTCCATCCATTTCAATCTTCTGCTTCAATAAACCTACAATAAGACAAAAAAACAATAAAACAAAACAAACGTAAATTAGACATAATTATTCAGTTATTATATACATATAAGAAAATTAAATATGACATCAAATCATGGTGCTATAATAATTTAAAACCCCAAATTTAAGAAATGCTATCATTTCAGGTCATTCGGAGCACGTTTGCTCCAAATTCGACCGTTTCACGCCGTTCTGGTGTTTTATGACACCGGAAACGCGTTTCCGGTCACCGTGGTCAAACGACACCTCCGATTGACGTTTCGTCTGCCCAAACATTTCACAATTCACACAACGACTATTGTCGTACGGTTTCATGGCATTCTGAGGTCGTTCTGATGGTTTTGACCCCCCAACGCGCCATTTTAGCGCGCGCCGAGCTACTGAAAACGACACAATCGGTCGTACCTCGCGCACCGCATGTCCGATGGGAGTTTCGTCTCCTCATACACATCACAAATAATATTTCTAATGTTTTTGTGTGGTTTCAGGTCATTCAGAGCATGTTTGCTCCGAATTCGACCGTCTCACGCCGTTCTGGTGTTTTATGACACCAGAAACGTGTTTCTGGTCACCACGGTCAAACGACACCTCCGATTGACGTGTCGTCTACCCGACCATTTCAAAATTCACACAACGGATGTTGTCGTACGTTTTCACAGAATTCTAAGGTCGTTCGAGTGGTTTTGACCCCCCAACGCGCCATTTTAGCGCGCGTCGAGCTGCTGAAAAAGACACAATCGGCCGTACCGCGCGCACCGTACGTCTGATGGGTGTGTCGTCTCCTCCTACAAGTCACGAATAATATTCCTAATGTTTTCGTGGGGTTTCAGGTCATTTGGAGCACGTTTTCTCCGAATTCGACCATCTCACGCCGTTCTGGTGTTTTATGACACCGGAAACGTGTTTCCGGTCACCACGGTCAAATGACACCTCCGATTGATGTGCCGTCTACCCGAACATTTCAAAATTCACACAACGGCTATTGTCATATGGTTTCATGGCATTCTGAGGTCGTTCGGATGGTTTTGACCCCCCAACGCGCCATTTTAGCGTGCGCCGAGCTGCTGAAACTGACACAATCGGTCGTACCGCGCGCACCGCACGTCTGATGGGCGTGACATCTCCTCCTACCCATCACGAATAATATTCATAATGTTTCTGTGTTGTTTTAGGTCATTCGGAGCACGTTTTCTCCGAATTTGACCGTCTCACGTCGTTCTGGTGTTTTATGACACCGGAAACACATTTTCGGTCACCGCAGTGAAACGACACTTCTAATTGATGTGCCGTCTGCCCGACCATTTCACAATTCACACAATGACTGTTGTCGTACGGTTTCATGGCATTCTGAGGTCGTTCGGGTGGTTTTGACCCCCCAACGCGCCATTTTAGCGCGCGCCGAGCTACTGAAAACGACACAATCGGTCGTACCGCATGCACCACACGTCCAATGGGCGTGTCGTCTCCTCCTACATGTCATGAATAATATTCCTAATGTTTTCGCGTGGTTTCAGGTCATTCGGAGCACGTTTTCTCCGAAATCGACCGTCTCACGCCGTTTATGGTGTTTTATGACACCGGAAACACGTTTCCAGTCACCGTAGTCAAACGACACCTCCGATTGACATTACGTCTACCCGACCATTTCAAAATTCACACAACGGCTATTGTCGTATGGTTTCATGGCATGCCAAGGTCGTTCGGGTGGTTTTGACCCCCCAACGCGCCATTTTAGCGCGAGCCGAGCTGCTGAAAACGACACAATCGGTCGTATCGCACGCACCGCATGTCCGATGGGCATGTCATCTCCTCCTACATGTCACGAATAATATTCATAATGTTTTCATGTGGTTTCAGGTCATTCGGAGCACGTTTTCTCCGAATTCGACCGTCTCACGCCATTCTGGTGTTTTATGACACCGAAAACGCGTTTCCGGTCACCGTGGTCAAATGACCCCTCTGATTGATGTGTCACCTACACGCCTATTTCACAATTCACACAAAGGCTGTTTTCGTACGATTTCATGGAATTCCGAGGTCGTTCGGTTGGTTTTGACCCCCCCAATGCGCCATTTTAGCACCTACCGAGCTGTTGAAAACGACACAATCGGCCGTACCACGCGCACTTCACGTCTGATGGGCATGTTGTCTCCTCCTACACATCAGGAATAATATTCCTAATGTTTTCGTGTGGTTTTAGGTCATTCGGAGCACGTTTGGTCCGAATTCGACCGTCTCACACTGTTCTGGTGTTTTATGACACCTGAAACGTGTTTCCGGTCACCGTGGTCAAACGACACCTCTGATTGGAGTGTCTTCTGCCCGAATATTTCACAATTCACACAACGGCTATTTTCGAATGGTGTCATGGCATTCCGAGGTCGTTCGGGTGGTTTTGACCCCCCAACGCGCCATTTTAGCGCGCGCCGAGCTGCTGAAAACGACACAATCGGCCGTACCGCGCGCACTGCACGTCCGATGGGCATGTCGTCTCCTCCTACATGTCAAGAATAATATTCCTAATTTTTTTGTGTGGTTTCAGGTCATTCGGAGCACGTTTTCTCTGAATTCGACCGTCTCACGCCGTTTATGGTGTTTTATGACACCGGAAACGCGTTTCTGGTCACCACGGTAAAAAAAACCTCTGATTGACGTTCCGTCTACCCGACCATTTCACAATTCACACAACGGATGTTTTCGTACGGTTTCATGGCATTTCGAGGTCGTTCGGGTGGTTTTGACCCCCCAACGCGCCATTTTAGCGCGCGCCGAGCAGCTGAAAATGACACAATCGGTCGTACCGCACGCACCGCACGTCTGATGGGAACGCTATCTCCTCCTACATGTCACGAATAATATTCCTAACATTTTCGTGTGGTTTCAGGTCATTCGGAGCACATTTTCTCCGAATTCGACCGTCTCACGCCGTTCTGGTGTTTTATGACATCGGAAATGCATTTCCAGTCACCGCGGTCAAACGGCACCTCCAATTGACGTTCTGTCTGCACGAACATTTCACAATTCACACAACGGCTGTTTTTGTACGGTTTCATGCCATTCTGAGGTCGTTCGGGTGGTTTTGACCCCCCAACGTGCCATTTTTGCGCGCGTCGAGCTGCTGAAAACGACACAATCAGCCGTACCGCGTGCACCGCAAGTCCGATGGGCATGTCGTCTCCTCCTACACGTCACGAATAATATTACTAATTTTTTCGTGTAGTTTCAGGTCATTAGGAGCATGTTTTCTCCGAATTCGACCGTCTCACGCCGTTCTGGTGTTTTGTGACACTAGAAACGCGTTTCCGGTCACTGCGGTCAAACGACACATCCGATTGATGTGCCGTCTGCCCGACCATTTCAAAATTCATGCAATAGCTGTTTTTGTACGGTTTCATGGCATTCTGAGGTCATTCGGGTGGTTTTGACCCCCCAAAGCGCCATTTTAGCACGCGCCGAGCTGCTGAAAACGACACAATCGGTCGTACCGCGCGCACCGCACGTCTGATGGGCGTGTCGTCTCCTCCTACACATCACGAATAATATTCCTAATGTTTTAGTGTGGTTTTAGGTCATTCGGAGCATGTTTTCTCCGAATTCGACCGTCTCACGCGGTTTTTGGTGTTTTATGACTCCGAAAACGCGTTTCCGGTCATCGCGGTCAAACGACACCTCCGATTGACGTGTTGTCTACCCTAACATTTCACAATTCACACAACGGCTATTGTCGTATGGTTTCATGGCATTCTGAGGTCGTTCGGGTGGTTTTGACCCCCCAACGCGCCATTTTAACGCTCGTCAAGCTGCTGAAAACAACACAATCGGTCGTACCGCGCGCACCGCACGTGCGATGGGCATGCCGTCTCCTCCTACACATCACGAATAATATTCATAATGTTTTAGTGTGGTTTCAGGTCATTCGAAGCATGTTTTCTCCGAATTCAACCGTCTCATGCCGTTTTTGGTGTTTTATGACTCCGGAAACACGTTTCCGGTCACTGCAGTCAAAAGACACCTCCGATTGACATGTCGTCTCCCCGACCATTTCACAATTCACACAACGGCCGTTGTCTTGCGGTTTCATGGCATTCTGAGGTCGTTTGTGTGGTTTTGACCCCCCAACGCACCATTTTAGCGCTCGCCGAGCTGCTGAAAACGACACAATCGGTCGTACCATGCGCACCGCATATCCGATGGGTGTGACCTCACCTCCTAAACATCACGAATAATTTTACTAATGTTTTAGTGTGGTTTCAGGTCATTCGGAGCACGTTTGCTCCGAATTCGACCGTCTCACGCCGTTCTGGTGTTATTTGACACCGGAAACGCATTTCCGGTCACCGCGGTCAAAAAACACATCCGATTGATGTGTCGTCTGCACGGCCATTTCACAATTCTCAAAAATATTGTTTTCGTACAGTTTCATGGCATTCCGAGGTCGTTCGGGTGGTTTTGACCCCCCAACGCGCCATTTTAGCGCGCACCGAGCTGCTGAAAACGACACAATCGGCTGTACCGCGCGCACCGCACGTCCGATGGCATGTCGTCTCCTCCTACACATCACGAATAATATTAATAATGTTTTCGTGTGGTTTCAGGTCATTCAGAGCACGTTTGCTCCAAATTCGACCGTCTCACGCCGTTCTGGTGTTTTGTGACACCGGAAACGCGTTTCCGGTCACTACGGTCAAACGACACCTCAGATTGACGTGCCGTCTGCCTGAACATTTTACAATTCACACAACGGCTGTTTTTGTACGGTTTCCTGGCATTTAGAGGTCGTTCGGGTGGTTTTGACCCCCCAACGCGCCATTTTAGCGCCCGCCGAGCTGCTGAAAACGACACAATCGGCCGTACCGCACGTACCGCAGGTCCGATGGGTGTTCTGTATCCTCTTACACATCACGAATAATATTCCTAATGTTTTAGTGTGGTTTTAGGTCATTAGGAGCATGTTTTCTCCAAATTCGACCGTCTCATGCCGTTTTTTGTGTTTTATGACTCCGGAAACGCGTTTCCGGTCACCGCGGTCAAACGACACCTCTGATTGATGTGATGTCTACCCGAACATTTCACAATTCACACAACGGCTGTTGTTGTACGGTTTCATGGCATTCCAAAGTTGTTCGGTTGGTTTTGACCCCCCAACGCGCCATTTTAGCGCGCGCCGAGCTGCTGAAAACGACACAATCGGTCGTACCGCGCGCACCGCATGTCCGATAGGCATGTCGTCTCCTCCTACATGTCACGAGTAATATTCCTAATATTTTAGTATGGTTTAAGGTCATTCGGAGCACGTTTGCTCCGAATTCGACCGTCTCACGCCGTTTATGGTATTTTATGACTCCGGAAACGCGTTTCCGGTCACCGCAGTCAAACGAAACCTCTGATTGACATGCCTTCTACTCAAACATTTCAAAATTCACACAACGGCCGTTTTAGTACGGTTTCATGTCATTTTGAGGTCGTTCGGGTGGTTTTGACCCCCCAACGCGTCATTTTAGCGCGCGCCGAGCTGCTGAAAACGGCACAATCGGTCGTACCGCGCGTACCGCACGTCCGATGGGCGTGCCGTCTCCTCCTACACGTCACGAATAATATTCCTAAATTTTTAGTGTGATTTCAGGTCATTCGGAGCATGTTTTCTCCAAATTCGACCGTCTCACGCCGTTTATGGTGTTTTATGACTCCAGAAACGCGTTTTCGGTCACTGCGGTCAAACGACACCTCCGATTGATGTGCTGTCTGCCCGACCATTTCACAATTCACACAACGGATGTTTTCGTATGGTTTCATGGAATTTTGAGGTCGTTCGGGTGGTTTTGACCCCCCAACGCGCCATTTTAGCGCGCGCCGAGCTGCTGAAAACGACCCAATCGGCCGTACCACGCGCACCGCACGTCCGATGGGTGTGATGTATCCTCCTACATGCCATGAATAATATTCCTAATGTTTTTGTGTGGTTTAAGGTCATTCAGAGCACATTTTCTCCGAATTTGACCGTCTCACGCCGTTCTGGTGTTTTATGACATCAGAAACGTGTTTCTGGTCACCGCGGTCAAACGACACCTCTGATTGACGTGATTTCTACCCGACCATTTTAAAATTCACACAACGGATGTTTTCATACGGTTTCATGGCATTCTGAGGTCGTTCGGGTGGTTTTGACCCTCCAACGCGCCATTTTAGCGCGCGTCGAGCTGCTGAAAACGACACAATCGGCCGTACCGTGCGCATCACATGTCCAATGGGAATTATGTCTCCTCCTACACGTCATGAATAATATTCCTAATTTTTTAGTGTGGTTTCAGGTCATTCGGAGCACGTTTGCTCCGAATTCGACCGTCTCACGCCGTTTTTGGTGTTTTATGACTCCTGAAACGCGTTTCTGGTCACCGCGGTCAAACGACACCTCCGATTGACGTGCCGTCTACCCGAACATTTCAAAATTCACACAAAGGATGTTGTCATACGGTTTCATGGCATTCTGACGTCGTTCGGGTGGTTTTGACCACCAACGCGCCATTTTAGCGCGCGTCGAGCTACTGAAAACGACACAATCAGTCGTACAGCGCGCACCGCACGTCCGATGGGAATGTCGTCTCCTTATACACGTTGTGAATAATATTCATAATGTTTTAGTGTGGTTTCAGGTCATTCGGAGCACGTTTTATTTGAATTCGACCGTCTCACGCCGTTTATGGTGTTTTATGACTCTGGAAACACGTTTCTGGTCACTGCGGTCAAACGACACCTACGATTGACGTGCCATCTGCCTGAACATTTCACAATTCACACAATGTCCATTGTCGTACGGTTTCATGGCATTCTGAGGCCGTTTGGGTGATTTTGACTCCCCAACGCGCCATTTTAGCGCGCGGCGAGCTGCTGAAAATGACACAATCGATCTTACCGCGTGCACCGCACGTCCGATGGGCGTATCGTCTTCTCCTACATGTCACGAATAATATTCCTAATGTTTTAGCGTGTAGGGCCGTCCGGGGTGCGGGGAGGGATGTCCGGGGTGTGGGGGGCTGTCCGGAGTGCGGGGGGGGGGGGGGGGCTGTCCGGGGTGCGGGGAGGCCTGTCCGACGTGCGGGGAGGGCTGTCCGGGGGCGGGGGGGCTGTCCGGGGTGCGGGGAGGGTTGTTCAGAGTGCGGGGAGGGCTTTATGGGGTGCCGGGAGGGGTTGTTCAGGGTGCGGGGGGGGGGGGGGGGGGCTGTCCGGGGTGCGGGGGGCCTGTTTGGGGTGTGGGGGGCCTGTTCGGGGTGCGGGGGGGGGGGGGGGCTGTCCGGGGTGCGGGGGGCTATCCAGGGTGCAGGGGGCCGTCCGGGGTGTGGAGGGCCTGTCCGGGGTGCGGGGAGGGCTATCCGGGGTGCGGGGGGGTTGTCCGGGGTGTGGGGGGCCTGTCCGGGGTGCGGGGAGGGTTGTCCGGAGTGCGGGGAGGGTTGTCCGGGGTGTGGGGGGGCTTTCCAGGGTGCGAGGAGGGTTGTCTGGAGTGCGGGGAGGGCTGTTCGTGGTGGGCCTAGGACTAAAAATAGTGAACTCATCTCATTCATCAAAAACAAGTTTAATGGTTTATATTAGGAATCACATGTTTGTTTCAAAAATATTACAGAACATGCAATTGAAAACATTGAAGAATTAAATGAAGACAAAATATCCAAATCATTAATCAGTTTCATGGTTACTTCTCAATTCGTGCACACAAACATTGAATCAGGCCAAAACACACATGATACCCCCAAATCACAAAAAATCTCACTATAAACCCAACATAAATATCAATAACAAACCCACCATTAAAAGTAGAAACACACCTCGTGAATATGATGCGTCATGCGTGGTCATGACTACTACCTCCATCAGGTGGGTCAGGGGCCTACAACAAAAAAACATTATGAATATTTTCATAACAAAAATAATATAAATTAAATAAATAAATACAGTATAAACCTACGTCATCTGATCCCCTGCACCATCACCTGGACGCACATATTGTCGTAGTGCTCTAACCTCAGTGATCAATTGTGCATTTACCTCCCCGGAAGCGCACAGTCGTGCCTCGAAATCTGACAACCACTGTGTCATCTGAGCAACAACAGGATCAAAAACTACAGCGTGTGACACTACAGAACGAGGAATCCATGTTCCATAAGTCAAACTATATCCATTCCCATCCCGACCAATAATTCGATGAAAGATCTCATCCCTTCGCATGGGAATTTGTCACTTGTCCTCTGGCAGATGTTCTAATTCAACTTCAAATTGAGCCTGTGAAATATTTAAATATATATACATATATTAATATACAGATTTTATGTAAGTATTGGTAATGAGTACAAGCACTTACTATCAATGTTGCAGCCTCTGGATCATTGCGATCACGAGTCCTCATCCACACTGACATTTTATCAGTCGGTGCACCTTGCTCCCGCAACTGTATATGAATAGAATATAAACACAAAACCGTATTAATTAAAAAATTAAAAAATGAATAATAAATACCTCATGTCGGATCTGAGACACGTGACGAGTCTCGAGCCTGTGAGGTGGTCCCTACAACACTCGATTCTCAGAATGGCGTGTTGACACCTCCTACATTCAATTCATTCAAATTTCAAACAAATCACACATTCTTGAAAATATATATACCAAAATAAATATACAAACCGAAACACCCTCAGTAGACCAATATGAAACTAAATCACGCCACTGAGCCGGGATGACACTTCTCAAGACTTTCTCCAGAATGTCTGGGGCACCCACATTTGGTACCCAGTGGTCCCTCTTGACTTTGCCTTTATAGTCTTTCCGCATCTTACAACATTTTCTCATACACACTGGCCGAAACTCATCGGGACATACTTTCAAATTTTTCTATTAAAGAAAAAAATCACATATGTTATTATTGTTTATATATAGGGAATAAAGTAAAATGGTCTTCTTACCTGAACCTCCCTCCAAAGACGATCTAATATGTCCTGAGGGATAGAAGCCCAGTCATGCATGGTCAATGGAAATTGATGTGGATCACGTATGATATGACCCATCTGACGAATAAATGCAGGGTAATTCCCTCCCACAGGATGAAATACCTCATCAAATGAAACATCAAAAGTCATGTCGGAATTCCATGATAATATGCCACGACCAGGGCCTCTCCTGCGAGAGGAAGAAGCAGTCGAGTCTGATCCTGTTGAAAACAATTTTATATATAAATTGACAGATGTTATAAATATATATATATATATATATATATGTTTATCAATTAAATAAAAAATAAAGACAATGACATTCCAACATACCTCGACCCTGAGACGTAGATGCCTCGGATGGATGATGTGGATCTTCTGCCTCTTCCCCTGACATGCCTGCAGTCATGGAAAACATTAGTAAGGGGACTATCCAAAGTGTTCAAATGATAAATTGGATTGTTTTTTAAAAAAATCAAACTTGTACAGTTGTTAATCAAACAAAAAGGGATTGAATAATTAGTTGTGAATGAATTTTAAAAAATCACAAAGTTAACAAAACAGATATACAAATTATGTACAAAACCAATCAATGCATAGCCAAATTTTAAATTGAATTAATAAAAATTCAAGAATCACATGAACCAAATGAAGAATACCTCAATGGGAAGATACACCGGCAATAACATCAATATAACATGAGTTAAATCACCCTAAATATTTATAACTGAATAAACTTCAAAAAGTGAGGATTAAAACTTACAAGGATTTATAAAATGGTTAGATAATTTATGATATCCTAGGCTGAATAGCGGGAAAACAATTATACCTTTCATTAAGCATGAAAATCGACCGTTTCTCCTTCAACAATTGCTCTGACCCAATAAATATCTTCTTCACGTTGAACTACAGTATGTTTATCAAGCTGTTGGGAAACAAAAGGAATAGTCTCGGGTTCATCTTGTTCAAATATAAACACTCCTCACCGAGACATTTTGACAAAAACTTTCTAACTTGGATTCGAAGGCGAAGTAACGAAGAATACATGTTCCACTTGTGATGTCAAAATGAAAGGTTCATTATCAACTCGTTCATTTCTGTATAACATATAGTTAAAATTCACCAATGAAAACTGATATTGATCGACTTTACATCCACACACTGGATCAACCCAATTACACTTTAACAATATGTACTTCAACCCGTGTGTGTATACAACTTCAATGATGTTTATCAATTGACCATAGTAATAACCAGAATCGACAAATAGACAACTAATGCCACTGTTTTGTGTTGCTCGTTTGTCTTCAACATCTTTAATGCGAAATTGAAAACCATTAGCATCTATAGATTTATAACGACGAGCCGTTATAGATTGACCCTCAGCCAGTTGGATAAATTCTTCAGTTAGCGTGGGGTCCCCTAACTCCCTCAGCTTATGAACCTACATAATTCATAGAATTCAATAATGATGTATGTAGAAAGAAATTAGTATAATACTTCACTCATAATGAAAATCAATTTATACGTACATAATCCTTGAACTAATCATGAAATGATGCATAATGAGACTGATGAATTTGCAACTCAGTCGCACGATACATCTCTTCTTTTATCTCATTAATGTGTTTCCTGCAAATGATAACGCAACGTTTAAGTGATCAACTTATGCAAACAAAACATGTAAAAGTTAAACAATAAAAGTGATAAGATACTTACTACATTAATGGGGCAACTGATGGAGTATTGAACAAGATATATCGATGCGCTTGTATCCACTCGATGTTGTCCATATCATATGTGGTTCCTTCTCCAACTGAACCATCATGAATCCGAGAGGGATTATCTAATTTTGTTTCAACATTCGTAAGATATTCTGCACAAAAAGTAGTACACTCATCCATCAAATAACCATTGGCTATTGATGCCTCCAGACGAGCTATGTTGCATACAAATCATTTCAATGTACTCAAATACTGCTCAATAGGATACATCCACCTGAATTGCACTGGACCAGTAGCCATTACTTCATTAGTTAGGTGCACTATCAAGTGGACCATAACATCGAAAAATGAGGGGGGAAATAGTTTCTCAAAGTGACAAAGCATAAGTACAATTCGGTCCTGTAAACCTTTTAAATCACTCATTCGTTGATTTCTTAAACAAAGATGTCTAAAAAAATTACTCATCTCAATCAACGGCTGAACAACATTGGGGGATAAATAATCACATTTGTGATTGGAATCAACTGCTAAAGTAGTATGTGATTGTCATGACTTTTCAACCCTTGCAATGTCTTGCTCGTCAGATTCACACACTTTGAAATATTAGAAGAGTAACCATCAGGAACCTTGAGCATATTCAAAATGGAAAGAAATGTCTCTTTCTCCTTTGTAGTCATCGTATACTGTACAGCAGGCATATATGCCTTGTTTTCCTCAGCTAACTATAAATGAAACTGTTTCTTTAAACCCATTTCTTCCAAAACATGGTGTGCATTAACATGGTCCTTTGATTTTCCACTGACACCTAAAATGGTCCACAATATGTTATCACAAACATTTTTTTCAATGTGCATGACATCCAAATTATGCCTCATCATGTAAGTTTTCCAATACGGAAGACTATAAAAAATACTTTTCTTTTTCCAATTGTGACTGCACTGCCTACCTGCAGCTCGAATATTACGTACCGGAGGAGCCACCAAATCCTGAATTTCATATACCGTGAGGGTGTTTTCTTCCTCAATCTGCGATAACATTTCGACTCCTATCATGATCTTTGGTGCTGGGCTGAACTCTCTAGAACCATCAAATTCCACTATGTCCTTTCTGAACATGTGCTGAGGGGGAAGAAAACATATGTGACCCTTGTATGCCCATTTTTTAGAATGCTTAAGCCATACAGATTTTTTACTTTTGTTGCAACAAGGGCAAGAAAATTCCCCTTTCGTACCCCAGCCTGATAAATTTGCATAAGCTGGGAAGTCATTGATTGTCCACAATAAAGCAGCCTGCAATTTGAACATTTCATTCGTTTCACAGTCATAAGTCATCACATCATCGCCCCAAAATTCATTCAACTCATCAATCAATGGCTGAAGTTAAACATCAATCTTATCCCCCGAACCTTTAGGTCCATAAATAAGAGTGGAAAGTAATATAAATTTTTGGTTCATACAAAGACACGGAGGAAGATTATACGGAACCAACACCACGGGCCATGTGATATGAGTTTCACCAACCATAGACTTGAATGGATTGAAACCATCTGCTGTCAATCCCAATCAAACATTATGAACATCTTTGGAAAAGTCGGGATGTCTCTTATCAAAATCCTTCCATTCATGAGAGTCTTCCAGGTGGGTTAACACATCACTTTCATGAACTCTTTCTGCATGCCATCTCATTAAATTAGAAACTTTAGATGACATAAAAAATCTTTTCAACCTCGGTTTAAGGAGAAAGTAACGCATTTGATTTATGACAATCGGTTTCCCCTGTATCACAATCTGAATTTGATGAGTCTGATTTCCCCTGTTCTCTTTCCACCTGGAAGCACCACAAACCGTAAAAATATCCAAATGGGCAGCTTCCTTTCTAAACAACATACAGTTGTTTGCACATGCATCTATGGTCTCATATGTAAAACCTAAGTTCTCTGTCAGCTTACAAGAATGGTAATACGACTCGGGAATCTTAGAGTCGACAGGAATAACCTTTTTCAATAACACCAATAGCATATCGAATGATGTGTCTGACCAATGATTCAAAGTCTTCAAATGCAACAACTCCACGATAAATGAAAATTATTGTAAGAAGTAAATCCAGGATATAATTTTGTTTTTGCATCATCAATTGATTCATAAAACCTCCTCGAATCATGATCTGCACCAGAGTGAAGATTTATCTCTCCGGTCTCAAGATTCTGGATGTCAATGCCTTCAGGATCCAACCCACATACCATTTTAGTAAGCATTTCATGCATTGGATCATTCATCCTTGCAATCTGAACTGCATCCATATTTTGACAACGAACATATTATTCTCCATGATGAGTCCAAATCTTATAATTTTTCAGAAATCCATTAAACAATAGGTACTCCCTCATAGTATCTCGTGTGAATCGATATCTGTTAGCACATTTTCTACATGGACAACTAATATAGTCACTTTCAAATCCTCTGGTGAAGTCAATAAACTGCATAATGCCATTGAAATATTCTCTAGATGTTCAATTTGAAAGATCAATCCAACTCTTATCCATAATACGATCCCTATAACAAACATTTACACAATACTTATTACATTTTCATTTTTCATATCAAATATATTTAAAATAAATACTAATTAATTGTTTGTGAACCATTTATAAAATAATAATGTAAGTGAAATCTCATGTCATACCTGATTGCGCTACAAACCTGGAAGAGAGGGGAGCCAAAGGCGGTGCTGTGAGGGAGAGGAGAGGCAGTGGAGGGGAGCCGGAGCCGGAGCTGGTGCGGAAAGGGAGGGGACGAGCGGCGGCGGCGACGGGGAGCTGGAGGAGAGGAGGCAGTGAGGTGGCGACGGTGCAGCGAGGGTGGGACGACGAGGGAGGGGACCGAGGATAGGGGAGCCAAAGTGGACGGGTGGCAGTGGAGAGGGGACGAGTAGAGGTCGTGCGGGGAGGGAGGGGACCGAGCGACGGTGGTGTGGAAAGGGAGAGAACGGTGAAGGAGGGGACGGGTGGCGGTGGTGCGGCGAGGGAGGGGAAGAAGACGGAGGGGACGGGGGTTGGCGAGGTGCGGGGGGGGGGCGAGGGGGCGAAGGGCCGAGGGCGGAGGTCGGAGGCCGGAGGGGCTGGAGGCCGAAGGCTAGAGGGTGGCCGGAGGGCTGTCGGAGGGCTGCTGGAGGGCTGCCGGAGGCGGGAGGCCCAAGGGCAGAGGGAGGCCGGAGGTCGGCCATAGGGCGGAGGGCGGCTAGAGCCGGAGGGCAGAGACAGAGGAAGCCCGGAGGAGATGGAGGGCAGGGCGGAGGGTGGGCGGCGGAGGGCGGAGGGTGGGGTGGCAGAGGGCGGTCAGTGGAGGGTGGGCGGCGAAGGGTGGAGGCCGAAAGGGCGACGGGGGACGACGGTGAGGGAGGGTGCGCGGCGGCGAGGCAGGGCGCACGACGACCGGGGAGGGCGGCGAGGGAGGGAGTGCGGTGACAGGGAGGGCGTGCGATGAGGCTGGGCGGAGGAGGGTTTGGGGGGGCGCTTCACGAGAGGAGGGAGGAGGGTTCGGGGGGGGGGGGTGCCGAAGCCCCGTTTTTTTTTTTGGAAAACCTAGAGACCGCCAGTGGTGGTCACTATAGGTAACAGGGCTCAAAAGCCCAGATTTCTAGTAGTGTTTCCTGCTGAACAACTAGGAACTTATTTCATCTTTTCAGTCTTCAGAATGTCCTACTTTCCCAAGAATGTGTTGGGAATCAAGGGTTTTTCCTGGTCTTTAACTTTTCTCCGCAGACCGACAACTTCTTCTTCAAGCTCTTCGATATGAGATCTTTCACTTTTATATTCAATCCATCGATCTCCCTTTTCTGTTCTTCAATCTTGAGCTTATATTCACTAACTGATTCTGAGTTATCTGTTGATGATAACTTGAGTTTCTCAATTTCTTCTGTTAACTCAGACTTCTCTTCTTCATGCTGCTGCATATAGAGTTTGGCATCACGAACAACTTTGTTGGATTTCTTTATTTTGGCTCTCCAAACATCTATCTCCTCCAGAGCAACCTCTAACTCAGCTTGCATATCTATTCTTCCTTCCACTTCTTCTTCTTCATTATCACCTTCAGTTTAATTCTTCTCTTAAGAACTACCGATGAATAACACCATAGCATTTTCTCCATGATCTTTTCAGTTCTCTATCTCCTCAACCTCCTCAGCTTCAGACTCATTTGAACTGTCTCATTCTTTTGAAAGTAAATTCTTCTTCTTGAATAAATTTCTCTTGAACTGCTTTTTACCTTTCACATAGGCTGAAGATCTCTTCTTGGGAACTTCGATTTCATCAACATCATCATCCTCTTGAATATTTTTGGGGTATCTTGCTGAAAGGTGTCCAACCTTTCCACATTGAAAAAAAGCAAGTGGAATCTTCCCTTTAAACTTTCCTTTTCCTCTTTGAATGTTTGAGGAGAGGAATGACATCACCTCATCAGTATCTTCTTCTTCCTGAGATTCTTCAATGGTGATCTTTTTCATGGCCTTGAATGCCACCTCTTTGGATTTCCCCTTTTCCACAACATCGTTATCATCCTTTCTCATTTCATATGCAACAAGGGTGTTGTTTAGGTTATCCAGTGTCAGCTCTTTTAGGTATTTATCTTCCAAAACCGAAACTTTCAGATTGAACCGAGGTGGAAGTTTCCTCAAGTTGTGCTTCACAATTTTTATGTCTTCAATAACTTCTCCAAGACCTCGCATGTCTTCCACTACAACATTTACCTTATCAAAGAATGCATCAACAGACTCATTCGGGTTCATTCTCATATCTTCATACTTGTTCCACAACACTTGCAGCTTTTCCTCTATGACCTTTGTATCTCCTTAATATATATTCAATAACTTTTCCCACATGGCATGTGACATTTTGCAGGACATCACCTTGGTATATATAGGGTTGGATAGGGCTCCCCCTAAGGAATTGATTGCTTTGGCATCAGCATCCAACTCTATACACTCAGCTTCTGATAATGCACCACTATTAATATCAGCTGTTATGTCATTCATTGCTGATGTGAACACATCCATTCCTAATGATAGGAAGTAGTGTTGCATCTAATTCTTCCATAGCTAAAAATTGTTCCCGTCGAAGATCAGAATCACTTTATGATTGGTGACCTCCATTTGAGAGAGAACCACTGATAAAAACCTTTCCCTTTGATACCAATTGTTAGGTCTACTAGCTTAGATACCCTGAGAGGGGGGTGAATCAGGGTATGACAGATTAAAACAACTGCCCCTATTGATCTTGTCTCACTGTTAAGAAAGACTCTCATCTCTCTCTTTCCTGCAGAAAAGTATAAACAAAACTAAAGAATGCACATGATATAACAATTTTTACTTGGTTCACCCTCACTGGGCTACATCCAAGGAGCATACACCGACGATGTGTCGATGTACGAAATCCACTAAAAGAACACTGTTGTTTTCAATGTTTGGGATAGATCACTTCTATTCCCAGGTTCAATGCCTTTACAAAGTTTAGGGTCAGCTCACTGCTTTCCCAAGGGTCACTCCCTGTTTCTCTTTCACTGGCTCACTACCGGTATAAAGGATTACCTTCTTCCTCTTCCTTTGCTCACTGCACTTGGAAGGGATCCACTCACAGTTTATAGACCTGTAGGTATCTTCATTTTCATAAAAGAACGCATCCTCAATTGTAGATAGATGCTCTATTAAAGTAAAACTTTCATCCACTGATGAATACCCCTTTGCCTCTGAACACTGGGAAACACACTTCGGAAATACCTTCGCAAAGAACCCAACTTTGCTAGGCTCCCAATTTCACGAAGCTCAAACAAGACTTCGCAAAGCTCCTTCCATTTCACGAAGCACCCTTGTGAAGAACTCTCGCAAAGCTCAAGCCTTCGCAATACTTAGGCCGTCGCAGAGCTCCTGCCTCTTCGCGAAGCACACTCCTTAGAGCACGCGGCCTCATAAAGTGCACTTCCTTTCACGGAACTAGATTAGTCGTCGCAAAGCACCTCTCTTTCACGAAGCACCCTGCCTTCGCGAACCACCATCGTGAAACGAGAGCAAAGGATTTTCTTTGAAATCTCCCTCTACTCTTCTCTAGGGAGTCGACCTCTATTTATAGGCAATTCCACTGACCCTCATCCTTTCCTCGCGAATTCAATGCCACTTCATCTCAAATCGCGAAGCTCTGAAGTTCCCACCGAAATTCTCTCAAAATCAAGAAGCACCATAGAAATTTTCCGATCGCGGAACTCGTCGTAATCACGGATCATTCCGTCATTTACTTTGCACCTTTGCCACGAAGTTCCCTCGTAATGATCTTCACCATTGCAATGTGCTTCAACCTCTGTCGTTCGCGAAACTTGACATAATCGCGAAGAACACCGTCAACATTCTTCTGGCCTTCACGAATTCCAAACCATGAAGCCTATATTCATGAAATTCATGCCTTTTCCATATTTAAATATGATCTTCAAGGATATCCACTATTCGCGATGCTCACCGAACTCCAAATTTTGGACCCCAAAAATTTGGCAAACACTGGGAAACGGCGCCACCTTGTACTGCTCTTTTGTACTGCCTCCAGATCGCCATTTCCTTTTTGATCTTTCTTTTGTCAATATGTATTGTCAACAACTTCTCTGGAACTTAGCAATTCTTCATGGAAACCTTCTTTGTCAACAAACACAATCAACCCAAAAATGTTGCAATGTTACCTTGAGGGATTTTTTCCCAACACTAAAAAATTAAAACCAAAAGTCCCAAATCATCATAATAAATTCCAAACTCATTGGATAAACTCATAGTGAAAAACCCTTTATAAATGGGGTGTGGTCTACTCATGGAACAGATCCAAAAATAATCCACATGAAATCCTCAATTTAAAATCCATAATCAATGGCCAATTTCACCCAAAATTGATAGAAAATATAAAAAATATATAATCAAACATACCTCAAGTAAAATGATGAACTGTGTCTTGAATATCTCCTCTTGGGATGTCCTATACAATCCATGGATGAAATATACATCATGCAAGATGATTACACCATGTGCTGGTAAATATTTTTCCCTAAATTGGTGAACCAAAATTAGATATGGTGAAGTTGGAGGAACAAGGGAGATGTGAGGAGATACTTTACCTCAAACTGACATAACGAAACCATACCAAACCACCCAAATCAAAAAGTGACAAGAGAGGGGATTTCATAATAGAAGGGACTCGATTGGTTTCTTCATGAGAGCATGAGACAAGGAATGATAGTTCAACCATTCAGTGAATGGGGAGCTCGATTTCAAGGAGGGGAAGAGATGGATGGTTCACCTAATGGAGGAGGAACACCTGAAGAAGGGTATGTAGGAGGGAAGTAATACATGATGGATGAAGGAACCGTGAATGGGGAAGCTGGTGAGGGATGGAGGAATTGTGAAGGAGAAGTCGATGAGGATTAGATGATGGATAAGTTGATCGGGCAATGATTTCTTGAGGAGAAGGGTTTAGGGAGAGGAATTGGGTGAGTGGGTGAGTGGTAGAGTAATTAACCAAGGGAGGATAAAAACTAAGGGAATATATCTCCATGTAGGACGATCTTTCTATGGGTATATCTAATCTAAATCCATGGTTTTTAAATAACTGTCACTATATCTTAACCTGTAGTCACAAACCGACTAAACTATGGCTATAGGTTCATGGATATAAGTCATTTTTCTAGTTGGGATGGGGAAATGAATAATTCACTGCATTTTCATACTTTTTTAAAGAGGGTCTTACATGAATAATAAAGTAGATATCATTCTCCTATCTACATGATCAACAACCACACCTATCCAAGTTTGTGTGATCTACATGTGCAAAAGGATGGAGTGAAGTGTAAATGAGATAATAAGAAGAATGATGTATAGCCATTCGGGTTTGTGTGAAGGATAAAACTACATGAATGCATATGAGTATTCCCATGAACAAGTGATTGCATAATAAATTGTGAAACAAATAAGAAAGAAGCTCTTGAGAAAAAATGAACCTTGTTCAGTGTAAGGAAGTTTAAATCTTGTTCGAATAGTGAAATTAAGAACGTAAAATAATAACACCATAAATAATATATTCTAGGGTTTATATGTTGGAGATGTCCCATGATAGTTGTTACTCATTTAGAAACTAAAATAAATTATTTTTTTAGGATTTATTCACACATTAAATATCAAAGAACATTTGTGCACCACTTGAACACAATTAAGGGAGTTTGGGAATTATTCTGAACAAGTAAGAATAGATCGAGAATAGTTACACTAAGGAAATTGATGATACATAGGTGATTAGAATTAATTGAGCAAGACCAACATAGTCATTCATTTTTTGCTGATAGTACATAATGTGTTCATGAGAAAGTATGATCATGCAAGTTCTTATAGGAATAAAAAAGAATCATTCATTATTTGATCAAACTTATAGAAGGGGAGAATTTTCTCGATTGGAGATAGGATTAGTTGATGTCCTTTGGTCAGAGATGAAATTATAGGAAGTATTCAGATTGAAGTTGGATGGAGAATGAGTTTCTCATTTTGATTAGAAGTAGTGGAAGTATTTTAGTCGGTGCTAAAAGAAATGGATTTCAGTTTGTTGATGCTAAAAGTATATGGAGTCTCTCAGCCGGTGTTGGAGAACAAGAAGTATCTCAGTCAGATATAGGATCATTATAATCACTTGTTTGATTATAAAGAATCTATAATCAGTGGGAATTACTAGTTACAACATGGATTTGTCTTTTTTCCGAACCATTTAAATCCTTTGTGATTCTCTCTCCATTGTTACAGCTACACATGAGTTTAGATTGAGAGATAATATTGAATTGATCGAAAACTTTAACAAGTTAATGGGCTTGAATTTTAATGAAATGGAATTCTAAACCTAAAACCATTGATTCAACATTTCCCTCTCAATGTTCAATATGACCTGTGGATATACACATTATGCGTCATCTATTGAAATCATGATATATCCTATTAATTTTATCTTTCATCATATTTCTCTTATTGTGGGAGTAGTGGGAAAGTACAAATATAACTTTTTAAAGCCATATTGGTATGTTATGAAGTGGATAGTAAGGTATTTTATGGTAATTAAGGATGTACCTTAGTAGATTGGTAAAGGGAAGTCATTATAGGGGTATGGGGATGATGAATATATTGGGGATGTCGATAACATGAAGAGTAACCTAGATTTTTTTTACTAATAAAGGGAAAATAATAAGTGGTACATCTCAATAATATAATGTGGTGGTGATGTCTACCATAGAGGCACAATACATTATATTAATAAAATCTTTGAAAGAGATGGCTTTGCTAAAGCAACAAATTGATCAGTTAGATAGAAAGAGAAATAAAACTATATTCCACAATGATATTTAATGTTCTATACATATTTAAAAGAACTAAATGATTTATGGTTTGACATAGAATATTAAATTAATGTGATACTTTATAAGAGAACTAACATAGAAAAATTTGGTGAAATTTTAAAATATTTAGAGAACAAAAAATTTGGCTTACATGAATATGAAGAAAATGATGTTTGAAAAATTGATGAATTATTTTATCATTGTTGTCCATGATTGATAAAAGGATCTTATTACATGGAATATTGGATAATACTACTATAGTATGGTATGGATTTAAAAAATCTATTCTATAATTTTCATCTTCAAATTAAAGGATTGATGGGAATGTAGTTGTCCATTAATGAATTTTCATCTATAGATTGAAAATTTTATAAAAATATTTTCATTTTTGAGTGATGATGATGTGGATATTATATTATGTAATTTATCTATTAGAAGAACTATAGGAGTTCAATTTTTTGGGCTGGGATTCAGGTGAGAGAGTGTTGGAATTGTGAATCTTGATCCATCGAATATGGTTACACCAACTACTAATATCCCATATATGATACTCATTCAATAGGAAAAACAACATTGTTGTTATAGATCCATTTTCATAGTTGAATATTTTATAGATTTTGACCTATAGTAACATGGTTTACTATAATATCATGTTGCCTTAAAATCTTATTTTGAGATAATGATTCCATACACACAGTTTTTGTTACCTATAATTAGAACCTGGATTTAGTGAATATTTATTCCTCTACATATAAATATGTATTGAGAGTCCTAGGGGATCATATAGTTAAAATTGGGGGTATAGTTAGTTTAGATAAATTTAAACAATTAAAAAAACATTAAATTATTATCCCCCTTCACATTAAACCTTTTTCTCAATTAGGATATATGGAACATTTCTTATGCACTCTCATAACTTATTATTGTAAATTTTTTCATCTAATGTAATGGAAACATTATACAAGAATTTTAACAAGGTTCTTCCCCATGTTAGAAAACCTAATACATGCTACATTTGACAATTATCTTGAGTCATTTATTCCCCAATAATAATATTTTTATCTAATACAAGTTATGTGGAATAATTATTATCCTTAACCAACAATGAATTCAATATATGATGCATGTTAATGATATATTATATTAAATCTCATAGTTGAATCTTTTCATTAAAAATATTCTATCTATTTTTAATGGAATCCCACTAGCCTTCATAGTTTCTCCACGAGCTCCATTGGAACAAGACATTGACTTCCTATAATATCATTCAATAATGGTATTAATTTTGGACATGTCCTAAATGTTGATAGATTTGACTTCCATGGACCTTAGTCTTTATATATCCAACTGTTTTATTTTTTAGGTTATTGATAGAAATTTTACAATCACGCATATTCGAGTATATTTAATTTCTTGTAAATTTATTCAAATATTCATAATTGTTATATTTTAGTCTTATAAACCTTGCACACAACTAATCCTTAAATCTTTGGTCAGAAACTACCTTTCTTTTTCATAGTAATGATGTTCTCTAAAACTTATTCTCTTTCTCAATGAGTTGTCTAAATTTACACTGAATGAATATGGTTATTTTATATAAAAATCACTTCCTGAATAGTTAGATGATTGATGGTGTCTGATCCTATGTCTTCTACACATTTCCACATTGGGTCTTCATCATTCAATGTCTCAATGATTATGATGAAAATATAATTTCCAGTATTTTTTAATAGTAGCATGTAATATTCTCACATAGTATAAAATCTCAACTATAATCCTAAGAAAAATATTCATAATCATTACATATAAATTGACATCATCTCACTATACTCAATTTCTTCTAGTTCTCTATCGTCTATCTATTTCATAATGAAAATTCAAGTTTTTACTTTTCTACTCCATCACTCAAACATATATAGATTGTTTCTATGAAAAAAAAATGATTATATTATAGAGAACCAGTTTTCTCCTTATTTTGAAAAATAATATCATCAAACATTAGACTGTATTAGTATCTTCTTAATTAATCAATTTCTAATCATCATGTCTTCTAATAAGTCTTTGATTTTTTTTTGTCTGACCAACTCAACCTCTGAAAATATCCTCAACTATGCTTCTAACTACACCAACTTATATTGTATTCAAATTTTGTACATATATACCTTGATACATTTTTCATTATCTATCATATTCACCTTCTTTGAATGATTATCAATGCTTTACATAACATTCTTTATCCTCGTCCACTAATTCTCATAGTTTTTGTAACATCTTGAATTCATGAACTTTATAAAAACCCCTAATATCTATTGTGTTAGGCCTTTATCAATTTAGAATTTGATTTAATTCTTCAACATTTCTATAATCACATTTTTTCTTCTTCAAAACAAATGTTCCATACATTGAATGTCCAATAAGGAATCATAAATTTTTTCCCCTCTAGAATTCATCATTTTTGTTTTCAATTAGATAAATATCATCTTTATCTTCAATTAATTTTCTATCTTATTATTCCCCATATAACTACCAGTAGTGATTCTTCTGTATGTGTATCCTAATATTCAATGAGCTCCCTGATTTTTCTTATAAATATAGTTTTACTATCTACTCTTATGGTTTCATCCGAATAGTTTATGTTCAATTTTTTTGACAATATATAATTGATAATATCTAAAATGTGTTGGGACCATGTTGTATAGAGAAGGAAGTTTGAAGAGTTTTCTTTTGTGGAGTGTTGTCTTTTGTTGTCAAAGAAGATAAATCAATTCACTTTGTAAAATCCTTAAAAATCAGACGATGCTTTTCTGATTTGTATTTCAAAAATATCATAAGTTTGGAGAACTTGTGATGCAAGACTTATAAAGGAAAGTGGGAGAAAAGGTGATGCCAATCATATTTTGTTTTTATTGGAAAGAATAATGTTGCTGAAAGATAGGGAAGTTGCAATACTTTCCTTTACAAATATGACGATGCTAATGGTGATCGATCAAAGACTATATATCATGGTAGATGAGGTTCATGATGACAAATGATGTATGTCGAATAAGGTTGATGACAGTGAAGTAACATATGGGTGTTCTTGACGAAGAATATATTTATGGTGGCACCATTTCCAAGTGTTTACCAAATTTTTTGACCTCAAAATCGGGATTTTTTTTGCAATAGAATGATTTCTGCATAGGAGTGAACAAGATACAAAATAGAAAAGGAAATCGGAAAAGGATGGGAATCACGTACCATGGGACATGGACTGCGTACCATGTTCCAGGAATGGTACACGAACCACATACGAGACAACAGGAACGGTACATGAAGTAGTTTACAGAACCAAAAATGGTTCGCGATGAAGGTGTATGGCGGAGGCTAACAGTACGTTGAAGGATTGTGGTTTACGATAGGAGAAGCAGTATGCAGTTAAGGCTATACCACATTGAAAATTATGGTAAAATGGATTAGTATATTTTTCAGAGTCATTTTCCTATACAATGGACCCTAATCTAATCATTAGAGAAGAGATAATTTTACAAGAAGAGAGCATAATAGAATTGGTTTACAGAAGAGGGATTTCACGTAGGAATAAGTGAACCATAAAAAATAATACAGTTCATGAATTAAGGGGATACAGTATATAGAATAAGGGATTCCGAAAAAGTAGAATTGATACACGATGTCAGCACGCCGAATCGGAAGCAGTACGTGGAGCAGAAGGAGTTTGTGGGAGAAAAGCTATCCGCTTAGCATTCCCACTACACGGTACATGGAAGACTGAGGCGGTACATGAAGGAGGAAGAACAGTTCGCAGAGGCGGCTGGTCAGTTTGTGAAGGATTGAAAGAATTTTCTACCAGCTTTTGGTTAGAAAAGAGAAGAATTAATTTGAAAGATAAAATTTGTGAATGTTGATCAAGAAGCACCAGAACATCAAAGTACACTATTTGTGCAAAGAGGGAGCACACATGCTTGCGAATTGTTTTCCAAGTGCTACATGAGTGTAAGGACGTATCCTACTCATTTTATTCCACATCAAAGGATTTTTTTTCTAATGGATTGTGTGGTATTGAATTGTTTCTATACCATACCAAGGACGTTGCATCTCTTGTTGATTAATGAACCTTGTAAATTCTTCTATTCTTGTGGTTGTGTGTTTGGATTATGTTCAACAGGGAATAATCTCTTTAATAGGAGGAAAAGTTTGTTTCAAAAATAAAGAAACATAAAAGAAAAAGATATCAATAATTCACCCCCTCCCCCTCTTAGTGACACTTGGATCCTAAATAGGAAACTTCAAAATGGGTGTATTAGTAGTAGATTTCATTCTTGATAAGATAGTTTTTAATGAATTTAAAAATAGTTGGAGGATTATTATGGATTAATCTATGAGGTTTAATTTAATATTTTAGTTTCATTGAAGAAATGTTATTTGAGTTGGAAGGTTTTTTTACTACCAATATGTACATAAGAATAATTGAAAGAGTTGTTGAAAAATTTCTTAATTATTTTAATTTTTGAGTTTGGTCACAAAGGATTGTGAATGAACCTTATCATGAAGGAATTATGCTCTTATTTATGAAGGCATACAACAACATCTGGGGAAGTACATTAAAGGTCCCATGAAGGCTAAAATCCAATTGAAGTTATCCTTGGATTAATCTAATAAAGTCAATTTTATGAGTTGGAATTTGATATATCCCTATATTAAGGGGGGTAAGGGTAATTCAGGCATTCCTGAGGGTAATTCTGAGTTTCATATGAATCATCTTGTGTAACATTAGTATGATCTAAATCATTTTAATGAACATTTATATTTCAATCGAGGACATTCGGGGTTTCATAATGGCCATTCAATTTACCATAAGGGTTACCCAGTGAAACATAAGTGTCACCTAGCACAACCTAAAGGTTATTTTGTATAATGTATTCATCATACAATTCTACATAAGAGTTTTCTATTTCAATTTAATCATCATATGGTAAAATTTAAGTCCCATATGGTGAAATATAAGGGTGACTCAGTGCAATGTAAGTGTCATCCCATGTAATGTATGGGTAATCACTAAAAAAATAGGAGGGTGTTAGTCAGTTTCACCAGTATTGTTTTGATGGATTTTCTATGAAATTATTCAACAGAATTTTTACCTATAGAAATTCTTAAGGTTTTCTACTGACATCAGTTGATGCATAAAATGGTCTTAAATGGTATAAATTTCATGAATCATTTATGCTAAGCTATGACTTGTGATAGTTTTAATGGAGGATATTATTGTGATTCATTATTAGATATTCATGTAGTTATTTTGTGACCTATAAAAAAATTTCCTAGAAATAAGCATTATATGATGGAAAATTTATTCACTATTTTTGAGTGATTTAATGTAATTCAGCAATGGGTGAATCAAGCACGAAAATCAGTATACTCATAGAATCCATTATAGAAAGAAATATTGCACATCAAGAAACAAAGGTTGTGTTGGTCAGAGTAGATTACTCAAGAGGGGGGGGGGGTGAATTGAGTATCTATAAAAATTTATGGTTAAAAAGTATTCTTAAACAGTGTTCCTAATAAGGTCAAATACAAACCATTTAATCAAAGTAATATGGTTATGAAAGTTTTACTATTTAAATAATTTCTTAGAAGATTGATTAATTCTTAGTAATCTTAATGTCAGTTATTAATATTAATTTTGAAGCTATTATACTAAGAAAAGAGAATTATAACTTCTATCCAAGATTAACTATCAAAGTTAATTTAGTGATTTCTGAATTATACAGTAAAGCAGTAAAACAGAGAAGATTAAATTAAGCAGCACAATGGATATGAAACCAGTGGTTCAGTCTCAAGCTAGGACCTAATCCACTCCACTTGGTGATCACCTGCCACCAACCAGTTTATATAAATAAACTTGATTCACACCCTGGATCGGGGTTAAACAACAATACACAGGACTGTCCAGGTCGCACAGGGACCTCTTCCACATTTCTTCGTAGGAACAAACAACCAGGCCACACAGGGACCTCTTCCACACTTATCAGTGGGTATACAAATATAAAAAGATGTTTGAGTAAGGATATCTTGTATCCTTCAGTTTTATGCAGGAGACAGGGTGTGTTGTTATACATATACACACACTACTCAAAAGCTAGTAAAAAGATACACAATAGAGCATAAATATTGAGATATGTTTAGAAATGATCTGAATGTTAGTCTTTGTAGCTCTGGACTTCTGAGATGAAACAAATGTAGAAATCAAGTCCTCGTATGGAAAACAGAGTGTCGTAAGTCAGACAGATCCGGGTTGTGTTCTTCATGATGTTTGACAGTGCGAAGATGTTCTCGATTCTAGGATTCAATTGAGCTTTGTGTGTTTTCCAGCAGCGTTGAGTTGCATGAGACAATTCTTTCTTCAAAAATTCTCTAAGTGTATTCTTCGTTGTCGTGCTTACACCCACCCTCTTGTTTCACTTTTTAGTATCATGCCACACTTCTTTGTTTCTGGGCCGCATTACTCTTTTATATTGGAGTGCATGTGTTTGAGCTGACAGGTTGCATGTATTCTTCACCTCATACCTCGTATTGTCAGATGACATGTCTACAAAGAAATATTAATTATGTCAGTGCATTTAAAATCTTCAAATATGACCGTTAGAGTTTAAATTGAAAGACGACAAAACATATTAAGAAATGGTGTCATATTATGTCATGGAAATGGTGTCTGGTTCACGGTGTCTGGTTCATGGTGTCTGGTTCACGGTGTCTGGTTGTCACGGTGTCTGCTTGTTCATGGTGTCTCGATGTCACGGTGTCTGGTTGTTCACGGTGTCTCAAACTTAGGCAAATATTTGTATTCAGACTTAAGCAGTGATATTTATGGAATGGATTAAACTCAATCATTTGTTAAAGTAATTATAAAGTAGATCAACAGATAGTATATAGTAACCAAACTGAGTGTATAACACTTAAGAGCTTTGGATAGCTTTTACTAAACAACTGTGCCTTTGATGTGAGATAGATTTTATAGAGTTAACAAGGTTTATAGACTGAATCAGATTTGTGATCATTAAAACATGATTAATACATGATGAGTCCAACATGTTGTAAAATGCCCTAAATTTGAGAAAAAATCAAAAGTAGAATCCCTATGGAAAAATATGCTTTAGGTGGATTTCATGGCCATCAATGAAAAATAATACCTATGTGTCATACACCGAACAAAAAAAGTCAATAATTAAATATTGTAGGATGTGTCCTCTAATGGAGGAAGGAGAATGACTAATAAGGTGGTGATATGTAATCAAAAAATGATACATGAAAAATTGGTCTTAGTCTTAAAAAGATAATAAATCCTAATCCAAGACAGTAGAACTCCAAGGAAATTTTTGAAGATGTATTTTGTGAAAGCGGCATCATCTAATGGAGAGCTACTTGTATGGAATTGGAGAAGGTCACCATAGAAGATAATCTAGATGAAAATAAAGTTAATTAGGTGATGTCATTCCTTTCTATAAATCATGAAAGGGGAAAAGTAATGTGTGGTGCTTAAGGATTGTCTCATAATGGACAAATATCTTCCCCAATAGGAGGAAAGTTGAGGTACCCCTCTCCCTGCAAAACTAATGGTTTCTAAATATTTATAATGTGGTGAAGAATTTATATAAGAGATACAATCCATATAGTAGTTGTTCTAATTATGAAAAACCATGCAATCTAAATGCAGAATATCTGAAGTTGTAAAATATTCCTTCAATAACTAAAGTCAATGGTATTTCAAAAAATATGATTCTTAAACCCATTCAACAATTTTTTAACACCCCATGAATTATTGAATCGTATATTATTTGGTATCATGCCTATAAAGTATTAACAATGTAGAACATTACTCAACATGAGTTTTCAGGAAACCAGTGTGATACTCAAAACATGATCGAAAATGGGATACTGGGATGAATCTATTACTGAATCTAGAATTTGTTAAAGGGGAATGAGAATTTCAAAAGGATATGGTTTCAATGCCTAATTAGAGAATACCATATGAATTAATTAGAATATGACTTATTAAAATTGATATCAAGACATAAAATTAATAGTAGAAAAATTGGATAATCCTTATTTGATTCCAATGGTAATCAGGAACAATCCTATTTGATTTAACTAGTAAAATGAAATTTAGGAAATATGTTCAGTGGAAAAACACACAAAAGATGATAATTAATGGGAAGTACAAATATGAATTAACCTTATTATTATCCATTTATTTTCTAAAAATTCTGCTTAACTATTCATGTATACAGTATACTAAATGTTGCTTATTTATAGCTATTATTCCCTATAATTGAAATCACAAAACTAGGGAATTTTTTCTTAAAATAAGATACTAAAATTTTGAGGAGGTTGATAGAAAATGATTGAATGTTATTAAGTACTATATTGATGATAATGAGCCCTATGAATAAATGAGGATTCATGAATTCAAGGTTAATAAATTAATGATTATTAAAAACTATTATGAATTAATCTATAATAAGTGGTATGTCTCTCAACATAAATATTTTTGTAATTATATAATCATGGTTTTTTTTTTGAAAATGTTGAGATCCCATGTTGGGTATTTATTAAAGAAACATTACGGTTTTTAGATGTATGTATGTTAATGAAAAATATGGGATTTTCACGGAAAACATTGATATGTTAAATAAACAATTATTTCCTACATGAAACTCAAGCATAGTATGTTTAGTGTATTTTTCAACAAATACAAATTATATCTGATAAATTCACTTACTAGGATTCCCTATGTTAAGGAATTCAAGGTTTAGAATATAGTTCAAAATTGGGTTTAAGGAATTTCTTTCTAGAATTGGAAATAATAACCAGAAATGTTTTGTTAAAAGGGGCTAATGATTAACTAGATATTGGATGGAGAAAAAGAAGGAATGAAAATAATTACATGTTAGAGGACAATAACTCGTGATGGAATATTTTAGATAACCCGGCATTTATCGGCTTGGGGGCTCCTCTCCTTTCCGATGCTCCCTCCCTCGATGACCTAATCGGCCATGGCCGATACCCCGGCCCCTCCCCCACCTACGGGGGTGGGGTCTTGTGCCCCTTTCCCGTCTCCAGCTCAGTGTTCCGATCTTTACTCTAACTCACGTCGGCTTCCGCTTCCTGATATTCCCCTCTTTCTCAAGTTTTTAGGTTCCCACAAAGGGGCTCAGTACATACCGATTACTTCCTCAGAATTCGTCGTGGCTTCTTCTCTCCATGACTACTCCTTGGTGTCTCGATTCGGTAGTCGTCATCCTCCGGTAGGTGCTTTCGACAACTTCATCAACGGATCTTGTGGCTTATTGGGTCTGGTGGTTGTTGGCTTGCTCGACGCGCGACACCTCCTCATTCGCTTCAGGGACAAAGATGACATGGCTCGAGCGTGGTCGAGAGTTCCCCGATCTTTCTATTCTATGCGGTTCTACCTAGTTTGATGGTCGATGGATTTTCACCTGCATCGCGATCCACCCTCTTCAACTGTTTGTGTATGTCTTCCTGGATTACCCCTTCCCTTTCAAAATCTCTCCATCCTTAGGTTGATCGGCAACACCCTTGGTCATTTTCTCTATGCGGACCGTCGAACTAAAGCCCTTTGTCAACCCGTAGCACCTCGGATTTTTGTGGAGGTGGATGTTTCGAAAGCTCCAGTGGATTTCTTCTGGATTGAAATAGAAGGTGAATACCGCTTCAGGCAAGAGGTTTCTTATGAATCATGGGCTGAATTCTGTGGTAATTTCTTCTGACTGGGACAGTTGGCTCAGCATTGCTGTCGGGGAAGCATTGTAGATCAACGGACTGGTGAAGCTGGTAATGGCAATGAGTATGGGGAGTCTCTGACATCAAGGGAACTTTGGGTCTCTTATCCTATAGCCGGATCTATTGAGGATATTGATGCCGCTCAGGATGGAGACCATGACCGGACAATTGAGATTAGAATTTGAAATCTCAAGCCAGTGTAGGGACCTACATATAAGGCAGAAATTTCAGTTCCTACTGAAGGTGTTTCTGTTTCCTTTGCGAAAGTGGTGAATCAGGCAGCAGCGGAGGCCCCTGAAAATCTTCGTGCAGGGCCTGTTAAGCCTCCAATTGAGACCACGCAGGGCAATGTTAACATGGAAGCAAAGGTGGCCTTACCTTTACAGAACCAGTTTTCTGGTTGGGTAATATCTCCAATATTCCCATGATGGAAGGAGGGTGGATGACAGTTGGGTCCCAGAAGAAAAATAATTGTGTTAAAGCTATTGGAAGGAGGGAAGATTGTGAGACAACAGTGATGGAATCACCACCGACATCATTATAAGGAGTAGAACTGGATAGACTGATTGAAGAGAGCTCTGGGAGTCTTACTCAATCTGAGGAGGACGGGGATCATACTCATATTTCCCTAGGCCTTGATGATTTTCATGTAGTTGAGGATTACCTTAGAAAGAGTGCAGGTAGAGGTAAGAAGGGACTCTTTGAATCAGGTGATTTCCCAATGTCGTCTAGGAAGAAGTATAATCCTTGAAAAGACTACACTTATTTTCCCAAACCAATGACCACTGGATCTTCGAGGAGAATATTAGAAGCCAAGACCCATGAAGGATCCCCTAAAAAGGGAAAAGGGGTGCAGGAGGTGAACCATCCCACTGTTAGTGCCATTCAAGACCTTATTGAAGAACAGGTATCTTCTCCGCATCAATTCAAGTCCTGTGCATCCCAGAAAACTGATATTGAAGGTCAGGATCCTACTATAGTTATTTCTGTGCCACCGGACCCAATATCCCAGGATTTCCTAGTGGAGGTGGTTAAACAGGACATGGTGGCCCCTGAAAGATTGGATCTCATCCACTTCTCTTTCCCCATACATTTTTCTGAGTAGATGAAGAATGTTCTTATCTCCGCCAATCTTTCATGGAAATATAAATGAGCACCCTTGGGCCAGAGACCATCTGTGCTTATTTCTCGATGGTTTTTTTTCAAGATAAGTATTTGATGAATGCGTGCTTGGATTCGGAAGCTTGTTCAGGTCTCCATATTGAAACGGTAAGATGTACTACTCTCTCTTCTTTGTTTTTGTTGATCTGTTTTCAAGTTGGCTTTCTTGTATGGTTCCCACTCCCCCACAAAGTGGATTTATTGAAAATTTAAAAAAAAAAGGAAAGTTGGAATGGAGGACAATAACTCGATAGATATTTTCACACAGAATTCAGAAACAAAAGGTAAAAATTAGTTGGAAGATACAATCTCATAAAATAACCATCTAGGACTCTATTAAAAAAGGACATATATTTTGAAAGTGAATATAGAATTAGATTTGTTTTTATTTAATTAGCAATATAGAGGAGAAGATAATCATTCATAAATCCATATTGGTTTACATGAAGAATCATTGGTTTTGGGTATGTTTTCTGATTTTAATTTAAGGGGATATGGTTAATAAAATCAAATGGAGAATACTATTGGAACCTAATGAGTTTGTGTTGGATTTCATGGAAATTTGTTATAGAAAATACATGGAAAGGTTGATTATGTAGTAAATTTCAATCATGATAAAGATATTATTAAATAAAGATAGAATGATTTGAGGATTTTTATGGTGTCATACTTGATGATATCTTGATCATTATAGATACATAGAAAAAAGATTATTTAATTTGAAAGAACGTTTTTTTGGTTACTGTGAAATATACATCAAAGCTTTCATAAAGGATTTGTTTATACGTGGTCTTAATTGTTTTTTATGATGATTTGATTGAGAAATGAATGTTCGTGGACCATGGCATGAAGGAATGATTCTCATACATATAGAGAAGGGAATGTGAAAAAAATATTAATTAATGGATCTATGAACACTAATCCATTTGAATTAATTCTAGGATTCATCTATTGAAATATGGTTAAATAGATGGATTCTAAAATGTAGTTAATTTTGGGGATAGTAACAGTTATTCTATCTTTAAAAGTTCCAATCAAATCTATGCAAGCATCATACGATGAAAAATAAGGGATTTTAGGTTTAGTATAGTGATCATTTTTTCTAAGGGTCATTTGGGTTTCCGTAAAGGTAATTTAGTGTAACATATTAGTGATTTGGTGCAACGTATGGGTCATCCAATGTAGGAGAAGGGTCATTTGTATAACGTGATGATCTAGTAGTGCAATGTCAGGGTTATCCCCTGAAATATCATTGTCATCTGGTGCAATATAAGGGTCATATGGTTCAACATAAGTGTGATCTAGTGAAATGTTAGAATCATCCAATATAATATAAGGGTAATCCATATATGAATTTTCAAAGGGTGTCACCTAGCTGAACCAAGGGAATTTGTGATTATTTTTCATGGATATTATTCAATAGCATTATTACCTGAGATATTCTTGAAGGGTTTCTACTAAGATCTGATGATTCATAAACTATTCTTTAATGATTTAAATATCAAGAATCCTTGGTTTTAGTCAATTATTCAATCAATTTCAAATGAAGGGAGTTCAATGGATAAAACTACATCGCAATGATAGGAGCCAACCTACATTCACATCGTAATGATAGGAGCCAAACTATGAAGTTGCTATTTTCATGGGATGAAATAATTCGTGCGAGACTTAATTTGTAATGTTGTGTTTTTTTTAGAGATCATGGGTTTGTGGCCATTTTAACTATAGAAATTTTCAATATTACATATTAAAAAATATGGAACATATTGTATGTTTATATAGAATAATTGGATGTACCATGGGTTTTAATGGAGTATTTCTTGGTTTTATACACATTTTCATGTAAATGTTGATGTTAGTGACAGAGTGTTCTACAACATGGGTTGGAGTTGATTTGTACACAAAGATTGGAGAGAGAATAATATATAAGATACATGTTTCTCAATAGGGTAAGAAGAAAGAGATAAATAGTATATTTGTATTATAAAAAACTTGTTTGATGAGGAAGATGGGTCAAACAACATAATGAAGATCTATTTTTCAAGTGTAGGAGGAGAAGTCAATCTATCAACCAGTTCCATAAAATAGATTGGTTCTTTTAAATAAATGAGGTATCAAAGAATGTTAATGTTCACATTCATGATTGGTTCTCAAAGGAGGTGTCACATATTCATCAGTGTAAGGTGTTATCATTATCCAATGATGAAGAATGAGGTTCTTTAATAGAGTTTGAAGTTCACTAAATATCTGCAATGGGATTGTCAAGGAATTCTATAGTGTTTCAACCCAAAACTATTGATTCACATAGCTATATCATTGTAACTGATTTTGAAGGGACTTGAATGTCCTTAAAATCTAAAAGTGATTTTCAATAGAGTAGTTCCCAAAATATGAAGAAGGGCAGTGGAACTTAGGTGATAATGAGTCTACCCAAAAACATTGTACAAGTAGTGAACCCTATTTGCAGTGTCCATGACCATTTTTAATCCAATTTAAATTTGAATTAATGTATTTTGTTTCATAAATTCACTACCAATTTAATAATTATTGGATGTATCTCAGTGTGGGTGAACCATGTAAAATATTTATGTCCCTTGAATATTTTCTTTTATACTTTAACATGTTGGAATTCATTTAGGTAATGAGTAAATAACAGAAAAGTTAGTTTAACACCATTCATACCCACCATGGTAAAAAATTAGAAATATATAAATAATTCAATAGGGGAAAATGTTTAAATTAACCACACTCTGATTCACCCTCCTCGTAGGGTTCCTTTTGGGAATAACATCTTCTAATGGATTTACCATCATGTTAACTTCATTCAACATAATTCTGTTGATTTAGCCTTTTCTGCTCTATGTTTCATATTCTTTTTTATTTGAAACTATTCCTCATCATATGGCTCATCATTTTCTATGAGCATAACATCTTCGAACCTCGACATTCAAGTTTTATTCTTGTAACTTATCAGAAAATTTAAAATCATCCACCAAACAAATTCATATGTCTTCAGGTCATGAATATGTCCTCTTATTACTAGATATTCACTCAGTTGTTCTCTTCAATATCCCCAATGGCCAAAAATCACCATATACATTGTTGTAGTTAGTTCTTTCTATATTTGTTACACTTGACATGGAATCTCTAAATATTATTTCTTCAATCATTAGATGATGTTTTTTCATGGATATCCACATCAAGGAAACATAATTCTTTAACATAATATATTTTTGTGATTAATACTTAAACCATTATCACTGTTCTTGAATTTGATTTTGTTTATCATAACCAATCAAATGGATGTTTTGGCTACATTCAAAAATAATTGTATCCAAAATTTCCTCATACACCCCTTATCTTAATTCTCATCCACACATTCACTTTACCTCGTGTAATAAGAGACTTCTATCACCTGGTCTTATTATATGGTCTTTCTTTAGTTTAAGATTCAAGTAGTATAAATTTCATTTATGGCATAACACCCCTTTTGAAGCCATCCAATAATTTGAACAGATAATGCTATAATTTAATTATATTCATCCAGATGGCCTTCTAGGTTTAAAATTTTATATAATTAGGATAAATAATAAACTAATAACACCCATCACTTTTCAACCAACGGATATTTTTTCCACTATATACTAAACTACTTAGTCCATAACAAGCCTTTAACATCTCCCACAAATCCCCAACATAAGATACACTTCTCGACACATCATACGTATTAATTATCTACATAACCTGTGGAAATGGAAGCTTAAGGTGTTAGCTCAAACACTATGTAAGGGTATACATGATAAAAATCATAGATCAAAAGTGAGCATAATATGAACATGTGGGTATGTTAACATAATTAAGGTAAAAGTAAACATAGTAGAGAAATAATACCAAATAAAACATGATCATAACCTAGGAATTGTCAAATGAGTCATTTAGTATAATGGAATAGTTAGAATAAGATTTGGTATCAAAATATTGAGACCAAAACATAATACATGATGTTTTTAGAGTAACACCGATGATCATCACTAAGGTTTCATAAAATTATATTACCAAGGTTGGTCACAAATGCATCATAAAACATTACCTAACCATGCAACCACAATATCATAGACTTGTCATCGAAAGATATTAATTTTTTTCAAATGCATTATAGTTCTTGCAAGGTGCACCCTCCCATACATTACATGTATATTTCATATGTGTTTCACATAAATAAAAAGTTTCATTATTCAATCAAGTATCATAAGATGATAGATCCTTGGATAATAAATGGTTATCCTATGATATTAATTAATATTATAAGAAAATAAAATCTAATAAATCATATGGCATTTAAATTGTATTGATATATGGTGTTTGATTGAGTCAATAACATTACCAATCAATCGATGTATTGAATCTATGTGAAATCCCTTAAATTAATGGAATGTAATATTGAATATTCATTAAGGAAATGCATTTGAAGAATAATTTGGTTTATAAACATCCATTGAATAGGATAAACACTCCGAATGATGGGTCATTTCTATGATTGAAAGGAAAATTTCATATTCCCAACATAGTAATGAGTAGGATGGTATCATTTGATGAATATCCTTCATCAAGAGTAAAAAAATTTAAATGATGTTGACATATATGGAAATCACTTTTTTATCATTAAGAAAATTACATAGAAAATAATAAATATCCTTGACTATTTGAAAACACTTATAGAAACATTTTATAAATCTATGAGAATATTAATTTTGTTGAGAAACTATGAATACATAGAGATTATGTTTCATATAAAAATACAAATATGGTAGAAATATGTGTCCACCTAGAAATTGTTAAAAATATATTCTTTTCATACATTGATGAAAATGACCCATATTTAAAATTTTAAAAATTTATTTAAAACTAATTAATAATATTCAAAGTATTGGACATTGTTTGTATCAATTGTTAAGTACTGATAATGTTACTTGAATGAGAATCCAATGAATATAGACATGGAAAATGGTAGGTTCTTAATTGAAAAGAAAATATGTGGTCAGTTTCAATTACAAAAAACATTTTTTTTGGGAAAATATTAGAAATCATGAAAGGAAATTATGAGGGGACATGAAAAATCAATGAATACGAAAATAATATGATGTGGGGTTTTAGAAAGAATAAAAATTCCCTAAATGGATTATTTTTCAAAACAATCATTATTTCAAGATAATATTTGAAACAAAATCGTTACTATTTGAGTAACATATTAATCAAAAAACCTTTAAATAGAGATATTGAAATTGATCATTAAAGGCTATGAATAAAATATCATTCATGATATAACATCACAAACGTCCAATGTATACTTCAAATAAAAAAATATGGTACGCAAAATCAAACATCTCTCATGGATTTGAAAATGAGAGAAATAAATCCATACCATAACACCATACATCCATTATATCAAAAGAATATACAACATATAAAAACTATCCTTAATTGACTATTTTAGAAATTTATATATTTCAATAAAACTTTTATAATATTCATTAATAATTTTCTCTAAATGATTATTAGTTAGTTAATATCTATTTTAAATATCAAGTGTGAGTAATCATGATTCTTTTGATGTTATTTGGTAATAGTTTTGTTGTTCGTCATTCATCATCCAAGGTTCATAATTTCCAGATCATAGAATATAATGGTATTTGCGATTCATAATTATTTATAGTAATACAATTTCATTCTATGGGAGTTTTGATTACAAACCATAAATATAAAATATGTGATGACCATGATTTAGTGGTTTTTATGAATAGACATTGGAAGCTAAATTAATGATTTTATTAATAATAAAATTCCAGAACCAAAATAGAATCATCATTTACTTATTCATATATTATATTATTAGAAACTATGTTTTAAAAGTCATCCATGGTATTATTTTATATCATTGTTCATATTTTTTTTGAACAAAAGACGAATTCATTAAAAACCGAGATCAGCGGAAGTACAAGCGCGAAGCCATGACAGAAAGTGGTCCAGCCAGAGCTGGTTGTTATCAAGAGGGCCAGAGGCCCGCAGCTGGTGGACAACATTGTTCCCTTCCCTTCTGATGAAGGAGAAGGTGCAGAAAATGAAACAGTGACGGAGAGAGTGGATTTTCCAGATGAGGGGGCCATAAGATTGAAGGTCGTCGTCATTGCGGTTGATGGTCTTGATAACAGTGAGACAGTCCGACTCAAGGTGGATCTTCTCCCATCCACGGTCTTTGGCAAACGTCATCCCGGCGAGGATGGTAGTGGCTTCGGCAACAGCGGGCTCCCAAAGAGCGCGATGAGATTCATGTTTGGCTGCGATGATTTGACCCAAATGATCCCGGGCCAGCAGACCAAGGCCGGCAGGACCATCCTTGGGGAGAGACGCATCCACATCAATCTTGAGGATCCCTTCCGGTGGCGGGCACCAATGGGAGGAGGGGGGGGGATCCAAAGGGCTTTTGTTGACCAGAGTGATGCTTCCAGCCCTCAATATAGGATGATGCCCGTTCAATCTAGAAATCGGGAGGCTTGAAGACATGGTTGAACACCGCATCGTTACGACGAACCCAAATGATCCAAGCTATGATGCAAAGTTAGCCCGCCAAGGTCGGCGACGAGGAAGAGCACCAATGCCTCAGGAGCGAGGGGAGGTCAGAGGCCAAATCCAGTGAAGAATCCGCAAATGAGCCCCATTTGTTCCAAATCTCCTTTGCCCCCGGACATTGGATGATAGCGTGGGACGTCCGGGCAGAAGGGGCAGAACATGTCATCATTGTTCATATAGTTGGTTATATCGAATCAAACATGATCATACCATAATTAAAGGATTGGTATGGTTATAAAAGGGGTTCTTTTAGAATAATAACATTATTAATGAATAATAATCATATTATATTTTTTTATCTTTTTGAATCGTATTTTATGGTATTCTTAATAAATAAGAGATAAACTACATGAAAAATTATATATGTTACTTTGTGTAGTGGGTAGTTCGTAGAAAGACTCAAATGATGTTTTTGTTTTTCTTAATATATGAGAGTTAATGAAGGCGGATTATAATTTGACTCTAAATAATAAATATTATATTATATATTTCACATTTATTAATCTATTACCTTCTTATATCAAGATGTGATAGGGGGTTGTGAAAAACAAAATATGTTGCTTTTTAGAGGCGATATCTGTACAAACACCTGAATGGAATTTTCTTTATTCTTAATGGAAAGGGTAAAGGTGGTTAATGATTGTAAAAATAGAATAATAAAATCCAAAAAACAAATAATATTGTTGAAAATACATATGAATTATAAAATTATCATGGAAAAAGCAAGATAGAAGTTAAATGATATATGGAATGATTCGTAGTCATATTGCGACCATAAGTTTCCCAATAGAGGAAGCCTTAGAAATGAAGGACATATGAAAAAAATAATGTGTCAAGAAGTATATGAAAGTGAAATTGGATTATATGTGATGAATAAAAAGGTATATTTTCAAAAGGAAACCAGAATTTGGGAGTGGTCTTGAGGGGTGGTCAGAGGTCCCTTCTATAACTGGTGAGAACAAAATTTATATAAATAAGTCATTTTTTAAAGATAGAATGTGTTTCACATGTAATGAAGACTTAGGAATGGAATATAATGGATTATATATAGATTTTGGTTGATCCAAACCTCAAATACTTAATTAGAACCATTTTTTAATTTTGGGACTTTTATCCCTTTGGTTAACCTTTTATAGTTTTTGGATTTTTCTACACTTACTAGTTTTTACATAACTAATTAATTTTTTATATCTAAAAATAATATGGTCCTTATCACATAATATATAACATCTAATAAAAAAATATAATCAATTTTATTATATTCATGTTATAAAAGTGTAAAAATTTTATTTTAACATAATAAATTTTAATTATGTTAAAAAAATTATATAATAGAGCCCTTTCAGTTATATAAAATGAAAAATAGGTTTCTAAAATGAAATAAATATTTTAAAATTTCAAACATAAAATTTCATATATAAAATAAATATTTTTTGAGAATTTTTTTATAAATATACATGTCATATTTATATACAACAAATTTCATAAAAGATATGGAATTTGTAAAAATAGAGTTTTTTATCTGAAAATGAATCTCTTCATAATAATCTAAAAAAATCACTAAACTCTAACATTGACATGATAAATCTAAAAAATGAAATTCATTTTATAAAATTAAAAATAATTTTTTTGGGTTTAATCTTTCAATTGAAAATTTAAAATATGATGAAAAACATCTTTCAATGAAAAAATACATTTTTAAACAATAAATGTTCTTAATATTATTTTATATCAGTTTATAAATTATAAAAATGTTCATATATTGGTTAATTTATAGAAATAATTTTTAATTTGGTAAATTAAATTTATTAGAAAAAATATACAACACTATAAAAAATAGTTCATTGATAAATATTACTTTTATATTAAATAACCAAATATAACTCAAATTAATTATTAATATCCAAAAAATTAAATTTTGCTTGTCCAATGATATTAACATATTTTGTTGATTTTTATAAATACATATTATCATACATGAATAATAAAAATAACAGAATCAATAATTTGTAACCTGTAAATATATATATATATATATATTATAATATTATACTTTTATTTAATTATTTATTATTATTGAATTATATTGTTCTTATTTTACCAAAAACAAAAAAACACATCATTGTACCTTTCTGATACATTTATATCCAATGAACATATTTACAACAAACACATTTTGTTTCTATATTTAGCCTTGCTAAACTAAGTCATTCCATTCACAATTCCTTGGTCACAGTTTTTTCCTCCATAATTTTTAATTTATATCTTAGGATATGCTTTCCCCATTCTTGGTATTATTCCACATTATAGTTTTTTATTGATTATTTCTGACCCTCATGGGTGAATATGATCTAGTAGATCTCAAAGAGTGGAACATTTTATTCTCTTCTATTTATTTTTCCATTTTAATTTATGTAATTTTAATGGTTGTAATAATACATCGCGTGTAAAAAAAATTCATGTGATTTTGTGGAATTGTTTCACTGTAAATTTATAATGTTTTTTTAGTTTAATTCATATCATGTATGACTCATTTTATGATATATTTCAATTTATTTTACCAAATAAAAAATTATTTTATAATTATAAACATATAGTTTATGTAATTAATATTCTTCCTAAAATATTGGGAGGATAAATTCTTCCACCATAAATATTTTTCAACCACACCTTTTTAATTATCACATACTAATGAAAACAACTAAAAATATCTAAATGAAAATCAGGACTCAATATATAGTTTGTAAATATATACAAACTATTTTTTAGGGAATAGTAGGTAATATATATTTTCCATCAAAATGGACTTATATTAAGAATATCAACCATTTATTCCAAATTTCTCTATATAGGTATATCTTAGAAATTTCTAGTGGCACACCATCAACAAAATCATTTTAAAAATTCTAATTCCAAATAAATATTAAAACTCATGTGGTAATGATAAATTCTAGTACAATCATTCGAATTAATCTTATGAATATGAAAACTCAATCCTATAATTTAGTCACCAATAAAAAATTTATGTCCACCTATATTACTTTCTTTTTAATTGTGGTACAATTGGACCAACCTTTAACTCAGTCGGGTTATCAAAGGTTGTTCATGGAATTTTTTTATTAGGTTATCTTACCATATCAAAACAATTTACTCAAATCCTTCCTAATGGTTGGTAAGAAGAATGTGAATTAACCAATGTGTATACACCAGATTTTTCTAGCAAGGTGTCTAGTCTTAGGGACACTAATTCTATAATAGAGTGAATATTGAGTTGATACTCAAACAATTGTTTTCAATTTGATTACCCCAAGGTGCATATGTGCCATAGTTGTATCCATATTCTAGTTTCCATTCATGGATTTAATTTTTAGGATAACCATACAATCTCAAGATCAACAATGCTTTGTGATATTATCCTATGTATAGACTTATCCATTAGGGTTTTTCATCGTATTTTTTCTAAAATTATGATATCTAAATCCTTGAAATAATCAACATTACCTCAACTAACCGAAAGTGTTATCTATAGCATTGATATTACAATCAACCCTAACGTATCACCCCATGATGAAATTAATATCCTATACTAATGACATCCTAATCTCTAATGTTATTTAAAACATTATTTGATACCAACTATGATGCCTCAAATGTGACCACCCAATAATTACATAACATAAATAAAGTATTACATTACATATATTCTCAAGACCTTTTAGTTTTTGAATTTCTGATAATTATTGAAAATAATATTCCTACAAACCCATGTCTATTTTAGGAAATGAATATTTTCCAAACTATAAATTAAACTAGTTAATCCATAATAATCGTTAAACATATCCCATAAATCCTCCACACAAGATACTCTTTTAGACACATCACACGTATTTCATTTCCTCATAAATAGAAGAAATGAAATCGTTGTAAATAGTTAAGCTCAAACACTAAGTACGGGTTAATATTGTTGGGTCGGAACAAACGAGAAGTGATGGCAAGAGGGGGGGTGAATTGCCTTTAAAAAAAAATATTAACAAATTAAAATCAAAGTTGAAATGCAGCGGAAAGTAAAGAGGCAAGACACAAGAAATTGATAACGGAGTTCGGCCAAAAACCCGGCCTACGTCTCCGCTCCCAACTCAACCGTTGAGAGATTCCTACCGCTTTCTTTTCAATGGTTTTAGCAAGAAACCCACTAGGCTTTGAGGTAGCACTAGGACCTATTACAGCTTGCTTTTGGTGGTTAAGCAAGAACCCACTTGCTTTTAATGGTTTAGCAAGAACCCACTATCCTTCTTACAGGTGAAGGATAGCTCACCTATGTCTCAAGCTATTTAAAGGAAAGCTTGGCAACCTTTTCACACCTTAATGGTGATGTGAAACCCAAAAGAAAGGGGGATGAGAAATGTTTGGGGTTTGTAGGCACAAACCCAAATTTAAAGCTCAAAATAAATAAAGCAATAAAAACCGTATTGGAGGAAGACTTGTGCGCCAATTGGATAGATGGAGTTGATGTAGCGTGCTCTCCCAAGCTTCTTTGGTGCTCCTTGGATTGGAAATTGGTTGGAGCACTTGAGGATCCTTGAAGGTGGAGCGCCGGAGGTTCGCCAAATGTGCAACAATATGTCCGGGCGCTTGGTATATGATCCGGGGTTGGTGTCCGGGGCTTCATTGGCCTTTATTTATAGGCATGAAACCCATTGGGGGCCTTCGGAGCCGTTGGAGAAGTCCTCGGAGCCGTTGGAGGCCAAAAGAGGGTTGACTGGTCAAACCCAACGGCTAGTTTGACTGGGCTACCGGCTGGCCGGTACAGCTCCACCGGCTGGCCGGTGCCTTGGATGTTGAGAAGTGCTTCTGCCCAAGAGCCACCGGCTGGCCGGTGAGAAGGCCACCGGCTGGCCGGTGGCAGAGCCACCGGCTGACCGGTGGAGCCTGGCAGTGGGCAATGCCTCTGCCAGGTCCACCGGCTGGCCGGTGCTATCACACCGGTTGGCCGGTGGACTGAATTTCAGTCCACTTGAGATGCTTTCTTGGGCCATTCCTTTGGCAATCTCTTGCCTATCATCCACAACACTTTAAAACACAATATTAGATAAAAAGGAAGGTGATTGTGATCATGAAAATCAAACAACGAGGGGAACGAGATGTACAACAATCTCCCCCTATTTTGATGATCACAATCACCAAAACAATTAAAGTAAAAACATAAATGAGAGACATGCTTAAAGAAAGTAAATGCTAAGAACGATCAAAAGGATTCTCCCCCAATCAATCAAGAAATTTCTCCCCCTTTGTGATTATCAAAATAGAATGGGGCATGAAACTTGATTGAGGGAAATTTTGAAAAACAAGAGATGGGATTTGAAAATCAATTGAAATTTTGGAAATTGAAAGATTTGAAAAAAAAAATGAATAACAGTTTGAATTGAAAGTTTTGAATCAAAAACCAATTGAAATTTGAAATTTGAATTGAAAGTTTTGAGTGAAAATTGAAACCAAGTGTTGAAATTGAAATGAAAAATTTTGAATACACAAAAAGCTTAAAAGATCCTAACTCCCCCTAAATAAAAACAAAAAGTCACTGGGGAGAGGGATTTTGAAAAGAGACAATTTTAGGCCCGGAGAGACTCGCAAGAAGGGATTTTTCAATCCAAACTTGTCTCATAGCGGGTCTTCTCCTATAAAATTCATCGGAAAAGAAAATAGACTTTGGTTGGCCGTACCGGGCGTTTTTACAATTACATTCATAAATAAGGTGCCTGGGTTTTTTACAATAGTTGCAAAATTTAAAACTAGAGCTCCCCCTTACAAAAACAGTGGGTGCATGGGAGGAGGAAGCTATATTGGTGTAGCCTAGCCCTTGGGTGGTTTGGGATATTCGTTGGGAACCTAGGAGATTGTTCAAATTTTGTTCCCCTTGGGTGAACTTAGCTAGGGTCTCCCTTAGGTCTTTGATGGTTGATTCCATGGAATCAACATTTGGAAAATTTTGGATTTTAAGGGTGAGTTCCTCCTTCTCTTTGAGAAGTTGGTCTTTTTCGGAGGAAAGTTTTTTGAAAGACCTTTTTAAAGCAACAAATTTTGACGATAAAGTATGAAAACCTTTTTCTAGTTGGTCTCTAGCGTATTGGAGATCCTCATAGGATAAATGATTTAAAGAATTTGAATTTGAAGAACAAGAGGATGAGGAGTCGGAAGATGTTACCTCATGACATGCCATTAGGCATTTCGTACCGTTGTTGCTCGAGGAGGAGGAGGAGGATGAGGTGTCACTCCATGTGGCCTTGAGGACCTTTTTCTTTCCTTTTTCCTTTTGCGTGGCCCATTTTTTGTTGAGTGGGCAATCGGGCTTGTAATGGCCCTTTTCGCCGCACCCGTAGCATTTTACCTTGGGCTCGGATCTTGCGGTGGGTTCTTGCTTTCACGCCTTGTGAGATTTCTTCTTCTTCTTGTGCTTCTTCATAAATTTGTGCATTTGGCGGGCGAGATTCTCCATTTCCGAGTCGCCGCTTGAAGATGAAGAAGATGAAGATGATGATGATGAGGAGGAGCTTACTTCTTTTTGTACCTTGAGGGCGATGTTCTTTGGGGTCTTGATTGGTGTGCCCTCCTTTTGAGCTTGCCTCCTCATCGTGATCTCGTAGGTCATTAGGGATCCAATGAGCTCCTCGACCGGCATGTTCTTTACATCCTTAGCTTCTTGGATCGCCGTCACCTTTGGTGCCCATGAGCTCGGAAGGACCCATAAGATCTTCTTGACCATCGTCTCGGCTGAAACATCATCACCAAGAGATTTCCTTCCATTGCAAATGTCAGTGAAGCGTGTAAACATATCGGTAATAGATTCGGAAGAATGCATAGTAAAAGATTCAAAGTCTTGTCTATACATATCCAATCTAGTGTCTTTGACTTTGTTAGTGCCCTCATGAGTTACTTCTAAAAGTTTCCAAATTTCATGTGAGGAGGTGCAAGTAGACACTCGATTGAATTCATTTCGGTCTAGGCCGCAATGGAGAGCGTTCATGGCTTTGCCATCAAGCTCAAAATTCTTTATATCGGTGGGGGTCCATTTGGATTCATCGGGGGTAGACAAAGAATAACCTTGCATGACAATTTTGTAAATAGGATATCCTATGCTTCTAAGAAAGGTAGTCATGCGGGTTTTCCAATAATTATAGTCGGACCCATCAAAAAATGGAGCCCGACCCAAAGAAAAGCCTTCGGGTGCGAAAGAGGTTGATGCCATCTAAATGGATCTTAAATTTGAAACCGGGTTAGGGAATTACTCAAAGTTCCCTCTGATACCAATTGTTGGGTCGGAACAAACGAGAAGTGATGGCAAGAGGGGGGGTGAATTGCCTTTAAAAAAAAATATTAACAAATTAAAATCAAAGTTGAAATGCAGCGGAAAGTAAAGAGGCAAGACACAAGAAATTGATAACGGAGTTCGGCCAAAAACCCGGCCTACGTCTCCGCTCCCAACTCAACCGTTGAGAGATTCCTACCGCTTGCTTTTCAATGGTTTTAGCAAGAAACCCACTAGGCTTTGAGGTAGCACTAGGACCTATTACAGCTTGCTTTTGGTGGTTAAGCAAGAACCCACTTGCTTTTAATGGTTTATCAAGAACCCACTATCCTTCTTACAGGTGAAGGATAGCTCACCTATGTCTCAAGCTATTTAAAGGAAAGCTTGGCAACCTTTTCACACCTTAATGGTGATGTGAAACCCAAAAGAAAGGGGGATGAGAAATGTTTGGGGTTTGTAGGCACAAACCCAAATTTAAAGCTCAAAATAAATAAAGCAATAAAAACCGTATTGGAGGAAGACTTGGGCGCCAATTGGATAGATGGAGTTGATGTAGCGTGCTCTCCCAAGCTTCTTTGGTGCTCCTTGGATTGGAAATTGGTTGGAGCACTTGAGGATCCTTGAAGGTGGAGTGCCGGAGGTTCGCCAAATGTGCAACAATATGTCCGGGCGCTTGGTATATGATCCGGGGTTGGTGTCCGGGGCTTCCTTGGCCTTTATTTATAGGCATGGAACCCATTGGGGGCCTTCGGAGCCGTTGGAGAAGTCCTCGGAGCCGTTGGAGGCCAAAAGAGGGTTGACTGGTCAAACCCAACGGCTAGTTTGACTGGGCTACCGGCTGGCCGGTACAGCTCCACCGGCTGGCCGGTGCCTTGGATGTTGAGAAGTGCTTCTGCCCAGGAGCCACCGGCTGGCCGGTGAGAAGGCCACCGGCTGGCCGGTGGTGAGACAATAGGTCTCACTGTTCAGTCTGGGTGCCACCAGCTGGCCGGTGGCAGAGCCACCGGCTGACCGGTGGAGCCTGGCAGTGGGCAATGCCTCTGCCAGGTCCACCGGCTGGCCGGTGCTATCACACCGGTTGGCCGGTGGACTGAATTTCAGTCCACTTGAGATGCTTTCTTGGGCCATTCCTTTGGCAATCTCTTGCCTATCATCCACAACACTTTAAAACACAATATTAGATAAAAAGGAAGGTGATTGTGATCATGAAAATCAAACAACGAGGGGAACGAGATGTACAACAATCTCCCCCTATTTTGATGATCACAATCACCAAAACAATTAAAGTAAAAACATAAATGAGAGACATGCTTAAAGAAAGTAAATGCTAAGAACGATCAAAAGGATTCTCCCCCAATCAATCAAGAAATTTCTCCCCCTTTGTGATTATCAAAATAGAATGGGGCATGAAACTTGATTGAGGGAAATTTTGAAAAACAAGAGATGGGATTTGAAAATCAATTGAAATTTTGGAAATTGAAAGATTTGAAAAAAAAAATGAATAACAGTTTGAATTGAAAGTTTTGAATCAAAAACCAATTGAAATTTGAAATTTGAATTGAAAGTTTTGAGTGAAAATTGAAACCAAGTGTTGAAATTGAAATGAAAAATTTTGAATACACAAAAAGCTTAGAAGATCCTAACTCCCCCTAAATAAAAACAAAAAGTCACTGGGGAGAGGGATTTTGAAAAGAGACAATTTTAGGCCCGGAGAGACTCGCAAGAAGGGATTTTTCAATCCAAACTTGTCTCATAGCGGGTCTTCTCCTATAAAATTCATCGGAAAAGAAAATAGACTTTGGTTGGCCGTACCGGGCGTTTTTACAATTACATTCATAAATAAGGTGCCCGGGTTTTTTACAATAGTTGCAAAATTTAAAACTAGAGCTCCCCCTTACAAAAACAGTGGGTGCATGGGAGGAGGAAGCTATATTGGTGTAGCCTAGCCCTTGGGTGGTTTGGGATATTCGTTGGGAACCTAGGAGATTGTTCAAATTTTGTTCCCCTTGGGTGAACTTAGCTAGGGTCTCCCTTAGGTCTTTGATGGTTGATTCCATGGAATCAACATTTGGAAAATTTTGGATTTTAAGGGTGAGTTCCTCCTTCTCTTTGAGAAGTTGGTCTTTTTCGGAGGAAAGTTTTTTGAAAGACTTTTTTAAAGCAACAAATTTTGACGATAAAGTATGAAAACCTTTTTCTAGTTGGTCTCTAGCGTATTGGAGATCCTCATAGGATAAATGATTTAAAGAATTTGAATTTGAAGAACAAGAGGATGAGGAGTCGGAAGATGTTACCTCATGACATGCCATTAGGCATTTCGTACCGTTGTTGCTCGAGGAGGAGGAGGAGGATGAGGTGTCACTCCATGTGGCCTTGAGGACCTTTTTCTTTCCTTTTTCCTTTTGCGTGGCCCATTTTTTGTTGAGTGGGAAATCGGGCTTGTAATGGCCCTTTTCGCCGCACCCGTAGCATTTTACCTTGGGCTCGGATCTTGCGGTGGGTTCTTGCTTTCACGCCTTGTGAGATTTCTTCTTCTTCTTGTGCTTCTTCATAAATTTGTGCATTTGGCGGGCGAGATTCTCCATTTCCGAGTCGCCGCTTGAAGATGAAGAAGATGAAGATGATGATGAGGAGGAGGAGCTTACTTCTTTTTGTACCTTGAGGGCGATGTTCTTTGGGGTCTTGATTGGTGTGCCCTCCTTTTGAGCTTGCCTCCTCATCGTGATCTCGTAGGTCATTAGGGATCCAATGAGCTCCTCGACCGGCATGTTCTTTACATCCTTAGCTTCTTGGATCGCCGTCACCTTTGGTGCCCATGAGCTCGGAAGGACCCATAAGATCTTCTTGACCATCGTCTCGGCTGAAACATCATCACCAAGAGATTTCCTTCCATTGCAAATGTCAGTGAAGCGTGTAAACATATCGGTAATAGATTCGGAAGAATGCATAGTAAAAGATTCAAAGTCTTGTCTATACATATCCAATCTAGTGTCTTTGACTTTGTTAGTGCCCTCATGAGTTACTTCTAAAAGTTTCCAAATTTCATGTGAGGAGGTGCAAGTAGACACTCGATTGAATTCATTTCGGTCTAGGCCGCAATGGAGAGCGTTCATGGCTTTGCCATCAAGCTCAAAATTCTTTATATCGGTGGGGGTCCATTTGGATTCATCGGGGGTAGACAAAGAATAACCTTGCATGACAATTTTGTAAATAGGATATCCTATGCTTCTAAGAAAGGTAGTCATGCGGGTTTTCCAATAATTATAGTCGGACCCATCAAAAAATGGAGCCCGACCCAAAGAAAAGCCTTCGGGTGCGAAAGAGGTTGATGCCATCTAAATGGATCTTAAATTTGAAACCGGGTTAGGGAATTACTCAAAGTTCCCTCTGATACCAATTGTTGGGTCGGAACAAACGAGAAGTGATGGCAAGAGGGGGGGTGAATTGCCTTTAAAAAAAAATATTAACAAATTAAAATCAAAGTTGAAATGCAGCGGAAAGTAAAGAGGCAAGACACAAGAAATTGATAACGGAGTTCGGCCAAAAACCCGGCCTACGTCTCCGCTCCCAACTCAACCGTTGAGAGATTCCTACCGCTTGCTTTTCAATGGTTTTAGCAAGAAACCCACTAGGCTTTGAGGTAGCACTAGGACCTATTACAGCTTGCTTTTGGTGGTTAAGCAAGAACCCACTTGCTTTTAATGGTTTAGCAAGAACCCACTATCCTTCTTACAGGTGAAGGATAGCTCACCTATGTCTCAAGCTATTTAAAGGAAAGCTTGGCAACCTTTTCACACCTTAATGGTGATGTGAAACCCAAAAGAAAGGGGGATGAGAAATGTTTGGGGTTTGTAGGCACAAACCCAAATTTAAAGCTCAAAATAAATAAAGCAATAAAAACCGTATTGGAGGAAGACTTGGGCGCCAATTGGATAGATGGAGTTGATGTAGCGTGCTCTCCCAAGCTTCTTTGGTGCTCCTTGGATTGGAAATTGGTTGGATCACTTGAGGATCCTTGAAGGTGGAGCGCCGGAGGTTCGCCAAATGTGCAACAATATGTCCGGGCGCTTGGTATATGATCCGGGGTTGGTGTCCGGGGCTTCCTTGGCCTTTATTTATAGGCATGGAACCCATTGGGGGCCTTCGGAGCCGTTGGAGAAGTCCTCGGAGCCGTTGGAGGCCAAAAGAGGGTTGACTGGTCAAACCCAACGACTAGTTTGACTGGGCTACCGGCTGGCCGGTACAGCTCCACCGGCTGGCCGGTGCCTTGGATGTTGAGAAGTGCTTCTGCCCAGGAGCCACCGGCTGGCCGGTGAGAAGGCCACCGGATGGCCGGTGGTGAGACAGTAGGTCTCACTGTTCAGTCTGGGTGCCACCGGCTGGCCGGTGGCAGAGCCACCGGCTGACCGGTGGAGCCTGGCAGTGGGCAATGCCTCTGCCAGGTCCACCGGCTGGCCGGTGCTATCACACCGGTTGGCCGGTGGACTGAATTTCAGTCCACTTGAGATGCTTTCTTGGGCCATTCCTTTGGCAATCTCTTGCCTATCATCCAAAACACTTTAAAACACAATATTAGATAAAAAGGAAGGTGATTGTGATCATGAAAATCAAACAACGAGGGGAACGAGATGTACAACAAATATAAGAGATAAAAATAAAATATCATAACTCAGAATAAGATATGCATGTGTTAATTATAATATAATCAAGTTACAAGAACACAAAATCGAGAAGTCATAACCAATAAAACAATGATCATAAGACAAGAATCATAAAATGATGCTTCTATAATAAAGGAATAGCTATCATAAGATCATGGTATCAAAGGATTGTGACCATAACATAATACATGAAAAAATTATAATATAACCAATTTTCTTCACTTTGGTGTCATAAAATAATATTACCATGATTGTTCACTATGGTATCATAAAATATTTCCAAGGAATGCTTCCAAGTTATCATACACTTTTAATCTCTAGAGATTAATTATTTACCTAAAACCTTGGTGTGATATCATGTCAAACCATTCCCAACATTACTTATACATTGAATTTTTGTATCAAAAAAAAAGAAAAAAATTCATGATTCTGTTAATAATTATTTCATGATAAACACTTTGAAAATAAATTCTTATTCAATGATATTAAGTAACAATATCGTTAAGAACCATTTAAAGAAGCATATTGTATTTACACTGTATAGATAAAGGGTACATTTACGGGTAATTATTTTCCTAGTCAAAAAACGTATATAATCTAGGATAACACCCTTAAGTCATATGATTGAAATATAGAGTATTCATGGAGGAAAGTTAATTAGAATAAAAAATTTGTTTATGAAGATCCAATGAGTTGGATTTATAAAGGTAGTGATAAAACATTTAAATGATATAAAATAATATTTCATAGACCATCCATAGGATTGCAAAGGAAATTATAATTTCAGTAATATCATTAAACAATAATATAAATTGTTCAAAAGTCGGGAACATAAATGACAATGTTTTTTAAAGATCATTAAAAAACATTATTGGGAAATTGAAAATATCCTACACCATTTAAATATATATATATTATAAAACTAGGATATTGAAAATATAATTTTTCAAAAAATTAATACATAGAGTGTAAAAGTCCAATATTTTATTAAGGGAACTCTATGTTTGATAGTGAACATGACACACCACATTGAGCTTAAGAGAACAATTAAATATTATTATTTAAATATTACCGTTCAAACCTAGCTTTATAACGATGAGAATGAATAGTATTAACTGAATTTGTAAAATATGGTTTACACATGTATATATAATTAATTATTTTGAGACCAACAAATTATAAATGAATGTAAAACCCATTTTATAATAAAAGGAAATGTTTTTTTTTGAAAACCCATTTAAATGTGCACAACTATGTTTTATACCAATAAATTAATAAATCAATCTTGTTGGATTATATTAATGAAATATATATAATATATTTAGTTTAATGTATAACATTCATATTATGTGTTTTATAGAAATGATATAATAACAAATCCAATTTGATGAATAAAAGGAGTATTTTTCAAAAAAGAGAGTTTTGCCGCCTTTTGATGGTGTGCCTATTTTAAATCTAGTTCTGACACTTTAATAAATTATATTTGAAAAAATAAAAATATTAATTTAAATATGAGTATAAAAATTTTATTTGGTTGATTTTTTGGTATTTTTATGATCAGATTATTTTTTTGATGAACAGTAAAAAAATAATACATTTTAATTGAAAACTACTTTTTCATCAAATTTTTTTTGTGTTAAATTATATATTTGAATTTATTACAGGTATAATTAGATAAATATTTTATAATTTAATCTAATATATGTAATTAGAATCTATTTCACATTGAAATCGGATATAAAAATGTTGTGAACTTTTTAACATTTTTACTTTAAAAACTTGTTTTCCTGATCCGACAATAATATTAATTTTAAATCATTTTTAGCCACATATGTGTTTTGAATTTTGAAAAATGGAAATACATGGTTTTAATCAGTATGATATTTATGATCTAATAATATCAACTTAATTTTTGGATGTTATGAATTGTAACTTCAATAATTATTTTTATTATCACGTTTAAGGGTAAATATGGTAATTAAAGGTAAAACTAATATTATAAAGGATATAAAATTACCCTAACAGCTATCCTAATTTCATTGGAAAAGTGTGTGTCGACCAAAATCTTCCTTGCGACAATTTTATATCCACTTGGAGCCACTTGGAGGACTTTAACCATTTTATAGTGTTATATTCAAAGGAAGTCAATTTTCCCGAACAATTATTTTTAACAAGTAATTTTTTTTAATATGGGGTTATATAAGTGATATTTTCATCAATAAATTGTATTTGGAAACATAAAACATTTATATACATCATGGTAATTTATTTATAATTTTTAGGAATGAAATAATTAAATTAAATGGTGATATAATGACGATGCAGTAATTGTTTTATTAATGGGAGAATCAAATAAATGATGTTAAAAATATTAAAATAAATATAATTTGATATAATTGATGTCATACACATATTTTATGGATTTTTATTACATTTCAGGGATGATTTAATAGAGTTTTTTTATGATATCAAGATTTTATGATATTTTTAAAATGTCAAGTATTGAATAGTGTCAACATTGACATTATTGATATTTTAAAATAAATAATGTTTTATTAAATGATATAAAATTCATAAAAATATAAAATTCATAAAAATGATTTATATAAGTCTAAAAATGTCATTAATTAATCATTTTGGGTCTCTTGGATTTTTATAGTAATTATGCTAACCCTCAAAGTGTAAATTACATGATATCATGTTAAGAGTTAAAGGTGTGAAAACAAAAAGATAAGAATTAAAAATAGTCAAAACATATCTAATTTTCATTGGATAAATGGGATTCAACCAAAAATAATCATTTAATCAAAATAAATATTTTTTATCCATTTTTATTAGAAAATTAATTTATATTAATTTAATATTTTTAAGAATTCCAAGAGTGCCCCCTCCTCTCTTATAAAAGGGAACTCATTCTTATCTTTTATTCACTCTTCAAAACCTTTTTGGTTTAGTCAAATTATACCCAAATACATTCCCAAAATCTATCCCCACACTCTAGAGGCCTTATATTAGGATGAACACCCTCCTTAGAGGTTTTATGGTTTTAATAAAAGGAGATCGTCCGAATAAGAGATGTCATTTTTAATTTAGTGCTTCTATCTTATTTCTTCTTCCACTTCCTTAAAATATTATTAAGGCATAATGAAATGGTAACTAAAGTATTCCCAATATAATTATATGTTATTATATAAATATCATCACCTAAATTCATCTTCACTTCCATCAAATTGGAAAATAATTAATTTTTCATGTGTACGTACGACCTACCGTCTCCATGATTGTAACATAGTTAATTTTTCATATCCGTATGTAATGGATGGATTTTAAAATATAATTAGTGCATAACACTGATTATTATGTCATTAATATTTTTTTTGGATATCATGTACTGATGGCTACATTAACTATTAACTTCATACAAAATTCATTTTGGACTCAAGTACTGAATATCGTCAAAACATCTGAAAGAAAATTAAATAAACATATAATTGTTATAACATGATATTAAGTGATATAAAAGGAATAATAAACTTTAAAAAGGTTCATAATAAAGTAAATAATTATCCTATGTTTATTATTAAGTAAGATAAATATTTTATGTGATGAGTCTAACTCAAGCTAAGGGATTTCATCTCAATCTCTATTTATTGAGGCATTTATTGATGATATGAAACTTTATTATTTTATAAGGTGTATATACAGATACTATGACATTTACTATCCATATTTCATCTATAATAATTTTATTTAATGTTTTTTTAAATTTATTCTTTCTTGGAGATTATGATTTAAATGTTCAAAGTGGTATCAGACACCTTTAATGTCTAAAGATTTAATTATCAAATCATTTTCTACATGTCAACATTTTTTATATTTTTTTACATATTTATTTATATGGATATAAAATTAATATAAATTAAATTTCATGAATATTTTTTATTTTCGTTAAATGTTTTCAAAAATAAATCTTTTTTACTTGTTTTTATACGGAATTTTTTGAAAAACTATAAAAAGAATGTTATTATCTTAATGAAAATGCCAACAAAGACTTTTTTCTGTTATGGACTTTATTTTATTATTATCATCCTTTGAAAGATTTCATTTTTCCTTAAATGAATAACTATCTTTATCTTTTTGGGTATTTTTTATTGATTTTTTTTTCAATGAAAAGGGTGTTTTTTTATCTAAAATGGGTTTTTGAAAGAAAAGAGTTTTTTATTTGAAAGTGTTTTCATATGGGATTAAAAGAGTTTTTTCAAAGGGTTTTATGATAAAAGTGTTTTATTAATGATATTTTTCTTGATAATTTTAGGAAACATGTGATCCTGATACTTCTTATACATGGGGTGGCCCTGATAGCGACAAGAAAGCTCATTATAGATGAACATGGGGTGGCCCAGAAAGCACCGGGAAAACCCATTTTATCTTTACATGGGGTAGCCCAGATAACACCAGAAAATCCCATTATAGTTTAACATGGGGTGGCTGACATAGCACTGGGTAATCCCATAATATCTTAATTGGAATTCGGCCTTACAGTTATTCCAATTGAAATGGTTTTGAAAGGGTTTTATCTATATGATTCTCTAAGTCACCTAAAGGAGTTTTAAATGCTCTATATGGGTTTGAATGATTTTCTTTGAGAAAAATGTATGCTTTTTTTTCGTGTGAAAATGATTTATTTCATATTCACAAATTAATTTGAAGATAAAGGTAAACGTTTTATGAGTTTTCATGTTTTTATGAAACCAATGGTTTCCTTTCTTTCTTTATCACTTACTAATTTTATGTGATCATCCCAAGTTTTAAAAATATTTTTTATTGGGATTAAGGGGAAATGGAGAAAAGGATGAGATCAAGGGGATACATGTGAATATTTCTCGTAAAGAGAAGTCATGTTTTATTTTAAATAGTTTTAAATTGTTCAAAAATGGATACTGAGTATAAGTTTCCACTTTTAATGTATGTGTGTAATTCATAACATTTTTTAATAATTCTATAAAACACTAAAATGAAATGATCCTCCAATCTCAATTCTAGTTCAAAAATTGTAGAATAAGTTATGTTTAAGGTTGGGTCCTTACAGTTGGTATTAAAGGATAATTTATAAATCTTTGGAGATTAGTATGTTTTATTACGAGTTAGGGATATCATCATGGGTTTATAATATTTAGGTTGATCATAAGTTTAATCTCATAGAAATTCTTTTTGGTGCTTTAAGTTATGAAATCATAATTTGATTAACAGTATTTTTTGGAGACATTTATTTTTGAGGAAATTATGGGCTATTATTTTTGGGATGAAAAATGAAAGGTATGAGATAAAATTTAAGGTTAAAACATGTTAGGTTTATTATTGATGAATTTATCATATTTTTGGAATGTTATAAGAATTATATATTTTTAGAAAAATGATAACCTATAGGATGAGGGACAACTCATCATGTCCGAAAATGCCATGAGAATCGAACCCACAACAGAAGGGTGATAAGGGTTCATCACCTACCACTGGCCTATGTGAATTCCTAGTTAGTTTGAAATTTTATTTTTAGTTAATCGAGATGATGGATTAATAATAAGTTCAATTTGGGATCATGTGTTTTATCCAATAGATAAACATGGGATTGGAAAATTATGTGGTGATTGAAGTTATTAATTTTGTTTCGGAAGATGTTTACTATTTTGGGAACCCTTTTTTATTGAGGTAAACAGATTACTATGGTATTTTATTTGAGAAGTAAAGTTTGAATAATATTTTGGAAGAATATATTATTTTATTGTGAAGTTAGGGTGATTCATGTTATTTATAGAAATAATTCGCATATCTTGGAGATGATGTGATTTAGGAAATTAGAATTTTTTGGTATGAGACATTAAGAGTGATTGATGTTATTTGGAGGTAAATATTAAAATTTATCTTAGAATACTATTATCAAATCCTTCTAAATTTTGGGTTTCAATATTAGTTTATATTATTTTGAGTAATTTTAAGGAAAGTTATTTATCAAATGGTCTATGTTGAACTTTAGGTATTACTATTGAATTTTGGATATTGAAGTAGTTTTTCGTCATATAAAGGATTGTTCTTTTTTTTGGTAATTATCTTATCTTATCCTAACTATTTTGGTTTTTGATAATGTTATCACAATAGAGAAATAAATATATATTATTTTGTGGATTATTTCATTCTATAGAATTTTATCCATCTTGAATACTCATCGTTTGAAGAAAAAGTTGAGTTTATGGTGGAAATTTATTAAAATATGAATCTCTACTTGTCAGGTAAGTATATTTCCTTAAATTCTTAGTCCAAGTAGTAAAATAATTCCTCAACACAATGAAATGTATTTTATAATAAAAATGCTATCGATTTACTTTTCTTGCTAAGAAATCAATGACCTTTTAACCCATCATAGATACACAGTTTTTTGATGGTTAGCATTATCATCACAATGTTCTTTATCAACCTACATCAGAACATTATGGTTAGTTTTCTCTTCCATATCCATGTTTTTCTATATGGAACTCGAGTATGTGTTATCTCAGGTGACCTTTGTACTTCCCTTTCTTTTTTTTAAAGTGGAAGTCTCATTATTCCTTTTTCTTATGTGGGATTTCAATAAAGTTATTTTAAAAAGTCAAAACTCTAGTTTTTTATCCTGAGTTCAAATTGTGAGGAAAAAATTTATTAAATGGGGGTGAATGTAACAACTCATTATTTAAGACAAAATCACTATGTTTGATGGTGAACACAACATGCCACATCAATCTTAAGCAAACAATTAAATATTATTATTTAAATTTTACCATTAAAACCTAGATATTAGAATAACGGGAATGAATAGTATTAATTGGATTAAAAAACCATGGTTTACACATGTATATAGTTAATTATTTATAGATCAATTAATTATAAATGAATGTGAAATCCTTTTTAAAATAAGATGAAATGTTTTTTAAAAAACCATTTAAATGTACATAAGTGTGTTTTGTACCAATAAATTAATAAAACACTCTTGTTTGATTATATTAATGATATATATATATAATATTTAATTTAATGTTTATTAATCATATTTTGGGTTTTCTAGATTTGATATATGAATAAATATAATATTACGAATAAAAGAAGTATTTTTTAAAAACAGTAGTTTTCTGCCTTTTGATGGAGTACCGATTTTAAATCTAGTTTTTGACACTTTAATAAATTATATTTGAAAAAAATAAACTTCTTATCTGAAATAGTAGTATCAAAATTTACTTTGGTTAATGTTTTGGTATTTTTTTGATACGATTCATTTTAAATGAATAGTCAAAAAACAATACATTTTAATTGAAAACTAAATTTTCATAAAATTTATTTATAGTGTTAAATTATATATTTTAGTGGTTTCAAAGTATAATAAAATCATTTTTTTATAATTTAATCCAATTTTGGTCATTGGAATCAATTTAACTGTCATGACTTGTCCCCTGAGAAATGTGTCGTGACAACCCCAAGCCCACCTCTGATAGGCCAGGGGCTGGTGAATAACACCAAGTAGGCATATCCCACGAATAGGAGGCATTTGCCTAAGATCCTGTGCACACACACCTAACTCCAATACATAGGGGCTAGAGAGTAAAAGTACTATGTAAATAAAATGCATGCATACCACTACAACCCAACAAATAGTACGGCAGAAAGTAAAGCAATAAAGTGCAATCCGGCCAAAAACACAAGCCTACTAAAAAAGACAACTGTAAAGTCTAACCAACAAACAAGGGAATTGAAGATGATTTAGGAAGCTTCCAGAAACACCTCGGATCGTCTGATTTCACAAGGCACTGTTTGGTCCTAGTCTTGGTCTTATTGTGCTTAGGACTCTAACAAAGCATTAGTCGTCTGCACAAGACACGACACATGTGGGGAACGCCCGTGTAGGGGTGAGTAAAACAATAAATAGTAGGGGACCCCAAAACACAAGGTAAAATACCACAATGGAAACACCACCAAGATGATACAGTCATCTCAAAATAGGTATATGTCAACAACACATATAACAAAACATCCCAATATACTCGTAAATGATTCCAAGATGCAACATCTCATCCACCACCAACCATATGTTTCCTCTCGTAGCATGATCGATTCTAAGAGATCCCACTCCTAGAGCTATATAAAAGAAAGAACGTAGAAAAAGTATACCAAAAGTATCTGAGAGAACATATGGTCTCCATATATCACAAAGTTTCCCTGAGACGTCTAGTCTCACTGAGACAAGAAGTCTCGATATCACAGCCAAATCCTTGGTAACATGATTCTACTCAAGGTACGCTCATTCTAGGAGAACTCGCTCCTTGAGCTATGAAGTCATCAAGGACCCTCACAAAGAGGTCCAGATTCCTTGGGCCCTGCCCAAAGAAGACACACTGATAACTACCCGAAGTACACCGATCACGTCAAGTCATGGAGTAAGGAAAGATCTCGATACATAGATAGGGGTTCCTACACCCAAGGCTCACTGGGGGACATTGTGGCCCTACTAGAATTATCACCCTATATAGGGGATGGTTTACCATGTAAATATTGGTCACACCCATGCTGCAAACCCTATTTAAGGTACCACTAAGAGAATTGAGGACCGATCAGACCTCTCGGTGCGGTACAAGCTCCACATAGACCCGCTAGGGAAAAGAGACCTGCAGAGTCATTTAGGCCTGCTGAGTCACCTAGATCCACTTGTCACTTAGGTCAGCTGGGTCACCAATATCTTCTCTAAGCCAGCTCACATAAAAAAATGTGTCATTATCTATGATAGGAATGGAATCATCCATCGTACCTTTATAGAGAATCCCTAGGGTATCATCTAAATCTCTACTGTCACCCTTTATGATGAGGTCGGGATCCTACATCGATCCCTTATAAGAACAACAAAGAAAACACCACCAACCTCTGCTGGTCCAACTAAAACCCCACTAATCTATCTAAAAAGGACTTCTGTGTTTCAAGGGTCTCAACGTCGTAGACGACTCATCAATTGGAATTATGATTTGAAAGATATGGCATTTTAGTGAAAAGGGTTTGGTTGGGTTTGGGTTGGGTCTGACCCGGTCCGCTGGGTTCGACCCGACCTACCGGTTCGACCCGGCTCTTTGGGCCTAGCCTGGACTAGCTGGGTCCAACTTGACCTGCTGCGCCAGCCTGGGGCCAGCCCACCTGACCCAACCAGCCCACTAGAGCATGCCTGTCTTCTCTGCCAGGGATGTGGCGAGCACCGTGTCCCACCCGTGACCATTGTCGTAGGTCACCACCACATTCTAGATGGACCGTGACCTCTAGCCACGTCCTCCAAACTGCCACCATTCATTGATGACCTTTGATCACTGCTCGCGGTGGATGCTGCGGGCCTCCTTCACCACCACAGCGCGTGCTGCCTCCTACACGCAGCCGCCAGAGGGTGCTTCCGCGGGCCACCAGACTCGCTCCGATGGTTCGTTTTCTGATCTGGAAGAAGTTTCGGAGTCCTCAGGTCACGTTATTTATCACTAGGGGTTCAAAATCATGCCATGATACCTTTCCAGTGTGAAGCCGTTTGCATGCAATATCTCCTGCACCGCCTTGATCTGACCGCCACCATCATCATCGCACCTCTGTCATGTCATGTCCATTCCAGACCTGCGACATCAGATCGTTGCACCAAGGATCAGTTTTACAGTGATCGATCAATGGTAGAAATTCAAGTCACGGGACAAACGAATAATGACTGTGATAAACAAATAATGAAGGAAGGAAATTCATGAATTAACAAAGATGAATGGACCTCAATCGAGGTTCGCGTCGATCGAGATTCATTTTCATTAGAACAGTTAACCAAGAATCACTAAGAAAATCTCTTGTTAAAACCCCACAAGATTAATCCCATCCCGCAACAACAATCGATCCATGGGACATTTTTTTTGTTAATTGGTTCACATCCATCGTGGAAGATTAAGAACATGGAAAGGAGAAGATTCAAAGAATAAAAACCCCTACCTCAAGTTGGATTGATTACAGATGTTGATTGAAGTCACGTCACCACGTAGATGCTTGTTCCACCAGCATTTGTCGATTCATCACCGCTTGATCGAATCCCAACCTCTGAACCATCGTCGCTGGCGAGAGATCATCCTCCTCTTTTCTTTAGGGAAAATCTGGAGGAATTCTCCAGTGTTATGAATTCTAATGCTAGATTTTGTCCTCAATTAATGGAGGAAAAACATTAAAGTGTTAATGCATTTTTGCGTTACTATTTCACTTTGAAACAACGTCACCACGCTACTTCATTTATGAAAAGATAACGGGTTGCTTCGTCACTACGTTGCAACGTCTCTATGATATGAAACGTTAAAAAGAAAATAAAATAAACTTCTTTAAGTTTATTTTATTCTCCTTAAATTTTACCCTCGACACACACCAGTTAAGGTTAAGGTCCGAATAAGGAAAGCGCACCCTCACGATCTCAATGGTACTCTCAGATTTCCAATCAGAGTTACCGTTTATGAGTTATAATGATTTGAAAAATAAAATAAAATAATTTAATTATTTTATTTAATTATTTTATTTACAATTATTCCATTTTCAGGTTTTCTCACTAGAGACCCACACCGACTAAAGTTAAGTTGCACCTAGGGTAAACCCGCCATTTCGAACTCAACTGTGCCCTCAGATTTCTAATTCATGCACCCCTTTAAGAGTTATTCCACTTTTTCAGGAAAACCACTCATACTTCGTATTTAGAAACTTAACATTTTTCAACGGATCATTCTAGGTGCTCTGGGTCTCAGAATCTCACGTTGTATCAACAAATGCTCTTGTAATTTTACCATGAATTTTCTAAAAATACAACCGGGAAAATCTGATTCATTACATTCTCCTCACATTAAGACTTTACGTCATTAAAAATCCAAACAATGTTTACTCAAACAAAAGGTGAGAGGACCAAGAATTAATCTGAGCCTCCCGCTCCCACATGCCTCTCTTAAGATCCCCATACTGCCTTTGAACATACACCATGGGAAAAGATCATCCACAAAGGATCCTTGATCTTTATTTGGTACCCAACCCAGGACACTCCAACATCAATGTCCATCTCACCCTAGATTATGATGTTCAAAGGGTTTATGCATGAATCTCCTCAGCTGAGACATGTGGAAGACGCTGTGTACCTAGTCCCACTATGGGGTAGAGTCAATCAACACGCTATTTTCTAACTCTATGCAGCACCTACAAGGGGGACTATTAACCTCCGAGATAGTTTTCAACCCTTGGAAAAATCTTTGTAACCCTCATTAGGATGAGACCCAAAGGAAGACATGGTCTCCTTCCTCAAACTCCAAAGGTTTTCACCATCTTCCAGCGCAATGCTTTAGATGGACCTATGTATTCTTCATCCAATCCTAAATGGCCTATACATTCTCTACAAACTCCTCCTTTACATAGAGGAATCCTAATCCATTTACCAAACTCTGTTCTTAGGGTAGTTAGGAAGTGGTATGACTTGGTGAGTCGGTCAATGTTCACCTCAATGGTAACATGTCTTTTGGACATACGTGGTAAACCCATCACAAAGTCCATCGATACCCTTTCCCACTTCCTTCACAGTACCCCAAAAAAGAGAATGATCAACACTTACCAAGAAAAGGGTCTTGACATGGAGAGTTGACAACTCATGAAATTGATTCAAACAAGATTTCATCTTTTATTTCAATAGGTAAGCCCAACTTCATCCAGTTCCATCACCCCCGGTGTCTTCCATGACACCCACATGCATACCCCGATGCATCTCACCACCCTAGGCCTCTACTGCTACAACTGATCATCTATTTAAAAGAACAATGTGCTCCCAACCTTTCAAATTTCCATCAGGGGTATTGACTTTGGAAAACTGAGCACGTAAAGACTCATTGTCATTATCACCGAGTTGTGCCTCCCCAAATCTTTTAAGAGTGGACGGGTAAAAACCCACGACTGGAGATAAACCGATCTATCTCCATCCATGAAGGATAACTGCAACAAGGCTAACTGCTCCAATGCATTGCTCAGTAACTGCTAACTAAATTACTGCTGAGAGCATCTGCTTCCACGTTCCTCTTCCCATGAGTATAGACAAACTCCAAGTTATAGTCCTGTAGGAACTCTAAGTATCACCTCTATATCAAGTCCTTGTCCTTATAAGAGAATAAATACATGAGAATATCAAGGTTGAAGTAGGAAATGTATCACTCTCCCAACATGTAGTATTTCCTCATCTTCAATGCGAAGAACACCACTACTAACTCAAGACTATGGGTCGTGCAGTTCTACTCATCAAACTCCATATCAAACCTCACTGGATTCACTGCAACTCTAGCTTTTAAGGTGAATTTTTTCTAGAAATAGAAGACCTCTTGAATATAAGACAAACACTTCAAGAGCTTTCCATGTAGCTGGTGCTCTTGAAGTGGTTCCAGGACCATCCTCAAGTGTCTCATATGCTCCTCCTCAGACACCGAGTACACTAAGATGTCATCAATGAAGATCACCTGTGGCTGCCCAGGATGAAACACTGTGTCTTACTAATATATTCCTATATAAGTCCCCCATATGCACCCCTATCCCATAAAGCTCTTCAGGAGCCATTCAATATACTGATATAAATATCATTGCAACCCTAGGGTCTAGACCAACACAAAAGTATAACACTCATTGGAGAGGTAAACCTGGAACACCATCAAGGAATACATCCTTATACACTGACACCACTAAGAAACTTGAGGACTCATAACATCCACTGCACCGAGGGTTGGACTATCCAACTGAATAGAAATCAACTGCACCCTCCTCTGCCTGAGTCTATCAAGAGCTGCAAGGATTTCACCTTAGCTGAAAAAGGGATATTGAGTTCCAACACTGCGGAAGAACCGCATATTTTTCCTAAAAAAATCAATATGAGTATGAATTGAGGATTTAGTCCATACCTATAATGATATCATAAGGCCTCGATGTCACTACCAAGATATCCCAACCAAAAATATTGCCTCCAAGAGTCAGTTCATACTGTCGACACCAGTGTATGGTCATTGGGTCTCCTCCTGTAGGAGTCTCTAAATGTGAGGATCAAGTCAACAATTTTTAATCGGAACCTCTAGGTATCAACCAAGAAAAGTGGAAGGAATGGAAATCACTAGTAAAAGTTTCTATCAATATAGCAACTAAAGTAGAAAGATGCAAATCGTATCTTGAATCATCCCTAGAGCCTTGGGGTTATAATCATCGATAGGATTTAATTGTCTCCTCCCCTGTCCTCTAACTCTTAGATTCTGGTATGGACCACCTAGAGGTGGAGGTGGTAACACGTCAAAATTCCGTCCACCTCTTACTACTTCCCTATCTCTCCTACCATGTCTGCTGCCTGATAGATCTGTCTTATCTCACTACTACCTTTTCTTTTGAGAAATGAACATCCTTGGAAATTCTAACGAAACCCTTGATTCTGTGGCTTATGTTGCACACTTTCTAGTAGTAGGTCCTACTAACCCTGCATCCTGGGTGATCGCTGCCTTGGATTCCTGTGATACACGTTCAAACCCCATGCTTCATCATCTATCAACAAAAGAGCCATCCATGACTCGGTCTAGAAATCTATATCCACCCGAACAACTGGAGGTGGGTCTGCTAACTGATCATAAGGAGAAACTATCACCTACTGACCATCCTGAAGAAAAACTACTCTATGACTGGATCCCATCAGGGAGACCTCATAGAGCATCATGCCAAACTCCCGATCCTGCTACAGAAACCTTGTTGGTTGGCATCGTGAACACATCCTAGGGAGAATAAGATGTATCATGGTTAAAAGACACTTTTGGAAACTAAGGCTATCCCAATAGTTTTAAACCATTGGGATAGGCTAGGAAACCTTTCGTATATTTTATAACAACGGTTTCCCAAATCGTTGGGTGATAAGGCATGGGGAAAGCCCTATACCAATAGTTACAAAATAACCGTTGGTATATCCCAATAGAAAAAACAATATCCCTATGGTTTAAAAAACAATTTAAATAGAGATTTAACAATAGTTTTTAACTGTTGGTAAATAATAAATCTAGAGGCCATTCCAATAGTTTATAAACTGTTGGTATATAGTTTCACCAATGGTTTTATAATAACCATTGGTATATTTAAATTTGTGAATCTATACTAACGGTTTGTGAACCGTTAGTATATAGTACTCTAGAACTGCACAACAACCTGCCTCCCCTCATCCCCTATATAATATATATAATTAAACCCCTGAAAATTCCCCCTCTTTCCCCCTATGTAATATACATAATTACCTGAAAATACAAAAAATACAATTTTCAATGATTATACAACACCTGAAAATACAAAAATTCAAAAAAACACTCATGCCTACAATTTAATGTACAAAAAAAATACTCATGGAGACAATATACAAAATCACATTGAAATCAAAACACCTGAAAATACCCTACCAATATCTACCAAAACAATAATGAAGAGTGATGAATACAAACCTTAAAAAAACTTATACAACACCTTATAAAGAACCACTATAAATGCATATAAAAATATAGACAATATAAAATACAATTATAGGTGGGTGTGACCTAAGGTTAAAATTAAAACGGTGATGCTGGTTAGTGTAGGTGTTGTTGGGATATATCAGCTACCCTATAACATGGAGCTAAGTGGGGATGGTTGTGTGGATAAGTGAGGGATATGATATGGTCTATTAATACTGTTTTCCCTCTCTCATTATTTATGATATAACCATGTTTTAAAGTAGTGATGAGATCCACTATGAGTGAGAGGTTTGAGGTATGTGATAAGGCATGAGAAATAGTATATGATAATAATATCTAAAGTGATGGAATGTTGTAATTAATGGATAATTTATTGTTATATTTATACTGATCACTGGAATGATAACAAATATATGAAGTGATATCTAATGTTATTGAAGTATTTTTGATATGGGAATATTTATCAAAGATTTGGAGAAGATTTAATCATGAAAAACTTGTTGAGAAATGCAAAGCGATGTCTTGAAATATAGAGATGTCAAATAAATTTCCAAGAAAGTTATGTAAAATGGTTTGAATAAGATTAAATTTAGAATAAGATGTATGCAATAAATTATGAAGGATAAAGTAATAAACCACATTTTGAGCACATTTTTCACGTTTTTATTAGATTTGTAGTTTGAAAAATTAAATATTTACTCGTAAGGGTAAAGAAAATATTTTTAAGAGTCATATGCAGAATCTAAGGTTCATTTGATTCATTTGTAAGAGTAATTCACACTAAAAGAGGGATGGTCACACAATGTGTGACACCCAATATTGAAGGTAAATCTCATTTCATCATGAATATATATATTTTAAATGTCATAACATGTTTGAGGCATGTTAGACGTGTTTGGGAGGCTGGAAACAGAAAAGGAGTTACTTGTGGAAGATGTTGTAGCATAAAAAACCATAGAACACCAACTAGTAGGTGGGGTTATTGGGAAATAGTGTTTTTGTTCATGATCAACCAACTATTTAGTGTAAGAAATAAGATCACCAATGGAATTTCTCGGGGCATAAAAATCCCAGTTGGGTTATATCAAAATTTTTAAAAAACTAAACCCTATCAATTTTTCCAATTTTCTCATGCCTGCAGTGAACCCCAATGCCCTAGGAACTCTATTACTATGATTATGGGAACTATATCCTCTATCCATATCCTTTATATGATGTCTATATATGGTTTTGATCCCACATTTCCAAATCTATTGATTTTTATCTTGATCTAAATAAATTCTCTCATCTTTTGCTTATCCAAAACAATAATACTCTTAATGTATTGATTAGATCAATGGTTTTTTCAATGGTCTAAGAAGGGAATTATTGGTCTATCATATAATTGGAACACAAATTTAGAGATTTTGTATCAGTGTAATGTTTGTACAAAGGTTTTTATTGTTAGTAGATTGTCTAGTGTATGTGTGATTTTCCTTCCTTTTCGATGTTAATTTTCATTAACCTATATCCATGAATTATATTTTTTTCATAATGGGGAAGGTTAAAAGTTTTAGAGTGGTGAATTTAGAGATAGAAAATAACCGTTCTTATTGAAAAATTATTTCACCTTAGGTAGGTGGTCCTTATCTTTTTTGAAAGTTTACACGAGTTCTTGGTATGACTATTTGGAATGTATGTATCCCTTGAGAGCAATTATTGATGTTGATCACATCTGGTGTGTGTGTTTGTATCCCATGATACCTATGTTTGAGATTGATCACATGAAGTGTGAATTTATATCCCATGATATCTATGCTTGATGTTTTCTCGCTTGTGGTTCTATGATGGCTAGAGATCTTATTTGATGTGATGTGATATTTATCTATCATTCTATATTTATATATTTCATGTGTTTTTCCTATTTCATCTATAGATGACCATAAAGATTGATCTATATGGTCCATCCCCCCCTGAGTGGGATGTGTTAGATTCTTAGTGAGATTTTACATGGGTTATCCCTTAAAGGGGATATGTCAAATTTATTTTTTGGATATCCCATGTAGGGGGTATATGTTAGGTGTCTTATTGATTTTTTTCTTATAATTAAAAAATAGGTTGATCCATTCTCTATAGAACCATCATGTGGGATGTGCTTATATGATATACTTATTACTTATTTAATTTTTTATCTTCATAGCATGCACCAATTTATATTTTTCACTTATGTTAAAAGCCCACTAGTTTTTTTGAACTTGGTTTCATTTTCACATCCTACATGGGAATCTCAATGTGCATTTGATCCACTCACATATGATCTCATTCCTTGTACCTATTTATTTCATTAGAGATATCCTAAATAAATAAAATTTGTGTGAAAATTATGATATTTTCCTTTTGTGCATTATTTATTGCATTATTTTATTTGACACTGTGTATTCTATTCTTGTGTTTATATATATATGGTTCTAACTAACATTAATGTATAGAAGGATTGGTTTGAGTAATAGGTATTGATTAGTGGTTTGTGCCTTGTTTTGTGGGTAGCCTCTTTGGTTGAACATTTTTATAACCCCTTGTTTGTTCATATGACTTATTATCATAATTATTTTTTTAAATGTTGGATTTATCTATGTTTTGGTCTTGAATTTCATAAAATGAAGCCTCATAGTGGTCTCTTGTAGTGGGTTAGGGGATTATAATAGAATGATTTCATTCTGGTGGAAGCCATAGTTGCACCACCTATTGTACAGGGGGATGTTTATAAGAATTATCCTATATTTTCTCTAACAAATCAAGAATTAGAATCAATCATTTTGGGTCTCTTTTTTCTAAGTACATGTTCAGGGTGGAAAATCCTGTAGGGGTGAGATGGAAATGGTTAATTACACTCAAGAAACACAACTCTAACATCCCCCAAACATTCAAGTCATCAAATTCCCCTAGGATACAGAGGGTTGGATATGAATGAAAAATAGGGTCTTAGAATTGTTAGAGACCCCATATGATCAAAATCATAATATTTTGACCTTTATGATTCAGGGTAATGATGGAAGGTGGGGGGGCATTACGATTTAGGATGGTAAACATGAAGGGCTATCATGGGTGACCTTCAATGACATCTTCTTTGAGGTTTTCTTCCCTAATTTTATAATGATGGATAATGATTAGCTATTATGGAGGTTATATTGGGGATGAAGTTAGTGTTGGGAAAAAATCCCTCAAGGCATCATTGAAGCATTTTTGAGGTGATTGTGTTTGTTGACAAAGTAGACATCTGAGTGGTGATTGTTGACAAAGAAAAAAAATGACATACAAATTTGTTGACAAAGAGGATATCATGATGGAATGTCGAGTTCAAGAGCTGAGGTCAAAGATCCATGTTTAATTCAAGAACTTCGATAAAAGGAATGAATGATCTAGAGCCGGTACAAAAGAACAGATACAAGGTGGTGCTGTTTTCTAGTGTTTGCCAAATTTTTGGGCCTGAAAATCGACAAATGAAGAAAAGTGTTTTTGGCAAAGGGACTTGCGTGCCGAGGACTTGGAGTATAGGAAACTTGCGTGCCATATGTTTTTCAAGATCATAAGATCAAAATATGGCTAAGGAAATAGGTTTGCCGAAGTTTGGGAGTTGGTCGCGCAAGTGTCTAAAAGGACAGAAGACTTGCGCGTCGAGACTGGGTCGCGCAGGTGACTTGCGCGCCGTCATGCAGGGTGGTCAATTTGCCTATAAATACCGGGCCACCCCTCTTCATTCTTTACCGAAGTTCAACACTTTGAGAAATCAGAGCTCCCGTCATGCAGGTGTTGTGGTCGCGCAGGTGGTGTGTGGGTCGCGCAAGTGAAGTTGAGCGCCGGTGTGATAAGTTGCGCGCCGGTTGGAAGTTGCGCGCCAACATTGGTTTGGGCGTAAAAGGAAGTGAGTCGCGTAGGTTTTGGGTCGAAGAAGGTTGTGTCGCGCAAGTGTCTGAGGTAGACTTGCGCGCCAGTTGTGACTTGCACGCTGATACTTGCACGCTGAGATTGACTTGCGCTCCAAGTAAGGTTTAGTTCCAGCAGTGATTTTCGGGCTGCGTGGAAGCTGGAAGTTTGTCCGATTCCTTTGGTGCAAAGAGATATTCATCTACGGGTGAAAATTGGGCTTCAACAGAGCATCTACTTACAGAGGAAGATGCATTCCTTCATGAAAATGAAGAGACCTACAGGTCTATAAACTGTGAGTGAATTCCTTCCAAGAGCAGTGAGAAAAGGAAGAGAAAGAAGGTGATCCTCTCCACCGGCAGTGATCCAGAGAGAGAGAGAAACAGGGAGTGACCCTTGGGGAAGCAGTGAGCTGACCCTAAACATTGTAAAGGCAGTGAGCCTGGGCATAGAAGTGATCTAGCCCGAACTTTGTATCCACATCTAGTGAAGAATAGTGGAATTTGGTATGACCGAAAACTTGTCGGCGTATGCTCCTTGGACGTAGCCCAGTGAGGGTGAACCAAGTAAAAATCTCTGTGTATGCCTGTTTTCTTCCCTGCATTGCATTCAAAGCATCATCATTAGATAAATAAGTAAAGAAGTGATCATTGTTTACACACAAGAGCAAACAAAGTGACCCTTGTAATAAAGAGGTCAAGATCCCGTGGGGTAGGAAGAACTTTGAAAAAGAATACCAATACCCTGATTCACCCCCCCTCTCAGGGTATATAGGCCCCTATTGGTCCTAACAATTGGTATCAGAGGGCTGGTTTCTTTTATCAGATTTTTTTGCTTCGACTTGGTGTAGTCGATCTGGGTGGTTGAAGATATAGTTTTCTCTTATCTCAGTCTACCATGGGAAAGGGAAAAGCATCAAATAAGAATCAAAAGTCAGGTAATTTCCCTCAGTGTGGAAGTGTTTTTGGAAAAAGTGTGATTCAACTAAAAGAATCAAACAGCTTAATGAAGGATGGTCTGGATGAATCTGATATGGAAAATATTGATTCACTCAATCATGATGTTGGAATGAGGGAAGTACATGAACATCAGAGTGATACTGAAACAGAATAAGAAATTGGAGGAAGAATAGATATGCGAGCTGAGTTAGAGGCTGCTCTTGAGGAGATAGATGTTTGGAGAGCTAAAACAAAGAAATCTAACAAAGTTGTTCACGATGCCAGACTCTATATGCAGCAGTAGGAAGAAGAGAATTCTGAGTTGATGGAAGAAATTGAGAAACTCAGGTTATCAACATGAGAGAAATCAGAATCAGTTAGTGAGTATAAACTTAGGATTGAATAACAGAAAAGGGAGATCGATGGATTGAATAGAAAAGTGAAAGATTAAGTCAAGTGTATCGAAGAACCTAATATTTCATGTGTCGTTAGAAACACTGATGAAATTAAATCTAAAGATATTCGGATCCAAGCATTGGAAACTGAGATCAACAAGCTAAGAAGTTTGAATCAAAGGCTTATTGACGTTGCTACTGGTCTGAGGGAGAAAAATGATTCTCAAGATGAAGAATTGCGAAAGAGATCGGAAAAGGTTGAAAAATCAAAAGCTGATGTCAAGGGAAAGAATATGAACACAGATGAAATTCAGAATCTCAAAGCCAGAAATAATGATTTAGCTACACAGTTGTCTGAACAAGTTCAAATGAATCAAAGTCTTTAACAAGAGAATGAATCTACCTCTGAATCTGTTTCTCAAGAAAAATTAAAAGTAAAAGATAAAAGTGGTATGGTAGAAAAGCTCACACAAGAATTGGCAGATGAGATGAGTTGTGGAAAGAATCTTAGAAGGGAATTCAATGCCCAACTTAAATCAAGTGATATAAAGATTCAGAAGTTGGAAGAAGATCTAGAATCAGTAAAGAAGGAAGTGGAGAAATCCAATGCTAAAGGAATTCCAAAAATGAAGGATGAATTACACTTGCTATTTGATCATCCTTCGACAAGTGATGATAAAATGAAGAACAAATATGCTATTTCTGAAGAGAAACAACAGAATATTTTCTCAGCTCAAAGACTAGAAAGTTTCGGAAAAGCTGGTATTGGATTTGATGAATCACATCCCATGCATGATAAGAAGAGAACCGTGAACAGTTCCAGGAGTGGAGAAAAACCTGTAGGTGCTGGAGATAGGCCTAAGAGGTCAGTTACAAAAAGAAGTGACGACATGTGCTATTTCTGTGGGATTCATGGTCACGCGTTAAGTTTCTTTTTAGAGGCTCTGGAATACATTTCAAGCTGTGAAAATAGAAACTTTGATAAATATGAGAATAAGAAGAAACGCCATGAGAAAATAGAGCGAAGAGTCTTTCAGAGGAAAGCATCCATTAGATGCTATTACTGTGGAAGAATGGGACACACCATGAGTATGTTTCAGGCAGCTCAAGATCCCCGTGTCAGAAGAAGAACTCAAGGTGTATCAGCATCTCGACATAGAGGTGACGAAATGAGGTATGCCATTGATGGAAAATGTTTTATATGTTTAGATTATGGGCATTTGGAAAGAAATTGCGGCAAGAAGAACACAATAAGGGAAAGGGAACTCTAAAGGAGATTCTCAACTCCAATGATGCATAATGAGAAATTATACACTGAGAGACAAAGTGGGAAGGAGAAGAATAGGCTTAGAGCCTCAGGGGAATCACATGGAGCTGAACGAAAGTTGTATCAGTCACCTCATTTGTTATACTCAAAACAGCTCTCAAGGAGAGAATGTGAACAAACCTAGAAGATTAAGGGGAGAACTACTCCAGCTGTGATAAAGAAGAATAAATGTTCAATGGGGGAATCACCACCAGTGATTAAGGCTGTGGTGACTCAGACATCTGATAAAAGAAAGATGAACAAAGTATTTAATGAAAAATTCATAGGTCGTGTTCCACAGCGAAAACTGGAAGAAGATGCAAAATCCTTGAAATGGTGGAAGAAGCAAGGGAAAATGGAAAGAAAAGATATTCCTGCTCAGAGTAGGAATCAGGGGAAATGGAATTTTAGTGGAACATCAAAGACGGAAATGTGTACTAGTGGGTTTAAACCCCAAATGGTGAGAAAGGCCTGGCCTACAAAACCTTCATATCAGAAAAAGACTCAGCATGCAGGTAATGAATGCTTAGTCATATGGCCAGAGCAGTTGAAGTTGGCCAGGTAGCTGGAGGAAGCAAGAAAAGAATGTGATGCGCTCCAAGAAAGAATCAAAGGGTTGAACCATCAGGATAAACCACTATCCTCGTCTTGAGGATTCAAGAAACTCCCCCTCTCCCTATGAATATAAATTCTATTAACTGATGATTCATGTGTTTCAGGTTTTAGGGAGATACGATCCAAGGGGAAGTGGCATCTAAGGATGCGAAGTGGAGAGGTGATATGCTCTAGAGTGTCAAGTGATTCAAATCAAGTACTAAAGTTGAAGAAGAAAGGGAGGAACAGAGCACAATAGGAAGTGATTGTGTTATTAAATTTATCTCTTGTTTCCTACAACGAGTTTCAACTCAGTAGGCTTATAGATTTTGTTAATGGCTCAATTCTGAGTGGAAGATGAGAACAAATGATGCAGGAGGAAAAAACTAGTTATGGGTCTAAACTGTTGGGCCTAACTACGGGAAGAGTTGCATAACACAGGGGGAGAATTCTATATCCTAATCAGATGCATGATCTCAATATGATATGAAGGATGAATGTTTATGCTCATGAAGAATGATTGATGGAAAAGCAGCAACACACAGGTTTTCATGATTATATATTTTTCTCTAACAAAGTGGTATCAGCTGACTGCTTTCAGGATACCAAGAAGCTGCGAGAGAAAAATCAAAGGTGTGTCAACAAAAATTTGAAAGAAGATTTTCAAAGAAATGAAATCATTGAATAATGACACAGTGAAAAGTTTTCTGTTAAAAGTGAAGAAGTGGTAAGAGACTCAGGGAGAGCAGAAGTGGATAAAGATGATTCAGAAGAGGATACTGATAATGAGTATGAGGAAGTAAAATCCTTATCTGCACAAAAGATAAAGAGTCGAGCTGAAATTGACAGGCAGAATATCATCAGTGATCAGTGAGCTCCAGTTTAGACAAGAAGAATGAAATCACTGCAGCAGACATCATTACTATCATAGGTTGAGTCGAAATGATTTGATGATGCAACTGATGATGATAACTGAGTTCAAGACATGAATGAAGAGCTATATCAGTATTTGAAGAAGCTTGGTTTTTAGCATGATGGATTTGATTACAAAATCTATTTCAACAACAACAGTAATCAAAGGTTGATGAGGCTGGTCTATGAAGAAGACACAATATTTGGAGGATCAGATGAAGCACAGTGCAAACATTTTTCTGAATCAATGAAACATAAGTTCAAAATGTATATGATTGGTGAGCTGATGTTTTTCCTTGGTCTACAGGTGACATAAGGAAGGAATGGAACATTCATTTCTCAATCTAAATATGCCAAGGAGGTTCTGAGAAGGTTTGGAATGGAGAATTCCAAGGAGATGAAGACTCTGGTTGCTACCCGGATGAAATTATCAAAAGATGAGGATGGCAAGGAAATTAATATCACAGAAGACAGGCAAATTATTGGAAGTTTGTTGTACTTGACCGCGACAAGGCCTGATATTTTTTTCGCCACATGCCAAGCAGCAAGATATCAGAGTAATCCCAAGGAAAGTCACATGCTCGCAGTGAAAAGAATACTTCGGTATATCAAGGGAACAATGGACTTTGTCTTGACATACAACGACAAATCTCAGACAGAGTTATTGGGATATACGGATTCAGACTGGGCCGGTTCAACGGATGACAGGAAAACAACATCTGGAGGTGCATTATATCTTGGAAAACTATGTATTTCTTGGTTAAGAAAGAAGCAGGATTGTATTTCATTTATCACCGCAGAGGCTGAGTATATTGCGGCCACTTAAGCATGCACACAGTTATTGTGGATGAAGCAACAACTTGAAGATATGGGAGTTGAAGTGACGTCTCCGATCAAAATCCAGTGTGATAACTCAAGTGTTATAAATCTTAGAAAAAATCCCGTCCATCACTCAAGGACAAAGAACATTGAGATAAAGTATCATTTTATCAAGGAGAAGGTTGAGCAGGGAATCATGAAGTTGGAGTATGTGCCTAAAGAGCTCCAGGTTGCAGACATTCTAACAAAGGCCTTACCCAAGGAAGCTTTTGAGAGGCATCGACTAGATCTGGGAGTTCAGTCAATTCCCCGCACTTGAAATAGTGTGGATGTGGAACCCCCCCCTCTCCCCGAGGTATGATGTATTTTTTCCCTAATGTGCTGATATGTGTTTTCTACTCTGTTACAGATTGCAAAGGAGTGACCTTTGGGTTCGTTGACAAAGGGGGAGAAAATAGTGATTGTTCAAGGGGGAGACAGTGTGGAAATTTGATAAATCATGATTGATACGGGGAGAAGCTGCCCAATGGAGCAGCCAGATAGGGGGAGAAATGAGAAAGGGGGAGATTTTTAAATCTGAGGATGCTAGAAGTGATCAATCAAAGATTAGATATCATGATAGCTGTGGATCGTGATAAAAGCAGGAGAATGGTGTTGGAATGTGGTAAAAATATTTCCAACCAAAATTGGTCTTCCAACAAGTCCTTCAACAATTGGTATCAGTTTAGTACAAATTGGTATCAGTTTGGTGTCAACAGTGGATGTCAGAGATGAAGTGATCCATTGATGAACTTTTCATTTACTCTTGTTTCTCATGCCGAGCATTGCTCATGTGGGCTTAAAGTATGTGTTGAGTAAATCCTTGATCATTATCAGAATCGCAAAAGGCGAATGGTGGATGAAGAAGTAATGATGTATTTTTCCATAAAAGAGTTGTCAACAAACTCAAAGGGGTAGATTGTTGGGCAAAAATCCCTCAAGGCATCATTGAATCATTTTTGAGGTGATTGTGTTTGTTGAAAAAGTGGACATCTGAGTGGTGATTGTTGAAAAAGCAAAACAATGACATATAAATTTGTTAAAAAAGAGGATATCATGATGGAATGTCAAGTTCAAGATCTGAGGTCAACGATCCATGTTTAATTCAATAACGTCGATAAAAGGAATGAATGATCTGGAGGTGGTACAAAATAACAGATACAAGGTGGCGCCGTTTTCCAGTGTTTGCCAAATTTTTGGGCCTGAAAATCGACAAATGAAGAAACGTGTTTTTGGAAAAGGGACTTGCGCGCCGAGGAATTGGAGTATAGGAAACTTGCGTGCCATATGTTTTTCAAGATCATAAGATCAAAATATGGATAAGTAAATAGGTTCGCGCAAGTTTGGGAGTTGGTCGTGCAAGTGTCTAAAAGGACAGAAGACTTGCACAACGAGACTGGGTCGTACAGGTGACTTGCGCACTGTCGCGCAGGGTGGTCAATTTGTCTATAAATACTGGACCACCCCTCCTCATTCTTTACCGTAGTTCAACACTTTTAGAAATCAGAGCTCTTGTCGCGCAGGTGTTGTGGTCGCGCAGGTGGTGTGTGGGTCGCGCAAGTGAAGTTGCGCGCCGGTGTGATAAGTTGCGCGCCGGTTGGAAGTTGCACGCCAAAATTGGTTTGGGTATAAAAGGAAGTGAGTCTCGTAGGTTTTGGGTCGAAGAAGGTTGTGTCACGCAAGTGTCTGAGGTAGACTTGCGCGCCAGTTGTGACTTGCGTGCCGATACTTGCGCGCCAATATTGACTTGCGCGCCAAGTAAGGTTTAGTTCCAGCAGTGATTTTTGGGCTGCGTGGAAGCTGGAAGTTTTCCCAATTCCTTCGGTGCAAAGAGATATTCATCTACGGGTGAAAATTGGGCTTCAACAGAGCATCTACTTACAGAGGAAGATGCATTCCTTCATGCAAATGAAGAGACCTACATGTCTATAAACTTTGAGTGGATTCCTTCCAATAGCAGTGAGCAAAGGAAGAGAAAGAAGGTGATCCTCTCCACCGGCAGTGAGCCAGAGAGAGAGAAATAGGGAGTGACCCTTGGGGAAGTAGTGAGATGACCCTAAACATTGTAAAGGCAGTGAGCCTGGGCATAGAAGTGATCTAGCCCGAACTTTGTATCCACATCTAGTGAAGAATAGTGGAATTTGGTACGACAGGCAACTTGTCGGCGTATGCTCCTTGGACATAGCCCAGTGAGGGTGAACCAAGTTAAAATCTCTGTGTCTGCCTGTTTGATTCCCTGCATTGCATTCAAAGAATCATCATTAGATAAATAAGTAAAGAAGTGATCATTGTTTACACACAAGAGAAAACAAAGTGACCCTTGTAATAAAGAGGTCAAGATCCAGTGGGGTAGGAAGAACTTTGAAAAAGAATATCAATACCCTGATTCACCCCCCCCTCTCAGGGTATATAGGCCCCTATTGTTCCTAACAGTTAGTGTATTCATATTCAACATGATTCACTGAGTTGATTTATTTTACACTCTTTATTCTTAAAATGAGGTGAACAAGGATAGGATGTTTGAGATCATCCTTTATCCAATGTTGACATTCCAAGTAGTGAAATTTGATCTGATGGCCTATATTGTAGTTATTTAAAGGGGAATGATGATAAACAAGAGACATGAGGATGAAAGAACTACATTTATTCTTCTAGATTCCAATAGATCATCTAGTGCTTTCTCCAGATCCTCCCTAGTTTCTTATTTTGGGAAAAATAAAATGATGTATGATGATGGATTCTAGGTTATTGATCAATATTAAAATAAGATCAATTGTTCTTTGAGTCCCTCAATGGGACAAGGATCTACTAGGTGGTATAACTATGGGTGGAAAGGAAACTATTTCATGGACTGTCTAGTTTTTCTCTAGAATTGTCTCTAGTATGGTAACACAAGTCATCTAATGATTTTTTTTGAAAATGATTCTCAGATGAATATAACAATTTTAGGCTATGGTGTAGGTGGAGGAACTAAGAAGGAGGTGAATACCCCTCAAAAATTGGTGAATCAAGTGAATCATGAGATTGTAGGGAATCATGAATCATTTTATGGGAATGTATATATGGTTTATCAAGCTCTTGATGATGATGGAGAGGGAAATTTAATATTTTCAAGTATGGTTCTTATTTATTATACACTATATATTTCATTGTTTATATTGGCGTGTCTCATTCATTCATATAATATTTCATGATATCTATAATGGGATCCCAAAAGCAAGACACATATATTTATATAGTATTTTCCTCTAATTAATCAATTGTTGTTATATGTTATGCCCAATCCACAATTCATCCAACTAGCCTATAAAAGATTCATTGTGATGACACACCCTACCATACCCAAGTTCCTAGAATGATTTGAGTTCCACTAGTGTCACGTGAACACTCTAGAGAAATATAAATATAGAACAATGGATTAGTACCAAGGTTCCAACGACCAATAAAGAAGTGATGATGATGAATAAGTAAGAAAGTATTAAAAACAAGACATAAGAAATGACTCTCCCTCACTTTTAACACCTTAAAAATTAATAAGACCATATATCCTGACCATATATAGTGTAGAGGAGAATATTACCACACCAGGTGAGAAACAAGCATCATGTAGTCACAAAAAACCCACACAATGGGTAAACAAATAAATGGAATAATTAACATGTTATTTCACAACCAACCATTTAAAAAAAAGTTCCAAATAGGTATTTAATTCTAAAATGTGGTTCAGAATCCCAAGTGATTTTACTTTTTATAAAATACGACTTCAAAAACTCTTTACAAATAGATATAAATCTCACATAAAATTTAAAACATTTCAAAGCCACCATAAAAAAACGTGAATCTTCATCCTTGAAATCAGTAACCTTTCCCAACACATTCATTTTCCATCAAACCAATTTTCAAATATCAATTAATTCATTATCTCAAGGGGAAAACCACACACTAATTTCAATCAAACTTTTTTAATTCATTAGAAAACACTTTTTAAAACATGTCAAGTTCAACACCTCACATTAAATCAATTTTCTATTTAAAACATTGTTTTCACTCCATGAAAAATAAAATCAGATCAAAATCTATCATACACCATTAAATCCATTTCAAAAGGTCTCAATTGTTTTTAAAAAATTCTTAAAAACACAAATATTCAATTTTAAACATGAAATTCAAAATAGAAACATTTAAATATTTTCAAATCATTATATGTATATTATATATATCCATACATTCAATAAAAATAAATCTGCAATGAAATAACATACATTTAATTCAAAATGAAATAATTTCATTGAAACACACACCTTAAGGAGGTATAAATTGACTTAAAACCTTTTAAATCATTTCACCTTCAAGGATGAGCACCCAAAGGAGAGACTTGAATCAATATTGCAATGAAACTGAATGAAAAAATCCAAAATAAATGGATTGAAAATATATAAATCAATTATAACTTACCAATTTGAAGTGGAAAGAGGTCTCTTATTTAGGAGAAAATGTAGAAAAATCTGCTTCTGGAAGAAGCAGGCTTGCAGCTAAGGAAAAATGTGGACAGAGGCTCATGGCTAAGGAAAAATGCAAACAGATCTCGCTTCAGGAAGTAGGAGGGTCTCCATGGTGAATTTGCGGTTTTCTATCCCAATGGTTTTTAAAAACTGTTGGGATAGAAGAGATATACCAATGGTTTTTTAAAACCATTGGTATACCCTTCAACAATCCCAACAGTTTCATAAATCCACTGGGAAAATCCAATCTTAACACCCATATACTAATGGTTTCATAGAACCATTGGTAAAATAACTTCTTAATATCCTCATACCAACATTTTCATAGAACCGTTGGTATAGGGAACCTATCCCAATGGTTTTTTAAAACTGTTGAGATATTTGTGTTGGTAAATCTTTCGTTTCCAGTAGTGAGAGTATACATGGTGAACTGACTCAAGAAGGATATGGAAAACACATCCCATTCCTATATGATGCATGTACCTTTATTTTCTTGTAACTAGTGTTTTTATGTACTGATTCAGAAAACAGGTGCCCAGAGTCCTGGTGTATGGATACGTTGGCCACCGCACCAACACTGGAGTCTCTAGCCTGAAATCCAAACTCGAAACACTTAACACTATTGCCCCAAACTAATCTCACAGACTCTCAGTCCTAAGGTAGAACTGAACCCCTCTGATAACACACTATCATGACCCATCCCTCAGGGTCTGTGTCGTGACAACCCCAGGCCCACCTCCGATAGGCGAGGGGCTAGCGACTAGCGCCGAGTAGACATATCCCATAAATTGGAAGCATTTTTATAATATCCTATACACACACACCCAAATACAAGACACATGGTATAGAGAGTAAAAACATTAAGTAACAAAAATGCATGCATACCACTATAACCCAACAACATAGTACGACAGAAATTAAAGCAGTAAAGTGCAATCGGGCCAAAAACACAAGCCCACTAAAAACGATAATTGTAAAGTCTACATGCAAACAAGGGAACTAAATCTACTGTAGGAAGCTACTGGAAACACATCGGCTCATTTGATCTCACAAGGCATCATCCGGTATTGGTCCTGGTCCTGCTACTCCTAGGACTCCAACAAAGCGTCAGTCATCTACACAAGACAAGACATGTGTGGGAAAATACCGTGCAAGGGTGAGTAAAACAATACTCAGGAGGGGACCCCAAAACACAAGGTAAAAGGCCATGAAGGAAACACCACCAAGAAGGTACAGTCAACAAAACACAGGTATATGTCAACAAAACATATAACAAGAACATCTAGGTATGCTCATAAAGGATTCCAAGATGCAACATCTCATCCACTTACAACCATATGGTTCCGCTCGTAGCACACTCAATTTTGGGAGATCCCACTCCTCAAGCTATCTGAAAGAAAGAACATAGAAAAAGTCTTCCAAAAGTATCTGAGAGAACATATGGTCTTGATATGTCATGAAGTTTCCCTAAGACGTCCAGTCTCACTAAGACAAGGAGTCTTGATATCACAACCAAATCCTTTGTCATAGGATTCTACTCAGGGTATGATCCTTCCGGGAGAACACACTCCTTGAGCTATAAAGTCATCAAGGAACCTCAAAAAGAGGTCTAGATTCCTTCGGCCCTGACTAAAGAAGATACACTGAGAACTACCTAAAGTACACTGATCAGATCAAGTCATAGAGGAATGACAGATCTCGATACACAGATAGGGGGTCCTACACCCAGGGCTCACTGGGGGACATCTTGGCCCTATTGGAATTATCATCCTAGATAGGGGATGGATGCCCATTTAAATATTGGTCACATACATGATGAAAAACCTATATAAGGTACCACAGATATAAGTGAGGACCGATTGGGCCTCTTGATGCGGTACATTCTCCACATACACCCACTAGGGCACTGAGACCCGCAGATTCATTTTGGCATGCTGGGTTACCTAGATCTACTCATCACTTAGGCATGATGGTTCACCATGATCTGATCTGATACAACTCACTTTAGAACATGGGCCATTCCCTATGATAGGAATGGGATCCTACATCATATCTTCATAGAGAAGCCTAAGGGTATCATCTCAATCTCTAATGTCACCCTCTATGATGGGGTCGGGATCCTGAATCTATCCCTTATAGGAAAGACAAAAAGAATGCCACCCCATCCCCTATTGGTCTAACTAAAACCCCAATAAACCATCTAAAAAGGATTTCATTGTTGCAAGGGTCCCAATTCCACAAACGACTCTTGAATCATACATATAGTTTGAATGATATGGGTGTTTCTAAAAAGGGTTCGGTTGGGTCTGACCCGGTTGGACAGACCCGGGTCCGACCCAATCCGCAGTGTCCTGCCCGACTGGGCCCGGGTCTGACCCGGTCTGCCGGGTCTGACCCGACCCAACCCGGGGCCCACCAGGTCCACCAGATCTGACCCGAACCTCATAGCCAACCCGGACCGCTAGAGCGGGCTGGCCTTCTCCACCCGATATGCAGTGGCCGATGTGTCCCACCTGCAACTGTTGTTGTGGGTTACCCCTGCAGTCCAACTGAACCACAGTCTCCAGCTGCATGATGCAGCTCGCTAGCTGCGTCCGCCGAACCGCCTCCAACAGCCTCTGATCACTGCCTGTGGTGGATTATGCGACCCTCCTTTTCCATCACGACGCGCACTGCCGTGTGCCGCCGTAGACGGGTGCTTCTACGGGCCACCAGACTCACTCCAGTGGTCTGTTTTCTGATTTGAAAGAAATTTTGGAGTCCTCGGGTCGCATTCTTCATCTCCAGGGGTTCAAAATCATTCCACGATCCCTTTCTAATGTGAATTTATTTTCATGTGATATCTCCCACACCGCCTCGATCTTATCTCCACCACCATCATCACACCTATGTCACGCCGTGTCCATCCTGGACCTACGACATTAGATCATTGCACCAAGGATCGGTTGCAAAACGATCGATCAATCGCCAAAAGTCAAGTCATGGGAAAAATAAAGAATGACCATGATGAATGAAGAACAGATGGGGAAAAGACTTGAATTAACAAACATGAATGGACCTCGATCGATGTTCGTGTCGATCAGGGTTTGTTTCTGTTAAAACAATTGACCAAGAATCACAAATAAAATCTCTCGTTAAAACCCTCCAAGAGTAATCCCATTCCACAAAAAAGATCAATCTGTGGTCCAATTTGTTTGTTAATTGGTTTGTGTCCATCATGGAATATTAATAATGGGGAAAGGAGAATATTCCAATCATAAAAACCCCTGCCTCAAGTTGGATTGCTTGTTGATGTTGATTGAAGTCGCGTCATGATGTCGATCCTTGTTCCACCAGCGTTCATCGATTCATCATCGCTTGAATGAATCCTGACCTATGATCTATCTTTTCCAGTGAGAGAACCTCCTCCTCCTTTCCGTAGGGAAACTTCAGAGGAATTCTCCAGCATTATGAATTCTAACGCTGGACCCTATCCCCGATTAATGGAGGAAACACATTAACGCGTTAATGCATTTTAGCATTACTGTTTCTCTTTGAAACAATGTCACCACACTACTTCATTTATGAAAGGATAATGGGTTTCCATAATGGTGCATCACAACATCTCCATGCTATGAAACATTAAAAAAGAAATAAAGTAAACTTCTTTAAGTTTATTTTATAAAAATTCCAAAAATTAACTTTTACCCTCATCCCGTTATAGTCAAGGTTAGAGTCTAGCTAAGGAAAGCATACCCTCATGAGCTCAAAGGTTCTCTCATATTTACAATACAAGTTACCGTTTATGAGTTATAATGATTTGAAAAACAAAATAATTTTATTTAATAATTTTATTTACGATTATGCCTTTTTTGAGTTTTCTCACTGGAGACCCACACTGACTAAAGTTAAGTTGCACCTAGGGTAAACCCACCATTCCAAATGCAACATTGCCCCCAAAATTCTTATATGGGAACCCGTTTAATATTTATTCTACTTTTTTAGGAAAACTGCTTAGGCGAGCTATTTATAAACTTATCATTTTTTGACGGATCATTTTAGACACTTTGGGCCTCGGAATCGCACGCCGTCTCAGCACATAGTCTCATAATTTTCCCAAGAATTTTCTAAAAATAGAACTGGGAAAATATGAGTAATTACATTCACATTGTAATTGCATATAAAATATTTTTTGATCATTTTACTTTTTTGAACTCGTTTTCTCAATCTGTCAATGAGATTAATTTTAAATTAATTTTAGCCACTTTTGTATTTTGAATTTTAAAAAATGGATATAAACAGTTTTCATCATTATTATATTTATGATCTAATAGGATCGTATTAATTTTTGGACATTATGAATAGTAACAATAGTAATTATTTTTATTACCATGGTTAAGGGTAAATATAGTAAATAAAGTTCAAAATAATATTATAACTGATAAAAATTACCCAAAAATTGTCCTAATTTCATTTTATGAGTGTGTGTCAACCAAAAGCTTCCTTGGGATGATTTTAGGTCCACTTATAGAAACTTTTAGCACTTTAACCCTTTTATAGTGTAATATTCAAAGGAAAGTCAATTTCCCACACACTTATTTTTATCAAGTAAAATATTTTTAATATGGTGTTATATAAGTGACATGTTCAACTATAAATAGAATTGGGAATGAGAAATTTTTTATCTACATCATGGTAATTTTTTTATAATTTTTAAGAAGAAATAATTAAAATAAATGGTGACATAATGATGACGTAGTAATTGTTTAATTAATGAGATAATCAAATAAATGATTTTCAAAATATTATAATAAATATAATTTGATATAATTGATGTCATAGATTATTTTTTTTGAGTTTTTTACATGTTAGGGACGAGTTAATAGAGTTTTTTAAGATATAAAATTTTTATGATATTTTTAAAAATCTAAGTATTAAATAGTGTCAAAATTGAAATTACTGATATTTTAAAATAAATAATATTTTATTAAATGATATAAAATTAAAAAATATTTAAAATCAGTCCAATTGATTTATATAATTCTGAAAATGTCATTAATGACTCATTTTTTGTGTTTTGGCATTTTATAGTAATTATATTTACCCTCAAAGTGTAAATTAAATGACATCACTGTAAGAGTTAAAAGGGGTTAAAAAAATAAGGATTAAAATTAGTAAAAAATTTATTTAATTTTAATTTTATGAATGGTATTCAACCCAAAATAACCATATCTTAGAAAGGAATCTTTTCGGGGAAATTTTTATTAGAAAATTCTTTAATATTAATTTAATATTTTGGAGAATTCCAAGAGTTCCCCTCCCCTCTCCTATAAAAGGGCACTCATTATTCTCTTTTATTCACACTTAAAACCCTTTTTGGTTTATAAAATCTAATCCCACTTCCCTTCATAGAATCCCTACCCACATTTTATAGGCCTTAGATTAGGCATAACACCCTCCTTGTAGGTGTTAAGGTGTTAATCAAAGGTGATCATTTGAAGAAGATTTATCGTTTTTAATTAAGGGTTTTTATTTTATTTCTTCTTCCACATTTAAAATATTATTCATCCATGATGAAATAATAACTATAAAATCATAAATATACTAACATTTTATTATTTTAATATCATCAGCTAAATATATATCCACTTCCATAAAATGGGAAAAGAATTAATCATTCATGCGTATGTATGGATTACCATCTCCATGATTGTAACATAGTTCATTTTTCATATCCATATGTAATGGATGGATTTTAAAATATAATTAATGTTTAAAATTGATTATTATTTCATGAATATTATTCTGGATATGATGTACTAATGACTACTTTGACTATTGACGTCATGCCAAATTCATTTTTTACTCATGTACTGAACATTGTCAAAATGTCCGACATAAACATAAATAAATAGGTAATTTTTGTAACAAAATATTAAGTGATATAAAAGAAATAATAAACTCTAAAAAGATTCCCAAGAAATTAAATAATAAATATAATTTTATTATTCAGGATGATAAACATTTTACATGATGAGTCAGAATTAAGGTAAGAGATTTCTCCTAAATCACCTTTCACTGAGGCTTTTCATGATGATATTAACTAGTATTATTTTACAAGGTGTATATATAGCTAATATGAAATTTCATATCAATATTTCATCTATAGTCATGTTATTAAATGTTTTTATAAATTTATTCTTTCGTGTAGATTATGATTTAAATGTTCCAAGTGGTATGGGACACCTTGAATGTTTAAATATTTAACTATCAAATATTTTTCTCCATGTCAATATTCTTGATATTTTTTTACATATTTATTTTTATAAATATTAAAAGTAATATAAAATAAATTTTATGTCTATTTAGGATTTCATTAAAAGGTTTTCAAAAAGTAATATTTTTATGTGTTTTTATATGGAACGTTTCGACAAACGATAAAAATAATGATCTATTCTTAATGTATATAGAGACAAAGACATTTCCACCACTCTGGACATTATTTTATTATATTCTTCTTTTGAAATATTTCATGTTTTCTTAAATTAAATACCATATTTATATTTTTTGGTATCTATTTTTTTAAAATGGGTTTTCAATGAAAATGGTGTTTTGTTATTGAAAATTGGTTCTTGAAAGAAAAGGGTTTTTTATCTGAAAGTGTTTTCATACGGTATTAAAAGATTTTTTCAAAGTTTTTTGTTATGAAAGTGTTTTATTAATGATATGGTATTTGATAATTTTAGGAAATGGGTGAGATTGATACTAGTTATACATGGGGTGGCCCAGATAGTATTGGGAAACCCATTATAGATTAACATGGGGAGGCTCAGATAGTGTTGGGAAAGCCAGTTATAGCTTAACATGGGGTAGCCGAGATAGCACTAGGAAATCCCATTATATCTTAACATGAGTTGTCCCAGATAGCATTGGGTAAGCTCATAATATATTAATTGGAAGTCATACCTATGGTTATTCCAATTTAAAGGGTTTTGAAAGGGTTATATATATATATATATGATTCTCTACATAACCTAAATTATTTTTCAATGCTTTCTATGGGTCTTAATAATTTTATTTGAGAAAAACGTAAGTTTTTTTCATGTGAAATTTTTTTATTTCATATTCTCAAAGGAATTTAGAGATAAAGGTAAAAATTTAATGAGTTTTCAGGTTTTTACATAACTAAAAGGTTACTTTCTTTCTTTGTCCCTAACTAAGCTTATGTGCTCATCCCAGGTTTTTAAAATGTTTGTCACTGGGTTTAAGGGGGGAATAGAGACAAATATGATATCAAGGGGATAAATGTAAAGATTTTTTATAAATAGAAATCATATTTTATTTTAAAGATTTTTATATTATAAAAAATGGATAATGTGTATAAGTGTCCACCTGTAATGTATGTTTTTACTTTGTAAGATTTTTTTCTAATTATATAAAACTCTAAAGTAAAAAGATCCCCCAATGTGAATTCTAGTTCAAAAACAGTGGAATAATTTATTTTTAAGGTTGGGTCCTTATATATAGAGTATGTTTCAAAGAAAAAGGTAATGATGATAAAAGGATCTTTTCACATGGATAATGTTGAAAGGAGAATATTTTGACACATTGATGAAAATGACCTATATAGAAACCATGAAAATTTTCATTAAAACTATTTATTGAAATTATATATAGAAAAAATGACCATATCAAATTATTAAGGTATCGATAAGGAAATTCACAGTAGCATCAAATGAGTGTGAACATAGAAAAATAGCGGTTCTTGACTAAAAAAGAGATATGGTTAATTTCAATGAAAATAAACAATTTAGTTAAGATATTAGTAAAGTGGAAATGGAATTTTTAGGGAACATGTAAAACCCAATGAATAAAAAAATTATGATGGTTTTTATAAATAATAAAAATTCCCAAAATATATTATCATTCAAAAACTATCTCAATTTCAAGTTATTCTTTTCAATGAAACCCTACTAGTTTGCGTAACATTTTAATAAAAAAACCATGAAATATAGAGAATAATAGAAAAAATAAAACACACAGATGAAAAAATAATTCATGATATAACATATAAAATGGGTTTTGTATACATAATATAAAAATACATGGTCTGAAAAATCAAACATGTCTAATGGATTTTAAAATGAGACTATTAAACTCTTTCCTTAACATATGAAGTTACACTAAATCACATAAGCCTCTTATAAAAAATTACTTTCCTAATCACATATTTCTGAATATTATTCTTATATATATATATATATCATTTTTTAAGAATAATTTGAAATTAATATATTCATGTATGTTAGTTAGGTATCATATATTATCAATATCGGGAGTGATTAATCTTTATCATTTTGATTTAGTTTTGTAATAGTAGTTTTATTCTCCATTATTATCTATAATTTCAACATTTATAGAAAATAAATTGTACTATAATTGGTTTTATAATCATTTTTAGTGTTATAATTTCATTACTAGTGAGTTTTTTTATTATAAATAAAGATAGAGTCAGATAATAACATGCTTTAATGATATTTCCAATGACATTTTTGTATCTTAATTAATGAGAATGATATTAATTTTACCATCTCAGAACCCAAATAAAACAATTATTTACTAATATATATAATATATTAATAGTAATTACTTTCTCATAGAAATCCATTATTTTTATATCTTTTCTGAAGTATGTGGTTTGACCAAACCATACCATAATGTACAATAATTAATGTATGAATATAGTAATAAAATTCGTTTCTATTGTAATAATATCATTATAACATAAGCATAATGATATTTATTGGATTCTTTTTATAGTGGTGAACCATATTTTAAGGTATTTTAATAAATTATAAAGATTATAGAATAAAATTGATATACATTAAATCACAGAGTTAATAATCCACACAAATCCAAGAATAAAATATTTCTTTTTCATAATGGATGAGAGGGAAAGAAGGTGGATTATGATTTTTCTCTTTATAATCATAATTATATTATTTATTTCATATTTATTAATAAATTATTTCTTTATAACCATCTATGATAGGAGGTTGTGAATTATGGAAGATGTTTCTTTGTGGAGACGATAGTCCACACAAATACACAAATGACATTTTTTAATTCCTTAATAGAAAAGGGAAAAAAGGATAATGATTGTTTCTAAAGAATAATAACATTCAGTATAAAATCAATACTCACAAAATTATATATTAATAAGAAAATTATATTTGTAAAATTATTCTATAAAATAAAAGATATTGAGAATGATTAATACTCATGTTGAGAATATGAGTTTTCCCTTATAGGACACCTCCCAAATAGTGGATTTAGGTCAAACTATTATATCAAGAAGAATATGGAAGGGAAATAGGATTATTAGGGAAGGAAAAGGGTACATTTTCAATAGGAAACTGAAATTGGGTAGTGTTGTTGAAGGGGTTGTCATAGATCCCTTTGAAAAGTAGTGATAATGAAAATTTTGTCAATATTTCATCTTAAAATAAAGACATGACATGTTTACATGTCATGAAGACTCCAAAAATAAAAATAAGTGAGTGGTGATAAGTATTGGTTGATCTAAACCATATAAAATTAATTTAAAACATGTTTTTAACATTCTAAGAATTTTACACCTTTCGTTAAATGGTTTTAAAATTTTGAATTTTTCTCTGATAATAAATTTTTACTTAGTAAATTTTTATTTCCTATAAATAAAATGCTACTTATTACACAATATGGAACATTTATTTTATAATTTGAAATCTATTTTATGATATTCACATTCTAATGGTGATAAAAATTGGTTTTATACAAATAAATTTATAACGAGATGATAAATCTTTGTTAGAATAAATGAAATTATGATAAGAAATATCAAACATATGTTTGAAAATTAAAATAATCATTTTAACATTTAAAATTTATTTTTTAAAAAACATATTTTTTTCTATAAAATGTATTCATAACATTATATTTCTTACATATAAAGTAATAATGTATTTAATTTTATAATATTTGTTGAAAATAATTTGCAACTAAATACAATCTTTAAAAAAAATTAGAAAAAAAATCATCTTCTGCTAATAATGTCTTTAAAAATCTAAAATTGATTTTAATTTTATAAAATTAAAATTCTAAAAATTATAAATTTATATTTTAAATGAAAATTAATTTTATAAAATAACTGATTTTATTGAAAATAATATTTTTAAACATTAATCGTTATTAATATTATTTTAAATAAAATATTAATTTAAATAATGTTAGTATATTTTTCCATATATAGAAATGTTTTAAATTTCATCAATTTAATTTATTAGTATAGGATATACAACACTTAAAAAGAATAGTTCTTTGAAAAATATTTCTTTTATATTAAATAATATTCACCAAATAACATAAATTTAAATATTTATAGGCTTAAATTTTAATTTTACTATTCCATTGATATTAAAATCATTCATTGAATATTATATATATAAATTATCATAAATTAATAATAAAAATAAAATAATAATAATAATACCTGAAAAAAATATATTTATAAAATTTTAATATTATATATTACTTTATTTTTTTTAAAATGATGAATTATATCATATTATATTTACTCCTATGAATACACAATTTTAGTATAATAGTTGGACACATGTATATCCAATGACTATATTTCAATACTATATATTTCCTTATAAAACTCATTCATTCCATTCACACTTCTTATGTCACACTTATCATTTATATTTTTTTTCATTTTATATCTCATGATATACCTTCTACATTAATGATGTTTTACCTTATTATTTGTATTCATTGGAAATTGGTGATCCTAAATGGAGAAGACAGTCTAGGAGAAATCCAAATGTGGAAGATTTTTCTCTCTTTATTATCACCTTTTAATTTATATACTTTGAATAGATTTGATAATCCATTGGTTGTAATATATAGATTATTATGATTTTGACATAATGTTTTACTATGAATGAATAATGTGTTGTTAGTTAAATTCTTATCTTGTATGACTTATTTTATAATCTATTTGAATTCTATTGAAAAAATAGAAAATATTTTATATTTATAAACATATATTATATGGAAATAATATTCTTCTTAGAAACATGGTATGTCATATATTATGTTCTTACATCTAATGGTTCTTCATTTCATAGTATAAATATCCATTAGAGAAATTCATAAACACCAACTTGTTGATTTGATTATTTATTTTCTTGAACAAAGTTATTAACATTGGAAACCATTGAAAATTTGCATTGATATAAACTATATTCATCCATCATTAACATGAAATGGGTTTGACAATATCCCTCTATAGATTTTTTATTTCATTACCAAAATTATTTTACATGCAATGAGTTCTTATTTGTCTTGTTGTAAATAAATTCAAACTCCTTCTCTACTACCGATGGTTGAAATTTTCATATGGGGTGAGGGGGGAAATACAAAAACATACTTATTCTTCTTCCATTTTATTTTACATTGATGGTAATGTAAACTCTATGATCCTTTAATGAAGGGTAAAATCAATTTTTATAATGAAATAAGGCATGAATCAACTAACCCTATGTCTTTTTGTGTAACATCCCAACTCAAATCACTAGGACCCATCCAAAATACCACATAACCACAAGCGTGACTGCACTTACTCTAGAGATGAAAATATAGTTGTGAGGGTATCAAGTAGAACTATGGGGAGACTATACCCTCCATCAGATATATAAATAAAAAATAAACAACCAAATATTTTAAAGTTTAAAATCTGAGTATACATATACAAATATCATACCAATAGTACAAATGAATGCTGAAAAAACATATTCAAACATTAAACAATTTATAACAGATAATCACCCACTAGGCCATTCATGTATAAAAATAAAGAATGGTACAAAATTATAAAGTGGATTCACATCTCTAATTCTAAAATAATTTATCTCTCCAAAATCATAGAGAACTATTTCATTTAGCAATCAACCAATGCCTCACCTAGACCTATATCTCTAAAAAGTGTAGGTTGCGCGAGTACTAGAGTTTCTTTGCTGCATGATAAGGTTGTAAGTAAAACTAAGTGGGATGCCACCAATTTGGTATACTAACCAAATGATAATACACAGTCTAATATTGTGTGATAATCTTAGGATAAATTAAATAGTAAATAGATATTTTTTTCAATTATAACATAATCATCAAGCACACAAAATCAATAAAAAACCACTTATTAAGCAGTCATGTGCCTACCAAGAATCCACTAACCTCATCTGTACCTTATTCATCTCTATGTAGGAAGGATAGTCATTATGGGTTTCTAGAGAAATAATGATCAAACAACTAGCCTAAGAGTATCCGATTAGACCACACAAGGACATGATGCTTCATCTCTCTCTCGTCAGTAGTACATGACCTTAACCTCATGGTCAGACCACACAAAGACATTATTACTCATCACTATATCTTGTGTAAGATTAGATAACACCATCAGTCCCTAATGTTTTCTCTTGAGTCTCATAACATACGACCATTATTTAACAGTTAATACAAAGTAAGAAAAATATTCCTCATTATCTATCTCAACATTGTCATTATGTCATATGCATCATCTAAACATGCTTACACTCTATGGATATCGATCCACAACGTGTCTACCTATCTCCAAGGAACCATGAATAGAATAAGAACACATTAACATATACCAAATATATCATAAGGAAACATCATAATCATATCAGTCACATATATTAAGTTTCACATAACAACAAACATGGTTCTCACACATAGGAAAACCACATCAGACAATGGGTCTCTAAATAATGTTTACACACACACATGTGATCACTATCACAGATGGTCAAACAAGACATGTCATCGAAGTTATCACATCAAGGAAAAAAGATATACATATAAATAGATCATGAAATATCAACATAACTCAAAGAATCTATACATTTGATCATAACATCAGGCATGATCATGCTTGTTCTAGGTATCGTGTTGCAAAAAAACACACCCCAAGGTATACATGTAGTTTAATAAACTAATTTTTGATCAAGCCTCAACCATCAGCAATGATAAATAATAAAGTTCACAAGGGTCCTTTGTGGACCTTGAAACTTTTTTCAAATAAATTAGGAATGGATCCTTTAATTAATTATGACTAAAGGATCATTAATTAATTAGGTGTAACTTGTTATTAATAACAAATTATTAATTTAAAGGTCTTCATTTAAAGGTGGGGAACCTCATTCCACATGCCAATAACCATGAAAAAAATATAGTTTAGATTACACAGGACCCCTTACCTCAAATAGAGTTAACTCTAAAACAAAAAATGAATATATTTTGTGCGGTTCCTTCTAATCCCATCTAACCTCTATGGATAACCACATGGTTCTTATCATGCCAAAGAAGTCAAAAAAGTAATTATATCAAAATTATAATTAATAAAAATTATTTAAAACAAACTCATGTTCAAGGGTGAAGGTACACTTTCCAAAATACTTACTGAATATTACCACCAAGTCATAACCACATTTATACATCCATGGAAGGTCTTTCTCACACATTTGAATTAATTATAAGAAAAATACCCATAAAAAGAATAAATGATGAATTCAAATTTCATATAATTAAATTTTAAAAATTAGAATAGACCAACCTAATGGTTTAACTTAGATGAAGCATCATCCAATGGAGTATGAGGAATTCCTAGAATACTCTAATTTATATAAAGAGAAAAATCCCCAAATAAATACCACGCTTCGATGGAAAAAATTATAAAAATTAATGAAAAATAATGTAATTATTTATAGAGGGGAATACCTTCATTTAAACATCAAACAATTGGATAAATTCATCATCAATGGATACCCTCTAGCCATGCCAATCCATAACTTCTACAATCTCAGACAATTACATCAAGATCTAATAGAAGTTTTATATAATTTTCTATTTGATAACAGTAAAAAAATCAATCGGTGATCAAGATCACAAAATAGAATAAGATATTAATAGAATTGATTTATAAAGTATCAATATGGTTAATAGTTTGAATGGACTATCTATAATGAACAAAAAAAAATGATCCACTATCTTATAAGGAATAATGAGAAAAATATTGAAGATGATCGAAGGATATAACCTAGATTATTTATTAGATCATATCAAGATAAAAATTGGATCAAGTGGATCTCTTGGAGGGAGGAAGAGTGGAGTGTTTGTCTGAAAAATCCTCAACATTTAAAGCTAAATGAATAAATCCCTAGGGGGATCCATTGGAAAAAAGTCCTAGAAGCTCCCCCATTAAAATAATATCTAGTTATCAACACCAGCTATGTAGTGTAGGATCACCATATGGATAGTGAATCCTATTGGAAATAAAGCTCAATTTATTCCTAAACAGAATGTCATTGTAGGGTAACCGAATAAATGGTAAGATATACTGAGCAACAAGGACTCTTACTACCCCACTAATTAATCAGGACAACTATTGTAGCCCAAATGTTCTAGAAATATCTTCTAAAAACCTAAGGTATCTGTTGGATATTAGGACTCCATTCAAGTATTAATACTCCCCTAAAATATGTTCAATCTAGAATAACCTCAATATGACACCTGATTCTCTAAATGAGCATTCCACCTAGAAAAAAATTCACTTCCCTTACAAAATTTACAAACACAACGTTGTGGGATGTTCCAGTCTCTACACCATAGAATGTCACATCCTTATAATGTTGCAGTGGAAAATTAATCACACCACACAATCTTCCTAAATCATCATTCATGAGAAGTTAAATTAATTTTATCCCTAAATTTGAATGCTACCCCATGGGAACACTAACATGTAAAATGTATTCCTACTACCAATGTGTGACTCCAAGGGAATACACTAGAAGCTGAGACAATTGGTTAATGTCATCTGACATCAAGAACAAAATTCCATAATCCATTGATCTCAAAACCCCATAGTGTAATCCACTGATTCCTATTGAGATATTATTTTTTCTACACAACATAGTAATCTATATAGAGAAAAATAATTTTAATGACAAATGACATACCTATTGTAGTTTAGTTTAGTCACTCTTAATAAATAAAGATACATGTTAAATTTCACTACGAACACCTCATTCCTGATTCCAAACCAAGCCAATGAGTTGCTACTGACAAACATAACTAGGACAAGATGAAATTTCCTAAAATTCCCTAGCCAATACTTAAAACCTTGGTCATAATCGATATGATGAGCTCAATTTGGTTATAATCCACTATATTTATGTTAATATGGAAGTATAGTCACCACATTTATAGTCATCTACCTAAAAATCCAACTGACATTAATAGTAGACACTCCATGAACCCACATATAATGATTCCTTGTCTCTTAAAGGCATCATTAAATTATTACAGAATCCTAACAAATTTTCTATTTGATATTAATGCAGTTTTCCCAATTTTCACCTTCCTCTTACTCCCCCAAAAGTATATCATCCATGCGGTATGTACCAAACATCTAACTCTCACATAGCTCACACTAATTTTCTCCTGATTCCAAATTCTATATATGGAATCTATCCACCATGACATCTTAATCAAATCTATGATATTCAATGTGGGACTACATACAATTGGGTCCAACACAAATCCATCTTTGAGATTCTTCATCATCATTCAATAGTCTATCTTTATCATACCATAATACTTCCCATAAGAGATCTAATACACAAATGAATAGGTCAACACTCCCCGCCATAGGATTATTCTTATAGTCAAAAGGAAATTCACACCATAGTCTACTCAATCCATAACTATTCATAATTGATCATTTTGACTATGTGATACCATATATTCAACTGATTTCCAAGAAAGAAACTATGAACCACACATACATGGATTTATGGAACATATCCAAATACATTCAATGATCCATTATTAACATGTATAATGTTCTCTAGAATCAAAGGCATGCGTTCTAACTCCTTACTCAGATGGGTCTCATTTACTTATATTATACATTTTTTTCAACCACAATAACTCAAACAATGAAAAACTTAGGTTGAATACACAATAGTTCCCTAACCTGTTATCAATGTTGTCTTCCATTATATAGATAACACCATTGGAATTAACCACTATCATTCATGCCCTATGAGCATTATACCAAATTAACCAGTTTCTTGCACCATGAGTGACCCTGAAATGAATTTATTAGTGTCTAACCATAACAACCTCATGTGGGTTCATAAAAAACCAGGACATTCTTAGTGGTCACCTCACTACCTACATCCACTAGTTCAATTGACCATATGCATAACCACCTCATGAAAACACATGCATTAAGTCTTTCTACTAAGGCAAGAAAACATCTATTGTTACCACAAAAGAGTAAAATTTTCACAAGTCATAGAATTATATTATGGAATCTCATGTCTACCTTTATTACACACAATAAGGTATTAACACTAACAAATTTATCACTCACAACTATCCTCATTATAAAAAGGAAACTCCTTTTACCAAGTTTCAACATGAACTACCTATCTCATAGGTGTTAATATAAGTTGTTGCAATGCTCTAAAACTCAATCTTGAATCTCAAGTACTATCACACAAGGTTAAATACAATACAAGGATAGAAAAAACATAAAATATCTTTTGTTAATCCTTATAAAGGATACTCACATTCATATATAATTTTTGTCAACTAAAACTACCCTTTAGCATTAAGTTTGATTATCCCTTTATAGGGAGTATCCCCTTAGGTTACACCAATTTTATAAAAGGATCTTACATTATAGTAACCTGAGTCACTTATATAGAAATGAGTTCTATAACACAACTCCCATAGGGTTAATTAAGGGTTAAAACTCAAGGAACATCAAATATGAACACATCCAGAGACATGACATTATGACTTCTCCCTTATACGACCCTATAAAGTTTCAAAGATTCCTATTTTTGTTAATGGGAATGAAAATATGAGTATATGGACAAGTCAACATATACCATAGTTGTCACCTTAACTAACTAGACCTATCCATAGGTTACCCTAAAAATATTCTTACAAAGGAATTAATTCCTATCATTACACAACAAGTACCATATCACTACATGTACCGAGATGTACTACATAATTATCATCATCATTATCCTCATTATCATCATCTAGGTGCATCACACTATAGTCAAATATAAAATGATACATGATGTACTTAGACATAGAGGTTTAGTTGAAATAATACCATCTAAAAATCATATTTTTAACACAATAAAAGTTGATATAGGGGGTTATCTAAAATAATACCATCTGAAAATAATATGTGTAACACAATAAAAGTTGTTAAAAACTATCAAACTCATTCCAAATAATAACTAAATTCATAGACAAGAATCATATATTTTATCTTAAACCTATGTGTCGAATATAATGCATGTGATGCCTATTTCAAATACGAAAAAGAGTAAAATCCAAATTAAATCACATAAAAAATTATCCGAATGCATAAAATGAGGTTGAATTGTATATAACCATAATAGAACAAACCAAGAAAATCAATATTATACCCTGGTAACCTGTACTTCCTTAGGAAATGTGTTTGAGACACACCATATAATGTTTCATCACATTTTGTGACTCATTTCCATGTCGCATTTCTACCATCTAAAAAAACTATAAAAACCAGGCTTCTTCCCTTTGAAAACATTATGTAATATTCTAACCTAAATCAATAGTTCTGTACCAGAATGCTACAAGACCACAAGAGTACCACCCCATAGGCCAAAGGATTTCAACTAGAATAATTGGTCTCAAGTGGAATGATGTGGCTGGAGGTCGTCATGACCCTCAAAATTTCATTTATTAGCCTACACTAGCATAATGGTGCAGGGTCGATCCATAGAGAAGGCAGGTGAGTGAATTCTAAGGTTTTTGAATTTTAAACCCCCACTGTTTTCAGCAGTGGGGAAAAAATATTCTTACTTTTTTTTTATTTATATGATGAAGTGGAAACAGGATGAGGAAACATGATTTTCTACAAAGAAACTAAAATTTATACTAAGTACTGTCAAACTAAAGTATTATAGCAAAATAACATTTAAAATCAAAGACAAAGGAGCTCAAATCAACAAAAGTCACTCTGGAAATCTAATCTAATGGTTAAAATAATTGACTTCTTCACAACTTTTATTGAATCACTCCTCAAAAACATGCTGAAGAATCCCCCTTGCCAAGATACCAGTGAGACAATGAAGGAAGAAATCGGTGAGATAGTAAATGGAACCGGTGGCATAAATAATACGATGAGACCATGTAGATATGGTGCATAGTGGCACCGTAAAATGAAATAGTTGCTGTGAGACCGTGATGTTGCAAAATATATAGAGAAAATAAAATAAATTAAAACTTAAATAAAATAAATACAAAATAATAAATAAAAACTAAAACTTAGTTAAAACAATTGAAAATTTTATTACAACATAAACTTTAATTAATTTATAAAACCAATTAAACTTAAGTTAAATTATTTATAACTTCAACTCGCATAACTTAAATTATTACTATACTGAAAATTTAATTCAGAAACAAATAAATTATTAAAAGTTAATATTAAATTAAAACAATTATAAAACAAAGTTTAATTATTTATAAAAGACTACTGTTTCAAATTAAATTAATTAAATAAATCAGATAACTATTATTTTATTAATCAATTTATTTTAATTAATTAATTTGATGAAATTAAACAAGAGTAGAACATTTATTAAACTAACTTAATAAATAATGAATAGTTAAATGACATCAAATATTTAGATTATATTAAATTAAATTAATTAATAATTAATACATGAAATGATAAACTAAAACTTCATTATTTATTTATAAAAAAGGATTAATTAATTAATTAATTAATGTTAAATTATTATACATGCACACAAAAATACCAAACTAAATAAAAAGTTATTAGACCATAAAATAAATTAAAAACATAAATTAACTAATTTAAAGCATAATACACACGATTAGTTATAAAAATTGATTAATTAATAAGTTTATTTATAAAAATACAAAAGCGTAAATATTTAATATAAAGAATAAGATTAAACAATTAAATCCTTAAAAATTAGTTAAAATGATGTGGCAAAACATGTGTTTTTAAGGCCACATCATGGAACCATGGAGAGACTATACACTATATCAGAGTTATCAATAACAAATGAGCATCCAGTTATATAATAATACATTATAAATGAATGTAGAAACAACATACTCAAATTTTAAACAAGATACAAAAACTAATCTCCCACAAGGACAGTCAATTATAAAAATAATAAAAGGTAAAAAAGTAAAAAGGTACTTCACGTCTCTATAACTCACTTCATTATGATATTTATACTTGGGAAAAGCTATTCCAAAAAACAATAAAACTTGGTCTCATCCCAAAATATACCTATAATATTTGATGGATACTTAGGTACCCATGTTCTATTTCCACCCAAACCAGGATTGAGTAAAACACAATAGGACACCACCAATATAGTCCATTACCAAACCGGTAATACACAGTGTATGTTCATGTAAAAATCGTAGGAGAAATTAAATAGGAAATACATAATTTTATAAGAATATTATAATATCTCATAACACAAAAGTAAAAAAACCATGGGTTATGTAATTGATCACTTACAAAGACTCCAGAAACCCTGTCTATACCTGCTTTAGTTCCATGTTAGAAGGATAATTATAATGAATGTTTGGGGTAGTCGATAGAAATATAGTAGTCTAATAGTATCAAGATAGGCCAAAAATGGCTACAATTATCTTTATATATATCTTAATTAGTTCAATCCCTATACCTCCAGGTCATACATCACTATTACATCATACACTATCATTATCTCTTAGGTCAGATCATAGAATACCATCATACCAAACTATCACCTATTATGTTTAGAAACATATGACCATCATTCCCTTGGGGTTTTCCATGTCAGGCCACCATTAACCATCATTTATCTCCATCCTTTCAATATATCACATGTATATTTTTAACAAACTCTCCCTATAAGTTTACAAGGTCATAATGAGCCCAACCATCTCCTAGGTACCATGCAAAAAATAATAAAAATATAGGATATCCTAAATATATCATAAGAAAATAGTGGTATCATTTTATAAACATATATCTTGTTTTACCACCCAATAAACATGGTCTTAAAATATAGTGATACCATATTATACAATGGGTCTATATTCAATTCTTACCCACACACATGAAATCACTATCAAGCATGGTTGATCAAGAAATTCCAATAAAGGTATCACATCAAGGAAAAAAATATATAAACGGATCATTACATATCATCATGATTCATAGAAGTGACATATGTGATCAAATAAATAAGAATAGTCTTAGGGGCCCTTGGTCTCATGTAGAAAAACTATATAAACCAAGGTTTTTGTGTATTTTAAGACAATATTTAATTATTAATCCTCATCCATCATAAGTAGGAAACAAGAAAGTGAAAAATGGTTCATCATGGCCAATGGAACATTATCCAATTAAATTTTGAATAGTCCTATAAATTAATTAAGGCTTAAGGATCATTAATTAATTAATTGTTATATATTATTAATAAAATATTATGAATTTTAAGGTCATTATCCCAAGGTAAAAAACCTCATACAAATTTTAATAACCATGTATAAACCATACTACAGAGTACATGGAACCGCATACCTCTAATAGAGTCAATTACAGACCAAGAAAATGGTAACAACTTATCTGGGTCCATCCAAGTATATTCTTCAAATAAAAATCTATAAAAGTATTGTCTCAAGAGAAGTAATTCCAACTAATTAATTATATAAAAAATAAAAATGAATAAAATATTTATAAGGATATCACATTCAAGGGAGAAGTCACACTTGTCTAAAGACTTACCAGATATAACCATTTAATTAAAAACATGACCAAACATATATGGGGGGTCCATATCACACATCCAACATTATTTTTGGAAAATTACTCATCACACAGAAACAAGAAAAAGTCCAATTTAATATAATTAAATTGGAAACATTATAATAAACCTACCCAACAACCTAACTTATCCAAAAATTCATCCAACTATGTTAGATCCACTCCTCAAACACTCTAGGATCTATGATGAGAAATATATCCAAATAAATTCCATGTTTTGATGGATAATTTGAAAAAATTAACCAAAACCATTTAAATAATTATCAAGGTACATACCTTCAATTATATATCGGTTAATGGAATGAGTTCATTTTCACATGACATCATTTATCCAAGCCAATTCATACCTTCATCAATATCGGGAAAGTATTTCACAATATGATGGAATTATCTTCTAATAATCTATTTAAAAAATAGAAAATAATTAATTGGTGATCAAGATTACCAAATATAATAGGATTGGAATAATGTTGAGACATCAATAGATCAAAGGGAATAAGCATTATGAGACGATCATCCATGACAAGTGACAACATGATCCACCATTATACGGAGAACAAGCAGAAAAAATGATGGTGATAATTGAATGACCTAGATCGAATTAAATTTTGGAATACATCATGATCTACTCCATATCTACTCAATCTCTTAGAGGGAGGAATGGAGAAGAGTCTAGCCGAAACCACTATATAATTTTGAGAAATTTGAATAAATCTTTAGGTGGATATGGTAGTGAAAAAGGCCAACATTAAAACCATGTCCAGTGTTCCCCACTAGAAATTTAGTTGATGTCCACCTACTAGTAAATGTGTCCTTTTGAGAAGTATGACAACTTACTACATCAATGAGTAGGGGGTTCAATTTCCCTAGTAGTATGATGAGAGCTACTAAGTAGTAGGGATTTTTTATACTATATCTACTAGCCTATGAGGTATACTATGAAGTTGTTTCTTGAATAGATGCTTTACTATATCATAATTATTCACTAAAAACAAGATGACCAAGTAAACTTCTTACACTCTATTCAAACTAAAAAATTCCTCTTTGGGATGGTCAAACAAGAAGAACCTCAGTACAACTATTGGTTCTCTAAAAAATCCATCCACTATATGAAATTATCATGTTCCCTAAAAAATTTAAAACCCTAATGTTCCATGGTATTATAGTTTAATCCATTATCAATTAATAAAGAAATTATTAACCCATGATTTAAATATGTCCTCTTAAAATTTATAGCATATAACACAACATAAAATATCATTCATTTAGGGATTGTTCAATGGAATATTATATTCAAAAAATATTTTTAATCCATGTTAATAAACAGATAAGAATCATTCAACACAAAAAAATCTCCACCTTTAGGAAACATTTTCCTTTTCCATAAAAAAAATCTACCCTTCTATCTCCAAATTGAATTTTATTCAAGAATAGGAGAAAATATCAACACTCTTCAAGATGAAAAATTATCCACTCTTTAGAACTTCCCAATAATGTAAATCATCATCACAATCAATATATTTATATTTTGAGGATCCGTTTTCTTGGAATGCAATGTCTATAAAATCATAAATTCATTAATTTTCAAGAATATAGAACATTAAATTCTACATATCTGGTATTTTGACTGCCAACATCTATCTTCACTCCACCAAATTTGGTGGAATCCGTATTCTTTTCAAGGACCCCAAAAATTGCATCACCTATAATTATATTATATGTTAAAACTTTCCAAAATTTATTATTTAATAAGTTAGTTCATCCATTGTCTCTAATTTGAGTAACATGATTGAGAAATAATTGTCAACATGGAATCTAATTTCAATTCAACACCCTTTTCCTTGATGATATCACCACATATTTTTTTAGAATTATTATTCTAATATTGAATTGACTAATTCTTTCTTTTATTATTCACATTGTGTGTATAATTTTTCTTCCCTTACCCTAAGAAGGAACATGTACAATTATTTTATATTAACTTAATTTTCTACCATCTACCATATTGCTTTTATATATTTTATCCACACAGTCACGCAATCATTCATAACACACACATATTTATTCTTCTATCAATATTTATATTTCTTATTGTGCTTAGAATATTTAGATCCATGTTTAATTTTTTTTTACCAACATCTATTATTATTTTTAGATAATAATACATTTATATAGAGTGTGTCTGGACTTCACAAATCTGCTACACAACTTCTTATCATTTAGTAAAATGGCCTTTTATGGTAATGTCTATTACATTTCATCATTTACATTAGAATTTTCTCCCACCATATCAATCATCCCAAGGATTTATTTATCTTTCCATCCCCCTTTTCTTCAATTTACATTTTTTTGTGATTTCATACATATTTCCATAACATGTCCTTTCCTTATATAAAATAAGAAGTAAAATTGGTGTGACATTTATTGTGGTTTTCTTCTTGGGTGAAATATTCTTAACAACTTCTATTTCATTACACCCTAAAGAGGTCTAATAGTATATCCTCTATATTTATTTTTCATATTTTATATCCTTATTTTATTAGATGTACTTGAATAGTTCTTAGTGAATGTTAATCAAAATATGTTAACAATGACCACTTTTTCAGTATCATTCACATAATATCCATAGACATTAATTTTTTTGGGATTTCCTTCATCCATAAATTTTTTCTAAGGTCAGATGTATTTATCTATACTTCTATTTTAGTCCCTATTCATATAACCCTTATATGATGTCAATAAGATAAAAGTTATGCCATCATGTTATGACTCAATGTATGATCTCTCCAAAGAAACATTAATATAAATTAAATATACTCTTCTAAAATTGTTTTATAGACTTAATTATAGAGGGATTTTATATTTTCATACCATAATACTTTAAGAAACCTTTATGGAAACTAATTCCTCTTATCTCATTTTATTCCACCATTATGGTTTTTTTTATTCTAATAAAATATATTCAACCATATTAATATGTAAATATAACCTAAAATATTTATAGTATTTTAATTAGAGAATATAACTTCATTAGAATAAGATGATACCTTTTTTGATACTACAAAATGTGTTTTTTATGACTTATTATGGCTACTCATAATGTTAGACTAAGTATTTTCTATTATAACTCATCTTCCTAGAACATTAATGGTAGAAACTATTTCTTAATCATCAGTTAGAGATTCTATTTGAGTAAGATCCATCTCACTTAAATTTATTTCTAACTCATCAAACTATAAAATTATGGTGTATTTTAGCTATTCAAAAATTATAACTTCACTTGACACTCATATTTTATCTTATTAACATTTTCTTCATGTATATTTTATTCATCAATTATATTTTTTTCAATCTCATTTACTCTTATGGTTTTTATTTCTATGTGATGGTTCTAGTCATTAGAGGTAACATCTGATGCATATATCAGTTATTAAAAAAACGTTTTAAATAATTCATTCTTTAAAACACTTCATTGAAATTCTTCTTCATTTATTGAAATAGTTATATTCCAATGTGAGATATTTTATTTTTATCTTCTACATATTCTTTTAAGGTTATAAATTTTCATAATTTATAGGATAGTGTGTATTATATCTCATTGGGTTCCCATTCTAGTTATTTGACTTATTATTTTCCATTAACTAATGAAATTATATATGTGTTAACTTCGATAGATAATATTTTCATATAATCATTGATTTTAGAATAAAAATTTTATATTTATTTGATATACTAATACTCAACTCATCTTAGAATTTCTTTTTCTAGGGGAATAATTCTAAAATAGTAATTTATGTAACTTACACTCATATTAACTTCATATAGTGTAGTATCCATATTTTCCTACTTTGTAGAAGCTATTTTCCATCTCTTATAATATTTTTTACTTCGTCATTTTTTGAAGTGTTTTGGATGAAGTATTTAAGTATCCACCATAAGCGATATCTTCTTTTCCCATTAACTCAAGAACACATTTTATTATAGTAATAACATAATATTGTGAGATGATACATAATTTTTCAAAGGGTTGGAAAATTAATCATAATATTAAAATTGGCATTTTTAAAATAAATAAGTAATTTAATTAAAAATTAATTTTCACATATTTAGAATTTTTTTTTGAAAAATTAAATTATTTTTGGAATATACACATTGAATTTTTTTAGGGTTTTTATTGGTATTTTTATAAAATATTTTATTTTTTTGTAAACAATGAAATACATAAAATGTGGTATTTAACAAAATAAGTTATATATTTGAATAATTGAGTCATGGATAATGTAAGCACCCATTATCATGATCTAAAATGAACAAATTACTGAATATATTAATAATATTTATCACTAAAAATATTATTATGCTAAAATAAAAAAAATTGAATGTAATATTATAAATATCCATCTCATCCCCTTATAAATACCACAAATCTCTACCCCTTCTCCTCACACCTTTAAGGAATTGATTTTTTCCTCTGTTCCCCAAAATTATATTCTCAATCATATCTCCCATGTACTAGATCTTATGGTCTAACTAATGACCATTCCAAGGATCCTTAAAGGGGTAGCCTAAGAAGTTATAACTAAAGGAAGAGTTAAAGTCCCAATCGAACCTCCATTATTTTTATTCATATTCTAACACCCATATATGTATTACATCTACCTTTAAATTATAATATTAATATCATAAATATAATTATATTGAATTATAATTATTATAGAATATAAATATTATATTATCCCCTCAATTGACTCAAAAAATGGAAATGATTTTTTATATTGTGGATGGTTTACCACCTCTAAGAACAATTTACTTCGTTTTTTACCACCACATTAATGGATGAATTTAATTAAAAATTTATGGTTAAAATATATATTAAAAATAATATTGTTTTTTGTTTAATATTATTTAGTTCATTAATATTAATAATGTTAAATGAATCCATATAATTTCACTATATTCAGAAAAAAAATTCCTATGTGAATTAATTGTATAACAATAATAATTAAACTCTATGATCTATGTCTATTTTTAACACAATTTTACTTTTAAATCCATTTATAACTCCTATAATAACATGAATATAATTTCATCATAGTTATGGGGTTATGGAACTATTTCATAAATAACTACTATGATTATATATAAGTGATGCGACATTGGAACAATAACATGAATGACTTTTGGAAAAAACAAACAGAAACATTATTTTTTTTAAATAACTAAAAACTAACATAAAATCATAAAACAAATCCAAATATAGTATAATAAGGTCATAAATATTGTTTCTAATTAATATAATTTTACTATTCATGATGTAATGGGAATTTACTGAGAAAATATGGACCTGGGGAAAGGTAACTCTCGGAACCAACCACTTTTCATTAGGTTATGAAATTTTCTCTCTTACTCAGTTTATCTCTCGATTTAATATTAGTTAATTATTCATGATTCTTTATATATTTCTCTTAGATATATTCATAACTTATTATCCCATTATTTATTGGGGTAATATTTTCCTTGAGTTCATTTTTCAAAACTCTCATTTAAATAAAACCCGGCTATAGGAAAATTTTTTAGCTCTTAATCCTTTTATTTAATACTCTACTAAATCCTTTTAGCAATTAAATAGTTTATACAATAATAACTAATTTTGGGTTACCAATTTTTATTTTTATATGGTTTTATTGAAAATTACATGTTGTTTCTTTCTATAAAATACTTTTAATAACTATTTAAAATGTTGTTTTGAAGGTTCTAACCTATACCCACTTTTTTACCCTTTCTCATGATTTTTTCAAAAAACTACATATTTGATACCTATATTTATTGAATCAAATATGAAAATATATAATATTTATTTCATTCTACTCTTTTAAATATTTAAGAAATATCCTTTTATTATGAATTGGGTAATAACTTTGTTGACCATTACATTCCATGGGTATTTCTTATGATTATACCTTATATTTGATTATGTTATGTGTAACACATATACATGTACATTTTATGATTGGTGTGCCAATATTGTGATAAAATTCATTAGGTTAATTTTTATATCAAATTAAATGATATGTATGGGATTTGGGATTAAACCTAATCAATTATGGGACTCTGCCCACCATGTTATGATGTCACAATGGTGAACCTTAAATTATGCATATGGTGTCATACATTATGATCTTTCCATATTCTTATGATTCAAAGATCCTATGATTCCATCATCTATATTTCATGCCATCATATTATTATTCATGATCCTTTGATTTTATAACATCATTATATACCATTTTACTCATATGATATGCTTTATTTTTTGGTTTATTCCCTTAATAGGATTTATATATCACACCATTTCATTAAGTATTCCCCCATATATTTTATTTATTTTAATAATATCAAAGGTAATAAGGAGAAAAATATTAAAATCTGTAATGAAAATTGTATTTTTATTTTCAGATCGATGTACAATGATCATAGTCTTTGAATGAAACCAGGCCTCTGGATCCTTCTATTGTGATTATATAGATATTTATGTTATACATAATTTAATAATATGTGGATGTGGTTGGTTCACTATAGTTGGTATTAGGTAAAGGTATAGTTTTTTTGGGGGGATTAAGAAAATATTACATTAGTAAAAACCCCTAGGGATAAGTCTATATATAGGAAAATATATTGAAATTTTACTAAAATATAGAGAGAGTACCTTTGAAATAATGAAATAATTGTTTGGATACTATAATTGGATGTGATTCTAGAAAATATTTATATAAGTTTAATGACCCCTAAAAGTATTTTTTGGTATTAAATTTAACTATACTTAGTTCATGAAAAAAGGCCTTTCTATACACCTTGTTTAAAACTCTCATGGGATATCCATTGGTAAATTTACAAGTGTATTTTAAACTACTATGAAAGACATGAATAGATTCTCAAGATGGATAAAAAACTAGGATAATCACTATGAATAACCATTATTGAATCATATAGACTCATTAGTTAGTATATTCCTTTCTTTTCTGAGTTATTCTTTATATATTATAAATTCTCCATTTTTATGTTTATTATTTCGAGTATTCTTGTCATAAAATTTGATTTACATTACTTAATGGTGAGAAATATAAGGAATCATTCCAATATCCAATGTGAATATTTATATAATGGGATTCATATATCGATGAGAGTGGGAACTGAAAACATCAATATATTATCAACTCAGTTGAATCAACTTATGAGTAAAAAATTGTATTATTTATAATTCCCTGGGTCCTTTATGAGAAAAAGGCCTACCTATTTTAGAGGATCTTATGATCCCATAATCATGAAACAATTTATTAACTCTATTGAGAATATTTTATTCTCCCTCCAATTACCTTAAAAATAAAATTTCAAACTTCCCATTCATCACTTAGAGGGAGAAATCTATCTACAGTGGGCACTAATAAATAACCCAAAGTCTAAGGTTGATTTAAAATACTTGGATTGGGGAGGATTCAAGAATATATTTTTACATAAATATTTTCCCCAAAACCTTCATCATAAGATAAAGAGGGATTTACATTTAGTGATGTAAAAGAAAGATGTTTCGATTATGTGTTTTATGGTAAACTTCACAAGGCGTGTACGGTACGCCTATAGATTTTTCATCAACATGGAATGAGATAGAGACCTTATGTTGGGATGTAACTAATAATATGTGAAGAGGGAAAATATTCCCATGAAATACTTTTAAAAAAATTCATCATTATGATTATGTTGTGATTCCTTTTAGACATAATAATTCTCCTGAAATATTAGTGGAATTACTGAATAATTTCTTTAAATACTACCTTGAAAAATTTGTAGTAGTGTTTATATATGATATTTTGATATACTAAAAATTTAAAGTATAACATGAGGTGTATATGAAAATTTTTATAATGAAATTAATATAGGATAATATATTTTAAAATTATAGTAAATGTGAGTTTTGGATAAAGGATGTATCATTCTTGGGGATTGTTATAACTAGTAAATAGATATCTACGAATACTTCAAAGATAAAGGTGATTGATGAGTATCCTAGACAAACATATGTAACAAATATCTATAGTTTACTTATATGATCAAGGTAGTATCAAGGATTCTTGGGTATCTTCTCATGATTTTCAATCCTATTGAACAATCTGACATAGAAAGGATTTATTTTTTTCTCAACCAATGAATGTGAAGAAAGCTTCACAAAATTGAAAAAATTTATCATCACTCCTCCAATACTCACAAAACCAATATATAGGGATTTTTTTGATATAAAATTATTCTTTAATGACGTTTTAAGGTTTTTTATTGAAGAAAAATGATAAAGGGAGATCCAACACATCAAGAAAGAAGAATTCCCACAAGAAAAATTATCCAATGCATGATCTAGAGTTGGAGGTAGTGATTTTCTCAAGAAAATTTGGAGACATTATCTATATGGGGATAAGTTTGAAATATATAGGGATAAAAAGAGACTCAAATTAATATTGACATAGAATTAACATTATATATTTCAGTAAAGATCATTAGAGATGGTCATTTACTACTTCTGAATCCATTAAATTCATGGGAATGCCATTAAAGTTGAATATTATATATTTAGAAATGATCCTACAACCTTATCAATAATTGGAATTTAGAAGGATACAAAAATATTATACTTTCAAAGGATATAAAATTAAGTATTAAAGGTTTGATTAATTTCCTACCTAGATCAAATGACCAATCAGCCATTAATTTCAGAGAAGATAGAGGATTTTAATGTGATGATGTGGAGATATATAAGATGGTGGAAGCTATATGAATGGGGAAATTCTCACAATTCCAAATTCATGAAGAAGAAGTTAATATTTCTATCATAATTATTTATACTATAAAATCCTCAAAGAATTAGAGATCTATTGAATGATTAACATGTATTGATGCTATCCATCCTCCCTGGGAGCATAATATATATTAGGATCTACTATAGAAATATTGGTTGGACTATATAAAGTAGGATATCATGAAATATAAATTAAATTGACCCATATGTAAAAAATTTATGCTAGGGTGAAAAGTACAAAGGACTGATGAAACTATTACCCATACCTATATGAAAATGTGGAAAACATCATCATATATTTTTTCTATTCCCTCATACTACATCTATAGAAAATAATTGTAAATGGATTGTAGTGTATTTTCATAAAAATACTACTAATTTATACAATTATAGGGTATTTATCACTCAATAAACATCCAAGGATATACATAAAGGATTAGGTGAGGATGTATGGAAGACTAATATCAATTATATCTGATAGAGATCCAAGGATTACCTCTCTATTTTAGAAAATTCATTAACATGCTCTGAACATAGAGTTTAAATTCAGTATGAACTATTACCCTCAGACTGATGGATAATCTGGGTTTAAAATCTATAAAGTTGAGGGCAAGTTAAGAGCATGCTCAATGGACTTAAAATGAGTATGGGATCAATATCTTCTTATAGTTTATTTATCCTACAATAATAGATTCCAATTAAGATTCCAAATATATCTATATTAATCACTATGTGGTAAGAGATATAGTACCTATTATTTTTGAGATTTAATTGGTGAATGAAAGCTATTGGGTGCTGAAATGTTGATTAAATTGAAGAAAAGGTGAAGTCCATTCATCCACACATTAAAAAACCTTAGATTCATCAAATCATCTATGCTGATACATTTCAATGAGACTTAGATTTTTAAGATAGTGATATATGTTCCCCCACATATCTCTATGTAAGATATTAATGAGGTTTGGGATTAAGGGAAAGTTTTATCCTAAATACATTATCCAGTTTGACATTATTGATCATAGTAGAGTTTTCCCTAATGACTATCACTCCAACCACACTTTTCTCAAGTACATGTTTTGTTTCGTGTATCCCTATTAATGATTTTACTACTATATTTCACATATTTATAGAATCCATAGGTGGTATATTTGGAGGATGATATCTCTTATGTGGATAAACCAGTGCAAGTTTTGGACCATATAGATAGAGAGTTATACGCAATGTGACTAATCACCTTGTCAAACTATTAATGAATGATCATAAGTAACGTCATATATTTTCATCATAGTGAGAAAACATACAATTTTAAGGAGTCATTTATTGGGGGATGGGGATGAATGTAAAAACCAATAATTTTTATCAATGGAATTTAACTTCTGATTATATAAATGATTCATATTCACTTATGTTGTATTATAAAAATCTCATTCACAACATGACATAACCAACAACATTTTATTATAATTAATAGAAAATTAATATTAGAGAATAAATATATCTATAATAATTTAAAGTGTTACCACGGGACAAAAAATAGAAAATAAGGAAACTATAATATAAATATTTTGTTCTTCTTGATCCCATAGATTTATTGAACTCATAAAAAATAATTATGAATTGAAATTGAATATTAGTAATGAAATATAAAATTTTTAATATGATAATATATATAACCTTGATATAAATTAGATTTTAATGATGAATGAATGTAATCTTATATTGTCATATAAATTAAAAAACCCATATAACCATTAGAAATTTGACTATTGGAATAGTAATCTTATAGTTGGAATAGTAACTTAAACATTAGAATAGCATCATCACCTATGTAGTTTTAAAATTAAATTTATTAACCTTATAAAATTAAAATATAAAATATTTATATCATGATAGAAATAAATAAATGTTTTTAAAATTATAAAATAATTGTTTTTATGTTTTTATAGCCCTTATATTTTTTTACATTTTTACTATAAATATTTAAAAATAAAATAGTTTTTATTATCATAAAATTAGTTTTTAAAAAATATTACATTGCTTTATAATTATAATATAATTTTATGATACCATTAGAAATTTTTCATATTGATATAAAATTGATTGTAATATTAAAATTAGTATTTTTAAAATATGTATGGATTTTATTTTAAAATTAAGTTTCTCATATTAATAAAAAGTAAATAAAATTATGGAAATTATTTTTTTAATCTACACATAATAAATTTTTAGGGTGTTTTTTTTATTATTTTTCGAAAACAGTTGAATTTTTTGTGAATCGTGAAATAAAATAAGATACAATATTTAACATTACATTTTAAATACATGAAAATCTATTTCATGGATAATTTATGTAGCCATTATCTCAAAATCACTTATATTAATTAATTTATATACTCATAATATTCAATACTATTTATATTCATGATCTAAAATAACTAACAAATGAATATTATAATATAAAACACCCTTCTCTTGCCCATATAAATACCACCAATCACCACCACTTCTCCACACACCTTCTATGACTTAGAGATTTCTGTAGTTCTTCCAAATTATATTCCTAATCCACTCCCGAATGTCCCATTTCTATTATTATAACCTAATACCAATCTAACGGGCTGTATTGTGTAGCCTAAGGGGATACAGACAAAGGAAGAGGTAAATTCTCAACCGAACCTCTTTCTATTTTATTATTCTTCTACCAATCATATTTGTTTTCATTACACAATAAAAAAGTAACATTATTATCCTAAATATAATGATATGTTATTATTATAGTTTAATATTTATTTTTTACCCTCCCCTTAACCAATTCTAAAATAAAAATGTTTTTCATACTGTGGTCGGTTCAACGCCTCCATGAATAATATATTCATGTTTCATCACCACCTTCATGGATGAAATAAATAAATATATTATGGTTAAAAAATTGTCTAAATTATTATTATTATTTTCATATTCCATAATGTATTAATATTTATAAAGATAAATTAAACTACAAAAGTTCATATTGGATAGAAAAATCACCTTAGTTAATTAACCATATAAGGATTGCAATTAATCTCATTGAACCATGTGTATAAATAATACAGTTTAACTTTTACAAAAATTTTAAACTATTTTAATAACATGAAAATCATTTCATTACACTACTAGAGTAATGGAATAAACTCATAATGAGAATTCATAATTATCTACAAGTGAAGCAACCTTTGTTCCATGACATGGAATCCACTAGGACAGTAGACACAAAAAACAATATCTCTATTAATTTACACTATAAAATCTCAGATTTTCCCACATTTTATTTTTAGAAATTATATGGAATGATTTTGAGACTAGGCGCTGAGACAATGTGTGATTCTGAGTCTCATTTTTTCCAAATTTTTTTTTGAAAAATATTAAACTTTTAATAGTACACATGTGTAGTTTTCCTAAAAAAGTGTATTAACTATTAAATGGGTGCCTGGATTTTAAATATGAGAGAACAATTGAGTTCATAGTAGGAAATTTACTATAGGAGCGACATAACTTTTGTCAGTGTGGGTCGTCTGTAGAAAAATTCACAGAGGGCATAACCTTAAATAAAATTATTTTATAAAAATTATTTTTTTACGAAACAACTTCCATTTTGAATAAATATTTTTCAGAAGTACAAGGTAAGAATCACAACCCTGAAATTTATTTGGATATATGTAGGAAGAGACTCTAGAGAAATAGTAGGTGAATGAAAATGGATCGATCAAACGATGCCCCTCAAATTCGACGAATCAAGGATCAATTACAATTCATCAATCTTCCTTCGTCAGTAAATGATGAAAATAGAGGTAGGGTAGTTGTTTCTTTGTTATTTCCCTGTTCTTGATTTCCACAACTAATGCAGGTCAATACATGAACAGATTTATATGTGGTTCGATCATTGTAGGATGGTTTATAATTGTAGATCAGGACCTGAGGAGCTCAGATCAATGAATGTTTCTAATTCTAGGAATTATATGTGGCTTAGTGGTCCACAGAATGGACCACCGGAACAGGTCCGATGTAGTGGTTTGGCGAGGTGAGGCAGCGGTGGGGGAAGTCTGGGGTAACAGAGATCGTAGGTAATGTCGACCGAAGGTAGAAAAAATCGGAGGTGGAAACATAAAAGATGTAGAGTGTGGATGGTGGTTGTATGGGAGCTAGTGGAGATGGAGGGAGTGGACTATTCTAGCGACTGCATGATACGTCGCTAGGAGGGCCGAGTACGATAGCCCAGGCGGCCCAATCTTGAGTGGGCTAGGAATGGGGAGATATTTTGGGCTTGGAAGATTGGGTCGGGCCCAAGTGGTTTAGGATGAGCAGGTTGTACCTGGGTCAGACCTGGGGCGACTGGACTGGATTTGGAACATAGTCGACCACGATGACGGACCGTGAGATGCGGTAGCTCCATCTGCCACATGATCATGGTAGCTGGGGGTGGTCAATCTTGGCTATCAACTGTGGCAGCCACGGGGTGGTCTGTCCAGGTGGTTGACCACAATGGATGACTACCATGATTAGTGGACTGACCATGTGGTTGGTCAACAGGCCCAGTGACCCCCCATTGAAACTTCAAACTGCCATAAATTTCAATGGTTACATCTGTTTGACCATCCATCTACAACATTGAAACCTTGAAATTGAGATAGTCCTTTTGAGAAAAGTGGTGATTATTTATCTTGTATTGGTATAGTTTGAGATCATTCCCCTGGTCCTTTCCTTGAGGGTTTAGTATGGTTTTATGTCCCCAACACTAGATTGTAATCCCCTATAGAGGCCAAGACCCAGATAGAGTATGGTATCCCTCTATGGGACTAGAGTGTGATCCTCTATCACCCATAGTGGAGTTTTTTGGAATCTACAAAACCACTGAGAGTAGGGTATTGGCCCTCCATCTAGTGGACTACATCAGTAGGGTTAGTGGTATTCCCCAGTGTTACTGGGTAGGATTATCTATGTTGTGGTTTAATATAGATGGGGTACATGGTATTACCTAATGTATCTGGGTATGATCCCATTTTTATGTATCATAATTTTACTTGACTAATACGTTCTCATTTGAGAAGGGCTCAAATGAGTTAGACCTCTTCGTGAGTGTCTCTGATGATATCACAGCTCAAGGAATGAGTTCTCCCAAAATGAGAATTCTTCGAGAAGAATCCTATGGTTGGTAATTGGTTGTGTCATACCTCTAGACCGTGTGTATTGGATTGAGTATATCTATATATTATTTCTACATGTGTTGTAGATATAAATCTGTGTGGAGCTGACTATACATTACTTTGTGGTATTCCTTTGTGTTATTCCTTTGGGGTTTTCCATTGTGGTTTTCCTTTGTGGTTTCATGGTGCCCTATTGGGTATTGTTATACTCATACCTGCATGGTATTTTTCCACACATGTCATGTCTTGTGTAGATTATTGACCCTTTGACGGAGTGCCAGGCAGACCAGGACCGGGAAATGCTTAGCGTGACTGGATAGACCGAGGTGTGTTCTAGCAGTTCAGATAGTAGTCCCAGTACCTCTTTTCTTATAGGTTGGACTTGTGTTACAGACTCTTTTTGGTGGGTTTTTATTCTGGCCCTATTTAATTTCCAGTACTTTTACTATCATACTCTATTTGTGAGATCTTAGTGGTGTGCATGAATTGTTTACTTAGTGTCTTTTACATTTCATCATTTTATGTCTTTGATATGTGTGGGTGTGTACAGGTACTTAGGCTAATTCCTCCCATTTGTGGGATATTCCTACTCAGTGATAGTCACCATCCCCAGGCCTATTGGAGCTGGGCTTGGGGTAGTCATGGAACGGGCCCCTCTGGGATGGGTCGTGACAGACACTACACTAATATAAAATCATAAAATAAAATAAAATATACTTTAATATGGGTTTTAATTAAGTGTTTATTAAATATAATTTTATTATTAATGACAATAAGTGAAATTATAGAGAAAATATGGAATGGAGGTAAGAGAACTCTCTAGAAAAACATCTTTTCATTGGATTTTGAATTTTTCTATTTGCCTAAAATTATATCTCATTTTAAAATTTTGGTATTCTTATAAATTCCTAATATATGTGTCTTATATATATACATAACTTCTTCAAAATTTATTTTCTGGGTTTATACATGCCTTAAAATCATTTCTCAATACCTTATTTGAAAGCAAACCTTGTTAAGGGATAATTTTATATCCCATACTCCTTTCATGTAATACTATTTTTATAGTTAGTTACACATTCATGATTTCTTTATGATATATTTTAGGATTAACTATTTTTTACCTCTAGTTTCAAAAGAAAATGTCAAATTCTTTCCTTCTATTAATGTCTTTCACTAATTACATAAAATACATATTTAAAGGTTTATTCTAAAATCCAATTCTCTATTCACTCTAATATTTTTTTCAAATAAACTCCACATTGGAGTTATATGGTCATTTTTTCAAATGCGAACTTATAAAATATTTAATTAATTATTATCTTTGGTTACATTATTAAATATCACTTGATTGTTCCTTAAGGCAATACTATGTAAACCATTTTATTCCATGGCTATTTCTTATGCTTGTGACTTGTGTTTGATTCCATTATGTGGAAAACACATGTATGTACATGTAATGATGGGTGCACACAGAAAGTGATCTAATGAATTTGGTAATGTTTGTATCTCATGAGATGATATATATGGGATTAGTGATTAAACCAAATCCTTTATGGGACTCTGTCCACCATTTTATGTTGTATTTAAAGTAAGACAAGAGATATTATTATAATGTAATATATTATAATATTTCAAAATTCATATGATTCCATGGATATATAATGAATCCATAGGATTATTCTTGAGCCCTTTATTTTATTATATCATGTTATGTTATTTGACTCATATGTAATAATCAATTTTCATGCTTATTCCCTTACTGGGATTTATAGCTCTCTACTATTATTTTTATATTCTATAGGTCATCATTTTTAGTTATAGAAGTTCAAAGATAATTAGGATAATATTATGGAAATTAAATTAAATATTTTACATTTTTAGTTACATGTTGATGTATTGTGATCCTAGTCTTCCAAATACACTAGGCAACTGTATCCTTTGGTTTTTTATATTGTATATTTATATTAAAAACATGTAAAAATATGTGAATGTGTATTAGTTCACTATATTCAAAGTTTGTTCACAAAATCCAATGAAAAATTAATCAACATCCTATATTATCGTCAGATACATTTATTCTCATCAGTCAACACCTAACTTCTAATAGATATAACATCTAGATTTATTATCCTTCTTAGTTATAATAGATGGAATTTGTAAAGGTTTCCTCTTGAAATTATTAAGTAAATAAACTTATAGAAAACTAAATTTTTGGAAAAGGGACTTGAATAATTAGTTCTTGAACATTATTTCCTTATCAACCTTTGAAATAACTGATTTACATGAAATATGTTATTAATAAATATCTCTATTCTTGTAAATATTGATGGATCCCTATAGTTCATATTTTAATGAAATATCCATATTTTCACTGAATAAAATCAATTTTTTACAGTCATTCCATTTCATTAATAGTTTAGTAAATAAGGGGATTTTACTCATGGTCTATTTACACTTTTTTAGTTAGACACTTCAACCTTGAATTCCTTAAATAATTCATGGTCAAAAATTCTTTCTAATCTACTGTAAGACTTTGTAAATTTGATCTTATATTAGTTAAAAATATTGGATTGAATTATTTTCCAAATAATCGTAATCATTAAATCTACCTCATTATCATCATAGTGTACCCTACATCTTCTAATTTTTGATCTTTTCTAGTTTTCTTTCAATAAATTCTGTTCTTCCACTTCCCACTCCCTAAAACATATACAACCTTGGATTCACTGAAAAAACACTGATGAAGAATCTGATAACCCTATGTTCTCCATCCACTTCCCTATTACATTTTTAAATATCATTTTTAGCATCCACTTATTCATTACTAGTTTATTTCATATATTCTTTTAGGCTTTAACATCATTACATCTAATTATATCATCCTAAAATCATCCAATTATCTCTAATTATAATTAACCTATCATCTAATTTCATAAATATCTATACACATTGACCATTTGATCTCCTTCTTTAGCTATATGACTCAACTTCTATATGTGATTACCTAGATAAACTATAACATACATTACTTATTTCTTGTCTGTTAATGATCTTTATTTTGGTAACATCATGATATCATAATTATTTATGATCACCCATTATATAAAATGCATTATGATTTTTTCAAAACCACTTTTGATTTGATTCTTCATCAGTACTATGATCACATTTAGTCTTTCACTGATGTGTTGTTTCTTTCCTTAAAATCTTATCATATCATTGTTTAATTTTTTCATTAATAATACAATATTTGGTAATTCCATTAATTACATAGTATATTTATCATTCAATGATATTTCAAATTTATATATCTAAAATATCTTCTGTCGGTGTTGTTTTCACATGTGTATCCATATCTATAATGAAATCCATGCATTTTCCAATTTTCATGGAAGTACTCACCACTATTCTTGATGGATGTACCATAGTGATAACTTCCTTCTATATATTTCTAATGATATATGTATCAATTCCATAAATTTTGAATTCCATTCAAGTTTAATGTTAATTACTGATTTTTTTTCTTATCATGCACGATCAAAACATTTTAGAACATCAAAATTCAGAAATCAATTCATTTAACATCAAACCAACCAACTTATTCATGTGTCTATAGGTATTCAATTTCTCCATTAGTTTCTAGATATTCACACACCACTAGGATATTCAATCTTCACTTAAGAGAATATAATCTAGTTACACAGTTATAGTAATTTCATTTAGCATCCACTATACATGATATGGATTCATTTTAGTTTGGTTCTTAAATGGTTAGATGTATTATATTATATATATATATATATATCCAAAAATAATAAACTTGATTCAATAAAATGATATATCATTTATTTTCAACCTTAAACCTTTTACATTAGTTCAAAATACAATGAAATTTATCTTAATCAATATTCTTTTTTGATGGATTCTTCCAGGTATTCTTATTTTCATGAATTCTTCATCCATCTTTCAGAAAAAATTCTATAAATCTTCATCATTACTAATAATGACATTATTTATATATCAACTAGTCGTATTGTCTGGTTTTATTTGAATTTCCTCTTTTGGTAGTACATCATGAATCTATAGTGTCTATTTCTTCTAATGTTTTATACTTATATAGTGTGATAATAGAGTGTGAAACATAAAAATTACATGAAGGAAGTTTCACATCTTCATGTTCTCAAAAATACCCATTAACTTTTCCAACCATTAAAAATTTTCATTAACATCATATACAATCCTTCATTATTTCCATTCAATGGGTTTAATAGGGATTATTCCTAAACCATGTAAATCCTCATGTTCTAATTATAATTTTTATTATATCTATTTTCTCCCTTTCACTCATCTTTATCAACTGACTTTTGTGCTCCAAGAATTTATATAAAAAGGATTAGTCAGGTTCATAACTCAAACATTCACCATGTAACTTCATTTTATGTTTAAATTTTTATTATTATAAGCTATGTTGGTAATAAACCATTTTTTATATATTTATGGTTTAGTTTCTGATAAAAAATTGGCACAAATTTAGGTACTTAAAACAAATGTTTAAATTGTGTTAACCCATTTCATGATGGGTAATATTCATTGCACGAATTAATAACTTCCCTATCATCTCCTCCATTATCTCATGTACATAAAGATAGAATAAAATTTTTTGGATTATGAAATATATTTACATTTAGTATACTGTCATAAATCCCTTAAAGAGATCAATGATAAATGGAAATAACCTCTAAATTGCCATTATATCACTCTTAGTTTGGTAAATCTTAGACCCAAACGTTTAAGATTTTTTGATGATATAAATCAATCATGATTTAGATTCTTCAATTTTATGATAGCACATTTATGACCAACATATCATGACATTGAATACCCATATGAAGTAATTTAACATTTAGTTTTACAAACATAAAACTATTTTCACTTTATCCTAGGATATTCCAAAACATGATATGCTTGATTTGGGGTTATAATTCCGATATAGGTCTAAAATTTAAAAATTAAAGTTTAAAAATACCTATTTATGTCACGGGTTTCTTCGAGAGGTATTAGAGTGACTGTATTAATATTTAAATTTATATATAAATCAAATATTTTTGAGACTAAATAAAAGTATTGTGATAAAATTCCATAGTCATAGATAGTTCCAAAATTAGACTCAAAATAGAAAAGAATGGCCATCTTAAAAATCAATGTCAAATCGAGAGGAAGAGGGTTGAGTCATTTCATTTGTGACCTGAATCTAAATAATAAATACAATAGAAAGACCATGAACAAACACTAAAATATGGATATAAATTGAGGAATGTGGCTAGAAGAAACATGGACCATGTCCCACAAGTCACATGTGGTAACAATTCAAAAAAAATGAATGATGTCATTGGTGGGTTCCTCCTTCATATAGATCCAATGAATACCACTACTTTGAAATGGGAGTTGAAAAAATTGTTAATCCAGATAAGTAACCCTTTAAGCATCAGCCAACTAGGTGAAAATGACCTAGATTAGGTTGGGATAGGTCCTATCCAAAGCACTGAACCCTCTAAACCCTCCTAGGACCTTAGAAACGTTCCAAGTCCCTAGAATATATCAATAAATTAAAAAATGAAAAATAAATAATATCCCTAAAAATATTATTATATATTAGGATTTTATATAATTTTTATTATAACCTATGAGACATACCGTTATGTTTTAAAAAATATTTAACTTATATATTAATGTATTATAAAGTTCCTTGAGGATAATTTTATCTTACTTAATTTTGGTTAAGTAATGTCAATTCATTTTTAATGGACATGATTTATGAATGAACTACATGTTTTTGGGAATTTATTTATTTCATTTATATGATTATATATTATAATTAAATATTCTAATTTATTTTATGATTATATTTGTAACTTATGTTATTTTTATAATTTATAATGGTCCAGTGCATTGGTATCCTAATGGTACTAGGTGGTGCATTAGTAGAGATGAAACTTGAGTTCAAATCTGAGGGATGAAGATTCTCTAAATGGATTGTTTAATAATTTTAATATTGCAAGAGGTTATATAGAATTGATGTGCACTGTAAAAGGTATATTAGATGTATTTTAATTTCATAGGTGGGTTATTGTAATACCTGTACTATTATCCAAAATTGGCCATTTAGGCCAAAAAATTGGTCCTTCGTGCCATAGTTCCAATGTTAAATCAAATAATGGTCCATTAAGATATTAAAAACTATAATAATCCTACTTTGTATTGGGTTAACCCTTATAGGGTGGTGTGGATTGTCCTTGTTGGTCCATGGGTATATGGGTTGTTTCATTATCCTATAGGCTCCAGGTCCATAAATATAAATATATATAATTATTATTATATTGTATAACTGTTAGTTTTTTCACCTTTCTATAATAAAAAACAACTCCCACTTCTTGATTTCGCCTATCCTTTATAAGTGTATATATTTATAAAAAAATTTAGTGTTTTTTATGGTGAGATATTATGTGATAATTAGGCCCAAAAAGATAAAATATAAGGTAGTGGTTGAGCATTGCAACTCGATTGGTTCATGGATAAAAAATTTACTATGGCTATTTAGTTGGCACAACATTTACATGGTATATCAACCAATAAATATGAATAATGACCAAGTCATTTTAAATATTGTTTTAGTATTTTAGGCTAACATATATTATTATATGAATGTGTGAATGGAACATTATTATATAAGATATTTAACAATAATGAAATTATATTAATGAATAAATGAATAAGGAATATTTTTTCTATTTATTTATTTTTATTTTTTTAAGAATGGAAACATAGTAACAATAATGATAAATATAACTATATTTTATTCACATAGTAAAATAATGAATAATTGATTTCCCCCAAAGATAAAATTAAGACAAAAATACCATAAATCAATTAATTTAGAAAAATACAATAGTTCGGGGTAATTTTCGACCATAGATGAGGTTTTTTATTCTCATTGGGGATTTATAATAGAAGCAATGTGTTTAATAAGATAAAATTAGTAATACATAATTATACATTGCAAGAATAGTGAAATTTCAGAGGTAAGTAATAATAAAATCCAATTTAATGATTTATAGGATATGAGAATTCATTCAACGGGTCAATGAGTTATGAGTTAATGTGGTTGGATATCCAAAATACAACCTCATACATTCAGGGTCATGATGATTCAATGTCCTATGATATTAGTATATTTCTAAGTATCATTTCCCACTAAATAACTTAAGAGACTATGTATTCTGAATATAGTAGTTTAAGGATACAAGGATTTGAAAAAGATAGTGGGAGACACCTAATATTAATGAATTTATATTATATAATAATCGATATTCAATAAAATTAAAAATATGATAATGATTTATTTTGTAGAAAATTTTTCAAGTAAAACAATAGAATCACTATGATTTGTTTTTTGAAAAAGTAAATGTACACATTGATAAAAGTATCCAAGAGAAGTATAGGAATTTATATGTGATGTAATATAATAAACTATTTTTTTTGTAAAGAAATACCCATATACCAGATAAACCACGTAAGGGAGTGAGTGGGTGAGAGATGTTTAATATCCCATGATTTTAAAAAGAACAACTATGTTCGATATTATACAAGATACACAACACTGACTATAAGTGAAATGTGAAATTTTATTATTTAAATGTGACTATTATGGCCTAGTAGTTAAATTGGTGAGTATTAATAGTATTAAATAATTTTTGAAATATATATAAAGGTTATAATCTATAAAATTTTTTTGATTAATTCTTAGGAAATATGCCCTAAATTTTTATTAAAGTCATTTTATTTTTAAAAAATATTTATTATTCAAAAGTGTTTTTATATCTTTTTGTATGTGAATATGTAATGGCCTAGACCTCTTTGGTCCATTCCCTTATGAGAATCTAGTGTTTGAAGTTTTCTGGGAGGTCAAGGTGGTTCATTTCAACACCTTTCAATATTTACCAGTTTTTCAAGTTTAACAATGGTGGATGACCATGGTGGGGACTCATTGGAGGTGACTCAATGGCATTGACTCTCTGGCAGCCACTGGTTGATGATGGCTCACTGGTAGTGCCCTGTAGCTGGTGACTCAATAGTAGTCACTCGCTAGCGATGAATCACTATAGGTCGATCATCTAGTGGTTGATTGTCCACTGGTGCTTCGCCAAATGGTGACTCACTGAGCAGTGCCTCACCGAGCGGTGACTCGATGAATGGTGACTCGCAGAGTGTCGGCTTGTCTAACGATGGGTCCTAAATTGTGTTTCTAGTTTCCTATAGTTTCACACCTTTGACATTTTCTTTGACGTAAAACATTTTTAAACCCTTATTTTAAGGTATTTGAGACCAATTAAAATCCCATAAATCCAATATTATTTTTCCTAAGGGTCTAGGGGATTTTAATTGTTTAAAGTGTGTTATATTTACCAGATCCTCCATTAACGGTAAATAAAAAACATATCTAAATATGATAATTGGTTTAGATTTTCCCAAAGTCAAGTTACCCTTTTCCCCTTATTATTACCTCTTGCTTTCTCTTGGTTTAATATGACCAAAGTTATTCTTACCATAGGATTCGAGTAAAGTGCTGTAGCTTTTGGTTCATGTTTTCCCTAGTTTTTTTTCTGCTGCATGTGTGCCCCTATTTTGGTGCAACCAGGAAGTGCTGATCACCAATTATTCTATGTAGGTTTTCCTTTGTCTCTCTTATATGTGCATCATGCGGGGTGGATGTATGGATTTTTCCTTTGAAAGGTTATTTGTATTCTGATTAATAAAGATAACTGAACCAGTTTTAAATCAATAAATAGGGGTCTGGGAAAAGTGATGCATGTTCATTTTTTATTATTTTATTGATATTGTGATCTGTATGGGATAACTTCCCATTGAAAATCATGGCTATTGGGGGTTATCGTTTGTCCACGGAATAGTTTATAGAATGAATGTTGTTGTTTTTTTGAACAATTTTATATAAATATTTTCAACCATGTACACTCGGCTAACAAATGGATCCCAAGGATTATATTATTTCTCTAATAACCCCTGAATTAACAAGTGGAATTAAAGAATGGATTCCTTTTTAAATATGAATATGTTTTTCTTTTGTTTGTCTGTTGATATGGTTTTGCGCACATTTTTTCACAGGGGGGTTGGTTTTGTAGATATGGTAATCTGGGCGTTGTATGTTTATGAAGTGGGGCCACACATCTGTTTGTGGTTTAATGTGTTGATGGATGTGGTTATTAGTTAGTTGTTTTTTTGGTTAACATGGTGGTATGGGAAAGATGACTTTGAATAAGGATTATAGTGGTTGGTATGGGTTCTTCTCCATTCATAACTTGTATAAATCTTCACCCCATACCTTGAGATCTATATACAATATATCCTGAATGGGTGTTAAATGTGTAGGTCATGGTATGATGAGTATTTAATATGAAGTGGGTTAATTTACCATGATTGTTACTGTGTTTCTTAGTTTCCTAGGGAGTGATGGAATGAATAAACAACTGTCAAATAAAGATTAGAGAAGCTTGGGTTAGTTTGGTTAATGGAATGGAAATGGTTAAATAATATTATTTGGGAATATAAAATGGGTTTTATGGATTTTTGTGTGGTGTTGTGAATTTAGAGGTGGAAAAAAAGCTAGTGTCATTGTGAGTTGGTAGTTTTATTAAAAACCCATAGGTTTGGATTGAGGTCTTCATATCATATATATGTACACTTGTATTTCCTTTGTGATTTCCATATGCACCCCACTCTAGTTGATAACCATGTGACAAACACCCCCATCGTCATAGGGGAGTGTATTTTCCCCAAAAATTTCATTGGGAGGATGGATGGTTAACCGCTCTTCCCTTCTCCCTCTTCCAAGCAGTGATAACCCAACATTCTTCAGGTAGGTTGTGGTTGTGAGGCCCAAGTGTGTGTGGGTGAGTTGTGTTTTCCCAAGTGTCTTCAGGATGATATGTGTTATGCTTTATCAGGTTTCTTCGGGATGAGATGTGGTTTGTGAGGCCTAGTTGTGTGTGGGAAGGATGTTATGTGGTTGTGGTCCTGGTGTCTGTGGTCGGGATGTGATGTGGTTTTGGCCTAGGTGTCTATAAATGGGATGTGATGTGGTTGTAGCCCAGGTGTATGCAGAAGGGATGTGATTTGTTTTGTGAGGCCCAAGTGTGTGTAGGAGGTATGTGATTTGGTTTTGGCCCAAGTGTCAGTGGGTGGGATATGATGTTGTTGAGGCCCTAGTGTATGCGGGTGGGATGTGATGTGGTTGTGGCTTAGGTGTCTGAGGGTGGTATATGATGTCATTTGTGAGGCCCAAGTCTATGCGAGCAGGTTGTGATGTGGATTAGGAAGAGGTGGGAGTGTGGGGATGTTTGTTGTTAGGAAATAGATACTAATAAGTGGGAAAGTGGTGCAGGTTACCCTATCATCAATGTTCTTTATATTATGTTACTGGACTTGCATTATTTGGTGAGTGTACCTTGGTGAGGATGGGATGGTAGTATACTTGCATATGTGATGTTTGTTTCTGTTTTTTTTCTCACGGGTGTATTAGTTTGACTCTTTCACATGTGCATGAGAGAATTTGGTTTTACTAATGAGTATAATTTTATGATCACCCTATGTATATTAACTATTTCTAGGTTTTCAAGAGGATTTTTCAACTATTCTGGACATTTCTATTGCGGATTAGGACAGTTGTTGGGTCATTTCTCATCTTTGATTTGGTATTTTACTTTGGTGACTTTTTTATTATGACCATTCTATTTTACACATTAATGTGGGGTGGTTTTTGGTTTTCATTTCTATATTTTTCCTTGGAGTTTCACTGTGGATGATTCATATTTTCTCTCAATTGTTTTTCAAAATTAAGGTAATGCCTCCCATATTGTGATATTTCTACACCCTTGGTGCTAGTCACCAACCTGTGGCCTGCTGAAGGTGGGACAAGGGGGTTGTTATCTCCCTTTCTTCACTCCCATCCCTAGAGTGGTATCCTTGGAGGGAGTGGTCATGAAAAAGTGGTATAATAGGATATGGTTGAGAGATAGGATGGATTTTGGAGTAAGGCATAATGAGGATTCCATGAGATGATATGGTAACATTTCTAGTTGACCCTGGTGTATGACATAGGTAAGGGAGACCGGCTAGGACATGGGATTTTAGGTCCCTATATGAACTAGTGTATGGACTCTGAGCTTATTTAACGGCCAAGTAAGATGGACCTATTTGCAGGGTAGAGACCAAGGGAAGGTATATGCATCATAATAACTTGTGTTCTTGTTTGACTTTCAGCTTTTTTGGGAAGGTTAAAACTAATTAACAAAATGAATTAAAATGAACCCAAATATAAGTTCATACTAATTAGGCTTAGGTAATCTTTGTATGACTTTTAGATATAGATCCTAGTCATCATCCACATGTGGATCAGGCATTGGAGGTTTAGTAGGATGATCTGGTTGATCACTATAGGGTTGATCCAGCTGAGGAGGATTATCAGTGGCAGAGAACATTGTGTTCCTTCTAGTGGAAGGCCCTGGTAAAGTACGACTGCAACATTTCATATGTAAAATGGAGGGCTAGTTGGTGGTTCTTGAAATCTCCTTCAGTTTTATTCGAGGCCTGATAGGTTACTAGGTTCCCTTTGTAGTCAGTCAGATGCGGGGAGTTGCACGTCAGGGGTGGATGCTGTTTCTAGGGGAGCGGAAGGTGGCGTATGTGTTTTGGGTTGACTTCTAGAAGTAATTTCAAGTAGAGTTCCTTTCATCAACGATGGAGGGTTGAGAAGAGGCAGGAGATACTTTCCCTTTAGTAGGGGAGTATATTAGTATGGGAGTTTGGGATCATGTTCAAGGATCTCCTTTATTTTTTCCTAAATCTTTTCCCAGACGAGTCGTCACGTATGAGACATCTTGGGGAGGCACTCCACTATTCAATCCAGGTCTGGGTGTTTATACTCTTCTATGATAAAACACTAATGGTACTTATCATGGTTTCTTATTAGGTATATTAAGGAAGACACCTAATGCATTAATGTCAATAAAGGAACAATGATTATATAATTTTTTCAACAAGAAAGTGAAAAATATTTTAGGTAGAAGGTATAAAAAAACTCATGTATATCTTGAGATTCCTTTAAGGGGTATAGATAATGTAACGAGATATACATATTGAGCTTGTATAAAGATAAATTTAACCTTGGGTGAGAAATTTGAAGAATATCTTAACCAATAAATCACCAATGATTAAAATATAGAGTGAAGATTACTCCTAAAATCACATTTCCTAATACACATAAGAGTCATAATATATTTAAGAGGATTCTTATCATGAAGAGATCAATGATGAGTCTTATATGTCTAAAAATTTATTCCTCTATCTTTCTGAGATATGATTCAATTATGATGATATTATCACTAAACTCTATGATAACTAAAAATACTAATGGATATCATATGAGTCAAAGTATAAAATAAATCCACTATACAAAAAAAACTGAATCTCAAGAAAATTATCCTTTTTTCATAAACATATAGTAATAAAGTGAAAAGTAGTTAATTATACATAGATTAATAAGGATATATCAACATTTATCTAGGATAGGAAATTAATTTTCATGTAAATGGAAATATTATTATGAAAATAATGATCATATTGATTTGAGATAGTGGGATAAAGACAAACATTTATAAATTAAAGGACTAAGTTTAAAAAGTAGTTGGTATAGGCATAAGATCGATAAGGGATCACTGAATGAAATATTCTAGAGACACATACTATATAAAAAATTATAAAATATAAGAAATATGGTTATATTTTCACTATTTTAGGTGATATATTATCACTGTGAATAATAATTACTTATCCTATAGGATGTTGTAAATGTAAATTTTACTAATAATTAGTAAATGAATTCCAAAATCTATTAAATATAAAAAAATGGATTATATATTAATATAGTATTACTATTAAATGAAATAACCATATGGTCATAATGGGTATTAAAGAATGAGATATAATGTGAAAATTAAGATTATATATAAATATATATAACACATGATTGGTTATTAATAATTTATGATCCTATTAGGTATTGATTATATAGAAACAATTTCACCTATAGAGTATTTTTTATAGTTTAAATTAAAAATTCCATAAGAGATACTAGTATTATTATATATAAATACTATAAGGTTCTATTTAAGGATTAATGTAATTACTGGGTCATTGGATAATTAGTTTTAAATACATATTAAAGAGGTTAGATGGATAAAAATAGTTCTCCCACTGATATATGTTCATTACATGTGGAAAATAGATACAATTCTTTAGTTAGATAATTATATGATGAGATATATTTCTCCTAGAACTACATAAATTTGAAATCCATGTTCTAATAAAAAAGGGACTATATTGTTAATTTTATGGGTCTCCTTATTCTATGGCATAGTATATACATTTATAATTTATTAGAGAATAAATTTTGGATAAATTCAGAAAATAATATTTTCATATTTCACAAGGAATAAATATATCCATGTTTATTTATTAGGACACCAGAGGAGATAAAAAATATGAGTATATCAATATATTATTAGGTAATGAGAACCATCATGTATTCAATGATATATACTGATTTTTGATATTTCCTATACACCATGAAGGGTTAAAAGATATCAAATAAATCCAAGATAAGTATAAAAGGTAGTAAATAGATATATAAAATAGTACTTCAGAAAGTACAAGGGATTTTTTTTAGGTTCATTAGGAAAAAAGAACTGTATTTATCAATGTGACACAAACTGATTCATCCTATAGGTAAATTTTATGTAGAATCATAGTTAATATAAATAAATGAGAAATCGAATATCATTGAGGTTAGTGGTATCCATATCTAAAAATACTAATTTTTTCATAACATTTATTGTAGATAAAGAATAAGTATACACATGAAATTACTTTTTCATATTCCTAGAATTATATCATGAAATATATGTCTTTGATAATGAATTTTTTTATTAGGTTATAATAATTTTATTATGTAATAGTTCGTGGTTATGAGAAATGTAAAAAATGATAGATATGGATATCATTTCTAAAGGGATCTTACTCAAGGATCTGAAGACCTGACTAGATGAATATCAAAGTAATAAAATGTGGTAGGCCCAATGAATAAATTCATAAATCATTACAATCATGTAAATCATACGAGGGCTATTAATTTTAATGTTATCAAGGTTGATCTAGTTTAATGGGTATTATTCTCTATTTGGGTTCCCTAGATAAAACATGGGTAGTAATCTTTATTAACCATACAATGTTTATATAGAGTTATACCTAATCCATTCTTACCATAATAGTGTCATTATATTTACATATACTATTTACAGGGTGATATACTTTTGTTATTTATTATATAAAAAGGTTATTAAAATTCTCATCTATAATGATAACCTCAATATTCTTTGAAAATAATCTTAAAAATACTTCTTATATTGTAGTTACATCATACCGTTAATTCATATATGATGTTTAACTATTGGGTGTTTTTAAATCATAAGCATTTATACTTCTTATTTTCAACATCGCTCATAGTGATCTTGAATATGGTTGACTATCCAAAATAAAATAAACATGTTTTTGGTTTCATTAAAAGATCATATCTATAAAAATGAGGATTTGCCTTTTGACTTCATATCATTATGAACATATTTCATTCCATAATATATATTTATGAATGAAAATAACTAGGACAGTTGATATAATGCAAATGTATAATTTATTATATACATCATTGAGAGTATGACATGGATTAAATGATGTATTTGGGGTTTGGCTTAGTGGTAAGCACCCCGTAATCCTACATGAAAATAGGGGTTTAAAACCCACTAAGCGCAGGTACTGTAGCAGTACTGTAGTGGTGGCGATACTGTAGATCAGAAGGTACTGTAGATTGGTGGGTACTGTAGCGTCGGTAGGGGACTGTTGTAGTGACAGTACTATGTGGGTACTGTAGCAGGCGGGATACTATTCAAATAATGGAAATTGGGCCAAAAAAATGGGCTTATGGGCTATGTAATGGGATACAAGCCCATTGGGCCTTCAGGCTATGTAATGGGTCTCCCTCTACCCAGTTAAAAGAGGTATTTGATTTGCTTTAAAAATAAAATGAGGCTTCAGATCCAACCTTTTAAAAAAATGGATTAAATGATCATGATTGGATATTCCATTTCCTAATATTATAATAATATTTATTTGGCCTCAAAATATAAATGGTAATTCTTTAACCGAATCATGATCTATGTTAGATGAAATAAATCCCATCAAACATAGTATATAAAGTTATGTCAATAATAAATGGATGTTGAAAAATGTATACATCTTATATTATATGTTATAAGAGAAAAAAATTATTTTATTTCATAATAAATGTTCATTTCTGATTTACCATTGCTATGAAATTTCATAACTCTTTTGGGGTTATGATGTGTTTATAGGTACCATTCATTCCCACTTATTTGGATACACTACTATTAAAATACAATCATATAGGTTCATATAAAAACTATATCTGGAAAATTCATTAATTTAAGAAAATAAGAGTTTGAAATGATGTGGGCCCCACAACCATGGGCCGCTAGAATATAATGTTTAAATGATCATTATAAAAAAATAAAATCAATAATATATTATTAATGTTTATAGGAAATAATATATAATTTATTAATTTTTTTATTCATGAATTATTTAATTTAATAAGAGTTAAATATGATAATAGAGTAAATTATCATAAATAAATAGTTAAATAAAATAATTGAAATATATTATTCGAGTTTAGAATAATATGAATGATTTTTATAGAGTGTTGAATGAATTTATCATGTCTTCTATCAAACATATTTCTACTTAAATATGTTAATATGAGTAATAAAATTTTATGATTGATAAATTATTTATTTTAAAATCATTAATATTTATTTGAGGGGTGGATCAAGTTAATGATGAAAATTTTAATTAAATAGAATCTTCAGGGTATTAAAATAATTTGACGAGAAGTAATTATGGTAATGAAAATTAAAAATAATTTATTTAAGTTGTTTTTGGTTAAATATTAATGGTTTAGTTTCATAGGGAACCTAAGTAAAAATTTAAGAATAAAAAACTTCTATTTAAAAATTAGCAGCCTATATTGGGAAAATCATTACTCCATTTAAGAATTTATAGATCATATCTCCTCTAATAATTTTTTTTAATCTCCTAAAGTGATAATATATGATTTTAAGGTAATTAGATCTATATTATATCATGATTTGATCACAAATCATTCCTTGTGATGAAAATGACACTGTTAGTTCCCATAATTATATATGTTAGCATTAAAAGATCAAATAATGATATATTGATAGAAGTTTGGAGAAAGTGTTCATGTTCTCGATGGATATTATTTTAGATTAATTGAATCAATGATTCCCTATGGATGATTGACACACCACCATTCTTGAACACAAAAACTATATACCCTTTTGTGTGGTTTTTCTAACATAATTTTTTTTCATACGATACAAGGATTAACTAAAACCAAAAAGCCAAATATTATGTTTCATTATTTATTATTACCAAAAAATATTAAAATAATAATTAAAAATTCTTATAAATTCATAATTTCATTAAAAATTGATATCTTTCCATATAAAATAGGTTGAAGTTTGTTGATTAAAGTAAATTAAGAAGATTAAAATTCAACATAATTTTAGGAAAAAGTAAGATGTAAAAAAGGAGGTAATCCTTATTTTCCCTTATATGTTCATGAATATTCATCATAAAAGAATGAGAATATTATAATATAATCTTTGGTATAATTATCATTATCAATTCATGTTAGATAATATTGTGACTTAGAGGGGTTTGAATCTCTTAATTTGACTCGATTAATGTTTTCTTAGATTATTGTGAGGGTTATAAAAGTAGAGGGTCAATGAGACCACTTCTTCTTATAAGAAACAAGAAGTTCATTATGTAAATCTAGGGAATTAGCATATTAATATTTTATTATCCTTGAAATTAACCTAGTATAGGCGAATCACATAAAAATAACTAATGTATATATTTAATGAATCAATATTAAATCTATATATAATGAATTAACCCCCCACTCTATCTTATGGTATCTTATTTTAATGGGACTAGCACCCTAGGAGAAAATTAAATTGGATTAGCTATGATAATTATAGAGTCACTTTAATCACACATTAAACTAGACAAAGATTATAAGATAGAATTGAGACATTCCAACATAAAACCTATTGAGAAAAAATTATAAACTATAAATATAATTAGAACCCAACACATGTTTAATAAAATACCACAACCAACTAATATCGTAAACTGTGAATAATTCATGAATGACACAAATATATATATATATATATTGAAACTACATATAGAAGAACAATACCTAAGGAATAGTTAGAGAAATAATAGATATATAGAATCCCTTTACGGTAAAAAAAATAAATCCCTATACATTTTCCTTCTACTATCAACCTCATTCATCTTGCTAATACAACCTAACACCTCCATGAACGTGATCCTGAAACCTTTTTTCCAAATACAAGGGTAAGGATATCTATATACACAATATTTCATCCGAAAATAATGTGTAACCAATTAAATAGGGTTCATGAATAAATTTCAATCTAAAAAAACTAAAATCATAGTTTCATCCTCCCCTACCAATACAATATAAAGTTAATCTTGGTAAAACATTATTTTGGAAACAATATAATCCTAAAATACATTTTAAAAACTAAAATTTTTTGTAACTCATTGTCTATGTATATAAAACATTGTATGAGACCTATAAAATTTAGGTATTTTATTCCAAAACTCACCAAATTATCACTCCAAAAATATCAATTTATATCTAATGAAACATGGAATGAATAATATAGAATAGGACACTATAAATCATTTATCTATTATGATTATCACCTTATTTAGTTTCAATGATCACAAAAACTCATTAATGTGTATAATGATTTCACTTATGTGTTTGGAAATTAGGAACATGACGACATCATATTAGTATCTTTAACTAACCTTGAATGATCCTTGGAGAAGTGTTGATATTACCTGTTATACCCATAGAGTTAACTTCTCTGATATTTTGAACGCAGGTAAGGAATCTGGGAAGAAATTAATGCGTTTTGGATAATATTTTTGTAAAATTATAAAAAATAATTATATCCTCCTAGTTATCACCAACAAGATGGTGGAGGATCACCATCTACCCTATAAATATAGTCAATGTGCATGGAATTTCAGGTGGTCCACTGACTACCTAGTGGATGTTATAAGGTACCTGGTGGAATCGAGTCAGAAACTCCTATCTAGAATTTAATAATGTTCAAAATGAATTATTTTTTTTCTTCTACAACATTAAACCACTTATAAAATTATTGAAGGTTCCTCATGTTTTTAGGGTATAAATTTACATCTTCCATCCTTAAAAAATAACCATCTCAATTACTATCCAATGAAAACATTCTACGATCACCAAATCTCACTCATTTTCTCTCATTTTCTTTATATGTTCACATAATATGATGTGTATGTTTATACTGTAAAAAAATTATCACTCCAATATTATTTCTCATTCTATATTATTACTTCTTCATATTATTTTGATAGAATCAAGACAATTCTAATTTATTTTATCAATCCTATTTTCCTCTTATTTATTCTATTATAGGTTCTCACTACATTTAATGTGAGGTACTTTGATATTATTTACATAAAAACTAAAACAAAAGGTTCTAGATCTATTTTAGGTTTCTGTCCATACCTATAAAAATATATGTTTTATTGTAAATCTAGTTTCTTGCTACAATTTAGAAAGCTACAGAGTTTGGTTATCTTGGATACTTTCAAAGTTACGTTAGTAATACATTAAATCCTCAAGCCATTGAGGTGGTAGGCATAGGGGGTCTTATTTTTCAATCTATAAACATCCTTATAAAATTTTGGGCCTTATCTACTTTCCATAATTTTATTTATTAACCTATCTAAATCTTTTAATTAATTAATTATTTAATCCATAAATTCACTTAAAGGATTTATTTACAAATAACCATTTCTTTCATTTTTCACCTTTTAAGATCATATATAATTATGTCATTTCACCTTCAAACTTTTTTAAATGAATCATTTTTTGTCTCTAAATTATTCAAAAACAGTTATGTATCTTCAATCAATCTATTGGAGGGTTTTAGTCTTTATGACTTTAGTTATTTCCATTTGTTTTTTAAAATTTAAATTCACCCACCTTCTTGAATTTTATCTAACATCGATGTATAGTTTTTATCAATGGGTTGTTAAAACTGATGTAAAATTATTTGTTTTTATTTTTCATCAAATCTTTTTTTAAATATTTAACTAATTTTTTAGGAAATATTATTTTTCTAAAACATTTTTTTAAACACCCATAGTCCTTCTGAAGGAAACTCTACAGGTCATGATTCTTTTTTATTCCAATAATTATGGTTATTATAAAACATTAATTTCTAACTTTCATAGAGTTATTGGTTATCCTTAAGGGAAGAATGTTATGAATGGTTATATCCATACTACTTCAAAAAAGTAAAAAGGGACTCCAAATGATATCTCTAATTTTAAATTAGATAATAAATAAATGAATTCATTACATTACAGTTTATAAAAAATTTAATTAAATAAAATTTATATATGAAAAAGTATCAATAAAAAATAGATATTCTTAAATATAACATATAAAAAAATAAATAAAATCATTTATATTTTATTAGATAAGTTTAGAGAATACTTTTAGAGTTTCTAAATTCATCCTAGTGAATCTACCACTAAAATTTTTAATCTATTCAAGGATATTTGTAATGGTAAAAAATATCATGGTGATACTCTATATATATAGACATTAAACAAGAAAATAATTTATGTTTTTTCAAAAAATTGGGCTCTCAAAGTCAGTATAATCAATTAAAATTAATATATTAGATATACAGTCGTCGATGATTTCATTAGATCACTCATGAAATGTGATATAACTAACATAAGGCAAGCCAAAATAAGGTAATCAATTTCAAAGAAACTATAAAGGCAATCACATTCAAGGAAATAAAAAATGATATATCCAAATGATAATTTGAGATTTATTATATTTAAAATTGGGTGAACTAATAATTTCATATGAAAATGAAATCTCATTACTTCATTAAGGAAACCAAAAAATGGATACCACATGATTTGTTTATGAAAATAAAGTTCAAATCATGCCTCATTGTCACTTGAACAAGAAAAAATATAATGAAAATAACAATTGTATTAATTCTCTCAAATATTCAACTTGGAATGATGTCATTGATTCACATGTAGGATAAAAATCATTTTAATATTGTACCAAGTGACTCATGAGTAATATAAAGTTATATAACATAGTAAATTATGCATATTCTAGTTCTTAATAATTTACTTCATAAAACACTTATTAAAATATAATGATTTTATTTATTCTAGAGATTAAATTCAAAATGGTCATTTTGAACTTGTTTCAAAATTTAATGATCATTAAACTAATTATTAACTAGTTACTTTTGAAAACCCACAAATTTTTAAAGAAAATGATGATTTTGTTTTAAAACTAAAAGTCTAACCACATGTTAAAAATATGGAATTTCAAATTAAGTATCTTAAAAATCCTATCTCTATTTTAAGAAAAGGAAATGAAACATAGAATAATTTTTTGATCTAATATGTAGTTCAAATTATTTTATGGAATGATATTTCAAGAAAAACTTGATTTTTTCCAATTTTTTTGAAATGTCTAATTATTTAAAAGGACTATTGTAAAATAATTTATGTGATAATTTTATTAAATTTGGAAAAAATAATTATGAATGAAATTCATAAAATGTTATATATGTCAAAAGAAAATGAAATCATCTCTCATCAACTATTTTTAATGGGAAAACATGTTCTAAACATGTTTGGATTCCAAATTCTTTATATTATAACTTATTTTGATGCAAGAAATGGGTACCAGAAGAATTATTCTCTTAGTATTTTGTATCACAAGAATATAAAGATAAAACCCTACAAGATACTTAGATATGTGTAGAATGTGTTTTTATACTATTTGTGATGATCTTTATGAATTCAATCATATTAGAAATATCAATGGAGGACAAGTCTAATTTTGAGAAGACTAAAAATTTAAAATATTCATTATAGGTAGATAGGTTTCCCCATATCTACTCTAATTAATGATGTTCTATTGGTTAATGTTCTGAATAACTATTTACTAAGTATTTTTCAATTATGTGATTTCAGTTTTAAAATTAATTTTCAAAATAATTTTATTTGTTTTCAATTTTGAATAAATGATTTTACTTACCCCATATATTTTTCAAAATATTTTCATTATTTAAGTAAAATAAATTACAATCAAAAATTTAAAGTGTTTATGTGCATAAGATAATGAATTTTGGACTTGGAATTATCTCATATGTCAATGTAATATTCACCCTCTTATCACGATCAACGGTAACTGACTAGTATAAGATTTACCGAAACTATATTTACAATATATCTAAGTTTTTTAATTTTTAAAACATCTAAACAAACAAAAATATTCCATTAGATCTAAAAAGTATCCTCCTATATGGAAAGTGAACTAGTTGACCATACTCTTTTTGGACTAACTAAATGTTATAGTATTAAAGGAAAATATTATACCATTGTAATTATTGATGACTACACTAGATTTACATGTGTAATATTCATATCTCATAAAAATGAGGCTTTTAAAGTCTTTATCCACATTTAAATTAATTTTGAAAATGAAAAGGTATAATTACTCTTTTCCATTAGAACTGACCATGCTGAATAATTTGATAACATAGAATTTTATGAGTTTTATTTATGTCAAGGATGTTATCTGTGGGGCCCAGTGTTGCATTTATTGTCAGTGATGTGTCAATGTGTTAAGTGATTTTTGATAAAGTAGTGACTCATGGATAATTTTTATGGATTCATTTAATGGCATTGGATATCATTCTTGGACAACTCTCCTTGGACAATATCTTTGATGATTATTGAACTGATCTTCAATGATTAAACACAAGTACCAAGGAGTTTGAACATTGATCACATCTAGTGATTTCCATGCAAAAATTATTTTCCTAAAGAATATGTTTTGAAGTTACCATGAAAGAATAATAAATAAAGAAGAATAAGAGAATAATATAATATTAGAATATTGTATTGGCATGGATTTATATTCCTATACATAAATTTTTCTAATGAGGCTTACTTAAAAAATATGTATAGCCTAAGGACTAGACCTATCCAACACAAATTCAGCTATTTTTGTGACTTGGAGGGTTAAACACAGTCGATGGATATATCCTGGGGCAAGAAAATAGGTTTCATGGGTGGGCATAGAAGCACGCCCGCATATGCTCGTGTGCGAGGCCTAGAATGTAGGAAGAGGTGGTTCTAACATGTGGGGCGGCAGGGTATTCCTGGTTTATGGATACTTATGGCATAGATTAATTGATAAACCATTATCCCAATATAATTATATTTTGATTTGGGATATAGGAAAAGTGAGTAATATTCCTTCATCATTAAAATGACACAAATAACATTGGACTTCCTATGGAGATGATTCGGGTCATCCAAATGATCTTAGTGATCGTCTCCTACCTCCGGTCTACTTAAGGTGCTCCAATTCACCATACTGATGTTTTAACCATTGTCAAAATATATTTTTCCAACTTATATGATCATTCTAGAAACATGAGGATCATTTGATCAAACTAGAATCATGCATGAGATCTAATGTCTCACATGCATGCTGAGAATTTGAGAAAAAGGTGTCAAAAAAACTATAAATGATGGTTTTAGGAGACCATTAGGATATGATGGGGTTCATGATTCATGATAAGTAAGGATCTTTTGATCCTCATTGTATTTATTTTCTCATTATGAAAAACATCACAGACTATCAAAGATTATATTCCAGATTTTTTCTGTACAATTGGTAATACATGTACGACTAGGGAGATATACATTTTTTAGAGTTACGAAAGTAGTCTTGGTGCATTGGAGGAGTATCCAATGAATCTTGAAATGAGGATATAAGGTTATGTGAGGTATTTTATTTATTTCCTATAAATGGATAAGCCTTCATTCGATAGATGTACTGCAAAAAATATCGAGAGCTATCATTTCTGAAAAACAAAGTATTTGTGAGCCTTTCTTGTTTTTTAAGGGAACAAGGGATCAAAAAAGAATTTTTATTTCATGAATGAGGAATTCATGGGAATTAGAAAAGTTAAATGCACTCTCTAATGAGATTTATTAAGAACCTATTCTGCAAATAAATAGGGAAAAGTAAATAATGCATCTCTTGGGCTTTCATGATGATCTGAGATTCATGAAACATTCCAATTTAGCATGAATTGATTGAGAATTGTGAGATAGTGTATGACACACTATATTTACCCCAAGTGAAATATAGTGAGAATTAAGTATAATCCCATGCTCTTAAGATCTTTATTTGCATGAAGGCTGTTCATTTGAGAAGGTAGCATATATAGGCGTGTCACATTGTAAATAGTGTATACATATGCATTCCCATAAAAATTTGATTGGAATTTAAGGAATTAGACTTGAACACAGGGTTTGTGTGTGTGTATGTGAAATGAAACAAATATTACTTTTAGTACATTCATGTACATAAATTTCATGCAAAATTTTTAGGAAATAAAAGTGAAATAGTCTGTGAGGAGAGTGCACAATAAAGAGATGAGATAGTGTTTTCTTAAAGAAAGGGTAAAGACATGAGGTTTCATGAAGTGAGAAATGCATGTATAATTTCACCCTTAACCCATTTAGATACCTGAAACATTATTCACTATAAGGTAGTTGAATTTTTAATTAAAATATTGAATAATATCATATAAAATATTAAGGCATTGAACAATTTTTTTTAGAGTTTCAGATTCTATGAAATTCATGCATGGTGTATAATTGAAGAAGATAAAAATCATAAAAGTTTTATTATAACCTATAATAATTGAAGAATATTTGTGTTCAATATTTTCACAAATAATGTGAGGCTAGGTCTTCAATAGAAGAAACAATTTAATGCCCAATAACAGTTGTAGTGAGGTAACTGATCAATCAAAGGTGATCAGAATCATTTGACCAAGACCAACAGCGCTGCAAAGGTACTTGGATTATACACAAGAAATTTTGATTCAGCGATATCATAGAGAAAGATCAACAGATCATGTTATATTTAATCAAGATATAATAGAATAATTATCTTGTAGCTAGGGGTATTTCCAATTTCTAAAGAGGCTTAAGGCTGGGGGGTATAACCAGTCTGGTGGAGTTGGGGGTATAACTAACTAATGAAGGTGGATTGAAGTAGGGAGTACAAAAAGCTTTTAATTGGGGAGTATAACCAATTAATAATTATATAACCCTCATATATAGTGGGTAATCCATGTTTGGTAGAATAACCAACATGGAAAGGATTATCCCTTTATCCAAACCTTGTAAATATTATGTCCTTTTCTCTCTGTTTTTATTACTACACATGAGGTGAGTTTGAGAGACATTATTGATTAGATTGACAATCATAAAAATTTAGATATTTTTAATTTAAAATAAAATTAATTCATAAATAATTAACCACTAATTCACCCATACCCTCTCATTATTCAATCTAGCATAGGGCACTACAAGTGGTATCAGATCCAGGTTACCTCTAAAGATCAAAATGATTCTTCATGAAGTGTTTTTTTGGAAATGTGTTATCAAACTCAGATGGATATTTAATCAAGACTTATAAAAATTAAAGTAAGAAGAAGACAAGTAAGTTTAATATGAATCTTATTGTTAATGGGGAGACACCTTCAATTGATGGTAATCTGAAAGGTACAACATGCAATAATTCTTTCAAATATGATTCTTCAGATGATGCTTGGTCAACCTGTGATAAAGATGGATCAAAAATTTATATACAATATGTACTCAAATAACATCTAAATAATATAACCATAAAAATGGTAAAACATATTGTTGCAGGTATCAAGTATCTTCAAGTTGAAAAATTATAGCTGTAAGAAGGAGATGATTCCCTAGAAGAGGCATTGTTTATAAGGTTTTTTATGTCCAAAACTCTCACAAAACTTTTAAAATAAATAGAAGCAAAAATTTCTATTTTCAATGATATATATTCTAAATATATTGATGAATTTCATAGATGTTTTTTTTAGAATAAATTTATTGATATTTTATTTGTAGAATATTTCCTTGTATTTGAAAAATTTCACAAAGTTTCTATGGTTTTCAAAGCTACTCAAATGTTGGACAAAGCTAACATAGTAATGGTGATTGATTTTTCTTTTCAAGAATCCAAAAATATACATGAATACCAAATAAATATCCTGAAATATTAATAAGAATCAAATATGATATCAGTTGAGGGTGATAATAACTCTCTCAACATGAAGTGCTTAGAGCTAGATATGATATTAAAGAATTTGGAATCAACACAAGTTGAAACTTCCCATATCACATTGAAAATAGATTTTTCCACTCATGTTTGTATTTAGTATCAAAATTTCAAAAGGATTATGAAATTACCCTCCTCTCAAATGGAATCATCCTCCAAGAAGAAGGTATCCCATTACCCATAAACGATCTTGTGTATTAATGATGTCTCAATTATAGATACAGGTTATAAATCATACTTTGGGAGCATATGGATGGAGAAAAGTGATGTAAAATCCATCACATCAATGGTGAATGTGAAAATAATCATAATGATATGTTCCCCAATAGGTATTACAATTATTGATGATTTCACTCAGATGAAGCAAGGATCGAAACCCCTAAAACCTAATAAAACTCATTCTCAAAAGGAAAAGAAGAAGGATTATAGGCTATTTTTAGTGATGTAGGATATTTGGGAATAAGGATTTGGAATTTTATAATAACAAGTAAATTAACTAGGATAACATAGGGCCTATATTTAGGGGATAAAAGTTGATGAAAGGAGTAGACCTTTACCAGAGAAGAAAAATTCATAGAAAATGAAAGGTGACAAGTTATCCATGGGATGTAAATAAAAATAAATACTAATAAATAAACTATCACCAAGAATAAAAATGAGATATCCTATCCTATATCAAAGGGATAAAGAAATGTAAATCTAGGTGGAAACTCCAAACAAACTATAAAGAATCCCAAGTAAATTCTTGTGATTCTAACAGATGATTTCAAGAAAGAAATAAAGTTAGAAGAAGTACAAGTAAAAGATAGTTCAAAAGGAAACATGAATATTACACATGAAGAGGATGAATATATTAATAGGTTTTCAACAAATTTAAACTCATGTATTGAATATGTTATGTGTAAGAGATGAAATAAAGATGTACAAAGTGAAATAGGATGTTTAACCACATTTCTAGCATAAGAATAAGCCTTGAATTTATTAAATATTACATCTAGATATATATATGATTTTATGTATAAAAAAATAATAATTGCATCACATAATGATGTGGTAGGAGTGATGATATCCATGTTGCAAAAAAATAAATGAGATCTTAAAATAAGATACGGAAGTATGAATAATGGGGATGGTGGAGAAACTTAGTTGAGAAAAAAATCTTGACCTTGCTATTCACATTAAGGAATAAGTATGGTTCCTCTTTATTACCTTATAGTTGAATGATTGTGTACTAAAATACAGCTAATTGAATGAGATGTTTTCATCCCTTGAGGGGGAGAATTGGTTTCATAATGATTTTAAATCTTTACTACATAGTGAATGCAGAACTTCAAAATAGATTTATAAGATATGAAAATGAGTTATACCAATCACACTTTAATCCATAATTATTAATTATATTATATATATCAATTAAGTGGGAGTAATTTGTTGATGAAAATATGAGATAAAGGGAGAGATTTATACTTTCACTTGAACTTTCTGATGTGTTTGATGAATTATGTATAGGATTTAGAAATTTATTTATAAATATAACTATTTAAAACCCATTGGATGAGAATTGAGACATTCTAACCATGATTTCACAAGCATGGATGGTTATATAAAACATTGAAAATCATAGTCATGTCTCTCTTGTGTTCTAAATCGGGTTAGCCCAACTAGACTTAGAGTTTATTAAATAAAGTCTATTTTTTAGTAGAATCATGTGATATCATCCCTATCTTATAGGTATTCAATAAATAATCTACAAAGGGAGTATAATATGTTTTGGTGGAAATCCATAATTTCACTTTTCATTTGATTTCTAAAAAGAGTGAGAAAATTGTGATCACACATATTGAATCCTATAATTTTTTAACATGGTATTGAAAAAAAATACAAGGGGTATTATTGGTCCTAGTGTTGAATTTGTTGTAAATTTTGTTTTAATATGTTTTCTATGAGTTTGGATAATGTGGTGATGATGAAATAATTGATATAGGTTCATCTAATGGAATTTGATTTCATACTTGGAAAATTATCCTTGGATAATAACTTTTATGATTGTTGAACTAATATTTAATTATTAAAAACATGTGGTAAGGAGCCTTCACATTGGTTGCATCAAGTTAGTTACAAGAAAAATGTATTTTAATTAGGAATCTTTTTTGATGTTACCTTGTTAAAATAATAAATGAGGAAAAAGGAGACATAAAGAGAAGTTGAGAAGTTTGTCTTGGCATGTATTTATGTTAATATACTTATATTTTTCTAATGGGTATTTCTTAGAAAATATAGAAAGCCTAAGGAATAGACCTAACTAGCTCAACATTAGCAATTTTTGGGACTATGTGGGTCAACCAAGGCCATGGGAACTAGCACAGGGAAAACCAATAGGCAGAATGGGTGGGTGAATTAGCACTCTCACATAGGCCCATGTATATGGCCCAGAGAACAGGAATGAGAGGTAACGCCACCATGTGGGGTGTAATAGTGGCATGGTATTCATGATTTCTGGCCGCTTATGGCCAGGGTTGATTAATAAACTGTGGCCCCATCATAAATAGATTTCGATCTGAGACATGGTAAAAGTGGGTACTGTTCCAAAATTATTAAAATAATGCAAATAAATTTTGTTATCTAAAGGATATAATCTGGGATGTCTAATTCATCTCAGTGATAATATTATATCTACAGCTTCTTCGAGGTGTTCTAGTTTACTAGAGTTATGGTTGAACCATCATCGATAGATCTTCATACATCTTTTAAGATTATACTGACAACATGAGTTCCACACTTGGATTTTTGTTTTTGTCTTTTATTTTGGTTTATCCTTTCAACATTGGTTTTCCTCTTGAGTTATGGGTGTTCCATGTTTTTTTAAAGTTGTTCCATTGTTTATTTTTAGTATTGTGTTTATTATTCATTTTTACCCAGTTTTTTAGGGGGAAATGAAGATTTTGGGCTTAACAGTAGGTGGTTAACGGTTGGTGCACGGTTAGAGAAAACCATGAAACATATTCAAGAAATCATGTGATCATTGGGAGGCCTTTGGTCATGGGTGTGGGCCCACACATATTTAGGAAAACCTTGTGGAAGGATATCTCAAACTTCTTCCATTTTGGATAGAACCATGTTGCATGGTTGGTACATGGTTAAACATACGGTGTGGCCAAAATGTGCAAGTGTCCAGGTTTTCTAGTAAGGGGAGCACGGTTGGTGTATGGTTTTGTAAACTATACAGCCAAACTGTACGTAGTGCCAAGGTGATTAAAAAAGGTGATTTTACCTTTAAACCCTCTTAGATTTTAATCCCAAAACTCTAATTATTCTTCTCTCCTTGTTTGTTCAACCCAAAGGGAGCTCCTCCCTTCTCCTTTATTCCACATATTCTCTCCCAGAGGTTGGATATAGATTTTTCTTCAAGGCTTTGGGGTGATTCCTCAAGTTAATCCTCTATTATCTTCTTCCTCTTCCTTCTCCTTCCATTTTTCTTGAGTTCCTCCTCTCTTGGTCATGCAGATCTAGGTTTCCTATTTTGTTTGTGTTTAATATTGGTGTTTCTTTGTGTTTAAGGTTTTATTGATTCTTTTTTCCTTGACCCTTTAAAAGGTTTTTTTTGGGTGTGCATTGTTGAAGCATTGTGAGTTTGAGGTTGGTTTCCCTTCTCACTTTCCCATTAAATTTATGAATTTTTGGTTTATTTCTTTTCCCACATTCCTTATATGTTAAATAGTGGCGTGTGATCTTTAGAATGATTTTTTTAATATTAAATGAGGTGTTTTATTGATTGTTTTGGAGAATGTGGAATTGTTTCATTAAGATATGCACACCATGTATTCTATAAAACGGTCGATTGGATTTTGTGAGTGATTTGTGGTTTTAAAAGAATGGTTTGTATTTTTAGATGTATTTTTGGAATTTGAAATAATGGTTTGGGTTTATTTAATGGGTTTTATATATGGTTTTATATTTTAAATAGTTATATGTTTGGATTATGAAAATGGTTTGACATGTGATGATGGTGTGTGGCCTGTTTGGAATTTTTATGAAAGTGGCCTTTGTTTGTGAATGTCGTGTGAGTGCTTAAATGGAATTTTATAAATGATTTTGAAATGAACAATGTTGTGTTTTCACCTTTTTGGAAAGGTGGATTTGGTTCTTTAAAAAGAGTATTTTTTATGAAGGTTTCTTGAGGCATGTTTGGCATTTTTGTGAAAATGAGTTGGCTTGAAAACTATCTTTGGATAATTATATTTCCTTAATTATATTGATTGTTATGGGAGGCCCATGTTGAAAGGATCTCTTATGATCGTATGGTTGAAAGGAAATATATTTTTCCTTTGGGTGACATGGGGTGACTTATTGTGTGTGTTTCTTGTATATGATATATTTTCATGTGATTAGATTCTTGTTTGGAATTATTGGTTCACCCCTATATAATCTTGACATGAGAACCTTGAATAGCTTGTATATTTTTGATGAACAGTTTATGAACTAGTTTAGTATTTCTCTCTAGCTTGTTTCCCATATAAGGGGATTTGTTTTGTTTTAATGATATGGGAGAGTTCCCCTTAGTCAGACTAGGTAGGGTGTGATCGAGTGTGTGGGAAAGAATTGATGTCATCAGATGCGGCATGCCTTCAAGATGAGTCAAGATGTATAGTATGTTCTATATTATTCCAATGATCTCCTAGGTTCTCCCATATTCTTTGTAACTTAGTTATCTACAGTGGATGATTGAGATTCTTGGTTGGTTGGTTACTCTTGCTTGCCTATTTTTCCATTGTCCTCATTATATGATCATTCTTGTTTCTCTCTTGTATGGTGTGCTCCTTTTGAAAATAGATGACTTGGTTTTCAAAGGATTCTATAAAACGTTTTGGGAATTTTTTATACTCCCCTTCTCCCCTTTTTATGAAAACACCTTCTTGCTCCTAAAAAATGTTAATGTATGCTTCTTGGAAAGGAACATGTCATAAACTAGAAAAAGGGAAATGGGACATGTTTGTATTTAAAGAGGAAAATGTGTTGAAAAGACAAGATATATATATTTTATTTAAAAACTAAAATTTACGCTGCTTTTATTTATAGGAGTTGCACTTGGAATATTTTATTTGTGCATTCCTATTTAGTTTTAATAATCACACCCATAATTATTTATTGTTTTTAGATTCTGGTACAGGATTTAGCTCGGTTTCGATTATCATGGGCAGTGGTTGTTCTTAGTATTAGAGAGTGACCCATGGGGTCAAATGGAGACATTTTGGTTTTCAAGTTCATTTGGGGTTTTTTGTATAGTTATTTTTTGTTTTCTATTCTATATAAATTATGTTCAATTTGTAATATTTTATTTATTTTTTGCTTCTTTGTTTACTTTCATCTGTTCAGTTAGTTTATTTATTTATTATATTGGGAGATATCATTCCTTTGCTTACTCTATTGATTCCCTAGAACTATTTTCTAGACTAGCATGATCGGTAATGCCTCTTGGGCCTTGTCTCGGGCAGACTCAGGTGACTGGTTTAGGGTGAACTCGGGTTGGTTCGTGACAAAATGGTATCATGGGTAGTTTCTTCTTTAGAGGACCTTTCTTTCAAAATTCAATTTGTTATTTGGAATGTCATGGAAGATGGAGTAGGACCATCGGATCTTGGGTGTAGGTCTAGGGGAGTTTCTGGTCAACACTTTCTGAACCAAACCTTGGGTTACCATGAGAAGTTGGGTTTTCTTTGGTTCCATTGGTTCTCATTGGTTGTTTTGTGAATGGGTAATGAAAATAAAGTTGTCATAAGGGTCTCAGTGAGCTTGTAGGACCTAGAAACCTATGTGGATCTAGGGATATGGTCTTATAAGACTCTTTGTAATGGTGGAGTGATTGGTATATGGATGACAACTATATGACCAAGTCACCCATCGACACTTGTTTCTACCTTATGATTTGTTTTAGGTACCTCTTAATTCTGAAATTATTTTGAAAACCCTTGTTTTGAAATTGTGAAAACTGTATTTTAAGTGGAAATGGTTTGGATTTTTGGGAGATGGAATATGAATTTTCAGATTTATTTTTAAGAAATCACTAGAAAGTAGATTTTTATAAGATTATTTTTGGGAAAAAATGGGATTAGATTACTGAGATTAATTTTTTGTAATCAAAACCCGAGGTTTTTTGTTTTAAAGAGGAAGTTTTTTTCAGATTTTTTTTTAAATGAGAAGAAATTATTTTTTTAATCAATTTTTTTTTGATGGAATGATATTCTTTGAGCTGGTGAAAATGTTTTGAATGGAATTAAATGTATTGAAGTGTATATTTTGAAAATGGTTTTTAATTGCTGGTTAATAGTATTTTTGAAAATGGTTTTTTGAAATTTGAAATGAACATTTGTTTTGAAATGGATCGGTTTTTGGGAAAAGTGTTTTGTGGAATTTTTGAGAAGATTTTATAGAAACTGAAATGGGAAATAAATTTAGAAGTTGAAAATATGGGTTGAATATTTTTTATTGGAAAGTAGAAAAGTTTTTTTGACCCGTTGGTATTCTTGTGAGCATTCGCATGCATGGATGTGTTTAAGGAAGTCAATGGTCGATCACATGGGTGGATGAGGGCTCAGATTTTCATGAGTGGATGGGTTCCCAGATTTTCATGAGAATATGTGTGTAGGATAGGCTCTAAGGAATAACATTGGTGATTGTGCAACCCAAAAATCTTTTTTTAATTTTCAAACTTTTTTTAATAAAAATAAATTGTTATGTTTTGATAACCAGTGTTTTTTTGGTTCTATCTCTTTTGATTTAGAAGTGTTTTTATGTGTTATTTTGTTTTTGAGAATTCTTGTTGACGAATTAGTTTTTATTGAGCTCTTGTTTTTATTTTGGATTAGTGTACGCACCCATAAAGATTTTATGGATATTCAAAGTGTTGACATGGGTAGTTCACCATTGGAATACCCTCTAATTTATCAACCTAAGGATTTCCTTCATGAATTTCAAAATTTGAATCCTTATCTCCTTTATGGTCAAGCAGATCCTCTTGAAGAAGAAGAGTGGATGCATAAAATTGATAGAAACATAAGTTTCCTTGAGTTTTCTGAGTCATTAAAGGTAAATTTTTCTACCTCCATGTTTGAAGAACTGACCTGGATGTGGTGGAATTCAGTCTCTCAAACCAATCCTCAAGAGGATCTTCCTTATAAATTCTTAAAGGCTTCTTTCATTCGGAAGTATTTATCTGAGATAATGAGAGTAAGGGAGGGGATAGAAATTTGATTTCTAAAACAATGTGATGGTTCAGTGTTGGAGTTATTTTGAAATTTTGTGGATCTAGTTCCTTACCTACTGGAGTGGGTTGTGTATGATTCCATGAAAGATCTACATTTTGACGGAAGGGTTCATCCTGATCTACAGTTGAAGGATTCATATTTTGGTTTAACCTTTTTTTCTAATGTCGTGAGGAAAGTGGTTCATGTTGAAGATATGCTAATAGGAGTCATTGATCTAGAAAACCTTTTCCCAATATCTAGGAGTAGTAAAGGTAATCTTGATAAAGAGATTGGAAAGAGGCCCGAAGCTGGTGGTGATAGTCATGAAATTAAAAGGCCTCTAGATCTTTCATCAAATTATTATATGCACATGATCATGGTGTTTCATCAATGTAGAAAGATAGATCATAAGAAGTCATCATGTCAGAGTTCTTCAAAGATGTTATGTGCCTATGTAATCCTCAATCACTTGAAACAATTATATTAGGGTGTTTCCAGGAAGCATCGTGGAGCCAGTTCCACCCCTTCTAAAAATAACCCAACCCATTTGCAAGGTTGAGGTGCCAGCTTGGGTTCAGTTTGAAGACCCTTTCTATTTTAGTTTTCCTTATATTGTAATGTTTGTATCTTGTGATGTCTTGTAGTGTCTCATTTTATTTAAAAATATAAAAGTTAAGGTTATGGATCTCTTTATAACTTTTACTTAAATTGATTCTTGTTTTTCTTTTAGAAGTTCTGATTTTTTTGTTTCAAGTGGAGGCATGTTTTGTGGGTACCTTTTTCTTATTGTTTCTCATTAGGGTGAAAGTGGGTGATGTGGGTGTGTCTCTCGATCTTTTCTAAGTGATTTTTTGGAGTGAAGTGATTTACATGGTGTATTGGGTTCCTATGGTTTTACCTAGGATGTTATGTGACCACTTGTGCCAAAAAAAGATGGAATTCTGATTGGGGATTATTAGATCTTGACTGTAATGCAGTAGATGATTTAAGACATTAGGGATCCATCCAGAGGCCCCAGAGTGAAGCTTTCATGTAGTCATGAATCCCAAGGGTGTGGAGGACCTTGGTCTAGTTTTTGTCTTCAGTGCTGGGATAGGGATAGTTTAAGTTTCTCTATTATAGTTTCTTCATCTTAGAAGATCTTATTTTGTGGTAAACAGTGTAGAGGCCTTATTTCATCATCAC